>JASJET010000011.1:402500-1737500 GCA_034092305.1 Diaprepes abbreviatus
CCTGACTCCTGCCTCGCTGAATCCTCACCTCGTCGGTTTTCCCGGTCCAAGTGGTGGAGGCTGCTTTCTTTCTTTCTACTTCTTTTTGCCTGGGGATTTCCCACTTCGCTAAGAGGAGGGAGCGTTTTCTCCTTCTACATTTCCTTCACTCACTCCTTCCTTGTGAGGTTAGCTTACTCGGAAAGACCAATGGATTCACGCCCTGTAGCCCCAAAAGGCGCTCCGATACGTGGAAGAGCGAGCTTTCTTTTCCACGTTACCATTCCTTGTATGTACAAGCTGCTTCTTAGTTTTTACTACTCACAGTTTTTAGAGGGAATCGTAATTAGTGTAAGACTGATTATAATAACTGTGTGAATATTTTACTATCTGTTACATTTCCTATTCTCTTAGTTGTCAAAAAAAATTTATGATTGGTTTAATTACGAGAGGTTATTTTTTTTAATTATAAAAATACTGAACCCTGTTTTCGTGGTACCACATATATTGCAGATAAAAAAATGTGTTTCGACAACACTTTAGAACAAACGCATAAAATTACATGAAATTCCGAAACCACGGAGAGGAGGGGGGATTTTTTTGTATGATTTGACATGCATGCTTAATAGTTGCTACTTCTCCTCAATACCTAAAACACTATAAATCTCGACTATATTTATAACAAAACAGTTAAAACTATACTTTTGAACAATTACCTCCTAATTCCTTAAAGATTTTTAAATTTGTAGCGGACTTAGTTTAACGAATATTTCAATTAAAAATTGTAACAATAAGCTATACCTATATTTTGAAACCATGTAAAACAAACAATCTTTTGCCAATTTTTGTATTTTTAGATAAAAATTTTGGTTGCAATGTTTTTACTTAATGTTTGATTTTTGCTTTGCTTAAAAGATAATATATTTTTGATAATTTTTGTATATACCCCTTTACCTTTCACATGTATATAACCATATCATGGCTTTATATCTTTTATTAGAATTCTGATACTAAAAAATTGTAAAAATAATATAATTTTTTTTTCTTTTATTTTATGTATTAAGAATTTTATTCAACACTCGAGGATGTGCCTTCTACATCCCAATTCAAACAGGCAAATGGACTCGAAGATGTGCCTTCTACCTCCCAATTCAAGCAAGCAAATGAGGTAGAAAATTTAATTTCAAATGAAGTCGAATTAATAAGTGAGGATAATAATTCAAACCAAAATCAAGACGGAGGAATAGATCTTTCCAAAGGTCAAAAAATTGTTGATGAAAAATTGGTACTAAAGTTAATAGAAATGTTCCCTGATGCATCTTCAGATTACATTCGAAGTGTCTGCGAGGGAAAGGAGTGGAGCGCACATAATTTTGATGAGATTGTTACAGTAATATTGTCCAGTAAGTGTTAGCCTTATAAATGTACTTGTCTAACGAACATAGCGAGCAAATAATTAATAGGTGATATATATTTTCCAAATATTTGACAAACTTGGTTTAAAAATACCATTATATTTACCGATAATATATTATTTTTACTTTTCCCCCAACTAAAAAATACTAACTTACTATAATCCAAAGAGACCCTTTTAAACTTTCGTACAAAGTGTCAAGCAATGAATTGACAGCCGTAGAAATTATATAATTTAGGAGAATTTGTTAAATTTTGCTTTTTAACAAGGTATACAAATTTTAAATTAAGGGATAATATATCCTTACTTATTGGACACTTTCTAGTCATAGTACCGGATCCCTCTTGATGAATTAAACAAGCTTTAACTTTTTGTCATGGAAATTCCGTATAGTATTTTTAATAGAGGAAGCGGATTTTATGGAAAAATTAATTATTTGTTGAATCATTTTTCAGTTTTTATATTCTATCTGCCTTATAATGCAATGGTGGAAAAAGGTAAAAAAAGATAGCTATTAAATACAAAAATTTGAATCATTCAGTTTTGTTTTTAATAGTGAATGAATCTGGAAAATGGTTTAGTTTAATAACTTTAAGGTGTACCCTTGTCACCTTTTTTACCTAGCAATTACACTCACTTCATACATGTATATACCAGGTGTCAACGAATCTATTAGACAAGTCATAATTTCTAGAGTATTATGTGTATCAAAATGAGAATTGGTACAGGTAAATGGTATGTGAAGGGGAGAGTTTTCGCATATTTTTCGCTTTCCGGCCACTTCCGATTTCACCGGAAATAGCCCCGGTTTTGAATTTTTAAATGGAACACCCTGTATATTTTAACATTTTTGGATTTCTGAGACAATTCTAGATCAGAATGTGACATTTTAAAAACTTTTTACGTCTACTTCATTTTTTTAAAGCCACTTTTAAAATTGCATCTAGGTTTTAGTTACTAGTATGAAAGACAGGAATAAGACAAGTTGACAAAATTACGTTTTCATTTCTAACTATTAATTTTCAAATGGCGACCCCTTTTTGACAACTACTTTTCGAAAAAAGCATTCTTTGACGAATCTAACGGTACTAATTTATTTGCGATTGGATTAGACATAAGAACAGAAATTAAATATTATTAAGCAAAATACTGGATAATTTATTTACTTACGACAAGTGCGCCATGGACAGCCATGATGCATAATAATTTGCAACTGTTTTTATCAAGTCTTCTTTGGAAAACAAAGCACTCACTTAAGTAGATAATGACAGTGACATACGCTCTAAGAACAGACGTAAAAGTTTCTTCATTTTCGTTAAGTTTAGTTTAAATTTTCGTTAAAATAATGTATACTCAAAGTGAAAAAGTGGATATGTTATTAATATTTGGAGAGTGTCATAGAAATTCAAGGAATGCTGCCGAGTTGTATGCTCATAGATATCCGAATCGGCAACATCCAGACCATCAGTATTTTCCGTATGTCGGGACTCGTTTTAGGCAAATAGGAAATCAAAAGGCGATAGAGGGGTAGTGTTTTGTGATTGGCTGCTTCAAAATCATAGAGTTAACCCAAATTTTATCGATTTTATTCTATTTTCCGACGAATCCCGATTTACAAATAATGGTATGTTCAATAACAAAATACTCGGTACTGGGCCCAACAAAATCAACATGAAATGAGAGAGGGCAATTTTCAAGAAAGATTTGGCGTCAATGTCTGGACTGGTATCGTTGGAAACAGAATAATTGGGCCAATATTGTTTCAAGGTCAGTTAACAGGGGTTAGATACTTAGGTTTTCTTCAAAATGAAATCGAAAATCATCTCAATGATATACCTTTAGCAGTTTTACGGCGAATTTACTTTCAACAAGATGGAGCACCGCCTCACAATACTAGAGAAGTTCTTAATTATTTAATATAGCATTTTAATAATCGAATTATTGCAACCAATGGTCCGGTACGGTGGCCAGCCCGCTCACCGGATCTTACTGTGCTCGATTTCTTTGTCTGGAGATATGTTAAAGAAAGGGTTTACTATGGAGCAGCCCCAGCTACTCTTGAAATATTAGAAGAAAGAATTTTACGGGCATTTAGAGGTATAACGCACCAAATGCTACAAAACGTGTTGAGAGAAACAATTGAACGAGCTGAAATGTGTCGTGAAAAAGAAGGAATGTACTTTGAACATTTACTACACTAAACTTTTTAACAAATTCAGCTACTGTACTTTCAAATATTTTAAGTGCGTCGTCTAAGTTATTAGTTTATTTTGTTAGTTTTTTGTTAATTTTGTTAAATTTTTAATCCAATTCCTGTCTTTCATACTAGTCACTAAAACTTTGCGATTGTATTTTTTTGACATCACCTAAGGCCGTTAGATTAGTTTGCGTCCGATCATGGCCACCTAGATGCAATTTTAAAAGTGGCTCTAAAAAAATGAAGTAGACGTAAAAAGTTTTTAAAATGTCACATTCTGATCTAGAATTGTCTCAGAAATCCAAAAATGTTAAAATATACTGGGTATTCTATTTAAGAATTCAAAACCGGGGCCATTTCCGGTAAAACCGGAAGTGACCGGAAAGTGGAAAATATGCGAAAACTCTCCTCTTCACATAACATTTACCTGTACCAATTCTCATTTTGATACATATAATACTCTAGAAATTATGACTTGTCTAATAGATTCGTTGACACCCGGTATATATATATATATATATATATATATATATATATATATATATATATATATATATATATATATATATATATATATATATATATATATATATATATATGGGGTCCAGTGAAATGTGCCGGTTTTTGTTACACTATAGTAATGAGAAATAATATTTTAAAAAATCCTAAATTTTCAAGAAATAATACTCATTTAATGCAGTTTTTGACAGTAGAATTATATTTTAAATATGACGAATTTTAAATGTTCACCATTATATTCTATACATTTTTCAATGTTTTCTTGGACGTGGCTCATAACTGCGCGTCGAACTGTTCTATCAATTTCTCTTATCTCTTGCCTGATATTATTCCTTAGGTCATCAAGGGTACGGAGCATCTTTAAATACACTTTGGACTTGGGTATCCCCATAAAAAATAGTCTGGAGCCATCAAGTCGGGTGAACGCACTGGCCATATACATATATGTGTGTGTATATATATATATATATATATATATATATATATATATATATATATATATATATATATATATTTATTTATATATATATATATATATATATATATATATATATATATATATATATATATATATTATATCATTTCACGCAGAAATTTTAAATGATGAGGCTCTTAAAGAATTATAAGAATTTAGATTTTTGTTAGGGCTCTTAAGGAATTTTTTACCTAAGCTATTATTTTTAATTATTAATGATCACGGAATGCTAGTTAATTATTTATTCGGCGATAAATAAGTTCGGAAGTGGTTGTTCCGACCGTTATAACTAGGTAGTTATTTGTTAGTCCAGAATTATTTCTTCCTTGATAGATACAATCCTTCCTTCACAGAATCTTGCTGAAGCTAGTCACTTTTGGGTATGCTGGTCACTCACAAAATTTACTGCTGTTCGTCTTTTGTAAAATCTTGTGGTCTACGGTAGGAACGTTTAAAAATTCACGATTCTATTTTGTGGCGCCCCGGAAATTTAACGCTGATTACCAATTTCGTCTTTCAGATCTGGAAAAGCGAATTTTATTGAAGTGAAGGAATTACTGTGTCGTTCCTCCCCTGATAATGAGTCTTCTTAAATACCAAAGTTCGCCACTAACGAAATTACCGCCTAACAAACGGTTTCAGGGACTTTTTATTGCGCAATTTTCTTTCTTCTTGGTTCTTGCTATTCAGTTATTACCAAGAACTGTCGTATGCAGATCAGCTTTCCCACATTACACCGTCATAACAGATCGGTGGTCCTCTGGACGCTCGAAAGGGGTGCTCCAGGAAAAACCTCTAATCTATTTTAACTTACCTACTCATGTGTTGAGTCAATTATTCCTTTTGGATGAGCATTCGACGAGGCAATTTCTCTCGAGATTAACCAAGCCGAAATCCCACTGACTGAAATGTCTCCGTACCGTTCTCTATCATGGTACACGTGATAAACTAGGTAGTAGTGGAAAAGAATTTCGCGATCTCGTGAAGTGACTGGCTATGTGTGACGTTTAGCATATCAAAATCAGACTGAAGTCTGTTCAAAATCGTTGCGTTATATAATTTTCCTAAACCACACCCAGTCTCTTAGCATAGAACCAATCCGGGCTTTGATCGATTTAACAAAACTATACGCACTTCGTTAAGTGTACTGTCAAGTTCTATCAACGCCACATCTCTGTAGCTCAGGAAATTTTTATTTTTAAGTGTTTTGAGCTATTTTTACAACTTAGACTTAAAACAAAGTATTCAGTTTATACTTGACAGCGATTAGAGATAGAACTTAGTCGAAACGTCGTGCAAAGAAACAAAAATAAAGGCATTGCCGACAACCACATTGTAATCAATTTCTTAAAGGTGTAATTTGAAAGAAACTATATAGGGCTGGTTAGTAATATACTTATTTAGAGTGGAAGACATTGTGATAAAACTATTGTGTTTACATATTATACCACTGCATAGATACAAATGACATTTTAAGATATTAACCTAATAAACCATTATATTTTATATATTTACGTCGCGTCATTACAGGAATAGAACTTGTACTTTTTTGTAGTGTATTTTCCACATTTAAAATTATATTTATTAAAAAAATATGATTTATGAATTAAGTTGAAGTTGACCTTTAAAAAACCCTAATTGGCCACATTGTTGATGGAGAGTTGCTAAAATATACTCACGTTTCCACGAAAAATTAAAAAATGCAACAAAGTATAAGAGTGTTCTAGTAAAAAAGGTCCATTTTTTAAAATTTCAAGTATTTTATCTTTCCAAATCTAAAACTGTAATAATTTTTACTCACTTTGGATCACCATATATATTTGCACCAAAAAAATGTTTTCATTCGTTTTTAATAAATGTGTTAAGTGACAATATATGTCTCTAAATATTGAAAGTTATTTTTTTCAGTATTCATATATTTTATTTTCTTAAAATAAATTAATAAATCAGCCGCAGATTATCCAAGGAGGCCAGAAAGGCAACCATCACCACCGAAGGAAGTGGATCCTGAAGATCAACTGAATTTATTGAAGAATGTTCTAACAGATGCAGACCCCTCATATTTGCAGGAAAAATTAGACCATTTTGCTGGTGATCAAGAGGGTTTGCGGCATTTTATAGAAGACGCTTTAGAAAATAGGAACTATCCAACACTAAAGGAATACTTAAGGTATAAAAAAATAGTGAGTATTTTAATAAAATATTTTGGCTTGGCATTTAGTCACTTATTCTTTGTCAAAAATGTAACTAAAATTCAAAATTACGAGTTCCAACTACTATTTGACCAACTTCGTACTAAAATAATCGACTTCGGTCCATATTAGACCGAAAGTTTCTCAGAACCTAGTGTATATTGACTGATTGATTACATGAGGGTATATAGCAGTACTAGAAAACAAATGTAAATAGATAATACTGTTAACGCTTAAAGACTATAAGAAATCTTTAGTTTCGGCCAAAGCCCTCTAAGCAGCCGAAACTTTAATATAAAAACTTGTTTTCTATTACCTTAATGGCAAGAATGGACAATTTAGTTTATTTTCAGGAGATGGGTAAAGTAATAAAATTTTCGAAAATTTATTCGTACGTGATTGATACCACAGCTTTTGTATACATACTGAAGCGTTATTAATACAGGCTTGCAGAAAATTTCTGATTATAGTAATAAGCATATTTACCTCATAAGTTCTTACAAAGTTACCTAACTTGCTAATAAATAGCCAACGTCTCGATTTTGCCGACACTGCTGGGTCATATTTGACCACAAACAAATTTTAAATCTGAGTAAAAAGTCTTATATGGCTTTGAAAATTCAAACAAGAAGATTCTTTTTAAAATCTATGTCTAACTCAGGATGATAACTAACGCCTTCAGAGAATTCAAAACAATCTCTGAAAATTTACAACAAATGAGCTGGCTTCTGTTCTCAACATAAATCCCATGATACTTGAGGTCCCATTTAGTTTTCCAGAGTGGAATTCATCATATTGTTATTAGATTTAATTCTCTCGCTATACTCCATTACCATAAAGGTATTTTTCAGCACGGTTTTACCTACGATGCTCTAAGGCATTGCAAAGAGTTTAGAAGTAATTTTACACGAACCTCGCTTTCGTTCTTTCGAAAAAGAACAAACATAGTTTTTTTAGATCAACGAAGAGCTACTGGATACTAGTTGGAAGATAGTGCTATGACGCGTGCGATTTGTATATTTTGTACTTTCTACGGGACATCAATTCATTTATTATTGAACGGAGGTTTGTGTCGCTTCTGTTAGAATGTAGTTTTTTTTAGTTCGTTGTTAAATGGAATTATGATATAAAAATGGTTAATGTTGAGTAGCTAACAATAATTAGCTAAACTTAGTTCTTTAAAAATTGTAATAAATAATCAAGACTATTTATTGTTATTTTATCGCTTAATTTTGCAAAAAGTCAATAGGAAAAATTGTTAGTGTTTATACTATTTTTATTATTAATGGTATATGTGAAAACACTGTCTTAAAAATATTTGACTTATAGTTAAACATCATAGTGTCCTATTTTAAACATCCTTTTATTTTTAATTGTTCCCAAAGTTGTGATATTTTTTTTTTGTTTCCGGCCTTACAAACTACTATTTTAGCCATATAATACGTTAGAAAAGGAAGAGAACGAAAACATTAATTTCCTCCTATTACCTTTTTAGCCACTAATTTTATATTACCGCATGTTAATCTATGTACTAAATATTAATTTATAATTTTGATTCCTTTTAAAAATTCAGCAAAAACGCAATTTGGATGCTGCCATCAAATTGAGAAACGCTCTGGAAAACGTATAACATAATTGTAGCAAGTAATTTTATATTACCCTCAATTTATTTGTTTAGAAAACAGCAGGTATCAGCCCAACAACGACAATATACAACAGAATTCGATGTTGAAAGATTTGTTGAATTATTTCCGGACCCAGAGGCAATATTTGAGGATTCTAAAAGGAAAACAACGATTCTTGATCAATCAGATAAGTGCTACGTAAAGTGGTTTATGAGAAACAAATATAATCAGTTATACGCTAAGGATGTGAACAGTATCGTGGAAACTAAAGGAAATATAAATATTGTATCCATTATTAAGGTAATTTACTTCTACTTTTTAGTCTACTAGTGAGTTTTTTTAAATCACTTTTATTATTAATTACGTGTACAATAGAATGCATATTATCGATATTGAAAAGATTACTTAAAATGTAAGGTTTCATTAATACTTTGTATAGCGTAAGTTACATTAGCACTCCTAATTTATTAACCTTGTAACCTTAGAAGTAATAAAACCTTCTATTTTATTTTAGGCACTTAGTAAGTTACTTACCACTGGTAGCGTAAAAAAAAGTAGATGGGTTGCCCCTTCAAGACCCGATACCCAAAATATACCTTTATTACAAGAACTGGCCTATTTTGAACATAAAAAACAAATTTATGAACACATCGAGGCCAAAAAGGTAAAAATTTATTTTCAAGTATATACTTTTATAGGTAATTACACTTACACTATATATGCTGTTATTTTTTGAAATCTAAACGTTTTCATTTCAAGGGATAGGAAGAATGCTTTTTAACAAACATTGTCAGATTGGATGACAGTAGTCATTCACAATAATAAGTGCTCTAAAGTTTCCATTTACCAAAAGCTTTGACCCATTTTTTATCCAAAATTATTTAATTTTATCAAAAATATGTTTACTGTCTGTCATTTATAAAAACTTTTTTTTTTGTCGAACGTGTAACATTTTCATCCTTTATCCTGAATAGCAATCCTTCATCTTCTATGTATTAACTCATCAAATGTTGGCATCGCCCCAAATGTATAAAATTTAATTTCTACTCAGCTACTTGTAATTTATTTAAATCGATAATTTTTTCTACTTTTAATTCCTGTGCGAGGTTACCTCAATTTTTTCTTCATTCAAAGTTCCTTCAACCCTTGATCCATTTGTATGGGGTTGAAACTATCAAACACCATCTTTACGTGTTGTGCTATATTTTCATAACTCCTTCACGCCTTATGAAATTAAAAATAAATAAAATCACTACATTTTTCTCTACTCATTATAGAAGTTCTTAAAACGAATCAGTTTAAAGAACTGAAGGTATACAAATGATGCCGCCATATCAGTAGAGGACTGACAAGCCAATGAACTTTCTTGACTGCCAGTTTTAAATTATGAAGCAAAATTATTCCATAAATTTTCTTCGCGTTTTTCAGGCAACTTTACCAATAACGCCCACAATATATATTGTTACGATTTTCTTCTCTATTTCACTGAGTTTGAATAATAACACCACTTTTCACTAATTACTTTCAATTATTTAGTAACTACTGGTTTACACTTTCACTGTTAAATTACAACTAACTACCAACTCATACACTACCTAGTTATACTAGAAAAAAAGCCTAGAATCTCTCTAAAAAAATAACATAAATCTTTTAGATGGTATTTCTATGAAGAACAGGTCGTACGCCTGATAATTCTGTTCGTCCCGATCAGCTTCGATACTTCAATGATATGGCTTCAACCTATAGAGATGTACTATTTTCATTTTGATTTTGGGATTTCATTGAATTCTATAAACAACGTCATTGGTTCTCTTCAGAACAATAAATGGTCTTTCCTATGCTGGCATTAACTTAGGTGATTTGCCTTTGTTCCTCTATAGATTCCATAACCAAACTGGAAGCTTGCCGAGTTTACCTTGATGTCATATATTCATTCTGCCTGTGGACAGATCCTTGCGTTTTCGAACTAATTCATAAACTTCTCGCAACTTCTCTTGTAAGGCATTCACCCAGTCTTTCTTTATACTTTCATCAGGTGAAGAACCAAACATCATGTCGCAAGGCAATCTAAATTCCCTTCCAAATAAGACTTTGGCTGGTGTCATTCCGGTAGTTTCATAAACTGCGAATCGGTAGTCTATTAAGAGGATTGGCCAATATTTGTCCCAGTCTTTTTGGTGTCTGTTGATAACCTTTGAGGTGCTCTTCAATAATCCTATTAAATCTTTCAACTATTCCATCTGACTGAGGATGTCAAGCTGTTGTCCAGGTTGTATGGATGCTAAGTAGTTCGTAGAGCTGTTGAAAATGCTTCGAATCAAAATTACGTCCTTGATCAGAATGTAGTTCTAAAGAAATTTCAAATCGGTTGAATACAATGTTAACGAAGGCTTCAGCTACTATTGAGGTTTCCTTATTAAGGGCGGCAAATAACTCGGGCCATTTACTGAAGTAGTCAGTAGCAACGAAGGTGTGTTTGTCACCTTTATCTGTTTCTGGAAATGGTCCATCTCTATCAATGGCCATCCGTTCAAAAGGTATTCCAACCTTATACAACACCACTGGAAATTTTTTTCTGGATACTGCCAACTTAGTTTTGATTTCCTTGCCATCGGCACTTTTCCAGGATCTCTTTGGTAACCGGTCTTCAATCAATAGTGAGCCCCTTGAGCCCAAAATGCCTTGACTGTAAGTTCTGTATCCGAAATATCTTCCCAACTTGAACGTCTTTCATTATTTTCTTTAAATTGATTAAGTAGCTCCAGATCACTGTCTTCAAGGTTGTCTTTTCTCATCTGAGTTGTACTCCAGTTTGTATCAATGTCAAAAGTGACTCTCCGAATAGAAAATCCTTCTCTTTGTTCTATTTTGCCACAGCGCTTACATTCTTCCTTACATGGTCTTCTTGACAAGGCATTTGCGTTGCTATGCAGTCTTCCTGGTCTATATTTGATTTTAAAATTGTACTGTTGTAGCTTCTCAAGCCATCTTTCCACTTGTCCTTTAAGCTGCTTCATATTTAAAAGCAATTTTAAGACCTGCGTGGTATATTATTATTAAAAATTCCTGTCCATACAAATATTTATGAAAATGTTGAACAACTTTGATTATGGCGAGCAGTTCGTTCCTCGTGGCACAACAATTTCTTTCCGGTTTTGAATGTACTTGGTTAAAATATTCAATAACTCGTTCTTGGCCATTCTGTACCTAGACAGCTTTTGAGAAGCCTAAAATTGGACTAGAACGTAAGGCAGCCTTTAGTTTTCGAAAAGCTTGATCAAAATCAAATTTCCATCGATAGGGGAATTTTTTCTTCAGTGAGCTTATGCAAGGGTGAAGTAATATTGGCAATACCTTCTACGAATCTTCTATAGTATGTAAATAATCCGGGAAAGCTTCTCAATTCATGTTTGTTACGTGGTGGGAGATAAACTTTTATTGTTTAAATTATTCCTTCATCCTTGTGGATTCCTTCTGGTGACACTATATGTCCAAGAAATTCAATTTTTGTTGGAATAGTAAGTAAGTCCTTCTTGGGTGTAAGCAGAAGGTTAGCGTTTTTAATTATTGAAAAATCTTCCCGTAGATTCTGTGTTTCTCAAATGCTTTTCCCATCACATGAAATCATCAAGGTAACTAGACTTGTTTTCCATGTAATACTTCGCATTACTGTTTCCATTAGTCGCCAAATGATGGCAAGAGCGTTTCAGAGTCTGAATGGCATAATATTAAAGTGACACAGACCAGCGCCAGTGGGACAACCGTCTTTTCCTTATCTTAATCCAGCCAACGTTGTCAAAGTGTCAATTCTAGCAAATGAATAGTTGTCATTGTAGATTCTATAATTTGTCTACTTCGTGTCGCACAATTGATTCGACACTATTTACTTCTTGGCGTACTTTTGATTCTATCCCGTCTACGATTTCTTTCACTTCTTGTCGCACTTCTGCTATGTCTTGTTGCACTTTGTCTACTTTTTGAAACTTTTACGTTTGTTCCAGTATAATTTGATCAAATTTTTGCTGTTCTTCTACAATGCATTCTACATTTGCAAAGTTTATCTTGAGCCTTAATGCGACTTCCTTCTTCTTTTTGGCGACGTCCTTTTTTTTTATTTGTCTTTTTGGCGACGTTCTTCTATACGCTCCATACAATCAGCCAATGTTTTATATATTTGCCCCAATTAGGCTATCATTTTCTAGTATTTACCATAGGAATTTCTAGAATGTTGTAAACTTCTTACCTGATGTTAAATTTTAGTTTCCAAATGGAATGCTCCAGAACTTCGTCGAAAATTCAATTCTAAGCTTCTTTCTTGATAACCAATTCGATAGTGAAGTCAATTTTTTGCTTTCTCTTCTAGTTCCAAATAGGATGTTCTAGAACTTTATCGAAAATTCGATTCTAAGTTTCTTTTTCGATGACAAATTCGATGGGAAAGTCAGTATTTCACTGTGTCGTCTAGTTTCCAAATAGAATATTCTAGAACTTTGGCGAAAATTTGGTTCTAAACTTCTTTCTTGATAACGAAGTCGATGGTGAAGTCCATTTTTCATTATTTTTTTCAAAACTTGGTTAGAACAATAATTAATTACAATTACAGTCTTTAACCTCAACTTAAAGTTAGATCAAGTTAGCGAATTAAGAGGAATATACAGGGTGTCCGGGAGAGCGTGGGAAATCTCCCGTATATGAAAAAAAAAACACATGAAAGGAATACTACAAGTTCATATAGACTTTTTTTGTATAGGCCTCCTCTTCGGCGAATGCAATCAATTTTTTATGCACATAATTATTGAACCATAAGGTATATTTCAATTTTTTTTAATATGATATATATCAGGTAAGACCCTTCAAATTACTATCCAAGAAAGAGTTGTGAATTACTCACAGCTGCAGGAACGGACTAGCTGTGACACTCATGACCCCTTTTTTTTAAGTCCTGTATGACAAGAACTTTGGACATTGTTTTTTACAAACCTTTAACTATTGACTAAAAATTAAGTACTCTTCATTCATGTCGCTAATCCTAACCATTTTATTTAAACTGTTAGTCCCCTAACTTCTGTCAGATTGAATATGAAAAAGAGGAATTTTCTCCTGTTACCATAGTGTCAATAAAAAGTTTGCTGCTTAGTTGAAAACTTCTTAAGAAGGTAAACATGGGTTCCGTGAAGTCTGATACACTCGCGGGCACAACGAAATGAGGACTGCTGTATCCGCCACATTAACTCAGCATTTTGCCTTATTTGATCACAATGAAATGGATTCTTCGTAGAAGTTCCTCCCTACTATCGACCGGAATGGAATACACCAAGGTTTTGAGGTGTCCCCATAGGTCAAAATACAACGGCGTTAGGTCGGGAGATCTAGGAGGTCAGGCAATCCAACGATTTGGATAGACGTTATTCAGGTGCTCCCGCACAGCAACGCTGAAATGAGGTGGTGCCCCATCGTGCATGTAGTACATGTTTCGGCGGGTTTCAAGTGGTAAGTACTCTACTAAATCATGAAAAGCGTTCTGGAGGAACTCCAAATAAAGTTCTCCAGTCGTGCCGTAAATACGAATGGCCCAATCAAAAATTGTCATTGATTCTTGCCCAGACCTTAATTGATTGGAACTGATTTTAATGCGAAGAAATAGTTGCATGAGGATTTTCATCAGCCCATACATGTGAAATATGTAAATTTATGATACAATTTTCGGTAAACCCTGCTTCATCCGTGAATAAAATATTGCTAATGAAGTTTACATTATTTCGTTGCTGCGCCAATAGCCAGTTTGCAAACTGCATTCTACGGGGAAAATCTTCAGGAATCAGTTCATGCACTTTTTTTTAAATGATATGGATATAACAGCTGTTCTTGAAGGACTTCATTTACTATTGTTTTCGACGTATTAAATTGCGCTGATAATTTTCGAATGCTCGTTGAAGCAGTGTCATCTACAGCATTTAAAACATTTTCCTATAATTGCGGCGTACGTACTGTTCTACCCCGGCCAGCATCAGTACTTGAATGAAATCGCCTACCATTCTCACTTGGACGTTGATCAACTCGTTGAAATGTTTTCTTATCTGGAAGAGTACGATTAGGATATCTGTCGTAATATAACTTCCTGGCTTCCCAAGCATTGCAAGATCATACATCAGATGCATATCTGCATACTCAATAAACGTGTATGCCATATTTCGAATTATTTTACAATCAATTTCACCACGAAATCTAAAAATCTGTAAATTAATGTGCAAGTAAAGAATCGATGTGTCAGCGATGCGAAAGTTGACAAGTTCTAAAATGTAGGATATTTATTTCTTTCGTACCTAGCAACAACAATTTTTTGTTTTCGTGCCTATAAAATAAAACGCACATTTTTTGCGAACCTAGGTCGAACTGCAATTTACAGAATTAGGCGTTTTTAACTAAAGAGGTAAACTCTAATTTTAGACGAAATTTTATCATAAGGTTGAAGGTTGAACATTTGATAGGAACAAAGATATATTTTTTATCGAAATACGCCAAATATATGATGTAAATAAGATGAGGTTTTTTCGAAAATGGTTAGGATTAGCGACATGAATGAAAAGTACTTCATTTTTAGGCAACAGTTAAAGGTATGTAAAAAACGTTGTCCAAAGTTCTTATCATACAGGGCGTAAAAAAATGGGGTCATAACACAGCTAGTTCGTCCTGCAGCTGTGAATAATTCACAAAACTTTCTTGGATAGTAATTCAAAGGGTCTTACTTGATATACATCATATTAAAAAGAAATATATCTGTTGGTTTAATAATTATGTGTAAAAACTTCATTCCATTACAACTCTTTGGAAGCCAATATCTCTGAAGAGGAGGCCTATTCACAAAAAGTTAAAATGAACTTGTAGTATTCCTTTCAAGTGTTTTTTTTTTCATATCCGGAAGTTTTCCCGAACACTCTGTATGTACTAGTCCTTATACTGTAACTGTAAAATTTTCTTTATGAAACTATTTTTAAGAGAATTTAAGAAAACCTCAAAAAGCCATCTGTTTCAGAAAAGTATAATTTGTCATTGTGTTAATTAATGTACCTAATAATAAAAATGTTTCCAATTGGCATTGGTTTATCCGCTTTTGTGTTAGAAAGGTTTATTTGGGTTCCGTTTTGATTACGCCCTCTTTTTAAAGTAATTGGATCAGATTATGAACCTCTGGATAATACTGGCCGTTTCCTGACTATTTCCCTTTGCGCCGTCAGAATGTTGCAACTTGTAAAAATAACAGACATGTCATTTTTCAGATGTCAGTATTTCGAAAACAGTCACTTATAATAAAATTCAAATAGAATTTAAATATCACAAATAAAAAATAGAATGCTATGTACATTAAAGAGAAAGTTGGGCATAGTCCAGCCGCTATGGTATACCCTGAATAGATATAAATTCAATTCAAAATTCCCTCAATGAACTTCTTTTTATTTAGATTTTATATTTTCTTAAAAACAGGAATAGAGAAATTCTTATTTCGAATACATAAAGTTTATGCGTTAATTTGTAGAGCAAAGCTGCACAAGAGCGTGCAAACGCCAAAGAGCTGGGTCTACTGCAAACTTGTTCCTGCTGTTATGATGAAGAAGTAATGCCTAATGATATATTGACTTGTACTGAAGGCTGTCGTTTTTGCCGTGATTGTATTAAAAGAGGGACTGAAGTAGCATTTAGCGAGGGAAAACTGGAATTTCCTTGTTTAATGGACTGTGGTGCTGAATTTAGTCTACCAGTGTTGCAAAATGTACTTCCACCAAAAGTAAGTAATCGTATGATCAATGTACCGATAAAGCTGTTAAACGTAGAAAAATTTATATATTTTATTTTAAATTTGCAGTGTCAAATGTAAAGGTTATGGCACAGTTTTTGTAGTCGTGTATTTGGATTATTATGTGCAAATAAGGGACAATCATACAAAACCAGATAAATTAAATTTAAGTATCTAGCGCTATAGACGAAAAATCGAGTGGTGAAATATAAATAAACTACGTGTATAGTGCACTCGAATTTTTATCCTTTTTTCTATAAAAATTATTGACAGTTGAAAAAGGAATTTATCTTGTTTTGCTTGTCCAAAAGGAGGAATTTTATTAAAAAAATAAACGTAAAATTAATAACTATGGGGAGAAAATTTAAACATGAAGGTTGTAGGAAGTGGTTGCCTTAAGCTTGATCTTAAGAGTTTCCTTGAAGGTCATTCCAAGGTCTGCTTGATTTTTTTTAGTGGGAACTAATTTTTTTTTTCAGAAACAGAAAGTGGATAAAATTGCCCATTCAAAGGTAAAAATAATCTGCAGGGTTAAAGATCATTTGAAGGGGGAACACTGTGCCGATTTAGAAAAAAAAAATCAACCTCCAGAAATGGAAAGGGGAAAGTTTCACCTCCAGATAATTTTAGATAATTTTTGATAATTGTGAATTCTTTGGGCATCCATGGTCATTTTTAGATCAAACAAAATTATACTGCCCACTGTATTGAAAGAAGTCGTAATGTCGATTGGGAAGATTTTTCTTGACTAATGGAATCATTTTTGAACGCAAATATGATAGTCTAGGAAAATTTTCAACTTGTTGAAACCATTGGTTTGATTTAATATTTAGAAAAGTAGCTGAAGTATACTTAAATTATGAAAATGAAGTAACTTCAAAGTAATCTCAAATCTCTCTCTCTCTCTCTCTCCCTGTCTAGTTAAATTGCAACGTTTCTCCTTTGGATCATGCACATTTTCCTACTATCAGGGTAGAAAACCGTAAAATTTTTTGACCATCATAATGCCAGTCGCCTTGATGGTTATCCGACCGTAATATTTGAACATATTACCAGATTTTATATGCAGGAATTTTCTCTTTTGAAATTAAAAATCAATTTTTCTATATTTACATTAAAAAATAACTTAACCCTACAACAACCCTTTAAGCCGCTCTCAAGATAACAATTTTCGGCAACTTTTATATTTAACATTTTTCTCCAAAACGCTTAATTTCCTTGTATAAACTGATTTTTTACCAGCTCTCCGAAAAAGTACAGTTTCCATTCAAATGACCTTCAGATGTCATTTGACTCCCCGAATTATTTTATACCGTTGAATGCGGAATGTTCCTCACTTTTCATTGTTACAATAGAAAATACGAGTTCCTATTAAAAAACCACTTGATGTTGGAATGATCACTCTTATTTTTTCGTCACTATAAGAGTTCCCGTTTCTTTTAAAAAAACTTTAATGCTTAAAGTTTCTACCCAAAACGTCTCGTTTCCGCATTTAAGACGATTTTTTGCTAATGCTCAGGGAAAACATGTTTAGCCCCCCACCCCCAATTATTTATACCGTTGTATGTTAAATTTTCTCCACTCTTTATATCTGCAATAAAATAATTATGTTTCTATATGAAATATACCAGTAGTACCAAATATATATATATATATATATATATATATATATATATATATATATATATATATATATATATATATATATAATGTTATGTCGGATATTCTCACGGGTGTGATGTGTAATCGAAGGTTTTCGGGCATCCCGTGTATGTGCTGAGTCCCTCTCAGGACTGTAAGGCAGCTGACGTTTCGGTGAAATCTCATTCACCATCTTCAAAGCTCACTATATGGCGTCTACGAGCGTTCGCTGCCTTACAGTCCTGAGAGGGACTCAGCACATACCCGGGATGCCCGAAAACCTTCGATTATATATATATATATATATATATATATATATATATATATATATATATATATATATATATATATATATATATATATATATGAAGTAAAATGCGAACAATAAATGCAAACTTCTCTCCATCATATCCTTTTTGTGTTAGAAGTTGCACAGTTAGAATAAATTGTTATAAAACGCAATTCATCCTATTCCACCACCATCGAGATGATGGCCTACCTGTACCACCATACCGAGAAGAAAGTCAAAACTTACCCTCCCCGCCACAGTGATACGGCAGAGATACATGTTTCGTCTCTACTAGAATCATCAGGGTACCGACATGCACCTGGCTGTGCAAAGGACAGATCGGAAGGAAGCATGAAAATACTGAACGCGGCTTCTCCGACCTCCCGCCGGATGGCGTATATATGTTTATGCGGATTTCACGGATTCCTCCGTGTGAGATGCAATAGCAGTGGATATATCCACATTATGCCGTTGTAGTGCTGAAATCACATTCAGCAAACGTACAACTATATGCAGCTCCGCGTATGAATGAAGTAAAATGCGAACAGTAAATGCAAACTTCTCTCCATCATATCCTTTTTGTGTTAGAAGTTGCACAGTTAGTTTTATATATATATATATATATATATATATATATATATATATATATATATATATATATATATATATATATATATATATATATATAAACTGTATCGTGACATTATAAAATTATACTTTTGATTGCTTTGCATTTCAAATTAAGCAAAAAATTAGACCCAGTTTTTGGATATGCATCTGCATCACGAAACACGGTAATTATGTAGTTATATTGGTCCAAAATTTAGCTGTTTTTATAACATATTGTGAAATGTAGATTACCAATTTTCGCAGAAATGTTTAGTTTTTGAGATATTCTTTCTTTAAATGAATCTACTAGTTTAGGTTGTGAATGTTTTATTTACCCTTTCCCTTTTTTAATATTCTGTTATTTAATTTTTTCTCCAAACCATAAATATTCATTCTCTCACTTCAGAAACCTTTAAAATTTACAGCCAAATTCACTAAGAAAGTTTAAGACTTAAAGCCGATTTAGTTGCCATGAAAAATAAATCTTCTAGTCAGCCTGGCGATGAAGTCTTGAAATACAGAGTGCGCCATCTTTTATGTCGGTATGTAAACATTGAATAACTTTGAAAAAAACTGATTTCTATATATGAGGTATTTTTATTAAATTTGGCCCTTTACAATTTATTGGGACTAGTTTTTGAATACTACATCGATCAAGTGGCCACTTTTATTTGCCAAAGCAAAATGTGACCTTTTCGCTTCGTTTTCCATTACCTTTTCGAGCATCTCGGGTGGTATAGCGGTGATTTCGGCACGAATGTTTGCCTTGAGCTTTTCAATGGTCTGAGGCTCTGGCGTATACTTTGCTTTTTAAATAATCCCACAAAAAGAAGTCCGGAACGGTGAAATCTGGAGATCTGGGTGGCAAGTCAATGTCACCTCTTTTTGACATCAGACGTCCAGGGAATTTCCGTTGCAGAAACTGAATTGTTTGAATTGCAGTATGGCATGGCGCACCGTCTTGTTGAAACCAGTAACCATCAGGACATTTTTCACGCATTTGTGAGCAGACATAATGGGCCAACATCCACCGATATCGATTTCCATCGACTGTTTCGTTTTCTTTGAAAAAAAAATGGCCCAATGATGGTTTTGGCACAAACGCCGATTCAAACAGTCACTTTTCGGTCATACAATGGTGTGGATTCTCCGTCCCCTAATATCCGGCAATTTTGCTTATTAACGCCGCCAGATAGTGTAAAATGGGCCTCGTCGGTTATCAAAATTTCCTGCCAAAAATCATGTTCAGTGTCAACCATTCGAGCGACTGTTTGGCCGGATTTCGAGCTAATATTTGGCCGTATTTCAAGCGACTATTTGGCCGTATTTCAAGCGACGTGGACGGTCTGTCGGCAATTTCCTTTCTGTTAACTGCACTTTATACGGAAACAAATGCAAATCATCCTTCAAAATGCGCCGCAAAGTGCTTCCACTGACGCCAAAATACTGAACGCGGGACAATACGACACTTGGGTTATGGGCAAAGCTCTCTCTGACCGCTTCAACCAGTTCATTGGAACGTCTTGGTCGTTGATGAACGGTATGTTGACGATCTTCCACTCTCCCGTACTCAACAAAATTCGAAACCAAACGACGGATAGTGAACGACTATATTCAATATAAATTGTCACTATTTCGACGCGTTGTTTCGGTGTAAAGCGATTCATGGTTAAAATTGTACTGAATTGACGTTTCAAAAACACGTATAACCAAATCAATCGGTTGGTAAATGTCAAGTTATTCAATGTTTACATACCGACATGAAAGATGGCGCACCCTGTATGTAAGAGAAATAGTTGCATCCCGAAAATAAATAAAATTCTCCATTTTTGCCCACAAAAAGATTTTTTTGTGCTTGAATTCTTAGGGTTAAAACTCGCTCTACTTATTGTTAATCTTGTCAGTTTAAATGCTCCTGTGTCAATTTAGAACGGTCTTAAGGTTATACCATGTTAGTGAATTAGGAGGTTAGTGAATAACGTTGATTATTACGTAAGTCTTTTTTTTAGTTTATTGGCATGACTGGATTTCAGTTAGTAAGGTTTAAACATAATTGATTAAGATGGTGCTAAAAATAGCTCAGTTTTTATAAATGACTTCCATTTAACATCCCAAATATTTAGTCTTGGTTTTAATAGAAATAACTCCATAAAAATCGAGGTAATATTCTAACATTTGTAATGTTCCCAAAGTGGTAGGAAGGTGATTTTTATGATTCTAACAAAAAAAGTTGATAAATATAACACTAAAGTCCAATAAAGCATTGGGGTCTAACCTCTAACGCAGTTACATTTTAAGAAAGAATATTTAAAAACCACCAGATTCACTAAGAAAATTTAGGTCTTACAAGGGTAGCTTGCGGGACTGAATGCACCGATTCCTGTGAAACTTTGGAACTTAGTTACTTGGGATCCAAGTATCACACGGGTAGTCGTTTCTGCTAACATGCGCGAATAAAAATATAGGGTCAGGGATTACTCGACGAATTCCACTATTTTCCTCTTGTAGGATAGAGGAATGCGCTTCTTGTTCGATCGCTTGGTGTTTGAACTCAAAATCGACATCGTAGTCATCTCTGACCTGTTGTTCGTCTTCGAGCTTTTGAAAATCCATAAATTAATAATATACGTTGCATTAATTATTATAAATTTGCTGGCCCCCACTCCTGGCCCTACTTTTTTTATTAGGGCGTGTTGGCAGAAACGCCAACCCATCCGACAATCCTTGGGCCCTAATTAACTAAGCATGAAAGTTTCATGGAAATAGGTGTATCCAGTCCCGTGACCTCCCCCTGTTAGACCTGATCTAGTTGCCATGGAAGATAGATTTTCTAGTTAGACAGTTTGTTTGCTATTGATCTCTACATAATTTGTATTATATGTAAAAGCGTTATATAGAAAAATTGAGAATCTACACTTAGAGATAAAGGCTTGAAATCGGTAAAAGGAATAGTTGACGGTGCCAGAATAAATACAATTGATTTTTTATTCGCGTATTTTTAAGATTCAAAACTTTGTTTGACTCATTGTTGTACTGATCACTTTAAACTCTCTACTGTCGGTTTATACCGGTTTTAAAGTTAGACCATATTAGTAAATTAGGAGGTTAATGTTTCCACGAAATTTCGTTCTTATTTTCCCAATTTACATCACACAAATACATTTATTTTTAAAAAATAGCTAATTTTGATGGATATTTACCCAGAACTGCTAAATTTATTATTTTTAAAATATCTCGCATAATTATGTTAATATTATACAACAAGGCCTAAAAAAGAACGCTAACGTACAGTGTAATAGGAATTCTCGTTAAAATCCGTTCCTTACAGCCTTATCAATGCCACTGATACCCTAGCGACTTTACAAATGATTTTTTTAAGTATAGTCTACTCTTTATTTTAGTTATACTTTGGTATTAATCAGTATACGCAGATAACTCAAAAAATTTTATTGGGGGGGGGGGGGGGGGGACGGCATCTTCCTTAACCTAAATAACCCGACCAAATTTGTATAGCATATTTGTGCAATAAGCCAAAATCGAAGCCCAAAGAACTTGTTTATGATATACATTATTTTCGTACCAAAGGAGGGAGGGAACAATTATCATATAATTCAGTACTTGTGGAACTTCTTTCTCGTACGTTTTCCTTGGTAATTAATTTTTACCACTTTCATTATTTTAAAATATGTTTGAATTTTTTGCAATTGTAACTGGCGTAATTTTGTATAAGGACTAATAGGAGAATAAATATTTCGTCATAGAGTTTTTTTTTTAATTTTAATTGCCATAAATTTCCAACATTTAAAAAAATTTTGTCATAAATCAAAGCTATTTTTGAATCTTATCAACTAAATATTTGATATGTGCTACTTAAAACTACAGATTGTAAAAAAAATCTTTAGTTATCATTTTGATCTGGTAAACGGTTAAATATATACATACAAATAAAATATAGTTAAGAAATTGTTCTTAGTATTTCCGAAAATATAGTATCCAATCAACAAGTCATTTTTTTTGTGTGAATCTGTAATTTTTTTTACATCTTATGTCAGTTTTTTAGTCCTTAATACAACAGTAATTATTTTTCATTCTTCATTTTTTTTCTGTTATGTATTGTACTTAATTCCAAACATTTTTAGACTTCGCAAAGTACCAAGCATAAACACACAAAAGTACATGTCTGTATTAAAAAAAACTAATTAAAGCAATGAGAATATAATTTTTTTGTGTTATCTTTAGAAATAGAATGAAAAGGCAACTCAAAGGATTGAGTTGTCTTTTCATTCTATTTTTTTTTTGACGATTTTTATTCAGCAACAAATAGAATATTGAATGTTGCTTAATTGTAGGTATTTTCAAAACTAGCTCAGAAAAAAGCAGTAGCTGAGGTAAAAGCTGCTGGAATTGAGGATTTAGAAACATGTCCTTTTTGCGATTTTGCTACTATTCCTGCACCTGAAGACAAACTGTTTCGTTGCCTCAATCCAGACTGCATGAAGGAGTCATGTCGGTTGTGCAAAGAACCGTCCCATGTGCCATTACGCTGTGATGAAGTTGAGAAAGATGAGGCTGTGAAAGCAAGGACTTATATTGAAGATAAAATGACTGAAGCATTAATTAGGTAATATATAGTTTGTACTGCGTATAGAGCTCTACCTCTATGTTTTCACCTGGAGTAATTTTTATTTTTAAACAATACTTACCCATTTTTATTATTAATAACCATATATAACAACCGTAAAAAACTGATATAAAACAAATAATAGGAATATGCAAATATCGTTCCAGATCTGTTCATGTATGTTTTGTAATTTGAGACTGATTATACAGTGCATATGGGAATTTTTTCAAAAGTTAGGAGTTTAGAAAAAAAAATTATCGCGAGGCCGCTCGTCCAATCATTTCACCATCCGTGAAAACCTACGATATAACATATATATATATATATATATATATATATATATATATATATATATATATATATATATATATATATATATATATATATTCTGCTACCACGAAAGAGACCATGAGTGACGAAAGACACTAGATCTAATAATGAACAGAAATAGAACTTCAAATGTCATTTGTCATGACATCAGAATTTACAAAGACTTTAATTTTGACATTGGTATTTTTAACTGTTTTATTGTGCCTATATTAAATGTTAGTAATTTTAATCTGTGATATATGATTCTATTATTATGTTTTGTGTTTCCAATTATATTTATATTGAAGCATATAAAATGTATTTTTGGTAAGAACTTAATTCATCAGTTATACATTTAATTAAAATTAAATGATATATATTAACCTAGTTCCAATACTAAAATTGATTGCATACGACAGACAGACAGACAATGATGGGAGGGGTTTGATTAATAATTAATATTCTTCCAATGCAGCATTTTCTGTATATTTATTCACTGTACCAAATACAATACAAATACAAGGACGAAATATTTGTTTTTACCCTGGGAAGTTCTGCCGTACAGCCAGTCGCTAAATGTGTTATTTTGGAAAACCAAATTTTTATTTAATAAAATACAAAGTACCTGTCGTTAAAATTATATATTTCCTGCGACATTAGTTGAAATTGTCAAATAAATATCCGATTTTCACAAAAGAAAGCGGGAGCATATACAAAACACCTAAGAAATTAAAAATCGCACAAAAGACTAACATAATTATATAATTGTCCGTAGATTGTATTTTTACTGATAGGTCCTTGTTGACTGGTTGCAAAAAAATACTAAAAATTATTTTTTACTTTTACACTCTTAAAGCTTCACCTCCCCACACATATTCAAATTCGTTTTTACTTATTTTGCACACAAATTATAAGAAATTTATTGCTAGACCACTACACTACTGTTATCAATTCGGCAAATACTTTTATTTGTTTTTTATTGTATATTATCCATAAAACAAAGCCATATTTTAGGCAATGTTGGAAGTGTAATGCCAAATTTATTAAAGAAGAAGGATGTAATAAAATGACCTGTTCGTGTGGTGCAATAATGTGTTACGTGTGTCGCAAACCTGTGAAGGATTATAAACATTTTAATGGGCAAGGAGGAGACAGGTATGACCTGTAAGTAAGATGTGAATAATAATGCAATATCCGGCTATATGTTAACATGATATTAATTTAAACATATTACCTTCATAGTAACATATCTAAAATTAAACATAATAATCGAGAAATGTTCCAACGGAAAATATTCACGAAATAAAAAAATGTATTGAAATACGAGGAGCTCATATTGAACCCCTACCAAAGAGATAATGATCATTTTTATTCTTTCCCTTGTTTCATGTAGATTCAAGTTTAATTTTAAATTTTTTCTTGTTTGTGATGAAAATTTTTTTATGTCTTATCTATACCTTAATATAAAAAGAATCGATTGCAAATTTAATGCTTTGAAACTATTTCTAAGGTGTCCTCTGTACACGGACAACTTTTTGGTGAACGAAAAGAATGTTTTAAAAGCTGCAGAAGAGGCGAAAAAAGAAATAGATCCAGCTCAGTTGAAAAACGACCCTACCGCAGATCTTCAGAAACATTTTGGAGACAAAATAAAGGAGGCTGAACAGAGAGCACGACAACGTCATGTTGGAGCTGGCATGCCCATAGAGCACTATAACGAAGTACAAAGGTTACGCCATGAACTGAGGGTAAGAAATATGACTTTATTGTAACTTAAAAATTATAAAAATAAAACCAATTGAAGCTAAAATTTTATATTCATTTTATTTATTCATTTACAGGCATAGTCAGTTACAGTATCAAATTTAACTAATCTAAAAAATAAATAAACTTGCAAATTACATTAAAATATTACGTTACAAGTCGAATTACAAGTTTTAAGTGAAACAAAAGGTGAGCTAAAAATATTACACGTCTTACGAGGAAGGTATCCCAACTCAATGCCTCCGATTTCAATAATTTTTTGATATGTTGTAAGCCATAATGAAATAAGAGACACGTGTTTTTTTTTATCTGCGGAAAAACACTTTAAGGGACTAAAATCCTCCCCTAAAGTTCACCCTCGAAACTGGGTACTCCAATATATCTCAGGTTCTAATTGGAATTTTGCAAAAAAACAAAGTGCGTATTACTTCTAATGTTTTTTAAAAAAATCAAAATTTCAGTAAGAAATAAAGAAATCTCATCTGCTGTATTTAAATAGTTCTTATATATGTAATTCTCCTTTATGGCAGAGAAAAGGAAGAATATATACAAACGGTTTCTTTTCCTTTTTTCTGCCTGAACAACTATTTAAATACGGGAAATAGATTTCTTTATTTCTTACTGAAATTTTGATGTTCTAAAAAAATTTCTCACTATTCCAGTGATTCATAGATGTCGTTCGATTGGCGATGTTTTTCAGTCCGGCATCGAGGTCGGAAGGTGGCAGGTTGCAATATCCTACCGACATATCTTGAAATTTATATTTATATATCAGTTATTTCCTGCGAATGTTGCTTTCGGTCCGACACAGCTCCACAACGCGTATGGAGAGATGACCAGAGCGGTATTTGCAGAAAATAAACTGTTTGTATATATTTTTCCTTTTCTCTGCTTGAAAGGAGAATTACATATACCGGGTGTCAACGAATCTATTAGACAAGTCATAATTTCTAGAATATTATGGGTATCAAAATGAGAATTGGTACAGATAAATGGTATGTGAAGGGGAGAGTTTTCGCATATTTTCCACTTTCCGGCCACTTCCGGTTTCACCAGAAATGGCCCCGGTTTTGAATTTTTAAATGGAACACCCTGTATATTTTAACATTTTTGGATTTCTGAGACAATTCTAGATCAGAATGTGACATTTTAAAAACTTTTTACGTCTACTTCATTTTTTTAGAGCCACTTTTAAAATTGCATCTAGGTGGCCATGATCGGACGCAAACTAATCTAAGGGCCTTAGGTGATGTCAAAAAAATACAATCGCAAAGTTTTAGTTACTAGTATGAAAGACAGGAATAAGACAAGTTGACAAAATTACGTTTTCATTTCTAACTATTAATTTTCAAATGGCGACCCCTTTTTGACAACTACTTTTCGAAAAAAGCATTCTTTGACGAATCTAACGGTACTAATTTATTTGCGATTGGATTAGACATAAGAACAGAAATTAAATATTATTAAGCAAAATACTGGATAATTTATTTACTTATGACAAGTGCGCCATGGACAGCCATGATGCATAATAATTTGCAACTGTTTTTATCAAGTCTTCTTTGGAAAACAAAGCACTCACTTAAGTAGATAATGACAGTGACATACGCTCTAAGAACAGACGTAAAAGTTTCTTAATTTTCGTTAAGTTTAGAGTTCTTAGAGCGTATGTCACTGTCATTATCTACTTAAGTGAGTGCTTTGTTTTCCAAAGAAGACTTGATAAAAACAGTTGCAAATTATTATGCATCATGGCTGTCCATGGCGCATTTGTCATAAGTAAATAAATTATCCAGTATTTTGCTTAATTATATTTAATTTCTGTTCTTATGTCTAATCCAATCGCAAATAAATTAGTACCGTTAGATTCGTCAAAGAATGAAATTAATAGTTAGAAATGAAAACGTAATTTTGTCAACTTGTCTTATTCCTGTCTTTCATACTAGTAACTAAAACTTTGCGATTGTATTTTTTTGACATCACCTAAGGCCCTTAGATTAGTTTGCGTCCGATCATGGCCACCTAGATGCAATTTTAAAAGTGGCTCTAAAAAAATGAAGTAGACGTAAAAAGTTTTTAAAATGTCACATTCTGATCTAGAATTGTCTCAGAAATCCAAAAATGTTAAAATATACAGGGTGTTCCATTTAAAAATTCAAAACCGGGGCCATTTCCGGTGAAACCAGAAGTGGCCGGAAAGTGGAAAATATGCGAAAACTCTCCCCTTCACATACCATTTACCTGTACCAATTCTCATTTTGATACACATAATACTCTAGAAATTATGACTTGTCTAATAGATTCGTTGACACCCGGTAGAACAACTTTTAATGTTGATGTACAACTAATTGATGCAGTTTCAACCATAAGTTTTGCAACCCCTATTTTTTATATTGAAAAATCTGCTTTTTCTGTGTCTATTTAGATAAAAAAATTCTAAATGAGTTACAGAGAATTAGAAAAAATATATTCGTTAATTGAATACAAAAATAAAGTTGACCACTTCTAGATTATTTTCTTAAACACCCTTAAACGAAAAATTACTCTCCAAAAAAAGTTTGCACTTTGCTTCAGCTTCTGACGAATATTTTGGAAATAGTGAAATTGCATGTTACTTTTAATGCAAAACTATACTATCTGATGCAATTTGAACCGTAAGGGTTGCAACCCCTAATTTTTATTTTAAAGATTCGAACTTATTTGTTTTTATTTGTATAAAAAAATCAAAATGAGATCTAAGTAGTTTCAACAAATATTTTTATTGAACGAATACAAAAAACTAAACCTATTTCTGTAAGAACATTTCAAAATGAGCTAATAATATTTGGAAAAAATACTCTCATTATTTGAATAAAAAAAAACAAAATTATCCTTACTTAGGTAATATTTTGGAACTATCCTTCAACGAAAACCTTATTTCTGGAAATATATTTTCAAATAAATATTAGCTTCTAATTTCTAAAAAAAAAGTTTTTTGTAACTGCTAATTGTAAACATTAAAGTACTTCATACACTTTTGATTATAAGGGTTGCTACCCTTATATCTTGTTTTTAAAATTTGATCTTTTCTGGTCTCGTTTTCATAAAGAAGTAAAAAATTAAGTGATTTTTTTATAAAAGTGTTTGTTAATTAAGTAAAGAGACGAATTTGTTGTTTTTTAATGTTTTTTTTCGTTTACACGACCTTTATTGGAAAGTTCACCAATGAGAACAGTTTTCTGAATATATTTCATATTCTTATCGATATTGTGCGACTAAATCACTCTTCAGTTCGATTGATTCATAAAAATAAATTTACAACTGGTTTAATTGCACGATATCGAAAAGAATATGAAATATGTTCAAAAAACTGTTCCCATTGGTGAACTTTCCAATGAAAGTGATGTAAATGAAAAAAATCATTAAAATAAAACAAATTCGTCTGTTTATTTAATTAACAAACATATTTGTAAAAATAATTTTTCAGTTCCATTTTTATTTTTTATGAAAACGGAATGGCACGGAAAATATCAAATTTTAAAAGTAAAACATAAGGATAGCAACCCTTATAATGGAAAGTTATGAAGTAGTTTAGTGTTTATACATTAGCAGTAGTATGGAACTTTTTTAATGGCAGTTAGAAGCTAATATTTATTTCAAAATCTATTTTCAGAAATAAAGTTTTCATTGAAGTAAGGTTCCAAAATGTTACCTAAATAAGACCAATTTTGTTTATGTATTAAAATAATGAGAGTACTTTCCCAAAAATTACTAGCTCATTTCAAGATGTTCTTATCAAATAGACACAAAGAAAGTAGATTTTTTACTTTTTAAAAAAGGGGTTGCAACCCTAATGTTCGAAACTGCATCAGCTAATTGCACATTAACATGATAAGTAATACGCAGTTTATTTCATTGCAAAATTCCAATTAGAACCTGAGATGTATTGAAAAATCCATTTTTGAGGGTGAACTTTGGAGGCAGATTTCATCCCCTTAAAGTGTTTTCCACAGATAAAAAAAATGTATCTTATTTCATCATAGCCTACAAAATTATTGAAATCGAAGTCGTCGAGTTGGGACATCGTCCTTGTTAGTTTAATTCTTAATTTCAGCCTAATTCGTGTCGGCTCTCGGCTGTTTACGATTGGGGGAAAATTTGACAAGTACGTCAAAAAAAGAAAAAACATTAGAAATAAATAACAGTATAAAAATGAGTTATAAAATAGTTAAAACGCGTTAAATAAACTAAATTAAACAACCACAATTGATTTACATTTTACTTTTAGGTTAGAATATCGATAGACGATTTTGATTAGTCTTCCTTAAGATTTACTAATCGTTAAATTTTACAGTATAAAAAGCGCCTTTTTATTCTGTACTGTGTTATTTTAGTGGAAATTCTTAGTGTTAGTTGTTAATTTTTGGAAATAGAGACTGAATATTTGAAAAAATGCGTTTAACGTCCGGATCTAGCATATTCTCAAACTGCAATATCAATCCTTACATCTGAAACGTATAAATACCCAAATGGCAATGTAAAATTGATACTGTATTCATGGCAATTAAAAATATTTAATTTTCTTTTATTATTACAACCTACTTGTTTTAAAAATATTGAAACTTAATTTTACTCAATGGTAACTCGTTCGTTTCGCAACGTTTATTGTTTTTCTGTGCCTTTATACATATTAATGTCGATTTCTAACTTAATCTAATGATATAAATTTAAATTGTCCATTGAACATTTTTACAATGTGAATTTATTTATCTTGGTTAATTTCAATTTTGGCAAAATATTTAATTTTTTCTCAAAATATTGTTTGAGAAAATAAATAAAAACTATATCGATGATTTTCAGTATTTTCAAAATATATCAAGAACGAACGAAATTGGCCAAGGTTGTAAAACGACTTTTTAAGGGGCATAAATAACACAACTTTTTTCTGATTTAACCAACTTTCTATCTTTTACCGTTTAAGAATTAGCAATACTGACCCTATGCAATAGTTGAGATCCTCTATACATAACAAGTTCCACTTGCCTCTTCAATTGGTAAATTTACAAAAATGTAAGACTTAGAAACTTGAAGTTTGAATACTCACAGAAGCTATATCAGATTTAAATTTTAAACTCTTTTGGCCAATCTGTAGGTAAATATTTTTTATTTCAATTACTTTATCAGAGTTCTTAAAACCCTGTTAATGATTTTTTTTAAATAAACGTCATTCTATAGATATTATAATTTCTATAGGAACAACTGAGAATGATCCGAGATTTAAATAGACATGATCGTCGCCAAATTGTTAACCAATACATACCACACGTCCATGCAGGCCATCGACATCCTCCACACGTCCATGTAGGTCATCGACATGTGGTACATCATCCTCCTCCTGCTCATCAAGCTAATCAGCCAATTCAGCAAAGAGCGGCACATAATAATTGGGAAATAGCTGTAAGTTTTTAATTTATTAACTTAATTATTTCATCAAATACGCCGTATTCCACTTAAGATAGAAAAATATTAGTATTTTTATTTGTTATCAATGCAAGTATTGTTCATTTTAAACGTTATCAAAAACTAACATATTATTTTATATTTATTTTTAGTATAAAAATGAAAGGGCAATTAACAACACGGGGGTTGCTTGTTTGTTTTTAAAAAATTTTATTTACTTAGTAACGTGACAAAGTACAAATATATCTGACTTGATTATTACAATTAGGTCATATTTATAATATAAGTTATGCTGACAAGACATGTGAATCAACACTTTAGAAAATCTAAGAATTATTTCATCATGTTGCGCAATATTGCAACATAGTTAGGTCTCACGGGAATATAACTCCTCCGCCCTAAGATGAAAGCATATACCGAGTATATGGTTTCAGGTAATTAAACATTTCGGATATCAAGTTCAATATTATCATTATTTGATTTTACAATATTCTTAGATTTTTTTACAATTTTCCTGTAAATAATAAATACAATTATAAATCCTATAAATATGTATAACAATATTGTCCAAATACTTGTTTTGTCAATGTAAACAGGGGTTGTATTGATTTTTTTCAAATTTTCTTTTTTCGTCTTCAAGTTGGGTTTTGATTTCTTTCGTGGCCCTAAGGTTCAATAGGTTGAGGTCCATTATGGGTGGATCATTCATCATTGATTGGTGTCGATTGGCCATATTTAGATTCAACATCGGTAGATTGATTTTTGAAAAGGCTAATTGTTTGTACGTTTCGAAAACCATTGATTTTATTCGAACTTTACAATTAGTTGTGGATTCCAAGAGGTAGGATCCGAATAAGGGAATGTTGTTTATGGTTTTTTGACAGTCTATAATACCAATTAAATTTTTAGGTATCGTGACTAACCATTTTCCATCGATTATTTTTGTGGCTTGGATTTCGTATAGCTGCATCTCGAAGGGATGACAAGACGTTATATTCTTCTGATGCTTAATAAGTTGAACTGCACAAGGAGGGTTGTTTTCAACATATGTCGTGTAGGCTTCTTTGCAGAGATAGCTTTCAGGCTGAACTTCCAAGCATTTTTGGTCCATATAGGCATATTTTTCGCTGTTTAGTACTAGGAAAGGTTTATAAGGTATATTCACTAGGAATGATTGATTATTAGGAATTGGTAATGGGAATAATTTAAAATATTGATATAATTTTTGTTCTACAAGTGGAAGCTCTAAGATAAATAAAAGTCTTTTAAAAAACCTTTCATCGTTAGCAATCTCTCAAAGTTTAATAAATTTTCTTTCGTACTTTCTAAGGGTAGTTTATAGTTAAATAATTATTTAATTTTTGTATTTATTTTAATGATTCTTCGGGGTTAAGAATTGAATTATGGAGAATATTAATTTTTTTCAAAAGTTATTGAAATTTCTATTTTTGTAAGAATATCGTAAATTGATTGATACATCAATGTTATTTGATTGACAGTATTATATATTGAGTAATATTGTTCAAAATTAGTTTGTCGTAATTCAACTCTTTTAATTATAGCCTCTGTTTGGAGAATATATGATTCTAATATATATTCATTGTACGTAATATTCAATATCATTGCCTCAAATTTATTGGTTATAGAGTCTAGGATTGTTATTTGATTTATCGCGCTTATTTTTAACTTATTTTGGTTTAATTGTAAGTCCTTAATTTTCGAATTAATTTATTCAGCGTCATTTTGGTCTAAGTTCCCGGTTATACTTCTTAAAAATGTACCTAAGGGATTGAATAGGCCTCTTTTATTTCTATGCACGTATTTAAAAGGAATTATTTGCTCTATTAAAATTTCGATTCTTTGTTCAAATACTTTTAAGGAGTTAACCGAATTCAAATAGGTTTCGTGATAATCTGTATTATTTTGAATATTATGAGTTATTCTTTCAGCATGTATTTTTTAAATTTTGAAATTTAGTAATTAAAGGGGCTAGATCTATTTTTTCGATAAATGTCCAGTGGTTAGATTGAATTTGCGTAGTTCCTAATCTGAAGGGTAGTATTCCTGGATGGTCATTTATGTCATTGAGTTTTACTGTATTTGCGACGGTCCAGCTCCATCTGGAACAATGGGTATAATTTTAGTTTCGTTTATATGGATAACTTCTTTATTTTTTGTTTTTGGGTTCGCGATTTTCTAGTATTTTCGTTAAGATAAAGAGTCCTAAAAATTTATTTTTTATTTTACTTGATCTGTCGATTGATTTTTTATATAGTTGAGATCGAATTGTTAGATCTTTTGACATTTTGTTTTGATTAATTTTATCAATAAGTTTTTGTTTAGTATTTTGAGTTTCTTGAGCGATTTTTTCATGTAAGATCCGTGTATTATTTTTATGATTAAATAAATATTCTGTATAAACGTGAGATGAGATTAAATCCATAGGGTCTCTAGAGTCTGTGTGTCCAAGGACGAGTTCGTATGGGGTAAATTTTTTGCTTGAATGTATCGTATTGTTATAGGCGATTATTGCGTAAGGCATAAGATTGGTTACATCTGCATTAGGGATTCTCTTAAGATTCTTATATGCTCGATTAGTGTAGAGTGACGTCTTTTTACAAGGGAATTAGATTCATGACGATGCGGGGTAGTAAAATGTACTTTTATATTATGGGATTTTAATAAACCGCTAACTGTTCCATATTTAAACTCTGAACCGTTGTCTGAAACGATTTGTTTGGGGATTCGTAAAAATGAAAAGAATTTAATTAATTGTTCACAACACGATATTGCGTTTCCGTCGTAAGGAAGGGCTTGTGCGTATTTTGCGAACTTGTCTATTATTGTTAGAAATTTTTGTTTGCCAATAATAAACGTATCTATATGTATTATTTCAAAGGGTTTACTCGGAGTTTCAGTTAGTATTAAAGGTTGATCGGGTGGTTTTCTGTTATATTTCGATCTCTGACGGATTTCACAATTATTGATATATTTTGCAACATCTGATTTTAGTGATTTCCAATAATAATTTGGTTTTAAGAATCTACTAGTGTCTTCAATGCCGCGATGATTTGTTTTACTTTCATGTCTATATTTTATTAAAAGTTCTCTTTCGTCCGGTTTTACATTATTAATTAATTTCGTACATTCAATTAGTTTTAGATTTTTAAAAAAGGCTGTTCATAGATTGTTGAAAATATTAGTTCTTTTAAAAAGAAATAAATACAAGTATTTTTGTTTATTAAGAATTCTTTTAAAAATTTATTTATTGCTGTTATATCGGTTGGTAATATCGCGTGTACAATTTGATGTCCATCGAAAATTTCATGTTCGGTTTTAACGTAAGCGTCATAAGGGGATTTTTTCACTACAAATTGATATGATTTATTATTAATAATTTCGTCCAATATTGTCATATTAAAATAATTTTCTACCGCGTTAGTACTATGTATTGTATTATTTCCTTTTTGGTTATTTTGTGGTCTGATTTGAATGTTTTCGAAAATTTTAATTTTAGGTTCCTGATTAGTTACTTTTTCCGTTTTTTGTTCAATATTTGGGTTAATAATTCAGCTTGCATCATCCGGGTCTAAATTTTCTGGGTTAAATTGACTATAACTTTCTTCGAAGAATTTTTCGATTTCTTGACTTACATCACCTGGATTGTTTAGGACAGATTCTGATTCTATAGCGTTTAATGGAATTCGACTAAGGGCTTCCGCGTTCGTGTTTTGTTTGCCTTTTTTTATAAATTGTTGCCTAGTCATATTCCTTGAGTTTAAGTCTCCATCTTACTAGTTTCGGATTTAGTTCTTTGGAATTAAATAGCCAGACAAGAGGTCGATGGTCCGTATATATTTTGAATTTTCGTCCGTATAGATAAGGTTTAAAATACTTGCATGCCTAGACGATACTTAAAAGTTCTTTCTCAACGGTAGAATATTTTTGTTCGGTTTCATTTAGGGTTCGCGATGCAAAGGCAATAGGGTTATCATTAGGCGGGTTTCCTTGAGATAAAACGGCGCCAGGGGCTACGTTTGAGGCATCTGTTGCAAGAATAAAAGTTTTCTCAAAATCTGGATACTTTAAAATTGGGGAATTTATCAACAGTTTCTTTAGGTTATTGAAAGCTTGGATAAATGTAGGAGAATGTTTGACTTTTGCTCCTTTCTTAAGACGTCTTGTGAGAAGCTTCGTAATTTTCGCGAAGTCTTTTATAAATCGACGGTAATAACCAGCTAGGTCTAAAAATGATTTTATTTCTTTTTGAGTTTTTGGAATCGGAAAATTTTTTACTGCGTCTACTTTTTCGGGATTAGGTTTAACACCTTCGTACAAATTCCGATTTGTCTAATTGTATTTTAAAATTTGGTTCTCTTAGTCGGTTAAATACTTTTCTTAGTCTATCGATATGTTCTTGGAGCGATGTAGAGAATATAATTATATCATCAAGGTATACAGAACAGATTTCGTTTTGGAGACCGCGAAGAACATTATTCATAACTCTTTGGAAGGTCGAAGGAGCATTCTTAAGTCCGAAGGGCATTCTTGTAAATTCATAATGACCGGTGTCAGTTGAAAAAGCTGTCTTAGAAATATCAGTATCATCTCTATTTGATGAAATCCCGTTGTAAGATGTAATGTGAAATATTGAGATTTTTCTAACTTATCAAGGATATCTGATATGTTGGGTAAGGAAATTTATCATTAATTGTTTTTAAGTTTAATTTCCGATAATCGATTACAATTCGCCACTTGCGCTGTCCTCTAGCGACTAGTTTTTTTGGAACTATCCATATTGGATTACTCCAAAGTGAATTTGAATTCTGAATGATACCGTTTTGGAGAATTTTATTTATTTGTGATTTTACTTCTTGCTTATGAACTTCGGGGTATCTATACGTTTTGGCCACTTGCGCTGTCCTGTAGCGTCTAGTTTTTTTGGAACTATCCATATTGGACTACTCCAAGGTGAATTTCAGTTCTGAATGATACCTTTTTGGAGCATTTTATTTATTTGTGATTTTACTTCTTGCTTATGAACTTCGGGGTATCTATACGTTTTGGTGAAAATCGGTGTTTCGACTGTAAGGTTGATTTTATGTTTTATTTGATTCGTGAAAGTAAGAGGGGTATCCTCTGTATAAAAGATATGTCTGTATTCGTAGCAGAGATTTCTGATTGCTAGATATTCTTGCTTGTTGCAATGAGATAATCGTAGGTTTTTTAAATTTTGTTTTTGTAAGTTATCAATGTATTCATTAATTTCTGTGTCGGTTTCCATTTTCTCTATGAAATTAATTTCATTTTCTTTTAAGATTTCAACATCTAAAGGTTCTTTAAATATAATTTAATATATAAAATAAATTTAATTCTATTATTTCCAGATTATTTAGAGTTTCTTTTGATCTATTTTGGGAATGGAATGGAAAATTAACGTTTTGTGTTTCTAAACAATTATTTTTACAACTTACATTTGCTCCAATATGTGTTAGAAAGTCAACACCTAAGAGTCCGTCAAGGGAGGGGAATATTGGGATATTTGCGACTTCGTTATGTACTGATATCTTTACTGTGAATGTTTCTGAAGATATTAAATTCGGATAAATTGTATATGCGAGTTTAGGTTTGATAAAACTTCTACCGCTACCTGTATCTATTAAAAATCTCGCGTTTATTTCCGGAATATAAATAGATGGTAAGTTGGTGTTTGTATAATTATTTAGAAATATTAAATTGGGTCGTTGAAAGGAAAAATCTCCTGAAAATTTTCGTCTTCGTAGTCATATTGATTTTCGTACGGATTTTCTTCGTCACGATAATTTTGGTAATTAGGGTTTTCGTCGCATTGTTCATTGTTTATAGAATTGTTTTGATCATTTGATAGATAATCTTGTTCACTATTTGTGAAAGTATGTTCATTATAAATTGGATTATCGTTTTTCGGTTCGACTGATTGATTGAATAGTTCTTCCGCAATCCATTTCGGTTTATTTTGTTCAATTTGTCAGTTTTTAATAACAGTATTGCCTGATGAAACTTCCATAGGTTCTGGTTTTTGACGTGACATAAAACGTAAAATTCCAGACATTGATGGCCTTGGTATATCTCGAGAATTAAAATTTGGTCTCGGGCTAAAGTTCGGTTTTTGTCCTAGAGTATTAAAATTTTGGTTTGGGGTGTTATATCGCCATTGTCCAAATCCTAAGAATTGGTTTGGTCTGTTATAATAATTTGGGTTTATTGGATATCTATGCAATGGTGAATTACTAAAATTCTGGGGTTGTTTTTATGTGAATTAAAATTGACCGTTGTTTTGTTTAGAGAGTTACTACGATTTTTGTAGTATAAGAAGTTTTCTTCTTCTGAAGCAAAATGCATGGCTTCTTCCAACGTGTGTGGGTTTTTGAGTCTTACGACTAATTACATATGATAATTAAGACCGTTTATAAAAGTTTTTAATACCAATTTTCCGTATTCGCCAATTTTTGATAATTTTATTTCTCTAGTATCGTTAGATGAGTTTATTTTAGAAAAAAGCACACTTCTCGCGTCTTGTAAGCGTAAACCGAATGTTTGTGGAGTTTCATTTTTTTTCGGGTTTTAAAGTAATGATATCTTGAACAATACAGTCAATTGATCTTTGATCAGAAAAGGTTGTAATTATCGCGTCTTTTACTAATGTCCAAGTTGTTAGTTCAATTCGAGATGCAATTAAATCAGCTGCTCTACCTACTAACTTACTTAAGATCGTATCGAATAAACAGACATTTATTGGTTCATTAATATTTACTTGATCTTTATCTTGATCTTATTCTAAAAATTTTCACACGCACTAATAAATCTATTTATTTGTTTTAAGTTGCCGTCAAATAAGGGTATATTATCAGCTTGAAATCTGATTAGTTGATAATTAGGATTCACTATTTTGTCAAAATTAGGTTTTTTGTTAAATTAAAATTAAAAAGGGTCCCTAACTCTACTTTGAGATTTTTCTCAGTGTAACTGCTAAATTATTTCCTTTCAGTATAACAATTGAATGGTTTTTAAAGGTTTTCTAAAACTACTTCAATTTTTCGTTTTTCTTTCAGTATAACAACTAAAATGTTAAATAATTAAATGATTAAATGATATATCAATATTTTAATGGGGTTGAAATGGAATGTTAAAGGATTGCACTTACAATGTTACTTCAATGATGATTGTTGCTGTGATTTTCATTTCATGTTTTCTTAACCTAAAGCCCAATAGTACCGACGATTTTGTCCTCTCCCTGGAGTTACTTATGAGCTTCGGGACGATGCTTGTTCCCTTGTCTCGCACCAATAGGGCATAGAACGATTCTTGTTTCTTCTCCCAGGTCACGTGAGATACACGTACTTGTACGTACCACAGTAAACTTTTCGGGGTTGACATCAACATCTTCGATGTTCGAATGTGCCAATTAATTGTCGATGCAAAAACTTTTCTTCTCGATGAAGCGCTTAGCACATCCTACCGACTGCGCCAATTAACAACACGGGGGTTGCTTGTTTGTTTTTAAAAAATGTTATTTACTAAGTAACGTGACAGAGTACACAGTTATATCTGACTTGATTATTACAATTAGATCATATTTATAATATAAATTATGCTGACAAGACATGTGAATCAACACTTTAGAAAATCCAAGAATTATTTCATAATGTTGCGCAATATTGCAACATAGTTAGGTCTCACAGGAATATAACTGGGCAAATTGTGGAAAAACATGTTAGATTTTTTAAAATAAACTTTATGTTATACTAATTATTATGATAGATTTCATGAGAACAGTTAAGAAATTTTCAGGAATCGAAATGTCCTAGAAACGTATTCATAACAACCAAAATCTTTATTATTTTTCTTTAAGCTAAAATTACCTAAAATTTCAAGCCAAACGGCTTCACACTCCCTCCAGGGAATATTGACTCATACCAGGTATACAAAGATTCCAAAAGTATGAACCTCTGTGGGAACCTTTTCCATGTTATCGAGTCCTAGTTGACGTGGTCTGCTGTATTTCCTACGAACTTTCGGATGGTCCACGCGGTTGCAAGAACTGCTTTCTGGATCGGCTGATACAGACGCTCATTAAGGCCCAGTCCCTTGATGTTCTGCAAGAGATTTTTTGGTATCGCTCCAGTTATTGATAAAAATTATAGGAATCGTTTGGACGCTGTTCATTGCTCATTGTCTTCGAATTTGCACCTCCAGATCTCTGTATTTGGCGATCTTCTCATTGAATTTTGGCCTTAGGTTGTTGTTGTTGTTGTTGTTAGGTACAGTAATGTCGATTAGTGCAGTTCGCCTAGAAATTTTATCTGTTAGTATAATGTCTGGTCTATTATACGCAACTACTGATCCGTTAGAACCGTTCGATCCCAATATAACTTGAACTCGTTGTTGTCAAGAATAGGCTCCGGATTGTATTTGTAATAAGGCACTTTTCCTACCTGAAATAGATTTAACTTATCTGCTAACTCTTGCTGAAATGTCTTGGCGACTGAGTCGTGTCTTTCCCGATACTCCGTTGCGGCAAATGCTTGGCATCCTCCAGTTATGTGCTGGACTGTCTCTGATGTTTGACAGCCATATCTACATTGGTCGTTTTCAATTGAGAGATCCCTGATGATGAACTTCCGATAGTTTTTTGTCGGAATAACCTGGCCTTGGATAGCTAACAGAAAGCCCTCCGTTTCCGAAGACATCTGTCCCGAAATCAACTAGTAGTTCGACGCTAAGTTGTCGACATTGTCCTAATTGACCTCATTTGGATGCCGTCCATGAAGTGATTTCTGTAGCCAAGTTTGTAACTTCTCTTGATCTGTTTGATGGTGAGAAGCAATGTCCTGTTCCCTCAGCTGTAGTGGCGTTGAATCGTCTACCTCGAATATTGCTCGATGTAGTGTGGAAGAGTCCTCTTACCTGTGGAAATATGAACGTAAATTTATTATTTGTTGATCGAGCTACTTACCAATCCTCTTCCTCCTTAGTGTTTTGGAAGCATTGTACGTTCAATAGCACTCCGAGGGTGGTGTTTTTGTGCTTTTGTTAAGAGTGTTCTTATTTTTCTTTACAGGTTTTGGATGTCCGTCTTACTCCATTTTACAATTCTAAAAAAGTAGCTAAGTGCAGAGCAAGCTTACGTGTTAAGCGCCTTAAAGAAATTTCTACTATTTAGGTTAGTTCGTAATACCCGCCTTACCCTCCTGACAAATTCCGTTATCAATTCGGCTTTCATAATGCGATGGTCAATTCTTTTAGCCTGTTTCATACCCAGGTATTTGTATGTTTGTTCTGCTTCCATTGCAGCTATAGATTCACCGGTCTGCATTTCAAATTCTCCCTGTTGTATCTTTCCTCTAACGATGTTCAAAATACAGCACTTATCAAGTCCAAATTGCATTCCTATATCCCCGGAGAACTCCACAATTTTAAGTATTTGCTCCAACTGGTTTCTGGTAGTAGCCATCAGTTTCATCCATGTATGGAAGACGATTCACTCTTACTACCTCTTCGTTATTTTTCCTAATACTAAAGCCATATCTGGTGGAGTTTAAACGGCGTGATAGTGGGTTCATTGCAAGGCAGAACCACAATGAGCTAAATGAATCGCCCTGAAATATTCCTCTTCGTATCGGAATTGTGTTAGTTTCGATGGTATTGCTAGATGGCACTTGCAATTGGATCTTAGTTCTCCAGGTCGACATGATGCGTTCTAAAAAGAAACAAAATGATAATCAACACTATACGTTCTCAATATAATTGTGAGTCACTCATGTGGCACTAAGTCGAAGGCCTTCTTATAATCCACGTGAGCAGCAAAGAGATTTCTTCGGTTGGTACAGGCTTGGTTACATATGACAAAGTCAATAATCAATTGTTCCATACATCCCATTGTTCGTGCATTCTTTCTGTTGAGTTACAATGATGTTGTTTTGTTCACAATGTACATAGATACGTTATGTCAAGCAGGAGGTGATCACCTTATACAGTGTGGGAAGGCAGGTTATTGGCCTATACTTAGCTGGGTCATATGTGTTGTGTTGGTCCTTTGGCAAGAGATACGTAATAACTTCGTTCAAAAACAATGGCGTTTTTGCTGGGTTAAGAAAAACATCATTAAAAAGATTAGCCAGTTGATGGTACGTACATACACCAGAACTTCTTGAGCCAGTAGTTCTGGATCCCATCGAGATTTGGAGCTTTCCATTTATGGGATTCCTGAAATTTCTTCGGTGGTAAATGGCTCAAATTGCATCTGGCTGTATTCTTGGCAGATTTGGTGTTTGCTTGCTGCAATATCACAATTGAGGGGTGTGGAAAGTTGGTTTCTCCAGAACTCTTCTACCTGCTCTCTGCTGGAATATCTATTATCTGGCGTATTAGGTGGAGATTTTAACCATACTTTGAATATATGTATTCTACAAACGAAAAAAAAACATTACCAAATAACAAGTAGTGAAGAGAGAGTAAAAAATATTATTCCAAAAGGAGAAAAATTCTCTTGGTTGATTTTCCTTCCTCTCGACGTCACCAAGAGGCCAAAAACATTGACAGTGAAATTAAAAGTAAAAAGTATCAACTAAACTTGTATTTAGTTAAAAATACAAACAAAAGAACAAAATACAAGTTAAATTAAATATAAATTTTAATGTTAAATATAAAAAGAAAATAAAATGTATCATTAAGTTCCTTCTCATTATGCAAGTGTACTTCAGAAAAGTGTAGTAGGGCAAAAAAGGTCTGAATAAAAGGTGTTAAGTTGGAAATCGCAAAGGTTCCCAGCGAGTTTTTCAAACTGAATACATTAGTCCGAAATTTCTCAATGGTTTCTAGACACCTACGCTGAAAATAATGAAAATTCTGCACTTTCTCTTATAAAATATTTTATTATTATTACTTAGTTATGTACCATCATGTACAATCCTATCGCTAGTGTCATTTAACGCTTAGCACAAAGTTCGTCATAGAAATTGAAAACCATAAAGGTTCTCAGCGAATTTTTCAAACTGAATACTATTGTCCAAAATTTCTCAATAGTTTCTAGACACCTACGCTCAAAATAATGGAAATTCTGCAATTTCTCTTATAAAATATTTTATTATTACTTAGTTATGTACCATTATGTACAATCCTATCGCTAGTGTCATTTAACGCTTAGCACAAAGTTCGTCATAGAAATTGGAAATCGTAAAGGTTCCCAGTGAGTTTTTAAAACTAAATACAATAGTCCAAAATTTCTCAATGGTTTGTAAGACACCTACGTTCAAAATAATGAAAATTCCGCAATTTCTCTTATAAAATATTTTATTATTACTTAGTTATGTATCATTATGTACAACCCTATCGTTGGTGTCACTTAACGCTTAGCACAAAGTTCGTCATCAAAATTGGTAATCGTAAAGGTTTCCAGCGAGTTTTCCAAACTGAGTACAATTATCCAAAATTTCTCAATGGTTTCCAGACACCTACGCTCATTGTGCAATTTCTCTTATAAAATATTTTATTATTACTTAGTTATGTAACATTGTGTACAATCCTATCGCTGGTGTCATTTAGCGCTTAGCACAAGGTTCATCATAGCTGCATATGGAAGAGGGTAATATTATAGTTCCATCTTTCTCGCCCACATATAAGCCCCGTTAAATTTTCGTCTTCGTCACTGCTCCGTAAAAATAAAAGGCATAATTCTATGTTACCGATTACATTGTATAATGAATCTGGAAGAATGGTTTTAAGATATTTCTCTGTTGCCAGACGTCCAAATTATCAGTATAGGGAAGGAAAAAGTATTCGTTAATGTTTAAAATAAAAAATACTTTAAAAATGTTTTTAGAAAAAATTAAGTTGTTCCGTGGCACTTTGGTACCACCCTACGAGCCGCCACTGGTTGCCTGACAATAGTCAGCCATCTTAAGACTAAGCAAATCCATCAAGGTAGACAGGGTAACTCTCCTAGCCTGTTCATGTTAAATACGATGATTCTTCCATATCGTATGATGCTGACTTGGAAGAAAACCTACAGAAGCTCCTACAGAGATTCAACCAAGAAGCCTTGATAGTAGACAAGCTTAAAACAAAATATCTAGTAACATTCAAGAAGACAATTACGGCTACAAACAAACGAAGAAACTGAGAGTATCAGGCTCTTACAAAACATCGAATGGAAAAACAACTTAGTATATGCAATAAAGTAAAAATACGTAAAACGATGATCAGACCTATTGTAACATATGCACTGGAGACAAGACTAGATACTAAAAAAAATCACTAAACGGCAAAATGAGAAGTGAATAACTTAGAGAACAGACTAGGATGCAAGACATCGTGACATGGATCCGACAAAGAAAAAAATATTGGACCAAATATGTTATCATGATAAAATGATGACAGAGTGGTAAAAATGTAAGATATAACATGCTCATATGAAAAAGGAACATTACCTAAAAAATAGTAGAAATACTAGACTTGAACCTCCAAAGGCAGGAGCCTAGTTACATGGTTTTACATATAAATGAAGAATATTTTCTTTTTAACACACTGGGGCTTGTCACATATTCATGTACAAAACTTTTAACTACAATATTTTGTTTCCGTTTTGCATACGACCATTTCACATAAATTTTGAGTAATATAGGGTGTGTATATGTATTCTCCTTTCAAACAGGTAAAGGAAAGAATATATACAAACAGTTTATTTCCTTCAAATACAATTCTGGTCCTCTCTCTATATGCGTTTCGGCCACCGTATAGTCTCGTCAGTGGATCTGTATCGAACCGTGAGCAAAATTTGCAGGAAACAACTGCTATATAAATATAATACCGAACCAGTTGTTACCTGCTAATGTTGCCTCCGGTTCGATACAACTCCACTGACGAGACTATAAGGTGGTTAAAACGCGGGTGGAGATAGGGCCAGAGTTGTATTTGCAGCAAACAAACTGTTTATATATATTCTTTCCTTTATCTGCTTAAAAGGAGAATACATATAGGCAGTTATTTAAACACAACAGATTTGTTTTATTTCTTGAAATTTTGATTTTTTTAAAATATTGAGTTGTGTTTCGTTAAAAACGATAAAGTTGATTCATCCAGAAATGACAGTACGGCGTTTAAGAACAGAAAATGTGCATCTGAATAAACCACAGTGTCTTAAAATTTGAAATCGGTATTATTGTAATAGCTATCTTGTCAGTTAGTAATCTTACTTACAATTCGTTTTATCGTTTTATGCTAATTTTATTTTTTATGTGTGAAATTATCATATATTTCTTCGTTTTATCGTTTTATACTAATTTTATTTTTTATGTGTGAAATTATCATATATTTCTTGCAGCTTTATGATTAAGTGCTCATAGAAATTTTGGTCTTATCAGCAAAAAACTGAATCAAGTGCGATTTCAGGTCATCATCATTTGTGAAAGTTTTACCATTCGAAGAGTTTTGAAAACTTCAAAATAAATGGTATTCAGATGGTGCCAGGTCGGGGCTTTATAGGAGATGCGACATCGCTTCCCAACCAAGCTCCAATAATTCTCCACGAGTTACTAAACATCAGTGGGCTTTGCATTATCATGGTGGAACAAAATTTCTTTTATTAGTTGTTGACTTTAAACATCTGAATTGATTATCCGGCCTCTTGGAAGCAGCTCAAAATATACAACACTTTGTAATCCCACCAAATTGGCATCAGGACCTTTTTTAGCTGCAATTCAGCTTTAAATGTGGTTTGCACTTGTTCATCATACTTGTACCATGATCATTTTCAAATGATGTTACTATAGATAAACCATTTTTCATCACCAATGATGATTCGTTTCAAAGAAGGGTCGGTTTCATTGCGCGTGAAATGTATAAGACAAATTTTGATTAATTATTAAGGGAATCTCTTTCAATTCATGCAGAACCCTAATATCGAGCTTCTTAACGGCTCCAAGATATGTTGATCTTCAATTATTGTGTGCAATACATTTAACCTCTCTGCAATCTCTCGAACAGTTTATAACGATTCTCTTCAATTGTGGCTTTGATTTGGTCATCAATTTCAGTTGGTCGACCAGAACGTTGGTTGAGTGAAAAATCTCCTACCCGGAATTTTTGAAACCAATTCTGATATATGCGTTCTGTTATGCAATCAACTCCATAAACTTTACATATCTCTTGTGAGCCGCAGCAGCTTTCTTTTCTTTACGGAAATAAAAAAGTAAAATATATCGAAAATGTTCGTATCTGCACTCCATGTTAAAATTGACCCTAAACTAACAGCTACAAACAAAATTAGGCACAAGTTGCTCCTAAAATAACCTAAATGTGACTGATATTAAATGTCAAAAGGAAAAAACCATAACACTGACAGAAGTTCTTCAAAACAATTACTCTATATGACAACCAAAAGTATTTTCTTGTCGACACAATATATGCAATGTATTCTAAATATATCGAAAACTATAGAGATAGAAAAGTAGTTCAATTGGGAAAGTTTTAGGCAATTTTGTTAGCAATTTAGTGGTGCTTGCGAAACGGTTCTAGAAAGCTAGAGTATTCTAGAGAACTAACCAAATTCATTGAGTTTTTTGTTTTTATGGCCTATTCATCCACTAAAAAAGGAATATTTTAATGTTCCACCTCTAGAAGGGTAAAAAATGGATCGATTTTTTTTACTGGGGTTTCTGTCTATCTCTTAAAAATAACCAATGTTGGCGAAAGTTTGCATACAGACTCTTAATTACAAGTAATACGTCATGCACTGCGGAAATTGGAATTTGACGAATACGCTTGATAACCAATAAATAAACATGTATTTCAGTAATTTTCGAAATTCTTCCACAAGAGGGGGGTAAAAATAGAGTAAACATTTTCGTAGAATTTATTTATCCTAAGAAGGACTAACTGCAGCTGAAGGTACAGGCGTATTAAGAAAAAAGATGGTCACTTAATCAAATTCAGCGTGGTCACCAGCTAGTTTCTTCTACAATTTGGTATATAATGTCAAGTGTTCGCTAATAACGTTACAGTTTGACAGTACGCAGTGTTTAAAGTTAAAAATATTTTTATTTTAATTATGCTTTTTTCTTACAGAATAAAATACAATCGATATTTTTAGTCAGATAAGAAGTTTTATACAGTGTCATTTCAAGTTTTGATGCTATAAAATTCTAGAGTTACTGGAACAAAATTTTGTTTAAAGAAGTTTTCTGTCGCAATAATGAAAGAATAAAATCCTTCATAGATTATTTTCAGATTTCTACTATTTATTTACCTTAAAAGCGAATTCTAAAGACCTTTAAAAAAGTTTTTGTCACGGTGAGACAGACAAAGAAAGTATTATAAAACATGCTACGGTTGATAAGAAACAAAATGGAGGATTTAGGTGAAAAAATCTATAAGGAACAAATTTGCCAGTCTCAAAATTACACTTTATTAGTTGTAATGCTATGATTATTTTTGTTTCATTATTATATATGTATGTTTATCCAAAAGTATGTGACGAATTTTCTTTGTATAGTCATCATTGTTATAAATTATTTTTCTGTGTTTACTATCGTATCTCGCGATACGCCACTGTTTCAAAGATGAATAATAAATTATGAGTACCGAAACAACAAGCAATAAATGTTTTAAATATATTTTAAATTCTGCCGGCTGACGTTAGCAACGGTGCACAACTGTGAAAGTACTTCGCAATTTACATGAACCTAACTTAACACATAAATATCCAAAATATATTACTTACTCGCTTGATACATCTAGAAACTTGGCTGCGAACGTTACTTATCTTTTTCCAAGCTAAAAAGCAAAAATAGCGTAATAAAAGGTAAATAAATCCCAGTATTCGTTTTCAACTCAGTTATATGTTTTCGATGTATTCCTGAGAAAAACTCATTCTGAGTCAATTTAAGTCTAGGGAAACTAGGTTATAAAATCATAATTAGGGGGGTTCGACATGTACGAACGGAAAAAACTGTTTATCTACCAGCGTAAAAAGGTATTTTTTCTTCTCGAGTTAAGAACAGTGACAATATTCCTGTTTCTTGACTGGATTATATTTCCATCTTTTCTTCAATTATAATAAACTCCATTTTATTAGTGAAATAACTAACATAGAAACGGTAAGTGAAACATAGGTTGGAAAATGTTTACTAGGCTTGCCATGATGACAAACCAGTTAATCCTTTTAACAGAACACCACTAGTTAAGTAATGGCCTTTAAACTATGTGAAATTCGTTTTATTCAAACATAAAAGTATCAGTACTGATATAAATATTTAAAATAATATTAATTTTTTTTCTCACTAAAAATCTAGAAAATCGGAAAAAGAAAATATAAAAATTATATTATCTCAGATCAGCGTTTAAATATAGAGAAACATCATCTCGGTAACTATTAATAATTACACAATTTAAATTCAAACAAATTTTCTGCATGGGATTGAGTTTATTGTAGTAAAAATTATTTAGGCAAAAACTTTTTTTGGGTGTTGCAACTGTTTATAAATTATTATGGCCAATTTTGTCGATTAAGAATTAAGTAATAAACGTGGTCTTAGGAGTTTTTGAGTGATTCATTTTGTAATTAATTTTTTTTTTGTAAAATATTAATTAGTTTCATGAATCTAGAAGTAGCTTAGATTATATTTTCTATGAATTTCGAAACGTATATGATCACTTAAAATAGTACTAAATTTATCATGTTTATTACTTACAGCCAATACGTGCAGCGATGCAAAATTTAAATAGATTTGGACATCCAAATGCACCTGCACATCCAAATGCACCCGAGCCAGCTCCTATAATTCTCCCCGAAAATCCGACCTATGGACCCTTTGCAACTGTTGTCAGGGAACCTGTTGCCAATGAGCCACCACTACAGCAACAACAGCTCGAGTTCCAACCTATGGAAGATTTTCAGCATGTTAATGTAAGCATTATTTTTTTTGGAATAATACGATTATACATGCAGACAGCAGTCCCGGATCTAAAGAAGGGGGCAAACTGGGGTACCTGCCGCGGGAGGTAATTCAGGGGGGCGCCAAATTCATATGTTTGAAAAAAAAATCTTGTTTTACTAAAGCCCCTAGCATCCCGTGCGCATCGTACTATCGATTGTTCATATGATTTTGGTATACATCAGCGAAGCCGAATAAACCCGAACGGCCGAACGTGAAGCGACAAATTAAAATATTAATTAACTATTAATTAATATTTATTAACAGTTAATAAATGATTTATTAATAACATTTATTAACTCTTAATTAATATTCATTAACAGTTAATGAATATTTGGTGTAGGGGGTTGAGACAAAGAGTAATTAGTGGACTGTATATAGGTTGGTTGCGGAGATGACAAATTACACAAATAATATGAGAATACAAAATACGGCGACAGCGTGACACAAATACTAAAATGGCCTACCTTGTAGTCGAAATCATTTCACTAATTTCTTCTTGGTGGGCACCAGGATAATCCCATGCTTCACAATACAGGAACCAGGAATCGGGTAGTTTTGAGGCGAGAGTCAATATATTTGAGAGCAAAACTATAACCCTTTTCGATAAGGCGAGGGACGTGCAATACGTCGAGTATTACACTATATGGCAATGACTGTACTACTACACGACCATGGTACTACTACTACTGTTCTGTCCCTTTTTACATTTGTCCAAATGCGCGAGGGTCAGTAAAATGTGTCACGTGTAAACGCGAGTAAAATTAAAATAAAAAGTAATGAAACCTAAATATTTGGGATGTTTAAAAATATTAAATACGGACTTTTGTTTTTGTCACTTTTTATAACCTGTGATAACATACATAATTAATTTATTTTTAACTTTATATACACCATATGAATGAATATTTTTATCGTAACGAAGTAGGATTATAATCAATAATAATGATAAATAATGACAATTATAGTCTATATAGTTAATTAACCTCGGTTATTTACAACATTTTATTTTTTAATCTAATGCCAATAATTATATAAGCTTTATTTTAAATTATTATTTAAATTAAATTGCAATTGGGAATCACATAACAAAGATCATTTGGAGTAACATGAATTTTAATGGATTTAATGCAGTTTTTCATATATTATTAATAAACTTTTTTTCGTACACAATTAATTAAATTAAGTATAAGCTTATTCGCATACTGTCATAAATAAGCTTATGGCGTATATATGAGCAATTTTCGCATCGTTCAGAAAAGAGGAAAAATGCATGCGAACAAATATTTATTAACAGGTAATAAATATTTATCAACTAATAAAAAATACTTACTATGCATAAAATTGATTTGTTAAGTGTTGAAAAATATATCCATACTTTATAAATTACAAAATTAATTCCAACTAATATATTTATTAACAGTTAACAAATTCTTCTCTCAGTGTGATAGGACTTAATGCAGTTTTTGATTGGTGCAAGTATGCGACAATACGACCACGCCACATTGCACAAAGGCTATATAAAGTAAAATAATGCGTGTTTGATATTAATAATATATATATATATATATATATATATATATATATATATATATATATATATATATATATATATATATATATATACATACATACATACATACATACATACATACATACATACATACATATACATATACACATATATACATACATGCCCACATTCCCGATGGAGTAAGCAGAGGCACCAATCATTCGAATTGGGTTTTGCCGGTTATTATGGTTACAAGCGTGACACGTGGCAATCCTAGTTCCGTTAATTGACGAACTACAAGTATATATGTCAGTACTAAAAATTAAGTTACTCCTATTTTCTAGATAATAAAGATTAAAATTAAATTAAATGAGAATATCGCTTCAGGAAGCAGGCGCATCATTAGGCTCTACTGAAACTCCCGATGCTACGATTTCATGTGGTTTGAATAGTTCTTGTAATTTGGACATTGAGGATAATTCAACTAACATCGCTGAACAGTCGGAGCTCCAAGACTCAGATGGTGAACATTCTTCGTCGTCGGTTTTATGTCAACAGCAAGACGACGTTGAACTAGCATCTAGTGACTTATTACTGTCGGGTAGTCATGAAGAAGGCGAAATTATAGATCTTTATGAACCCAGGTACATGGCCCGACCCCGAAAAAGTGACAGAACAACAAAGTCATTCTTCAGCATTAAGCTGTGTTAGTACATGATAAACACCTAAATAACATAGAATTTAGGTCCACTAAACTCGAGGGTAAGCATTTGACACATTCAGTGTGGTTCAGAACAATGGCAAATAACGAAAATATATAAAAAAAAAACTGCAATTTGCTGTGCTGCTTGCAAGCTATATACCGACGCTTCTACATCACTCTTGTCTCATTAATTGAAAAAAAGTTTTAGAAATATTAGCTGGAATGGAAGATCAGTCTGCAAAAAATGAAATTGTGTCAGAGCATGGATCACAACATTGAGCGATCAATTCACATAGAACATAGAGACAGACTCTACATGTAGTAATGGACGTTGCCACAAACTTTCCCCGAACGACCTTACTGCAAATTGTCCTCAACCTAGTGAAGGAAGTTTTCTTAAAAACTGCTCATCAAACCAAATCCTACTCTCAAGTACCAATTAGACCACCTAAAAAAGCAGAAATCCTATTTGTCGAAGCAATGAAATCATTGACATACTAGCTAAAAAAGTTCGTCATTATCAATAAGATCAAGGTAGCCAACTATCTCACAATCATGTTTGACCACACTTCAGATGTAAATTATATGAAGCAAATGAGCCAGGTGAATCGATATATAAAAATAATTGGAACTAGATGTGAATTAAACGAAAGCTTTATTGATTTTATAAAAGTTGACGGGAAGACTGGGGAATTCTAGAAAAATTAGTAGCTAATGTACAAAAATGTCGTGAACAATCTTACGACAACGGATCTAATACGGCGGCCATATATAAAGGAGTTCGAGCCAGGGTTATGGAAATAAACGAGCTATCAGAGTTTGTACCATGTCTGGCACTCTCTTTAAGTCTTGTGGACGTGCATTCAGCGTCATCATATCCAGAAGCTATTTGGGCTTGTACAAGAGCTGTATCGATTAAATAATAATTAAAGAAATGATGGAAAAATGTACGAAAACCTAAAAGGAATTACACAAACAAAATGATCGGCGAGACACCTAGCTTTCAAAGCTGTATTAAATAACTTACCGGAAATTATCAAAGCCCTCTTGTCGCAGAATCTAAGTACGAAATAGAGTTAACGTCGAAGTGCAAAAACAGGACATAATCATTTCATGTTGTGTGGCACGAATGCACGGTCTTATTAAGATCTTGTAAGAAATGAGAGAAAAAGCAATAAAATATTGGATCAAAGGTATCAGATAAGTTGGAAATCGTACCAGTCCTTAAAAACAATTGAATTTCCAAAGAAAACAACACGATGAAATCTCCGAGGACTAATCAAGAATATTAGTCCCGACTTTTCCAAAGATGTAACAGTAGTAGTATTTAACAAAATTTTAACAGAAATAGGAATAAATTTCGCATTTCTCAGTGGCCACGCGTTTGTAGCTATATCCACTGAAGATCTGTAGAAAAATCGAGCCGATCTAGCTCAAAAATACTCCAGTTTTTTGCCAAGAACTCGCCATTATTAAAAAGTAAGCTCTACTTGTAATCGGAATCGACGAAAACGCAAGTCTATTCAACCTGTTGCAACGTATGTGCAAACATGATTTGCAGAAAGGTTTTCCCAATATAACTTTAAGGATTTATTGCACATTACCAACACATCTGTAAGCTGTGAGCAAACTAAAATATTTAAAACTTTCAGCGATGAATCAAGAACGTCTATCTGGGCGCTTGCGATTAGCCATCGAAAATAAAACTGCCTATGAGACAAACTTTGATGAGATTATAGATTCCCTTACGGGAAGCATAGCTTGACGTGTAAAGCTATAGCAAGATTAGATAGTAAATTTGCTAGGACCTAAAGATGGAAGGTATGTGTATACAGCCTGACTAGTGTAGTATCTACACTGCTTGTATGTATTCGATATTAAGGTTACGGAAATGGAAAAGTTATTAGGAAATAACTAATAAAGAGTGCAAATTTATTTAAGGGTTTTTTCTCTCGGTCACGAAAAATCATTTTGAAATCATTAATGTCAAATGCTGGAGGGACGAAGCGCCAATCTTAAGTGTTTACCCCGGTTCGGAAAGGTCGTAGATCCGGGGCTGGCAGACAGAATGGTCATCGTTATGGCTTGCTACATAAGTTACTCAAAAACTTAAAATTGGTAATCAGCCAACTCTACGTGTATTTTATATTTTAATAATAATAATACTTCTTTATTTCAAATGACATACATCATTCACACAATATACATAAAATGAAATTCCGTAAAAAAACAAATTTCAAGGAAGGGCACAATTCAATAAATCGTTCGCACAGTACGGTTCTAAGTCAACAATTGCTTTAAAGCCCTTTCAAATTCTTTATCATTTCTAATGGTTTTAACTGAAACTGGTAGCTTGTTATATAATTTAACACACTTGTAATAAGCATTTTTTTCACTGAAACATAAATCCTAATTTTTTAATAGTCCCTTTTCTTGTGTCACAAACACTTTTTGTGTTTGTGAACAATGTCCCCAAAAAATAACAGCATATCTTAAAATTGATTCAAAGTTAACGCAGTATATAATTTTTAAAGTAGCTGTATCCATATATTCAGTTATCACTTTAATGCCAAATCATATTCTACTTAAATTTAGGCACAAAATAGAAATTTATCTATTTAAGGCTTAAATCATTAAGGTAAATAACAAATAAAATAAGGCTTAAAATACTGCCCTGTGCCATTCTCACTTCATTCTTTTTGGTATTCGATTTAGTGTTATTGATTTGTGGTATATCTGATAGGTAGAGTTTTATCAAGTGCAGTATAATTTTCTTGAATGCCATATTTAATTTAAAAAATAAGAGCTAATGATTTATGGCGTTACAGGCTTTACTTTAATCCAAAAATAATCCTAGTGCGAAATTTCTATTTTTTACATGCTCTAAAATCGTAGTAGTAAACTGAAATATTTCCGTGTTGGTTGACCTACCCCTCAAATAACCGTGCTGTCTATTTGAGAACAGTTTATACTCGCCCATAAATTCAGTAAATCTTGAACACATTGTCATTTCAAATATTTTAGAAAAGCTTGAGAGGAAACTTATTGGCCTATAGTTATTACAATTATTTACAATGCTTTGGTACAGTAATACAGCATTACACTTGGTATTCGTTGTAAGTTGGCAGCAACTACCCGAACAACGAAGTATACAGCTTTTGGACAAGCTGCCGTCGGTCTTAGACGATATGGTACCACGAGATTGTTTAAATTAATTAGTTAGCAAGGTTTCGGCTGTGGCCTTTATCGACATTCAGTATGTATTGCCTAAGCTTAAAATCAGATGATGGGGGTTGCTATTTTATTTACAGTTACAGTGACAAAGGAGAAACAAACTAGAGAAAAATCTTTTTATATTTTAGACCATTCTTTAGAAGGTGTATTAAAGTTATTACTGTTCGGTAGCCCTTTTCAAGGGGTAGACTGTAAAGGGCCCCCACTCAAAAAGAGTCGCAACCTGTCTAGGGGTGTACCTAATGGCACACCATCGCATGCAGGGGAGCACTCCAGCATAAGGCGCGCCTAGCAGTTATTTGTGTTTGTGCGACAATAATTACACATCGCATCCGATGGCTGTATAAGGACTTGTCCCTAGAGGATCATCACCGGGGTGCTTTAGTTGTATTCTTCAAAATACAATGGCAGTGTGCTGTGCAGGGCTTATGTTTGATTATTATATTAGGGTCAAACCTATCACTTGCTAGGTCTGCTGTGATGGGCGATTTACTTATGGTGTATTTATAAAATTTAATACTTGCTCTTTCAACATACTCAGCGGAATAGGAAAAGTTTGCCATATCGTGCAGGTCTGTAATGCGTGGGTATCTGTTTGACAAAGTCACGCACGTCAGAACTTTATTCTGAAATCTCTGGTAACGAGACATCTGTGTATGGCTCATGGAGCACCATATGGACGCTCCGTAAGACATCACAGGCCTTATACTCTGTCGATATATAATGCACTTGTTCTAGGGTGCCAACGACGATCTAGCGTTCAGAAGTGAATAAAGCTGCCGCATGGTGGCGAAAGGCTTATTTATTGCTATGGTCATGTGCTGTTGGAATGACAATCTCTCATCGACGGTAATCCTCAGATATTTCACCACTTTTTTAGTTGGCACTGATTGCCCCTTAATTTGTATTGGAATGATAATCTTGTTCGTGGTGAAACGTCTGGTAAGGACCGTCGATTCACTTTTTAATGGGCCTGTCTTTAATTTCCATATATCCCAATATGGCAACACTACATCTACATGATACTGGATCCTTTTTTTCGCATCTTCCACGTAATATGAACTCCTAGTCAACAACATGTCGTCTGCATACATGTAGATCATCGTAGTTGGATACGTGGGCGTATCCGCAGTGAATAAGTTATATAGAATAGGGGACAATTCCATTCCTTGGGGGACTCCAGCACTGATGGCTTTAGGACCAGACAGTTTTCCTTCAACCGTAACTCTAATATTTCTATCTCTTAGGTAAGACATCATCAATGCCACCTAGTGGAGAGGAAATGAGTGGACAGCTAGGAGTTTATACAGGAGTCCCTATAAAACGTCCTCTCCACATCTAGGAGGAGCATGACTGTATTATGCTTTATGTTAAGGTTTTTAGTTGCATCTTATCGAAGCTTGACAACCACCATGGTGAAGCCAAGGCTCGTTTTAGAACCAAATTGGTGTGGTGGTACAACTTCATCCCGAACAGGAGGTAGCGTTCAAATATTTTGGATATGGCACTCAGAAGGGAAATGGGGCGATAGAATTGAGGTTCTTAGGTATCTTTATTTGGTTTCAGGATTGGGATGATCGTCGCCTGTTCCCATGTGACGGGGAAGTGCTGAAGGACTATGGTGGCATTGATGATGTACAATAATTGTATGATTGTCATTTTAGGCAGATTCTTTAAGACGATATTGGGAATGCCGCCTGGTCCTGGGGCTTCGTTGTTTGGTGAGATTGTTATCAGCCTTTTAACTTCCTTAGATGATGAAATTTCCAAGAACATTTGCTGGTGTGGGAAATTTAAAGTCTTTCATTTTATTTATTGTTTCTGTAATATTTATCTGTTCTTGCGTTGCATCTGGTGCGGCTATGCATGCGTTCGCTAAACTGTTGGCTAATGTCTCAGCCTTAGCTTTATCACTTTGTACGGTATATACATCATTCTTCAACGACGGAATTTATTGATATCTTTTTTTTAAGCGTTTTTGTGTGGCGCTAGAGGGGATTATCTCTAACGAATAACCCCTCTAGCACCCGAGCCCAGGCCTTATTTTTATGCTTGTTGATCTTTGTTCTAATGGCACTTTGCATCGTGACATATCTCAAATAGTCAATGCGCCATCTTCCTCAGATCCTGTTTTTGAATTTTATAAGATTTAAAATTTCTTCAGGGAGCCATCTACGGCATCCGTGATTTTCTGTTTCTTAACGACATCATCTTTAGCGTCTTGTATGTTTCTTGTAATTGTTTGTACTTGATCTTGTAGTTCCTATATTCTATCTATTTTGTTGTTTATTACAGTTAGCTGCTTAATCCTACCACGGAACTGACACCAATTCACATTTTTGTAAACAGAGTGGTTCTGTCTCCCATCTATTCAAATTCAAATTTCATGTTTTTGGATGGCGGATCCGGCAAATTCAGTATGATTCTGTTTAATGTTATATCAAGGCATGAGAGCGACATGCCATTGACCAGGTAGTGCTTGTTTTGACTAGGATGCATTATTACCACATCATTATCGGTGGCATAATCACACAGAAAATTTCCGTTTCTGTTTTCTCTGTGATTAAGCCATAACGCGTGCTTTGCGTTAAAATCATCAATGCAGAGCACTCTGCTATTATGTGGTAAAAGGGTGTCTAATAAGTTGTCATACATCCTAACGCGAGAACCTGATTTTTTTTACAATGGTTTAATATTAGCTACCTTAAGTTGAACAGGAAATATTTAAAATTTTAATGAATTATTATGCACCAAAATGTGAAGTACAAAACGATGACGCATATAATTTTCACAAACCTACCGCAGTTTCTCATTCATTCATTCATTTTTTGGAACCATGGACCTTCTGTAATAAATTTTTATTATTTTATGAAACTTAGTCCCTAGAATTAACATTTTCTTTTTTTTTTTTTGCAGGGTTTTGTGGGCCAGTGAACGCTATTAATTTAAATTTAGCATTACCAAAGAGTATCGGATAACTTCGCTACTATGTACTCTGGGATTTTGGTTCCTGAATCTCCTAGCGGCAGACCCATTATATTTAACATTGGTCAGCTCTAAGCAAGTTGTGAACCGGACAGCCTGTTCAGTACAGATTTGAGCGACTTTTACAAAATCATTTTGATAAATTCTAAATAAATGCTATATTTTAAACCTAAATAAAAATTTTGAAATAAGCACCAATATCATAAAAGGCAACAAACATAAGGTTGTCGACCGAACCTGACAAATCTGTACAGATCTGCAAAAAATGCTCCTTCCCTAGTTTATCTAAAGAGATTTTCAGTGGTATGACGACACAGTGATACGTCGTTAACCGTGTATGGTAAAATAATGCAAATAGAATGGAATATTTGTATTTCATACGTGACACTTAAATATTAAAAATTATAATTTTCTTTTGGTTTTTGTATCCTTAAAAAATTGAAATAACGATATTTGGCGGTTTGGCATCTTCTCTGGTGTCTGCAAAAAAAGATTAAACAAAAAAACTATCTAAAATAATACAAATCCATTCATGCATAAAAACAGTTATATTCTTATATATTTAATGTCATTGAATAGTGGCGAAAATAAAAAAATCTAAAGCCGCGTCCATATTATTGCATTACTGCATGCGGCAAGAATTTGCGTGCGTTTGTATACAGCGAACAAGTTCCACTCGCTTAAATTGTAATGCGCTCACAAATTTTTGCCGCTTGCCACTCAGAACGTAAATTTTTACTAATGTGGTCGCGGCTTAAAACTGCGCATCCCATGTAAACATATATATGATATTTGGTGTATAAAGGGGTTAGACAAAGTGCTCTATATGTTGAAAAGAGGACCTACTTCCGGTTATAATTTAATGTTGGACAATATTTTTAGTTTAAATCGGACACCATTTATCTTTTTTACCTTTGGTAAGATATGATGACGAAATAATGCAACTCAGATTACAATTATTTGCACTTTCTTACCTTAGATTTGCATTTTTTATAAAGAATAAATATATCCTTATTATGGAAACTATTTAATTTAGATAAATGATATATTTGTAATATACTTTATAACATAGATGTTGGATACGAAAATAACCTCAAGGCAGCACTTTTTTCATCATTGCAGCATTGCGATCAACCCTTCTAGGCATATTTCCATGTTTCAATTCAGATTATTGCTCTATATATGTTTATTGATTTATTGGCATGACACATCCCTTATAATTATTTACCGGTAGTCTTTGGTCTTATTTGTTTATATAATAAATATTTATAAGTTAACAATTAAAAAAATTTTACAAAAAATACTTGTTAAGAAAAATAAAAGTAAGTTTATATTTTTATTGCATTTTTTATTAAAAGAACCAAACAAAGGGTTGGTTGGAAGTTATAAAAATTATTTAAGCTCAAAACAATACGAAATGGTTAGTGGCGTGCCATCATGGAGCCCTTTTCCAGAAAGGGTTATAGGTTGCACCAATTATTGAGCAGCCAAACATTAAGTGTCCGTAGTATTATTCTAAAAGATTAGAGAGAAATGAAATAAAATACGCCATTGCCACTAATCCCATATTTATTGCGTTAGATTTGGTAGTTTTATTACTTATCATTAGCCAAAAGGCGAAAAACGGAGGAATGATGGATATCCATAATATTAGTGTATCTTCCCCTCAAGAATTTGTGTTTCTTATGTATGTAACTGGGAGTCATGTTAAAAACAAAATCGAAATAAATGCAACTAGTTTAATACATACGTGACACAAAACAGTTAATCATATAAAAACGACATTGAAATTACTATGAGGGAGCAGCATCCAGAACGTAGTGGCCAAAATTACCTATGCAAGGCCTTCTTTATCGCCACCCACGCATTGACAGTACCATGCACAGGTTTGGCGGAATTAATAGGTATTTAAAATGTAAGATAAACAAGATTATACTTTGTTATTTGCCATATTAAATTTTTGGCATTACGGCCTTTTCATAGTAACAACTACATCTTCAGGCTCTAATTAACAAACTAAGTTAGTGCTTATATATAAAAATAGAATAGCAGATGGTCTAATAACTATTTAAACTTTTACAATAGCCCGCTGTATTGTCGGTTTTTTTTTGGTGTTAAACTTAGGAAAGATGGTATAATTTTATTGGTTGATAATATCCTTAATAACGGAGAACATCCAAATTCCAGTTGAGTGTTGAGAAGGTTTTTATTTTGGTCTTTTTTATGTTTATATATTTCAATATTTTCTAATATATTTAATTTCTGGCCTTTCTGTTCAAAGTGTAATATTTTGGTTGATAATATCCTTAATAACGGGGAACATCCAAATTCCAGTTGTGTTAAGAAAGTTTGTATTTTGGTCTTTTTTATGTTTATATATTTCAATATTTTATAATATATTTAATTTCTGGCCTTTCTGTTCAAAGTGTAATATTTGTAAGCTATTTAAATCTGGAAATTCATGGTTTTGTGTCTAAATTTTAGAAAACATTGAAATATACTCGTACAAACATAAAAAACAAAACACAAACCTTCTCAATACTCGACTGGAATTTGGAAATTCCCCGTTATTAAAGGTATTGTATACCAATAAAATTAGACCATCTTTCTTAAGTTCAGAACCAAAACAACCAACAATACAGCGGGCTATTGTAAAAGTTTAAATAGTTATTACACCATCTGCTCTCCTATATTTATATATAAGCACTAACTTAGTTTGTTAATCAGCGTCTGAAGGTGTAGTTATTCATATGAAACGGAGTAATGCCATGAGTATAGTCTTGTTTATATTATATTTTAAAAGGCCATATTGTAACAAGTAACGGACGAATCCATCACTTTCTTAATAGTTATTATATTGGATCCATGCATCATATTTTCTCGAGGTTGAAGGTCGAAATTATGGTTGAATACAGACTACATCATTCCTTTCCCTGTGGACATAAACAGGGTGTCCAGAATCATGGAAAATATGGAATTATCATAGAATGTTTTTCATCATGGAAAACCTGGGATTATCAGGGTTTTTTTCTAAACATGTAAAAAAGTAGTTAAAAACCCGCCTGATATCTTATACGACATCACAGTGCGAATGTATATATATATATATATATATATATATATATATATATATATATATATATATATATATATATATATATATATAATGTTTATACGGCTTTCACGGATTCGTCCGTGTGAGATGCATTAGCAGTGATTATATCCACATGACGCTGTTGTAGTGCTGAAATCACATTCAGCAAACGTACTATATGCAACTCCGTATGTAAGTGAAGTAAAATGCGAAACAGTGAATGCAAACTTCGCTCCATCATATCCTTTCTGTGTTAGAGGTTGCACAGTTAGAATAAACTGTAATAAAACACAATTCATCCTATTCCACCACCATCGAGATGGTGGCCTACCTGTACCACCATACCGAGAAGAAAGTCAAAGCTTACCCTCCCCGCCACAGTGATACGGCAGAGATACATGTTTCGTCTCTCACTAGACTCATCAGGGTACCGACATGCACCTGGCTGTGCAAAGGACAGATTGGAAGGAAGCATGCAACACTGAACGCGGATTCGCCGACCTCTCGTCGGATGGCTTATAGATGTTTATACGGCTTTCACGGATTCGTCCGTGTGAGATGCATTAGCAGTGGTTATATCCACATGATGCATGATTTACTTCACTTACATACGGAGTTGCATATAGTTGTACGTTTGCTGAATGTGATTTCAGCACTACAACAGCATCATGTGGATATAACCACTGCTAATGCATCTCACACGGACGAATCCGTGAAAGCCGTATAAACATATAAGCCATCCGATGAGAGGTCGGCGAATTCGCGTTCAGTGTTGCATGCTTCCTTCCAATCTGTCCTTTGCACAGCCAGGTGCATGTCGGTACCCTGATGAGTCTAGTGAGAGACGAAACATGTATCTCTGCCGTATCACTGTGGCGGGGAGGGTAAGCTTTGACTTTCTTCTCGGTATGGTGGTACAGGCAGGCCACCATCTCGATGGTGGTGGAATAGGATGAATTGTGTTTTATTCTAACTGTGCAACCTCTAACACAGAAAGGATATGATGGAGCGAAGTTTGCATTCACTGTTTCGCATTTTACTTCACATATATATATATATATATATATATATATATATATATATATATATATATATATATATATATATATATATATATATATATATATATATATTATGCTTAGCATGCAGACAAGTGACACTTGCGCGGCAGCACTGACAGTTCGAGTGTATATCAAAGAAGAGATTCAATCTGAAAATTATGGTTCTTGGGTTTAGACCGTGTCAAATTAGAATTATTAGCCGACGTTTTGCCTACGATTGCACGAGAATCTCCAGGGATCTTTACTTCACGAGATTAGAACACTGAATGGCTATCGAGGAACAACAGCCTGGTATTTATACCCGACTGGTGCGAACCGTGATCCAACGTTACAATCAATTTTCACATGTAATGTAGACTGTAACCTGTATTTCTATTAATATTATTTGAATATTTACAAATTTCGATTGATTCTCTAATTTTATGTTTAGCAGCTTAGTTTATTTTACATTAAAAGTGTGAGCTGAGCAATGCTGGTATTCAGCTAATGCAGATTGTACAATTTGTTTCTTTTTTATATATCTTTTATGTTCCTTAAGTCTAGTAGATATAGACCGCCCTGTTTCACCTACATACACTTTGCCACGAGAGCAAGGTAGCACGCAATACCTTTTCAAACAGAAGGCGCTTACAAGATACCTTGCTCTCGTGGTAAAGTGTATGTAGGTGAAACAGGGCGGTCTATATCCACTAGGCTTAAGGAACATGAGAGATGTATAAAAACGAAACACATTGTACAATCTGCAGTAGCTGAACACCAGCATTGCCTAGGTCACACTTTTAAAGTAAAAGCAACTAAGATGTGTCATCAGTGTCTGGTTTCTTTAAAAGTAAAATTAGAGAATCAATCGAAATTTGTAAATATCCAAATAATATTAATAGAGATGCAGGTTACAGTCTACATCACACGGGGAAATCGATTGTAACGATGGGCCACGGTTCGCTGAGCACCAGTCGGGTATAAATACCGGGCTGTTGCTCCTCAATAGTCATTCAGTGTTCTAATCTCGTGGAGTAAAGATACCTGAAGATGCCTCGTGCAATAGTAGGCGAAACGTCGGATAATAATTCCAATTTCACACGATCTAAACCCAAGAACCACGATATTCAATCATAGGCTTAATATGGTACACAATATGTCAACTATCTAGCCTATTTAGTAAGCGAACTTTACTGTATACGTGACTGATTTCACATAAAATCTCGAATTTAATGGTGAGTTTCAGTTTAACACGTTTTCAGATATTCCTGTGTGAAGGTGAGCAGAGTAAGTTTTTTTAGTGAGCAATGGAAAAAAAAGTGGCTACACTATACAAAGTGTGTGATGATGAATATCGATATAAATAATGTACAACAATATGACGATGTTCCCATAAAGAACAACATAAATGTTCTTTCACAGTGTTTATTCATTTATTTTAAATATCACTATACTGAAAATATCCGTTATTACGGTATATATAAATAACTGTAGTTATTCAAGTATAGCAAAATATATACGTTTTCGTCGTACAGAAAAAAAAAACATCTTCAAGCGTCACCTTTTTACTTTGTTGCCGACTCAAGTTCTGTAATTTCGTTAAATTATCCGATCAACGCACTTGTGTAATGGTTGAAAAAAAGGCCAACCTGTAGCAGGCAAATGATATTTTTCAACCACAGACCAAATATGAAGCTACGGCAGATCAATTGTTAATTATCTTAGGGAAATCTGGGTAAGTATATACCGTATAAACAAGTACTAAAAGTGGGGGGTACTGTCATTCCGCAAAAAAAGAACATATAGCTCGACAGCGTTGCACATAAAAATGCGTCGAGACAATGACCGAATTAACTATTATATGGTTTTGCACATGCTTCTGACTAGCTCCTTTACGATGCGGTGAGGTATATAATTGTAAAATGTGTAATGTATTTTATACATTTTTCTTACAAGACCATTTTTTTACATTTTTAGTACTGCTATTTTCTTCAAAAAAAGTTTCTTTTACCCTATTGCATCATTAAATGTTTTTTATAATACATAATTACACGTAAATTTTTGTATGTGTTTCATGCATGTATTTCGTTATTTACTCTCAATGACTCTCATTAGTTAACGATAATTACCACTTCCGTTCATTAATTTTTTTATTGAGACAGACTGTCAACGTGTAGTTATCACAACTATTATACTATTAGTATAGATTCAAAGGCAGTTTATGCCCCAATAGGCGTTCCATAAGCTTTAGTAAAAATCGGACAAGCATAAAAAAGCGTCGAGATATTCTTCTATGCCTTCGCTTATGCAAGTATTTAACAAATCATCGATAGTAATACTACAAATGTTATTGCCGAGTCAACGCTATTTGTAACTCGCAAATGTTATTACCGAGTCCACAACAGCGAATATTGGTGAAAATCAAAACTGCATTGTGTTTAACGCCTTTTATCTTTATGTGATATATCAATAAGTTTACTTGTACAGCAAAAAACGTGTCTTGATAGTAAGCTTTTCTAGGATACACATTTAGTGATTTACTGAAAGCTTAAACAGAAAATTTTTATAAAAACTATTCAAATATCCATGGATGGACCTAATGTTAATTTCAAATTTTTATAACATTTGGAGAAAATTGAGGACTGTACAAAACTAGTTAATATAGGTACGTAGAGATTACATACTTTTCAAAATGCTTTAAAATTGTAAATTGGCAGGATTTTGAAATCTCAATTTTATATGTTTGTTGCATCATATATTCTCGAGGTTAAAGGTCGAAATTATGGTTGAATACGGACTACATCATTCCTTCCCTTGTGAACATAAACAAGGTATCCAGAATCATCGAAAAGATTACTTGAAAAGTGCCCCTGTGAGACTTTTCGCTTTCGGGAATACATAGGAAGAAGTGCAAATTATTATACTTTCAATTTCTCAGTATGTTAAATATGTCAAAGATAAAAAAGGACCTGCTTCTAAAAGCTATACAGTACTAAAAAATAATATTAATGATACATTACTCGAGAAAGTACTAACATTTTTCAAATCATTTGCTAAGGAGTTGAAACCTTTCTTGGCCAAGTATCAATCATTTATGTATGGCGAAATCGCTATGGGTAAATTGTTTGAAGCTCTTTGTTAGATTGTTTAAAGATGTACTAACAATGCTCGAGAAATAGAAGAAATCAAAAATCAATGTTGGACAGTCCATAAAATATTCATTACTAAACTCTCACAAAAATTGCCTTTGAATTACCGTATTGTAAAAGGAAATACTTGTCTTGACCCGAATCACGTATTTCCATTTAGTGGGAAATGATCTTTTGCAGGCCAATAAATCCGATTTAATTGAAAGAGAATTCAAAAAAATCATTAACTTAGAAGCAATTAAGGAAAATTTTGAAATCCTTCAAGAAGGTATAATTACGCTGGATCACTTTTGGTTTAGTACGATTGAAATGTTGGGGATAGAAAAATACGCGATATTATTTAGTATGATAAAAACTATTATGATTTTGTCACAAGGCAGTAGAGGACCATGTCTCTTCATTATCTTCTTTTCAAATCCAAGTCCGACTTTTTCCTCGAGATTGTCAATAGGAAGTTTTTGTTTAAAATCGATAACGAGCATCTTAGGAAAATTTGATATTTTATAGGCAAATTTTCACAAAAACTGTCATTCAGATGCGGAGCGTCAAACGAAGTGGACGGTCTCACGTTTCCAATAAAACTGGACACGGTATTGTGAATTCGTTAATAAATAAATTACCATTCGAAGTACACATTCCCGGTTATCAATATTGCGGACCCGGAACAAAAGTAATAAAACGTGTAACAAGAGGTGATCCAGGCATTAATCCTTTGGATGCCGCATGCAAAAAACACGATTTAGCCTATTTACATAACAAAGACAACATAAGTGCGAGACATCGAGCGAATTACGAGCTCGAACAATGTGCTTGGAATAGAGTAAAATCGAAAGATTCCAGTTTAGGTGAAAAAACAGCAGCTTGGTTAGTTACAAACATAATGAAAGGAAAACAACGTTTTGATATTGGGTGTACCATCATCATTATCAACAAAAAAAAACATCTAGTAAAGGCACACGTCATACAAAAAGGAAAGGTATTAATAAAAATCGACATGTTCGGAAAGTCAGTTTCGGAACAGCTATTCGACAAGCAGTTCGAAAGGAATTATTAAAAGCCGGAAGTAAAAATGTGTTGGAAAAAAATGTCATGAATGCATCTAAAATAGCTCTGGCGGCAGCACGTAGATCGGTAAAAGCGGCAGGTGGCAAAAGGAAGGTTCGTACACCGAGAATAATACCGATTCCTAAAACTGGTGGAACATTACCATTAATACCAATTTTTGCCGGGTTATCAGCTTTGGGTTCATTAGCCGGTGGGGCAGCAGGAATTGTGCGCGCCATAAAAGCTGTAAAAAAAAGCAGCGAAGATAAAACCGGTGCCGGCCTGTATTGAAAATCGAAAGGAAATGGTTTGTTTCTAAAGCCATATCGTAAAGGTATGGGATTCTTTTTAAATCGTAGATCAAAAAACTAACTGAATCCCTACCTCGAAGACCACTATCTAACATCGATATTGAAAAATATGCCAAAAAGAAAAGAATAGGACACTTTCGAGGCGTTTATATGAGGGATTCATTACCTAGACAAGGTCCTCCACGTTACGAAGCAGCAATAAGGAATTTGGATAGTACGTGTGGTGCAGGGACTCATTGGGTAGCTTATAGAAAAAAATAATTCTAAAGTAACATATTATGACAGCATCGGCGATTTACCCCCACCGATCGAATTGGTACAATATCTACAAACGGGATCGGAAACATCAAAAATTGTTTACTATACATACGATCGTCAACAGGATTTTGGAACAGTCTGGTGTGGACATTTGTGCTTAATGTTTCTTGTCGAATCACCAGCGTAAAAGATGTCATCATCGTCACTATTAACACCGCAAATGGATCGCAATAACTATACTAAAATGTTGCAATCACTGAAATCATTTCATCTAGCCGGTGGATTAAGGAAAATGACCGTGAAACAGCTAGAAAACATGTCCAAGGAAGTAATGATTGCATTAGTCCCAAATGAAATTCCATTCGATTGGGATAAGTGGCCCGAGCACTTCAAAAGCGATATCGATATATTAAAATATCAGTGCGGTTGCAAACATTATTTCAGTAGCAATTTAAAAAAAAAAGGTTACGGCTGATGAGGGTCTTACGGCTAAAAAAATATTTTGTTGTTATTGCAAAATCAGCGATGTGTGCATAAAAGCAGAAAATAGTATAAAAACATCACTATCTAATGCAGTGAGAAAAGGTGTGAAGATGAATCTTTTTAAATGTTGCCGCTAAGAATAAAACCGAGATGTGTGATGTTTTAATGGTTAGTCGTCTTATACGTTCACACTAACAGGACACTCGAGCGTCTTAAGCGCCGATTTTTATCCACTAATCGAATTACATAAAGAAAACAAATATGGTCTGGCATTGCTGGGATTTTACATATACAATTCAATTTTTAATGTGGACGAAAGCAACAATAAGTTTGCCTACATGAAGGAGGGTTACACCACCGAGTCGATACAACTGCAGATTCCACCTGGGGCCTATGAAATAGATGAGATAGGTAAAGCTATGTCGGAGGCTTTGAGGAATTCAACTGATGAAAAGAACAATGGAATCTTTTACTTGGTCGCTAATAATAATACGCTGAAATGTGAACTGAAATCCCAATACACTATAGATTTCCGGGGAGAGGCGAGTATCGGTAAAATGTTAGGATTTAATCATACAGTATTAAAAAGAGACAAAAAGCACGAATCAACCGAGATGGTGAAAATAATGAAAGTACGCATCATACGCGTAGATTGTAATATAATTTCCGGGGCATATATGAATTCTGTGGAAGGTCATACCTTGTTCGAATTCGATATCGACGTGGAGCCCGGTTACAAAATCAGTAAAGAACCACAAAATAATATTTATATGCCGTTAATGCCGGCAGGACGTCAGTTTATCGACAACATTACTCTTCGCATCTTGGACGATAGCGGTGATCTAATCAATTTTCAAGGCGAGAAAATAATCGTGAAATTGGAACTGAAGAAACTTTCATAGAAATGGGTTTTTGCTTCAATCGTCAATTGTGTATGCTGTCGACTAAGATGGGGGAACTGCCGAAACATAATAAAAGTAAAAGAAGAGTTAACGTCAAGGTAAGTCGTCGTCCAGACATTAGATCACAAACATCTCAACAGTTATCTGCCGAAGACTATAAATTTTTAAAATCAATCGGTCTTAAAGTGCGAAAATGATTTCCACCACCAGCGATAAAATACAGGTTTTCTCCGAACCCATCTTGGACAATTCCATTATTAGTCTAGAAGAGCATACGTATAAACCATACGAATCTCCATCATTCAACAATTCGGATGAAGTCCGTACCCCCATTAATTTTCAAGATATTATACTGGATATCGCCGAAAGTTACATATATATCGAAGGAAAATTTAAACCCATAGACGCAACGAAAAGATGTTTTTTATCAAATAATGCCGTTGCATTTTTGTTCGATGAAATTCGCTACGAGATGGGAGGTGAGCAGGTCGCCGTGATTCGTAAACCTGGAGTTCCGACGACATTAAAAACCATGGTTTCATTCGGAAGTTTGCAACAAAAATCTCTCATGACGTGCGGATTGGGTCCCGACGAAGCAAACCAAGATATCGTAGACACGGCAAGTAACGTATTCTCCTGGAAATTACCCTTAAAATATCTTATAGGATTCGCCTAAGATTATACAAATGGTGTTTTCAACGTAAAACAAGAGCTTATTATGATTATAGCTCGCACTTTTACCAATTGCTACGTCGGCGAAGTAGAGGCAGAAATTAGTATCGACAAAATCGAATGGAAAATTCGTCACATCATTCCAGACGACAAGCAAAAATTGAAAATACTGTCTCGCATTAATAAACGTGGAAACAATGCCAGTATTCAAATGGCATATCGTAAATGGGATCTGTACGAATTGCCAGCTTTAAGACAAACATCTTCCGATGTGTGGGCCTTGAGAACGAGTACAAGTCTGGAAAGACCGCGCTATATAATCGTCGGGTTTCAAGACAGCCATAATTGCGACAAAAAAGAAAAAAACGCAACCCAGTTTACCCACGCCAACGTATGCGACATTAGACTGTATCTGAATTCAACCGTTTATCCCTACGAAAGATGGAATTTAGATTTCGCCAAGAAACTGTACACTATTACAATTACGAAAACTTCCAAAGCAGCTACTACGGGCGCGAAATAAACGATCCAATGATAACGTTCGCGGAATATATGAAAAACCCCGTTTTTATTATCAATTGCAGTCATCAACCAGAGGCGATTAACTCATCGACAGTGGATGTGAAATTGGAGTTCCAAACGAGAAAGAATAAATTCCCCAAAGACGCTAAAGTGTACCCATTAGTTGTTCACGACTCATTTTTTAGTTATAATGTATTAAACGGTTCGGTGGCCAATAAATCTATATTTTAATGTTTTGATTATATGTAGCACAAAATAATGTTAAAATATGGTACTTGAATCAATAAATTTGTAATGAGTGAAGTAGTAGTTTTATAGTTATTTGAAACCCAACAAAAAAAACGGACGGAAAAGCCCGCTCCTTAAGAAAGGAGTACGGAAGTTTAGATAATGGGGGTTTATTTAATGGAAAAAAGCACTTAGATAAAGCAAGAAAAATTTTTTAAGGCAAAATATGAACACAACGATTTAGAAAATTTGTAGGAAAGTAACGGTTAGGAATAGGGAAAAAAGTTATATGAAAAAATTATAGAGGAAATCGAGTACTATAAGCAAGCATTTTTCCCGAGAGTAAAAACGTAAAAAACAAGAATTTTTTTCCAAAAATAATTTTTAAAAAAAATGGTGAATGCGCGCCAAAGTTGACGATTTAGAGCAAAACAATATTAGGAAATTAGAAAGAGAATCTTTCTACATATGGTAGTATTTTTTAAAATTCGGAAAGATGAAATTTGAAGAAAAGGGTAATAGTAAGTTAGTAATTTGGATTTTTTAAAGCGCTGTAGCTCGGGAATCGTTCAAGATAGAGAAAAAATAAAAGCACTTTAATTACCTAGAAGTTTGAGGAGAATACAATGGTGAAAAAAACATTTGAAAAATCTTTAAAATGAAAAAAATTTAGACCAAAAAATCGAGTTAGGAAGCCGGAGCGCGAAACGGGAGTATGTGGAAGTTATAGGGGAGGTTCTTAGGGTTTTTTTTTAGTGTGCCGCTTTCGCGCTATGCGGCACACGGTGAGTTATTAAATCATTATACTCAAACATATATATATATATATATATATATATATATATATATATATATATATATATATATATATATACTGCATATATGCACACCACCTTACCCCCTCCAACATTTTGAATGTATATAGAGGCCGGTATTAGAATTATTTCATCATTACACATTCGACCGTCAGGATGGAAGATACCCCGAAGATTATTGGCATTGTCAAGCCATTCGTTCCCGGCAAATTATGTACGTGTGAGGAGTGCGGGGGTACGGCACCAGGAACAGCACCTTCGACACCGCCCGCAACACCGACACCACCAGCGACGGCGACACCGCCAGTACGGCTTTGGCAGCCCGAGCTCGTGGTGCAGCCAATGAGAAGACCAAGGGCTGCACCTAGGTCGGTGTTAATATCGTTGGGTATTATTCCACGGTAGACACTCGACCCTCCCCCAGGCCCTTTTAGGGTCATAAAAACGGTCCTTTTCAGGACCACATTATATTTTGATCGTAGTTTAGTAATCGTCACTTATGGGGCGAGATATTCGTTTAACGACGATTTGTCTCGTAGCTTAAGTGCCAAGTTATATGCTTGAGAACCTATGAAAATGTTAACAGTCCAAACAAGGTTTCTATTAATTTTTTTTTGTAATGTATTCTTCACAAAATGTTAAGAATTAGTCTTATTGTCTAAACAAAAAAAAACAAATCTGAATCCTTATTTAAAGTTTTTGAAAAAATCAATAATTCTATAAGCTCTCACTAATACACAACATTTAGAATCCGTTGGTGGGGTGGGAATAGTTCTATATATATGAGACTGGGCCAGTTACACAGTCATATAAACTTTCATACGAAGAACATGGAGGAAGAAAGACCCGCAAGCAGAGGCTCATCTATCTTTAGCGAGGACACCATCGCCGGCAACGTTGGACACCTGCAGGACTTCGACGACGATGAGGTAGACTTCGAAATTGACGTCCTACGTTGGGACGACTTGGATGAGCCGATTCCGCTGCTTTATGACCACGATCCTAGTCTCGTGGAATTAAACGATGCAGGCGATTAGGTCCTACAAAGACTCGACACTCCGTCGCCGCAGCCAGAGCCGGACTCGACGGAAGATGCGGTGCTGGAAATTCCAGCATCACCCACACCCGACGATCCGCAGGGCCGCTGCGATTCGTCAAGCTGGTGGTCGACCAGCGAGGATGGGACACCATAAGCCCCACACTCTCCCTGGCCCTTTTTAAGGGCACACAACAACGGTCCTTTTCAGGACCACAAAATACTTTGATCGTAGTTTTAGTTCATATTAGTACTTTGTTACTAATATTGTATGTATAGAATATACATTATTGGATACAAAGCATTAAAAGTTTAGTTGCTGGTGGAACCCAGCAAAATCGTTCGTTCGTATTTGAGACCACAAACAACTTAGGTCTCAATACGTAATACGACATTTGTTTTCACCCCCACCACTAATTTGTCTCTATATATACGACCACCAATACTTATTACAATCATTTCAGTTCAACACGTCTGACAGTGAACAACAGCCCATCCAATGCCCTGTGGTAGATTCTACCACGGACGATTGTCACGAATGGGAGTTGGACGATCCCAGATGGGAAGAACTCTGGCACTTTATAGTCGAATACACCATCACCGTTGATGATGACGGGCCGTGCGACTCTACAACACAATAAAGAGTCGCATGTTTTTGCAACAAAACGGCCCTTTTCAGGACCACAAAATACTTTGATCGTAATTTTAGTTGATTATAATACTTTGTAACCAATATTTTATGTTTTTTTTTTCATAAAAACATACAATATTGAGATGCGAAGTATTAGAAGTTCTGGCGACAGAATCTTAACTTCTTAAACCGAACCATGTTTTAGCATACTTGTAAATATTATCAAAAAATATTTACAACTATTGCTATTGCGTAGTTTTAGTGGATTACTGACACGTTTTTAATACCTAATATTATGTGGGATAGGTCCTATATGAAATAACACACCAAAAATATATTTTCAAGTCATTTTTATTCTCTTTGTAAAATATAAAAATCTGATCAAAGACTTTCTTTATTAACTACAATATATATATATATATATATATATATATATATATATATATATATATATATATATATATATATATATATATATACAAACTTAATACTATAAATTAAAAGCTAATACTTACAACTACTTAACACCTACTACAAAATCTATTAAAGTCCGCTAATTGTCTTTTATATCGCGCATATTCCATCTTTTTTAGTTCTAATTGTCTTTCCAGTTCTAAAATTTCACTCTCACACGCGCTTACTTTTTTCACTGAGATTTTTTTTTTCATTCGAAACATGTCCGAGAGTTTGCTCTTCTGCGAGTTGGTAAAGTCTTCAACCCACTCCGGTTGAGATGTCTCAGAACATATTAAAGAAGAAGCGATTTCGTTTGGTGGTGAAATCGACGACGACGAAGCAGCGGAAACTTCACCACCTTCAAAACACTGCTTAAACCGCTTCTTCATAGGTTTGCGGCATCCCAATATCCTTGCCCCACACCTTTAATCGCCGAATAAATTTTTTTTTTTATCGGCGATTTCCGACTTCCGCATAGTCAGAAGCTTCTTTAACTTGGAAGCTTTCGGAGAAGATGCCCGATTTGGTCGCGAAGCTTTACGAACCACCACATCACTAATAACGTTGATCTTCGGCTCCTCTGTCCATGTTTGGAGAAAGTCCGCCGCTGACCTCACCAATTCCTCATCACGACCATCGTTGAACGCCTTGTCTGCTTCAGCATCGTCTTTCTCTCGGTGCCAATTCTCGAGTACCCCCGGAGTTAAGACTTCTAGTCCACTAATGTTTTCCAACATTTCTTGTTGAGAACCACAACTTACTTCAAGAGCATCCAAAAGTGATGCAACACTTTGCCGTTCGAAAGACATCTTGGCTACTTTTCACTTACACTTTTACTTTAGCACTGACGAACTGTGAAGAGCTGGAGCTGGCAAGTCTGCTTTTATGCCCATTTCCCCCACTACACCACCTTTATTCTTTTTGTTCGATGCATTAAGTATAATATTTAAACTTGTCACATGCAAGGCCAAGACCAAGGCCGACGTAACCGGCAATACCAGGGTCGTTTTCAAGGTTATAATTTTCATGGATTCTTTTGTCCCTGTCAAGGTTATTTTAAAGAGTAGCACATAAATAGAGTACAGCGATTGAAAAGTACAACATATTCAAACATCATGTTGCCAACTGATGAACAACCTGGTGAAGCAGCCAAAACATACAGGCATATACCAAAAGCTTTTTGTTTAACTTGTCATTATTGTAAAAGACAAGGTATCTGCTGGCGGAGTGATCTTACGTACGATTTCAACTACATTGACCTTCTTAGGGTTAAATTTGTACAATGCGGCTTTTGTGGACTAGTTTATTACCAGTTCAAGGATATTAATGAACGTGTCATCCAGAGAAGAAATTGGGTCATAGAAGAAGCTTACCTGTACAGAAGAAATTAACTTATGTATTTTATTTTTTTATTTTTTTGTTTGTTAAATTTTTTTATTTTTTTAATAATAAAAAGTAAAGTCAATCTTTTATATTTTAATTTTTTTTTCCAATAAAACAATAGTAAAATGAATCTGTATGTGTATTTATTAAACATCACCTAAAATACGTTTTGCAATTCATATTTTTCTGCAGAGTCTGTTTAATGAAAATAGAACCATATATTAGGGTGAAATGTAATAGTTTCAAATCAGTCTCACATAACAATGTCAGAAGTAAACACTATTGATAAGTTCGGCCGCAAAAGAAAATTTAAGGATTTTAACTTTATGCGAGGTCCTTCAGAAATAGGTTTTAAACTTACACCTAATGGAGATTACGACATGGGAAGCAAAAGATTGAGCTATTTAGCAGAACCTCTTGAAGGAGACGATGCGGCCACACGAAATTATGTAGATAATAACCTTGCTCAGTGTGTGCAAGATACGCAGAAAGCTTTACATGACTCAACAATTGTTATTAAAGATATATTCAGAAACCAACTTGAAAGTTACGTACGCAAAAAATTAATTGAAACCGGTCAAGAACTTAGAGGATACATTGATGATACTGTTATTGCAATATATAAACTTAGGCAAGACGAAGTGCGTGATGAACTTAATTCTAGAATGTTGAAAATTGAAAAGACTATGGAGGATCTTGTCAACAAAACTGCTCCACTTTAAACATTTACTCGTCGACCTGTGCATTTAATTTACTTTTATAATTTTAAAATAAAGGTTGAATAAAACAAAGTAATTCAGTAATAAATACATATTTTTATTTTAAAAAAAAATAATACGGTCTAGCACCAAATACCCTCATGTTATGCGACTGAATTATATATATATATATATATATATATATATATATATATATATATATATATATATATATATGTTATGTCGGATATTCTCACGAAAATACGGCCTCCTACGTTAAAAACTCGCAACATTTTTGCGAAATAATCAAAAACCTACGTTTACAAGAAAAAGAATGTCTAGTTAGTTTTGACGTAACATCACTCTTCGCACAAATACCAGTTAAAGAGGCTCTTTCTGTAATAAAAAACAAATACAATCTGTCAAAATATATCATCGAATTAGCTAGACACTGTCTTGATAACACCTATTTTACTTATGAAGGCCGACGATATAAACAAGTCGAGGGAGCCCCGATGAGATCGCCGCTATCTCCTGCACTTGTTAACTTATTTATGGAAGGCTTTGAATCAAAAGCTTTGGAGACCTCTTCACATAAACCAAGACTGTGGCTACGTTACGTGGAGGACACATTCGTTATCTGGCAACATGGGGAAGAAAATCTCAAAAGTTTCCTGGAACACATAAACAGTATACATCCCAAAATTAAATTCACTATGGAGATATAACAGGAAAGAGAACTACCGTTTCTGGATATCCTACTGAAAAGAAAAGAGGATGGCTTGCTGTCGCACACTGTCTACAGAAAGCCCACTCACACCAACAGGTACCTCAACGCCGATTCACATCACCACCCCGCCCAATTATTTGCAGTAGTGAAATCACTTGCGTTTCGATCGCAGTCCCTTACAGATCCAGAAAATTGTCACAAAGAGATGAACATACTGCAGGAAGCCCTAACAAAGAACGGTTATAAAAAAGAACATATAGACAAGGTTCTAAAAAACAAACACTTGGCCCCAAAAAATCGCGAAAACCAAGAGAATAGCTCCAAGGCTTTTGTTCCTTATGTAAGAGGCACCACAGACAAGATCGCAAGAATTCTCAGGAGACACAACATTGAAACCATTTTCACCACAGACCGTAAAGTAAAAAATCTCTTGCCAACACCTAAAGAAAGAATCCCTCTAGAAAACCAGAGAGTGTACGAAATTCCATGCGGAGAGTGCAGCTCATCTTACGTAGGCCAAACCAACCTTAAAATAAGCGCCAGAAGAGATGAACATATAAACGCTGTCAAGCAAAAAACAACTTCTTCTGCTCTGGCCCAACACTGGTTAAACACAGGACATAAGATAAATTCCTCGGGAACAAAAATGCTATCGAGATGTGAAAACCTGTCCACAAGAGTTATAAGGGGGGCTATTGAAATTGCAAAGAGGCCCAACAACTTCAATAGCAGAGATGATAGCCAACGTGTGTCTAATACTTGGAAAAATCTGCTTACAAAACATCAACCAGTACCACTTAGCAACGAAAGAGATTACAACTCGGCAACGCAACCACAAACACTGGCAACAGGGCCGATGACGCGCAGCAGGTCTCGCCACCTGATGGTCCGGAACCATTCGGAAAACGAACGCGTCCGACGCGCACACGGTACCGACAACACCGGAGTCGCAGGCGTCAGTTCGCTCGTAGACACCATACAGTGAGCTTTGAAAATGGTGAATGAGATTTCACCGAAACGTCAGCTGCCTTACAGTCCTGAGAGGGACTCAGCACATACACGGGATGCCCGAAAACCTTCAATTACATATACATATATATATATATATATATATATATATATATATATATATATATATATATATATATATATATATATATATATATATATATATATATATATATATACTTTTAACAATTTTTGGCAATATAATAAACGGCTATAAAAAAATACAAAATATCTAAAAACACTTATGTAGGTATGAATTTTCCAGTTTTTTATTAATTTTTACCAAACAACAAATACACATTACAAAAATTGCTCACAAACTCTGAGTAAAATTTTTAAATTTTCCTCAGGATCTGTTTTATAAAAATCAATATCGGGATGCCTCCAAGGTAAAGTTTTTGCTGTCGATGGAATTACATAACGTTTATTGTCGTTGTGTGACAATTCCACTTTATTTATTATTTCCATATAAACGTTATGTAACTCACTGCGAAACGTTTTCATTTTTCTGAATATTAAACCGCCATTTTCTACAATTTTCTGATAATTTTCCATGTGAAGTTCCTTTTCAATTACAGATTTTTACTCGCTGAGTAATAAGACGAACCGCACTTGAAAATGCCAAATGAGATTTTGGCGAAACGTCGTGAAAACGATTTTTTGAACGAACGGATTGAAACCCGGAATAACCAAACTATTCATTCTACCATCCGTGAAAATCTACGATATAACATATATATATGGGTTTATTGTACTTTTTTCATATGGACTGCGATGAAATCTTTCGTAAATATACTGCAACTATTAAAATTTGGTCAAGCAATTAATGCTCTTGCCCCAACTTTTCCTCGACTATTTTCCCACTGAGTTATTAATTTAATATCTTTGCGATTACCAACATTTTCCATTGTTTTGCCGAAAATCGCGTTTATGATTAATTTAAATAAATCTTTACCGAATTTCATAGTTGATGCATTACGTAATTCAGTGTTGAAATCAATATATTTCTTTAGCCACTTAGACTGATCAAATTTTAAAATTCTATGGGTTTGCATTACCACAAGATCATTCTCGATAGCTTGTTTTAATGTCCTGTAGTGGACCATCACATTATCATTTAAATTCAGTATCAATTTTGGCAATTTTGTTTTTTCATTTGGTGGTATGATGTTTTCCACCAAGAACGGTAGATCCGAATGTGCATCGTATAAATCACTAGGATAATGCACATCCACCTCAAAAACATAACCATGTGGGTTGTTATCGTCTATACTCATAATGTCAAAATCCAAAATTTCACATTCTGATAACCATCGAAAACCACCATATGGTAATGCTTGAGACATACTATGACCATACAGATTTGTGGCATCAAGATAAGTAATAAATGAGGAGGGTTTGGTTGGGTCATAGTTTGGCAAATAAGAATTGTTAGCAATATGCTTCCTTTCCGTACACTGACTTATACCTCCACGAATATCTTTTTTGAAAAAATGCATCATATCAATGTCCGTTAAAAGCTCCAACTTTACCTTGGTCATACGAAGCATACAATCAAAAGATAAACTTGGAAGAGTAAAGCACTATGCTGGGTCCAATTTATAAACGTTTAAACATGTGTCTCGGAATTGTTCGAAAACATCACATAATAATAATACATCAGATTGTAAATATATAGGTCTGAATATTCTCCCAAATTTTTACATCCAAACAAACGCCATACTTCTTTCGCTCCTTCATAATCTGCATCACTAATATGCTCTTCCCGCAAATGATCATAAAACTGATTTTTCGTTGGAAGATTTGGGGTATTCATTTTTTCCATAGAGTCAACAAAACTATATGGAAAGATGCCTTTGTGACGCATTAAATTGAATTGATCATTGTTGGTAAAATATTTTCGCGTTTCTCTAAGTTCGGCAATTCTTAAACCATTACCCAAATTTTCCAATGATGTCGATAAAAATTTGAAACTATCAATAAAATGTAACTTCAAATATTTCCGTTTTAATTGTCCGGTTTTAAAATCGGTATAGTCATGCATGTAAATGCTCTTTGTAAATAATATGTACTTTTCTTTACTTTGAGCTATAACATCAATTGTATCCCCATATCTGCACAGTTCTTTTATGAACATATGACTGTCATAACCACTTAAATTATGAAATATTATAGGGACAGAATTAGGTAATTTATAATTTAAATTACATATTGAATGTGCAGCCCCAAATCTTTTTTTACCTGTTATGGGGCAATGATCCCTTACTTTAACATCATTTTCTTTGAAAGGTCCTTCACATATACCACATAACTCAGTATTTTTAAATTCTTCTACCTCATCAGGTGTTAAGCGATTCATCGGTTTAATCTCCTTTAAATATGTATTATACATATATCTTAAATCCGTTTCAATACGATCTATAAAAGTTTTAGCTGCATCGACCCCCCTATATAGCTCAAATTTGGAAACTGTATCATCAAAAGAACATTTTATTAGATATGCGAAAGAGTATGGCTCATGCTTGGAAGTTTTCACACTATATGAACTTTGGAAACTGGGTTCAACTGTTTCAACAGGTTTTAATACCGATTCAAAATCTCCGTAAACAACAAAAGGAACTCGCATTTGTTTTTCGATATTTTCGAATTTTAATATATTTTCAGGAAAGCTCTTTTCAAATTTATCCACTTTCATATCCGTTGAGGGTGTTAAGGAATATATGTGATTACAATCATATTTCTGATGTGACACTAAAGTTGCTGGTGTTAAAAAAGTAATGAGGCAACCATCACAAATGTGCCCTTTATTATGATTATTAGATAATTGCGAATGGACCAATCGCGAAAAATCTTTAATCCAGCAATAATGTGCCTTGGAACAGTTTGTATCGCAATTATGATCATCACCAGCATCTTTAATATCACAGTCTTTTGTTATTAATAACAAATTTATGTGTATTTGTAATTTTTTAGGGGCAAATCTCAATGGCCCCACTACTTCATATTTTAGTTTATTGTTCTCAAAGCTAGACTCTAAATCATACACATTAACTGAAATATTATTTAAACACTTAAATTTAGAAATATCACGTAATTGTACTGGAAAATTCATACCTGTAAAGTTTAACACTCTAGAATAGTGTGGGTAGGAGGACCTGGGCTGGAGAAATGCGAATGTTGTCGGAAATAATGCCGATGTTACGGCCCAAGCAAAACAGCACTCGTCTTGGTAAAACACATTGACTACTGCACGCTTTTGCTCGAAGAATTTCGGCAATTTAATATATGATGAGCCGCATACAAGTGAATATTTATTCATATTCACCTCCAGATATAGAATTTTCTCCAGAGCCCAACCTGCAATGTAAAAAAAGGAAAATATTTAAAAAATCTTATAACATTTTCATATTTTAATTTTACAAAAATTATTGTATTATGTTTTTGTTTCTTTACGTTTACAACGTTACATACCTGAATCCTTCTCCTGAAATTCGCTTGATTGGGCTTTTATCATCTCTACAAATGTGTGTACATTAAACGATTTCTCACTAAAGACATCTTGTGCTTACAGAAAATAACGTCCAAAAACTATCATGTTTATTTTCAGTGTGTGATGTACCGCTAACAGCTCCGTTATTAAGTTCACCACTTTGCACTTTATTTCATTAAAAAATAACGAATAGTCAATATATTCATTGACACTGCTTATGTGATATGTTGCAATCCGTTTCTTAAATGTAGTTTCAATAAGCTGGACGCCTTCAGACACTGGCACACACGCATTACTTCTATGCTGTAATGTCCTATGGTGAGCTGAAATTCGATTTTGTGGCTCACTAATACTGCATACATCACAATAATGTGTTGCAGATGATGTTGATGCAACATCAATTTTTAGCCGCTTTGATCCATCCGAATTTCGAATCTTAACAAACAAGATTCTCTTTTATGCCGTAACACATTGCAACTACGGGTAAATAATTTTCTACATTGATCTCACACGTAAGACATTTTCACTTGTACGTTTTCACTCGAAGAAACCTGCACTATGACAAACCTCCTCCCACCCTTGCGTTTATATACCCACCACCTAAGACACCTACCTTGAAAACCGAATGACCTTGAAAAATATTTGGCTTTTAAAACTTGAAACACTGACCTTGGAAAATGGCCTTGAAAAAATGTCCTCGAAAAGTTTGACCTTGGTCCGGAGGAGGCTTCTCTTATATATTCACTACTGACCGCGTCTTCCTAGTCTAGCAATGTAGGTGAGGCTAGGCTTGTGTGTATATGGTGTTTCACCATCTACTTCCTTACGTCCTACTCCGCTAATGGCCAGCATTGTCGAGGACCCTTGTAAGTACGGGCAATGTTGTGTCATCCTACCGTCACTGCCGAGGACGCTTATAAGTACGGGCAGTGTGTAGTTCCTTTCCTAAATTCCTACCGCTATTGGTCGACATTATCGAGGACCCTTGTAAGTATGGGCAGCGTCAATTTCTTTTTTTCCTTCCTACCGTCACCTATACACACACGCACTGAATGCCGTCAGTTTTGTTTTTATTCCCGTATTGACCAGGAATGTGTTTTACCCCGGGTGCCCTCCGACGTCCGTTGATAAGGATGCTTAACAACTGCCGCCCCGATGTTTATCGCCGCCGTCGCGTGTAGAGACGCCGCTGATCAATGCCAGGTTACTGTTAGGCATATCGTGTATACCGCCGTCGGTCGAATTTTAGTATGAAACTCCGTGAACAGCGTCCGCGGATTTTAGACACGAAGCGCCGCGAATTGAAGTACGAGCCGCCGTGAATAGCGTCGCTAACGCGTAGTACGAGCTAATGTGAATAGCGTCGTGAATGATACCGCCGGGTTACCGTCTACCGTTACCGTGAACAGCACTCATACTCTTGCCCTCCAGACCGTTTAAATGTTTATTTTGTTGTACATCTTAGGTTGTAAGTTAATTTTAGGCCATATCTTTTTATAAAAGTATGGAATACAGGATGTTTTAAAACCGTTTGTTTCATTAGCTAGTCCCATTTTTAACATTACAGGTAACAATTGGCAGCCAGCACTTATACGCGCAATTGACCCCTGGCTTGCCTTTTCTCCACTGTAACCAGCTGCCCGGTGCATAAGTGGTCCCTCGACCACATTGATCCCGAGGGTGGCGCGCGAGAACCGACCACCGAGTGGATGTTTTGACCACCGGGCAGTCAAACCGTCGAACAGTTCAGAGAGCAGGGATATCCCGATTATAAGTAGATACCGTCAAACCGATACCCCTGCGCTAAGCATTTCACCGACGCCTGTCTGCACGAGAATATCCACTGACCGATGTTCCGCTGCCGCAAACAAATAGATCCGTAGAGCACGAATTGGTGCTCCCTTAAGAAAAACGCGTCACAGTATTGGTGAAAAAAAAATTTCAAAAAATTTTATTCAATTTCGTAATTTATAGAATTAAATACGTGCACGAATTTTACCCTTATAAAAAAATAAGAGATGATATTCTTGAGGATGAAAATACCTTAGTTCAACATCAGTTCACATAACAAGTAATTTCCATTTTGTAACAATATCTCAATCAGAACTTGAGATTTAAGAAAAAAGTATTTGGAGGTGGCTAACCCTCTTTTACTAATTATTTTTAGAAACCCCGAAACTCGTCAACTTAAGTTACTTATGATATTAATGAAAAAAATATTATCAAAAATAATTTTTAATTAGCGTTTTTTGTTTCTCATTATATGATTCACATAAGTACACCTTTATTTGTTTTAAAATATTTTCATTCATAACTCTATCCACCCAGTTTCCACATATTGTTCTACGGTACATCTACATTTCAAAAGCCCGATGTTTTTTACTAGTAGTTTCCGTAAGGAAATGTGATAATCAGTTCCTTTTTAAGGACTTGAATTGAGTGCATAATACTAGTTTTATTCGTCGGAAAATATCGCGCGTTCTCGTTTACTGTATTCAAGAAGCATGTATTCCTCCGTACGCCTTCAAACTGGATGTTATATATTTTTAACCGAGGGAGGATTAGTTTTTACTGATAATATATTTAGGTTTTGCAGGATCAAGTATCAATACATATTCTTCACTTATTTTACAATTCCTAAATGTTTGACCCCCTTACAGTCTGCTCACAATTTGAATTTCTTTGTCTATACCAGTCCTGTTTAAGAATTCTTAACGATTTGTCGGGTTTAGCTTCAACAAAGGCCGAAAAGTATGTGTAGACATCCATACTCCGGTCTCAGCATTTTTGTATTAAGAGCTGTAAAATACGTTAATGAATAATTATTCAAAAATAACTGAATGCACGGTTCATTAAACTACCAGCCCTTACGCAAATTAAATACGACTAGTTACATTTTTCTCTATTTAGCCAATTTTTACCAGTTTATCGCCCTATCCTAGTAGAATCTAGACAAAGTGTTCATGTACTTTTTTATATAAGGAATTGTTTCTACAACCTTCCGTAGATATCAGTATTTTTTAGTTAACTTGCATTTTAATTAATATCACATTTTAGCTGTATGACAAAAAATTTAAGTACACGATGCCTGGCTTAGACCTTCTAAACAAGTTTTTCCGATTCAAGTTTTTCATGAATTAAATACAAAACTGACGGGATAGGTTTTCTGATAATTGGATACCATTCATTCGTCAGTCGATCACTTTTCACCAAAAATGTCATTTTCCTCTTTCCTCCTTTAGAACTAAGATCTGCTTCTGCAGGGTGATTAATTAATTATATATTTCGTGTACCGAGTGGCTTAATAAAAGGGGACACCGGCTGTATCTCGGAAATCGTTAATTACACAACTTTCGACAAAAAATATTTATAGTAAAAGTAACCTTGAAAAATCTCTGGAAATTATTTTCAAGTTTCCACAAGTCAGTAAGGGGCGTCATAACTATGGCCAATTAAGAAAAATAATGTTTTCCCGTAATTTGCCCGATGAAGTTGTATTGAAAATATTTTCGTCTTAATCTTGATAAAAGTAACATTTTGTCTGCGTCACACTTGTTACTCTATCCTTTAAAATAAAGCAGTGGGAGAACGTCAATGTTTTTTCATTAAATTGTTCATAACTCCGGCTTGGCCTAACAATTGAACAAATTATGGCTCAGTAAATAGGACTCCTCTTGCTTGGTACAGAGAACGGTTAAAAAAATTCATTTAATCCTTCGTTTTCCCAACGGTACAAGGACTTGAACATTTTTTAAAAAGATTTTACCAAAATCCATTTTTTTCCAGATATTCTGTAAGAGGGGAAGAGGTATTAATATATTTGCAATAAAAAAATTCGAATATTTATGTTTATTTGTATAAAATAAATACATTTCAGTAGGTCTAATTTTAATTACAAACAAAAATAATCAAAAATTTGGATTATGAACTAAAAGTTTATATACAGGCGTTCCATTTATCTTGCCTAATTTTAGCTGTAATAAATAATTTTAAAATTAAAATATGTTATATCTCCACAAATATGTAACCAGTTTATCGAAATCAAAACGAACATGTTAACTTTTTTTTGTTATTTTGCTAATATTACTAATCTGAAATCCAAAACCGCAGCTAGAGTTTAATAATAAACCGATATTTAGTTCTGTCTGCCTTTTTATTATAAAATTTTGTTTCATTTTTTTATTTAAATTTTCGGACAATGAATAAAATTAAAATATCAATCATCTTCTATTATACTGGTGGTCCGCCAATCGTATGAAAATGTATAAACTAAAAATGGTATGAACAGGCAATTTATACATGCGTTGAAGCATGCCGGATAACCTTATAAGAAAGTTAAAAACTATAAATAAATTATAAACGATCCAAAAATAACAGTACTTAATCTTCTAAGGCAAAAAAAAAATTATTTGCCCATTTCGATGACAAAGGATTTTCTGAAAATCTAAAAATTAATATTTTCTTGATATTTAAGATAAAGATTATAATTAAACTAAATAATACTTCAACTACAATGTCCCAGATGAAAACTCGAGACAAGTTTGGTGGTTGTTATGTAAGTTATCTTTACACCAAAATTTCTTATTAAATGAATTATTCTCTCCATGTAACAGAGCTTTCGTTTTTAATATTTTTAAGCCGGTCCATACTATGAAGTCTTTAAAACAACACTTTTGAAGGGATTTAAACCTTTTTAAAGGCCTTCAGCGTCTCAATAGTACTTATAAGCTCCCCAAACGGCTTGCGAGTCTTCAAAACGTATCTAATCAGCATTTTGATATTAAATACATTTAAACGTTATAAAAAACATGTTAGGATAAAGTCAAACAAGATAAATGCATTACGGCAAATTTTCAGAAAACAGGAAGAAATCGGTACACGGCGAAAATAAGTTCAAGTATTTTAGCTCAAAATCGACAAAGAGGTATAAAAAATCGGAAACGGTTAAAAGTCCAAGGATGCAAGTGTTATTTTGGGAATTTTAATATTTCTTTTAAGATGAAATGTCATTTTAAATGCTAACTAGTAAATGTTCTGAAATTAAAATTTTGTGCTTTCATGGGAATATCTAAGTTTTTCTTTGAAATAACCATCACAATCTTTAAAAAGAGTACAAAAAAACAAACAAAGAATATTTAGATTAGATTTAAATGGATTACTTTTGAGTTGACCAAAATTACAAACTTGCCCTTGGCTTTTATTCTCCAGTACTAGATAAAAACTAGTATTCAAAAAACGAATCATGAAATGATGTCACTATTAATAAAGTGATATTTTTCAGATTAAAAAAATCCTTGAAATATTAGTGTATGGCAAAACTGATAATAATTTCTAATATCACTATTAAAGTGACATTAGTTTCATGATTTCGTTATTCTAGTTATGGTGGGTACTTCATTCTTTCACTGCGATGTTCGGTTATTCTGACCACCTGAATTTTGGGAATTCAATGCTAGATCCTGTAAATGTTTCTCCACCTAAAAAAGAAAATTAAAATTACTGTTATACACATATTTAAATCAAGTAGGACTTGAAATAAGCTGACGTAACCAAAAAAAGGTTAACCTATTTCTATCTTTAATGTATCACTCTCAATAGCTTAAATTTAAGTAACTTCCTAAGTCCACAAGTTAGAGAGATGGAGGAAGTACTTATATAGTTAGATAGATAGATGTTTAATTAGTGTAAGAGTAAAGCTGTAACTATTAATTTTTATCAAGTTTAGTATTCAATCCATCTACTGAACATAAATTTTCAGCATTTGCTTTTATGAATGTGCTTCATTGGCTACAATAATATTGAAATAATCCTTATAAATTTATAACAAATCATTTAGAGTAGTAGTAGAGCTGTACTTACAACTTTTAGAATATATTCATATCCTTTACTATTTGTATTCCCTCGTACATTCTCCAGCTGATATGGGGGACTAATAACTACCTAAACAATATAATAAATAATGTAATAAACCTTTCTGTGATTTTAATGTAATAAAAATATATTTTACAATTTAGGAATTAAACTAAAAAAGATTGGAATACATAAAGATTTGAAGACTGTCGAATATTGTGACTTTATACAGGGTAGGTAATTTATAGCAAGACAGAGATCAAATAAAAATCTTTTCCTAGTCTCTACCTTGGCTAGCAACTCTATACTTTGTATTTTTCGGTTTGACAACCATTTAGATTTTAGTAGTTTTCTACTAGAATTTTCTCGTTTTTACAGAGTAACAATTATGTTCTTGACACCAAATTTACAACGTTGCGGAATGAGAAATTTTGGTTACGCAATTAAAAGTCATAAATAGCTTTTTAGTTCCAAGAGATATTATTTACTCATTAAAATCTGACAATTAATTAATTTATAAGTCATGGAAACCTTGCTAAGAAAATATTGTTTCGGACAGATGCACTTTGTCGTTAGAGATAAAATTTAATTTTAACATTCCTGTTACTTTTTGAAACAGCTATTTTGAAAATTAAGCTATTTTATGATGTGATAAATTTGGATATATTTAAAGTCCCATAGTTTCAATTTTAGAAACGTGAGTTTGATTTTGTATATTCTACCAAATAAATAAAAATAGAAAATTTTGCATCAAGTGATTAAATAAATATTGGCATAAAGGAAAATTTTGCAGGTTTTAAGTTTGGAGAGAAAATTTTCTGAAATCGTTAAAATTGTTTTCCCACTTTTTTACATCACAGTATAGGTTTTAAATACGTTTCTTGGATATCACATTTGCATCTTATTTTGATTTAATTACATGATCAATTAAATTATCAGACCTAAAAATTAAAAAGTCAAAAAAGTTATGGAAAATTGTCTATTGTATAATGATTAATATATAAAAAAAAAACATTTTTTATATAAAATTCCAAAGGACATAAAAATAGATCCTTCAAAGAAAGCTTTGTCTACTCTAAATTTAATTTCGTCCCATTAGTTGAAAAAATATTTGCCAAAAAATATAAGACTTGGACAAAATATTTTTTTATCTTACAAAGAACTAGTAAAAAGCCATTCCTACAAACCAAAAATCACATCAATAGTGAGTTTTTTAACAACTTATTTGATAGGATTTCCAAGGAAAAACTATCGTAGGTATGTATCTTTCATTATCGCCTTATTAAAGAAGTACAGAATAATTCTGATTAACTTTGGGAAAGATAGTAAAACATCGAATCATTTACCAGAAAAAAAAATTAATTATGTAATCTTGGTTAAACTGTGATTAGTATCGTCGAAGATTACCTGTAAAATTTTTTAATAATTTGTTCAGGGCGGTTCGTTTTTATTTGTATGAACTTTGTATTTCTTATTTTATCTAAAATTTGAGAGCTGTGTTATTTTTATATAATATGATATATTCCTCTCTATAATTATAATAAACAAGATTAAAAAAAAAACAAGGTTTATCGATATTTTCAAACAAAAATGGCAAAATGACGGCTAACTTTATTGTGTATGTTATGTGTATATCTTCCAAATAAACTAAATTATTTTTATAATCATCTGTATTGAGGTCTTTATAATGATCTGGAACAACCTGAACTTGAAATAATTGGTAAGTTGGGATAAGCAAACAGCTACGACAATCACTAAAAAACTCGAACAAGCGGTACGCTGGGGTAAACGGATTAATTAGTAATAAACTGGAATAAGCAAACACAAACTTTAATAAACGGCGACAAACTTGTCTAGACTACAATATAAACTGACCCTTTATTTTGGTGTAGACTAGTCAAAAAAAGGTAGAAAAGAAAGAAGAAGATAGGTGATTTCTTGTTTAAATTTCTACACATCACGAAGCTCGACCAGTTGCAGAGAAAATGCTGAATTCTGAACTTTTCGACAAGCATCTTTCAAGAGGTTTTTGAAAGCAAGGTCCTAATTATCAAGAAACATTTCGCACAACGTATATCCAAAATTCAATATTTAACGAAAAATACTACAGGAACCGATAATTACCGATATGAATATATTAACATCAATAATCAATTTTTAACCGACTTCTAAAAGAAGGAGGTTCTCAATTCGTTCACTATGTATTTTTTTCATGTATGTACACCGATTACTCCGGAACGGCGGAACCGATTTGAATGAAATTTTTTACGTTATCTCCAGGAAGTGCGGTGGTACCATATTTTTTTGGACGAAATTGGTGCAGTAAAATCCAAGATGGCGCTAACAATATGGCAGCCTAAAAATTTAATTTTGTTCGATTTTTTCCAAAGTTGATGTGGGGGAGTTTTCAGGGTCGCACATAACGAATCCAAAATATTTTTTAAAAATTCAAAATGGGGATCCAATATGACCGACAAAAAAATTAAGTTTGTCCGATTTTCTCCAAAATTGGTACGGGGGAGTTTCCGGGGTAGCACATAACGAATCTAAAAAAATTTAAAAAATTCAATATGGCAGATCCAATATGGCGGACGAAAAAAATCAATTTTGTCCGATTTTCTCCAAAACTGGTACGGGGGAATTTTCGGGGTTACACATAACGAAACTGAATTTTTATTTTAAAATTCAATGTGAGGTATGCAATATAGCGGATATAAAATTAATTTTGTCCGATTTTCTTCAAAATTGATATGGGGGGAGTTTTTGGGATCGCACATTACGAATCTGAAATTATTTTTAAAAAAATTAAATATGGCGTATCCAATATGGCGGATAAAAAAGCCAAGATGGCGGATTAAAGATTTTACATCTCTCGATTTTGTCTAAAATCAGTATTGGGAGATTTTTGTTAGTGTTAATTACAAATTTAAAATATTTTTTAAAAACTGAATCTAGCGGATTCAATATGGCGTCCTGAAAATTTTACATTTTTTGATTTTCTCCAAAACTGATACAGGGGGTTCTTGAGGGTATAAATTATGAATTTAAAAGTATTTTTTCATGATTCAATATGGCGAATCCAATATAGCGGACTAAAAATTTTACATTTTTTGATTTTGTTCAAAGGTGGGAGTGAATCGTTTTTAAGGATTAAGAAAATCTGATATGTCAGATGCAATATAACGGTTTAGAAATTTTAAATTTCCGGATTTCATCCAAAATTGGTGCTAGGGGGCTTTGAAGGGTTTAGATTAGATTAAGATATTAAAATTATTTTTTTTGAAATTCAATATGACGGATTCAATATGGTGGGTTGAAAATTTTACCTCATTCGCTTTTTATCAGATTTGGTATTTGGGAGTTTTTGGGGTAGTGTATTACGAAAATATGAAGTTAATTTTTTGCAGCTATTAGGTTGATAAGATACAATATGAGGGACTGAAAATTTTACCTTTTCCGATTTTGTCTAAAATTGATATTGCGGGGTTCTTGGGGCGTATACAAACTAAATATGCAGTATAGAATATATATTTGGCTAAGAAATTACGTCTCAAGTTCTTCAGATATCAATATTGGAAGATTTTAGGACCTATATTACCACTCTAAAATTAATTTGAAATTTAAGAAAGTGGATTTACTAAGGTAGACTAAAGATTCGTTTGACACAATTTCACTGGTATTTGGAGAACTCTGAGCATTAAAGAATTTTTGGTGGTTCATTTTAGGCTGATTTACAACTTTGGATAAAATGGGTACTTTTTTGCCACCCTGAAGTCATTGCGAGGTATACTAATCTCGATTAGTACTTAGTTCAAATAATTTATGGATATCATAATGAATTCAAAACTAAAAATCGAAAAATAAAATTTTTATAAAAAAAATTGAACCGACTTCTAAAAGTGTACTAAAAAGTGAAAAATAACTATAAATTTTTATATGAAATTGAAATTTTTGAAGTTGGCGCCAAATTATTTCTAAATGAAATAAATAACTACTAATATATAGAAATTATGGTAAGAAGGCAATTACAAAGTATTTTTAATCTGTTAATGCGAATCACATTTTGTCAGGTATTAGTTTGGCGCCGACTTCATAAATTTCAATTTCATATAAAAATTTATAGTTATTTTTCACTTTTTAGTGCCCTTATAGGTTCAATTTTTTTTATAAAAATTGTATTAATTTCTACAAAACCAAAGAAGGAATATATATTGAATCGTAATAAAGTCTTCACTCAGGCAGTTTGAAATATTAATGGCCTAATTGAAACGACAACACATTTGCTAGTCGTTGCATACCAAAAGGTGATGCCACTGCGCGGGCCAAGTCAAGAATTTAAGTGTTGAATTCTCTAACTTTGCTTGATAGCTGTGTAGTATAGGCTCATTCCCCCAACAAGATCTTTGGTTCGAATCTCATCGGAATTAAGAAAATAAAAAAAAAGTGTGATAACGTGCTAAAAAATGACATTTCAATGTCTGACAAAAATCTTCCACAATCTAGAAAAATTCTCACTTAAAAAAAAATTTCCCACCTTATTTCGTTGGTTGGTTCTCACGATTAATAGTATTTTCCTACAGTAAACAAAATATTCCTACACTCAAGTGCCCCAAAACGTTTCCATCGTTAAAATTCATTAAAATTGCTACCTCTAAAGAATGCATCGTGACAACTGACAAGTGCTTGCAATAGGAGATCCCATTGTTGTGTACTTATACATATTTAACTTGACGTTTTTCAATACTAACTCGACATCCCGCGATATTACATTGTTAGATAATATCACATAGTATTCATAACAGATCTCAAAATATAAACACAAATTTAAAATTCTTAGAAATTAGCAAGGAATTTGATCTCCTTTTTAAAAATATAAATGTACTAAACTAACTTCTTGGTTCCAGACAATAATGTCGGAATTTCTCCACCTTACTTCATTGATCATTTTTGATATTGCTATGAATAAGCTCTGTCCTTCTGAGGAAACATTGGCGGATATAGCCTGCAACATACGTCTCTTTTCTTCCACCTGATTTCTTATTCGTGTATTTAGCTGCAAAACATATGTAAAAATCAGATTTGTCTAAAACGTGATAAAAGTTCACTCCCGAATTCACTAACATGGTCTACCTTAAAACCGTTCTAAATTAATTGCAGAGTATTTATACCGAAAAGAACAACAGTAAGTCGAGCAACCCTAAAAATATAAGCAAAAAAAAATTACTTTATCACTGAACCGGCAAAAATTAAAAATTTTTTTTATTTTCGGGATACAACTATTTCTCTTACATATTTCAAGGCTTTATTGCTTGATTCCTATCCTTAATAAGCTTTTATTTGTTGACGTATATGTAATGTAAATTATGACAATGTCAAAACAAAACAAGACTGGAAACTAGATCGGTTTTAAATCTTAAACCTTCTTAGTGAATCTGGCTGTTAGTTAATAAATATAAAAATACGCTGAGCAAAAGGCAATATTTACACTAATATTATATAGACAAAATTTATTTAATTTTATTTCCAATATAACTTCCGTCTTCGATAATTCTTTCAACTTAAGGTCCTCACAGAAGTTGAGGCAAACTTCACCGACCGACCTGCACAGGTGTGACTGTGCAGACTAACCGGAATAGGTGTGCTACATAATAGAACTGTACTATTCATCTGCTTCAATCTATGCCGGGCCCATTCGGAAGATAATTAAAAGTTCACGAGGACATCATCATTAAAGTATGCTGACTAGGACTATAAACATAATTGGATTGAACTCAGAAGCGGCTTTTAGCGCTTTATGGAATTTCCACTATCCTATTTAAACTTAAAAAAGGTCAAAACCTTACTGCTCACTCAGTGCACGCCTTGAACGTTATCTTATATTAACTCAACGGTTAGTATGTTATTATAATTTTCATTATGAGTGTTGACCATGTTCCATGATTTAAAATTATTATAGAATTTTTGCTTGCTTAAATAATATAACCTTAAAATTGCTATATTAGATCAATTTTTTTAGAAAACCTTACCCAAATTGGCAAAAATGATTTTGTTTGTGAGATTATAAATCTCTTGTGTAACCAATTCTTAAGCTGAAAAGAATAAAAAAGTAATACTGTTTTTATTGCGCTTGCTACCACATAAAAAAAGATAATTTTCAAATATTCCAAATTGCCAATAAATTATAAAGATTCAGGTTAGGACATACAAAATAAGAAATGATGAAAACAGTCTTTCTTTATCTTTGTCTCTCTATCACAGGTCACGGTGATGTATGTCTTAGCTCTCCCTAGAAGTTTTATAAACTCAAAATGTTCATTTTATTACCTTGTATATATAAGGGAAGATGACAACGTCCCCCTCAGTTTGTATCTCTTGGCAAACTCAAACGCCCACTATCGGACTGTTTAAGACCGGCTGAACCTTTATAGCTCAGGAACCCAATGGGTTTTCGTAACCGATGAAGAGATATGGCGCCATCAAAGTTTTTTATATGTATTTTGACCACCTGATTACGAATATCGAGGGTGGATTTCCGAAAAATGGTCAGGTAATTTGTTATACAAACAAATTGTTGATAATTAAAAAAATTGTTTTATTTTGAAAATATAAAATATATTTTCGTGTCCTCGGCCGACTCTAAGCAAAAAGTGTCTCTTCTGCTTTTTCCGTTCGACGCATAATTTTTAAGTTAAAAATCGTTAAACATTTGAAAAACAGCATTTTTTGTCAATTTTCAACATGAATGATTTTTGATTAAATAAATATTTTCAAATTTTGCGCCCAGCAGTTAATAGTTGAAGTCAAGAACTACACGCTGAGATTAATCGCAATGCGAAAATATACTGTTTTTATTGCTTTTTAACCATACAAACAAATAGGGTTTCATCAATTTTAACTTAAGTACCGCCATGTATGAAGGGAAGTGGAAGTCTACCTGCCAGGTGCTCATCTAGTGCACATAGTCCAGTATAACTTTCGCTGATCGTTGCCTTAATACTTTAAACACATTTTAATATATATACATATATATATATATATATATATATATATATATATATATATATATATATATATATATATATATATATATATATATATATATATATATAATTAATTTTTGTATCTTAAACCTTATGTTAATATTTTTCTGTAATACTTTCTTGGGTATAGGTTTTTCCAACAATTTTTCTGACATTTCGCTCTAACATAGTGAGCTTCTTCAAAGATATGGTATATTTATCTTGAATCTTCAAAGTAATACGCACAAAGCTACTTTCAAGATTCACGATAAATATACCATATCTTTGAAGAAGCTCACTATGTTAGAGCGAAATGTCAGAAAAATTGTTGTCTTTTGATTTTCAAATGGAAAAACCTATACCCAAGAAAGTATTACAGAAAAAAAATATGAGTGTGGGCGAGTTGATGTCTGTTCTACATAATAATTACAATCCTCGTTTAAAATATGGCATAATGAATGCAATACAATATCGTACTGTAGCAAGTATATTGTACACATTTTATTAACCGCACATGACTGTTGTTATTCGCATTAATGTCTTCGCGAGCTAATAACCAATCGGGTTGCCACTTCTCAATGATGCAACTGCCTGTACTTCCATTCAAGAGTAATGTCGCGTTTTACATTCGAAAGAGACAAGTTTTTGAGGGTAGCAATATGAGTAAAACCGAAAAAGAATATTTTTTTTATAATGAATTGTGCATTATTCAGCCAAGAAGGTAAAACTACTTTATAATAAACTTTATGCATATAATTCTAGACTGTAAACCTCTTATTTAGTTTCAAACAACTTTAAATAAACATTAATTCAATATAAGATGTGATTATTGAACGCGATTGATGTAATTTTTAGATTTATTGAAATACCACATCAACAAAAAAACACCTTAGATAAAAAACATAAAAAACCTTAGATAGTTTTAAAGTTAAAAATAAAAATACAAAAAGAAAAAAAAAGTGATCCAAGTAAAAATAATATTGTAGAATGTAAACAAGTTAAGCTTATTTAAAAATCAATATCAACGAGGTTATGTAGCAGATACTAACAACTGTATTAGTTGTGAGAAAACATCGTACAAAGGAAATTCCATTATTCCGATTATTTAAAGATCATATTTACAACAAAACTGTATAAATTTTTCCACCAGAAAGATTATTAACTTTTAAAATAAAGTATCACACTCATTGTTTTATGTCTTATGAAAGATAATTTATGTAGTAAAATTAAAGAAAAAAAAAACTGAAGCAGATCACCAAAACATGAAAATTCAGTTATAATAACTGAAGTTCCTTATGCTATTGTATTATTTTAAGATTAGATGCTTATAATAAATAAATAAATAAACTTTACTCCACGAAATTCAGTGTTCGAATCTCGTGGAGTAAAAATCCTTGAAGATGACTCATGCAATCGTAACCGAAACGTCGGATAATAATTCCAATTTGACACGGTCTAAACCCAAGAACCTTGATTTTCAAAACTTATTCATGTTGAAAATTGGCAAAAAAAACGTTTTTCAAATCTGTAGCCATTTTTAAGTCAAAAACTAAGACGGAAAAATCATAAGAGACACTTGTACTTAGAATTTTACAAAAAAAAAAACTTTTTTTAATTATTAACAATTTTTTTGTTTATAAACTCATTGGCCTACGAAAACCCACTGGGCTCCCCAGCTGTTAAGACTGATTGGACTATTAAGACTTGGTCGAATTCTTAAGAACTATTTTTCAAGAAATCTTGGTCCAAAGTTTTTTAAGAGTATAAAACTGATTACCTTAGAACTATACCCTAATTATATTTATCTTCCAATATTACATTTATCTTCCTGAAAATTAAACAAATCATATATTAAATAGGACTGTCATGGTCAATTTTTTATTGGAAGGTTTAAGTTCAGTAAATATTTTCAGAAGTTAAGTACATTTTTAACAAGCAAATTTTATATTTGTAATTTCTTTATACTTACCCTTTGCAAATTTAAACTTTGTGGAATTTCAGTATAACAACTACCTTCTTTCTTGACCTGTAATTCACTAACAAGCGATAAATTCATGAAGTGGACATCATTTAACTTAGGGTCTCCATTTGACGAGTTGCATTCTGTTTTATCATTAAGGAAATAAACGTAACAAGAACAGACAAGTAAAATTTAGTCTCATAGTAACTCCCTAGTGTCAAAATATTAAAGGGATCATCCCACTTTGGAAGCTCAAAGAAAAGATTATCATCGCGAATTTTTCTAGAAATTTCTGCAAAGTAATTATTTTCGGGTTGTATTGCGCGAAAAATTTTTGGGTATATCAGTAACTTATTCACAAGGTCTTTGCCTTTTCACAATTTCATACTGTGAACAGCTATAAGTATACATAATAGAAAATAGAACAGATTATACAAATAAAGTCGAGCGAGCTTGTACGAAGCTGAACATTCGCAAGAGGCAAAATCGCGCTCGTAGTAGGCGGAATCGTGTGCGCTCCTAAATATGTAAAAACACAGAAGTTGGCAAAGTGGGTTGATCCCCTTAATTAGTGCTAAAAATCCAACAACACAACAACTTAAACAAATTACCACATATTTTTAGGACGTTGATTTTCTTTCTTTATTTGTGTACCTATTTTTGGTTGTCTACTTTTGTAATGTCACATTGAGAGGTCTGTCGCACTGTTAAGCAAAAAAAGACTATTCAAAACTTTCGTGAGCTATTAAATTTTAATGGATATATTATTTAATATGTTAAAATTACTGAAACTTAATGAACATAATTTTTGATGACATCAACGGCATCTCTATATAAATATGTTTTTTTTTAAGATTGTAGAATCAAATATTAAATACTAGGGACAATTTTTTTAGATAATTCCAACATCTAACAACATGACATAACATATTTTGATATATATTAAGACAGAAAACTTTATTTAGTGACTTTTGAGAGATTTAAGGATAAGTGCCGCTCACCATTTTTAACATTATATGGAAGCTTTAAACAGTAGTTTCTTAATTTATATCAGAGGCGGACTAAGGGGGGGCCTCCAAATCTCGGTAAGTCCTTCTTAATCAAATCCCCAACTGGGGCAAAATATGTTTAGTAAGTAAGAGGCAGTTTGGAGTTGGAAGCCTAGTATGTATACAAAACATAAACGTAGGTAGGTACCTACCTACTCACCTATTACCAGGCCATGACAATGATCAATGGGTGTGTCCGGAGAGAATTTACATAAAACATTGCATGAAACATAAACTATAACATCAATAATAACTACTAGGGTCGGGTTGATTTTGATCTTTTTTTAATCAAAAACCATTGATTTAATTTAAAAAAAAAAACATGATTCTTTTGATTTTTTGAGATTTCCACACAACAACTCATAGGGAGCAAGTCGAGAGGATTTAATGATATTTGTAAAATATATTTTATTATCGAGTATAAATATCGAAATCCTGTGAACTAAAATATCCATGTTATGTAAAATATTTTATGACAAACAATTACTGCCCTCGATTCATTGACATGACCAGCTCAGAGCTGTCCAGGTGCAAGAAACGCTCGCTTTATTCAAGTAGTGCATTATGCCTCGGCGCTTGTCAGATCTGCTTTCCCTTGCCCCTCAAGCACCAATAAAAATATTTGGTGTATAAAGCCCTAGCAACTACCAGTTATCACTTTTAGATGCTATTTTTGGGTAAAAAAACATTTTATACATGAAATGGAGATACAAAAATAACATTATTTCACAAGATATCGGACTAATGTTCATAGTTTTTTTAACGAATTGCGAAATATTTATGGCCGAAAATGCCATGACACCAGACAAAATTCAAAACTAATAAGTAATAATATAATATTTTTACCTTTTTGTCTTCAATATGTTTCGCTATGTATATTAAAAACACAAATTCCGAAAAAAAAAATATTTGTAGGTTATTTACTGTTCAAATTAACACTTTAACCGCTTTATTCAGATTTGCTCGGAGCTACTCTGGGTTTGATGCACCCGAGCTTAAAAGTCTTGAATCGAGGGCAGTAAATGTGGCAAACATGGCTGGCATGAGAAAAAGTATAGAAGAAAAAATCATAAAATTATAACCCATGATTGCTCAGCACATCTTTTGAATTAGGACTTAGAAACAAAAGACATTGTTTAAATAACCAAATATTTTTAGAACAATCATCTAACCCGAGCGAAATTCAGTCAAGAAAGGGGCAAAACATTAATTGTTCTAAGCGATGTACGTTGGAACAGCGCTGATGACTCTTTAGAAATGTAAGTTGATGCCACCATATACCAAAAAATATTCAATATTGGACTTGAACGCGTAGCAGAAGAATATCTACATATTTTGAAACATATAACAGTGGCCCTTGATATTTTGCAAAGAAAAAATGCAACTATTTCAGATGCTGTAAAGCATATCTTTGAAGAAGAGCTAGAGGCTAGAGCTTTCTCTACAAAAAAAAACAAACAAATATTTCATCATCAATAAGACCAAGCATTAACACCATATGATTTTGTAACTTACATATTTAATCCCCAAAAACAAAAGTATAAAGTACCTCCAGAAGAAATAAATTTGGCTTTAAAAACTATTGGTAAATTATTTGAAGATATGAGATTGCTACCACTAGCAATTATATTAAACATACCCTCCAGTCCCTTTAAGAAAATGTTTTCAGAGGAAGTAACAAAAACATAAATGCATCGGTAAAACGTGTGTTTAGTAGATTTGGTTTTGTGTACTTCGATTTAGGAAATAGATCGGGGATTGAAAAAGGTGGAAAATTGATATTTCTATTTAAATTTTATAACGAAAATGCAAATGATGATAATTTGTAAGTTTATAATTTCAAGTTATCTCCTGGATTTATATTTTTTAGCTGCAATATTTATCTTTTTTTATTAGGTGTTGCATTGTAGCTATTAAGTCGTTTGTGAATTTTTTTTCGCAAGTTGTTTGAAATATAATAATAATTATTTTATTTATTGAAATCATAATTTTTATGGAAAAAAATCAGTGATTTAAATCGTGAGACTACGAAACGAAGTGATATTGCATTCTACCTACTGGTTACTGTGCTAAATTGAATTATTTTTTCACCTATATCTATATGTATGAATATTACAATTTCTAGAGCATACACACATTATAAATACTTGATTTTTTTTTCAGACGATACATCTATATATATATATATATATATATATATATATATATATATATAATTATCCATTTTTTAGGAAATATATACTACAAATACAAGGGGCGGATCAAGCCTCTCTTTTTTTAGTGTGGAGGGGGCCATATTTCTAGAGCAAAGAAAAGATTGAAATTACCCCCACCCCATTCCTATATAATACAGTATGACAATGGAAAGCGAGTTGACAAAATTAATTCAATGTGTCCTAACCCCAAGCTACCAAAATAAGCCGGGGCGGGATCCACGCTCTTAATGCGGCAGGGGGGGACCAGCCTCATTTAGTTCTAGCACCCCAGACCTACAATGGGCTTAGTCCGCCACTGCTTCATGTCATTTTTAGAACAGAGTTACTTTAAGTTTTCAATCACGTGGCCGACAAAATATCATATGCTTAATTGAAAAAATAGAAACTCCTTTTTTTGATGGCCTAATGATAGTGTTCCTTGCAGATATAAGATTTAGTATTATAAATGCCAATACAAGATGTGTTTATCATATTTTTCTCCAAATGGATATATGGAAGTAGAAATATAGGGAAAACTTTCTGATGTATTTTCCAGATTTACATTTATAGAAAATTTTTTTTATTTTGAGTCGAAGGAGTTGTGTTATCTAATTCTTAGGAATTTTATATTATTCCCAAAGAAAATAAATGTAAATTTATGGCCAATCTTTAGTCGACAATATTACAGGTACATTAGTATATATATATATATATATATATATATATATATATATATATATATATATATATATATATTCCTCCAGTTATATAAATAACATTTAAATTACAGTTAGATGATTAAAGTTTAGCCAAACTGTAGGAGAAACTACCAAACCATATATTTTATTGCATATGCTATGAAAAGTTAGAAGTATTATCGTATTTATTATTTGAACATGTGCTTAGATGTATAAGAAAAATGAATTTTCCTGACAGTTATAGGAACATCTTTAAAGCTGAAAGTTCATGCAGGATAGACAGAATGTTTTTTTTTTTATTAATAACATAGATAGTTTTGAATTGCAAGTGTCTCATAGGCAGAACATTAAAGGAAATTTATATATATATATATATATATATATATATATATATATATATATATATATATATATATATATATATATGTCCTTTGAACCCACAAACTTGACATATGAAACTGGACTGTTTCCTTGCTTGCTATCCAAAAATAATAAATTTGCAACATATTTATGTTCTTCCAAAAAAGTTCAAAGAAATTGCTTTGAATAGAAAAATTATAATTTTGAGAAAACTAAAAACTAAGAAACTCAAATTAAATATATTGTTTTACAAAAACACTTCATTTTCTAGATCTTTCTTATTGAACATTTTCCATTAACCTATCACTTAAAATAAGGAAGAGCATTTTATTGTTTTAGATATATTGTAGAGAGAGATTATCTAAACCTATTATTTAGAATCATACAATTGACATTTATACATGACACATTCACGCCAATATAAGAAACTAGCTGAGAATTCAATGCTGTCATACAAATATTTCCCCCATATAGTGACCAACAAAGAGGGGTCAAAAATTATTTATAAAGAAGCAATCCAGTTTTATATATCAAGTTCATACTTGAAGAACCTGACACCATCATTCAATAATCTCTCCAAAGGAACAGACCATACATCCCTAGATGAATTATCATACATTTTGTACCTTACCTAAAAGTAAAAAACTAAATATGTTACGAGTCTATTAAAATCTATAAACCTCACAAAAACCCAACCATAAACCTTTTGAACAACCAAATAGACCTTTGAGGTTCTTTATTGTAAAACTAATTATTGTATTGATATAATTTTCTGTAATTGCCTACACTTAAAAACCACCCCAATTTCTATTTGGACCCTTTTAAAAGTAGTTTTAGTCATTAGTTTGAAAATGTAGTAAAGTGAGTTTATGCCTGATATTGCTATGATTGACAAAAAAATAAATAAATCCAAATGTTAGATGATACCCCTCAGTACAACCTGGCCTTATCAAATTATTGTTTTTGATTGGGGTCTACTCTGACCACAATTTTTATAAAATATTTTATTTGCTACGCCGAAATATTCATGCTCTAGAAAAATGATTATACTTTATGTGAATAGGTCCTACCATTCTTAAAAATACAAAGCTTATACAAATTAAGCTGATTCACTTACTGAAGTAGCTAACTTTAAATATGAAAATATAGTTAGAAAAGAAGAATATACCCAATATAATTCACATTCAATAAGAACATGAATATTTAATGCGTTATTTAAAATTTATAGACAAGTATTAAAACAGGAGAAAGGACCATCAATTTGACTTACAGTGTTTTGGTCCAAAGTTAAAATATGCAATTATAAAAGGATACTTAAAATTAAAATTTTATTTTGTGGTTCGAATGCCAGCACTTCTCCCTCAACTTCTGCGTTATAACATGTTCTACACCAAACAATACTTCCTAAAGAAAAAAAGTCTGCAACAGCAGCCATTTTTCCTCACTGAACAATGACAAGACTGACAACCAAATTGTCAAATTAAGATTTAAAAAAGCGGCTTTAGAAATCGGGCAAGGTGAGTTCAGATTAGAACCAAGTTTTACCAGATTATTAAAAAATAATTTTCCAAAAAAATGAATTCTTGATAGAAATTCTGCTTATTCGATACTTACCAACATGCTTATTTTGGAATAGAGCTAACCAAGGTAATTATTTCAATTCGAAATGTAAATAAACAAACAGTTAAATCTGTTTAATTCGAACACGAATCACAAGGCAAAAACCGCCAAAGTATAGGTAACGCTCATGCACATATAAAGTAACTGTACTGATAGTGTAATAAACACTGACCTTTCTATGGCGAAATTTGCTATTGTACGTGAGCATCATGATGACATAGATCATCCAGGGTTTGAAAGGTGTTTGGAATTAATAAAACAGACTTATTGGTTCCCAAAAATGGGAATATTTTATCTATGGTAATAAACCGAACCATGCTGTCCGCCATATTGGTGAAAGTTCACTTATAATAACAGTGAATACGCTGTTATCATAGGAAAATTATACGGGGTAAATAAAATGGGTTATCTTTAAGAGCCGTTTTACACACACAAGAATTATAGCCAAAATTTATCTGATAATTATGTTGAAAATTTTCATAAAACTAATTTGCTGTTTTACACATCAAAGAATTATTGTCAAAATTTTGTTGAAACTTTTCGGCATAAAGATATAGAACGTGTTCTATATTTTTATGACTAAAATGCGGAAAGTGCGCGAAAATCGACGCAGAATAAAATTTGTGAATTGACGGCCCGCGATTGGTAATCAACCTTTTCTCAATATTTACTCCTTGTTTCTTGCACAAAATATCCTTTATTTTGTGGTTTCTTGATTATATATGTTCAGAAACTTTCATATTTATGACATTTTAAGGTTATCCCAGAGCAATTTAAATTTTTAACTGTTGAAACGTCACATGTTATGAAAATGCGCATGAGCAACGACAAAATTATCACCAAAATTATATTCAGATTTCTTAGAGCCGTTTTACACACACAAGAATTATTCCGAAAATTATAACCAAAATTTTCAGCAAATTTTTGCCGAAAATTCTTTGGAGATAATTTTTACAATAAAATACCACTCTGTTTGATACGTACAGAATTCTGAATATAATTTTGGTGGTAATTTTGTCGGTGCTCATGCGCATTTTCATAATATGTGACGTTCAAGCCGTTAAATAATATGGGAATAACCTTAAAATGTCATAAATATGAAATTTTCCAAACATATATAATCAAAAAACCACAAAATAAGAGATATTTTGTGCAAGAAACAATGAGTAAACATTGAGATTAGGTTGATTACCAAACGCAGGTTGTGAATTCACATATTTTATTCTGCGTCGATTTTCGCGCACTTTCTACATTTTAGTCATAAAAATATAGAACACGTTCTATATTTTTATGCCGAAAATTTTCACCAAAATTTTGACAATAATTCTTTGATGTGTAAAACAGCAAATTAGTTTTATGAAAATTTTCAACATAATTATCAGATAAATTTTTGCTATAATTCTTGTGTGTGTAAAACGGCTCTAATATACGTATCATACAGAGTGGTATTTTATTTTAAAAATTATTTCTAAAGAATTTTCGTCAAAAATTTGCTGAAAATTTTTGTTATAATTTTTGGAATAATTCTTGTGTGTGTAAAGAGCCGTTTTACACACACAAGAATTATTCCGAAAATTATAACAAAAATTTTCAGCAAATTTTTGCCGAAAATTCTTTGGAGATAATTTTTACAATAAAATACCACTCTGTTTGATATGTACAAGAAATCTAAATATAATTTTGGTGGTAATTTTGTCGGTGCTCATGCGCATTTTCTTAACATGTGACGTTCAAGCAGTGAAATAATCTGGGAATAACCTTAAAATGTCATAAATATGAAAGTTTCCAAAAGTAAACATTGAGATTAAGTTGATTACCAAACGCGGGTTGTCAATTCACATATTTTATTCTGCGTCGATTTTCGCGCACTTTCTGCATTTTAGTCATAAAAATATAGAAGACGTTCTATATTTTTATGCCGAAAATTTTCACCAAAATTTTGACAATAATTATTTGATGTGTAAAACAGCAAATTAGTTTTATGAAAATTTTCAACATAATTATCAAATAAATTTTGGCTATAATTCTTGTGTGTGTAAAACGGCTGTAAAATGCAGAAAGTGCGCGAAAATCGACGCTGAACAAAATTTGTTAATTTACAACCAGCGTTTGATAATCAACCTAATCTCAATATTTACTCATTGTTTCTTGCAGAAAATATCCCTTATTTTGTGGTTTCTTGATTATGTATGTTTGAAAACTTTCATATTTATGACGTTTTAAGGTTATCCCCAGATTATATATTCCTTTTTAACTGCTGGAACGTCATATGTTATGAAAATGCGCATGAGCAACGACAAAATTATCACCAAAATTATATTCAAATTTTTTGTACGTATCAAACAGAGTGAAATTTTATTTTAAAAATTATCTCCAAAGAATTTTCGGCGAAATTTTGCTGAAAATTTTTGTTATAATTTTCGGAATAATTCTTGTGTGTGTAAAACGGCTCTAACTGACAACGGTAGAGCCGTTTTACACACACAAGGATTATTCCGAAAATTATAACAAAATTTTCAGCAAATTTTTTCCGAAAATTCTATAGAGATAATTTTTACAATAAAATACCACTGTGTTTGATACATACAAGAAATTTGAATATAATTTTGGTGATAATTTTGTCGATGCCCATGCGCATTTTCATCACATGTGACGTTCCAGCAGTTAAAAAGTTAACTTGCTCTGGAGATAACCTTAAAATGTCATAAATATGAAAGTTTCCCAACATATATAATCAAGAAACCACAAAATAAGGGATATTTTGTGCAAGAAACAATGAGTTAATTACTGCCCTCGATTCATTAGCATGAACAGCTCGGAGCTGTACAGGTGCAAGAAACCCTCGCTTTATTCAAGTAGTGCATTAAGTCTCGGCGCTTGTCAGATCTGCTTTCCCCTTACCCCTCAAGCACAAAAAAAAAATATTTGATGTATAAAGCCCTAACAGCTATCAGTTATCATTTTTAGATGCTATTTTTGGGTAAAAAAACATTTTATACATGAAATGGAGACCCAAAAATAAGATTATTTCACAAAATATCGAACTTACCTTCATAGTTTTTTTAACGAATTGCGAAATATTTATGGCCTAAAATGCCATGACACCCGACAAAATTCAAAACTAATAAGTAATAATGTAATATTTTTACCTTTTTGTCTTCAATATGTTTCGCTATGTGTATTAAAAACACAAATTCTGAAAAAAAATAATTTGTAGGTTATAAACTGTTCCAAGTAATATTTTTACCGCTTTTTTCAGATTTGCTCGGAGCTACTCAGGGTTTGATGCACCTGAGCTTAAAACTCTTGAATCGAGGGCAGTAAATATAAAATTTAGGTTGATTAACAAAAGTGGTCTGTCAATTCACAAATTTTATTCAGCGTCGATTTTCGCGCACTTTCCGCATTTTAGTCATAAAAATATAGAATACGTTCTATATTTTTATGCCGAAAATTTTCACCAAAATTTTAACAATAATTCTTTGATGTGTAAAACAGCAAATTAGTTTTATGAAAATTTTCAACATAATTATCAGATAAATTTTGGTTATAATTCTTGTGTGTGTAAAACGACTCGTAGAAGCAATTCGCATAGCTTTCCGAATTTTTATCGACATAAGTAGTTGAACTAAACGATAATAGAAAGAGATAAAATGACGCTATTACGTTATATACTCAACCGACTGATCCAATTCGTATCAATTAATTATAATCTTTGAATGTCTGCGATACTATTGGTCGGTCGTAAAAATAAATAGATTAAAAAAAATTATTATATTTTCAATTATTAAAAATAAATCGTCATTAAAAACGCAATATGTTGACGAACCATTTATTCAGAACCTTTTATTAAAAAAAAAACAGTTGAAATGTTAATTAGGTGGTACCTCGTTATTTTTAGTATTTTTTAATTAAAATATCCTTAGAAAGTTGAATGTGTTACGCAAATTTCAAGTAAATTTAAGATTGCATACATAAAAAATTATTATAGAAGATTCTGTTCATATCTTAACAGTATGAGCGTGCTATTTAAAAATGTTTTTCTACGGCTAGTTCTGATTATAGATTTAACACAAATACTTCTGTCCATATGTCTATAACAGCCTAGTATCTTAGTTTTATACAGTTAAGTCTAACATAATTGTTTTCATCAACAAAACGTACAAAAAAATTGAGAAATAACAATTTGTAAGATATTTGAAACTTATATAAATAAGTCACTCCTTTAAAGGAGTAACAAATTTTATATTTAAATAATGTTAACTAAAACATTTCACTTAATTAGGCTGTGTTAAACACTATACTACTAGACTATGATTAAATAAATATTACGATTATAATTTATTGGGACATATAAATATGAACCCAACAGACCAACGAACCAGGTCCTTCAACCTTATTTGTGGTACATTTGATCTTCAAGCCTTAACAAATCTTTTCAATAGAAAAAAAGAAGCTTAAAGATTGAATGTGACATCTGCCAGTATCGTTAAAGAATGCCTTTTGACTGGCCTTTGTTTTGGTCCCTACACTTACACAGTTCCTCCTCTATCATTGGCCAAGTTTCAGGTTTTCTTTCAAACTTAGTTCTCAGGAGAGGAAGTTTTGCAATAAGAGGCTGGATGTTTAGTAAATTCATACAGTAATTGATTGCATGGTTTATGTAGTGGATTGATAGGATGATAGATTTTAGTTATACTACGTAAGCTGTGGTTTCCACCGTTTCAAGATTTATCAGTGCTGGCTTTCTACAATTACTGTACATAGGGGGATGTATTCCAATTGACGTCGGCATATTGCTTTCTATATATGAGTTTCTGTTTTTCTTGATACCCCTTTTCTTTATATATTAGACTCCTAAAGTATTTGGTTCTTTGTATGCACTTTTGTTTAACAGCTTTAGAGTGCCAACTTAAGATACTTTTATGGTCTATATTTACACCTAAATATTTGACTGATGGCTTGGTATATATTATTTGGTTGTTAAGTAATATAAAATAAATTTAATCCAGGGAAAGAACAAAGATTTTAATGGCAATCAATAACGTCATAACAATAATAACAACAATGACACAATTATTTAACCTATGAATGATACTATTTTTTTTTTACTTTTGGCAGTTCTTTGACGTGTCAAAACTACTTTTTCCCCAAAAATGGCGAGTAGTAAACTACGGACATTTTTGGTCTGAGAGCTCAATTTTAATCTGTCATCCATTTTATATTTTGAAATTCGTGGTAAAGCTAGAAAACCAACCAATTAATAACAGAAAATTGATTGTAGGCACATTGATAAGTGCTAATATTCAAACTATTTAGAGGGAAAATGGTGCATAATATAAAAATCAATGAAGGGAAAAATCTTTTTCGGATCTTGTTCTTTCCAGCTTTAGTGCAAAAAAAAACTTATAAAATGAAACGTTTCCTGCAAACTGAGGAATTATTGAGGAAAACCAGAGACCAGAATCACTCTGTTTCGAACGGGCTGAGCTAGTAGCTATGCATCGATAGATCGAGGAACCTTACTTAACTCTATGTGGGGCCATTTAACGCATACGATATCCGTAGTTATACTTTTATACATCTATGGTAAAGGAGGAAAGCAGGCGCGCCAGACGACAAGCTCACGAGATAACGAAACGATGGAGTAGCCGAAGTTTTCACTTCACTTCACAAGTTTGCGGCAGCAAAACACGATTCTTGCGGATCTAATAATTTTTGGCGCGCATGCTTTTTGTGATCTGCCACATAAAATTCTTATTTTATTGTTCTCTAGTTTCTCTAATTTCTGAGCTATTTGTAAATTAATTATTGAAAAAGTTTCTTAATATGTATTTTATATTTTGCAAGATATTTGGATATAAAAAATACTACGAAAATAATTAAGTATATTTATAAACAGTAAGGCAATAAATTAAAAGATATAAAAATATTAAAAATTCTTGGATGAGAATCAGATTAGTTTTATTCTTTATAGAAATAATAATACTTTACGTACACAGCTTAAATATTCAACTGCATGCCGTATAAAAAAAAAAACAGAAACACAAACAAGTTAGGTAAAAACCACGGATTTAACAAAAATAATAGGGGTAAAAACTGAATATTTTTACATTTCCTAACTTCTCTCCATATGTGGCGTCTATGCATATTAAAAATTCATAGAAACGTTAAACTCTTTTTAACTTTCCCGCCCTTAAAATTTTAAATTTAGCGAATTATCCTTTATTTAAATTATAAATTTTAACCCAATCAAAAGTTATTACCCAAGGTCTGTCATTAGAAATGCACAAAAATTAATAATAGGTTTATTAGAATTTTCTGGTGGATCAAGTACCTATATCAAACCTACTTGAATCAAATTGATGGTCACCGGCACATGAAACTATTGCTGAACAACATGTAAACATAAAACAGATTAGGCTGGTGACCGGACTGATAATAGGTTACTGCAGCTTAAGGAAATATCTACACATAATGACACAAAAGATATTTTTTGCGTCTTCGTGAGAGTTACGCTCTGCACTACTGTTAGAGCCAGCTCCAATCTAACACTATCGAAGTTTACAGAACATTAAAAACCTCCTAAACAATAAAGAGCCAGAATAACACACATATCTTTCCAAAGAGAAAAAACCGCTCCACGCGGTCTTAAGAGGAATCCTGGAAACCCTCTAAGTGGACAACATAAAGAAAGACCTAGAAAACAAAGGACTCCATCCATAGGAAGTCATACGCTGGTTTTGTAGGAATGAGGACCCCATGTCTATGGCCCTCGTTCTTATACCAAGAAACGAAATAAAGATCTACCAAATAAAAGTCCTAAGAACTAATATTCAAATAGAACCACAACGTACAAAAGCCAGGCTGATCCAATGCTTCAACTGTCAGCTGTTGGACACTCTGCACCAAACTGTAGGGCCCGATTCTGCTGCCTAAAATGCGACGAGAGACATCATTGATCCGACAGTAAAAAATTCAGAGAAGATCACCTGAGATGGGCCAACTGCGTTTATCATTCAGAGACTGCCACAAGCGCCCTCGACTAAGAAATGTAGATATCCAATACACTATCCAGTATCCATAAAGGGGCTGTTGAAAATGTACGTTTAAAAAAAAACGGAACAGCGGAAAAAACAATTGTAAATTGTTTTTCTTATTTGCCCAAATGTAATAAAAGCACTTTTAAAAGAATTATGCATATTCGGCGACAAAATTAAACATTAAAATTTGCGCTTGAATATCACGTTACTTTGTTGTTACATCACCTGATTTTGGGACGTGGATTCCCGGGAAATAAAATAACCGTCAGATTTTATACAGAAATCGACAGTAGTAGCAGAACTGAGGTAGTATTAAACGAGTAGCAGATCAGACCTAAAGAAAGAGAATATTTAGGACGGCTGAACAGCCAAGAAGAGGTTACAACATCGACGATCTTTTAGAGGGCTGCGTTGCTGAAAGTGATAGTGTTTTTAAAATCATTTAAAATAAAGTACCTCCGAGGCCCCTAGACGAACTAGTAGCTTTTATCCGGGTAATTGCCAAAGGCTGGGGCGCCTGAAGACTTTAAAAATAAAAAACCTATTGCAAAAAAATCGGTTTAAATACGGTGTATCGGGAGTCTTCTGGATAAAAATAAATAGTTTTTAGGTAAGATAGGTTTTATTTCCCAGGGCCCGGTACACTACAGTTCGAAAGACGGGCGATATTCGGGATTGTATACGCGAACTGGTGTTGCAATCTCGGATCACCGTCATAAACATCGCGTAACTATTCTAACTTGATTTTCCAATACTCAACAAACCAAATAAAATAATTTCTGTTTCAGTCAGAAGATTAAGAAGAAAAAACTATAAAGATTTTTTGCGGAAATCTAACGTTAAAGTCATTTTAAGTTTTCGGTGAAAATCGTAAAAAATTAGATTGAAAAACCTTACATCCAGAGACATTACGCTAGTTAAATTTTCCAAATTTACTTGCGGAAACCCCTTTATTAGTTTTTCGTGAAAATCTAATTTTTATCTTAATTTTCTTCTTAAAAATCGGATGTGTTACCCTTACTTTTTTCGACTTTGAAAATTTATAAAATTGCGTCTAAGTTCAGTTACTCAAACTTTTCTTGCGCATTTTTAAAATTTTACGATAAAGTCCAAATACCTATACTTTTTCTGCGTGAAAATTTCGGTGTTAAAAATCATTGCGGATTTTAACAATAAATAAATAAATTTGCGACTGGCGGTGCGACCTAGCGTTCGACTCAAGTTTAAACAATTTATGGGCAAGCAGAATAAATAAATTTATTCGGTAAAGTAGGTTCGTTGCGCTCAGAAAACATTTGGCCACGACGAAGTATACTTGACCCTTACCCCCCTATACTAATTATTTCTTCACAAAATAATTAATATAAACCCTGAAATCTTATAAAAAACTTAAATTTTTTTCAATTTTTTTTCTTAAGTCGTCTTGAGCATCCACGCTCGCTTCCCAGACACGCAACCCCATAGCCCCTTTTTAAATTTCGGCATAAAAGTTTTTCTTTGCCCTCGACAAACATCAAGAAAGGTGAGGCGGCTTGGCTTTTCGCCGGGTCGGGCGGTTGTGGTGGGTCCTTTCCGGCACCGCCTGCGCGGTGCCCTCTTCCAATTGCCGGAACAACGTCCGATGTTCCAAAGTTTTCGAACTAACCCTGTACGTACGTCATCCTTTGATGCGGAGTTTAGGCAATTTCCAGGATTCATTGATGACAGTAGCATAGAGTTTAACCTAATGCTAGCTAACCCGGAAGCCTCGGCATTTAGGCTTCACCAAACACAACCAAAAGAGACAACTCCTGGTGGAACAACTCACGAGTGCTACAGGATAGATAATTCTCAAATTTCAAAAACGGTTACTAGCGCAGATGTTATGTCAAATTTAGCGGCGATCGTATCAGATCATGGCACCGGCATACCCTTAGAACAGGTACGCGAATCAGATACCGACCGACCGACGTTGCGATAGGGCACACACATAACCGTACCCCTTGACAACAACCAGAGCATACGAGACATCTCTCAACAATACACCACAAGACCAGAGAACAACCCAGATCAGCCTTGCAGTGCAGAGGTTCCTAGAGAACATCATGCACCAGTTCCATATATCCTTACTACCAGTGCTAACAACAGCAGCTAACAACCAAGCATAAGTTCATACACCATCACAACACAGCGAGACGATCCAAGAGTCTTAGCCAAAACAAGGAAGAATATACTTTCTATAAAATACTACACCATTAAGATCACTTTTCATGTACACCTAACTAATATGTTAAATTCAATACATTCTGACCTAACTCATTAAATTAATAAATAAAATAAAACTAGAAACTGATCGAATCATTTATACGTCGCACAATAGGAAAAAATGGCCAAAAGTATTCTTCAGACACAAATTTTAAAGAATCTGGATAATTTTTTTTAAATTACTCAGGAAAACATATTATAAAGGTACACCTGCGACAATAACCCATGAAGCCCAAATCCATAAATCTCAAACCTTTAAACCTCAATCTCGTTAATCCCGTATCCATAAACCTCAATCCCATAAACCCCACATCTATAAAGTCCAAACCCGCAAACCCATAAACTCCAGTCCGGCAAAACCTAATTCCGTTAGAATAGGAAATCCTGAGTAACTTGTTCGTCGTGACTGAGTTGACTATTAAAAGTTTGCCACATGAGTAAATTAGATTTTTTAAAACAATTCGTTTATTAGTTGGCGAATTTAATGAGATTAGTTTGATGATATTAATCTAAAAAACTTAAATACGTTACCACATCTCAGTCTGGCAGTCCGGTACAATAAGGTCCCTGTTTGTTAAACGGCGAAAGCGGGCTGGCAACCACCAGTCGTCGCTTTTACGAAGGCAATCATATTCCATCATGTAGAGGACAATGTAGCTTTAATTTGGTGTTAGAATTGCTTCGATACACAATTCAATCAAATGGGTCCCTTTGTCATTTTTTTTTTGCTAAAATCATTAAAATCGTCTTTCTTTCACTTTAGAAAGATAACAAATTTTAAACGAATAACGTTGATTTTTATGAGATTATTTTTTATATTAATCTTTAGAACTTTTTTGTTTGTTGGAATTTTTGTTATTGTTGTTAGATTGTTTTTAGCACCTTTTTTATTTAAATTTTATTCACTCCGCAATATCAATTAGTTAAATAAAATGGCCCTTACAGTTCCGCCAACAAAATCTAAGAAACCCTATATTTTTATAGATGACGGTTATTCAACATCGAATTGTATACCTTAAATTTAAAAACAATAATGAATGTAAATTTCTAAAATTTTTGAGAGTGAAAGAAAGGTGCTTTCTACGATTTTAGTAAAAAAAAATTGATAAATATAACAGTAAAGAAGAAAAAATAGCAAATAAAACACATGTGTTCTAATCTTCAAAACAGGTACATTTAAAGATGAAATATTTTGGTGTCGATCGAAAATTTCGCGTTTCGTTTTGACATAGGCTTCGTAAGGAGATTTTTTAAATACACATTGGTATGATTTATTATTGATTATTTCGTCTAATAATTTCATATTAGAATAATTTTCTACGTTAGTAGTGTATACTTTATTACCTAAATTGTTTCTTTTTGATTAATTGGAAGTTTATTTTGAATATTTTGGAAAATTTTAATTTTGGGTTTTGGATTTATTATTTTCTTAGTATTCTGTTCGATAATTCGATTAATAGCTCGGTTTGCTTCTTCTGGAGCAAGATTTTCTTCTAAAAATTTAATTAATTTTTTATCTTATGTCGCCTGAGTTGTTTAAGACTGATTTCGATTCTATTGTATTTAATAAAATTCGAGAAGGCATCCGCGTTTCTATTTTGTCTTCTTTTTTTGTAATTTATTCCGTATTCGTGTTCGTCAAGTTTAAATCTCCATATTACGAATTTTTGAATTGTACTCTTTTAAATCAAATAACTAAACGATGGGTCGATGGTCTGCATATATTTTAAATTTTCGTTCCTATACATAAGGTTTGAAATATTTACATACCCAAACAATACTTAAAAGTTCTTTTTCTATAGTGAAACATTTTAGTTTGTGATGCGGAGGCAGTAAGGTTATCGTTAGGTGGATTTCCTTGTAATAAAACGGCGCTATAGGCTACGTTTGAGGCTTAAGGTTAAATTGAAGGTCATTATTCAATTTCCTCTTCGAAAATAAAAAACTTTTATTCCTACACTTTTCTTAATTTAGGCCTCCCTATTAGTTATTTGCGTGCGTCTTGTAAAATAGGTCACCTTCAAATGACCTCTGTATTTGATTTGATCTCCTATGTTATTTACGCGGGTGGATAGGAAATTTTCTCCACTTTCTATGACTGTAATGAAACATGGAGGATTCTATTTGAAAAAAAAACAACTTTACCTTGAAGGTCAAGCTCAAGGTCAAATTGAAGGTCATTATTCGATTTCTCCTTTGAAAATACAAACTTTTTTCCTACACTTTTTTTGATTTAGGCCTTCTCAAATGGGTCACCTTATATATATATATATATATATATATATATATATATATATACATATATATATATATATGTATATATATATATAGTGATAGGGTAGAGATACATATACCTCTGAAGAATTAGTTGTTGATACAAAAACTTTTCTTTTGGATGAAACGCTTAGCACATCCTATTGACTGCGCCAATTACAGCTCAGGGGGCTGTTTTTTTTTAATATTTACTTAAGTAACGTATCAGACCACCTGTATATCTAATTAGCATTATGCAATTCAGTTATATTTATAAATTTAACCTGCTGACTGCATAGTAACAAATGCTTACTAGAGAACATAAGAATTTTTATTTCAAGTTTGGCAATATTGCAACATAGTGATCTCTCAAAAATTTGTTTTTAAGTGGATTTTTTTGTCTTGTATGAATGAATTAAGCTAAAAATATTTTTGAGATAAATATATTAATGTCCGAAATGTAACAGCTGAGGCTTTATATATAAACCATTTTAGTGGTATTCGAGAGGTAAGAGGAAAGTAGCTTTAAGCTGGTTAGGCCTATAAATCGATGGCAGTAGATGCTATCTCCAGGGTACCTATTCTCGTTCTTGAGAGAACGATCATCTTGATGGAAAGTGGGCGTGGTTCTCATGAAAAAGTACGAAAACGTATTCAGAATACGGTTTCTTACTTTTTCGTGAGAACCACGGCCACTTTCCATCAAGATGATCGTTTTCTCGAGAACGAGAAAAGCTACCCAGAATACGGTTTCATATTTTTTCGTGAGAACCACGCCTACTTTCCATCAAGTGATCGTTCTCTCAAGAACGAGAATAGGTACCCAGTAGTATATGCTCGCATATATCACAAGATCGACTTCATAATATATCGATATAGTAAAATATCGATAGTGTTACGACTCTATGGTCAGCTGTCTTGTTGGACGGTTACGTCACAAATAAAGTGGAGTGTCAATGATTATAAAAATTTGGTAATTTTGTAATCAGCTCTTTAAACTACTTTATCGAACTTTTATCTATAGCACAAGAGGTTGTATATGAAAATGTTATCAATTTGTAAACAAACTTTTTCCCAATCACTTCAGAGGTAAGTATTGCTTGACATGCTATTGGAAAGTTATCTGTTAAAAATATATGTGTAGTGTTATCAAAGACTACCACTTGACCTTTGATTAATAATATATTTAAATTATTGTTAATAATATAATGATAATATAATATTTTGTGTTTATGTTATCTATTTTTAGCTTACTATTAACGGCGGATAAATTTCAAAAATAAATTTAGTGTCACAATAGTTGAGTGGAAATTTCCACTGCATACGAAAATCAATATGTTGGAAGTTCCTAACTAGTTGCAACATTAAATGTCATTTAAAGCTTTATAAACAGATTATTAAAAATCTGTGGTTCCTTGGTCCATTGTAATCATACTATTTTGTTTTTAACATTTATTTTTTCTTTTCAAGTATTGTAACCTCTAAACCTGTATAAGTTTGTTTACTTTCTTTCATCCTCCCAAAATGACCCCATTTTTCTCTAACTTTTTTTGTTCTGGGAGTGACCCTTTAAATATCATAGAGTATAGAGTCAGCTAAAACCAATTAAATGTTTAGAATTACAGTATTTCTTTTTAATTTTTTGCAACTATTCCTAATTTATAAATTTCATCTCGTTCCTAATTTGTTAAAAAAAAATACATTTTTTATTTTTTTTAAAGGTCATAATTTGAAAATAACACTTTGTTATTTTTGGGGACTTATTGTTCCCAAGAAATTATATTTAAATATAGAACAATTAATAATTAATATGATAAATTTAAAATATATATAAATATATATATATATATATATATATATATATATATATATATATATATATATATATATATATATATATGTTGCCAAACAATGAGAAATTCCTTTGGAAAAGCATTCTAAGCTTTTTGATTTAATTTGAGTGAATCTGATTAATGAGTGTATTGTGATTCTTTAATATTGAGATTAGTGTCAGTATTGATAACAGATTTACATTATTACTACCATACCACATTTTATAGTTGTTACTGCTATTTTCCTAAAGCTGTTTTTAAATCTTCACTGTGGGAAGAATTTAACATAATTTTTGGAAATTTATCTTATTGAGAGGAAATTACTAAAAAGGTTGGCTTGTTATATAGTTGACAGTATGCTGTTGTTTCTATTTTTGATACAATTTTTGTTAGTTGAAAAGCAGGGCTATGTTGGTAAAATTAAAAAAAATATCAGTGGACACTGATATTTATGGCTTATTTTATGTAAGGTTTTATTTCTGGAATTTGGAAAGAGGAGAGCACATTTTAGTGTAACTCCTAGGAATTAAATTTATTTATTTTGATTTAAATATAAAGTAATCATTAATTGATTTATTCTCTTGAGTAATCCAAAAATATTAAATCATAAATCTTTTCAGGTTAAAATCAAATTTTAATCATAAATAATTCACAAACAATAATCCACCGAGATTAACAAGACATATGCTCATTTGACTGAACATAGTACTATATTTTTAGAAATATATAACTAACCTTATTTCTTATTAATACAACAGTCAAAAACCACAAAAATAATTTCCCCAGAATTGATTAGAAAGCTATATGAATTATTTTCTAGGGGATATAAGCATAGACATATATATATATATATATATATATATATATATATATATATATATATATATATATATATATATATAATTTTTGTAATTTTCTTGGGTATAGGTTTTCTTATTTGAATATTAAACTTCGACAAATTTTCTGGCGTTTCGCTCTATGTAGTGAGCTTCTTCAAAGTTATGGTATATTTATCTGTATCCTTAATCCCGCTACGTGTGTTCAACACAGTTGCAAGCTACTTTCAGGATGAAGGATACAGATAAATATACCATAGCTTTGAAGATATGTAGAGCGAAACGTCAGAAAAATTGTCGTCTGTTAATCTTCAAATAAGAAAACCTATACCCCAGAAAATATTAAAGAAATAAATATATATATATATATATATATATATATATATATATATATATATATATATATATATAAATAAATTATATAAACCGCGGATCCTATAGAAGCGAATTGACTGTCAGTTTAGAAACAGACAGGGCGTTTTTGATGAGTAGTTTCTCTCTTTTCATTCCGCGGAGTAGAAAGATAGGTATTATTCATCGAAAACGCTCTGCCTCTTTCTAAGCGAGAGCCAACGCACACAAGTCGACAAAATTTCTCCAGAAACAAGATTATTCTCTTTCAAATGTTTTTAACGCGCTGAATCCGAATTTTACTCCCGATTTGATCCGTCAGCTTTGGTTTTTGAGATCTCCTATCCTAAAACTACAAAAAACCCTTTTTTGTTATATTGGAGGTTATGTTTCAGTGTACCATGAAACTTTTCGACATGACCCGACAGGGCATCTAAAAGTACCACTCATTGCCTTCAAAACCCATTTTGAATCGTCTCAAAATCTTTCTCTCTGAGATTCCTTCGAGTAACAGGATTCGTCCGGAATTAGCGATTTATTATAGTTTTTGCAATTTTTACACCCGCCATCTCAAATCTGCCATTTTGGGTATTGATATTATTAAATTCTGATCTCAGATTAGCGATTTCAAAAACTTCCGATTTCCATGGGTCATTCCAGACAACTTTTCCTGTTACATATTTTTCGAAAAATGGATATTTTCACACTATTTCACTAGTTCTTTGTCTTACCCATATGGTGCAAATGGTCGGAAAAAGTATAAATTTCCACAAGCGATATCTCAGAGAGGAAAAAAGATTTTGAGACGATTTAAAATGTTTTTTGAAGATAATGAGTGGTACTTTCAAATGCCCCATCGTGTCATATTGAAAAGTTTCATGCTACTCTGAAACATAACCTCTAATGTAACAAAGATAGCGTTTTTTGCACTGTTAGGTTAGAATATCTCGAAAACCAGAGCTGATGGGTCAAGTCGGAAGTAAATTTCGGAATCAGCGCGTCAAAGAACTTCGAAAAAGTATAGTTTTGTTTATAGGTCTGAAAGATTATCGTGTTGTGTGTCAAATGTCTTGAGTTTGTTTATTTTAATTTAAAAACCTCATATCCACTGCATACAAAGTGAAGTTCGTAGTCTAACTAAAGCTGATTTATTAACTAGTTATCACGCGAAGGTTTGAACCCGCGCACTTTTGAATGTGAGGCAAATACCTGAAGTCTAACTCCGTAACAAGATAGAAATAGAAACAGAAAAGAAATAAAGAAGAAAGAAAATTTCTTTCTATCAACGGAACCTACTCTCTAGGATATTTTCCTTAAAACTTCGGGCTAGTTCGTATAGAAACAACTACAAACTACCATCTCTAAAAACATTTATCTTTTCTAGGGATTTTATAATTAAAAGAAAAAAATACTAAACATATTTACTTTGTAATTTTTTAGGTTAATTGACCATAAATTTTTATCGTGAAATCTCCAACATTATATTTTAAAGTATTTAACTCTAGACTTTTTTTTTAAATAAATTATCTATTAGAAAATATGGATCCGATATTTATGTATTTTGTATAAAATATTGAAGAGTAGAAGGATATTTTATGGGCTCAACAGGCATTTAGTTGAACCCTTTCAGAAGTTTATGCAGCTCAGTAAAACGGAATTAAAGACTTTTTCAATTGGATATATATTATGTATATATTTATTTATTTTTTCTTAATTCAGCCCTAATGATTTATTATTGTTCTGATTTTTAACGTTAAGAAATAAACAGAAATAAAAAGAATTATTGCTATTTAGATATTTTTTTCTTATATAATGTGTAAACCTATACTTTTGGCTAAATAAAATATAAAAACACATTTATGAACTTCATTTCATTCTTAGAAACAAATACATCTCATATTCAACATAACCACAAATTCAAACATCGTAAATCAGGAAAAAAATTAGACAAACTTATGCAGCATTTAAATTGCTTTGAGAGAGATAGAAGAACAGCAACAAGCCAAAAACTGTTTCTATTTCTACAGCACGATTGCTTGTTCAGATATACCCGACCGTTGCCGAATGTGCTTATAGAGTAAGTTTTGAATGATTTTCCATAATAGAAAGAAATAGCTAAGAAATTTCTTTTCTATACTGTTACGGGGTCCGCGTGCTGGCCACTCAGCCGCCATGATTATTATCTAATAAATATTTCGAACTTGTATACAAGCTGCGATCTGGTTTGTGTTTGGTAATTTTGTCATTATACTTAAGTTTACTTATAATATTCATAATTATTGTATTAGCAATCAACGTTTTGTCTGCACCGTGTGATGTTCGGAAGAGAGTTTTGTATGTGCATAGGATATTGAAGAGAGATGGAGAAAATTTTTCTATTTTCTTTTTCTGTCTATCGGCGGAATGCTGTCACTTACATGTGACCCTATTCTATCTATAATAGCTCTATGATCGTTCGTCGTATCGACTAAATACTCTAAATTATATTACACCACACTAAATCGTTTCCTAATTAGGACATTAACTGAGTAAGGAAAATCCACTACAGCCGACCGTCCTAATAAAGTTACCAACTGCCTTACATGATATTTCACCATACTGAATTCAGTTCCTAATTTGGGAAAATTGAATATCGGATGATTTACTAGGTCCTTTCATCCTATTCTGTTTTTTCCAAATTTTTATAGATGATACGATAAGACATGTTTTCTTGAATGGGTAATTTTTTAGGACTATACCTCACTCAGTTTCATCAAAATTCTAATAGAATGGGTAACGCAAAACACCATTTTGCCGATATATTACTATGGTTCTATTCGTAATAACATTTAGTTTTACACATGTTCTATTTTTAGTTGATACTAATACGAAATACATAGGGAAACATTTTAATTAGAAGAATATGTGTTCTAGTATTTTAAGACAAACTGTTACATCACCGGAATCTGAACAACACCTGCGTTTTCTTAAAATAATCAAAATATATTTAGTGTGTACTTGAATAGATTTTAAGCATCTTATAAAAAGATGAGATGTAAATATTCGACTGGTTAGAATATATCAAAATTTGTTTAAGAAAATGCCCTATTCACTTAGCAAATTTAAACTAATATTGTAAAATTTATTTATTTATTATATGTATTCTCTCTCATATATAACAACTATTTAAATATGACAGATGATTTTTTAAAAATTTCTCACTACTCCGATGATTATGAATCACCGGAAATTTGTTGAAAAATGTCGTTCGACTGGCAATATTTTTCAGTCTGACATCGAGGTCGGTAGGTGGCAGGTTTACAATAACTTACCGACATAACTTGGAATTTATATTTCATATATCAGTTATTTCCTGCGAGTGTTGCTCTCGGTCCAATACAGCTCCACTGACGAGACCATAAGGTAGTCGAAACGAGTATGGAGAGAAGACCAGAGAGGTATTTGCAAGAAATAAACTGTTTGTATATATTCTTTTCTTTTTGTCACCTAGGACTCGACAACATAGAAAAGGCGCCCACATAGATGAGTATGTCTGGAATGAGTGAATGTTCTCTTATAGGGTGCAAGTCAATGGAAGACAATAGTGCCGCTAGTATTCAGTGTCACCCAATTTGCCCACATGAAGACGCTGTAATAGTAATTCATTAATTATGCCATTTTCTTAGGAAGTATAAAAATAATAAAGAGATTGGCAAATATTAATTATTCAATAAAATATTAAGATCGAAAGATTCTGTATAACTGAACTCATATTTCTCCAATTATTTTACTTTGTGATGTTAAAGATACAATTTTTAGCAGCAGATGAATGATATTATTGTGATTTGCTTTCAATTAAAATTGTCATATTTTCAAATGATTTTCTTAACCTAAAACGTTCATTCAAAGTTGGTTATAGGTTTTTTTTTTATACACTTCCAATTTTCAGGAATTAAATATAACATAATGTATTCCGTTAGGCCTTGAATAAATTCAGGTTGGTTAAATAAGGACCGAGTAAATACAAAATGTTCTATGTAAAAAATATATTTATTAAAATTTTTCAGAAACACTCATTTATCAGCGACTGCATAAATAATCGCACTAATGAATACTTTAACTTTAAAAATCTATAAAATAGATCGTTATTCAAATGTATGAACATTGCCTATGAAATTGATACAACGGTTTTTTTCTTTTATACCCTATTTATGCATACATTAATTGATGATGCCAAAATACCTATTTGTTTTTCTTGTTTTCCAAGGTCTGAAGGTTTTGAAGCTTTGCCAACTCAGTTTATTACATAAAGACGAGAATAAGATAAAAATTCCAATAGTTTCATTAGATTTATACTTCTAATTTCTATTACTTTGTGTATAAAACAATAATAGAATGTAATAAAAAACCATCCACCAGATTTACTACGAAGGTTAAATTTTTTAACCTGATCCAGGTGTCCCGGAAGTTTGATCTTCTAGTTGATTAATTTTGTTTTGCTTATGATATTGCTCTCAGTGATTCTCAACCTGTGGGGCGCCACCCTTCCCTAGGGAGACGTAAATTCAAGATTGTTGGAAACTCAAAAAACCGTTACGAGAGTACGCGATTAAAACTGATATGCAAACTTAGATTGCAGATGCTGAAAAGTTGAAAAACGCTGTTATATATGTACGTCAACCAACGAACCTTTATATGGAAAAATTAGGGATAAAAACCTAGAGGTGATCTTGTGATCGGTATGTGTGTGTAATTGGGGATTTGTACACTGCGACCCATAAGATCTATTGTGTTCCCCTACTGCTGCTAAGTCGTTAGGGATACCTTTCTGGTTAAAGGAGGTCCTCCATTCCTATTTCTCTCAGGAACCTTAGAATGCTAGACTGCTTCAAAGTGAGTAGCTTCCTGTCTTCTGTTTAGTGCAGGATCGGTAGGAGGAATAGAAAATTTTCCATTTGTGCCGGTTTGATAATAAAGAAAAACGAATTTTTTTTGGTTCAGAACTTGGTTGACTTATTGTACTTGTCAGTTTAGACCCTTTGCTGTAACGTAGAGCAGTTTTAAAGTCGGATCATGTTCGTGAATTAAGTGTTTATTGTTTACTAAAATTTCCAATATTCTTTATTACTATCAAAAATGCGACATATTTTGTTGCGTGGCAATTTCTTCAAATAATATTAACTAATTTTATACATTTTTTACAATGTGATAAAATATAATGAAAATAGTACATTATCTATCTTCTACTCGATGTGAATTATCTGTCGGGTCAATAAAGTTAACAAACGATTTCTCCATTTCTGTGAGAAATTCTTCAACTAAATTTATGTAACTTTTTGAAATGCATAACAATATGTTTTGAAATATACAGGATAGTTAAAGAGGCGTATTGTATGTCACATTAGTTCTGAATTATTCTTAAATGGTCCGTGAAAATTAGACAAAAACAAACCGCTTTTTGGAAAAAAATGTAATCTGCGATTTTCTTATCGGAATGTGTATATTATATCATCCTAAAAAATATATCTCGATGTTAACATTGGCAATCTTGTACTAATAAAATGGTGAACCAAAAATTTTTTAGTTTTTCCAGTTTATCTCGAAAACTAAAGATTTTATGAAAACATGTTTCAAACAAAAGTTGCGAATAATTGAATTACCTAATAATTTGTGTCAATAAATTTATAGGTGGCGCCACTAGTTATCGAGATATAATGAAAGTTGAAGGTTCGACCTTGGCTTTTCGCTCTTCTAATTAAGATAGAGCAACCATTTCTACAGCAAATTGTTAAAAATTACGTATATTCTTAAGTTTTATTTTTTTTTTAATTTATTTTTTATTTTGGACCGAGAAATTTTGAAAAAACCAATTCTTGGATCACAAAAATTGCAATAACCATTTCCCTAGTAAATTTCAAATCCTATTAATGATCTCACTAGATCTAGATGCATCATTTCCGATGTCTGTAAGACAAAATTTTATCGTACAATGAAAAACAATTTCGCAACCAACGAATATTAAGGGATTAAACTTGGGCAAGGTATTGTTGAATATTCGTACTTCATCTGGGAATTTTTTCGTTGCATGAAATACGCTGCTCTAAGACCTGTGGACCACGAAAGGCACCCAGAATCCCTCCGACGATTTTTAAATCACACGGGTACAAGTAGTGAGCTGGTGACCGTTCTACAAATGCTTTACTCACGTTCGTTCTCCGCTCGACACATCATCCTCATTTTGAAACAGAGGACCGTACGTGGTGATTTTGGAGCATGCTGTGTCAGTCGTATATATAACATGGCGGTTTTAATACATATAATACTTTTTTGCAAACCACAGCTAAATAAACATTTCATTTTTACAAATAAACAGATTCAGTTTATTTGTAAAAATTATTTTATAATTTTATTTTCTTTCAACACTTATAATGACACTATTTCGTTCATAGAGTTAACAAAGTAAAAACAAAATATGAACACGTGGTTGTGAAGTAATAATAATGTAAATGATCGATGATTTCAAAAAAGAGAAAATTAAATAATGATTAATGTATGTCTATTATATTTTTTTATACATATAACTTGTAAAAATATTTATTTTAATATAATAATGAATGATTAATACAGTAATAAACGATTTATTGTTATTCAATATAATCTGAATATTATGCAAACCAAATTTGTTCCGAAATGACACCCTGCAACGCACAGCGGTTAGTGCATGCAACCCCTGTGCCAGTGGAGAGACAACACGCTTACTACTTGTACATGTGATCTCGGATACCACAGTCGGGTAGATTCTGAGAGCCTTTAGGTGGTTCACAGATCTTAGTGCGGTATCTCTCATACAATGAAAATATTCCCAGATAAACTACAAGGGTTTAACAATATCTTCCCTAAGTTTAATCCCTTAATATTCGTTAGCCACGACGTTTCGAATTATTGAAAAAAAAATTGTTTTTCATCGTACGATACATTTTTTTTCTAGAGGTCGGAAATAATTCATCTAAATCTTATGATAGTATTAAAAAGATTTTAAGTTCACTAGGGAAAAAGTTACTGCATTTTTTGTGGCTCAAAATTTTTTTTTTCAAAATTTCTCGGCTCAAAATTAAAAAAACGTTTTTTAAAAAATTGATCTTAAAAACAGACGTCATTTTTAATAATTTGCTCTAATTATGGTTGCTGTCTCTTAATTAGGAGAGCGAACAATCAAGATCGAATTTTCAACTCTGAAGCCGATTTTCTTAGAAAATATTAATCACGCAGATTCCGGGTTTAGCATTCTTTTTTAAATAAATAATATTTATATATACCGTGAATTTTGAGACAATAGTTTGTAAATAAATATGGTTTTATTTTAAACCAAGGAGAAACCATTTTCTTAAAACTATATCTCGATAACTAGTGGCATTACCTATGACATTATATACGAATAAATAGGTAATTGAACTGTCAACAACTTTTTTGAGATAAACTGGAAAAACCGAAAACAGTGACCATTTTTGATCCGCCATTTTGTTAGCACAGGGTTGCCAATCTTAACATCAAAGTATGTTTTTTAAGATGACGAAATATCCACTTTCCAATAATAAAATCGCAGGTTACATTTTTTTCGCGTCAGAAGTCGTAATTTCCATAGACTAAAAATTCTAGGCATATTTTGTATACACATGAAAATAATATAATAATACATGAGCGACTCTTTGGAGAAAAATGACATAAACTGCGTCTGTATGTTACAGCCTTCTAATAATTTCCGTAAGTTGAAGGTTAAAAATCTGAAAATAGTTGACATAATACCACTTTATAAATACAGGGTATCCGGAAAAGACGCCGGGAAACTTGTTTTTGTTTTTTTTATTTTTTTGAGATTTCCACCTAAAAACTCATAGAGAGCAAGTCGAGAGGATTTTATAGTCTAAATAATAGTAAATATTATTAACAATCCTTCTAATGATGAATCAGTTATTTTGCAATAAGTGCCCACGCTTACCGCAAGCAAGCGCATAAGTAAATCGATTCCATGAATTGAGACCCTTCGTTTCAGCTGAAAACCGGGGAAGTCTCTGGTCGACCGTGTGGGAAACCCAGGCCATCCAAGCATATTTTAACAATCAAATAGTATAAAGTAAGCAAGTGCATCCTAGGTAAACTAAAAGTAAATAAGTTTAAAATAAAAATAAGTGGAAGGAAAAAAGGTAATATTTGGGATTATTTTATAAAAAAAAAAAAAAAGTAAAGACTAGTAGTAAAACAATTTGTAGAAATTGTAATAAAGAAATGCAAGGCCTTGTTAAAAGGTTAAAAGACCATCATGAAAAGTGAAAAACGTTAGGTGTTGATACAGAAGTCGCTTAAGTAATTAACGAAGAGGTTGATTTCATTGCAGGTATGTAATGTGATTACTTTTGACCTTCTAAGTATGCTAGTAAAGTAGTTATTGTTTTCGGAAAAAATGTTTTTTGGATTCCATGCAAAATGCATATTTTGGATCTACACTATTTTCAAAAAGTGTCTGTTGGTCTGTCTGGATGTTTCACAATTTCACTCTTTAATCGATTTGAAACAAATTTTGAGGAAAAATACCTCTCAACCCGAAATTGAACCATATTGATTTTGAGTTTGAACCGCAATCGGAAAGTACTTTTTTACAGCTGTCAAAATAACAACGTTTATATCTCGGTTATTTACGGACGGATTTCAACCAAATTTGAATGATTGTTGTAAAATATGCAAGAATTTTCTTTTACGATGAAAATTTAAATTCTTGCTTTTTTAACAGATTTTGGCCGAAAAAGTGGAGATTTGAAATTCATTAAAAATATGTACACTGGTTTTAAAATTGCTGTATTTTATTGTTGACATTAATAGCTATGAAACTTTAGATCCATATATCTCCTTTATCTTTATATTTCACCCTTTTTGACCAAATTTAAGATCTTTTAGAACGTTGAATGGTAGAATTAAAAATGGCTCTGAAAATTTGTATTTTGTATTTATATTTTTTTACAGAAAATGAAAACTCAAGCAACGCAAATATTCCAAGCAGTGCGGCTTCAACAAGTTCAACCAGTAGTTATCAAAAACGATCATTTCCAAACAAGTTTATCATTACCCGAGGCAATACAATTTACTGATTCACTAACTAACTAACTCTAAGAAAAGAAAAACCAGTTCCTCAGCAAATTTAGATAAATTCGTTGTGCGAATATCTGCAAATAAGAAATAAAAAATAGACATACAAATTTCCAAGGCTGTATTTGTAACTAATAGTAGCTTTAGATGTGTCGACAATCTGCATATAAAAAGAATGATCGAAATGTTACGACTTGGTTGTAGTTCTTCTTCAGGAAAAACAATTTCTACAACCCTTTTAGATCAAATTTATGATAATGAAAAAGCAAAATGTTTTGGAGATGTTTGTAGACAGGGCGTTAACATGTCGATTGATGGTTGGTCTAATGTGCATAATGAGCCTGTAGTTTGTGTCACAATAACTACTGAAGATGGACCTGCATTCTTATATGAAACAATAGATACTTTGAGAAATCCTCACACTGGCGATTACTTAACTGAGATTGCGTTTCATTTGATTTCATCTTGTAAATCTAAATACAACTGTGACGTTAAATCATTTGTAACATGACAGTTATGAGAAGAACTATAGAAAACAAATTAGACATAACGTATGAATGTTCAGCTCCCCTTGTAAACCTACTCTGCAAAGGCGTACAAATAAGGCTGACATGAAAAAAGTATTGAAAGTATGTTGCTTGGCACCTCTTTTGAATTTACAGTGCAAGGACTTTGAAACAAAATACATTAAAGAACCCATTGTTCAAATAACTAAATATTTCCCTAACGATCATTTACTTCTAGCGAAATTCAGCAAAGCAGGGGGCAAAGGATTAGTCGTTCAAAGTCGTGTGAGTGGGAACAGCGTTGCTGACTGTTTAGAAATGTATATCTTTCAATGGGACATAATATTAAAAATCTGTAAGGAAAACGAAAAGATACTGATTCCACCACATACTAAAAAGTATCCAAGATTGGACTTAAACACGCAGCAGAAGAATATCTCAATATTTTGAAACCTATAGCAATAGCCCTTGATATTTTACAAAAAAAAATGCAATTATTCCAGATGCTGTAGAGCAATAGAAATACTTACAGCATATCTTCGAACAGTTGGAGTTTTCTCTACAGAAAAACAAATATTTCATCGTCGATATAACCAAGCATTAACACCGTATCGTTTTGTAGCTTATATGTTTGATCCTCAAAAACAAAAGTATAAGTTACCTCCAGAAGAAATAAATTTGGCCTTAGAAACTATTGGTAAATTATTTGAAGATACGGGATAGCTACCACTAGCAATAAAATTGAACGCACGCTCCAATCCCTTTAAGAAAATAATATTTTCGGAGGAAGTAATTAAAATCATGAACGAAATTCAGCGGTGGATCTTACAAAATGATGTGCCTGAAATTGCAAAACAGTTACCAGTAATAAAGCATGTTTGCATTTGTTTCTTCAGCGTCGATGGAACGTGTGTTTAGTACATTTGGTTTTTGTGCACTCGGATTTAAGAAATAGATTCGGGACTGAAAAAGGTGGAAAATTTGTATTTTTGTTTAAATTTTACAATGAAAATGTAAATGATAAATTAATCGTTTATGATTTCAAGTTGTCGTTTATGTTTATATATTTTAGAAACTAACCCCTTAATCCACGAACATGATCTAAATGTAAATTATTTGATTTAAAAGTTTATAACATTTAGGTAGTTTAAGGTAAAGTTTTATCTTTTTTTATGATCTTAGGCATTGCATTGTAGCTATTAAGGCGTTTGTGAATTTTTTTTCGCAAGTTGTTTGAAATATAATAAATATTATTTTTATTTAAATTTTGATTTTTATTGAAAAAAAATCAAGTGATTTACATCATGATTTGATTAAAATCAACCCAACCCCGTTTTCTAGTTACATGATTGACGTATAGCTTCAAATTTTAATATAAACAATATTAGCATCTATGATATTTTTATATTTTACAAGAGTACATTATTTGATGTATTTTTCACTATTTTCAAAATAACATTCTTTTTTGATCATATCTGTCAAGATAAAATAGTTATAAGAGAAATAAACTTTGATATCTAGATGAAGTGTTCTCTGGTGGTAAGTAAGGGAAACAGTTCTGCCTGTTGATAAGACTAGTCATTCGTTCCAAATCTCAACTTAATCCATCAAGAAATAAAATACCATAAATATGAATTTAAAACCATATAAAAAATTTTACTTTATTTAATGGTAACTAGACATGTTTTTAAATTACGTACTACTGTTATTTTATCATATAGAATCACCTCCTTAAGATTTCTGACATTTATGAAAAATAAAAAATTTTTTAAATTTAATTTCATCTTTTTCGTTGAAGACCTACTTCAAGAATGCAATTAAACATGTATAATATCTCTTATTTCTCATTCACCCAATATAAGCCTCTTATCTGAAGTTGCTTACAATAGTTGTCATATTTTAGAAGTCTGATTTTTGGCGAATGCACTTTGCAAGGTACACTGTAAAAAAACTTTACATTCTAAGATAAAGTGCTGAAATCAAATTTCATAAACCGTTTATTAAATGCATTTAATGTTAATGCATTAAATTTAATAATTTTTGTCTGTAAACCTAATGTAATTATACATTCAATTTCAGTTACTTTATTGAAATTTAAGGTAACATTCAATTAAATTTAATGTATAAAGTTTTAATTTCAAAGTCCATGTAACTTATTCACGATTTAAGGTACAAAACCATGAAATTAAAGAATGTATATTAAATTTAAAATTATTTTTAACAGTGTAGTGTGTGTTAAAAATAACCTTAAATTTAATATAATTTTAATGCCCATTCTATATTAAATTTAATGATTTTGTAGCTAAAATCGTGAATAATTTACATTTACGTTGAATTTAAAGCAGTTCATTGAAATATCAGTTCGGTGTACATTAAATTTGATTAAATGGTATCTAAATTTCAATAAAGTAACTGAAAAGATATTTCAACTTTCTGTACATTAAAGTTAATTCACATGTACCTTAAAATTAAAGGAATTTACATTAATATTCATGGTACATTGCATGAGATTTCGGGGCGTAACTTGTATTGAACTTTTTGTTTAGTATGATACAAGTTGCTTAAAGGACTTAATTGTCTTATGATGAGGTGTACATGCCTGCTGGTACTGACTGAAACCAATGAGTTCAAGACCGGTCTACAGATGACGGTACACTACTTCCATTTTTCCTGGTAGCAAAATTTTTTAACCTCATATTAATGTTGGTGCACTGGTAGTATATTTAATGTACATGATCACCTTAAAAAGTAATTATCAAAAATTTAAATTTAATGTATGATTACATCAGACTTAATGGAATTGAGATTAATGTAAATTATTAAATTTAATGCATTACATTAAACGCATTTAATAAACGTTTATGAAATTTGCTCTCAGAACATTTACCTTAAATTTAATGAATTCCCTTTTTACAGTGTGGGTAAAACAAATATAAATTTTATTCCTTCTATAATGAGTGCAGATCATGTGAAGCGGGGTATTTAAACGGATTTATTTCTGTTTTTCTACGAGGTGGCCTTAAGGTGGTCAAATAATTTTTAAAAGCCGAAATTTACTCTTAGTTACTTTTTCATAACCATTTATTTACACTAATTATCCGTTTCATTATTTGTCAGTTTAATATTTACTACAACCTACAACTCGGTTTATAATTCAACTTTTGTTAAATTAAATTTGGCCTTGATTTGTTTTATACATAAATCTGAAATTTTACTTGTACACCTTTTTAGTTTTCCTACTGTACAAACAAATATTGTTTAAAATATAACTTCTTTAAGTTCATCCTTTATGATAAAATTGTGCAGACACATGCTTTCAATTAACTAAAGACAGACACCAATAACTGTCCGATACAGACTTGACAGTTTTCTTTTTTACTTTTATTTATATTGGGATATTTTTAAACAAAAAAATTGACATTTTTCTTCATGTGAGACCGCTTAGATGAAAAAGTCTTTTAAATTAAAAACATATATAAAGAGTGTAACTATTTTAAAAAGTCCCCTTGGAATATAACGCTTTTTCGAGCTCCTGCATGTTTGAAAATATTCTTAAATGATACTTTAATATTTGCTCAACTTTTGAAAAAAAAGATTTATTGCATTTTTTGTTGACATTTTTTTAGAACAAATATAAGATGTTTAGGATCAGTATTACCCGATCTAAAAGTCGAAGATTTTGGAGTTAAAAACGAACCTGTTTATCAGTATCTCAAGGGTTCACCTGAAAGAGCTGATATAGAAAAAGCTCTTGCTGAAACTGCCAATAAAACTGAAGAAATTCCCATAGTGATTGGCGACAAAGAATTTAAAACAGATGATGTTCGATATCAGGTAATATTTAATTTAAGGAAGTGGCACACCTAACAGGACATTTGGGGTTTTGTTATTCGTTTTTCATTTTAGATTGGCTGCTAGGGGTTACTCTTCCGAATAATCTTCTTGTGGGCTCAAATTTCTTCATGCTTATAGTTTATAGTTTTTAATACTTACCAGAATAAGAATATCCTTACTTAATATAATGTAACAAATAACTTGTAATTGTTATTCTTCATTTCATTATTTACAGTAAAAATAATACATCTTCAAGATAAAATATAATAAAAGCTAGGAACATTTTTTTTAATTTACAGGTGGATCCAAAGCATCGATTACAAGCTCTCCTTTTATAAGCATGTCATTTAAAAATGGTGCAACGCCATTATGGAAATTGACGGCAAGGCAGGCGAAACAAAAGAAGATATGATATGAATGTTTTTTTATATATATTCTTTGATTCCTTAGTAGAACTGAATTTCATGTTAGGTGTGCCTTCACCTTACTTTTATTTTAAATGGATGTAAAATAAAGCACATTATTTTTGTGTTCATTTAGATCTGCTTATATTTACTCCGCAATTTTTTCAGAAATTTGATTTTTAATTTTTATCGTCCAGAAATTTTTTTAGTAATGTAAGAAAATATAACCAACCCATTTTAGTTTATTGAAAACTGTGACCAGTTGCACATTAAAATGTAACAAATGCCAATTGCGCTTTTGGTGACGTCCGTCCTAAAAGCAAAAAATATTAGCAATAAATTATGTATTCTGGTAATACTATTATTGATCTACTCTAACCTTTAAAAATCTAAAAACTAATTAATATTTGCGATTTTACCGCATATGATGTACAGTACCTTCCACGTACTTTTGCCCACCCCACGCGAAAATCGGTAGAGTTTCAAAGTTTTATAGTTCAGTAAGGAATAATCGTGCGACAATTTTTAAAAAAGCATTTTGAAGCTCTTTCCAAGCAATTTCAGGTAACGTAAAGTGCGAGTTAAATTTTTCTTTTTTTAAGTTTTTATTTGAGAATAAAAGATGAAAAAAAAAATGTTTTTTCTTGGTTTTGCTAATATCAGTAAAGTTTCACGGGAAATACTCTTAGGAAAATAGTGATTAGACAGTTTTTTGGGTTTTTCCGAGAGCTTTAAAATGCTTTTTTAAATTTTGTTCTAAGTGTATTTTTGACGAAAATGCGGCATTTTTAACGAAAAAAAAAATTATTTTTTTTTCAATGTTCGATATATCTGTAACTACGAGAGATAGAAAAAAACTTAATAGAAAAAATGTTTAGTTTTTACACGTAGAATCGTTTTAGATTATTCCGGGATTTTTTCTGCACTTTTGATTTTTTTCTGTTTTTTGATTTTTTATTTTTAATTTTTCAAAAACATGATCATGCATATATTAAACAGAATTGGAACAACTCACGGTCATGGTGCGACTTTTTTTTTTATAGAGTTATTGTCTTGTTATGTGTTCTAAGTACATGTTTGGCCAAAATACCTCCGTTTTAACGAAAAAAATTATTTTTTCAATGCCTCAATATACCTGCAACTACGAAAGATAGAAAAAAACATCAGGTAAAAAAAACTTTTACACGTAGAACATCCTAGATTGTTCCGAAATTTTTTTCGCACTTTGGTTTTTTTTTTGGATTTTTTGATTGTTTAAATTTTTAAAATTTTTCAAAAACATAATATTATGGTTATGCATGTATTTAAAAACAGAATTGAAACGACTCAGGGTCATGGTGCGATTTTTTTTACAGTTATGGTCTTTTTTATAAAAAATGGCCCTTTTTTCATAAAAAAGTAACCCCTATAAAAGAAGTCGTACCATGACCATGAGTTGTTCCAATTCTATTTTTAGATACATGCATGACCATACTATTATGTCAATTATATAAAAAAGTCGAAAATCGAGAAAATCACAAGTCCGGAAAAAATTTCGGAACAATGTAAGATTCTCCGTGTAAAAACACAATTTTTCAGTCATAGTTACAGGTATATCGAACATTGAAAAAAAATCTTTTTTTTTTCGTTAATAATTCCGTATTTTGGTCAAACATGCACTTAGAACAAAATTAAAAAAAAAATTTTTAAAGCTCTCAGAAAAGCCCAAAAAACTGTCTGATCAGTATTTTCCAAAGAGTATTTTCCGCGAAACTGCATTGATATTAGCAAAACCAAGAAAAGACTTTTTTTTTATCTTTTTATTCTCAAATAAAACCTTTATAAAAAGAAAAATTTAACTCGCACTTACGTTACTTTTAAGTACTTGAAAATTGTACGATTATTCCTTACTGAAATATAAAACTTTGAAACTCTACTGGTTTTCGTATAGAGTGAGCAAAAGTATGTGGCGGGCACTGTATTTATTTTCCAAAATTGACCGATTAGTAGCTTTTAGATGAACGTTATCTCCGCAGAGCAATAAAACAACAACAAATGCCCTTTTGTTGTCTACTATGTTCAATATACATGAATATATATTTTAGGTTATGCCCCATAATCATAAAAAGAAAATTGCCAAATTTTATTACGCTGATGCCAAATTAATTAACAAAGCAATTGACGTCGCTTGTGAAACACAGAAAAAATGGGACAAAACTCCAATTTCGGAAAGGTATGATTTTTTACCGATTTTGCATATATACTGTTTAATTATCACAGATTATATCACAGTTACTTAAATGCTTTTCACGGTAGAATTGTCAAAATCTGACAACTTTTATTTTGATATAGGCAAAATAATTTCTAGAAAAAATTATTCAATAGAAGGGCGACTAAGGCCAGATTCTCTCTCGAAATTATAGTTCAAAAATTTTTTAACCTATAAATTTAAAAATGTATAAGTAAAACCGGAGGTTAAATATTGATTTTTTTAGGCTAAAAATATGGGAAAAAGCGGCGTCCTTAATGGCTGGAAAATATCGATCTAAATTAAATGCAGCTACAATGTTAGGACAAGCCAAAACTGTTATTCAAGCTGAAATTGATGCGGCAGCTGAACTAATCGACTTCTTTAGGTTAGTATTGATTTATTACTATATTTCTCTGTCTTTTAAAATCATAGCGGTCATAAAATCTCAAGGTACCTTATAAGAATTCAACTTTTCTATTAGTCTAGCCAATAATTATCTTTGAAGAATTTACGATTGATTGGATACTATAAAAATATCAATAATTGACTGATTGACGACCTAAGTTGTATTACATTGTTTAAAAAAATGATTTTGAGAGTAATGAGGTTAAACTTCAATATTATTTTTAAAAAATAATCTTTTACAATTTGTTCATATACTCCGACGTAAGAAATTCGAGCAATTTGCAAATTTTTACTTTTACAGGAAATATAATTTTTCAGCAATGTAAGAGAAAACACTACATACTCGTAACATAATAGTTTGGAAAAAGAATAAGTAGTTTTATATAACTATAATATAGTATTTAAAACTTGTATAAAATGAAACTGCTTAATATGCGCAAAAAGTAAACAATTAACAAAGTAATGGACGCTATTCACAAGATTAATAGCCAGTGTCCTATTTGCATTGAGGCTCGTTATCCTGATTGATTTGTTGACATTCTTCCACAACCGCTGCAGCAAGCTCTATCAAGTTGCTTAGGTTACTGGGTTTGACGTCGGGATTACAATCTGGCCAGTCCATGCGCACAATCCCGACCTCATTTAATCTTTATTGATGATCTGAGCACTGTGGGAACGCTCGTTATCGCCTACCCCTAATTCCGCACGAGCATCGCTACTTGCATCAGTCCAAACGCAGAACCTTCTTTGATAATTAACTCTTTCTAAGATATTGCATTAAAGAGAAGGTTTTATCTGTCTGTTTCCAATTCTTACTTGACGATCTGCTAATCTCAGAGAAAATCTGAATCTATTAGAGAACAAAACGTTGCTCTAGTTTGCGATATTCTGTTTCTTGCAAAAGCTTACCGAGCTCCACAGTTATTGGTAGATACAGGGGCGGACACAGCCTCTCTCTTTGGGAGGGGGGGTACACAAATGTACAATCGGGGGAGTACCAGCGACATTCACGATATCTATTTTTTTGTTTTGAATTCGAAGCACTTAGGGGAGGATCGCCCAGTATGGCATGCAAAAATGAGCTGTCCGGGGGGGGGGGGGGTGCATCTGTTTCTTTAAATTCAAAACTCTTGGGGGTGCGATCGCACATGGGTAGATATCGTATCTGGCTTTATTGACGTTAAACAGTCTTCTGTTAGTCGTTATCAAACTGTGATGACATCTTACTTTGTGTAGCCGTTTTGCTGCTCGAGCCGAAATTAAAAATCTATTATGCAAAATTGCAGACATCAAAAATTGATTGTTTACTAGACGACTTTTTGGACTGCTAAACGAGTAACGTTTAACAGCTCAGCCATATTTTGGGTCAGCAAGAAGGTATTTTCGGTTGTTATACATAGAGAGGATTGTAATTGTTCTATCAGTGTTATGGTTTTTTCCTTTTGACGTAATTTTATTTGTAGCTGTTAGTTTAAAGTTAATTTTAATATGGAGTGCAGAAACGAACATTTTGCGCATATTTTACTTTTTTTATTTCCGTAAAGGAAAGCTGCTGAGGTTCACAAAGAAATTTTTGTATGTTGTTGATTGCATAACACAACGTACTTGTCAGAATCGTTTTGAAAAATCCGTTCTGGAGATATTTTACGTTCTGGTCGACTTACTGAACTTGATGATTACCAAATCAAAGTCATAATTAAAGAGAATAGTCATATAACTGTTCGATAGATTTTAGAGAGGATAAATGTATCGCACACATCAATTGAAAATCACCTAAAATATCTTGGGTTCGATAGTTAATTGGAAGAGATTCACTTAACACGAGTTAATATTTACCATATATATTTCACGCGTAATGAAATCGACCCTTTTTCGAAAAGAATCATTATTGGTGATCAGAGGCGGCGTAGGGCGTGGGCGACGTGGGCCACAGCCCACGGCCTCGCAGTCCGAGGGGCCTCGCGCCACGGAGATTTATGTATTAAATTTCGGTTTTCTGTATGATATAAGTAAATTAAAAAATATTTCACACGAACAGAGGGCCTCGCAAAATATATCTTGCCCACATAAAATTTTGATCTTGCGCCGCCACTGCTGGTGATGAAAAGTGGATCATCTACAGTTAACATCATTCGAAAACAGTTATTGTCCAAGCGTGATAAATCAGCATGAACATGTGATCCAAAAAAGACCATGCTGTCAATTTGGTGGGATTTTAAACGTGTTGTATATGTTGAGCATCTTCCAAGAAACTGGATGATTAATTCCTGTTTACTGGCTACAACTTATGAAACTGGATGCAGGAATAAAAAAATACGACCAAAATTGACAGATCTCAAAGAAATTGTGTTCCATCATGATAATGCAAAGTCTCTCTCATCTTTAGTAGGAAATAATTGGAGCTTGGTTAGGAAGTGATGTTGCATCCTTCACACAAAATCGCGAAAGGTCATTAAACAAAGTGGAAAATATATAATTGATTAAAGCTCATTCTTTGTATAAAAAATAATGAGTTTTATTTCACATTTCGCAACCGAAATTACTTTCTTGCCGATCTGATAGTATTTGCGAAGCTTCGGTTCTTTACGCATTCATTAAAGATAAAAGATATTTTTTGCAATTAAAACGGATGAAAACTAATCAATTATTTCAATTTTTGTTCATAAACATGTCGACATAAGAATAAATATCAAGCATAATGAATGACGTGTCGTCTTGTCGAACATCAATTTGCCACCAAAAATGCATTTACTCATTTTGCCTAAAAATTTAAGTAGAAAAGATATAATTTATTAGTCCAAATATCAACCTAAATTAATAAATACTATACAGTAATATTTTTTGGTTCGAATTTTTTGCACTGGAGTGTTTTTAATTAGGATATGGAGAGCAATATTCTTACTAAAATATTTTGTGTGCGTGATAATCCTAGTATTGATTTTTTAAAAATATCTGCTTTTATGTGAACCACTGAACGTAGAATGATGATGGGTATAAAAAATTTTCTAGACTATTTATTGCTAATTGTTTACATTTAATATTTAACGATTTTTTAGAGCACCCAAATAACGTTTTATTTTCATTATATTTAACTTAATAAAATATTTTTTAATTTTTACTTACTTTGAGAGTAACTTCATTAAAATGAAATATTGGAATTTGAATATTGTTCAAAAATGAAAGTCAAAATTCGAAATGCTTTTCTGGATATTAAACTTTTCTACTTTATAATTTTTTGAATTCGTTTTGTTTTTTAATATGAAGTGACTTCTAATTTATATTTATAATCTACAATCATAGATTTAGGAAATACTAAATTTCGCGTCCCCAATATCGACCGTTCCCACAGTACGAAAGAGAAAGAAGAGCGGAAGCAGCAATTTCCTCTCTATCTAATGGTCGGAGCATTGAACCAGACATAGAGTATTATTCGCGTTTGGGTTCACGTGATTGTATACGCCGCCAATTAGAAAGAGAGTAGGATACTGCTTTCACTCTTCTGCCTCTCTCGCACTGTGGAAACGACCGGCATTGGGAACGCGCAATTTAATATTTCCTAAACCTATGCAAAAACAGCCTTCGCACAAGAATTTGGATTTTTCACAACTGACCCGAGATTTATCAACTAATTTTAAAGTCAACTTTGGTAAACGATTAAGCAATTTTTTAAATGATTGAAGACTCTAATGATACAAATTTCTAAAGTTATGTATTATTTTTATTGATATGTGTAAATAAACCTTATATCTTCTTAGCTTAGTATTAATATGCTCTCTAATGTACAGAGTTTGATTAGGCTTAGCAATTTTGTTATTATATTGCATTAGAGATATATTATAAGTATGTATTAAAAATCATTGTTTTATATATATATATATATATATATATATATATATATATATATATATATATATATATAAATACAGAGTTTGATTAGGCTTAGCAATTTTGTTATTATATTGCATTAGAGATATATTATAAGTATGTATTAAAAATCATTGTTTTATATATATATATATATATATATATATATATATATATATATATATATATATATATATATATATATATATATATATAAATAAATAAATAAATATTAAATTTGTATATTTGCAAGTTGCAATATATCAGTTTTGTATACCAGGTTAAATGCATATTTTCTCAAAGAAGCCACAAAATATCAACCCATATCTGAAAATCCTAAAGTAACTAAAAATTCAATGCGATATCGAGGAATTGATGGTTTCATTGCTGCGGTTTCCCCATTTAACTTCACCGCTATCGGCGGGAACTTGGCCTACACACCCGCTTTAATGGTAAGTTTATTTTGAAATAGGCATAAACCTTAAATAAGCATGCATTGTTTAATTATAATATACATGTGGCTTTGCAAATAATGAGCCAACACTCTGATAATAAAAAAAATATTAATTAAAGACTGCTATAGACGCTCGTATATGTCCGCAGATCATGACAGAATTGTGCTTAATTTTCCACAAGAATTACAGAATATTTTTTTATTATATTATAGGAATAATATGTGAGAAAAAAACAATAAATTGTAAATAGCTAGAAATTGTGCTCTTTGTAAAATACATCAGGGAGGCAATTTCACTATGATGGCTTTCTTCAAGTACTAAGCTAAATCTTCTATAAGTAATTGTATTAAAAATGTACAATAAAAATTTAAAAATAACCCAACTATTGCAGCGACGACTTCAGAACAGTATCAAATATTATTGCAACATAAAATAGATTAGGTAATTTCTTGCTTCCTTCACTTTTTTTTTTCATCAACATTAACTTGTTATAAGGTTGAACATTAAGATTTTTAGGCCACTGTGAAATTTTCTGTTTTTCGCTAAGGTTTATCAGTAGAAAGCCACTTCCTTAAAAAAGGGATAAATTTTTGCACCAGTCTGCCTAAAGTTTTGTATAGTGATTACAGGTCTAGTTCATTTCAAACTCAATGCCATATTATGATTTCTAGGCACACATGCTCATGCCACTATAAGTTTGTACATAGTAGCATTGAAAACAAGTTACTTATTTAGTTTAATGATGTGCTGAAGGAAGAAGTCGCACTTGTAAGGGTCTTACCCTGTTCCCTGGCTGCGATTTCTGGGAGTTGGGGGACCAGTGATGCGGCCTGTCTGAATCGCGAAATGATGGTGCTATGAGGAAGGGCTCGGAATAAACCCGGGCAAGACCGAGGTGGTACTGAAAAAATGGAGTGTCTACAATTACATTGACGGGAAGGCCCCTTTAATACAAGGGAACAGTTAAATACTTGGAAGTAATCTTGGACTCATAACTGAGTTTGGATGATCATATTAAGGCTCGAACCAAGAAGGCCATATGTGCTTCCTGGGTTTGTAAACGAGCCTTTGAGTGCATATGGGGGCTATACTGGATATATAATATGGTGATCCGTCCTATGATTAGGTACGCCTCTATTCTATGGTGGCCTAGTACAACAAAACTCAGAACACCGTCTTCGAGTTGAGAAAGTTCAAAGAATGGCTTGTGTGGCAACAATGAGTGGGATAAGGACTGCCTCAACTCTGGAGGTCCTAATAAACCCACCTCCTCTCCACGTAGAGAACGAGGCCGAGATGGGTGTCTATCATCTTAGTTGCCTAGGTCATTTTGGAACTGGAACTGGTGTCTATTTCTTAATACTTGTGTGGTTGGCGAAGCGGGGTAGAGTTGAATCTTGACAAGATGAACGAGCTGGAGCCGGAGCATTCGGTATGAGCCTGAGAGTTGGAGAGTTTTACTCTATCGGGCAACATGCAACGGTGTTCCAAACAAAACTGTATGCTGTTCTGCAATGTCGCCCCATCTATGTGAGAGGGGCTAAATAAGAATAATACAGTTCTAGCGTCTTAGCTTCGCAAGTGGTGTGAACACAAGGTTGTTCTGGATAATCTAGCAAGGAACGGCTGCACAATCAGGCTTGTGGGGGATCCAGGTCACTCGGATGTATGCGGGAACGAGGAAGCGAATCGTCTGGCAAAGATGAGGTCCGCCATTAAACAATACGGACCCCAACCAATTTTACATGTTCCAATTACTGCTTGTGGAGACAATAAAAATTGCTACTGGAAAGTACATTTATTGAATCCTGGAGGGAGACTCCTGGAAGGAGATGTGCTCAGGAACATAAAATTGGACCTAGGGCATCAGTTACTCCCCCTTCTTGGAGAGGAAAGAACTGCGAATCATGGTGATACTGCTAATAGGACGTTGTCACCTGAGAAGCCATCTTCATAACATTAGCATCATGATGTGCAGATGGTGCCCTTGGAAAGTGTCCAGCACCTAATGGACAGATACATTTCGGAGATGACAATCATCTGCAGCCATTAGGCATGTTCAGTTAACGACGCTGCTTGGATTCACAAAGGCGATCGGCTCCCAAGGATTTGCAGCCATGGTGGCTTGCGAAGGGCCCAACGATACCTACACATCAAAGATCAAGTGCCGACTTTTTATTGGCTCATTCATGGCTGAGGGATTTCTTTGAAAAATAAAATAGTTGGTTTTATTTGAAAATCTAAGAAACGAAGTTGCAAAGTATTCTTACTACATTTACAGATTGTTAAGAATAACTAAAAAACATTGTTTCTACAATTTTGCTACAAATATTAGTAACAAATTTCATGCTCCCGTCGGCCATCTATGTCTAGGCATTTTTTTTTTGCGAGAGTCTTTTATTTTCAAAATAAAAAATTAAATATAAACCTTGATAGTAAACTATTCATATTATTTTTTAGGGTAACTCTGTGTTGTGGAAACCTAGCGATACGGCAATTCTTTCAAACTGGGTCAATTTTAAAATATGCTTAGAAGCTGGTGTTCCGCCAGGCGTAGTCAATTTTGTTCCCGCAGACGGACCTGTATTTGGTGATACCATTACTGCTTCTCCAAATCTGGCCGGAATAAATTTCACTGGGAGTGTACCGTAAGTATTACATGAAATAAACTTGAACAAGTATCAGGGAGGATACTATTTGAGGATTCACAATGAAACATTAACATTTTTCTTGTCGTGAAGGCTCAAGTAGTGGTGTCTAGTATAGAGATCATTCGGATGAAAAAACATTTATATATTTGAAGCGTGCTCTTTGATTATGATTAGTCATTACTCGAATATAAGTAATACGCAACATTAAGGTTTGTCATTTCTGTATAATCTATATGCGCTTAAAACTGCACATAAATGAACATATGCAAAAAACTACAAATTACATGCCGACCGGTGCAAGTAAACGGAATCTAGACAGACAATCATTTCATTTCTGAATATTGGAAGTAGTCCCATCTTAAATGAAATTAAATTCGATCTTGATGGTTTGTACAACTAAAATAACCAGTAAGGTCATTCGTTTTCATGCCAATTGATCCTTTCCGTGGCCTACAAGAGGCCTAGTCCCAATTCTTGCCTCAGAAAAGTTCACTATTTGTGAGTTTTTGTTTTTGATAGTTTGTATTTCAATTTCAAAAATAAAGCACATACAATTTTTGCATATACCTTAGAATTTGTTTTAACAATATTTTACATTCTGTGATGATAATTATTCTGTTACACTACACCTCGCCAAAGTTAACCATTTTTCAAAATATACAAAAGTATTTTGTGGTGTTGATTGCAAAAATGGAAACGAAATTTCGGTGAACTAAGTTGACAGCAAAGAGTTTTAATAGACAAAAGCCACAATGAGTCAGCTAAATCTTGAACCTAAATAATACATGGATATTTTCTTATATTATCAAGTCGACGAAAATAAAGAATTCTGTTTATTTTCGAGATCTTCTGCCGGGAATAAATAGGATTAAAAAAAAATAAAACTTTATTTATTCATCAATATTTATTCATGAAACCTGGTTAGTAACTTTTTTTCCGTCTTCAAACGAACTTAGCTGTGTACTTCGTGGTACAGCTTTTAGTACACTCAGCGAATTTCTTTTTATGTCTTTAATGATTTAAAAACTATATCTTTAGTATAATCACATGGTATTACAACAGGCGAATGTGGTGCTTGCGGAATAAGGGTTGACTTTTTAGCCAAAAACTCACGAACGGGTGAAATATGAGCTCGTACATTCATGTGGAGCAAGAGCAATTCATTGAAATGCCGTTCTTGTTTATTGATACAAACATAAATTTACCCTTTGAGAGATTTATTGATTAATCACATTTTTTCCTTTTTTTTTTTGAATATTTTGGCCGTTGTTTTTACATTTATTTTCAAAGGGCAACATAATTTATTGGTCTCATCTAAAATTTTAAATGTCATTTACATTGCACACATTGCAAATTTTTGAAAATGTTATTTCTATTTTTTTTTCGGTTATTAAATGTGGTTTATAGTGATGTATTAACATTATGGTTCGTCCTGCTAACTACTAAATTTCATAGCTGACGGAGAATGGATTTAATGTTACTAGTTGTTTGATTTTGTGAATTGCTTATTTACAATTTTTGCATTGTTTATATTTTAAATATTTGTTTCTTTATACCAAAACTAAACCGTATCTTAAGTTATTTTACAAGATTGCTAAGATCGAAGGGGATAATTTTCAACAGTTTTAAAAAGTATAGTTGTGCATTTGCAACAAACTCTTTTTTATTAAAAATGATTTTATTAAACTGTAGCATTTAAACTTTACCAATCATGTTTCTTCTTAAAATGGTTTCTAAATGTTGCTTGAAAATGCATTTTTTTAAATTAAACATTTAATTACTCTCAGTCAAACTAGTAGTTGACATTTTAAGGTAGAAATAAAAATCAAGACTAAAAAAAATAAAACTTTCTTTTTAAATTTTCACTTAACTTTGTATTTGTGAAAAATAAATACAAATAAGAGTCGAATCGATTTTTTAGCTTCTACAAGATACTTAACTAAACAAACCAAATAAGTTACAGTCTATGCTATAATAAGGATTAGGCGAAATTAAAAAAAATTAAAATCATCGGTGTGAACGTATGTAAAATGATGTTACGATTTTAACTACACAAAATATAGTCAAAGTAAAATATATAAGTAAAAGATAAACTACAATGTGTTGTTTAAAGTTGTTTTAACATGTACGCTTGTATATATTAATCTTTTGATTAAATCTTAAGATTTGATGTCTCAAAAATAGAAGTGCAAGAGTCACAAGCTGATATAATTTATAGGTCCCTTCTACAAAACAAATCACTCAGAAAAAATTGTCCAGGACAAGAATCCTATGAAAAAATTACATATCAAAAAAAAAGGCGGAAAACAATAAGTTTTTACAATGCCAAACTCAAAACTTATTTTAAAAAATTTAGATGCGCAAAAATTTCAGTTAGTCTGTCGTTGAGGGGCCAAAAATTTTATTTTCATTTAGAGTAGGTTTATGAGGTTACAAAGCTAATGGGCGGTCGGTCGAAACTATATATAAAGCGCGTTGGCTCTCAGAAAGGGACAGAGCGTTTTTAGTGAGTAGTATCTCCGTTTTTATTCCTCGGAATAGAAAGAAAGATACTACTCATCTAAATTGAGAGTCGACGCGCTTTTATAGGATCCGCGGTCTATATATCTTATATGTCTATAAGGAGCAAATAGACCTATCTGTCGAAAATCATGTTTGGTGAGAAACTTTTCAGTTAGTGAGATGCTGCTGCCAAGTTGGCGCATTATATGTGTTCTGAAGAATTATCATTCTCTATACAGAATCTACATTCAGGGCTTGCTGTCTTACCAATTTTATGATGTCCGCGTCTGTGTATCAGGCCCAGTTCAAACCACTGTTGAAGCATTTTGCTGTCTACTCAAATCATTAGTGACCGGCAGGGTTACATGCTGTCTAGAACAGTCATCAAATTCTTCAGCTGCCCTTCTTATAGAGAGAAGATTTGATGATTCATTTCCATCATCGTTAGTGTGCCCTAGTATCCAGATTAGCGCGACCTTGTTTATCTTCCCTATTCTCAATAAGCTTTTCTTCCAACTCCGTGGTAATTTAAATTTGCAAATGTTCAATTCAAGCGTTTTAAGGGACTGCGTGGCTAAAAAGATTTTGATTATTTTGACAGCAAGTAACCAATCTTGCACCAGCTTAGCATATACCTCTACCTGTAATATTGTTGCTAAGGTACCAAGGCTGACTGAATACTTTATTCTCGAGCTTTCCCCGAATTATCCAACTCCGATCATTTCCATGGTTTTAGAATCATTGGTGTACCGACAAATATTCGTTCCCTGCTGTTCGCGTTTGTATTGATCCATTCTTCCCGGTTTGGGTAAATCACCTTGTATAACGTATTATAATTTGCTATTTTAGGCTTGCTGCTGAAAGAACGTCCTACAACATTTTGTTTTCTTCGGGGTAACATATCTTTGGCGTAGGAATTGCCACTTAAAATAGTCGTTATGCAGCCCATCTTGCCTCTCTTTTCAGATAACTATGCCATATGGGGCTTCTAGTCCTGCTGTCGATGTGGCGCGTCTAGCACCGATAATAAACAATCCCGCTTGGCTTAAATTTAAACAAATCTCTTTAATATGAACCTAGAATTCATGAACATAAACGTTGATACAAATCAACAAATAACAGTTTTTTAAAGAAAAAGAAATAAACTCTTTGTGAAGAAAACAATTATTAATTTAGCAAAAATGATTTTTTTCGTTTTAACTCTTTATATCTTATTTTGAAAATTTTCCACCAGACAATACAATTGTCTTAATGTTACTAGAAGATTTAAACAACAATTTTTAATCCACGTTCACGTCATTTTTGGGAGCTAAGATTGAAACCCTCAAACATTTTATTTCAAAGGAATAAAATAGAAATAACCTGCCTATAGTTAAGTTGTTTACTTGGCGTTATACTTGCTTCTAAATGAAAAATCGCCGACGTCTTTGAAATTTTTTTCTTTTTTTTTGGTCAGACAAGTTTATTTATTATTATGATTTTACAGGACATTTGCTCGGCTGTGGAAACAAGTGGGAGCAAACATAAGCAAATACAAGAACTTTCCTAGATTAATTGGGGAATGCGGTGGTAAAAATTATCACTTTATACACCCAAGTGCCGACATTGATACCGTAGTTAACGGTACCATCAGAAGTGCTTTTGAATTCTGCGGACAGAAGTGTAGCGCATGCAGTCGAATGTATGTTCCTGAATCTTTATGGCCTAAGGTAGGTAATATAGACGTCATTTCTATTTCTATACTTTACTTAATTTCTTTATTTCAAAACATGACTCAATGAATACAATTACGACATGGAATGATATTAAGTCAATAAAATAAAAAATGTGTACAAAATTTATCTCATATGTTTGCATTTACATCCCTAAATATTCATTCATGTATGTTTTAAATCTTTTCTGCGAATTTATACTTTTAACCCTATCAGGGAGCTTATTATACAACTTTAAACGAAACGAATTCTCCCATTCAAGCTTATAATTAAACACATAAACACATATAGTGAGAAGACTTTTCAGTCCCAGACCACCCGTCTACCCCTATTAATATCTAGGGATACGGGTTTTATGAGAATTTTAACATTTTGCATAACTATGTCTGGTACGCTCTTTCGATTGGTGGCAATTCGTTTTTTTAAATAGAAGATACACATTTTTATAACGGAAGCGGAATCTATGCAACAAAATATGAAACATTTATTTAAAAAAAAAAATTTTTGAAAACGTCTGTCTTCACCTCTAAATGATCTTTAAATTTTACTTCACGTTCTGTTCACACAAAATCTCTTATGTAGGTTGCTAGTCGAATTCTCATAAAGACAGCTGAGATATCTAAATGTTCTGCGTCACCTCACATCTCAAGACAATGTCATTTTGTGGAATCATAATCATATTTTTACTGCAAACAAAATTTTCTAAAAACATAATAACTTGTTTAAAAATAGCAATAGTAGATGATCAAGTTTTTACAGTTAACAAGATTTATTAGCACACAGTAATTGATATAATAAACACAACATAAAGTAATAAACACATTTTTCAGTCAACAAGATTTATTAGGAGATAATGTTCATTTTATAATAATAAAACAAAATAATAATCACACTTTTTCTTCAAACGAAATTTTTTAAAAACACAAAAACTTATTGCATAATAACAAAAGTAGATTATCACATTTTTACTGCAAACAAAATTTTTTAACAATATAATAATTCTTTTTATTGTAACAAAAACGAATAATTACATTTTTATTATCAGCAAGATTTTTTAGAATGTAAAAATTTATTTTATTCTAATAAAACTAAATAATCACTTTTTTGCTATTAACAAGATGAAAGTATTTTCCATCCAAAGCCGTAAAAACGTGATTATCTACTATTACTATTTTTAAAGCAGTTATGTTCTTAGAAAATTTTGTTTGCAGTAAAAATATGACTATGACTCCTCAAAATGACGCTGTCTTTTGAGATGATGCAGAACTGTTAGCTGTCTTTCCGAGAATTCGGTTAGCAAAGTACACAAGAGATTTTATGTAAACTGAAAGCGAACTTAAATTTAAAGGTCATTTAGAGGTCAAAAAAGGCGGTTTTGCGTTTTCATATTTTGTGGCGTAGAACTCGATTCGGTTATAAAAATATATGTTCCATTTTAAAAAAAAACAACTTCCGGTCAGAACCGGAAATTGTAAGTGCCACCAATCGAAAGGGCATACCCGTATGTCATTGAAAATTTCGAAGTTCTCAAAAAACCCCTTTCTCTAAATTTTAAAAGAAATGGACCGGTGATACGATCATATTTTTAAATACTTATCGTCATGATTCTGTAAAATCCATCTGCTTTATAATTTTTATTATTCTCTTTTCTATTCTATTTTTTATAATTTTTATCATTTTCTTTTGAATCATGAATGAATTTTGAATTGGTCTGTCACTTCACCAGAATATTATTCCATATTTTAGTAAGACATCACATTTAGACAAGTAAATAATTCTTAGAGTGTATTGATTTATGTATCTCTTAGAGACCCTAATATTGTAACAGATTATGTTTTTATTCGATATTTTGTATTTTCACAAAAACATAAGTTTTCGTCATTAGGTTTATGCACTTTAGATAGTTTTGTCTTAAATAAAATTAATTTAGTTTTTTAGTATTTAGTGTTAATAGGTTGTATGAAAATCATTCCATTATGTTTTCAAGAAAGTTTTTACTGCTATCAATCAGCTGATTAATATATTTACCTCCCACTAATAACTTAGTATCATCAGCATATCTGACAATTTCTTGATCAGCTTCAGTTATATTGCTGAGGTCGTTAACAAAAACAATAAGCAGGACTGGTCTTTATATATTACCTTGCGTTATGCCAATATTATTTAGCAATTTGTCTATATTCTCCTTCAGGCAGTTAAAGGAAAATTATACAGACAGTTTATTTCCTGCAACCACCTTTCCTGGTTCTCTCTCCATTCGGTTTTCGATCACCTATGGGTCTCATCAGTGGAGCTGTAACGAACCAAAAGCAACAGCTCCAATCATGAGACCATTAGGTGGCTCTATTAACGCCACTTTTAAATTTTCTGGAAATAATCCATACTTAAGAGAGTTATTTATTTATAGCATAAAATATTCTTGCATCCGTGAACACAAACTTTTACAGTGCCGGTTGCGATCTGATCTATGTCACAGCTATGCTCATTTTTTATGGTTTCTGCAATATTAATTCTTCTGTTATGATTGGCTTTAGATACATTGACTGATCATTTTAAGCAATATTACATGACATTTTTTTAAGAAACTAGATACGACAGATATTATGTATTCATTATAATTATTTACTGTATGGTCAGATACAAAGTTGTCGAAAACCAAAGTATTCTCTACATGACTGCATTAGGTGTTAGTGACATTAATACTTTGTAATATCCTAGGATAAAAATTAAAAGAATACCTAATTGATAGAAATTCTGTCTTAGGTTCATTTTCATTTAACAGGTCAATATTAAAGACGTCTATTAGAACATTAAATGTTTTGTCATTTAAAAAAGTAGTTAACATCTGTTCAAGTTTTTCAAGAAACACTATATAACATATTCGAGCTAGTATTAACATTTATGACACATTTTTAAGTTATTGTAAAACGAGAAGTCGATTTTCTTCATCACACTATTTTTCTAGCACTACGTCTGTGAGAATTTATGGTTTAGAAAAATATGATTTCATTTTTGTAATCGTGACTTTTTTTTCAATAATGTGCATTCAATCCGATTTGCATGTCGTTCTTCTACTGCCATTTTTACGGTGTAACGCAGGAGGAAAATCGGTCATTGGTACCCTAAGGATCATATCTAAAAATTAAAATATTAAACTAAATTAATTTTTTGTTAGACATTATTTTCTAAATAAGTAAGTAAGTTACAGAGACTTTGAATCTTGGAAGCATCTTTTATTTGCCGAATATTTAAGATTTAGTTAATATTAGATATCAGGAATTAATGTATTTTTTAGTTTAAAACATTGTCTTTTAGTAGATATTTTTAAAAAATTGCCAGTATTATCAATTGTATCTTTCACAAATTCTTATTTTAAAAAATTTATAGCCCTGCAATTCTTTATAGGTAAACATAACTTTTTTACTGCAGCAACAAATTTAAATTTATTCTCTTTTAATGGAGTCCATTACTTATTTACATCTCTCGCACTTTTTTAAATTTTAGATCAAAGAAAAATTGTTATCAAAACGTGCCCAATTAAAAATTGGGGATCCTACTGATTACCATAGTTTTACTTCGGCTGTGATAGATGATAAAGCATTTAAACGAATTACGAGCTATATTGAGCATGCTAAAAAATCACCAAATCTAGAGATCATAGGTGGAGGAAATTACGATGATAGGTAAGTTGTAAGTTGATAAATTAGCAATTTTTGGATAAATTAACTTTTATAAACAATTTTAAACTCTTGAATTATATAGAACTGTTTACTAACAGTTGCCTCTATTTCATACTTTGGTGATTTCTAAAAGAGTAGCGAAAAACTATTGTTATAATGTGGGTTTCCAGAATGGTTTTGCCATTGTTTTGTTGAGATTTTTAAATTTTAGTACTTACGGTTTTTTTTTCCAAATGGCACTTTATTAAAACAATATATGACATAATTAACTTAAACAGGTCCATTCGCTACCATATGAGTCAAATGAAGTGTAGTACCCAATATTTTACAAATTAAAATACTAATAAAAAATATTATAAATAAAAAATAAATAGTTTGCAAGACATTTATCATCGAAATATAAAATATTATAAAAGAAAATAAATTCGGAACATTTGATTCATTTAAAACAGCTGGTTGTAATCAGTGTATGATTTGGCAACGTTGTATGTTTACGGTTTATGTTTATTTTCGAGACAGCAGTCTAACTTCTTTTTTAATAAACAAGTTTACCAAATAGTAATATGTTTACTTATTCGATTGTCTTAAAGATGCCGGTAATTTTTTAAGTTTTAAGCCTATATAATATATATATATATATATATATATATATATATATATATATATATATATATTGTTCATATCACCAGCTGAGTCATAGAAATGAAATGTATTGGTGATGATTTGTGGTGTGTTTAAAAAAAAAATTTTTTCAACCTCATCTAATCGACAAAAGGATAATTCAGAGGAAAGTGCCAAGATCTTGATTTCTCATAAGACTACATATTTTTACATTTTTGAAAGTTGAATTCTCAAAAATTTATACGGTAAAGAAAATATAAATTCCAACATAAACTATTTAAAAAAATTGATTGTCATTAAGATCTATAATTTTTTAGCGATTGGACCTCCACAAGAGAAATAAAATGTTTTATGGAATTTATATGAATTGTTGATAGAGATCTATTTATAAATTCTAATGGCGAACCTCACTAACGTGCGCCTTCTTTGACAGTTAAAAACAATTTAGGTTTTTATGGTAAATTGTTATTTCAATAAACTTTTTTTTTTTTTAAAGAGATCCTGATAATGTTTTTATTTAAAAAGTTATATATTTCTTTATGTAAATATCATAATTATATCTTTATTTACGACATATGCTACCAAATGCTATGAAATATATATATTTTTTAATTGAAATGAACAAAAGTATTTTATTGCTATACTATTATCCGATAGTGTATATACTTATGTTAATTCAGTACGTTTATTATTCGTTAGCTTGTCATGTCAAATAATGTTTGCTGGAAGACATCATACAATGTGTAACTAGATTCCTTTTATATACATAATGAGATGTTTCATGTTTGTAAATAGTATACAAGCTATTATTCGACTGAAATTTACAAACCTCTGCGAGGCATGTGAAAACGATTTGATGATACTCCATCACAACACAACTATCTATAATTACATTAATGCTTTCTTTCTTATTCATTAATAAAATTTTAAAATACCTAAGTTTGGTGTACCTCTCCTAAACCTTCTGCTTTCTATGCATTTCATATTAAATAATTAATTGACCGAAACATTTGAATCTAATAGAATACAAACAGTTCAAATGCGGTAATATTGGATTGATTGAGTCAGATCTAGTTATCACTATTTATGTTTATAAGGGTGTTTTCTTTTTTAATCAAAACTCGAAATATTGAGATTGATTTGTCTTGCCATTTTTAAATGGTGTGATATTATAATGTTATATTATTTTCTAGCACTGGTTATTTTATTGAACCAACGATTGTTCAAACCAAAGATCCCAAAGATAAAATTATGACTGAGGAAATCTTCGGCCCCATTTTATCTTTGTACGTGTATCCAGATAATAAAATTAAAGAAACGATGGAACTGGTTGGTAACTCGACAGCTTTTGCGTTAACAGGAGCTGTTTTCGCGCAAGACGAGTAAGTGTACTAGTTATTTATATTACTACTTAGAGGATTAAAGGTAATTAAATGAACAACTCTTATTTTCCTAACTAAAACAGTCAACTTCACTAAAAAACTTTCATATCCAATTTAGTTGCTGTGGCAATTAGATCTCTAGTTTATCAGTTTTGTTTTGCATATATTTCAAATAAACTATATCCTCACTATTGCCGGTACTTTCCAGCGCATTGTATCTTGAAAAAATAATAAGTTCCTTTAATTTATTAGTGATTTCGACTTAAAAAAATCTCAACTCCCAATTAAGAAAGTTAGCTTCAATTTTTTCAATCCCTGAGGCTTTGTCAGCAGTTGACGATTTAAGGCGTTATGTAATTCTTTGGGTGATACACACTAATGCACCAAAATATCTTTGTCAAACCAAAATAAATGATTCAAAAATATGATGATATGAACTTTGTAAAATATAACTATATAAATACACAAAATAGTTACGCATTTATGCATGTAACATATGTACTTCATTTTTTTCCTTTCCCGCTTGATACACTTTTCCGTTTAAAACGCATTTTTTGCTGGGTCATTGTAGAAACATCTTCAGCGGGTTTTACTGTATTTCTCAATTTTTTTATATGAATCATATTTTTTCAGATATTAGTTTGGTGCCGACTTAAATAATTTCAATTTCATGTAAAAATTTATATTATATTTTTAGCGCTTTTTTAGAAGTCGGTTCAATTTTTTTATTAAAATTTTATTTGAGGAAAAGATAATTGACTAACATTTTAGTATTAAAATATACTGGTTTATTTTGTCATTTTAGCTACATTAGGTTTTAAATATATTTTAGATTTCTAAATAGAATAGGCATTTTATCCAAAAAAAAAAATCATTCAAAACGCCCACAATTTTGAGTGTGTAATAACCCTTAGAACAAATTTAATTGTAAGGCGCCTTGTGCTTCTTGTCTTTCAGAATAAAGCGACCAAAACTACATTGGATGTTTTAACGGAAAATAAATATGACCACCTGCAGCAAAGTTTAATTTATTACCATGTATCTAATTGATATTTTCAATAGAAGTTTTATTATCAGTTTTTTCAATTTACTGTAATTACCGAAAAAATATGTAGACTTATTGAAAGTGACAAGAGAGAGGTCTTACACAAGTTACAATAATTACCAAATCCAAATTATTTTTATAAAATTAAAAATTTGGGTCGTGGTCCAAATCGAGAAGAAATCGTTCTTATAGATAAATCTCGTAAAGTTATTAAACACCGGAAATATTTTTAGATTACAAGGAAATGTAAGAACATAAATATATTAAATGGCACTGATATTAAACTTGTTTGAAATTTTAGATATTTTCGAGAGTAAGCAATAAAATAAAATTAACTGTTTCAGAACCTTCTTAAAGACTGCGGTTGAAGAATTAAAAATGACGGCAGGAAATTTCTATGTCAATGACAAATCAACAGGAAGTGTTGTGGGCCAACAGCCTTTCGGAGGTGCTAGATTATCAGGTAATATATTTTGGTTAATCTTGAGTTAGGAACAAGAAAATATTTATTTAAAATATCAGGCAGGTAAAATACCTTGATCCACCAAAAACACAAAACGACATACCACTCTTTCATGACGAGCCTTATAGCTTTTTATAAACTATTTACGCCCTTTCGTGGTACATACGTGTCGGATTTTTTAAATTTATTATTCTAGTACATAAAATTATTTCATAGTGTTTTTAAAAAATCTTGTGGAAATATTGAGAAGGTGACATTGACAAGAGGATTATCATAGTCAGAAATTCTGGTTGCGATGATTCTGGTTATTTTAAATGTTTACTGGTCGACAACAAATGTACTAGATACATGTAGAATACTTGAAATTATAGAACATAAGTAAGTCGATTTTTAGACACTAAAACTGAAGAAACTAACCGATTAGTTGCAGTAACACAATATATCCCATAATGGAATTATCAAGCAGATCTTGTATAATTTGAAGGTTGTAGACAATGTTGAAGATGACTAAAATGTGGTGGTCGGGTGTGCATTATTTTTATTTTTGTTTTGTGAGATATGTCGATGATACCATCATCATATGAAAGAACTAAAAGATTTCTTACTACATCTAAACTCCATTCGAGCCACAATTAAGTTTACCATGAAAAAAGATGTAAATGATCAATATCTTTCCTGGCTGTCATGGTCAAATGAAATTACTAAAACTTTGGTAGACAGGAGCTACCACACAATGGACAATATCTTAACAAAACGAGGAATTGTACGCAACCTTTATGGTCGCGCATTATCGATATGCAACAATGCGAGATTCACTTGAAAAATTCGATTTACAACATGTGTGGTGAAATATTTGATAAGCTAAGCATTCACTAGAAATTAGAATTAAGGAACGTGAAACCAGACACAAAAAGGGAAGCATCAAGATCTGGTATTGAAGAACATGTCTGAGATAAATAACACCATATAATATGGTCTGAAGCTGCGGCAAGATATATAGAACCCAACATGAAGGAAAAATTTATAGAAGCCGCTTACATTAAAAAAAAAATAATGAAATCTTTAGAAAAGCCAGTGTTGAGATCCCTATCAATCACTACTTTGTAACATCAAATCACTGAGGTGTGTACAGTGAAGCGCTTCAGTGAGTACAGTCCTTATATAAGCTTGTAGCTTTAAGACAAAACATTCAGTTTATACTTCATAACGATTAGGGATGCAGTCTAATCGAAGCGTTGTACGAACAAACAAAAATAATGCAAGTTTGACAACCATATATACCAAAGAATTTAGCTAGGAATCCTGTTGTGAAACGATCATTAAACCTATGTTCACATATGCCTGCTTAGTATAGTGGACCAAAATACAACAAGTAGCAGCTCAAAAAAGCTGCAAAAAATATAGATATTAGTCTTTGTAGGAGTCACCGCAGCAATAAAGGCAATGCTGAACCTTGCTCCATTGGATATAGCTGTGATGAGAGCGGCAACAATAAATGCCCTCAAGCTGTTTCAGACTGAAAGCCCCAAACTTGGAAATTTTATTGGACATATTAAGATTCTGGAGACAATTCCAACAGAATCTATATCGAAACCAACAGATACTATGTCCATTAAGTATGATTTTGACATGAACTAGTAACTGACTACCTAGCGAACGGAGGGACTGACGGATCCAACATGAAAGAAGAGGTCGGAGTGGGCGAATCAGATTCAAGTCTTGGGCTTGCCAAATCTATAGTAAATACCCCCACCATCTTCCAAACAGACATGCATGCAATCCAAATCTGCGCTGGCCACTGACTCAATAGAAACATTGAGAAGGCCAAAATTTAGATATTGTCAGATAGTCCAGCAGCGCGAAAAGCTCTCAGATTAAAGATCTATGAGTCTAAGCTAACTTGGGACTGCAGGCAAGCCCTAAAGTAATTGGCAAAGAACAACTTTGATGTGGGTACCAGGGCACCAGCGAAACGGACAGTCTCGCAGAAGAGGAGGCAAAAATCCTTTTCTTGGCCCGGAACGGCCTACCAAAAAGCCCCATAAAAGACGAGCTCAGGAGCTGGGAACAAAATCAGATAACATTAGGTGGAATAAGACGCCTGGTTTCAGAGAAGTGAAAAAATTCATAAATCCACCGCCAAAAAATGCAAAAATACTTCTCGATCTCCCAAAAAGGGATATTCGAGTAATAACAAATATCTGCCCTCTGAGATACCATCTAAAAAAAAAAGGCAAAGCTGAAAGCGATATTCGCCGCTTCTGCGATAAGGCAGCTAAAGAATAATAGACTTCATGAAAAGTCTAAAGATCCTGGGTTTATATTGGAAGAGGCTAACATACAAAAAATCTTATAGGTCGAAGTGCCGTAGAGAGGCAAAGAAAGCTTTAATGATACACTCGCAATCTACAATCCAGGGATCCTGACACGAATGGTGATTTATATAGTGTTTAAAAAACGTCATTACTCTGATAGTGATTTCCCATCTAAAATAAAATAGCAGAAAAATTTTCCGTTCACGTGGGTTCGACATTGTTTCGTCACTAATAGACAAGGTGTTTAAGTTTTTCTATTTTTTTTTCAGAATAATTCACGATTCTATTAATTTACTTATAGCTTTTATCATAGACTGAGCTTTTAATTAGAAACTAATATTTATAGAATTAAATATACCTTTAGAAAATTTATTAGTTTAATTATTCTTAGGACAGTGTTATTATACTCTGTTAATTTTCGGAAAATAATTTTTATATGCTTCTTTAAAGCCAGTGAACGGACGCTCTCGAACAGAAAGATGCAATTAATCTGTTTTTTGTGTATAATAAAATATCTATATTCAAAACCTTTTAAACAAAAGTACCCATACATGTTTAGGCACATTGACTAACATGTATGGTCTGGATATGGATAATCTGTAGTACATAAAAATAATAAATGTCAAGTTAATGGAGAAGATGAATGAGAAATTTAGATTTTTTGCTAAACGCAATATATTTCTCATTGTTTGAAGTCGTCAAAGGAAGCAATACCATTACAAACAGAAGGCGTTTATAAGATACCTTGCTTTTGTGGTAAAGTGTATGTGGGTGAAACGGGACAGTCTATATCCACTAGGCTTAAGAAACATGAAATATGTGTTAAAAAGAAACAAATTGTACAATCTGCAGTAGCTGAACCCCAGCATTGTTCATGTCACACTTTTAATGTAAAAGAAACTAAGGTGTTTCCGTGTCTGGTTTGTTTAAACGTAAAATTAGAGAATCAATCAAAATTTATAAATATCCGGATATTATTAATAAAGATACAGGTTACAGTTTACGTGACACGTGGAAATCGATTGTAACGCTGGATCAGGTTTCGCCGAGCACCAGTCGGGTATAAAATAACGGGCTGTTGCTCCTCGATGGTCATGGAGTGTTCTAATCTCGTGGAGTAAGGATCCCTGAAGTTGCCTCGTGCAATCGTAAGCGAAACGTTGGATATTTTCAATTTGGCATAGTCTCACCCCAAGAACGAGGATTTTCAATTCGACCAAAACCGAGAAAGGTTTCGATCTTAATTATAAGCAGTAGATATCAAAAACAATAAAGGGCGTCTACCATTATATTTGATTTTTTTTGAGAAATAGTTGTTTTTCTACTTTATAATTATAATAAGATACGCCCTCTTATGGCCCATTTAGAAACTTATAAATATTTCATCTTAATTCATCTTGGCCACTTAACCGCGTATTTTTCCCGAAAGTTCAATGGCCAATACTTGTTGAGAGACAGCCGGGTGATAGTCTTAACTGGACACCTATAAAGAACTATAGTTTTTTAGGACAAGAACCTAGAATTGGGTAGAAGCTTTTAGTTGCAAATCCTTGGCTACGACTCCGGTAAAAAAAGTTTATTTTACGATAATTTTTAAATTTTACCTAGATAGTATGTTTAATAAGTTATTATTTACTCTTAATTATATTTAAGTTTCGCAATTTCTTTTATAAATGACTTGGGAGAAAAAGTTATTTACTGTTTACAATTTTTTGATAACAATTGTTGTGTTCTGTTTTATTTAAATTATCTGACCAAAGTCACAACATCTATATTTATAATCTACATTATTGCACCTTATTTGACAATTAATTTTATCATTGTAGGTACTAATGATAAAGCTGGTGGACCACATTATGTTCTCAGATGGGGAAATCCCCAGGCTATAAAAGAAACTTTTGTACCTTTAACTGAGGTAGACTATCCATACATGAAACAGTAATATCAATGTTAAAGCTCGATTTTAAGTTTAACATTAGTATCCAAATTCACAATTATCTAAGTTTTGTGATAGTTAGATCTTTAATTTTTTATGCAGAAAAAATTATCGTTCAATTTAGTAAAATATGATAATTATTATTATTACAACATAATAATTTTTTGATACTCACTAGAGCCAAAATTTCTTTTATGTAAACTGTAACAATAATCGGTTGATAAGTTATTGTCGTATTAGAATATAATTTTATTAACAATTTAGGTAAAAGTCAATAAAGTAGTAATAATGGGCTTGAAATTCATAAATTTCTTGAAAGAAAGGACGGTTTAAAAATTAAACCAAATTTCGAATTATTTTTTACTAAAGCAGGGCAAATTAATGTATGTCTTGTTATAATAATAAATTCAGAAATATCATCATTTTAATATATTTTAATTTGAAATTTACTGCGGTAAGTTTATTGGTTTGATTTAAAAATTAAATTGTACCATTTATTATTATTTTTTTTCAAAATCTAGTTGAGATAATTCTGCTAATCAAATTTACAAAATGATTTCCTAATAGTTTTCGTTCTAAAATTATGCTGTACAATATTTCAGGAACAGATATAATTAAATTATTTTCTAAAACTAAAGAAAATATAGTTAAATTGACCAGTTAAACTAAATTTCTCTACTTACATAATTATGTATGTATTTATTAGTCCTGCTAATATAAATTCCCATTCTAGGATAAATAATGACAATATTAAAGTTTTATCAGTCGTTGTATAAAGGAATACTAATTAAGTAGACTTTTAACTACCTGGAACCCATTTATAACACGTTCAAAATAAAAAAGTTAATTTTGCTAATTAATCCTACAGTACTTGCAACTTGAAAAATAATTGATATTGTGTGAAGTTAAATTTAGGACTTTCTTGCTTATCACTATAAGTTTTTAAGGTTTATTTACTAAAAATGGGCTCCTGACAGTGATGTGTTCCTTAAGGTAATAATATATATTATAATAAGATAAGTAATAACAAGTTAAATTTGGAAACTGTATTAAATAGTAAATTATTTTTGTTTTTCATTTGTTTTCTTTTTAAACGTTTATTACCAAATACATAATCTATCATAACATTTTACAGAATTTTATTTTATGAAATCTTTTAAAAAGATTTTGTTGCATAATATATTAGGTGTATCTATCTGACTTATTTATTCTGTTATTGTAGATATTTTTTATCAGTCAAATACAAAAGTATTATGTAAACTTTGAAGTAGCAATAAAATTGCTTTGTTGTTAACTGTTTTGTTTTTATTATTTATTTATTATAAGATCGTCCTTTTTCAGGATCTTAACTATACCACTATTTTGGAATTTTTTCAAAGACCCGTTTGATGTCACCATTTGGACTCGAGATATGTCAAAGTTCTACCACTCTTTGACTCTTAAGATTATGTTAAACCTACATTAGATTCAAATAACCCTGTTCGAATTTTCATTTGAAAAATTTTCGTTGAAGATATCTTAACCCGGCCTATTAAATTTGGTATTTTGATTTAATGTAAGAAACTAATATATATATATATATATATATATATATATATATATATATATATATATATATATATATATATATATATATATAGTATTAGTTATAATGGTTGGAATAAATTAAATTTACTGATAGAACATATTCAAGCTTCGAACATAAACTACGGAAGGCAGCATTGAGTGCTACGCTCATGTTACACGGTAGAAAGACGGGGTCAATAGCAGTACAAGGTATTTCTCTCTCTCTCCGAATGTTTAGTTTTGTTCTCCGCTCCTTATTCCAAGTAAGTTAGATTCCCGTACTTTCAAAGTGCGCGCTAGCCAATCGCGGTTCAGAACGAAAGAAATATCATATACTGCTATTCACCCTGTTGTTCTGCTCTGTAATGCACGCGAAGTTCTGAAGGCTGTTTCCATAGTATATGTTCTAAGTAAATAATACCAGAAAAAGTATGAACTCCAAACTATAAGTATCTATAATGTAGTATACAAAATTTTTTCTTTCTGCTTGAAGACACAAGACGAAAATAAAAATATTTATTCAACAGACACAAAGGTTGGAACTATTATTTTTTGGCTAAATATTTCTTATTGTGCTCTTTTCTTTTTCCGAAGGTTGGCCATCCAAATGGCAATTGTAGTTTTGGAAACTGCAGCACGGGCTATTTCTGTAGATGAGCGGTCGAACCAACTCCTCAGATCCTTTAGCCATAAGTCTTGGCTTTTTCCTACTGATCTTTTACCCTCTATTATGAGTAGGAATAACTCGTATCTCTCACCTCTCAGCACATGACCCAGATATTGTATGTTTCTCTCTTTGATGGTGTTCAGCAGTTCTTTTTGTTTACCCATGCGCTGGAGAACTTGGTCGTTACTGATCCTATACACCCATGAAACTCACAGCATCCGTCTATATATGTACATCATCTCAAAGACTCTACTCTTTTTTCTGTTTGTGGATGCATTGTCCAACTTTCACATCCATATAGTAAGACATGGAAAATGTAATATCTAATCATACGGGTTCTGAGCTCTAGACTAAAGTCTGATCTTATAAAAACTGTTTTTATACTCATGAGTGTTTTCCCCGCTTGTTCAATCCTTGACAATATTTCTTTTTTCAGGTTACACTGGCTATTGATATTAGTTCCCAGGTATTTTAGTGATGTTACCTGTTCTATTGTTTGTCTTTTGATATATAGATGTACGTTTATTGGCGTCTTTGAGAAGTCTAGTGTTTTGGTCTTGGAGACATTTAGAAGTAAGCCAAACATTTCGCTATGATGATGCACGAAATTTATTATATTTTGTAGCTCTTGTACGTTGTTTACTATTAGGATGGTATCATCAGCGTACCTAATGTGGTTTATTATAGTTCCGTTGATCTTGATTCTGTCCTGGGCATTATCTAATGCTTCTCTAAATATAGACTCTGAATACAGATTAAACAGGAGCGGAGACAAGACACAACTCTCTCGGACTCCGCCTCGTTGCCGTTTGATACCAAAAAAGTTCTGACCACGTCGACCCCGGTTGTTCTCAGAATTTTCATCATCTTCTAATGGTTAATGTAGTCGAACGCCTTTCGGTAGTCTATAAAACATGCGTATACATCCACATTCATGTCTCTGTATCGCTGTGTCACTACATTTAGGGAAAAAAGAGCCTCTCTCGTTCCCAGTCCGTTACGAAAACCGAACTGAACGTCATCCATCTGATATTCGCACTTCTTGTAAATTCGTGTGTGGATGATTCTGAGAAACGTTTTAAGGACATGAGATATCAGACTTATTATTCGGTAGTCATCGCGTTGTGAGGAGTTAGATTTTTTGGTATTGTTATGAATGTTGACTTAGCCAGTCTGGTATCTTGCCAGAGTTATACATCTTATTGAATAGTGATGTTATCAAGTCTAGGCTTTTGTTTTCCTTTTCTATGATCAATTTAAGTATTTTGACGTTGATTTTGTCAGGGCCGGTAGCTTTTCCATTTTTATATATTTCTTAGTATTTATTTTTAAGTGAGTTGTCCATTAAAAGAATTTTTACAAGGAAAGAGTTCAGCAACGTGAAATTGCAAAAAGACTGGGTGTACCCAAAAATTCTGTCGATAATTATAAAAGTGTTAATCGAAGGAAATATTTTTGTCAAATCTCTCAATTATCAGCATGCCATCATAATCGGAAATTTTAATCCCAATACCAAAAAGAAAAAACAGATTAATAATTTTTTAAATAATATTCAGTTTGCTGCGAAGTAGTCGATATCTGTTGGACTTCCATTGTCTTTATTTTTTGTTGAATATCACAACGTTTTGGCTAGTAGTTATCTCTAGACGATTTCAAGTGAAACTAAATAAATTCTTAAGCTACACTACTCTATATACTAAAAGTAAATGCAGTGGAGTGTGACTGAGATGGGTGCGGTGATGCATGCTACGACAAATAGGACATAATTTTTTAAATAATGTCTAGTTTTATGGATATTTCAACTCCACCCACATTTATTATGAATGAAAATGAAGACACCACTCCTGATCTGTATGAAGAACTTAAGGAATAATATTTCCAACATAAAACTTATACCAGACCTGGGGTCGAATCACATGACCATTGAATTCTCCTTGGATTTGCTTTCTGCTCCAAAAACTGATGCTGAAGACATAAGGTATAATTTCCACAAATGCAAACTGACTGAAGTAAACAAGGAAATAACAGTACGTAAAATACAAAGGCCATAAAGACATCACTGATCAAAAAATTTCTGAATTTCATTTCACCTCCACCAAATAAACATCCCAATTCAAAACAAAATTCTTTTCATATACACTACCCCCATTTATCCTTCTAGTCATCAAAAGGAAAAACAGCTCTACAGACAGTATAAAGTCACTCAGGAACTATCAATAAAAATGCAGTCTAACAGTTTAAATGGAGATATTCATAAATTAATTGTGCAATGTAGATTCCCAAATTACTTGCAGTCATGTCAGAAAATTTAGAATTCACAAGGAAACAACTACTGGCAGCAAATTCATAAGCTCTCCAAATGTAAAGATAATCAACCAATTAGTTACTTACTTGACAAGGGGAAACACTACACCGAGAACCAGGACAAGGCAGAAATATTTGGAAATTATTTTATTTAATTATTTACAAATTCTACAGATTAACATTCAATTACAGAGTAGGACAACAGGCAGATTAAGAAAATCAATAATAATAATAAAAAGAAAATAAACATTATTAAACACTAACATTCCAATGTATTACTTACGTTATGTCATATAGCAATGCTTTGAGCTTATTTGATGTGCTGATATTACAAAAATTTTATTTCGTTATATAACTTACACATTACCATAACAGATGAATTACTGTAGTAGTTAGTACGAGTATTATCAACATAAAAAATAAGCGGCTTTCTAGTTCTATATGGCGGAGCATAAAAGTTAATTAGGCCTAATAAGTTGGGAGCATTTATCATAATTCAACAATTTATATAAAATTGTTTCATAATATCTATTTTTTGTATATGCATTTGATGTGTGTCTGTTTCTTTGTAGTGGATATATCTTAAGGATTTGTTGTGTATTTTTTATATGCTGTAAATATGATTCTCATAACATGGACTCCAAAATACTCCTCACATAGGCTACATACAACAACTTAATACATCTAAGATTAAACTCGTTGCAATTTCTAACTATATACCCATACATCTTAGAGGCTCTACTAATTATATCACGTATATGACCCAGGCGCGGATCCAAAGGGGGGGGGGGGCGGTGGGGGCGATCGCCCCCCCCCAAGAGCTTTGAGTTTAGGAAAATGGACCCGATTTTTCTTCTTATACTATAGTTTATTCAAGAACTAGAGAGAGTAATAAATCATTTTTTACCCTTTTTCTCTTCGCAAACTACCTGTGTTCTTTAGTCCGGTGTTTTTAGCAAAATTTGTTAGACACATATATTTTTCATAGGAATGGGTTAGAAATTTTTTAATCAAAAATACCGGTCTATAATAATAGACTAAAACGTAGGATTATTCTCTCAAAAAATTCTAAGTTATAATTTAAATACTTACAAAATATCCATTGTCAAAAATACAAAAAGTTAAACATATATAAAAAAATAAATTCGTCCATATAATAATAAAATATTTTTGGGGCTATCGGTAATTTTATTATTAATTAAAAACATTTTTAGGGTATTTGACGTTTCAGTTTATTTATTTCTTAAACCATCTGCACAATTACAATTAAACACTAAAAAGGGATTCAAATGTAATAACTTTTTTTTATGTTGTAATTAAAATTAAACCTACTTATTTTTATTTCTATTGTACTGATATCTTAATTTAATTTACTTTTATATATGGAAATACGATAGCCCCAAAAAAATAAGATAAACATGTTAATTCTACACGCTTAAGAAAAAGACACAAACAAAACAATAAAGTAATAAAAAACTTATGGCTAATTAGAATTAAATATATATAAAATTGAAGAGTAGGACTCACTAAAATAAAAATATATAAAAAAATAAAAAAAGATATGAACAACATTAAACAATAAAATACAACAAAAACAAAAATTTAAATAATAAATTGTGTTTACACTAGTAAACATTACGTATCTAATTCCTAATCAAAGTCAGTGAAACTATCTTCGTTAAAATTAATTATAATTGGTTCCTCTATTTCACCGATTATGAGATCGAGTTCTCACATTTTGTTTTAATCTTTTATTATATGGATTTTTCCCAATTTCCCGCAGTAACTTCATTCAAAAAATCTTTCAAATGTTTAGTTAAATTACTAATTTTATTAATTGTGTTATTTCCAGCAACTTGAGAGAGATAGACGATTTATAAGAACAGATTTTCTATCTAGTTTTTCCCAGCAAAAATTAAGTTCTCTGAGCAATTTCCAGAGCTCAGTTTTTTTAATTTCAGGTAAATCCCGATCTTCATTGATTTTAGTTAGAATTTTGTAGACGGTTGGGATCTGCTTCTCATAATAAAATGTATATACAACCCCTTTAATTGCACTTTTCATCTCTTCTTCCAACGAGGTCTTTCGTTTGCCTGTGATCGAATGTGGCTTGGGAGTACTAACAATTCCAGTCGTTTTTTTTCCTTCAGTATTCGGTACATAGTAGATTTTACAACTCCTGTCATGTTGGAACATATCTCAATAGAGCTTTTAACATTATTATCTAGAGATTGATATCTTAAGGCATCATAAACATTCATCGTAGTAAGTTTTTCGTTGAGGAAAAATGCCCTGGTTTAACGATTTTGAAATAAATATAGAGGTGAAAGCCATATCTTTTGGGTATCTCACTAATCTCAAATAATATATAAAAACAAGCGCAAATAAGATAAATCACTAAGAAAAAACTGTAAGTTGTACTTTGCTCCCTGACAGAAATTAAATTAAACTATGAGAAATTCTATGTTGCAGTAACTTTATAAAATATATTTAAATATAATGAAATATAATTAGATTTACGGCAGTTCTCAGTTACCTGCGGCACTGGAGCAGGTACGTTAGAGGTTTCGGTAACAGTTTTATTACTCTCTCTAGTTCTTGAATAGAGTATAGGAGTCTGTATGCTTGCGATCGCCCCCCCCCCCTCCCAAAAGCTTTGAGTTCAGGAACATAGAACACATTCTGCCTTTTATATTAGGAATGAGTATGCTGCTTGCACCCCCCCCCCCCCCCCGTTGACAACTCGTTTTTCTTGCCATACTGTACTTTTGTGATATCACCGCCCCCCCCCCCCCCCCAAAGAGAGATGCTGAATCCGCCCCTGATATGACCTTGAAATGTCAGTCGAGTGTCAAAAATGACCCCAAAATCCCGCATTTCATCAACTCTAGTCAGTGCTCTCCCATTCATTTCATAATCACGATTTAGGTAATATTTTTTTCTATAAAACTAAGGACAAAACACTTGTTAAGATGCAAGTTATCTTTTATTCACCATTGATGTAGTATGTAGAAATTTTGTTGAAGAACCTGACCGTCATTGCAATTATTAAACTTTTATATATAACTGTAGATCATCACTAAACAGTTGTACTTTAGATGCGTTAATTTCGTCAACTAGATTATTTATAAACAACGGAAAGAGTAATGGACCTAGATTAGAATCCTGCGGTATACCCGATGTTGCAAAGGAATAATCAGATTAGTAACCTTTAACAGTCACCCTTTGTGGTCTCTTTTTTAGATAAGATTTCAACAAATGTACAAGGTTGTTATGAAAGCCAAATTCCTCAGTTAATTTCTGTATAAGAATGTTATGCGATACCCTGTCAAAGGCCTTGGCAAAGTCTGTATAGTCTACGTCAACCTGATCCTTTTTATGAAGGTTTTCCACTGTATATGGGGTTTCTTCATATAAATTAGTATCCGTAGATTTTTTACTTAAAAAACCATGTTGTCGATTTGATATTTTATTTTCAACAAAACTATGTACAAATCTGTATAAAACAGGTCTATAATTTTTTACATCACTGTCGTCGCCTTTTTTGAAAATGGCAAATTTTAGCCTCCTTCCAAATTTGGGGAAAGGTATTTGTTTTCGGAGAAAGGTTAAACAATATTCTGGCCGTGTAGCAGAAAAAAGATCAGGAGTGGTGTCTTCATTTTCATGCATAATAAACGTGGGTGGAGTTGGAATCTGTATAAAACTGAATATTATTTAACAAATTATCTATTTTTTTTTTCTTTTTGGTATTGGGATTTAAATCTCCGATGCTGAATATTCCCTTCGATTAACATTGAATTGGGGTGATTATAAATCAAGAACTTGTGAAGTTTTGAATCTTGATATGGTAATGAACAATGAAATGCTTCATTTAGAGGATTATTGATATGTGGTGGATTTGCTTTGTCCGAACCTAACCTGCGATGAGTCTGTATCATCTACCCCTTCTTACATTGATGTTAACTGTGTTGCCACACTTTTTAGTTTTACTCCAATTCCTTTAGACGTCGTGGGTAAGTATTTGAATTTTGGTTTCGACCAGGACTAAATATATAACCTAATTTTCCTCAACGTAGTAATTTATTAACTATTTTTTTGGTTTGTAACTGTTGATGTTATATAATATTTGTATTTGAGCCATCACTGTCACGTCCCACCTATTTTCCTTCTATTTGTTCAGTTGGAGTAGAAGAATTAGGTTCATTGAGGTTAAACATAAGAATGTACATTCTGTTGCCTGAAAAAACAACTGCTGTGTCTATTTTGTAGTTATCGATAAATTTCTTTTTAAGTTTTTGTTAAAGTTCTTGTCCATTTGTGTATCCAAGTTTGTTAATTTAATCTATCTAATAAACATAGCTGTTTATTAGATCATCTATGGTTACTAAAGCGTGAATATGATTATTTTTAGTAAGTTTCTTGTCCAGATTCGCTGATCTTTTGTTAATTGATTTAATTTTAATGTTTGTGACGCCTTCAATAGGTTCTCTAAGTCTGTTGGGACACTTGGTTGACCATAATACATGATCGAGGGCTCCACATTTTGTGCAGGATGCAATAACGTATTGCACTCGGAACTCTTGTGATCATGCTTACATTTGGAACATTTTGTAGGATTTATACATAGTTCTGTGGTATGAGTAAATTCTGAGCATTTAGCGCATGGTATCGACAGAAGGACGGGAGCAATGCTAGGGCTTACATCATAGTGTTTACATTTAAAGAATATACCCTCATTTAATAGCTTCTCAAAAGACTTATCGCAACTGATAATTATTCTTACGTGAGCACATGGTTTATTTATTGCTTTTGCTGTTATTCTTTTGCAATAACGATGGCTTATGTTCAAGCCATTCAGATGTGATTTCAACTCTTCATCCTTAATTTCCCTATCAACATACAAGATAACAGCTGAATATGAATTTTCGGGAGGCTTCTTGCAGTTTGTGGGTTTGTATTTTCATGCGATTCTTGAAATTCAGTAATAATCTTAGCAATTTGTAAATTCTTAAGAACCACTAGGATAGTACTTTTAGATGAATCACTTTTCAAAACAAAGCCCCACTATGTTTTTAAAATAATGTCCTGAGAAGATGGGAAAATGGAATTTCATAAGTCAGCCAGCTTGATTCTGTTTGTTCAGGTGTTTATTTTTTTTTCGTAATGTGTTTGGAATATTTTGTGATATTGGAATGCTAGGTTTATCAACATAGCGTTTTTGTGTACTACCTGACTGACTGCTGATAAGTGGATTTGTTTTTGCAGTCTGAAAATTTTGGTCCACACCAACTATTATTTTAATTTGTTCCTGCGAATAATTCGTGTCGCGCGTGACACGGTTTTTTTTTACGTTTCTTATGTTTTCTTGGAGTTCCGAATTCCTCTGAATTGCCTGAAACTTCAACATTACATTGCGAAGCTATGATGCATAAAGATAAATGACGAATACAAGTGCTTTCTGCAGCAGCAGCTATAATACTGACTTAGGTAATATTTAACTAAAGTTATGTTTAAACCCTGAATTATTAGCTACGAAGGGGTAACACATAAATTCAAGATCGATACATAAAATCTAAAAATATGTCAATATTGTTTAGCAACAAATTTAAAAAAATGGAAATTAAAATACTACAATTATAAAGTGCTTAAGGTAACCTAGGAGCTAATCAGTCTCATCTTCGGCCTCCTGTAAGAGTTGAAGCATTATCTCCACTCTTGATCTTTTTTATAGGGTAATCTTGATAATCCTTCTTCAACTTTGCATGCAAAACCTTCCACCCCAGTTACATTAGAATCTTTTAATGAATTCACCAAGTGTTTCCAAATCTTCTCTATTTTTCCTTTCTAAAAGTATTAGATATTTTAAATGTTTTTTAAACACACAGGGTAGTCCAACCAAGACTGAGTGAATTTTTACATAAGATTTAATATTTAAAAAACATATTTAATGAATATTGTCATAGGCAAAATATTTTAAAATTAGTTTTGGACATACAAAGTGTCCCAAAAGGGTGGCTTCTACAAAGTATGTTTTTTATGAAACGGAACATCCTGCATATTGTTCAATTTTTGAATTGTACAATATGTAACTAAAATTGTAGACATATTTTATATAATTTACTATATATTCAATTATTTTCAAGACACTGATAACTGAAAAATGCTATTTTTTACATCTTGACGAGCTATAGCATCTGAAAAGTGAATCTTAAAGCAAAACGACTTGTGTCTGTCGTATTTATGCCTTAGTCATACACTGCAACATTACATTTAACTGGAAGTAAAGAATGAATTTTAAATTGGACAGGAAGGAAATCAAGTTGGCTTATGTAAGTAGAGCATAAAAAAATAGTGTAAGAACTTTTTTAATCAAAATATTAAAAAGTGTGAAGAACTTTTGTATCTATAAAAAATTTTATTTTTATCTTCTATAGAAATTTTGACACCCAGTATATAAGTTACGCAATTTGATTTATTTTTTTATGCTAACGAGAATTGTAATTTTTTTATAGCACAGTTTGTCTTAACCTGAAGAACAAGCAGTTCTGTCTGTAATATGTATAATGTGTTTTTAGCAAATATACGTTTTTTGAAATCGAAAAAAACCTAAAATGAAAATTTTTATTAGTAAATTGAGAAGAAAGACGAAGTTTGGCAACCAATTGTGTAATATCTACGTTAATTTGTGGCATCTGCGCTAATAAAATTTAATTAAAACTGAATAGATGCTCGCTTTCAGAGTCAAAATTTCTCGTGTGTAACTTCTTAACGCCTCCCAAAATTCAGTCTGCTTTTTTAGGTTGATTGTAATACCATATAGGATAACCTCACTAAATCATTAAATTTATGTAAACGTAATTTTTCAGCTTATTTTTAAAAATCAAAGTTACAAGCATTTCTCCAAAAAATGTTCCCCCTCCCTTCCAATTAATATTTCATGAGGTAGAGTAATAAATGCTATATCAAAATTGTACAGAACTTCCTCATGATTTTCATAAACATATTTTAGATTTAGCTTAAATATCATTATTTTAGCCAAAACTCTCTTTTTTGAATTAGCAGCCGAACTGCACCTGCTAGTGGCAATTCTACAAACTTAAAAATAATTTTTACCTAGCTACTTTCATCGATATATTTCTGTTTCAAAGTTCTTTAATTAAGGGCTTCTGAGATATGGAGGCCATCCTTTCATATTTAATTTAATAATCTAGTGTTTTTACGTGATCGCTTAATTTCAGTTTAAGCAAAAAATTAATTATAAATCAGCTTTATCATATTACCTCAAGGTATGAACTCTGATCTAGCATGAGTTATGTGATAGAAACAATATCATAAGAAAGGACAGAAGGCTTCAACACCTTACTAATTCAGGATTTATGAAAATACTATTTTTTTTTGAAATTGATGAAGATATAGATGGTGTAGCCAGGTACTATCGACATCTTTAGTTGAAACATCAACTGAGTTGTTATTGGGAGATATCCGAACAATTTTAAAATTATGTTACTGTCCTAAAAAAAATTTTATGATGTCAGTCAAAAATACTGGATGGCACCCACAATTGAGCATCGCAGTTTGGTAACCACTTATATTCTTGTATTTTTGTAAAATAAGACGACCCTGTGTTTCATTTTATTTTTCAATTATACTGTGATTCCTAAAATTGTTTTCTTATATAGAGTGCCAAATATATAACAAAAAATGTTTTTATCTGAAAAGTTAAAACTTTTCACTTTGAAGGGGCAACAAAAATAAAAAATGATAACTTTAAATGTAATAATTACTTTGTATACTATAATATTTTCGTTTCCTTTAAATCAAAATTTGCATGTGTTGTTTGAATGCATGCAATCATATAACAACAGATATTCTTACTTTTTCTTTTCTATTCTATATTTATATTTCCAAGAAAAGACATATTTCTATAAAACCTAAATGAAAGCTTTTATTGCACCTCTCTGCAAACCATTTGACTTACATTCATTAATTTTCTTTGTATATCTTAAGTAGCAATCCCAAAGGTACTTCCATTTTAATTTAAAATTATTTATTGAAATTTTACCACCCATATAATTAAATATTTGCTGCCAAATTCCCTTTTGTGCTTGGGTTCTCTCAAAGCTAAATGGTATTTCCAAAGGGCGCATCTTTCAAAAACCAAGTTTATTAGATGTTCAATTATTTCATCCTTTTTTGATTCAAATCCAGATGAGACTGGAACAATCATATTTTCATTTTTTGATACTAAAAAAAAACAATGAATTAAAATGTATGAGGTCTTTAACGGACAAATTAATGAGTTAATGCTGGTAGTCATGCTAGCTACTTGTTAGATCCATTTAGCTATAAGTTTACTACAGTATAAGAATCATTTCAGAAGTCTGAAAATACATTTAAAGCTGTTATCATTAAAGGACATGAAAGTCTAATAAAAAAAAGCTAAGTTAAAATAGTGGGCACGGCTTTGTAACTTCTTTACAAACCCATAAATAACTACTTACCAAGAGTTAACACATTATTTTCATCACTACTTAAAATATGTTGCCCTTCCACGTAATGTGACAAGCAAGAATGAACTGTATAGACCTCAAAACTTTTTAGAGAAAAGCCATCCACAATATCCACATTTATACTGAATATCTGCCACGACAAGCTTCTCCAAGCACACGCAAGCCAAGCCAAACACCTCCATTCTCACACTTGTGCATATGGACGCTTACTGAGATTTGACAAGCGTGTAAACCTACCATTACAACTTGATGGTGTGACGTGGAGACAGCGTCAAAAGTTCAGGAGTAACGTAGGGGGCGCGTCGTACGATTGAGCATTGAATCGCGTGTGATACTTTTGGCTACGATTCATCCGATAAACTATTTTAAGCATGCACAATTGTTTATATTTGACTTCTTCTTCTTCAAGTGCCATCTCCGCTGCGAAGGTTGGCTATCATCATGGCAATTCTAACCTTAGAAGCTGCCGCCCGGAACAGTTGAACAGAACTGCAAGAAAACCATTCTCTGAGGTTCCTCAGCCAAGACATCCTTCTCCTCCCGATGCTGCGCTTGCCCTGAATCTTCCCCTGCATAATCAATTGGAGCAATTGGTATTTATTGCCTCTTGTAATATGGCCCAAGTACTGAAGCTTTCTTATTTTAACAGTCAGTGTTACCTCTTTTTGTTTGTTCATCCTGTCAAGTACTTCTTGATTAGTTGTTCTATCCTTCCAGGAGATTTTCAAGATCCTACGATACGCCCACATCTCAAATGCTTCCAATTTATTTATACACTGTTTGTTCAGCGTCCACGCCTCCACACCATACAACAAGACCGAAAAAACATAACACTTAATTCAATTTCTTTAAATTAACAATATAGCGGAATGGACAAAATACAACCAATAATCTTGTACTCTTCATACATGACTACCACTGTAATTTAATGTGACTACTTACCCTATTCGTTCATAGCTTTAACATGTATTTTAAAATTCGAAAAAACATGCAATTTTGTGAAATCACTTTTCTATAAAAGGTTAGTATTTCGACCAAATTAGAGTTTATATCGCAATGTATTTTTTCTATTTGAGTCGTTAATATGCAATTAACGAATATATTTTTTTAAATAGCGAAACTAAAAAATTCCGATATCTTTACAATAAACTATAAAAAAACTGTAATGTCCATTTTAATTGCTTACAAAGTTAATGCGGTCCCAAAACTTTTTTTTTAATACATCAATAAATGCTAACAAACAAAAAAATAAAAAACTAAACTTTTGTGTTACACTTTTATTTCTGTCGTCACAGTATGCCAGTAAAACTACCCACAAAGTCATTAAAACAAAAAATTTTATGCAAATCACCAATGTCTATAAAAATTACAAGGGAATACAACACTTCACGACATGTAAACCACGCACAAAATAAATCTATAAAAACTCCCCCTTAAACTACGACGACATGAGAAAGTTTCAACTTCAGTACACCTTAAGTTGGTGTTTTTCATCAAACCCTGCAGAATGGCCTGCGTTTCGTACTATAAAAGTGGATCCGTCATAATGCATACGTCTTTCTCCTCTGCGGACAAATAGATGACGAGTTTGTCCCATAGAACCTGTGCAATGCATATAGGGAGACGAGATGGAGGCTGATCCGTTGGTAGGGGATGTCCGCAAGGAGAATTTATTGCTATTTCTGCCGACTCTGGAACATGAAAATATAGAGATAAAGTATGTTCTCTAAAAATCTAATGCTAAAAAACCTAGCAATCGTCGCATTCCTAATTCATATCCCTAAAAATTTAGCTTCAAACAGTAAATGAAGCAAAAAAATTATAGGGCCAACATGAAACAGATTGCTAGAAACACTGTTCTGGTTGGCAATCAATAATTTGATGCTCACTGTGTTAATTTAATTATGTGCTATTTAAACATGAAAATTACCATATTTATCACAGATCACTAGATTGATTTGTTAAATATAACTTAATTTTTCCCTACGTAGGTAGCCCGGTGCAGTACGGTTTATATGAGCCATAGTGCAAGCAGCCTCAATAATCTCTAATTATTCTTGGGAACATGCTAGACTGAGACTACATTTAACCTCAATATATTAAATGCAGCCTCTATTACACCAAGATTTGTCTTCAACAAATCCTACACTATACCATCTCTCAGGCATAGATGTGGCAGATGAAATTACATAGATGAGTAGATGTTTTGTGAGAGTTCACGGACCACCGGAATGGCGATACACCGGAAAGCCACACACGTGGCCTATGCTATTTTTTAATTAATTAACGAAAATCGACCTCACCTGACCCAGTTTTTCCCTTAAAACAATGGGCTAAAGGATTATTTCTATTGTTTTAATTAATTAACCTAATTAATTACTCTATATTAATTAAATAATCATAAAAAATCTCATTAAAAAAACGAGGATCTGCCAACATCGCCACCGGCGGATTTGTGGGGCTACGTCATACACGCTATCGATCGCCAGATGCATGACCACCTGCCGTCCTTTACCGAGGCGAAGGGTTCTATTGTATTTTCAGACCTTATTGTACCTGCTTTTGACCGCCCGACAGATTCTTACCTTTTTGAATTAGGTCACAAGTATTGTTAGAATTTCAAAAAGAGATAAAGTATTTGTATATGGCTTTGGGTTCTATATGTTCCTTTATTGAATTCTTTTTGTTCTGATTTTATTTTATCTCGTTTAAAGTATTATTTCAAATATTGTGGATATTAAGTTTAGAATTTAACAACTACAATTAAAGTTAAAATAGCTTTATTCATATTACCCACACCCTGCATTTAAAATAGTCTTTTGTATTCGAATTTCCGGATGGACTCACTCTTGTCTTGGCTACCGCCGCTCAACGAGTTTTTAGAAATTTAAAAGGGATAAAGCGTACCTTTTATGGCCGCTTTTATATTTGGGTTCTATTGTCGTTTTAAGTGATAATGAACGTTTTAACCAAAATATGTCTTTACGGAGTTTTTAATAGAGTTTCGCATTATATATATATATATATATATATATATATATATATATATATATATATATATATATATATATATATATATATATATATATATATATATATACTATTATTTTATATCCGTTTTAAATGATCGTTTGAAATCATTTCTACGAAATCAGAATCCCGGATGTATCTTTACCTGGACTCGACCGTGCCTGTATATTATCGCTCCTCGTTAGGTAACAATGCGTTGTTAGAATTTGAAAAGAGGTAAAGTATGTGAATAGGATTAATGGCTTACATTAATAGGATTAATGATACATTTTTGTTGTATCAATTATTTTACCTGATTTCAAGTAATATTTCGAGTATTGTGGATTCAAAGAGATTAAGTTTAGAGTTGAACAACTACACTTAATGTTAAAATAGCTTTACTCACATAACTTAGACTTTGCATTTATTTGATCTGTATTAGTTAAGTAATCATAAGAAAGGAAGAAAACGGGAATCTGACAACATGGTTTTTGGGTGGACTTTTTAGACCACGTCATACATATTTGCTATCGATCACCAGAGATACGTTTTTTTATCAGGTGTAAAGAATGGCTAGAATTTTAATAGACATCAAGCACTAATGGGATGTGGTTACATTATCAGAAATAATAGGTGAACGCATATAAATTATATCATTGATATCTAAATCACTACTTTTGTTGAGATTTCTACTCTAGGTGTTGATATCACCGATCTACATACCCTCTCTAATGACGCCTTTTCGTTGTTTCTATTTCTTCTAATTTAAATTAATATTTCAAGTATTGAGGGAAGAGTGAACAAAACAGATTAAGTTTACAGTTTAATGGATTCTATAAAATCTTTGTATATATACATCTATTTGAATGGTATTAATGTTGGGTGTTTTCCAATGCTTTGTATCTCATTTTATGTGCCTTTTCGAACAATACGGGTTTTGTAAGTCAAAATAGAGTAATTTTTAGAACCAATTCGAATGATCTTTTGTAATCATCTCTACCAAATCGGGTTCTTGGATGTATTTTTTCCTAGAACACATCAATTATTTCTAAAGGGGCGAGGCTTCGCGCATAAATACGAAAAAAAATTGGGTTAAGCCTCGTCACTTCTACCCACTCGCTTTCTTAGATATTATCAGAAAAAAAAAATCGTTTCTATTTTTGTACAGTGTAGAGGAATATACTTAAAATGTGAGTATACTTTTATCCAAATATTTTAACTTATAAAAAACCTCTGTATCGGGATATGTATGACTATATGTATATATGTATGTATTCATATGAATATATGTGTGTACGTTTGCATGAATGCAAGTATGCCGATGGATATGTATATGTATGAATATATGTATAGACATGCATGTATACTTATGTATGTGTGAGTATATGGGTGTATACATGCGTTTATGTAGGTATGTGTATGAATGCATGTGTGAGTATATGCATGTACACATGTGTGTGTGTGTGTGTGTAGGTGCGTGTGTATGTATGTGAATATATATATATATATATATATATATATATATATATATATATATATATATATATATATATATATATATATATATATATATGAGCGGATATATGCACGTATAATGTATATATATATATATATATATATATATATATATATATATATATATATATATATATATATGAATGGGCATATGAGCGTAAATGTATGGATATATGTGTATGTATATATGTATATGAGTGGGCATATGAATGTATATACATGGATGTGAGTATATGGGTGCATATGTGTTAACGAACTTCAATTTTTAAATGCTATAGCTCATTTCTGTTATGAATTTTTGCATTTCGTTTCAGAGAACCATTCTTAGAATGCTTCTTGTGTACCACAGCACTATTTAATTTTATACTGAATTGTATATACTTTCATAATTAGGGTGTGATGGAAGATGAACCAAATCTTCTCATCCATAATGAAGTATGTATGCAAATAAAACTACATCTACATCCATTTATGTTTATTAATAGATATTACTGTTCACTGAATGCTTTTTTTAATACCATTCCTCTTTTTAATGCATAAAACCAAGTTGAACATGTTTACAGTGTATCTGATTCTAGTTATAAACTCAACTCAGATCGGGTATTCTCCCTGATTTTCAGTTATAACAGTTCCAACTACGATTCTGGGGAGGATGATACATCCTTCAAAGCCGAGGTCAAAGTCATAAATATAGTGGCAAAATATCGCAACTGGAGTGCTAATGAAACTATTGAGACCTACTTATAATGGAAGATGTGATGCTATCTTTATGAAAGATATCAATACCAGTAACATTTACTGATTGAGATCCGATGACTCGATATTTTTAAGGAATGCAAGGCTCTATTAGAATTTTTTAAATAAATTCATTTCGGTGGAAATAAGCTTTGAGATAATATCGGTATATATTTTTGTTCGAATTAGTCCTTTCATTTCGGTTAAAGTCTCTTCTATGCTCATTAGTAAGTACTAAAATATCTTTATAGCTTTCTACATAACTGCCGGAATAATGATCAAAACATGCCTTTGTTAGCAGATCCAATAAACCATCAGTTTAAGTACAACACACATTTCCAACTCCAAGAATGATATTCTTCAATTTAATTTGACATATCACCTAGAATTATAGTTTCTAAGTCCGAAAATATTTTTCTTTTGATTGATCCAAAAGCTACAATTTGATTTTACAGCTAACTATCTTAACACTTTACAAGTCTGTTTTACTGATCACATGTTATTTGTGGTCCTATATATTCATAGAAACATGATAGTAACGTAACTTATATATTAACTAGAATTTGTAAGATTTAACTATTACATAGGCTTTATGCGATATTATAATGAATATTAATACCATAACCCCCCACTCACTCAAATGATTGGGAGATATTTATCAATCGAGAGTATTGAAGGGAGTTTTATGTTATGTGAGTATATTTGTCTCTTGAGTGTAGCTAAAAAGACTAGTTTTGTTCTAGTACTACACCTGTTGGTATAGGTCAATAAGGTTTTTCCTGTATTAAATGAAATAAAGTTGAAAAACATATTTTGATGTGTGCATTTAACAAGAATCACTAACAAAAGTTTTTAAAATTTAGACAAATGAGGTTCTAATCTTCCTGTATACTAATAAATATCTTAATATGGCTAGAATAAAAATAAGATAAAAAGTATTGCAAAGAATTTTAGAATGACAAGGATTGGAGAGATGGTGACGAAAACGAGGACATTGAAGCCTATGGTTTAATAGAGGGAAATGATGTAGATTTTAATTAAGTTTGTTACACGATTTCAATTGTATGAATGTTACATTACCTACTATGAATTTACATAAAGACATTTAAATGAAAATATGATTCCAATGAATCCTATTCTGCTGGAAGACATAAAAATACACCACAAAAATTTAATATATACAGCAAACTTATCTAAATAGGTTTCCCAATTCTAAGTATACTCAAGACTATTACGAATAACTTGTATACACATATATCAAGTCTACATATGTCAATCAATCTCCGCGCTGTGCATTCTGTTGCTTAATATTCGTGAAATCTATCAGACATATTAATTTCACATACTCAAACTAGAAATTTCTATAAGGATATGTGTGAGAATTTACATAAATTCTATACTTCTAATTACTCTAAAAACAACCATCACGGTATACTTGTAAACAAATCTAGCGAAAATTTATCCTCAGATGTCAGCTTTTCAGTTATACTTATACGATATACATGTCAAAGTTAAAAAAATAAGGTAGCTTTATCACACGCGAGAGATAAACCCTATTTTATACATATAATCGAACATACACCTGAAGGTACCATAATTTGACTTTGTTAGAAGGATTTTATGACAATTAAAACATGTAACTAACCTATTCGCACAAAACAAACAATACAACCTTCAAGTTGCAGTACAAGAACTACCCTAACCCAATGGGCTATATAACTCCTTCAATCAGTTAAAGACCATCCTTATAAAATATGTTTTATTTATTCATAGGGTTGCAGCATTAACCTAAGTTACATTTTAATTTATTCTAATGATTTTACAATCTTTTACATACTTAATATACCCTGGTGTCTTATATATAAACTTGCATATATTTACATACTTTTACACTTTATGTCTATTATTTTATAATATTAGTCTTATTTATATGCATCGTTGGATCACATAGCTATTTCTTTATTATTACAGTAGTAACAAGAAATTTTTCTAGGTGTAGAACCATCTATAACATCACCTTCTTGATTATTGTAATGCTCAGTACAGAACAAATATTTTTTTATTTCAGAGTCTTGTTTGGGAGTTTATGATAAACGAAAACTATTTCATCACTACAGGCGACAATTATTTCTTTAGATAATCCAACAAGTTCTTCTCTAGTCATATCTTTTAAACATTTTTTCAAAGCAAAGGCTTTCACTGAATTTAAAATCCCCTCCATATTTTCAGCATATATAACTACTATTTGTTCACTTTCAAATTTTAGATATATACAACCGCAAACTATTAAATTAAATTTCTATAATTTTTTAAAAGATTTTCAAATTTTACAAGTCTTCATAACTTTCAGAAGAAAAAAACTAACAGTGAACAACCTAAGATCTCGACGTTATACTTGATTTTTCGTCATGCGTAGACTAAAAATTTAAATGTTTAGTCTTGTAAAAGACTTGCTGTAACAAGCTAAACCCTATTTCTTTTTACTTTCGAGGCTTATATCTCGTATTCTTTCACATATCCTAGACTGTTAGGTTTTTCCCTACAAGAGATATCATTGGTTTTTAATACAAATGAACCAAATCACCCCTTATTGTGTGCAACTACGTAGTAGACACATCTCCGTGAACTTGAAAAACATATGTCTTTTTGTATTCTTTTTGAAAGAAGTTTTGAACGGATATATCTATAAATTTGATCACTTAACAAGAGCTACAGTTATACGAAATTTAAGTATCTTCATAAACATCAGAAAAACTAACAATGAACTACCTAAGATTTTTGCATTATATATATGATTCCATAATGCGTAGACTAAAAAAATTAAATGTTTAGCCTTGTAAAAGAATTGCTGTAACAAGTTGAGTCTTAGTTCTCTTTGCTTCATAGGATTATAAATTACATTTATTCAAATATCGTAGACCTTTAGATTTTTTCTCTACAAGAAATCTCATTAGTCTTTTATTGCAAATGAAACTACCTATCCCTCATTGTGTGCGAATACATAGCGGACACATCTCTGTAAGTTTGAAAAACACATGTTCTTTTATCGGAAGAGGATATGAATGAATATATATCTATATATTAGAACGCTTAACAGATTTTGCAGTTAATAAAATGTATATATGAATTTTTGATGCTATAAATCTCGATTCTTTTGGTGATAGTAATTCTCTACCTGAAGAAAACTCCGAGTCTTATAACAGCATAGATCCACACCTATGGTTACATATAACATTTTAAAATAGTCTTTCGTAATCCTTAAGTCCATAAATGTCTGTAAAAAAGTTATTTCCGATCGCATCTTTGTCTAGACTCGTCACTAACCATATATTATCGCCCTACAGGTATAAAGAATTGTTAGAATTTTAAAACTCATAAAACATATCCATTGTGCTGGCTATTAAGTTGAGCTCTATTACCAGAACTATTATCATTATACATACTTATTTAATCCACTAACCACATGCTATTAGTGAGCTTATATATTCATAGAAATATAGTGATGTAACTCATATTATGTAAAATTTGTAAGATCTAGCTATTGTAAAGCTTTTATATAATATTATAATAATGTTTCAAAAGACGGAAGACATTTATCAATCGAGGATACTGAAGACAGTTTTTATTTTATATGTGTACTCTAAGTCTTCTCACAGTACAAATCTAATATCTACGATTGCATTTGAAATTGGTAAAAGCCTAGATCTTCAGGACATTTAAACAAACAAAATGAAACTTGGCCTAAAATGTTTAATTAGTGATAGTATCCATATATAGTTTGAATATTATGAAGATTACTTAACTCATGATATATATAACCCCCATTGTAATTTTTATATATTTGAAGAAGAGATCTTTGCTATTACACTATAGTTCTGTAACTAGTCTGCGACAACAAACATGTAGCGATTCAAAGATTTCTGATATATCAAAGCAGTTGAGTGAACCCCATGGTATTTATATAGAAATTATCCCAATATCCAAGTAGTTCGAGTGCCGAAAGTACCTTATTTAATTATATAAAATAAGCAACTTGTATAAAAATGACTGTTGAAAATGAAATTTCAACATCAAACTCTGAATCATTTCCAACAAAATGGGGATTCTCACGTTATATGGATAATGTACATTCGAATTATGAACAAGCAATGGCTAGAAAAAATACTGAATTAATGAAGTCCCATTCACCGTGGAAGATATACTAATTAAATTACCACAAGAATCAATCCTACCCGAGATTTTATTGTACACATATAGATTTGAAATGATAAAAAAAGATTTAGGAGTCGTTTAACTAAAACTGGATACTTTTTAGATTCACTTACAAGCTTGGTACAGTATAACTAATATCATTACCACCACATAAACTAATTGGCTTTTCTTCGTTTGGTTTTGGCTACCGAAGAAAAGATTATGACAAAAAGTGAGGTGTCCTATAATGCGATGGATGCAGTAACAAAATTTAATCAATCACTCAACTTGCCTGTAAATTTTTAAGTAATGGTTAACTTCATACATACATCAAAAATTACTAGTTCTTTAGAGATAAACTCAGCATACTCACCTGGGTACACATATTCTAAAATTAGTCATATTTTTAAACAGATTAATTTTTAATCATGAATACCCTCTTATACTTCTGTACACCCGATTGTTCTCAATGTCTTTTTGCACGGGGGTGAAGAACTGTATTACTAGAATAAACATTTAAAAGCTATTTAGATGCAAAAACAATAAAAGTGTAATATAATAAGGCTATCTAGACAAGTTTTCAATGCTGGGTATATAAGGCTGATATGTGTGACTTTCTGAATGCATATATTAAGTCTAATATAACAACCATACAATCTCGTTCTACATGTTCAAACTTAAAATTTCTATACTGAGACTTGCGAAAACATCACAAATTTGATGACCTACTTTTAAAAATGTGAATTACTAACCGCATGTTATTAGTGGTCTTACATATTTATACGAACATAAATTAAACCAACCCACACCAACCCGAACTAAACTACTATTGCTAGGTTTAATTTACTATTGCTAAAATATTTGATAGAAATAGGTATTTACATGAGTTCATATAGGAAAAGAATATATATATATATATATATATATATATATATATATATATATATATATATATATATATATATATATATATATATATATGTACCCAGGTGAGTATGGTAAGTTTATCTCTAAAAAACTAGTAATTTTTGATGTATGTATAAAGTTAACCATTACTTAAAAACTTACAGGCATGTTGAGTGATTGATTAAATTTTGTTACTGCATCCATCGCATTATAGGACACCTCACTTTTTGTCATAATCTTTCCTTCGGTAGCCAAAACCAAACGAAGAAAAGCCAATTAGTTTATGTGGTGGTGATGAGAATAGTTATACTGTACCAAGCTTGTAAGTGAATCTAATAAGTATCCAGTTTTAGTTAAACGACTCCTAAATCTTTTTTTATCATTTCAAATCTATATGTGTACAGTAAAATCTCGGGTAGGATTGATTCTTGTGGGTAATTTATTTAGTATATCTTCCACGGTGAGTGGGACTTCATTAATTTAGTATTTTTTCTAGCCATTGCTTGTTCATAATTCGAATGTACATTATCCATATAACGTGAGAATCCCCATTTTGTTGGAAATGATTCAGAGTTTGATGTTGAAACTTCATTTTCAACAGTCATTTTTATACAAGTTGCTTATTCTATATAATTAAATAAGGTACTTTCGGCACTCGAACTACTTGAATATTGGGATAATTTCTATATAAATACCATGGGGTTCACTCAACTGCTTTGATATATCAGAAATCTTTGAATCGCTACATGTTTGTTGTCGCAGACTAGTTACAGAACTATAGTGTAATAGCAAAGATCTCTTCTTCAAATATATAAAAATTACAATGGGGGTTATATATATCATGAGTTAAGTAATCTTCATAATATTCAAACTATATATGGATACTATCACTAATTAAACATTTTAGGCCAAGTTTCATTTTGTTTGTTTAAATGTCCTGAAGATCTAGGCTTTTACCAATTTCAAATGCAATCGTAGATATTAGATTTGTACTGTGAGAAGACTTAGAGTACACATATAATATAAAAACTGTCTTCAGTATCCTCGATTGATAAATGTCTTCCGTCTTTTGAAACATTATTATAATATTATATAAAAGCTTTACAATAGCTAAATCTTACAAATTTTACATAATATGAGTTACATCACTATATTTCTATGAATATATAAGCTCACTAATAGCATGTGGTTAGTGGATTAAATAAGTATGTATAATGATAATAGTTCTGGTAATAGAGCTCAACTTAATAGCCAGCACAATGGATATGTTTTATGGGTTTTAAAATTCTAACAATTCTTTATACCTGTAGGGCGATAATATATGGTTAGTGACGAGTCTAGACAAAGATGCGATCGGAAATAACTTTTTTACAGACATTTATGGACTTAAGGATTACGAAAGACTATTTTAAAATGTTATATGTAACCATAGGTGTGGATCTATGCTGTTATAAGACTCGGAGTTTTCTTCAGGTAGAGAATTACTATCACCAAAAGAATCGAGATTTATAGCATCAAAAATTCATATATACATTTTATTAACTGCAAAATCTGTTAAGCGTTCTAATATATAGATATATATTCATTCATATCCTCTTCCGATAAAAGAACATGTGTTTTTCAAACTTACAGAGATGTGTCCGCTATGTATTCGCACACAATGAGGGATAGGTAGTTTCATTTGCAATAAAAGACTAATGAGATTTCTTGTAGAGAAAAAATCTAAAGGTCTACGATATTTGAATAAATGTAATTTATAATATAACTGTAGCTCTTGTTAAGTGATCAAATTTATAGATATATATCCGTTCAAAACTTCTTTCAAAAAGAATACAAAAAGACATATGTTTTCCAAGTTCGTGTCTACTACGTAGTTGCACACAATAAGGGGTGATTTGGTTCATTTGTATTAAAAACCAATGATATCTCTTGTAGGGAAAACCTAACAGTCTAGGATATGTGAAAGAATACGAGATATAAGCCTCGAAAGTAAAAAGAAATAGGGTTTAGCTTGTTACAGCAAGTCTTTTACAAGACTAAACATTTAAATTTTTAGTCTACGCATGACGAAAAATCAAGTATAACGTCGAGATCTTAGGTTGTTCACTGTTAGTTTTTTTCTTCTGAAATTTATGAAGATTTGTAAAATTTGAAAATCTTTTAAAAAAATAATAGAAATTTAATTTAATGGTTTGCGGTTGTATATATCTAAAATTTGAAAGTGAACAAATAGTAGTTATATATGCTGAAAATATGGAGGGGATTTTAAATTCAGTGAAAGCCTTTGCTTTGAAAAAATGTTTAAAAGATATGACTAGAGAAGAACTTGTTGGATTATCTAAAGAAATAATTGTCGCCTGTAGTGATGAAATAGTTTTCGTTTATCATAAACTCCCAAACAAGACTCTGAAATAAAAAAATATTTGTTCTGTACTGAGCATTACAATAATCAAGAAGGTGATGTTATAGATGGTTCTACACCTAGAAAAATTTCTTGTTACTACTGTAATAATAAAGAAATAGCTATGTGATCCAACGATGCATATAAATAAGACTAATATTATAAAATAATAGACATAAAGTGTAAAAGTATGTAAATATATGCAAGTTTATATATAAGACACCAGGGTATATTAAGTATGTAAAAGATTGTAAAATCATTAGAATAAATTAAAATGTAACTTAGGTTAATGCTGCAACCCTATGAATAAATAAAACATATTTTATAAGGATGGTCTTTAACTGATTGAAGGAGTTATATAGCCCATTGGGTTAGGGTAGTTCTTGTACTGCAACTTGAAGGTTGTATTGTTTGTTTTGTGCGAACAGGTTAGTTACATGTTTTAATTGTCATAAAATCCTTCTAACAAAGTCAAATTATGGTACCTTCAGGTGTATGTTCGATTATATGTATAAAATAGGGTTTATCTCTCGCGTGTGATAAAGCTACCTTATTTTTTTAACTTTGACATGTATATCGTATAAGTATAACTGAAAAGCTGACATCTGAGGATAAATTTTCGCTAGATTTGTTTACAAGTATACCGTGATGGTTGTTTTTAGAGTAATTAGAAGTATAGAATTTATGTAAATTCTCACACATATCCTTATAGAAATTTCTAGTTTGAGTATGTGAAATTAATATGTCTGATAGATTTCACGAATATTAAGCAACAGAATGCACAGCGCGGAGATTGATTGACATATGTAGACTTGATATATGTATATACAAGTTATTCGTAATAGTCTTGAGTATACTTAGAATTGGGAAACCTATTTAGATAAGTTTGCTGTATATATTAAATTTTTGTGGTGTATTTTTATGTCTTCCAGCAGAATAGGATTCATTGGAATCATATTTTCATTTAAATGTCTTTATGTAAATTCATAGTAGGTAATGTAACATTCATACAATTGAAATCGTGTAACAAACTTAATTAAAATCTACATCATTTCCCTCTATTAAACCATAGGCTTCAATGTCCTCGTTTTCGTCACCATCTCTCCAATCCTTGTCATTCTAAAATTCTTTGCAATACTTTTTATCTTATTTTTATTCTAGCCATATTAAGATATTTATTAGTATACAGGAAGATTAGAACCTCATTTGTCTAAATTTTAAAAACTTTTGTTAGTGATTCTTGTTAAATGCACACATCAAAATATGTTTTTCAACTTTATTTCATTTAATACAGGAAAAACCTTATTGACCTATACCAACAGGTGTAGTACTAGAACAAAACTAGTCTTTTTAGCTACACTCAAGAGACAAATATACTCACATAACATAAAACTCCCTTCAATACTCTCGATTGATAAATATCTCCCAATCATTTGAGTGAGTGGGGGGTTATGGTATTAATATTCATTATAATATCGCATAAAGCCTATGTAATAGTTAAATCTTACAAATTCTAGTTAATATATAAGTTACGTTACTATCATGTTTCTATGAATATATAGGACCACAAATAACATGTGATCAGTAAAACAGACTTGTAAAGTGTTAAGATAGTTAGCTGTAAAATCAAATTGTAGCTTTTGGATCAATCAAAAGAAAAATATTTTCGGACTTAGAAACTATAATTCTAGGTGATATGTCAAATTAAATTGAAGAATATCATTCTTGGAGTTGGAAATGTGTGTTGTACTTAAACTGATGGTTTATTGGATCTGCTAACAAAGGCATGTTTTGATCATTATTCCGGCAGTTATGTAGAAAGCTATAAAGATATTTTAGTACTTACTAATGAGCATAGAAGAGACTTTAACCGAAATGAAAGGACTAATTCGAACAAAAATATATACCGATATTATCTCAAAGCTTATTTCCACCGAAATGAATTTATTTAAAAAATTCTAATAGAGCCTTGCATTCCTTAAAAATATCGAGTCATCGGATCTCAATCAGTAAATGTTACTGGTATTGATATCTTTCATAAAGATAGCATCACATCTTCCATTATAAGTAGGTCTCAATAGTTTCATTAGCACTCCAGTTGCGATATTTTGCCACTATATTTATGACTTTGACCTCGGCTTTGAAGGATGTATCATCCTCCCCAGAATCGTAGTTGGAACTGTTATAACTGAAAATCAGGGAGAATACCCGATCTGAGTTGAGTTTATAACTAGAATCAGATACACTGTAAACATGTTCAACTTGGTTTTATGCATTAAAAAGAGGAATGGTATTAAAAAAAGCATTCAGTGAACAGTAATATCTATTAATAAACATAAATGGATGTAGATGTAGTTTTATTTGCATACATACTTCATTATGGATGAGAAGATTTGGTTCATCTTCCATCACACCCTAATTATGAAAGTATATACAATTCAGTATAAAATTAAATAGTGCTGTGGTACACAAGAAGCATTCTAAGAATGGTTCTCTGAAACGAAATGCAAAAAATCATAACAGAAATGAGCTATAGCATTTAAAAATTGAAGTTCGTTAACACATATGCACCCATATACTCACATCCATGTATATACATTCATATGCCCACTCATATACATATATACATACACATATATCCATACATTTACGCTCATATGCCCATTCATATATATATATATATATATATATATATATATATATATATATATATATATATATATATATATATAAATATATATATATATATATACATTATACGTGCATATATCCGCTCATATATATATATATATATATATATATATATATATATATATATATATATATATATATATATATATATATATATTCATACACACACACACACACACACACCTACACATACACACACACACACATGTGTACACGCATTCATACACATACCTACATAAACGCATGTATACACCCATATACTCACACATGCATACACATACATAAGTATACATGCCTGTCTATACATATATTCATACATATACATATCCATCGGCATACTTGCATTCATGCAAACGTACACACATATATTCATATGAATACATACATACATATAGTCATACATATCCCGATACAGAGGTTTTTTATAAGTTAAAATATTTGGATAAAAGTATACTCACATTTTAAGTATATTCCTCTACACTGTACAAAAATAGAAACGATTTTTTTTTCTGATAATATCTAAGAAAGCGAGTGGGTAGAAGTGATGAGGCTTAACCCAATTTTTTTTCGTATTTATGCGCGAAGCCTCGCCCCTTTAGAAATAATTGATGTGTTCTAGAAAAAGATACATCCAAGAACCCGATTTGGTAGAGATGATTACAAAAGATCATACGAAATGGTTCTAAAAATTACTCTATTTTGACTTACAAAACCCGTATTGTTCGAAAAGTCACATAAAATGAGATATAAAGCATTGGAAAACACCCAACATTAATACCATTCAAATAGATGTATATATACAAAGATTTTATAGAATCCATTAAACTGTAAACTTAATCTGTTTTGTTCACTCTTCCCTCAATACTTGAAATATTAATTTAAATTAGAAGAAATAGAAACAACGAAAAGGCGTCATTAGAGAGGGTATATAGATCGGTGATATCAACACCTAGAGTAGAAATCTCAACAAAAGTAGTGATTTAGATATCAATGATATAATTTATATGCGTTCACCTATTATTTCTGATAATGTAACCACATCCCATTAGTGCTTGATGTCTATTAAAATTCTAGCCATTCTTTACACCTGATAAAAAAACGTATCTCTGGTGATCGATAGCAAATATGTATGACGTGGTCTAAAAAGTCCACCCAAAAACCATGTTGTCAGATTCCCGTTTTCTTCCTTTCTTATGATTACTTAACTAATACAGATCAAATAAATGCAAAGTCTAAGTTATGTGAGTAAAGCTATTTTAACATTAAGTGTAGTTGTTCAACTCTAAACTTAATCTCTTTGAATCCACAATACTCGAAATATTACTTGAAATCAGGTAAAAAAATTGATACAACAAAAATGTATCATTAATCCTATTAATGTAAGCCATTAATCCTATTCACATACTTTACCTCTTTTCAAATTCTAACGACGCATTGTTACCCAACGAGGAGCGATAATATACAGGCACGGTCGAGTCCAGGTAAAGATACATCCGGGATTCTGATTTCGTAGAAATGATTTCAAACGATCATTTAAAACGGATGTAAAATAATAGGTATATATATATATATATATATATATATATATATATATATATATATATATATATAATGCGAAACTCTATTAAAAACTCCGTAAAGACATATTTTGGTTAAAACGTTCATTATCACTTAAAACGACAATAGAACCCAAATATAAAAGCGGCCATAAGAGGTACGCTTTATCCCTTTTAAATTTCTAAAAACTCGTCGAGCGGCGGTAGCCAAGACAAGAGTGAGTCCATCGGGAAATTCGAATACAAAAGACTATTTTAAATGCAGGGTCTGGGTAATATGAATAAAGCTATTTTAACTTTAATTGGAGTTGTTAAATTCTAAACTTAATAACCACAATATTCGAAATAATACTTTAAACGAGATAAAATAAAATCAGAACAAAAAGAATTCAATAAAGGAACATATAGAACCCAAAGCCATATACAAATACTTTATCTCTTTTAAAATTCTAACAATACTTGTGACCTAATTCAAAAAGGTAGGCATCTGTCGGGCGGTCAAAAGCAGGTACAATAAGGTCCGAAAATACAATAGAACCCTTCGCCTCGGTAAAGGACGGCAGGTGGTCATGCATAGCGTGTATGACGTAGCCCCACAAGTCCGCCGGTGGCAATGTTGGCAGATCCTCGTTTTTTTAATGAGATTTTTTTATGATTATTTAATTAATATAGAGTAATTAATTAGGTTAATTAATTAAAACTATAGAAATAACCCTTTAGCCCATTGTTTTAAGGGGAAAACTGGGTCAGGTTAGGTCGATTTTCGTTAATTAATTAAAAAAATAGCATAGGCCACGTGTGTGGCTTTCCGGTGGTCCGTGAACTCTCACAAAACATCTACTTAGATGAATCAAAAAACTGTGATGAACAAGATGTGGAGTTTATTTTAAATCCCCTATCATGAATATTAGCTGGGCTATGAGTAAAATAGTAGCAAACGAAATTACCAATAGAAATATTGCTAGAAAGAAGGCAAAAATATATACAGACAACAGACAGTCACTAATAACCTTAAACAGGTCATGCATTTCCTCTAGCATAGTGCTGGAATACCTTTATGCAGTTACCTTGGCTGAAGCGGAAAATGTGGTCATTTTGAACTGGATCAAAAGACAAAATTCGTCAGATGAAAACCGCATTACTGATTCGCTAGCCTAAGAGACAGCTGCGAGGAAGATATTAAAGCTAGATATGCCAGCAGACTAAAGAGCGTCCATTTTCTCTTTAAAACACGATGGGATGAAACCATAAACCGTGAACTCTCTAGGTAGTTATTAATCTACTCGGAGGTGGAAACAAACAAAATATATCTGGCAATGTCGAAAGGAAAACTGCAATTGATCATAGAAATTACCTGCTAACAAAACACTATGTAATAAGAAATTATGAGACATCCCTGTATATTTGAATTGTGAAACAGAGGATGAGACTATAGAACATGTTCTATGTGACTGTCTCACTCTCTCACTAAAAAGAGGACCCATGTTAGATGAGTATTAGCCCACCCTGGCCAGCATATGTAGGACGATGCGGCTTGGCAACGTCGGCGCTTTCTTTAATTCGGTAGATACAACGGGTCTAATGAAGCATAAGTGCTGTGGAGCCTAGCTCACCATCCTTACCTTCCAAATCCAGATCCTCAATATATTTGTATCACAGAAAAAAAAAACTGCGCCCGCCGCAATGTTCGGTGACCTATAAAAGGTCTAACCCAAATTCTGGCTTAAAAAACGCTCTGTATGGTAATAATACTGTGAATGTTATAATTTTAATCGCATTGCATTTCAAATTACGAAGAAAATTAGGACATAATTTTATCATAGTCATTAAAATTGTAAGTACGGTAACTATTCGATATATACAGGGTGTTACATTTTAATTGTCACACCAAAATATATCGGAACTAAACGTTTTTAGAAAATAATACAAGACAAAATTTTCTTAATTTGGAAGAGGCTATGTAATGGTGACCCTGTCAGGTTGTTTTTTTGTTCAAACAGAAACCCTCATTTTTTTATTACATGGAAAGTATAGTAAATTTCACGTCCATGCATATAAATATCATGTGGGGTTAAATGCTATCTGGAGGTCATTTGAAGGTTAAAGGTTTTTTTTTTGTCCACGGAACAATATCAAATCAGCTGATAACTTGGATACGTATATATCTATTGGAAACTATATTTTGCCTTGTGTGGATTACGAAAATGAAAACGAAATTTCGCCCAAAGGTTTAGTTTTTAAGATATTCCATTTTAAAATGTACCCACTGTGGATTATCAGTGCTTTATTTGTCATTTTCATATATGTCGTCTTGTGTATATATATATATATATATATATATATATATATATATGTTTCGCCTCACAAGACGACATATATGTCGTCTTGTGAGGTGAAACATAACAAACAGTATTTTTATTTTTAAGCATTTAAAATATATATATATATATATATATATATATATATATATATATATATATATATATATATATATATATATATGAGCGGATATATGCACGTATAATGTATATATATATATATATATATATATATATATATATATATATATATATATATATATATGAATGGGCATATGAGCGTAAATGTATGGATATATGTATATATATATATATATATATATATATATATATATATATATATATATATATATATATATATTGCAAGGAACCGACTGTAGAATCAACACAGTAAAATCATCATACATTTGTTTGAATGTTGTTTATGGTCGGTGAGGTAGGAGCTTTTTTGATGTTTCAGAGTCACATATATTATTAAATTTTGCTTTCAATTTTTTTTTTTTGCTTGTTGAGACCGCTTTCAGTATTTTTAAGTGGTGAAAATTACCACAAATGCAAAGTTTTTAATTAATATCAACAAAAAGATGATTTAAAAAGTCATTTTTATCTGTAAATATTGTTGGACAAGGATGTCCTAAAATCAGTGTGGGATTTAAGAACTAAAAGAACTTGCACTCTTTATCAACATCTTTCTAAATATAAATAAAAATATTATCTCATTATTCAGCATTCACACAAGGGGCTCTAGCTTTGACGATATGTTAATTCTGCGGGAGAATTCGCTGAGTCTGGCAGCTCCGAATCCAACAATTAGCCCGATTTTGAGGAAGGAAGAATGAACATTTGAGATATAGATTTTCCGCCAGGACATGTAAGTCTGTTTCTAAATTTCTTAAAAAATTTGTTGTTATTGGACATTAATATTTTATACAGGAATTGAATATGATATATGAAATAAAGAGGTGTGTTGTATCTGAAAATACAGCACTGTAAATTTTATTATATTGTCTAACCCTAAAAAGTACGTTTACCGTAAACACATACATTTTTTTTTAATTTTTAAATTGTCGCTAATATTATATGTACTAAATACAGATAAATTGTTGAAAATTATATAAGTACTAGAGATACCAGCAAAAAAAAGCTTTCTCCTACTAAGTCGTTGAAAATGTTTTAAAGGAACTGGAACTAATCGTAAATGATGAATAAAAGGCTCAGGTCACATGACCTATGCAAGGTTGTACAGGTTAGTTAATAAATGTAAGGTATCTAATCAGATATCTTTTTTTATATAAAGCAATATATGCGTTGCCTACTCACCGTACTAAACCATCAGCTGTCTGCGAAATTCGGACATTGTTTATAATCCAGTTCTCAGTTCCATCTTCAGTGTACCAGTAATTGGTGGCTTGTAGGACGCTAACTGCTTCATTCACTAGTTGAGTAGTAGTAGTTGGTGAAGGTGTTTGATCCAGGTATGGAGAATCTCTGAAAATGTTACGAGAAATGTATGGAGAGAGAAAAATACATATTTAGAAATCGCACAAACTTCCTCAGAATAATATTGTGCCATGCAAATGGCATTAAAAAATTTAAAGGGTGTATTTGTTCACAAGACTATTAACCAACATCAAAGGGTCCGTTAAATCATGTAACCTAACAGTTTAATAAAGGTGCATCTAACTTATTCAAATACTTCATATTCTGATGGTCTTATTATAACTGTATGATTGATGTACAGCCGAAAGCTGGTACTACATCACTCATTCAACCACTCTAAATTTATGTAGAAGCTTGAAAATAAATCTAAAACATCTCAATTTTGAGTTTCTGAATCCCTAAACTAGAGTAAGTGAATGTTAGGAAAATTAGTGTACAAAGAGGAATAAGAAAGGCATGTTAACGAACTGATTATTGGATATGAGCGGCGATATCGTTCCAAAAGATTACAACTTTAACAGACTGATTAGAAGGTAAGACCCGATTTAACATAGGATCGGCCAAGAAACGTCGTCTGATTTACAGACGGGTCCAAAACTAATCATAACACAGAAACGGGAAAACACGGCGCCATCCCCAACCTCAATATAAGTGAGGTACTGGGGCAGCACAGCACTATATTTCAGGCAGAAATACATATAATTGATGTCTGTTTCCGAGAGAACCTGAAGAGAGTTTATAGGAGCGGCACTATGCTCATCTTCTTCAACAGTTCGGCGACACTTGCATATAATCAGATAAAATCTAAACAGGTCTAGAACTGTCTTCAAAACCTTATTACCCTGGCGAAATAACAGGGTTATCCTTGCGGGCGTAGCAGGCCACAAGAATAACCTAGGCTGTAAAAATACCAACCAACTTGTGAGACAATGATCTGCTACAACATGTATTGGTTTAGCACTAGTATTTGGCGTTCCTAAACCAATATTCGTGGGTGAAACCACATTTTCCAGCAAACTATTGCTGAACAAACCATTGGTAGCCTGCGCTTAAGCGGTCAGCAAATTAGACTAGTGGCAGGACTGATAACTGGCCAATACCGCTTAAACATCTACATCAACTGGGCATCTACAATGAAGAATTGTCATGTAGACTATATGACGAAAAGGCGAAACAGTCCCCCACATCATCTTCGAATGTGAAGCTATAACCTACTTGAGACATGTTTAAAGATCGATCAATTTTGAAGGTCTTTACCCAGAAGATAAACTAGTAAACAGACTTCTACTTGATCAAGACAATTAACCTGTCCACATAGAACAAATACAATAGCAACAGAATAAGCATTCAGGCTTCTCAACCCTTGCCTGCTATATCACTCAATCACCGCTTTATTATGAACTAGAAATTTGGTATGTAGATAAGGCGTAGAGTGCCCAGTAAATAAAAGAACTAAAAGCCTCAACTTCACCACCTTAAATTTCTGACCTAGGGTGATGTACAAAAAGTATGTCGTCAAAATTCATTCTTGCTTACGCTCTTCATAAAACACATTTGAAATCGTTCGTCTTCAATTCAAAACTAATCAAACCGCCGGTAATATTCATTACTAACTTGGAAGGCTATTATTAAATTTGATACTACATATTTTTTTCCATCATATATTTTACAATTTCAAAAATTTAGGTGTGATCAATCAACCATCACCGGCTAGATCCTGATGAGGGATCATAAGGCCACATAGTGAAATAAAATAACTCGCACTATTTATCAAATATATAAGTAAAAATATTAACACATTATTCATCAATTACACAACGGGCCATAGTCCTGACGTTACGTTAATTCTATAGGGAAATTCAATTTAACAGTAAGTTAGAGATTCATGATGTTGATCAGAGTGGTAAATAAAATAAAACTTACTCATAAAAAATATTTAAAGTAAAATCATGCTGTGACAAATCATTAAATGAGTCTGTAGTGGTTCTGGTACCGGCCGAATCAACTAGATACACCAGGGCACACTGCATGCTGCTGAAGCTTACACCTTTGTACCACATTTTGGCAAATCTGTGTAACATAAAGAAGTATTAACACTTTAAATATACTATATGGAAAAAAAGCCTGGTGGGAGCTAGAGATTCACTGTAACACTTACTTGTCATTTCCCTGGCTGTCATTGGCCATTATTTCCACTCTAGACCCATACTGATATACTCTTCCGTTAGGGTGAATCAACCCTGAAGATGAGCCACTAGCACTCAACGCAAGTACAATACCATTTTTGGCATTGGCAATTCTGACTGCACGTTCTGGGGAAATGTCTACGCGGATACGATCGTGTAGGCGTAGAGTGATCACTCCATGGGGTGAAATTACTGTTCCGCTCATTTGATATGGGTCGTCGCCGTAGTAATCCTAAAAAAAGGTAGGTTGTAGATTGTAGAGTGCGAGTAGGTCATTAAGGCTTTCTTTGCCTCTCTACAACACTTCGATCTATAAAATCTTTTGTACTTTACCCTGATCTAATATCATGTATCTGACAATATGTATATTTTGTCATTCTTGTTTTGTGTTTCTATTGAGACACTCGTCAGCGAAGATTTCAATTACAAGCATTTCTGCTCGGAAGATGGTGGGGGTGTCTCCTAGGGATTTGGTACGCCCAAAAGTTGGGTTTGATACTCCCACTCTGACCCCTTCTTTCGTCTTAACTTCATCAGTAAACTATGCTACCGAATCCTTCTCTAGTTGCTTGGTGGCAGTCAGTTATATGTCAAAATCGTACCTACTGGTTTCGATATGGATTCTGTTGAAATTGTGTCTTGGATTTGTATATGCCAATAAAATTTCCAGGTTTGAGGCTTTCAGTTTGGAAGAGCTTGAGGGGGCACTTGTTGCTCCGGCCCTCATCACAGCCATATGCAGCGGAGGGAGGTTCAGCATTTCTCTATTGCTGCTGTGGGGCATGATGGCATGGCCCCTGTGATTTCTACACAGACTAACCTCTGTATTTCTTGCAGCTTTTCTTCAGCTGCTACTTGTTGTACCTTGGGGCACCATACTAAGGAGGCATATATGACCATAGGTTTGATGATCTTTTCTTATAATCATAAAATCATTTTCGGCATCAAACTCAAGGTTTTCCCAAAGATCCTACGGCTGTTCCAGTTCAGTTTCTGGTCTATTATTACTCCCAGATATTTAACATCTTTGGAAACGCTCAGTGTTATTTCATTTAAAGTTGGAGCATTGATATTTAATATTTAAATAGCGCGAGAACTGTTTTGTTGGGACTAACGTGTAATCCTTTCTTTGTGCACCAGTTGCTAATTTGGTTTAAAGCAGCTTATATAAGACTTGTATTAGTTCCTTCATTCTTGTCTCTTATGGTGACAACTAGGTCATCAGCATAACCTTGCGTTGTGAACCCTGGGTCGTTCAGTTGGCTCAGCGGACTGTCCACGACCAGCGACCACAGTACAAGAGATGAAACTTCTCCTTAAGATCATCCTCTAACTGTGGTGATTATCACCGCTTCACTGCCGATAGCTGCAGTGATGATTCTGCTTTTTAGCATTGATCCATTTTGTTAAAGAAGACTACTTTTGCCTTACCTTCAGGGCTCTAACTATGGATTCAGATGACGCGTTGCCAAAAAAAAACCTCTATATCAATGAAAACACTCAAAAAGATTTCTTTTGCCATTAGTGTTTTTTTCTAGATTACCCACTAGACTATGTAGGGCATTGACTGTGAATTTGCCGGCCCAATGAGCAAATTGTTTTCTATGAAGTGGTTTCTGTTTAAGTATTTCACTTCTTAGATGTCGATCGATAAGTTTCTTCATTGTTTTTAGGAGAAAATATGTGAGGCTGACTGGGCAATAAGATTTTCGTTCATCCGATTGGGGCCTTCCCGTTTTAGGTATGAACGAGGAGCAGCTGGACTTTGTAGTAGGGCTGCAAATGTTCCGTCCTTTCTAGGCGATTTGAAGTAAAACAATGTAATTGTGAGCTCCAGTGATCACAAAAAATGCACTGATATGCAGGATGATTTATAGGTTCTCTTTCTGGATATATTGTAAACCAAGGCACAAGAATATCTATTCTGATGGTATCAGTAGCTAGTTATAAATGAGTCACTTCATGTCAAGTCCTACCAAATAAATGTGCAATTTTGTGCGTTTATTCCGTCCATAAAGTGATACCGATAGAGACTCTTTTTAGGTTCCTTGAACCAATCGTTTCATACTACACTCAACTGATCATTGTTCGCAACGGTTGATGGCTCGTTATAAAACCTTCTTTACGATCTTTCTTTTGATATACAATACATGTGGTATAATGGGAAATAAAGGTAATTTTTCAAAATCGCTCTTTCTAAAAATTGGTATTTTTAAAACCTGACAAAAAAATACATAAAACTTGTTCGTAGGTTAACCAAGACGTAACCAGAGTTTGTTTATCTCAATAGGCTTAGATGTTACGATATTTGCTCCCCTAAATATCTTAATTCGTAATTATAGTGCAAGATATAGCATAAAGGTTGTAAAGAATGCTTTGAAATGAGCTATTAATCGTTGTCATCGGACAATTCGTCGGAATAACTGGAATAAGTCTAATTTGAGTCTAGACATTGACATGAAATGACCAAAAAAAAGGACCTTAAAAAATTTTCATGGCCGAAAATGATAAGTTTTGATGAACATTTAGTCAACAAAATCACTATCAGAAAGCTTAGTAGAATCCCTTTCATTTTTTTTATCGATTATTATATGCTTCTGAAGTAATCGGTGGTGTTCAAAGAGGTTTTAAATATCTATTATGCTTTAAATAATTTTAGAAATTAAGATAAAAATTGCAGTTCTATAGATAATTTGTTACATAAGGGAGGTGACGGGAGGAGAAAAGAGCAAAACTACAGACAAAAATTGACAGCGAAATTATTAAAAATTTAACAAAATTGAGAAATAGAAATAAAAAAATGATATGGCGCAAATATATATTAGTTCTGACCCTTTTAGCATTTTGGCAAATAGATAATAAAAAATGCTGAGTAAAATTGTCAAGTGTATTTTATAAAACTTCAAAAAAAATAATTCCGCGGTTTTCTTATAAAGCAAAATGAAATTCGAATTTTCTTTCATGTTTGCTGTCACAACTTTAGAATTTAATACAAATTTTTCATAAATACTTTAAATTACTTTAGATTCTGTAATATAACAAAAAATTGAAAATTGTCAATATAGTTAGCTTTATAGGCCAAAATATTTTAAGTTTTAGTATTATGGTAAGTGTACACCTCTCGTCATTCAGTTGATGTAAAATTATTTTGAACTAGTTTGGAACTTCTCTTTTATTTCTAGACATTATGGTTTGAGGGATGAAGAATAGCCAATGTTAATCTATGTAGTTAACTTGCAGAGGCCGAGTATCCGGTCTCTCAAATATTTTCACTGCTTTTACCAGGCAGTGTGCAACTTTTCTTACCATGTGTAAGAATCGTGTATACGGAGTGGGCCATTTTAATCTATGTACCGAAATTTCTCCGTAAGTAAGCCAGACACCGAAAAATGGGTCAGACAAAAGTTAGAACAATGGAGGTCACCCATATGTGATAGTGATTTTGACCTTGAGGACACTTGACAAAGTCATTCGAAGGTCAAGTTGAGTTTTTTTGAAATAGAAAGTTTTCAATTTTTCGTTGCAGAAATGGAAAGTGGAGACAATTTCCTATCCAACAGTGTAAATAACATAGGGGGTAAAATCCCAACTGGAGATCATTTGAGGGTCTAATATTCTTATACCATGGATTGATGTAAAATATCCAGTAGCCTGACAATTAAGAGTGATGGAGAAAAACTGGTCCTACAAAAGTTTCAGGAAATCAAAAGGTGCATCTCAAATTGACCTCAAAATTGACCTTGCCCTTGACCCTCAACGTCATCTGAAGGTCAAGTATGTTTTTTTTTCCATAAAACTCCATACTTTTAACGTCGAGAATGGAAAGAGCGCAAAATTTTACATTCAGATATGATTATGAGTGACCTTCACTTTGATTTTATGGTGGACTTTTTAGAACGATTAATAAATAATTGAGTGAATAATTCATTTGTATCATTGCTTTCCTGATATTAGTTACCAAGCAATTATGTGCTAGTGACTTTGACTTTGATATCACAGAAAAGCAATTATACAAATGAACTATTCACTCAATTATTTAATAATCGTTCCAAAAAGTCCACTACAAAATCAAAGGGAGGGTCACTAATAATCATATGCGAATGTAAAATTTTGCACTATTTCCATTTCTGGCGTTGCAAATATGAAGTTCTATTGAAAAAAAGTATTTAACCTTCAAATGTCCTTGAAGATCAAAGTCATGGTCAATTTTGAGATCACCTTGAGCTGCGCGGTGAATACTTTGGTAGAAAAAATTTTTCTCCATCATTCTTAATTGTCAAGTTATTGGAAAACTTACTCAAATTCATGGTATAAGAATATTTGACCTTCAAATGATCTTCAGATGCGATTTGACCCCCTACATTATTTACACTGTTGGAAAAACTCAACTTGACCTTCGAATGACCTTGTAAATTAACCTCAAGGTCAAAGTCACTAGCACAGATAGGTGACTCACATTGTCCTAAACAACTGTTGTTTGAACCATTTTTCTGTGTCTGGTATACTTAGGGAGAAATTTGGGTGCATAAATTAAAATAGCCTATCGTGGGTATGGGTAAGCTATATTTCGGTAAGTGACCCTGAACATAATTTATGCTACATAGTAGTTTTGATTACTTTTACGAACACCTTACCCAATTATTGAAATTTAACATATTTGTGGATTTTATTTTACAGATTTCCCACATCATTTGTAATTTTAGATTACATTCAATATTATGGTTATGGTAAACTATACTTTTAATTTTTTTGAAACAAGTACTGCTAAATAACCTGCCTTCAGTATCAATCGAATCTATTGCATTTGTCTGATGCCCCCTATCGTTATTCTGAAAAACTTACATTGAAATCTTCTGTAAAGTAATTCTTCACTGTAATGGGCTTAGGCACATATGGGGGCCAACTAGGGGGCCCTTCAAATTTCATCATATCTCTAGCGGGCATTTCGTCACTAACATGAGAATTAGTAAAAACACTTCTACTTCTCGGACGGGGTACATCCTTGCGTCCTGGTTCATTTTTGCTTATTCTTGTAATACTATCTAAAAATGTCACTTGAAAATTAAAATTAATCAGTTAGAAAAATGATAATTTATATTCATTTAATAATTGGTTATTGACCCTAACAAATATCAAGTACATGAAAATTTTTTTTCTCATACCTTATAGACCATTGACTATGTACTTAAGAAAGGAACTAAAACGTTAAAGTGTTTTCATTGTTTCATACGTTCAACTGACCTCGAAATATAACAATATCATAAAGTACTATCAAATTAAGGGATGCGTTTTTGAGATTGAAGTAGATTTGCCCATTTTCAGTTTTTTTAATTTAACTCGAAAACTATGCAGTTTTCGAAGTACATGTCTACAGAAAAGTGGTAGATAATGAAATTTCCTTTCGAACTGTTGCCTCATGAGGTCCAAAAAAGATATTTGTCAAAAAAATATACCCCAAAAACAAATATAAAAAAAGCAACAATGAATTTTTTCTAAAATTTTTTCCCCAAAATTTTTTTACAAGTAAAGTTAGGTACCGGCATTGCTTCATGAAAAAGCTGACATTACCCTCGTTAAAATAAGCTCCTGCAGAAGTCTATACCATGAAAAGTAACCGAGATATGGCGTCTTAAACTTTGCCAGTTTTCTTGATAGTAGCAAAGTTTTGCTTTTTTACATATTTAGTCCCACAACTTTTTTGTAAGTGAATTTATCTATAGACATCACGCCTATTAAAATAATACTCAACTGAAGTCTGTACGATGAATAGTAGGCGAAGAAAGGCCTCTTAAAGTTTTTCACTTTTTACGATTTTTATAACTTTTTACCCGCATATTATATAATTCTATATTACTGCGTGCAAATTTTTCTTTACTTAATGGACAAATTATTTTGGGATGCTTAATGATAAAAATAATTATATTTTGAAAAATTCTTGATATGGGGTACGGAATAAAAAATAAAATTAATTATCACATTATTTTATACCTAATTTTGTCAATTTCTTCGAGAATATCGTCGTCAGTAACGTTAGGTACATCAGCATTTTCACAACTTAAACGCATACATTTTTTGCAAAACCATTGATTCCCAACTTCTTATAACCACAATTTCCTTGGTGTATCCAAAGGTTATTCCTTCAGGCAAAGTTTGCGGTGCAGCAAGTTTATTTGTAAAAATTGGCATCAATCAATTTTTTGACCTTTTCCAACCCCAGGATTTGAAATATTCCCTTCCCATTGTTCCATTTGCAAGTATGTTCTTAAGCATCAGTTGTTGGAGGCAATTGCGATAAAGCAAATTTCACATTTGTTGAATGCTTCTGGAATAGCTGATAGCGACCGCTGCTTAGGGTTTCAATTTTCCACCTGTGTAATACAGTTACGATGCATGTAAATGCAGAACCAACGTCTTCAGGACTTGCATTTTCGCCCAAAAATACATCTAAGTACTTCCCCAAAAGTAAAATATTTTTACTGACAAAATTTAAGAATATTTTTTTACCAATGCTAAAAAAAGAAGAAGTCGTATCACAGCCACTGAATGGGTGGATAAAACCAAGGTATTTTTAAAGAAGTGGAAATTAAACTTATTATCGTTGTACCATGGTAATATATAAATTGAATATAGACTTAAAACAAAAACTTATTTATGCTTAAACAATTTTTAAGAATAAATGATTGGTGTACCATTCAAATAATAAATAAATCAAGAAAAGTATAAAATAATGTAATAATTAATTTTATTTTGTATTTGAACCCCATTCAAAATAAAATTATTTTTATTATTAAACACCCTAAAATAATTTTCGCGCACAAATATAAAATTACATAATGTGCGGGTAAAAAATTATAAAAATTGTAAAAACTTGAAAACTCTGAGAGGCCATTTCTCGGTTACCATTCATGGTACAGACTTCGGCTGGGGCCCATTAACGGACCTGATGTCAGCTTTCCTTTGACAGGGGTAATGTCTATACTTAAATTCATTTACAAAAAGGTTGTGGAACGAAATCTGAAAAAAAGGCAAAAATTTGTTAATATCGAGAAAAGTAGCAGTTTGTCGAAGCTCATTTGAACGGACGTAATATCCGCTTTCTTTTTCATGCAGCAATGCCTAAAGCTAGATTCACTTGGAAAAAAGTTATGGGGAAAAAGTTCAAAAAAATTTTTTTCTGCAATTTTTGTTTTGTTTTTTTTTAATTTTGTTTTTGGGGTGTATTTTTTGAAAAATTACTTTCTTGGACATTATGAGGTGCTATCTTTGCCTCAGCCCTGATTATTTTATCAACGGAAGGGGGGCGTTTAGTAGACTGCTGTTGGGGTGTTTTTCATGGCACCCGTGATACATAGGCAGGCTAATCTCTGGAGTTTATAGAACTCCAAAGTGGCTTGTCTTAAAGTAATTTTTTTCATGATACACCGCTACACGAACATACAATATTTGGTTTGCCCAGTGCCCTTTTTATTGCCATGATGAGCATTTTACCTTTAGAGATAACTTTCTGCAGCTGTGAGTTCCAGGTATAGCTGTAAGAGAAATTACTATTACTTTAATATTGACTGCGAATCCTATAGAAGAAAACTGACTCCTTTCTTTCTAATGGCGGAACTAAGCACAATGCTCCAAAGATCATTGGACCGAAATTAGAAAGACAGGTCCTACTTCTCGAAGAGGCGTGAGCCAACTTTTTTCTATAAGATCCGCAGTCTGTATTAAGTAATACTAATTTCTCTTACGTCTATGGTTCCAAGTAACTTCCTAGCTCATCTGCAGTTGTGTATTGAACAGAGTTGGTAATTCTAATTCACCCAACTTTCTTCTTTTAGTGAAGGATATGAGTGTGGTTATTTCAAGATTTACCTTAAGGTGTTCCTTAGTGCAACACTCCACTATAGTCGGAGCCCTTTTTATGAGTTCCGATATTATTTTGCCATATTTCCCCATGATAAGTATGACTATATCGTCAGCATACCCCTGGATGGCACACTCTCGGTCGTTGAGGTTTACCAGAAGCTCATCGACTAGCAGGTCCCACATAAGGGGAGGTAGAACCCCTCCCTGCGGACAGCCCTTGGCTATCGATACCTCCCCGATTTCCTCCAACAGATTTGATTGTGCTCGTCTGCACTGAAACATGTTTTGTATCTATCTACATAAAGTGTCTTCAATGCCATGTCTTCTGGCAGACGTTGTCATGGAAGCGAAGGAGGTATGATCGAATGCTCCTTCAATATGAAGGAAGGCTGTCAACGTTATTTTCTTTTCGTGGCAGAATATATTCTCCTTACCAAGTGATGTAGAGCTGACTTCCATGTTTTTTCTGATTAGTGGGCATGTTGGTTGCCGTGTAGTGGCCTCTCTTTAAGAAAAGTTTCTCGTATGTGCCTTCAACCAATTTCTCTGCCAGTTTTAACAGAAAAGATGACAGGTTAATTGGTTTAAACGATTTCGCCAGAGAGTAGTCTCGCTCAGACTTTGGTATAAAGATTATTTTCCAAGCCGAGGATAAGTATCCTTGCTCTTTAAATTCTACAGAGCGCAGGAGTGATAAGCTCTGCCTTGCAGCTTTCAAATGATTCTATAGCCCACAATATCTTGTTGTGGGTTATTACTTCGTTTATTTGCCAGTATCTTTTTAATGCTCTTCTGGTCTGGGTTGGGAGATTTTTCCCTAATTCCCTAAGGTATGAAAATAGCATGTAGTATATCATGCCTTAATGTTATACATTCGTATTTTCTTTTAGAAAGACATATAGAAACAATGAATACCGAACATTTGATTTTTAAAATACTTAGTAAACATATTGAATTTCTGACGTTATATTTAAATTCAAGAATTCCATAAAAATTAACATAATTTTCTGAAATTACTGAAGTGGGAAAAGCGTGACTTTTACGATTTATGATTTTAACAAAAAAATAAACGAAAATAGCAAATAAAGCTTTGACAATCTAACCTCCTAAATAGGTAAATTTAAAGAGGCAATATCTTAAAACTTTAAATTATATTTACTTTGATAAATGACTAATTACCGAAACTACTAAATATATATTGTTTTTAAAAAAATTATTATGTTAATTAACCCAACGAAGTGCACCTCTATGACGTGATACTAACTCTTATTGAAACCCATTCAACATAGCGCCAGTTAAGTCACCGAAATTCTAGCGAATTTATTAATTATGCCTACAATAGAAAAATGTTTTATATTATTTTCCCTTGCCACGGATAGGGCAGACAGTAGCATTTTTCTCCTCCACCCCATGGCTGTTGAAGCCCATAAAGTACTCATTAAAAGCTTAATTTAAAAACTTAATACTAATATTACAAATATTTTAATAAAAAGTATACTTTTTGATGTTATGCCTAAGTTTGTTTGTGAAACAGAAAAACTATAGTTGTAATCTGTATATCAAAGCTACAAAAGAAGGCTGCGATGATGAAAATTGTCTATAATCCACTATACTGACAAACTGCACATTTGAAGAGATAATCAGAAATTAAGGTGAGAAAAAAGTTATCTCAAATTTTGTTAGCATTGTGAAAGAAGATTCATATCAACAAGAGGACTCATTGTGAATAATCTTTAACGTTGTTATAATGCATACGTAATTTGTTTTAACATAGAAATGCGATTAGTGTACAAGAAGGTTTTTCCCTTTGACATTTCAATATTTAAAACGTTTCTAGGATATAGATTAAAAGCAAAAAGTGCACAAGTCTAGCATTTTTGTTAAGATATTAAAATAAATTTTTATGAAATTTTTGTCTAGGTTGCCTTTCGCTTTCAAAATACAGGACTGGATAGCAAAATAATTACTCTGCTCCCATTTAACCTTCTCGATATCAGGGTTTATCAGATTTTTGTAGTTATTTATAGAAATTTATAATAATTCATATAGTGACGTTCCTACTCGATCACTTAGAAAATACTACAATAGAATTGCAATCATCGATATACTTTGCTACCCTGTATATACTTAGACATGTAATTTACCTAAGTATAATAAAGTGTAAATTCAAATTTATCTAATAAATATTATTTTACTAAAATGGTATTTCATGTTAATAACTATTTCCAAAACTAGAAATAATGGTTGTGCCTATATCTACCTTTTAAAAGACTGTTGAAATATATTATTTGCATTACTTACCTTTGCGAGGAAACACTTTATCAGAAGTTTTATTCATTTTGAAAGATTTTTAAAGACGAAAAAAATGATCAAAATCAAAATTATTTTTGTTTACACACAAATAAGACAACTGTCAAACAATCGCCTACTTGACAAATTTTAGCTCAGGTGGGATTGTTAAAAGGAAGGTTGAAAAAAGGAAAAAAAATAATAATAAAATATGCATTGTTATAAATTGCACTGAAAATTTTTATAAAGAAGTTACTCTAGAGAACTATTATTTCCGATTTATACCAGAGAAACTTTAATTTTTTATCTTTTTTTTTTTTAAATATGTCGATAAGCACTTTCTTTGAATTTTCTAACAACGAAATTGCGGTTTGTTTAGTTTTTGGGGTAGATTGAAACATGCATTGACAATTTCTTGAAAACTGGTTCAATATTCTTTTAGTTTATTAATATGGTGTTAAATCGTTGGAACTAAAACTTCAGTTTATTCGGTATAAGGTGGCACGTAGAAGAAGTGCATATTCATTTTAAACAGGTTTCTTGGTTGATTCCATAAATTTTATACTTAATATTCCTTATTAAATTACTACGGTCGCACATAGTAACTCAAAAGGCAACCTAAGTGATTCCGCCTTAGTTAATTATAATTTATCAGATATTTAAAATTTTACTGAAGAGTAAAAATATATACAGGGTGTCTCTAAAACGTCTGCACGAAATGCTAGCGCAATTTCTCAATGCTAAAATATGAGGATCAAGTCCAATTTACCTTAGTCCAAAAATTGAGACTTTTCGAAAGACAGGGAGTTAAAGTTATATTTTTTTTAAACTTTTTTATAAATATTTATCTTAACAATATCTTTATTCGCACTAAACTTGGTACTTTGAGGTTTTTGAGGATAAGAAATCAAGATCTGATTATAGTTTCGATATACATTGCAGAGAGCGCCATTGCATCCATTCCACCTCCAGAGAGTACAAAAGCTTGTATTGAAACTACAGTCTATTCAAGAACTAGAAGAATAATAAATCATTTTTGACCCTTTTTTTCTTCGCAAACTACCTGTGTTCTTTAATCCGGTGTTTTCGGCAAAATCTGTTAGGATTAGAAATTTTCAGCCGGATTCACTAACCTGGTTTAAATTTAAACCCGCCCTAAATTAACAGCTGAGGTCTTAAATTGACAAATGCAACAGTAAGTCAAGCAAATTTTAAACCCTAAAAATAAAAGCATAACAAATCATTTTGTTTTATTATTGAACCGGCAAAAATGGAGAGCTTTATTTGTTTTCGGGATACAACTATTTCTCCTAAATATTTCAAGGCTATATCGCAAGGTTCTTATCCTTAATATTCCTATATAAGCGTTTATTTCTTGACATATCTAATATAAATTATGATAATATCCTAAGCAAAACAAAACTGTTCCACTATAAGATTTAAATTTCATGGCAAATAGATCGGGTTGAAATATTAAATCTTTTTAGTGAATCTGGCTGTTTATAATTAAAAATACCGGTCTACAATAGTGGACTATTTAAGTTGTATAACAATAGATATTTGGAAGTGTGACGTGTTAAAAGGGATTTTAATTATTGGCATAGGCGTAAGAAGGAGGTTTATTTTATCACTATGTATTTATGACATAGAATATGATTTCGGTCATAAACACAAAATAGAACTAAGTTATTATAACATTATTTTATTCCTTAACAATTCATATACATTACAAAATATAGTTAATTATACCATAGTTAATACAAATCACAACTGTATTTTTATTATTTTTAGTTCTGGCTTAGAAACCTTTTTAGGCCCATTCAGACTAAAAGGTAGCCTTATTGTCTCAAAAAATTTTAAGTTATAATCTAAATACTTATAAAATACCCATTACCATAAATACAAGAAGTTAAACATATGTAAAAAAATAAATTCGCCCATATAGTATCAAAATTTTTTGGAGCTATCGGTCATTTTTTTATAAATAAAAACATTGTTAGGACATTTGACGTTTCGACTTATTTATTTCTTAAAATATAATTAATTTTTATGTTATAGTTAAAATTAGACTTAATTATTTTTATTTCTATTTCACATCTTACTTAATTAATTTTTTTATATGGAAACCGATAGCTCCAAAAAAATAAAACAAACGTTTTAATTCTACACGCTTAAGAAAAAACACAAATGCAATAATAAAAAAATGACTGCTAATTGGACTAAAATATATATAAAATTAAAGAGTGAGACATACTAAAATAAAAATAAATAAATTGTTAACAACATTAAACAATAAAATACAACAAAAACAAAAATTTAAATAATAAATTGTGCTTACACTGGTAAACATTACGTATCTAGTTCGTAATCAGAAGCAGTGGAGCTATCTTCGCCTAACTTAATTATAATTGGTTCCGCTATCTTATCGATCATGTGATCTAATTTCCACATTTTGTTTTCTTCTTTTATCATGACAGTCTTTCACTTTTACGCAAGTGGTACGGGGTGTTATCCATTACTATTAATGATCCCTTTGGTATAAGATCTAACATATCTTGAAAATATTCCTCGAAGACGTCCTCGTTCATATCCTCGTGATAATTCCCTGTCCTATTGAACAGAAAAGTTAATAAGCCTCCCTTAATAAAACCTTTAGAACTACCGACGCGTGTAATTATGAGCCTGTGGCCTTTTCCTGTAGGTTGTTTTAGTCCAGTAGACCAACAAATATCTTTTCTATCTTGGCGATGTTGCTTAATTGTTGCGAGATATTTCCTTCTCCATTGGACTGTTTCCGGGCGATATATAGAAATAGATTTCCTGTCTGGTTTTTTCCAGCAAAAAATAAGTTCTCTGAGCAATTTCCAGAGCTCAGTCCTTTTAATTTCAGATAAATCCCGATCTTCATTAATTTTAGTTAGAATTTTGTCGACGGTTTGAATCTGCTTCTCGTAATACAATGTATGTGAAACTCTTCTTATTGCAGTTTTCATCTCTTCTTCCATCGGGGTTTTTCGTGTTCCTGTGACCGAATGTGGCTTGGGAGCACTAACAATACCAGTCATCTTCTTCTCCTTCAGCATTGGGTAAACAGTAGCTTTTCCAACTCATTTCATTTTGGAACACATCTCAACAGAGCTTTCAACATTATTATCCGAATATTGATGTTTTAAAGCATAGTAAACATTCATCGTAATAAGTTTTTCGTTGAGGGAAAAATGCCCTGGTTTTAACGATTTTGGAATAAATATAGAGGTGAAAGACATAGTTTTTGGGTATCTCACATATCTCAAATAATATATAAAAACCAGCGCAAAAAAGATAAATCACTAAGCACACACTGTATGATGTACTCTGCTCACTGACAGAAATTAAACTGCTCTCAATTTTCTTATTGCAATAAATTTATAAAAGCTTATAATATTTAAATATAATTAAATATAAGTAGATTTATGACAGTCCTCAGTTACCTGCAGCACTGGAACAGGTACATCGGAGGTTTCGGTGACAGTTTTATTACTCTCTCTAATTCATGGATAAACTATAGGCTTTCTGTCGATTCACCAATGAAGCAATGATGTAAATTTACATAATAAACATGTTTTTGCTAACAAAAACCTGCATGCAGTAAGGGTTGTGCATTATCAACATGAATTTAAAATTAACTTATAGGCATGGATCATTGACAGATTTATTATTGGTCCTCTCATCTTAACGTTTTAAATTACTTAAAACATCTAGTAAACATATGGTTCATGTACGACTGTGCACCCAACATTGCACATTGAATATTAGAAACCATGTAAATAAAAACTATCAAAATCGATGGATTGGCAGAGGAAATGGTGCTCTTGCAAATTGACCACCTCGCTCACCGGATTTAACACCTATGGCTTACTTTTTATGTGGAACTCTTAAACAGTCTACTGTAAACAGCCAAGAATGGTGAGCATGAATACAAAATTCAGTAAACACTTTATGGTTAGATACAGAGATAATGGAAAGGATGCAGTTCAACTTTCTCCGTAGAATTAATCTTTGTGTACATGACAACGGATTAAATAAATAAGTGACTTTCTGTGTTATTCTTATTATTCTTTGCCAGTTGATTCTAACATTATTATCATAGATCGTTGGTATGTAAATTTTTATTGTTCTGGATAAAGCATGAACGCGGCTACGAATAGTCTCAATAAACAATAAAATATTTAAATTCAATTATCTTAAAACAGCTGCTTGAAGCGCAACCTTCTAGGTATAACTTTTTAGATAAAAGATGCCAAGAAATAAGAATTTTTAATTAGATATTTGATATATTGAGGTACAAAAAAGTTATGAAGCTCTAAGTGTATGTTGTAGGTAGTATGGAGCTATAAGGTTTCTGTTGTATTCTTTAGTAGAGGTGACGGATGACAAATTATGGAAACTTTCGTAAGTTGGCTCTATATTACATAGCTCATATAATAAATAATTTGATGGATTGTGGTTCTGACTGTTTGTGTGACAAATCTTGATATTTCTTAATGCTTAATGCTGTTGTTTCGACAATCTTAAAATTTCTTGTCGCTGGTGTTTTACAATTTAAATATAGTGACATAGTAGTTTTGATATAGTGAGCCCTGAGATTTATATATAAGCCCCGGAAAATGTTTTACTCTACTTTACTGTAACAATGTCAATATTAAAATTAAGTTTATTGTCTACTGATATTCCTGGATACTTTGCTATACTTGTGGACTGTAGATGGTCTTTATAGAATGGAGTTCTGACATGGTGTGTGATTAAATATAATATAATGTGACTTAGTTGGATTCGGTTTTAGTCTCCATTTGTTAAACTTAGTCCTATTTAAAAGTTCTTGAAGATGTTATGTGGTTGTTTGACAGTGTCACTATGTGACACAAGGATGGTATCATCGGCAAATTACAGTATATAAGAATTTAAAAGGAAAGGGGATTGCATCTGTGGCTGTATAATTGCTCTAGCATATTTATTATATAAAAATGGAGATAATGGTGATCCTTGTAGGAGACCTTGAATTCTTTTGAAACATATTTACTGAAAAGTGCAAAAGTGAAGCATTCTTTTAGTGGCGCGATGACCCTTTAGATTACAAAAGCACTGTAAAACTCCACAGATGCCGAAAACTGGTAAACCTTCGTGTCTTTAGCAAAATAAGCACAACTCTTTGAATTTGAGAACTACTTTTTGAACCAACTAGATAAATAAATATCAAATTAGCTCTTAGGCTTCTTCGCTTGACTGAGGAAACCCGGGAAGGTCGAAAGCAACCATATTGGGATATCATATTAACACAAGGTTAAGGTGAATCCCGGACCTAGTTTGCTCGCCTAATCAAACCTCCTAATCCAGTACTCCTTTTGGGATTTCGCAAATCTCCGCGAAAACAAGTGTTACTTGGAGGCGCATCTGAGTCTTTTGGATGTATAAACGGATAATCAAACATGGCAAAAGTATTCTTTGGTTTAAAAACCTGTTACGTTTGGTGCTTGTTTCGACTTCGGTTCGCCCTCTTTAATCAGTCAGTCGAACTAATGAATACTTTTACCTTGCTTGATCTTCCTTTATCCATCCAAAAGGTTCAGGCGCGCCGTCAAGTAACACTTGTGTTCGCGAAGATTTGCAAAATCGCAAAATGAGTACTGGATTAGGAGGTTTGATTAGGCGAACAAACTGCGTCCGGGATTTACCTTAATCTTGTTGTATCGCGTTTGTTCACTGTTGAAATAAAGCGGATTTTTTCTTATGGTATGTGACAAGAGGTTAAACATGAATTCACCACTACACTCCGATGTCAAATCGGTAGTTAGCCGAGTGGACAACGATGGATGAAAGCCAACCAAAACAACCAGAAACGCAATAGTCGGCTGGTAAGGTTAAGGTATCCTATTTTGGGATCCACATCGATTATCTTGAAAAGGACAAAACCATCAATACCGAATATTATATAGCGTTGTTGGTGCATTTGAAGGAAGAAATCGCGAAAAAACGACCCCAATGAAAAAGAAAAAAATGCTCGTTTTCCAAGACAATGCACCTTGTCACAGGTTAATCGTAACGATGGTAAATTTGCACGATTTTCACTTTGAATTGCTTCCGTATCCACCATATTTTCCAGATGAGGCCCTCAGCGACTATTACATGTTCGAAAAACTCAAAAAAATGCTCGCCGGAAAGAGATAGGGCTCCAATGAAGAGGTAATCGCCAAAACTAAAGCGTATTTGAAGGGTTGGACAAATAGGCGTTTGTTTCAGTCTAGCACTTGATGACAGGGAGTAGACGGAACGAAGTCTAAATAGATGGCGCAACTAGTCTTCACCAGAATGGCACAGACAGATAAGACAAAATACTATCTCCATCTGTACCACCAAAGGAAACTTCCAGGGGGGAGTAACTTTTCCACTTATGTGGAGCCTAATTGTAGATAAACTTCTCTGTGATCTGACTACTCTGGGCATATCTTGTCAGGGTTATGCCGATAACGTAGTCATAATCGCGAGGGTTAAATTCAAGATTACCCTCTGTGACATAGTCCAAAGACTTGAACATATTAAAGAATGGTGCCAGATGATTGGATTAAATGTCAACCCCACCAAAACGAGCTTAGTAGCATTTCCAAGGAAATGAAACCTCAACCTGAAAACCATCAAAATGGATGGGAACGTTATTGCCTGTCCCTAGATCATAAACTTATCTGGAATGAGCCCGAAAAAGTAATTAACGAGGCTGCTAAAGAAATAGACGGATTTTGTATTTCAGTGTATATTTTATTACTATCGGTCAAGCGCTTTCGGTCTAACTTAGACCATCCTCAGGGCTCAGACCTCGTCAAAGGGCACACCTTAACCCTGCCAGTTTGAGAACAGTCTCCAGTCGCCAGCGTAGCCTCTACACAGAACAAGTCATACAATTAAAAATTTTTTAAAAAATTTGTTACAAATTAAAATTAAAACTAAAACATTCAACATACTAGTACATTGACATTTTTAAACAATATGTTTTAAAAATGTCAATGTACTACTGTGTTGAATGTTGTAGTTTTAATTTTAATTTGTGACAAATTTTTTAATAAATTTTTATTGTATAAGACTTGTTCTGTGTGGAGGCTACGCTGGCGACTGAAGACTGTTCTCAAACTGGCAGGGTTAAGGTGTGCCCTTTGACGAGGTCTGAGCCCTGAGGATGGTCTAAGTTAGACCGAAAGCGCTTGGCCGATGGTAATAAAATATACACTGAAATACAAAATCCGTCTATTTCTGGATTTCTGCGGTGTACAAGCCTTGATGGTCTGTAGAAACTTTGCGGGAAAACGTTGGGGCCCAAACTCAAAAAACTTGCAGTGGATGTACACTGCTATAGTCAGACCAATCATCACATATAGGGCAGTGATCTGGAATAAAAGAACCAGTCTGGCAAATACGAAAGCCAACCTCTCGAAAGTTCAAAGACTGGCGTGTGTGTGCATAACTGGAGCAATAAAAACCTGTCCAACGGCCGCCATGGAAGCAATCCTAAACCCTACACTTCTGCATGTATTTGTGGAGAGTATGACGAAGAGGGCAATGTATAGGATGATGAGAGATGAAGTCATAAAGCGAAGGTCCAATCTCTTATCCAGAAAACAACAAAACTGGGACATGGCCCAAGATTGAAATGAAAAAGAAGTTCAACTTTATGAAAAACACAAAGTTGAATTGCAAAAGTCAATGGTACACCACTGAAAAACTCAAAAAGAATTCTATCAAATGGCATACAGATAGCTCCTAAAAAAAACGGAGGCAAATGGAACAGGAATGTATGGACCTAGCACCAGACATCATGAAAGCTTGGGCAAGTCACCAAGCATCTTCCAGGCGGAAATACACGTCATCAGGAAATACATTCGATTCAGCAAAGAAAAAAACTAACATGGACAGCAGATTATCATGTCAGATAGTCAAGCAGCGATCAATGCGCCGAGTTCTCAAGTAATCAGCTCCAAGATCACCTGGGAATGCCTAGAGGAACTAAAAAAATTAAGTAAGTAATGTAATGTAATGCTAAAAAGACAGGAAGAGAGCAGGAGATCCAATTACTGGACGGATCTGCAAGGAATGAGACAAGCGAAGATACTTCTTGGGAACTACGACCAGAAGAGATTCAACGAATGCATAGGCCTAAGTAAAAACCAACTTAGAGTTCTAACAGGACATTGCCACCTGAAAGGACACCTCAAGAAACTCGGATTGATAGAAAGATAAGGGTGCAGATTTTGCGAGGACCAAACCTCTATTCACATCCTCTTTGAGTGTAGCGCTTTAGAAATTTCCTAGAATGCAGTTCTTGGGAGCACACCAAATAGAATAAGGGGAGCTACCCACTTTAAAACCGTCCAAAATTCTAAGGTTTCTGGGGGAAATAGGATGGAGGGCGGCAAGGCATCCCTAACGACCTAGCAGCAAAAGGGGAACACGATCTACGAGGTCGCAATGTACAAATCCCCAATTTCACACACATACATACACATCAATCTAGAATGAGACTATGTTGTTGAAGAAAGTCGAATTTTGCCAAAAAATTGTGAGTCTTGAAACTTTTCGAATCACCTGTTATCACATCAAATGTTTTATCTAAAGTACTTTCTTGGCTCCTATTATTTAATTTTTATAAATGTAAATTAAGAACTACGATTTGAATTTAAGATTTCCAAAATAATTATGTGGAGCCATAATATATTAAAATTTAATTTATTAGCATATACCTTTTTAATTTTACCAAAATTTTAAAAATGTTTTATCGAAATAAAACTAGGCTGGGTTTCTTAATTTATTTATTTTGGTCTCTCAGTTGTATATTCTTACTATTCGAAGAAAAACGTATTTTGGTCGAAGTTTAAATGTCTTTAAAAGATAATTAAGATTCACTTTAGTTCAACTTTTGCTTGATATAATCTGTTTTTTCTTCAGGAGATAATCTTATGAACTGGTTCCAGATAACCTACAATTTAACATAAAAATTATTAGAGATAATCTTACATTACGTCTAATGAAGAAATAAGTTAGAATATGAAATGTATCAAAAGATATAAATTTCAGTACAAGTTTTTAAAGTCGCTTAAACCTTTGTACTTTATACAGAAAAAAATTGCCATGACTTCATTTGACCGTAAGTCGATAAGTTGATAGAAATATTGTTTGAAGTAAAACCGGTTTGCATCTAAATATGAAATTGGAATTTTAAAACATGGAGAAGAAAACTGCAGAATTGAAGATTTTAAATAATTTTTTGTCTAAAATTGTTCACGATCTTTAAAATAAATATCCATCAATCATTCTGAAATTGATTTTGTCTTGACCGACCAGATCATCCCCTTAACAGGAAATATGAGGAACTGATCTTGCTTCAATAGGTCAGACGGATCAACTCTGAATCTAGCCATCTATGAAGTTCATTTGAGGTCCGAACATACATATACATACATAACATAAATGGGTACTTGTGGATAGTATAACCCTGGACATTTTTAGCCTGGGTAACTATATATTTTCCTACAAGATAATGGTGAGTTCATTCTACGGTTCTATATCCGCGGAAAATATTTTAGCCGGGTTGCTCCCATCAACATTAGTATACTGTCAAATTTTCAAAATTTACCTCTATATATATTTTTATAGATAGATTTAACTGGTTCCCGGTCCCGGCACAATACATGTATGTTTGAATGATAAAGTTTAGCCAAGGTCTAATGTCACGCCTAACCTTTCTTGCCTTACAACATGACCCAATAACACGGTCACAAATTTGTAGATGTACCTATTGCAAATTAAAGGTAATTTAATAGTTATATCACACAAGTAAATCTTAATATAATCTGAATAAAGCTTTGTACTTTACTCTTAAATTCGGATTACATGACTTTACTCTGAATTTAAAGAATTATAAGTAAAACTGCTCTGAAATATTGTAGACTGATGCTGCAGGACGGTCAGTTGATTCTGATGTCGCAAGTCACGGTCATGATTAGCGTAAAATAACAGCTTTTCTTTTAAGAAAATTGGACCATCAGAACGCAATAAATTTATCAAAAAACTAAATAATACTACTTTATAGTATTTTAGATAATTTTTACATTTTATTTTAGGTGAAATTTAAACACTCTGTATTCTGTACAACTTGTAGACGGTTTCTTGTTAAAAGACCCAATCAAGGGCAATAAACAATAGTGCAGTAGTAATTTGTCGGCAATACAGGCGACTAATACATTCCGACATGCACCTGGCTGTGCGAAGGACAGATCGGAAATAAGCATGCAAATACTGAACGCGGTTTCGCCGACCTCCCCTATATATATATATATATATATATATATATATATATATATATATATATATATATATATATATATATATATATATATATATATATATATATATATATAACGCGAAACTACCCTGATGAGTCTAGTAGAGACGAAACATGTGCCTCTGCCGAGGATAAGTTTTGACTTTCTTCTCGATATGGTGGTACAGGTAGGCTATCATCTCGATGGTGGTGGAATTGGATAGATTGTGTTCTGGAGCAATCTATTCAAACTGTGCAACCTCTAACACGGAAAGGATATGATGGAACGAAGTTTGCATTTTACTTCATATATATATATATATATATATATATATATATATATATATATATATATATATATATATATATATATATATATATAATAAAATAGGAAATTCTCGGCTATGCAAAGACCGTCGATAAATATTACTTTCGTGTTAAAAAGTGCAGAGAACTTCAAGTTCATAGATAAACTCCGGGTCCGAAAACATTGTTGGTTTGTGTTGTTCTTGTGTCATTGAGTGAGCCATCGAGATGTTGGCACTGTGTCTTATTTACTGTTTTTCAACCGTGAAATCTGTTTATAGGACACAGATGCGAGATGATGGTTTGTACCGAATGCAATGGCCTGATGAGTCCCATACTAGGATGAAACAGCGCTGTCGTCATTTTTCGAACCAGGAGTTTATCCATAATCTTGGAGTTCTCCATACTTTTTAACAGGAGAGTAATATTTATCAACGGTATTTGTCCGCATAGCCGAGAATTTCCTATTTTATTTTAAAATTATACGATCGATAACTTCTTTTATATATATATATATATATATATATATATATATATATATATATATATATATATATATATATATAAAAGAAGTTATCGATCGTATAATATATATGTATATGTATATGTATATATGTATATAGCGGTGCAATAATGGAGCAACTTTGGAGAGCACCAGTCACTATACTTCTCATAGACGGGAGACTGCCACCATCACACACTTTCCGTGCTCTTTCGGGAGAAATGTGCACTAAGGAAAATGCATTAAAGCCTCACAAAATCCAAGGTAACTTGTCACAAAGGAGCTGATGATCAAGTACGTCAAAAAGCTTAGGGTAATCATAGACATAAAAGTATATAGCCTGTGGATTCTATAGAAGCACGTTGGCTTTCATTAAGAACGAAAGCTTTCACGCCTTTGGTCAAGTTGAAAATCATGGTTTTTGGGTTTAGACTGTGTCAAATTAGGATGATTATCCGACGTTTCGCGTACGATTGCACCTGGCATCTTCAGGGATCTTTACTCCCCGAAATTAGGATTACAGGAAAAAACGAATCCTTTGTTAAAAACTCTGAACACTTTGTCCAAAGATTAAAAACCATCCAATTAGAGCCCGGAGACATATTGGTCAGTTTTGTTGTAGAATCCCTGTACACAAATGTTCCTATAGATGATTCAGTTTCCATAATATCTGACATATTACGAAAAATAGCATGGACTCCACCCTACTAGAATTAATTAAAGCATGTCTGATTTCCATGTATTTTACTTTTCAAGGAACTTTCTACTAGCAAACTTCGGGAGCGGCCATGGGATTTCCGCTATCACCTGTGGTACCTAACATCTTCATGGAAGCTTTCGAAGAAAACGCCTCGTCTTCTGCTCTTCTAAAACCTACATTTTGGTGCAGATATGTAGATGATAGGTTCGTAGTTTGGCCGCATGGCGCAGATAACCTCCATAATTTCCTGGATCATCTAAATCAACAACATTCTAGCATAAAATTCACTATGAAAGCTGAATCAAATGGTGCCCTTCCCTTTCTTGATGTACTAGCACAAAGGAAAGAGAATGGCAAATTAGGACATTCTGTGTACAGAAAACCAACATACACAAATCGATATCTCAATGCAACGTCACACCATCATCCTTAAAAACAATCCGTTATAAACTTTTTGATACATAGAGCACTTTCAATATGTGACGAACAATCACTGAAATCAGAAAAACTGACTAATGCTCTGAGAGGCAACGGATATTGCGCTGAAGATATGACGTTCTATTAATAAATATAAAAACCCAACACCTCCACAAAATGTCATAAATGAACCTCCTATGGACAGTGTTGCTTCGAAAATCAAACATTCGGAAAATTTTCAACACATGTAAGAAAGTTGGACAATGTTTGAAGTCTCCAAAGGACGCAATTCCATTTCAAACATAAGGCGTTTACAAGATACCTTGCTCTTGTGGTAAAGTGTATATAGGTGAAACAGAACGGTCAATATCCACTAGGCTTAGGGAACAAGAAAAGTGCATAAAAAAGAAACAAATTCTACAATCTGCAGTAGCTGAACACCAGCATTGCCTAGGTCACACTTTTAATGTAAAATAAACTAAGATACTAGCATCAGTGTCTGGTTTCTTTAAACGTAAAATTATGTAATGATTATGATTATCCTCATTTGCTTTTGTTAAGAAATATACTGGAGTAGACTTGAATGCTGAAGAACAGAACAAGTATGAAGTAACCTACCGTTATAGGATTATATCCAATTTTCTTCAACTGTCTTAATTTCATCAGAGAATGCCCTAAAGGTAAACTTGTATCCCGAATTGTGTTATTCCATCCTAACACTACAAGGGCATACCATTTTAACGATTCGTCGGTAAAAGGTACCATAACATCACCTAATATGTATCTTTCAAAACCAAGTGGTTTTACATATTTCCCTGTTTTCGTGTCTTGGCAAATTATTATGTCTAAAATATGATAACGTTTATTTTAGTTAGGTATTATTCTAAAACTATATTTATTCTTATACTAACTAATAAAAAGGGGGAATCAGAAGTACGGCCAATTACATCTCTAGATAAGTACCGATTAGATTCGATGACTACATACATACTTACGCTCTAAATTAAAAATTCATTGAAATGAATATGTTATTATATAAACTGAATATTATCACAATAGTTAAAAAGGAAGTTGTACGGCATCTAAAATTAATCTAAATATGCCATCAATTAAAAAAAAAACAAAAAACACGTTACGTGCACTTAAAACATTCAACAAAAAATATACATGACGTAAAAATAAACCTGCACTACTGTTTAAAAATCCATTAAAGCTATAAAAACATTTTTTTATTAGCTACTTTTTTATAATATTCATAAGTTTTTATTTTGACTATAAACGCAATTCGTTTTTTGCATAGTGTAGCCCTGGAGATTTTTTGCATATATATATATATATATATATATATATATATATATATATATATATATATATATATATATATATATATATATATATATATACAGTGTGCCCAGTAAAAGTCTGTATCATATGGGATTTTATTCATTAATAGCTTTATTCGAAATTTGACTTTGGCATCTAAAGTTTTTCTAAATGCAATTTTTAGGCCATATGCAAAATTTCAACTGTATAAGATAAATTAGATTTTTTGCCCCACATGTGATGCAAAGTTTATTTGTTTTTGACCCAGTATAAGGTAACTTAATAAAATAACTATTTTTGAAAACGTAATTTGTGTCTAAAAGTAATACATATTTTAATTAAGGCAAATAAGCACACAGTGTCATCAGTAAAGTCTGCATTAGGTGGAAAATTTTTTTTTTATTTAACTTTACGTAAAGTTTATCTAGTTTTAACGATTTAATTTAAAACTCCATTATTAAAATTTGTTATGAAGTTATGTTATTAAAAAAAAAGATAAAACAGCTTCTATAATCACAAAACAAAAAAGTAGTTCGCAAGAAAAAAAAGTGAGTTCTTTAATTTCGTTATTACAAAATAACAGAATTTACCTTGTTTGTTACATGCTTCCATGTTAAGGTATTATCAAGGTAAAGACCCAAAACTGTGGTACATTATATTTAATTAGATATTTTGAATAAAGGAGAATTTTTACTAGTTTGAAACTTCATGTGAAACTTACCTGCTCGAGGATAATGTGGTAAAACATGATGTATAAATATAAGTTCTTCACTTCCAACAATACACTTAACAGTGTCTATGGTATCCAATATCAACCGATCAGCAGCTGATATTTTTTTCCATTGATTATATGATGGTGTATATTCCGTGTGCCACTTAGCTGTCCTATATTTTAATGAGGGAGGTAGTCGGTTACCTTTGTAGTCTGGACATTCTATTTCTATACATGTGTCTAACGATAGAAGCTCTCGTGGTAACAACTTAGGTTGTTTTCCTTGAAAAAAAAAAAAGAAAAATAAATGCGATTGCATCGAAATTAAAGATATGATTACAATAAATAGCAAAAACAACTTACTGTATACATCAAAAAATTTTTTTGGAAAATCATAGTTTCCGTCAAATAAGATAAAAATCCTGTACATATATCTAAAATTTTTATTTTGTAGGAAAAAATGCATTTTTTGATAACATTGATACCACCTTTAAATTTTTGCTCTTATGAGCCATGACTTACTGAACTCTTAGATCTATCTTTTTGATAAAATCTTTAAAGGGTCGTAACTCCGAAACAAAACGTTTCCAGACCTATAAGAATTTTAATTTTTATTTTGATAGGCAATATAATCTCAAACGTTTTACAATTTTTTTTACATCTTTTATGAATAAACAGTAATTATAGAAGTCAGTGGCGGTACTGCAGAACTGTTGAACCACCAAAATTTTTAGGCTAAAAGCATTGTTGTAAATATCCTATCAAATATTTTATAACCAATCGCTGAGTTCTGAAACGCAATAAAGTGGAGTCGGGAGTTCATTAAATAAGCGAAAATAATGTTAGAACACAACAGAAAATGCATGAAAGGGTGGTACGAAGAAGAAATGGAATAAAGAGAGACATAATAATGTTGGTATGTCTGATTATATACAATTGTTGCAAAGAGCTTGACGCGTGCGGCCAGCGGCGACGGTCCGTTCCATTCGGTCATACGAAATATGCAATAGGAAGACGGTTCAATTTTAATTGCCTTTGAAACTAATTTGGTTAACTCCGAGTTCGCAGATAGAATACTGCTTCCCTTCTCACACACACTCCGCCCCTCTTTTATGATTTAACATAGTTTTTTTAAGTATGAATCGGTTCTGCAGTTTCGGCAGTTAAGTTTGTTTATTAGCGTTGCGTGTGTTCTTGTAATACGGTGTGGTAAGGTGCGGTAAAAAAAACTGTTAAAACTTATTAAAATTGGATAATCGGGTGGATTTAATATATTCAGTATGGATATTATTTATAGTTTAAAAAAAGTTAAAAGATTTTTTTAATTTACTTATGAAGAAAAAATAAAACTGAAGAAGGATCTTTTGACTGAGAAAGTAGGGTCGAGCCGGGGAAAATCTTACAAAAGACAATTTCATTAATACATGTATTCTAGAAATGACTGGATATCTGACTGTAATAGAAAAAAATGTACTTTTGTGTTTTCCATGTGTATTTTTTGAAGGAGACATGTCTTAGACACAAATTGGTGTAATCGACCTAGTGCATTTAAGTGAAAACATAAAAGGGCATGAGTTATCTAAAAATCATTTGCACAATTAAGATTCGGCGTACTGGTTGAATATTCGGAAACTTAATGATTGTTACAAAAAATAGGTATATTTTCTCAAAACTAATCGATTGTATGAAATTTTCTGGTATATTCGAGTTGACTCTTCGGGGGCACGATGAAACAAAACAATCTGGTAATCCGGGTATTTTTTGTGGTCTAATAAATTTCACTGCCGAACTTGATAAAACTCTAGCGGAACATTTAAAACACTCTACAGTGTTTAAAGGAATTTCTAAGAAAATTCAAAATGACCTGTTAGATTGTACGTTAGAGATATGTCATGAAAAAATTTTGTCTGAGATTCTCAAATCACCATATTTCACAATTATGGCGGAAAAAACAACAGATGTGTCAGCAAAGTCTCCACTGGTCACAATATTTAGATATTCTCGGTCGAGAACTCGAAGAGAGTTTCTGGACCTATTTAGAGCCTTTAAACTTAGATGCAGAAAGTCTAAGCAAAGATATTTTTAGTGTTTTAAATCCTATATTAGAAAATTCAAACAAAAAATTAATTGTTCGGAGTTACGAAGGAGCGGCTGTAAGGAGTGGACAAAGTACAGGGGTGCAGGCAAGGATTAAGGAAATGTATTCTAATGCACACTTTGTACACTGCTATACTCATCAGCTTAATCTGGTAATGTTAAAAGCTGCTACTGAAAGTTCACAAGATCGACTTTTTCTTATATTTAAAATTCAAACAAAAAATTAATTGCTCAGAGTTACGCCGGAGTGGCTGTAAGGAGTGGACAAAGTACAGGGGTGCAGGCAAGGATTAAGGAAAAGTATCCTAATGCACACTTTGTACACTGCTATACTCATCAGCTTAATCTGGTAATGTCAAAAACTGCTACTGAAAGTTCACAAGATCGACTTTTTCTTTGGAAATTTACAAGAAATCCCAGCTTTTTTTTAAATTCGTCTCAACGTGTAGCAGTGTTAAATAAAACCGTTGAAAGACATGTTCCCCATGATGGTTCAACTTATTATAATTTTAATATTAGAACCGTAAATATAGTTTTGAACATCGTGACGATATTGCTAACGAAGCTTCTAATTTATGCACTGAACCGATAACACCAAAACAAAACGAAGAAATGATAGTAAATCGGTCCACCAAATTGCTGCAAACGAAGTTTGTGATATAATAATAAACTGCACAAAAGATCGCTTTGATTTTGAAGATCACTTATGGGCGGTTTCATTATTATACTCCGATCAATTTTGTAAATATTGTAGATCTTTTCCTGATCATACATTAAATTTAACACGTTTCGCATACCCAAATTTAGACAAGGAACATTTGAAAACTGAATTATCTGATATTTATGCCAGGGCAGATTGTAGGGAAATAAGTGGGGCAATTCCTTTTTTGAAATTTTTAATTAAAAATCATTTATCAAGAAAAAAAACTATTAGAAATTTTGATTACCATACCTATGACTACGGCAGAAGCTGAACGATCTTTCTCTACTCTAAGAAGAATACAGAATTTATTACAAAATTCCATGACAAATGATCGCCTAGTGGCTTTATCGATGTCATAAACTAAGTTGCTTTGAAAAAAAATCGAAGAATCGATTTAATATACAAAAAATATTTTTTGGACGATAGTACATTTTTGATTAGCGTATATAGTAAAAACATACGTAAGGGAAAAATGTTATTTGTAAGTATATAAAAACCTTATTATGAAAAATTTTTTATGCATAGACAAGTGTGAGGTGTACAAAGTGCTCCGCTTTTCAAATGTTTAAGCCCTATGTGGAGTTCTAACAGAAATTTGTAAGTTTCTTTGTGTCTCTATAAAATTTAAATAAACTGCAGAACCCATAATTTTTATAGTCACAAGCCGCCACTGATAGAGTTCTAAGTGAGATTATACTTTTAATATACCATCCTCAATTTTCATAAAATGATATAAATACAGTTTGTGTAAAAACATTTACAGCGGTCAATTATTTTACACACTATGCAAGATATCAAAGATATTTTTTGAGTTATTTGTAGATTCTAAAAAGTCTCGGTGGATAAAAGTATGCTCTTTTTAGACATACGCTGTAGATCTAAAAATATGTTGTAGGGTCATATGGTCTTACTGCATTTGCAACTCCAAAACTCAATTTTTTTACTTAGTTTTACATGACCTATCAATCGAGTAAGTGCCGACTGCAGAGTGCTGCAACCGATGGAACTCCATTTTTAATATACCAAGTCATTATATACAGCAGAAGGTAGTCTAAGATCCAATGCACTTCGTCGCTCAATTTAGAGTCGATCTGATAGGTCTGGTAATGCCTAAACAAGCAAGACGGCTTAACTTCAGTTTAGTGGTCGTATGCAGCACCTTGGATTATCATATCAGGGCTGTCTATGCCCTTGCTGGTCTTGCCATAGTGGTGTATAGCTAATTGGTTGTAAGATTCCAAATGTTTCTTCGCCTAATAACTCAAAGAGTTTTTTCAACTTCCTTACTCTTTTTTTTCAATTTGCTTGTTCCAGGTCAGTTGGGAGTTGAAGATTACCCCCGAGTATTTATCTTATCAAAGAGTAAAACCATTTCACCTCACGAAATTATAGGGCCGAAGCGTTCTTTTTTCTGGTTGAGCGTTGATATCAAGACCTTGCTGTCTTATCTACATTTAAATAAAACTTGTGCCAAAATTACCAAGTCATCTACGTATCCCAAAACTGAGTGCTCTCAAGAACACATGCGTAACAAGGTTTCAGAACAGGGGGGAACAAAAGCCCAGCGGCAGACATCATCGACTCGACAATTCAGCAATAAGTCTTACAAACCAGTGTTCTTTTTTACCCTGAGGGTCAAAATGAATAAGGTGTTATAAAATGAACCTTCAATATCTAGATATGCTCCAGTGAGCACTTTACGGTTGCTGATCAGCTCATGGAAGACTGATTCGGTAGATCTCCCAGTCCTATAAAAGGTCTTAATTTATTTAAAATCTTATTATAGGCACCGATAATTTATTAACCGACTTCTAAAAGGAGGTTCTCAATTCGTCGACTATGTATTTTTTATGTATGTACTTCGGAACGGCGAGACCGATTTGAATGAATTTTTTTACGTTATGTTCAGGAAGTTGCGGCGGTGGTCCCATATTTTTTTGGACGAAATTGGTACAGTAAAATCCAAGATGGCGCTGACAATATGAGCAACCAAAAAAATTTATTTTGTTCAAATTTCTCCAAAATTGGTATGTGGGAATTTTAGGGGCCGTACCCAACGAATTCGAGATTATTTTTAAAAAATTCAATATGGCAGATGCAATATGGCGGCCGAAAAAATTTAATTTTATCCCATTCTCACCAAAATTAGTGTGGGGGAGTTTTCGGGGTCGCTCGTAACGAATCCAAAATATTTTTAAAAAATTCAATATGGCCGATTTTCTCTAAAATTGGTACGAGGGAGTTTTCGAGGTTGCACATAACGAATCTAAAATTATTTTTAAAAACTTCAATATGGCGAATCCAATATGGCGGACGAAAAAATTAATTTTGTCCGATTTTCTCCAAAATTGGTATAGGGGAGTTTTCTGGGTTGTACATAACGAATCTAAAATTATTATTAGAAAATTCAATATGGAGGGAGGATTCAATATGGCGGACGAAAAAATCAATTTCGTCAGATTTTCTCCAAAATTGGTATCGGGGAGTTTTCGGGGTTGCACATAACGAATCTGAATTTATTTTAAAAAAATTTAATAAGGTATATCCAATATGGCGAATAAAAAATTAATTTTGTAGGATTTTTTCAAAATTGATATAGGGGAGTTTTTGGGATCGCACATTATGAATATGAAATTATTTAAAAAAAAATGAAATATGACTTATCCAATATGGCGGATAAAAAGTCCAAGATGGCGGATTAAAGATTCTACATCTCTCTATTTTGTCTAAAATCAGTATTGGGGGATTTTTGTTAGTGTTAATTACGAATTTAAAATATTTTTTAAAAAACCGAATCTGGCAGATTCAATATGACGTTCTGAAAATTTTACATTCTTCGATTTTCTCCAAAACTGATATAGGGGGTTCTTGAGGGTGTAAATTATGAATTTAAAAGTATTTTTTCATGATTCAATATGGCGATCCAATATAGCGGAATAAAAATTTTACTTTTTTCGATTTTGTTCAAAGGTGGAACTGAGTCGGTTTTGAGGATGTAAATAGCGAATACAAGATTATTTTAAGAAAATCTAATATGTCAGATGCAATATGACGGTCTAGAAATTTTAAATTTTCGGATTTCATCTAAAATTGGTACTAGGGAGCAGTGAAGAGTTTAGATTTAGATTAGATTAAGATGTTCAAATTATTTTTTTGAAATTCAATATGGCGGATTTAATATGGTGGGTTGAAAATTTTACCTTATTCGCATGTTTTCAGATTTGGTATTAGGGGGTTTTCGGAGTCGTGTATTACGAATATGAAGGTAATTTTTTACAACTATTAAGTTGATAATATTAAAAATTGACAATTTTACATTTTCAAATGTTGTCTAAAATTGATATTGCGAGGTTCTTGGGGCGTATACAAACTCAATATGCAGTGTAAAATATATCGGGCTAAGAAATTTACGTTTCAAGTTCTTTAGATATCGATATTGAGAGGTTTTGGGGCCTATATTACCAATCTAAAATTAATTTGAAATTTAAGATAGTGTACTTACTATGACAATCTAAATATTTGCCTGATACAACTTCATTGGTATTTGGAGAACTCTAAGAATCAAAGAATTTTTAGTGGTTCATTTTAGGGTGATTTACAACTTTGGATAAAATGGGTACTTTTTTGCCACCTTGGAATCATTGCGAGGTACACTAATCTCGATTAGTACTTAGTTCAAATAATTTATGGGTATCATAATGAATTCAAAACAAAAAATCGAAAAATAAAATTTTTATAAAAAAAATTGAACCGACTTCTAAAAGTGCTCTAAAAAGTGAAAAATAACTATAATTTTTATATGAAATTGAAATTTTTGAAGTCGGCGCCAAATTATTTCTAAATGAAATATATAACTACTAATATATAGAAATTATGGTAAGAAAGTAATTACAAATAAAGTATTTTTAATCTGTTTATCCGAATCACATTTTGTCAGGTTTTAGTCTGGCGCCGACTTCAAAAATTTCGATTTCATATAAAAATTTATAGTTATTTTTCACTTTTTAGAACAGTTTTTGAAGTCGGTTCAATTTTGTTTTATAAAAATTTTATTTTAAATTTAAATCTTTAAAACTTAATACATACATGAGGCAACTGTTTGGCTGACTTCAGTCCGCATGATAAGTTTGTAAAAAATAAACACACCGCAAATCAAATTTCATCAAAAACCACAGAAAAATCAAAGAATTTGTCGAACACTAAATCGGATTTTAAATGTTTATTAACTCATTATAAAATAGAAGTTAGTAGCAAAATTGGTATAATAATTTTTCACATCGTGTGCCACGGAAATTTTTTTTATTTTCATCTTAAACAACCCTTCATCAGCAACAGAAATTGGACTTGGTACGACTTGGTGGTAGGATTTTTTTTCACTATATATTACTTACCATAAGTAATATGAATGAAATCAAGGTCCAATATTCTGTTCATCAATTCATAAGAATAAAGACCTCGTAAGCTTAAATAATTTAATGCACAAGGCAGACATCTTGGATAATTATTTATTTCAGCTATCCTACTATCCTTATGAAGTTCTTCATATGCTGCTTCAAAAATATCTGGTGTAGTCTTAGGAGTAAAATCAAACATTGTTAGTACATTTAAAATTCTTTCAATGTCTTTTAGCCTCGTATTTGGAAGCGCTTGGACTAATTTTTCTGCGCATTTACTAAAAATTAAGAACACTAATCAATTATTGAAGCTCAAATTAAGATTATTTAGATCTATCAGTGGTTTAAAGCACGAAGTTTTGGTACACACCCTCTCTCAATTTTTGAAATTTGCGCTACAACGATTTCATTTAATAATAATAATAACCATCCTTATTTCAAATTGAGATACAATAAGTGTAACAAAAAACATATTACATACACAAAATGACATGACGTCACCAAAAAGTGTCACATAGTGACACCAGTTATAGTACGAAAAATTTTACATGGTAATTGCAACAAAGTCTTAAATCTATATCAATCAACAATTTTTTAATACACCTTTTAAAACATTTTTGAGATATGATTGATTTACAGCAATCAGGAAGATAACACTAGTCAATAAAGACAAAAAAAAAATTGCGACTGATGTTATAATGACTGTCCGTGGGAGTTTCCAGCATCCTGATTGCGAATTCAACAACGAAAATTTTCTACCATGTATAGATTTTGAGTTATAGAATGTATCAGGTATTTTTATTTAATACCAACATTTCTATATAATATTTATACATAAGTTCAAAACATTTAAAAATAAACTAGATATTTTAAGGATAACAAGATTTATTTACAAAAATACACATGAAAATATATTTATAGTAAGTCTTTTGTATATAACTTTTTTGCAAATATTGACTTTCGTTTAAATTCCTGATCGCCTTCTCTCATAAAAAAACAACAAATATTGCTAGATCCCATCTGCTTTAATAGCGTTGCTCCATTGCTACTATGTCTTGGTGGAACCTTTATCCTTGTTCGCGACTAACCTCACCCAAATTTTCTGGGAACAAATTTAAATGGGAGTGCAAGAAGCGTATTTTAAGAGACATGCGACAGCCCATTTTGTAGTGCCTTTCAAATAGTTCTTCTACAGGTTTTTCGTAGTTTTCTACTTTTTTGTTTCCTAAAAACTGCGAAACAATTGTTTTAAACGAACTCCACGCAGATAATTCAATCATCACTTAATTTTTTTTATCAAACTGTTAATCCCCTAGTATTTTTCTAATTTGTGACCTAACAAATATTCCTTCCTTAAGCTTAGCATCACTTAGTTCAGGAAAAATTTATTAAGGGTATTTAAACGCATCTCCTTAATGTAATGCTTTGACGAAATTTTTAATCAATCCCGGTTTAATGTGTAATGGAGGTAACAGTACTTTTTTGGGATCAATTAGCTTGACCTGGAATATATTGATCTCTCGGAAGTCATTCTTGTACTTCGTAATGACCCTGTGTTGCTCTACTGTCCGAAAAACAAAAAAAAACAGCAATATTTCTTAAATCATTCCCTGAAGCCCTATTAATAGTCCTACGACTTTTAGGTTCCACCACATATTTGCCACTTATACGTATCATAGCTTATTGCATTTGGAATAAGTGACATACTTTCGTATATTTCCTTCAAGTCAACTGCATGAGCAAAAGGAATAGAGGGTCTTTTGTTGCCATTGTAGAGCAGAACTGCTTTTAAACTTAGTTTATAAAAATCTATAAATAAGCGCCATTCGTCTAGGTTACTTGCAAATCCTAATTTTTCCATAACAGTATTTGGATTAACACAAATATACACTTTATCCTGCAGAGTAAAAAACGAGGATAGCTCCTAGTTATGGCTCCTAAATATTGTAACTTTGGTTCCAGTGGCTAGTAAATTTCATTGTTGTAATCCAGACTCTAATACTTCAGCATGCTCTTTGGACAAATGGAGGTCCCGAACTAGATCATTTAATTCAGGTTGTTTGATTAAATGGGGTGTTTTTCCTTCACTTTCGGGAAAATAAGAATCATCCTTTTCTGATACATTATCGGGCTCTCCCTTACCATCATACATTTCTAAATCTTCATCCCATTTTGCCAGGGGCACTGGAACTGGTAAACCTTCAAAAACCAGTTTTATTGCTGAAGGAATACCCGGATATTCAATATTATGTTTGCTCTATCTTAAAACAATAGACACTTTTGTCATGCAAAAGTAAGAGTCGTTAAAATGATTTGTTGGTTCTCGCTAAATCATTGAAACTGCAAAAGGCATAGAAGAACGTTTGCCATTTAACTAGTTACTTAGATTTGCTACACAGGTTTGGCAACATATGTGAGGAGCCCAATCTCGATCTTGATCGCCAACAAGACATCCAAAATACTTATGATAAGCTTGCTAATTATCCTTTTCTGCAATTTAGGGGTAAACTTGTCACATATGTAGCAAAAACTATCCGTGAGGTTAACACAGCCACGTTTCTGTACTTTAGACATTTTTGTACTGTCGCGTACGTCAGTTCAAAGATGTGATACCACGTTTACAGGCGTCAACTAACTTTATTCAACACAAAGATAACACCAATACATTCTATTAGCTTGTTCACTTCGCTTCTCTAATACTGACCACTACTAGTGCTAAACTAATACTGACGATACGACTGCCGGCCAGCTGCTTTTATAGCCGTTCCATACTTCTGGTATTTTCTAGAAACATCGGATATCGGAACTTCGAAAAGGGACAGCATACTTCTCGTATACAGGGGTCATCTATAAGGAGATTCAGCTACGGGACAGAGTGAAATTTGGAATTATAACGATTTAAACGGGTACTTCCGTTATTTTAAGCCCTAGGAGGTTGAGACTTCGTGGTTGACTTGTCATCCCTAGACACCCCCCGTGGAGTTGCCAGATTGTACACAAACTCTCTAACTTATGGGAAACGCAAATTTGGCAACGTTGCGCTCCGGTATATTACAAACTAATTTTTAAAATAATGTAATTAAAATACTCCTTTATTTTTGCTGAAAAAAATCGTAACTCAAAAAACTTACGCGTTAGGAAGTATATTACCACCATTTTCGCATTTACATTACACTCTCAAACTGGCTGTAAAGTGGTGTAATTAAACAGTCTAAGACATACATAACTTGAGTTTATTTTCCCTTGATGTCAACCGATGAATTGGATAGCTTACATTTCATGTTCTTGTATTGTATTCATGAAATGTCTGCAATTCGAAATTATTTCTCATTTTAAAAAAAAAAAGACCAATAATCCATAAATATATTGCACACGCACTGTTATTATTCCTTCAGCTTTGAATAATATTGGGCAACTTTCACGATACCTCATTTTTTTATGGACCTAAACATTCGTTTTTGCATGACAAACGCATTTTCCATCAAACCATTTCTGCCCCTAAAGGTTATGCTATATTTTATAACTGACTCAAAATTTTCAAAAATCTTTTGAGTTTTTTCGTTCATCTCACGATTTTGATTCCATGTCAAATGGAATTGAGTTTATTTCACAAATTTTTTAAACGTTGTAATTCCTAAAAAAATTTTATTTTTTATCATATCCAAATTTTCATTTTAAATCGGTATGTGGAACAATTTTTGCACTCTACACAATTTTGTTCGAAAAAGTATAGTATTTGTCTTTTCTTTATTTAAAATTTATAATTTTTTGGCATTTCCGTCATATCCGGAAATATGGCACAGAAATTCTATATTACCAACTGCTTTCTTAATAGATTTTCTAAATAGTATATATTCATCTACAAAACCCATTTTCGTTTGTCCCGATTCGATTTTTCGGTTTTAAGATATGGCAAATTGAAATTCAATAGGAACTGCTGTCGTAATAGAACATAGGATACATCAGGATACTTGAGGTTTATTTACCGCATTAAATCCAGAAACACTGCACAAAAAGAAATAACATTTATCATGGCTTCGAGGTTCTTGCCAAATCATAGACTTACTAAACGGATTTTTTTCTAATTTACCGTTACTCCTTAATCTCAAAGACGCAACACAATAGTGACTTTCTATGGAACCCAATTTTTATCCTGATTTTGTATTTTTATTTTAAAGTATTCAACATGGGAATTTTTAACAAAATCATTTAATGGGTAACTTTGCTTTTTGAACGTATATTTATCACAAATGTAGCAAAATTTGTCAGGATTATTTACATAAGACAAATTTATATCAATTACGTTATAACCACATATCAATGGCAAAAATATATGTGCAGTAAAGGAGTAAAGGAATGAAAGTAACACCCTGCTGGAACATATCTACAGATCAGGGAATTGAATGAAGAAAAACCTTACAATGGTACAAATCAGAGTTACACTTATACATCTAAGTGAGCAGATTTAATCGAGTGTAGGGATTCCCCAGTCGTCGCTATCTAGTGGCGAAATACAGAAGCTGAAGATTCGAATAACTAAGGGAATAACGAATACAAAAGCTCAATATGCGCGCGCTAGAGAAATAATTTATTTTATCAAGTTTCACGTCGTGTGGTTTGAAATTATTGGTTTCTAGTTTTGGAATTTGGGGTTTCAGTGTCTTGGATTGTGGAGTTTGGGGTTTTAGGTTATGAGGTGAGAGTTCATAGGATTAAAGTTTATATGGTTTGGATTCATGGAGTTCAGATTATGTACCGGAGTAACTTCAGGCCTTTTGGGTTTTCGACTTTGAGCTAAATTTCAGTTTGTCTTATCTTCAAAACGAAAAATCGAATAGCAACAAATTAAAATGAGTTTTATAGATGAATATGTGTAGTTTAGGAAACTTATTAAGAATGGTGTTGGTGGTATAGAATTTCTGTACCAGACTTCTGAATATGATGGAAAATGCCATTTTCGCCCTTTTAAGTTAGAATATCTCGGATATCTGATGTGATATAGCAATTCTACGGCCAGATTTTGATTCAGTGCGAAAAAATACATTGAAAACCACCAGACCTCACAAAAAACCTTGAAGACCTGTGATCAGAGATAATAATTTTTCCATTTTTCTTTAATATAACCATTCGTTTTCTATTTGACAAATAGTCATTATTTTCCAGATGTTGTAAATGGCTCTAGTAAACTGAAAAATAACCGTGTGTGTGGATTTGCTCTCTAAGTATTCATGTTGATATTTATTAAGAATATTACATTTATTGAAAAAAACCCACCAAGCGACCACATAGCTAATTCAAATCATTTTGAAAAACTAGGTCGAGGCTTCTTGACCTAAAATTAAAGCCACCTTGAGTTGATTCGAAAGAATGTTTTGTTTAAAGGAATTGTTTAACAAATAGTACAACACATCGCTAATTTCGGGTATTAAAACCGTAACAAATTTTCCTGGTGTATCGTTAATTCCATTACTATGTTTATTTTGCTAACTCGTATACTTCCGCTGAGAATATTGGAGTTAAAAACATGGACTAATTGTTTCAATGTGACATTAGAATTGAAGATTTTCCAGATTATCCAAAAAGTTTGGTACGACAGTATGTCAGAAAACGGTAACAGTTTTCTTATTATCAAAAGTAGCAGTAATCAAAATACCTATCAATGAAAAAATAGTAACCAATATTCCTTTCCTTCTACTATTGTGATATTTTAATTGGGACATGTCCTTATTTAAAAAGATACACTAAGCACCAAATCAGGTAGCAATTTGGAAGAATTGCCCCATGAATCAGGATGTACAAGTAAAAAAGGGGGAAAGAAGGAAATTATTATGAAATTACTGACAGTGTTAATACTTACAAGGAAGGTACCTGAAGTGTACGGCTCTGATTTTAATGAAACTTCATTATGTTGTAGAGGGTGCAAAAATAAGAGGTGAAAACCGTCCATAAAGTTCATCCCTAAAAACAGTATTTTTGAAATATCTCTGGTTCAAAGTGAGATATCTTTACAAAACAAAATGAAAATTCCTTGTTCGAAAAGTTTTTTTTTTGCACCCAGGATATCATCCCTTATTTTTTATAAAGGTAAACCTTGTATTCGGGCACGTATTTTAATTCTAAAAATTACGAAATTTAATATGATTGTTTGAAAATATTTTTTTCACGAATACCACAAGTAACTTAAGTTGACGGGTTTCGGGGTTTCTAAAAATAACTAGTAAAAGAGGGTGAGCCACCCCCAAATACTTTTTTCTTAAATCTCACGTTCTAATTAAGATATTTTTACAAAACAAAATGGAAATTACTTGTTACTTGAAATGATGTTGAATCAAGGTATTTTGAACCCCAAGAATATCATTCCCTTATTTCTTATAAGGGTAAACCATCTATTCGCGCCCGTTATTTAAGTTTAAAAATTACGAAATTTAATAAAATTGTTTGAAAATATTTTTTTCACAAATACCATAATTAACTCAAGTTGACATCCTTTGGGTTTTCCAAAAATAAACTAGTAAAAGAAGGTAAGTCACCCCCAAATACTTATTTTTTAAATATCAAGTTCTAATTAAGATAACTCACAAAACAAAATGAAGATTATTGCTGGACATCATTCCTTATTTTTTATTAGGGTGAACTAAATATTTGCACACACAATTTAATTGTAAAAATTACGAAACTGCATGGAATTATTTGAAAACATTTTTTTCACGAATACCATAAATCACTTAAGTTGTATATTATTTTTATTGTTATTTTCAATATGTAAATAATATTTACCAATAAAAATAAGGTTATAAATCCTCTTTTTGTTAATATTAATTGCAAACTTTGCATTTATAGTAATTTCCAACACTTAAAAACACTGAAAAGAGTCACGACAAGCAATGAAACTGAGAGATAAGTAAACATGTTTATGTGTATCAAATATCAAAAAAGCCTCTTCCCCACCGACCATAAACAGCCTTCAAACAAATCAATTGTTTAAATCTATAGGATAACACTGAATAAGTTTAAAATTATTATAAATATTGTTGATCTGATAAAAACACGGTAATAAATTTAGAAGAACTAAAAGTTATAACTAAATATATTACTTCAAAAATTTTTAAATTATTTGTAATCCCAAGAATATACGCAATGCAGGCTGAAAAATGATGACTCTACGGTCATCAAAAAGAAGGAATGAATGGGACCACTATGAAGGGATTTGTTTTTAAAAAAGTCAGGGAGTCGTAAAATAGCGTTTGTTGAGAGACCATATTATGTTTATATTATAAGCTCTTTTCTAATATACTTTTGATATGAAATTATTCAAGTGGGTTTTAATATTGTTTATAGTTCAGGTGTGGGGTATACTCAAGTGTTTCCTTTAAAAAAAGTTTTGTTACAGTGTTTGTGCCATTTACAAATTAAAAAAATACAAACTTATTTTTATTTAGTATTTAACGATAATTCTCTTTCAATTTTTATTTAGGTGTTACGTATAACCTAATAAAATTGAATTGCCATTTTTGTGTATCTAAATTAGTGTCTTTTGAAGTTTAGTGCTTGTGAGGCTTTTACGAAGTAAGTACTTAAGATAGACAAATTTGTTTTTTTACATACTTTTAGGAAGTTGTAGAAAATTAAATAAACATTACGTGTTATTTTTGCTACACTTTAACGAAGTAGTAGTGTGTTTAAAGTTAAAAATTTGCATACTTTTAGGAAGTTGTAGAGAATTAAATATTTATTACGTGTTATTTTTACTACACTTTAACGAAGTAGTAGTGTATTTAAAGTTCAAAATTTGCATACTTTTAGGAAGTTAGTGACATTACGTGTTATTTTTGCTACACTTTAACGAAGTGGTAGTTTATTTAAGTTTATTATAAAGGTTACGAGTGTGCTTATAATATGGGTAAAACAAGAAAACGTCGTGATAGATCCACTAGCAGTAGTTCTAGTTCAGACTCCTCAAATAATAGTAGATATAGGAGAGTAACATCCGAAAGGGATCGTTATAAAATTCGACGTACAAATAAATCTCCAGCAGACGAGAGTAGGCAAAAACGAACATTAGCCACTACTAACGCACGTCAATTAAGCATATCAGAACGCTATGAAAGCTCACGTGGTCGTCAGCTAACGCCAGTGCATAGGTCAGTTTCCACACCTAATATACCAAGTGTATCAGAAAAACGCAGTGCTGTGGCAGAGTCATCAAATTCGCAATCTAGCGACAACAATCAACAATATGATGCTGCTGCTTATGAGGAACGCATTAAATATTTGGAGAATGCTATTGCGGGTATGTCAAGACAAAGCCACGTAATAGATAAACCTTGTATTCCAGCGTTCTGCCCCGAAAACGAAAATATGACCGCAGCTAATTGGTTACAAAAAATAGACAAATTAAAAAATATAAATGGTTGGGATGACGTCACCATCATTTATCACATGCAATCACGTTTATCTGGCATGGCAAAAACTTGGTACCACAGCCTTACTTGTCTGACTCATTCATGGAATGAATGGAAAGCTTTAATTATTAAAACCTTTCCTGATCACGTTGATTATGCAAAAACGTTGCGTAGAATGTTAGATAGGCATAAGTTGCCAAGAGAATCAATGGCTTCCTATTATTTTAGTAAAATGGAATTAATACGAACGGTCCAAATATCTGGCAAAAATGCTGTATCTTGCCTTATAGATGGAATCCCGGATATAACGATCCAAAATGCTGCATACGCAGGCCGTTACGAAACGCCTGAACAATTATTTGAAGATTATTTAACAAATGTGCGTAGTGAAACTCCTACAACAATAAAGTCAAACAAAACCGAATTTTTGAGGCTATATCCTAAAGCGGATTTACGTACATTCACCTCCAGGCAATTCAGATCAAATGTTAAGCCGGATCTACAAAATGTGACTTGTTTCAACTGCAAGATGAAAGGTCATCTACAATCTAGATGTACGAAGCCACGGATTGTTTGCACAAAATGCAATTTATTGGGGCATGAAGCTGCCAAATGCAAGGTTAAGTAAAGTATAGGACAAAATAAGGGTAAGTCGAAATCAGTTTCATTACTTTTAGATAATCAAACATCTGATACCTGTTATTTTATTGATTGCATAATTAACGATATATCATTAAGTGAATATATAGATTCTAGTTGTGCCGCTGTTACGATCCGAAAACCGGAAGCGGAAAGTTTAAAACTAAAATTGGAACCTGCAATGGTTAGGTTATGTGGCTATGCAGGAGGATCAGTGATCGCTAAGGCAAAAGTAACCGTAAGTTTTAAAGGCGACATGGCTACAGCAACCATAGAGGCTCTTGTGGTGCCTGACTATGTACAAAAGTACCTATTATTGTAGGACAACATTTCATTAACGATGAAAATGTAACGGTTATAGTTTGGGGAAATCAAGTTTACCTGTTTAATAATAATAAATTATTGCCCTCGGTAGATATTGATAAATTATTATCAAAAAAAAAGGTGAACTTAGTCGCCAAAGAAAACACGACCATTCTACCAAATCACGTGGGGCATATAGCATTATATAGAGATGATCATTTTGATGATATCTTTATAAATTTGTAAAAACGTAGCTGATCTGATCATTTCCACATTATCCCACCATGTATATTAAAATTTTAAGCATAATAACCTTCTGTCTATTATCAACATATCACATAAGCCTTTGTGTTGTGAAAAACACCAAGTTGTCGCTAGAGGTTATACCTGCTATGTAGATTATAATGTTCCTACCTAAAATTGTTTTTTAACAGAAACTACGAACAGTATAGATTTCACGATAAAAGATATCGAAAGTCATATAAATTGTGATCTTAACAACAACCAACTCACTAAGTTGTTACGAATAATTAATGATTTTAAGGATTGTTTTGCTACTTCTTTAGGGGAAGTTGGTACAACAAATGTTACGAAACTGACGATAAAACTTAGTGATAATTGACCTGTTACGTATAGGCCGTATCGTATGACATTGGGCATTTGGTTTAGTTACTGCCCCTGCCTTATTTCAAAGAGCAATGAATAAAATCTTAGGACCTTTACGTTATAAAACTGTAATGGCGTATTTTGACGATGTACTGGTGCCATCAAAAACAGTTGATGAAGGTTTAGAAAAACTCAAAGATGTGTTAAAACTTTTTAGGGGCGCTGGAATGACATTAAGACTTAACAAATGTTGATTTCTTCAAACCAAAATTGAATATTTAGGTTACGAAATTACGAGTGAAGGAATTCGTCCAGGGTACGATAAAATAAAAGCCATCGCAGAGTTTCCCAAGCCAACAGATGTACATGAAGTTAGGAGATTTTTAGGACTTACTTACGAGCTACTTCCGAAAATGTATTCAAGGATTTAAAGGCCAGTTTTAGGAATATATAGCAGAGATGCTGTTACGGAAGTGCACTGCGATGCTAGCCAAGTTGTACTTGGAGGTATATTGCTACAGAGACAATCTGATGATACACTCAAACCTATATAATACTTTAGCAGATCCACGATTAAAGATGAACAAAATTTTCATTCTTATGAATTAAAAACACTTGCCGTAGTGTGTCCTTTGAAAAAGTCGATGCTTTGAGTAGAGTCAATACTTCAAACAATACATCTTCACTTGATACTATGATCGTAAACGTTGAAGAAGGTGACTGGGTACTCTCAGCACAGCTTCAGAATAGAACACCTAACAGACCAGAAGAGCAACGAATCCTTAAGGACTTGCAGGAGAATCCAAATGTATTACCACCATGAAACGGGACATTTTGCAGTAGGCAAAACGCTAGACTCTTTACAAGTCCGATACTGGTTCCCTTCAATAAGAACTTACGTTAGAAATTATATTAATTGTTGTTTGGGTTTCCTTTATAATAAAAGTTTGGGAAGGAAAACTCCTGGTAGCCTAAACCCGATAGAAAAAGAGCACACTTTCATGGGCACTACACATTTGGATCATCTTGGACCCTTCATAACAAGCATAAAAAGAAACTCTTATTTAATAGGTGCAGTAGACGGATTTATAAAATGCGTATTTTTTAAAAGTAATACCTCACATGAAAACTGCGCCTGTTATCCATTTTCTAGACGGTATTGAGTTATTTGGAGTACCAAGAAGAGTAATATGCGATCTAGGGACCGCATTTACCAGCAGTTTACGGGATGCTGATGCCAGCAGTTTACGGAATGCTGATGCCAGCAGTTTACGGAATGCTGATGCCAGCAGTTTACGGAATGCTGATGCCAGCAGTTTACGGAATGCTGGTGCCAGCAGTTTACGGAATGCTGATCAACTTTAAATATTAAGTGTTTTATGCGCAACATCTACTCCAAGGGCTAACGGCTAAGTGGAGAGAATGAATCGTTCAATTCTTTCTGCGCTAATGGCCTCAGTCGATGTCGAAAGACGATGGGATGAGGCTGTAGGGCGAGTAAAATGGGGAATTAATACTACGATTAATTCCACAACCGGAAAAAGTCCTTACGAGATCTTTTTCGGTTACCGTCCTCGAGGTGTTAACGATGCCTTTTTGACATTTGAAGTCTGTACAGATGAACGTCCAGATCTGGAAAAGTTACGATATGATATCTCTGAAGTCATTAGGTTAAGACAAGAGTGTCAAAAAGAACGTTACGATAAAAAGCGTGCATGCTCAAAAACGTTTAAAGACGGACAGCTTGTACTGATCCGCAAGGCAAAAGGTAGTAACGATGGTCAGAGTAGAAAGCTCGAGCTAAGATATAAGGGACCCTTTGTCGTTACGAAAGTCCTGGATAACGATTGTTACGTTGTTACGGAGTTGCCAGGCACAAGACGTTCAAGAAAGGTATATCGACGAAAATGCCTTTCGGAACAAATGAAATTATTCGTCACAGAAGTTTCCTCGAATGAGGATAGTTCTGCAGATGAATAATATTTAAACATTGCTAACCACTAATTTTCTGTGTATGTGTTACAGGTGGCGCTTCTCGAGGTCGCGAAGATTCGTCAGGTTAGCCGACTGTAATCCCAAGAATATACGCCCATGACGCAATGCAGGCTGAAAAATGATGACTCTACGGTCATCAAAAAGAAGGAATGAATGGGACCACTATGAAGGGATTTGTTTTTAAAAAAGTCAGGGAGTCGTAAAATAGCGTTTGTTGAGAGACCATATTATGTTTATATTATAAGCTCTTTTCTAATATACTTTTGATATGAAATTATTCAAGCGGGTTTTAATATTGTTTACATATTTTTGATTGTCCTTGGTTTCCCTGTTAGCTTCACTATCTCCAAAGGAAAATTTTAGGTTATGTGTCAAGTAATAGATGAGGCAATAGCTTAAACAGCTTTTTCAAATTTACCTTTCTTAAATATCACTGGTCAGAAAATTTCGATCAGTTTTAATGTTGTATCTGGTAAATTTTTGGTCGCCGAATACGAATTTGGTCTGAACACCTTCACATCATGTCAAGTTTTTGAAAAAAAAAATATTAATAGGCAAGAACTTTTAATTTCTTAATGATAAGTATTAAAAAGATTTACGACGGCGTAAATTGAACTAGGCAGTTTCCAATATAAATGCAAAAATTCTCAAGCAGAAATTTTCCACAAAATGCGTGGGGTAAAATTGTGTGGTAATATACATGTGCATTCTATTTCCGCTGAATTAGCTACCAACAGACATTCGCTTACTATTATTAGTTTCGCAAGCTGCGAATTTGAAATGTAATTTCTAAAAGTACAAACGGTTGCTCTTTCTATTTCAGATGTTAATTTCTCCTAAAGGCCCTCAAGGATTCCAAGACGATGAATTGAAAGACAGTAATGGTGTCATTTTGGATTCATATAATTTTCTGCGCTGACCAAATCTACCCATAGCATTTAGCTGTATCGGACTCATGTATTGAAGCTTGCGAAACTTAGTTATATCGGATAAAAGAATTCCGGTTGATGGCCGATCCAACGGAAAGGGACTACATATATATTCAATTAATTTATAGTCTTATATATTATTCATTCTGTTAAACATTTCTGTACAAGAATATCTGCATCTGTATTAGAAAAGTAGAGTTTTGTTCTTCAATTTGAGCTCTCGTAAACTCCTCTAGCACATTGGGAAGTTATAATAGTTTAAGATGAGCCAGAAACTTGTTTTATCTCAAACTCGAAGTTGAAATACTCATTGACAAAACAGGTCAGCAACAAGACAAAAAAATAAGTCGAAATAAAGTTAGCTCATAAAATAATGAACAAATGCAAAATATATTGTATACAGCAATTTCGATTACATGAATAACAAACGTAAAAATAAGAATACTAAAAAATCAAAATTCTACAAGTTCTTAAAATCATAGCATAAGAGCTGACAATACAAACATAGTAAAATAAAATGAGATTAATCTAGAATGAACATTTACGTTCTTATAATTTAAAAGGCACTATAAACACCTCACAAGCACAGAATTCAGGCTTACAGACAATGACTAGAACATATCCGAAAAGATTCGCTCATCGCATAAAAATCCTATCTCATAAAATTCCTCTTAAGAACAGCACGAAATCTTTCTCCAGACTGAATATTCCTCATTTTCAGCGGTAAATGATTAATTTTTTTATATAGATAATTGAATTTTTTGTTAGTTGTTATGTTTGGATTGGAAGAGGAAGATTTTGACTCTGGCTTGTAATATATGGCGTTATAATAAAACGGTCTGTGTTTTTATGTACAATGCATGCCGTTTTCAAAATAAAAATGGAAGCAAGGGTTAGTATGCCACGAGATTAATTTTATTTCAATTCCAGAGTTCATCACAAGAGACCTGATCACGGCAGTGGTTGAAACGTTAACCGAGACGGGAAAGAGGGAGTTAGTCATCTCAGCTTACTTCCCTGGAAATTCTGACGAACACTTATCAGATGATGCCATAATGGAAACAAACATTTCATTATGTACTGCGATGCACACAGCCCACTTCTATAAACGCAATCAAGAATGAGGTTCTTGACTCAATTCTCGCAGATCCGTTTATATCAAGTTCAGTATACAACTGGCATGTATCTGATGACCCGTCAATGGATGACCACCATCATATAAAGTTTGTACTCAAATCACTAAACTTACAGGTTATGGAACAGAGAGTACCAAAACTAACTGATTAAGAAGCGTGTAAGCTCAATCCCATCAGAGAGGTTGAAGGCCTCAAAGACTTGAAACAAGAGAGGATTTAGATATAGTCTCTTGGGAGCTCTAAAATGCTATAATAAAAAATATGAAAACAGGTGCCCATTAAAACAAAAAAATAATCTTGAGAGATATGCCCTGGTGGAATAAAGAGCTAGCAAAACTCAAAGCCAAATCAAGGGAACCCTGCAACGATGTAAAAAATTCAGTAAACAGGGAGGAATATTAAATAGTCCTCACTAAATATAATAAAAAACGTAGACATTCCAAAAGAAAGATGTGGAGACAAATATGTGAGGGGATAACAGAACTTGCCCCAGAACAGCGCCTCCAAAAAGTCCTCTCAAAAGACGAACGGAGAGTATACAGAGAATCAGGAAGAAAGTTTAAGAATCCTTCGGCAGACTCAGTTCCCAGGACTCAACCCTGTAAATGAAGATGAACTATAAAAGGCTCAAAGGGAAAAAGCTATTTACAGCTCCAACAATTCCAGGACGCCTAGGAGGAAAAATCTTCACCTCTGACAAAATAAAATAGGCGATTAAAAGTTTTAAACCCTTCAAATCGACCGAAAAAGACAGAATTTTTCCAGCCCCATTACAAAGAGGTCTGGAAATAATACACTCTCTGCTGAAGGGGTTGTTTAATTCCAGCTGCTCCTCAAACATGGAAACACAATGACGTTCATATCGAATCAAAAAACGCTTTCCCACATAGCATAAAAGCTTTCCTATCAAAATTTTATGAAAGCTGCCAATAACTTTTCAGGAAGCTTATGAATAAGTTCAATAAAGGAGCCCATGGGAAAAATTTTAGGAAACTTAAAAAAATATACATGAAAGATTAATCTTTCCATTAGTGATTTATCATGGACATTTTGTGATTACCGGAAGCTTTCATGAAAACTTTCGATAAGGTTCTAAAATTTTCTTGAAAGCTTTCTGTTAGCTTATTGCAGTTTTTCATGTGGTTTATTGTCATAAAGGATACTCGTGTTAACAAAGTTGTTCTTAAAAAATATAGAATAACAAAAGCAAGTTTAAAAAATGTCAATTAGTCAAAATATATAAAAACAAACATTAACATAAAAAACAAACTATAAAATAAAATATAAAAAGCAGGTGCCTAGAAATTATCAATGTAAAACTCATCAATACCATAATAAGGTCTTGTTTTAAGAAATTTTCTTAAAATCTTTTAAAAATTCTGCCATCTACAATTTGAGGATATATAATAGGGAAATGATTGTACCCTTTAATACTTTCAAGTATTACCGAGTTCTTAGAGTTGTCTTTGGTATTGGAAGTGGTAACTATTATTATTACTCATACTATAAGGGTAGGTATTTATATGACCTTTGAACTTCCCGTGAATTAGATTAAGGTCAATATTCCCTATCCAATGAAAAGACGTTTGCAAATAAAGCCAAGCTCTCCTGAAAATGGGAAACCCCCCATCGGATGAACCAAAATCGTACCGCCCAATCAGCTTCATATTTTTCCTCCTAAAAACAATGAAGAAACTTATCAATCGACATCTAAGAAGTGAAACACTTAAACAAAAACCGCTTTACAAAAAACAATTTGCTTATCAGGCCGCCAAATTCACAGTCAATGACGAAAACTGTCTAGTGGGTAATCTAGGAAAAAACAACTGAAGGCAAAAGAGATCTCTTTGAGTGGCTCCATTGATATAGAGGGAGCTTTTGACAACGCCTCATATGAATCTCTAGTCAAAGCCCTGAAGGCAAGACAAATGGAGCCCCCTCTAACAAGATAGAATTAATTAAGCATCACTACATCTATTGGCAATGAAGAGACGACACCCACCACAGTTAGAGGATGACCCCGAGGGAAGAGTTTTAGCACCTCTACTGTGGTCTCTAGTCGTGGACAGTCTGCTGAGCCAACTGAACGACTTACAACGGAAGAACTACACATTAATCCCAACAAAACAGTCCTCGTGCCATTTATAAGGAGACGAAAACTAGACATCAATGCTCCAACTTTAAATGGAACAACACTGAACTTTTCCAAAGAAGTTAAATATCTGGGAGTAATAATAGACCAGAAACTGACCTGGAACGGCCATATTGAAAATATTCTACAAAAAGCATTGCAGCAAGCTAGATATGTAAAATCTTTGGGAAAACCTGGCGTTTGAGGCTGAAAATATGGTCATATAAAATGATTGTCAAACCTATAGTCAAATATGCCTCCTTAAATGATGGCCCAAGATACAAGTAGCAGCTCAAAAAAAGCTGCAAGAGATTAGTCTGTGTAGAAATCACAGGGGCCATGCCATCATGATCCACCACAGTAATTGAGGCAATGCTAAACCTCCCTCCACTGTATATAGTTGTGATGAGGGCAACAGTAACAAATGCTCTCAAGCTGTACCAATTATGATATTCTTCATTAGCCACCATGTGAATAAAAATATTTTTAGTGCCACACAGGTAATAGGAACAAAAATAGGGAATTCCCAAACAACAAAAGAGATTTCTTTATTCTAATAAAAAAACATTTGGCGATAAGCTGCAGCTGATAATTAGTTAAATATATCTATTGGTTATTGTTAATTGTTTCTAAATGGCTTCTAAACAATATTTCAATATTTTTAGTGGGAATTAAAGGGAGGATTTATTAAATATGGAAACTATACTTCCTTTGCTTTAAAGTTACAGAAACACACTTATTTATACACAAAATGGTGAACAAAATTTAATGCTATCATAGAGCAACAATACACTCGTTAACACTGTTTAGCTCCCATCAAGTGATTTCTAACCCAGAAGCAAGGGGGCCAGAATAAGCTTGATGTGTTAGGGAAATTTAATGACAACTGACTAAAAATGTACTGAAAATAATATCTCTGAATGAAAATTGGGTCGAGAATGGGAATAAGTATTGCACATCTTTGATGAAAATGGCTGAACACTGAAATTATAATCAAGTTTGATTATAATAAATATATTTTTTAAGCTACAACATAAAACTAATATTTTGAATTTTATTTTATTGTTAAATATTATTTAAATGTAATAGTAATTATTATTCTAGTTTTGTCTTTTTAATGTGTTTTCTTGGTTTCTAAATGTCCTGACGATAATTAGGCGTGCGAATCTAATAAAATTGCTCACTGTCAGATTAAGCAATTTCCTAAGCTTAATTTTATTTTAGATAGTACTTTTTTTAATGCCAATGATAACTGTATGGATCTAGTAGACAGCAGTCCCTGATTTCCTAAGGCAATGTGTAAAAATTTGGTAATTTTAATATTTTAAATAAAATGGGCCATATTAAATAAGGTGCTATTAAACAACAATACTGGATATTAAAATACAAACTATTTCCACAATATCATTTTCTAAATCATTAAAAATTATAAAAAAGTCATCAGGACTCATAGACAAGTAACCTAGTTACGCCATTGGAATCAACAAGCAAAAGCAGTCAATTTAAGTGCTACAATTTAAAAAAAAACTAATTTTATGCTCTTTATGGTGACCTTGCGTTCGCTGATTGGGCTGAGCTAGATCAGTAATCAGATGTTAACATGTGTTGCGACAGCTTTTATGAAATGTATAAAATATTGGATAGATCCTTGCCACTCTTCAAAAATAAGGGTAGCTCTTTTTCTGTATGGTATGACGCGGATATTATTAGTAGTTTGAAACATAAGAATAACGTTTTTAGAAAGTATAGGAAAACTAAGAGTGTCATTTGTTCTAACAAATTTAAATCGGGCCAATCAGATGATAAAGGCTTCATATCGGCGTTACATTGAGCGTATAAAGAGAGACATTGGAAATGACCCTAAATTATTTTGGAAGTATGTTCAACAGAAAAAAATTGCTGCGCTATTCCCCATAAAGTGTCTTATCAGGGTAAAACTTTCAATCGCCCTAATGATATTGTCAAGGTTTTTGCTGAGTATTTTAAGGAGGTTTATAATGAAGTATTGTCTATTGAAGACGTTAGTCTTGAGGATTTGGGCAACAATACATTTGCAGTTCCGGTCTTTACAGAACAGGATATAATAAAAATTACGAAGGGCTTAAACCTAAAATGTCTAGCTGACCAGATTTTGTTCCATGTTTTCTTATTAAAGACACTATAAATGTTTTGGCTGCTCCTCTATGTAAAATTTTTAATCCCTCTCTAAGCAGCTGGTGTATCCCGAGAGATAGAAGGTAGCTAAAATATGTCCCGTATTTAAGAGCAAAAATAGAACCAAAGTGAAAAATTACAGGCCTGTTTCTCTGATTTGTGGTTTTTCAAAGATCTTTGAGATGCTACTATATAATTTCATTATCAACAAAGTCGAGCATTTGTTGTTTACATAACAGCATGGATTTTTGAGAGTTAGGTCAACATCCATTAATCTGGCGTCTTTTCTGCAGTTTACAGTGAATGCTATGGATGCCGGCGGCTAGATTGATCTGGTGTTTACCAATTCCTCAAAGGCCTTTGATAGGATGAGCCATAGTTTGATTTTGGCAAAGCTTGCGAAGTTTAGTTTTACTGATCAATTTGTATGGTTTTTTAAATCATATTTACTTAATAGGTTTCGGTATATCCAATATAATGGCTTTCAATCACAGTGTTTTGCGGCTTCTTCGGGATACCTCAGGGCTCAAATTTGGGACCTCCTTTGTTTTTAATATTTATAAACAATATCGCTGAATCAACTGATGTTGAATTTCTGCTGTTTGCTAATGATTTAAAAATGTACATCCAAGTTCAGTCGAAGGAGGATTGTGATAGATTGCAAAATAGTGTTAGTGTGGTCCAGAGGAGGTGTATGAGTAATTAATTGTCACTGAATGTGAGCAAATGTTCAGTAATGTCTATACCTCGTAAAATATCTCCAATTCGTTTTTACGTTCCTGTTCAGTATTATAGTAGGTTTGGGACTCCGATTGTGATATTATTTCTGTTATTTTGTAATAAGTATGTTTTTCTTTTTATATTTTATTATGTGATATTATGACATTATTTCTGTTATTTTGTAATAGGTATGTCTTTTTTTGTTACATTTTATTACGGCCCTATTAATTATTGTTGTTGGGCTTGATGTTAGTAAATAAAATAAAATAAAATTTCATTTTAATATTTGAATACAGTTAGAAACCTGTAGAGGAAAATTTAACTCAATAGAAATCAAGCTACAACCAAGGTTTAATCCTTTAGAGGTTTTTAAACTGCCATGCTTGCAGCTGTACAAATTTTATACATTTATGTAGGTCATTTATGATACAGTACTACTGAAATAGGCTATGTCAAAAGGAGATATTTTTATCTAAATAGCCTGTTAATAATTATAAAAACAATTACCTCAATGTACTTTTGTGATAAGTTTGCAGTCCAGTAGATAATAAAGCTATATGTAGACAACACATTTCAGAAAGTCTGTCTAATTCTGGGTATAAACTATCTAACATTTTATTAATATCATCTATAAGCTTGGCTGGATTGGAAAATCGTAATATCTAAAAACAATTTTTTTTTTGGTTTTTGGCCTTACAAACTAGTATTTTAACCACCAAGTAAAGTTTGTTCAAATTATCAGTTCAACATATCGACTTACCTTCATTATTGCAGACAAAGTTATTTCATGAACACCTATACTTTTTCTAGTAACTTCCTGAATCATAGCTTGTTGAATAGACAAAATCTTAATTTTACTTTGTGATTTAAAGCAACCCAAAGCGACCACTGCCATTTCGTCTATATTCATCTCATTTATTTTATGTTCTAGTGCAGCTTGATATTCAAACTCAATTGACTTTTTCCTACATATATTAAAATAAAAGAAAACACGTACTAGTTGGTCTTTGGTAAGCTTATCAGCTTTTTTAGTTAGTCTATCCAAAACTTCAAAGATGAAATCACAAAATTTTCCCATATTTAGCTCATACCATGCATCTGCAAAGGCAGAAACTTGGTCTATATCCCATGTTTGCATTCGCCAGCAGCACATATCATCTAGGCAGCTCGCAAATATCATGAAAGTTGTTGGACGTATAAGCTGGGCACATTGGATAGTAGGATAAACATCTTAAGAGCTGTAATATTTCATTATCTGTAAGTTTATCACAATGATCTACGAGGCCATCAACTAAACCATCAAAGCGAGGGTCTGATACATTAATGTTATGATCTATACAATATTGCTTAACCCTTTGAAAAGCTTCTACAATTTCTGTAGCATTCGAAAGTCTCCAATCTGTTGTAAAAATGCATTAAAGTCCGCTTCACATTTTACTTCTTGATTATTCTGAAGTAAGAGTGTGTCAGTTACTGAGTTTTTGTTATCACATTAAATATAAACTGGTTTTCAGTTCTGAGAAAATTTGCGTTACCAAATATGTTGCCTGTATGAAAATTTCGTTTTTGTGAACCTGTTAAAGTGCAAACTGTTCTGTAATTTACTGTCTTTCGAAGATAGTAATCGTTCAGAGTTCGTTTATCATATATAGATTTTCGCAATGTAATTCTTAATATTTGTTTAGTAAACATATTTTTCTTTAGTTTTTAAAAAATGTGTAAAATTATATAAAAATCATAACTTTTTGAATAATTAACCTTACTTTATAGACACATACATAGACATAATGTAAAGTTAGACCGCGAATCCTAGAAGCATGTTGACTGTCGCTTAGAGTTAGAGTAAAATAAGTGAGTAGCTTTGCTATCTTCTTTGTTAAAGGTAAGTAGTATCGCTTTCTCTCTCTCTCTCTGTTCTATGAATAGAAGGAGAAATGTTACTCATCATTTTCACTCTGTTTCTATGACAGCCATGGAAGTTAGATTTACCCCCTCCAACTTCCTTGGTGACAGCTAACATACTTCTATAGGATCCGTGGTCTAAAATCTTATACGTCTATGGCAAAAAAACTTATATAATAGAAATCTGCGGTTTTTATTTCGTTACCCTAAATCAAAAATTCGGAGCGAGAGAGATAGCACGACACCGCTTAGTACTCTCTGTCTCTTTACCATGTAACGTTGCTACAATTATTTAACCATGTATGTTTATTTAAAGAATGGTGTTACGCATTAGGCATTAGAAAAATCCTTAAAAGCTTTTTTTTACTTGTGGGTTCACAATAAAACAATTCGGCTCTACGATTTTTTTCACCATAGACATTTATTTCCCATAAATTTGACCCGATTCTGACTCTTATACTAGGAATGTGTAAGCTGCTGGCATCTCCCCCCCCCCCCCCCCCCGTTGACAACTGGCTTTCGCTTGCCATAGCTCCTGCTCGGATATCATAAGGATGGTGCTCTGTGGGGGCCCCTTTCCGCATTGTCGGGAACTAGGTGATGTTATGGTCATCTGCATTTCCCATAAACTTCCCAGCGACCCCAAGTAGTACTGCCTTTTGCATTGCCTTATACAGGTGTTCGCTAAGGCCAATTTGCAAAAAGACTTTTCGGTTCTATACCGGTTTTATAGAATGATGGGGATGGTCCAGACGCTATTCATCCCCCGCTATCTGTATATCTGTACCGCCAGGCCTTTGTATTTGACGATCTTCTCATCATGCTTGTCCCTTAGATTGTTGTTGTTAGGGATGACGACTCCAATCAGTGTTGCTCACTTCAATGTTTTATCTACTAAAATGGTCCGTTATGTGCTACGATCTGTAAGTACAGTTCGATCTCAGTACAATTTGAACTCGTTGTTCTGCATTATAGGCTCCGGTCTGTTTTCACACTTAAATAGTTTTAATTTCTCTGTCAACTCTTGATGGATGATCTTGGCGGCTGAATCGTGTCTTTCCCTGTACCAGACGCGGATCCAAAGAGGGCGAGGGCCATTGCCCCCCCCCGAGCTTCAAATCATTAAAAATAGACTCGCCCCTGCCTACTGCGTTAGGAACGTGAATGTTGCTGACCCCCCCCCCCCTCTAAAAAGAGACGCGGGATCCGCTCCTGCCCTTCTACTCCAATATGGGATATGCTTGGCATCCTCCTGTTATATGCTGAATTGTCTCTGACGTTCGGTTATGTTCTGATTATGTATTTCAGTTAGTTTCTCGTTGAGATGACCTAATCTTGAATAGCTAGTAGAAAGCCTTTGTCAACCAGGAGTTCAAGATTAATTTGCCGACATTTTCCTGATTGATCTCATTTGGGTATCGTCCATGAGTAGACAGGCTTGAAGCTTATCTTGATCTGGTTGGTGATGAGAAGTCAGTTTATGCTCCATCAAACGCAAAGGTGTTGAATCCTCTGCCTCGCATATTTGTCAGTGTAGCACATAAAAAGACTCTGCCAGCCTGTGAAAATGTGAGCGTAGGTTTGTTGGTTGTTAATCCAACTGCTTACCAATGTCTATCCTGGAACTTATTCGGCATGAGAGTGGGCTCATGGCAAAGTAGAACTATAGTGGGCTCAATAAATCTCTCTGAAATATATAAAAACAAACAACTTTTTCTAAACTATTTTTTTTATAATTTTTTTATTTTGGTAGATTTGATCATAAACATATCACATAATACAAATATTATTTACATAAGCGTTGTTGTGTGATGAGAATAATTTTTAACCGACTTCTAAAAGAAGTTCTCAATTTAACCGCGATGTATTTTTTTATTTATGTACATCGTTACTCCGGAATGGCGGCACCGATTGGAATGAATTTTTTTATGTTATGTTCAGGAAGTTGCTGTGTTGCGGCATTTTGGATGAAATTAGTGTAGTAAAATCCAAGATGAAATTAAAAAAAAAATATATATGGCGGATTAAACATTCTACATGCCACGATTTTGTCCAAAATCAGTGTGTAGGGGGATTTTTGAATGGCTAATTAAATTATTTTTTAGAAATTGAATATGGCGGATCCAGTATGTTATAGTGGCGTTCTTGAGAGTATAAATTACAAATTTAAAATTAATTTTAAAATAATCATTAGGGGAATCCAATATGGCGGACTAAAAGTTTTAATTTTTTGATTTTATTCAAAATTGTTACTGGGGTGTAAATAGTGGATTTAAAATTATTTTAAAAAAAAATTAATGTGTCAGATTAAATATGACTGTCTAAAAATGTTACATATCCGGATTTTGTCCAAAATTGATTCTAGGAGGTTTTCATGGGCATGGATTCAGATTAGATTAAGAGGTTAAAATTATATTCTTCAAATTCAATACGGCGGATCTAATATGCTCGATTGAACATTTTACGTTGTTTATACTTTTTAAATTTGGTATTACGGGGTTCTCGAGGTCGTAGGTTACAAATCTGAAGTGTTTTTTGTTTAATATGACAGATATAATATAGAGGACTAAGAATTTTACATTTTTCCGATTTTGTCCTAAACTAATATTGGAGGTTTTTTGGGGCGAATACAAACTTAATATGCAGGATAAAATATATCGGACTAAAAAAAATTTACTTCTCACGTTCTTTAAACATCTAAAATTAATTTAAAATTCCGGATAGTGAATTTTCTATGGCAAACTAAATATTTGTTTGATACAATTTCATTCAAAACCAATATTTTGAGAGTCCTCAGAATCAAAGAATTTTTAGTTGTTTCTTTAGTGTTGTGCACAACTCTGGATAAAATGAGTCCTTTGTTCCGCCCTTGAAATCATTGCGAGGTACATTATTCTCGCTTTAGTACTTAGTTTAAATAATTTATGGATATCATAACAAATTCAAAACTAAAAAAAAATAAAATGTTTATTAAAAAATTGACCCAACTTCTAAAAAAGTACTAAAAAGCGAAAAATAACAATATAAATTTTTATATGAAATTGAAATTTTTGAATTGGTGCCAAATTATTTCTAAATGAAACAACTACTAATACGAGATATATACAAATTATAGTAAGACAGCGAATCATATTCTGTCAGTTATTAGTTAGGCGCCGACTTAAAAAATTTCTATTTCATATAAAAATTTACAATGCTATTCTTTGTTTTTTTAGAAGTCGGTTGAATTTTTAGGGAATATTATGTCTGAGGCTATGAACAGGTTTCATACATGATACTAATATATTATTTCTGAAATATAATTAAATATTTATATTTAATATTAGTTTTCTAAGTTCCTCCCCTAACTGATATGGTATGTTAAAACTGAGTGCGCTAATGCATAATACCTATATTACTTTTAAAAACTAAAAGGTATAACTTTGGCCAAGACACAAAATTTTTTTCGTGAATCGATCTGAGGCTACTACGATATTTTTACTCGGAGGTTTACTCAATAACTTGCCAATCATGGTAGGTTCAAAGTACTGAGAGAACTCGTTGATTTGATAGACAAATGGAAATTTCCCTAGATCAGTAAATTATTGTTACATGCCATACCAACCCAAAGTCGATACAATTTTTTTACTGTAGTGTTTTTAGTTCGTTAGTGATTTTGTGTGCAAATTAGTACAAAGAAGTTTTTTTTCCTATACTTTAATCTTTTAAGCTGTCGGTTTAATATATTTAAATGGAATACTTTTTATATAAGTTAGCGAAGGAAATTTAAAGTTCGATCCTGAAGTTGATACCAACATAATACCAACTATTAAAAATTAAATAAACAAAAAACACTCAGGCCTGTCACTAATGACATATGTCCTTTCTAAGTTTATTCAGTACTTTGATCATATATTGTTTTATTACACCCTATACCGATATATTTGATGGTCAATTCCCAGTGGCGTAACTAAGAGTATGTGCGCCCCCGCAGATTTGAGTGCGCCCTACTATTTTGCATCCGTCTTGATCCTTCGTATTTATTCATTTTCATCAAGGGACTTGAGGGTCCCCCCTCGCACCGCGGAGCCTGCGGGATCTTTAGTTACGCCACTGCATGTCTCTTCCAGATTCCACGGATCAGTTTTATATTAGATAAGTTTATGAGTAATTTTTTTCTTAGAAACTGTATTTTTATGTACTTCAAATTTGCTTCTAGATTCTAATTTATTTCTTTTGATACCCATATATTATCCCCCCCCCATAAATCATTAATACATTGAATGAAGAGGATTGGTCCTAAGATAATTCCTTGAGGGATTTCAGTATGGGCCTTCAGAATCGAAATAATTGGTTTTAACTGAAGGAGTTATGTAAGCTAAATAATCTGTAAATTATTTCGGTCATAGCTTCCAGCTTGTTCAGCAATTCTACTGAATCCAATATATTACTAATGTCTAAAAATAATCCGCTCGTTTTCTTCCCTTCATTTCAGCCTTCAAATATATTTTATATAAATTCCACCATGGCTCAATCGTCGCAGTTGTGCGAGAGAGTAGAACTCTCTGACTCCCGTGCTCCGGTTCCAGCTCTTTTCTTTTGTTGAGATCCATCTGTAAACCATCAGGATCTATTTCTCAGAAGATTTTGCTCCTCTCCTAATCCTCTATACTTGGTAAAAGTATCTCAGAAGGTGATTGGGTTTTAAAAGTGGGCGCATGTAATCTGTTGTATGGGGAGTGGATATCTCCCTATCACGCTTTCCCAGACACCTGAGTAGCCGCCCGTTCCAGATACCCTAGGAAAATGAGCCAAAAAGCAGTGTTCAGGGCCTTATTGTCTGTGTATAAGTCGAGAGGAGGTAGGCTTACCAGGACCTCCATAGCCTTATATAGTGGGTGCACTCCTCATCGCACTTATTATTCTCACACAGTCTAAGACAAGCTGAAAACGGTGTATGCGCTTTGTTGTACTAGGCCATTTTACAATAGCGGCATACGTGAACATGGTGCGGATTACCATAGGGTATATCTAAATAATACTCTCAATGTCATTCCCATGTGTACCCAAAGGCTAGTTTACAAGCCCAAAAAGCATATGTGACCTTTTAGTTCGGCCCTGAACATGATCATCCAGCTCAGTTGTGAGTGTAGGATTACTCCCAGATGATCTCTAGCATTGAAGGGTCCTTCCCGTCATATGTATACAAACCAGTCTCATTTAGTCCATTCAGCAGGCTATCCACCATAATGCTCCACAATAAAGGCAATAGAACGCCTCCCTGTGGACAGTACTTACTTGACACTGCTTTAATAATTACATTAGTAAGCTCAGCATGTATTAATCTCTGAGTTAACATTACTCCGATCCATGCGACTATTGTCGGTTCAGAGTCCCGTCTTTGTAGAGCATTACGTATCGAATCGTGAGATGCATTGTCAAACGCCCCCTCTCTTTCGATAAAGGTTCTTAAGGTGGATCGATCATTTGACAGTGCGTTTCAACTTTTGTAACGAGTCGATGTAGCGCCATGTCAGGAATTTTCCTGCCTGATAGGCAAGTTCTGAAGGATGTACCATTACTCCTACCATGATGTGTCGATCCACAAACTTTTCCAGTGTCTTTAATAAAAACTGGCCAGGCTGATAGGGCGGAAAGACTTAGGGTTTGTGTAGTCTGTCCTTCCTACCTTGGGAATAAAGACTACTTTTGTTTTCCTTCACGCCATCAGCTGTGATCCAAGCTCAAACATGAGTGGAATGACTTTACAGGTGGCTTATTATAATATTGAGGAATTTTGTAGTCAGGCTGGAAATATGCCATCCTTACCAGGTGACTTGAAGGGGGCAAAGGTTTTCTTCGACCATTTTACGCTTTCATATGTCACTATCGTTTTAATGAACTTTTAGTCATAATATGCTAAAGGGAATTTTTGTTGCTCTTCAAATTCGCCCTTTATATTGATTTGAACCTAGAAAGTCCACTCTTAGTATGTTTCCTAGGATTTCTTTTTCTGTCGTAGTTTGACTTCCTTCAGAAACAACCAGTGTTCCAACTCGCGCACCAGGATCACTAGAGAATATTTTGTGGTGGCGGGATGCTGAGGGCATACTTTCTATGTTCTCGCAGTATTTTTTTCCATACGTTTCTCTGCGAGACCCTTATCAATTTCTTTCTGGGCAGTTTTATATTCTTTCCAGCTTAGTTCAGTTCGGTACTTTAGCGCTTTTTTAAAGAGTTTCAAAACATTTTTCCGGTAGTTCTCAATTTATGAGCTCTGTCAGAATATCTTAGAATTCATGGATCTTGTCTTATTTGACAGCTACCCTCAAATGAACCACGAAGTGCATCATTGATTTGTTTGATAGCGATCTCCACACTAGCTTCATCACGATAAGAACCCTACGACTCTGCTTCCCAGCTCCTTCCGAGAGATTCCAGTTTGTCGTCTTAGGGTTTCGGTATTTTCCTACTACTATGTCTTACTCAACGTTAATTTCAATTCGGATGTGTCGGTGATCTGACGACATCTCTGGTGTAACATCACACTTCTTGCACCAAGTTCTGCATATTTGAAGAACAAATAGATCTATGGCAGACTCCCCTCCATTTGTAATAAAAGTAGGCATGCTTCTTTTGTTAATAAATTCTAGGTTATTAATACGGTAGTATGTCACACTGCTCAAAAATGTCTCTGGGGAAAAGAAAATTAGAAATTTGAAACATAAGACATTTTCATTTGACTCTTTGGAATATATATCAAAATTTTGAAGTTTTTTTATGAAACTCCTGAAAGTTATTTTGACGTAATTTTTAGCCCAAAACAAATTTTACTAAAAACTTTTTTGCATTATTAAAAATAAGGGTATTGTACTTAATGGTTTTTACATTGTTCTAATTTTTGGACACCCTGCATATAAATTCCTACACAATTTTTTTGTCTCCCAAGAATTTTCTCTGTCTCGCATTGTTTCAAATTGGAATATTTTATTTGTATCATTATTATTGAGGTAGAGATTCTTTGATTCCTCCAAGCACTTTGATCATTTTGTGACTTTAATATAATAAGGGCTCAGAATAGCGAGACCCCCAATTCTGTTCGTTTATCAGGCATTAAAGCCGTTATTGAAGTAAGTTTATATTTATTTACATACAGAAATTGATTTACGATAGAAATATAATACCACTAGACGTATATTGATATTAAACTTTCCTCTAAAGAAGAAAGAAAACAAAAAAAAACCTAATACAGTGGGTATTCAATCGCACACAAAACGATAGCTCAGAAATGGTTTCTTGTAAAAAGACAAAAACATTTTTTTTTAAATGTTTATTATAAATTTGTGTTAGTATAAATATCTATAATACACAACTTAGTAAAGAACACAAAAATAAACAACCTAAAGATCAGTAGTATATGAGTGTTGAATTGAAGGAATTAGCTGTCCCATTTTTTAAATTCCATACCATCTGGAGGTTTAACTTCGACTTTCTTTTGAGATACTTCTGACCAATTAGTGCTTAATACCGTTCCACCACTTTCCATCTAAAATAAAATCAATTTTTGATAAGCATTAATGCTTTTTCATAGGTATTACATTTATACAGGGTGTTGAGAGGAAAAAACAATTATTCTTATTTATTAATTTATTTTATTTTAAGGAGGCCCATTCATTATCATGTGAGTCAAATGAAGTGTAGTATCCAATATTTGACAAATTAAATTAAAATAATAATAAAAATAATATAATTTAAACAAAACAAATAGTTTGCAAGGCATTTATTGTTAAAATAGAAAATATTATAAAAAAAATAATTAAATACGGAACTACAGGTGACTCATTTAAATCAACTCGTCGCAACTAATGTGGGATTTAGCAACGTTGTCTTTATACTGTTTATGTTTATATCTGAGACAGTCTAACCTTACTCTTTCATAATAAATAAGTTTACAAAATAGTTAAATGTTTACTCAAAATATTCGAACGAATATATATATATATATATATATATATATATATATATATATATATATATATATATATATATATATATATATATATATATATATATATATATATATACATATATAAACAATTTAACCTCGGTATAAAAATAATACAAATTCACTTCCATGCTATATACTCGAGTATATTGCTTGTATATTGTGGGTACAAATAAAGGTTGGGTTAGCCTCTTTACAGTAAGCGGTTTAGTTAACTTCCGACTAAATAATATATTTACTTGACTACACTTTTGACTCCATACATCCTGTTTTTTTGGTAAAATGGAATCCATACAGTGTTGCCGGCTTCAAAAATATAAGGAAATAAAATCGTGATGATAAATCATCAATTTTAATAGATATGATGAAGTGTAAGACATTTTGTGTAGGTACGTTGTGTTCTGCAGTTTGAAAAATTAAATAAGGTAAGTCAATAGTAAAATAGAATAAAAATATGTAACATTTTCTACGTTATTAGTGCTAACAAGGTGGCAAATAAAAAGTGTGTAAGGAAATCTTTATCCTAAATATTATTAATTTTAATAAAAATAAATAAGTTGAGAATATATGTTGGTTTAGGAGAATTGCAGTTCAAAATGAAAACTTTGGAAGTACAAAATTCCTGAAACACAATGAAAAAAAACCTCATAAAAAATCAAATATCAAAAACTTGCTAAGATATTTTTTCTCGAAAACTCTTTTACATACCCCCGATTTAGAAATCGTAGAATATAAAGAAAAATTGTGGAAAAACCAGTTCACGATCGTATTCTACGACTTCATAATAGAGGGTATGTAAACAAATTTTTAAGAAAGAAAGGCCCTTTCTCAAATTCACTTAATCCAATAAATACTAATTTTCTGACAAGTTTTTATATATCAGTAAAAGTTTTAGTAAATATATAAATATACAAAAACTTTTGATCTAAAGTTACCTTGGCAGTTCCGTCATTAGAATAAATAATTGTTTAGTTTCTTTTATTGTATTAGTATATTTTAAAAACTATTTTAGTAATGTTACTTTTGAAGACCTGTAACTTTTCACTTTTGTGGCGGTACAGCGCTTTTATATTTGGAACCAATAAGACTATTAATTTTATCACTCTAATATTCAACGCTAACCTAAAAGTGTAGGGATGTCAGTTTTTTGGTAACTTTTTAACTTTGAGACTACAGTTATATCAATTAAAATGCCCATAAAATTAACAGAATATTTCGCCTCAGAAATTTTAGCATTTAACTGTTTATTTATTAAATTCACCTTTATTGGTTTGTATAATTTACCTACCCTCTTGTTTTAAGATGAGCGAAAAGCAAGTTATAGCACTCATATTTTCCATGGCAACAAGCAGGGTTAAGTTACAACCTCCGCCAGGTGTAGCAGTTGGCATGGGAGCAGCTCCCCCTCCTCCACCCCCACCAGGCAGAGGATTTCAACTACAGTGTTCAGATGTATACGCTTACCAAGACCAAAGTGACCCAAATTTCATGCAGGAATTTTCAGCAAATTGTCCACCAGGATATACCGTCGAATCGGTGGAGCCTTGTATTTTTCCGGGAAAGCAGGCCCACAGATACCTCTTAAAATATAAATCTCAAGGACCCCGTCGTTGTGAGGAGATACATAGAGTGCAGCAAACCATGAACAATTACAAACCGCAAAATAGTAACGTCGGTGCCATTGCAGTGGTACCTGGAGGTTTTTTAGTAACATATTTCAAATTCTGCGCTTGCTATCGAAGATCTTACAGAAGAAGAAAAAGGCAAACCGCTCCCCCAATACTTGGATCAGGTGGTACAATACAAAGATGCGATGACAGGGATTTAACATTTGGGATACAAAATTTTTAGTTTACGCGTCTGTGTGACTTCTTTTTTACTTGTAAAATGAGTTTTCTGATTATGTATTAAAATTTAGGGAGTGTTCCAAATAGCCATAAAATATCAAAATCACTTGTTTTAACGAAAATATTAAATATATTTAAATCATTTTAAATTATTGTTGTTTGGACTTGCTTTTATTTAATAATATTCATAACGTGTTAATTTCCTAGATTTAGCAACAAAATTAATGTTTGTAGTCTTAAAATTATAACAGAATTTAAAATTTTCTTTGAAATGGTTTTAAAAATATGTAGGGTGTTAAATAAAATTAATTTTAAAGGATTTTATTCCTTGATATAAGAAGTTTATAGTGAGATGGAAAAATAATAGTGCGTTGCTGTATCAAGCTTTCGAAAACAAAAATAAAGTGACAATGGGAAAGTAACATTTTTTTTTTCGAGTTCAGGTAAAGCATATCGTTTGATTTTTGGTTTACAGGATAAGCTTTTAAAGCTTGTTTATCACTTTTATGCTCTGAGGCTATAAAAATTATTTTTTTTTTGGAATATATTTTATTAAAATAAAAATTAGGAATTCGGAAACCACACTTTTGGAGAGATAGTTCTCTATCTTTTGAGAAATAATTAAAATCTTCTGTTGGTTGACATTTAGGAAAATATCAATAATTTTTCACAGTTTAAAAAAAAACCTGAAATGTTTTCTATAAGATAAAGGATCAAAAAATCTACAAAAGTGTGGTTTCTGAATTTAAATTAAAAAAATATTTCAAACAAACGGAATTTTTATAGTCTCGAGGCACACAAGCCTTAATATCCAAAAAATTAATGACAGAAATAAAAAAAATATGAGCTCATTCTCCTAATATATAAATAAATTATTTAATATTTATTTGATTTTAATGATTTTTTAAAGAAATCTGTTATTAACTCAATTCGTATTTATTCTAAAAAATATATTTTTAGATTTTTTTTATAAAACTCTTTTTAGTATTTAGACCTAACTCTTAGAAAAAATTATATAATACAGTTATTAAATAGTAAACAATTTTTGTATCCTTCTTATATTTTCAAATGATTTTTTAAATAAATCGATTCTTTATATTTTAAAACTTGTTTTCTTGGAGATATGATGGTTAAATCAAGAAGTTCGCCTCAACTGGCATTTTTTAAGGGCTACATTTTTAGTGTCAAAATAACAGTAATACTCTTTTATACAAAAACAGGACATATCGTCTAGGTAAAGTACACTTTGTGATTGTGAAATATTTTTTAGAAAATTAATTTGAGGAATCCTCCGCTAAAACGCAGAAATCATAGAATATGCAATAGTAGAAATATTAATTTAGTCAGATTAAAATTTTTATCTGGAATTCATTTTTCATGTTTCCGTATAAAACAGAACCCTGATAAGATCACTTACGCGTGTGTCTGCCCGTCTATCACAGCCGATTTTTTTAGAAATTTGGCACAGTTATAAATATTTCGCCCTTATTAATATTTTAAAATGTTCATACAAGAATTAAAGAAGTGGCAAACCGGGTTATCGAAAATTTTATTTTAAATTTTATATTTCATGTGGGATGTCATTTAATAGAGCGTGTTATGAAGAATACAAAAATATATTTGCCATAAATTTAAACAAGATATTTAAAAGATATTCTGAAAATATGCGAAAACAGGTTTTCCATCGTCGCTTATTTCCGAAACCGCTGGATTTAAAGTTTTTAAAAAATCAGGGAATATAACGCCTTATCTACGGTTTACAGGAATGTTTTTAGATTTTTTGAAATTAATTTTACATATTTCAACAATTAGAATGCTGTATTGAATGGAAAAATATTGATTAAACCTGTATGTCTTGACCACTTTTTTTGAATCAAAATATAGTATCCTAAACCTTACTCCATTTTAGCTCGAAAATTTCGACTCTGAATTATGTATTATTACTTTTATCGGAAATAATTAAATATATTTCTAAATTACGAATAATAAAACTACCTTTGGCAATAGTTCATATTGTTTTTATTTTGTAGTACAAAATTTTCAAAAAAATGAGGTGCAAAAAGTCATACACTAAAAACCACGAATTTAAACCAATTATTTTTAAAATTATCATTGGCAGTTATTATTAATTAAATTTGATTTTCAAAAGTGTTTTTAAAGAAATAAAAAAAACTCATGATTAATTGGTTTAAGATCAAGTCATTATTAGGTGAACGATAAAAATAAGTAGAGAAAGAATAATGGACATTTATCTTGTGATTTAAAAAATATTTTTTTCACTAGTTGATGAATTTTTAGCTACGAATTGGGTTCATAAGCAATTTGACAAGATCTAATTAAGTATTGCTGTATTACCATTGCAAAAATGTTATACTTGTTGTACGTTTTAATTCAGATTTTAAAGCGCGTTTGAACACAAGGCCGATGCGTACCTCTGATGTTCGTAATTGATAAGTATGACGTTTTCATGATAAGAATGCTACATTGCTTTAATAAGAATTTGTTCTACAAATTACTTATGAACATTTTTTTCAAAGAATACCTGGGAAATACTTAAGGAAAATGATACTGTGTTGCCTATAACGAATTTGCAAAATAAGGTTAAATTATGGTTAAATTAGATAAATTAGCCATAGTAAACTTAAGCACAAAATTAAACCGTGACACTATAAACAATTTTTATCTAGATTTCTCTTTTAATTCTGTTTGGTCACAATAAACTAGATAAGCAATAAAAAAATATAAACTTCCAAACTGTATACTGAATAGTAGCAGTGTCCCCAAGATAAAAATGTATAGTATGGGAAACTAAGTAACGACAGAAGTTAGTTCAGGTTAGTTCAGGTTAAATAAAGAAAAGGGTCTGCAATTTGATGGCTTCATACAACACGTTTAAAAAACTGATTATTACCTCTGATCTTTAAGATATTGGAGCTATATTAAGAGTTGTCAAAAAATAAAAAGCACTTTTCCTGTAAGTTTCTGAGTTTTACAAAATGGCGTTTAAGTTTCGAGTACGGTGAGAACTTTCGGTTTTCGGAAAACCATCATTAACTTTATTTGTTTATATGAACCGAAACAAAAGACACATCATATTATGCAGCACTTGTCATTAAGTTATCAGTGATATATCACATGACACGTTTTTGCTAAAATACATTTTTTCGGTTTCTTTTCTAAATATACGAATTTTACGAGTTGGCGCTGCTGTAATCACAAAAAAATGAAAGTCTACACAGCACTCTTAATAATACTTTTTAGATACTAAGTCCATAAATAATAATTGTAATAAATTAATAAAATGGTATTTATTTTTTTCATTCACATTTTTTATCATTATGATACTTTCATATTTTTGAAATGCAAATAGTATGTTTTTTGTAATAAAAAATAAATGTATCGTGAGATTTATCATTAAAGTATATATTTCAAGTCATAATGGAAAATGCTGTTTAATACAGGGCGTGTACCTTGATTTCAGTATATGTAAGTAAAAAACGGTTTTGGAAAATGCTGCGAAAGAGAAAATAGATAGTAAAATTTTTCAAATGTGGCGTAAAAAGTACCAAATTGCCCAACTTTTTTCTAATTTTACCGATTTTAACATATCCGAGATTCTTGTGCTGTCCATTCTTATTTTAAACACACTGTATAAGTTTAAGAATTTTTATATTTATTCCACACATATACTTTAATTGTTGTCCTGGTTTTGTTTTGACAAACAATAGGATGCTGATTAATTAATTTTAACACTTCATTTTTTTTTAGGTGAAATTTTCTTTTTAATATGACTCTTAAAAAAATCTTCAGTTAACTTCTTTTGCTCGAGCGTCCATGGTATTAAATTTCGCTTCTTCTTTTTGACTACTTTAATTTTAGGATCACCTGAAGAGTCTTCTGTTGGTACTATGTTGTTATTTTGTCTATTTTCTTGTAACATTTGTACTGAAGATTCATCATAAGCAGAAATGTATTCATTTTCATCATGAGTTTCTTTTTCCTCCAAAGCTATTTCATCCAATATTATCTCGTCTAAAGTTTTTCCTCTGAAGTTTTGAATATCACTCTCTTTTGAATGTAGAAGTAATTTACTGACTTTTGCAGTCTGGTACACATCATCTGGCAAACGATAATATTCAGCATGTGTTTTGCCAGTATGACCCATGAAGTTTGCCAACTGTTCTAAGTCATTTTTGTTCATTTTAAAAATCTGCGTGATTGTGGCTAATTGTTTGCGTAATTTAGTGGATGTTAAAAGTGCAGCTCGTTTCTCGTCTTTGAGGGCACGCTTTGCGTTTTTCCTCATAACAGCATACCCTGAAATAGGATTAATTGTACCTGGTAATCCGAACAAAAAAGGATTATCTATTAGGTCAAAGTTTTTTCGAATAGATATTAAAAACTCAATAGATTCCACAGTCATTTGATCAAACAATACCGGGACTCCTCTTCCTCTCTTTCCTCTGATTACAATTCGTTTAAGCGATTTATATAAAATTATCTCGGATCTTGTTAGAGCTTTTTCAAATTCAGTAGACGACAATGTATCATAATTTTTTAAAAACCCTTGTAAAGTTATGCGCTGCAATTCTCCTACTCTTCTTTTGTTAAATAACATAACACTACAGAAAATTCCGTCTAAAAGACTTTTGTAAACTTAAAGGCTGTAAGGACTACTAGACGAGTTCTGGCGGTGATAATTAAATCCTTTAAATAGTTGTCGAACATCTAAAAATAAAGGAAAGCATTTCAGTCAAATTTGTTGTTTATGTAATGGTATTTTTTGAGCAATTCTAGCTATTCAGGTTTTTGAGACAGTTTGAAAAAATTCAAATGTCTCTTGTAACTTCCTCATTTTTGATCATTTTTAAAATTGACAAAAATATTCCTACAGCAAATTTATACGGGGAATACGCCTCTCTCATAAAATTTCAAAAACAATATTTCAGTTTTATGAAACTATCAACTTGTTTCTTATAGACATCACATTGAATTTTATCTACTTAAAAAAAAAGGAAATTTTAAGTGTTTTAATAAAATATGATACGTAAAAAAAATAATAAAAACTAGAAAAAATACAAGAAGATACTACGAACTATTAATCATTATTGATAATTCAAAGCATAAAAATACGCAAACTAAGTAATAACATAATCTTATTAATTAAAAACGAAAGAGCAAAATTTAAACTGTAAAAATAAATGATTAGTAACTCTCAAAGTTAACGATAAAAATGAACATGAACTAAATCAAATAATAATAATTATTAAAAAATATGTGAAATAAAATTAAAATTTTAAACAATACCTGGGTTAACTAAAAAGTTTTAAAAACCTAGTCCTAGTCCATGGAAGTTAAAACTTCTAGTTGGTTGGCTTTTCGCTTCCGACAAACACTTTTATAGACAAAATTAAAATAAAAAAAAATAAGAGGAAAAGTTTTCGGAACGGGTATAGAGAACTTTTATTCAGATAATAGTTTCTATTGTTTTCGACCTAGTATAAAAATACTATTTTTCTACTCTATGATGACCAGATCCAAAATTTGACTGGTTTATTTTTGAATTTGTCCCTGTCAACTTATTACTATTCTAAATTTAAATCATCTCAGTAAACCAATGGATTAAAATTTAAAACTAGTTGAAGTTCAAATGGTTTCAAGTTCAAAATATCGTCCATTTCTAGTGACAAATTTTTAAAAATTTATTAAAATCGTTCTAAATACTTTTCTATTTCTCTCAGCAATAATATATGTATATGCAGTTAACGGTAAGAGCCAAACAAGAAATATTTTTGTCTAAATTTTATTTACAAAAATACCATTAATTAAAATTTAAATTCCAAATACAAAATAATCTGACGAAGCTCAGCCTTTAATGTCTAGCACACATACACCACAGAATTATTGCATGAAAAATTCAACATTCTCTGTATAAGTGTGCTTAATACATAAATAAAGTCATAAAGAAAAAAAAACAAATTCTTATTTACCTTTATATCTTCAGCAATGGAAATTAACGATGGTTTATTAAATTTATTAATAGCCAAATTTTGTCCAGCTTCACTTGATATTTCAAGAGCCCAGTCACTCTCAATAAGTTTTAATATTAATTGTAATTGATCCAAACGGTCCTTAGAATAATCAGGATTCTGGGTCTCAATGGAAATTGATGTATTTATAGCTTCTTTTATTAGTGTCCCCATTTGGAGTGCTAGTGAAGGAGACATAAATACCCTATCCTTTTTATCATAATTGGAAATATTTTTTGTCGCTTGAACTAAGACTTTAAAATGTCTGGGATGTAGTAAATTAATTAATTGTATTTCTTGATTTCCCAAAATTTTTCTTGAACTAATGAGTAAGCGACTTAAACGACGCATATGTCTTTTTGCAACGTTTAATAGGTGCTTCTCTCGGTGTCTTTTAATATACCGTCGACCAACAACAATATGATTTTATCTTTTTTTGCAGTCATTGATATATCATCTGCTCTCATAATACTTAGGAGACCACTAATCTTCAAAGGGTCATTTGGACCAAAAGGTCCAACCATTAGCGTCTGACCATCAATCTGCGCATTACAGCGCTGACTTGGATCAGGGTTAAAAAAACATTTTTTTACATGTCTTCTTAAACTTCTAGAAGCGTAATAGCTTCTACAATACTTGCAGCATATATAATTTTTTGAATAACTTTCTTTTACTGTCATTACTGGGACAATATTTGAAGTTAGAAAATCAACTTCTCGTCGCAGTTTGTCCAAAATTTTTTTTCTCTCTTTTGACTTTTTTTCTAGTGACATAAATTTAATCACTTCAAATTCTTCGAAGTGATTCCTTTCCAGGTGACGCGAAAAATTCCCAACTTGTTCATAACAATAAACACAATTATGTTTTCTTTTTATTCGTTTCTCTTTCAAACTGTTGCGAGTTTCAACTCTTCTATCGGAAAAAATAGGGCTAACCGTTCTTAAATTTTCCAAGGGTGTTTCATTTCCAGGAAGATTATACGAACTTTTGTTACTGAACTCTGAAGGTGCATAGTTACTATCAGTATCTGATATAATTTCTTCAGAATCGGAATTTGAGGACATAGAAATTTCTAAAAGAGATTTTTGATATTAAAATAAAAAAAATTCTAGCTAAAACATCGCGTTCTAAAGTAAAAATATATATTTCATCCTACTCCAATATTTTATGATTTGCCTAAAGATGTTAAATTTCGATATAACTGAAATAAAAAGTCGCCTAGAAAATTTTTTGTTTTCGATTTTGTTATACTGGAAGTTGACATCATAAGACAAAAAATTCACAAACTAAGAAACATGCAAGCCAGTCCACTCTAAAAATTCGAAAAGGAAAACTTTTTTATTTATAATTTTTTACAAAACTTCACTTAATCTAAGTCATTTTTAAAAACTGTCAATTAATTGTAAATACTTGCCGTTAATTGCTTGACTTAAAGCCATATTTACTATTCGCCTGCTTCTTTCCATCTTTTAGAGACACTAGGTAACACTTTAATATTATAGACATATATAACAATTTTAAAAAAAATTAGAATAATTTTTAGGTTTTTCTATTATTATAACGCTAATATAATTATTATTTTAACATGAATATGTTTGGAATTCAGTAACAAATTTCGTACAATAAGCAACCACTGCCAGAGAAGCTAATTTGTACGGATATAATACTGCTTGGTAATCACAAATGCAGATAAGTTTCTCTTTATTAAATGTACGGAGTGTTACATGTGAAAAGGAAAATATTTTATGAGATCATTCTTTAATTAAAACATTTTATTAAGTTTTAAAAAAACAAAAATATTTTGATTCGTATTTAAAAAACTGTTGAAACCATATAATTTTAAGAAAATCTTGATAGTTCTAAAAGTTAAAATTTGTCATTAATAAAAATGTATAAACTGCATCATAGGCTTAGTTATGGAAAAAAAGTTCGTGTTTAAAAGAACTGTTGAAGTCGTGTAATTTAAATGAGTTGTTAAGATTAATGAAAAGTTATGATTTGTCTTTATTAAAACTATACAAATGGTATCATAGGCATAGATATGGGTAAAAAGGAAAAAAACTTTACTAAAAGATAGTTTATTTTTTCACAGACACTTAAAATATATAAAATAATTCTTGTTAAGTTTTGATACAATAACCAGTTTTCGAGAATAATGTGGTCTCAATAAAATACTTTGTATTTTTTCTTATGAATTTTAACACCCTGTATTTCGGAAAGGAAACCATACTGGACGTATCTCTATATAGACTTGTCGTCTTCAAACTAGCTAAAAATGCTCTTTAAACATATTTTCTAAAAAACAATATTAAAGAAAATAAATTTATAATCGACATATTACAGTATGAATGAATTAAAAACTTCTTTTCAAAATAAAATTAATTATAAAAAAAAGCAAGTTTTTTTGTCATTTATGTTTATCCTCTTTTTTTCTTCTTACGGTTTAAATTCTTTATTATTTATTAAGTACATGCCTATTTTTGCCCATGCTTTTTTCAAAGTTTAAAATATTATACATTCTTTTTATAATTTCGGTCTTGACTTCTTTGTCCATATAGTCCTATAAGCTCTCACCTGGAGACATTAAGAGTTACTTAATTGCATTAATCTTCTCTTTTATTTTTAATCATTTCTTTACAATTTTAGATATAGAAATAATTCGCTTAGTTATTTTATAAAATTTAGTAAAATTCTAACTCTAGTTGTGTAGAGCCATGTTGAAACTTATGATAACTTACCGCCCTGTGATATGGCGACCAAAGAAACGCAGAGTTAGAGCTATTAAAACTCTAGCGTCTTGCCTGTCTATGTATAACTTACGACCCTGTGGTAGGTTGACCAAAGAAAGACAGACCTGGAGCTATCAAAACTCCAGCGACTTGCCTGTCTCTGTATAATATGTTCAATTAGAACTACTACTGAAGTCATGAAAACCCTACTAAATTTGCCTCCTCTTGCTTGATCTTGTTCTGATTGAATAGGAGCTTATAAGTTAAAATATAACGGTAACTGGCATCCTAGACCTACCGTGGGACACAACAGAATAACAAGAATCATCATAAACCCCTTCAGTTAATCTGGTGTGTGCTTGTGAATTGGTAAAGTATATTGATGGATCCAAAACTGACAGCGGAGTAGGTGCAGGTACAATACTCAGGTTTAACATGTATTTTTCTCTAGCGTATATGCCATCATTTTCTAAGCAGAGATTCAGGCTATCGGGATTTGCTTGCAAAAAAAAACTGAGAAGAAAATATAAAGGCAGGGGTATTATTATTTTCGCGGATAGCCACGCGACAAGAAAAGCTTTAGCGTGTCATCGGATTAACTCAAAGTCAGTCGGGAATTGGCTTCAGTGGATACAATGGATAAGGATACTTAACCTTGTGTGGTGTCGCGGGTAATAGTGAGATATAGAGAAATTAACAGCGGACTCAGAAAGGATTCCGCAGCTACGTTTGTGGAAGCTAAACCTGTATTCGGCATTCCAAAAACCTTGGTTCATGGCAGTCTGGCTAGGTGAACTGAAGACGAAAACTAGCTATATTGATCACATATGAATCAATAACACAGTTAAGTAATGCTTCGACATTTAGTTTGTAAATTTAAGACGCAAGAAATGGGATTGTTAATTTACTTTTGGATACTAGTGTACCTGCGTTTAATAATATCCTCCACATCAGTCATAGTATAAAAATTTTTTTATATTTAGTATTAAATTAAATATTTTTAGTATCATTTACTAAAAATATTTAATTTAATTTTTTTTTAACTTTTTTTTATTTCTAATTAATGTCAAAATCTGTTTATATAAATAAACGGTTTCACAAGTATGAATTGAGATGCCCTCTAGGTTTTTATTACTTCAGTACCTTTACAGCATTTTTCTTCAAATTTTAAGGTTTTTTTTTAATTTCCAAGTAAGTCCGTCGCTAAATTTGTTTATAATGGCACCATGTTTAATAAATGCCAAAATTCTTTGTCTTTAAAAACTAATAATAAAATTTTTTTATTGTTTCAAGTGTAATTTTTGACTGTGGAAAACATCGTAATATTTTTTTTTGTTAAAGTATCATAAATTTCTGCAGAAACTAATATTAAGATCCGATACCTCACTTATCGGATTCAAAATGTTTTTGTGGACTCTGCCCCTTCACAAAACTACCCAAAGAATATTTCTTTCAATGCATTGAAACCAACGCGAGCTAGGATGCGTAATTACTATACCAATTTTCAATTTAATACCAGGTCTAACAAATTTGACTATGACAGATGGACGAACAGACAGATGTGTGGTTTTTATCTTTCGATATACGGAGGCTTCAAAGGGAAAGAAAATATATTTAAATTTGGCTCTTAAGTAGAAGGATTTTTCATCTAAAATATAGGACATATTCATATTTAAATGATGTAAAATCTTTATAAAACGTACACATCGATTCTAAATATTTTAACTGCAAAAAATTGGAAGTCAAAACAATATCAGATTTCGTTGTAAATTCTCACCAAAATGTTTATATTAGCATCTTATCGTCGATGACAAATCTGATTTTCATAAACAAATATCAATATTACGTTAAGCGGCATTAAAAACAACGTTGCTAATGTGCTACTAGTAACTGTCGTTAATGGAAGCCAATTTCTCCGCTAGAGAGATTCTCATTATATACATATTGTCGAGAACAGAGCCCTCAAACGGCAGTGTACTTACACTAAACTGTACAATATTATCATCAAATGGTAAAAATTGGCCTCCGAAAGATTCCACTGTTATTTGATTTAATATAAAATTGTACAGCCAAGGACAAATTTTCAGGTTAGTTTCAAATTGACCTCCGTATACTGGATGCCAATATGCCGCTGAAGCCACACTTACCGTGATTTTTACATGGCAGGAGGCCACCTTATCAACTAAATAATATATATATATATATATATATATATATATATATATATATATATATATATATATATATATATATATATATATCCCATAAAATATCAATGAGTCAAAGTTTTCATATTGAATGTATTCAAAGACTTCAAGTGTGCGCTAATGTAATGTTGCCAAACGTTTCGACTTCCATTTTAATGCAGGTTATTCTTAAATTTTATATAATTTCTTTTAATTGATATCTCAGTAAACCCCACAGCAAGCTAAACATTTTATCTCAAAAAAGAAATCTGTGTGTTTTAAAAAGCTAATTATTAATTTTCTTCAACCTCATCTAATCGATAAATAGTAGTGCAATTCAAAGGAAAGTGTCAAGATCCTGATTTTCCATAAGACTTTGGACAAATTTTTACATTTTTGAAAATTGAATTTTGAAAAATATACAAGGTAAGGTTAGTCGAAATTTCGCGATAGTATAAATTGCTACTATAATTACGAATTATTATAAAAAAAATTGATTTTCATTAGGATTTAATAGTTTTTATTTAACATGGACAGAGATTGAACCTTCTTACAAAGATAGGTACGCAATATATTCTAGGCAATACAGGTTAGTTTTTTGTACAAGAGATCTAAGTTCTAATACAAGATCTGCAATTACGAGTACAATGGTACCCCATAAATAATTTTTTTCAGTAATTTTTAGTTATGTTGTACCCACACTCTTATATTTTTGCAAATCAATCATACATTTTTCTTGAACTATATAGGGAAAAGTCTCAGTGCTATGTAATCTTCGATCATACCCGTAGATTTAAACAATACATTTATTTGAAGGCTGTTTATGGTCGGTGGGGGAGAGACTTTTTTGATGTTTGATAGACATAAATATGTTTACCCTTTTCAGTGTTTTTAAGTGTTAGAAATTACTACAAATGCGAAGCTTGCAATTAATATCAACAAAAAGGGGATTTAAAAAGTTTTATTTATTGGTAAATATTGTTTACATATTGAAAATAACAATAATAATAATTTAGGCAACCACAAAGTCATATTTTTATGTATTCCAAAATTGACGTACCGATTATCATATACTCGTTTAAATAATGCAGTTAGAAAAGAATAGCATAGAATCGGTATGTGAACTAAGAAATAAAATATCTATTGTTTATAAACACTTTTCCAAATATAAATAACAATATTAATACGTTATTTAGCATTCAGAAAAACGGGGCCTTAGTCCTGACGATATGCTAATTCTACAGGGGTATGTATGTTTGAAGTTAGTAATTAAAACGAACTTATATTACTTGACTTGGAATGTAAATACTCTGTGACAAAATTTGATCACAGACGTCTGCAGACGGAATATTTTTGTAGCGTATGGCCGTTTCGCCTACGATTTACTGCTGCCCCATATTAATTAGTAACAATTTTATAAACCTATATATAAAACCCGCTGTGACAAAGGTACTCGAAAGTCTGGTCGATCTTCTTAGGCTCTTGCAGTTTTAGTGCTAAATAACTACAGGTTATAAGAGCTTACCAATACCATAAACATAACATCAAGACTCGGGAAAAGCTGATATCTAACTGGTCAGATCAGTCCTCTAGTTTTAGAGCTCTCACATCAATTCGTTCACGAGATTAATCGCGAGAAGGTATTTATAAAATTAAACCAAACAAGTTTTTGAACAGACTTAAATCTATTAATAAAAATAAATTAGAAAAACCGAAATTATTCACAATGAAAAACTTATAATAAAATTGACAAAACAATTCCAGAGTAACTAAAATCAACGCTCTTATCGGCCGTGTTAACTCGAATCTTAAAACAAAACTCAATTTTGAAAATCTTACGTTTGAATAGCTTTCTAAAAGACTAATCAAGAAAAAAAATAAAAACATGAAAAACAGCTACTTAAATTGTTTAAACAAAATAGTATTAGAATAGCCCTTCTCCCATGTCGAATAAAATAGAATTGCTCCTTAACTTTTCCAAAGTTAAATAAAAAGTCAAAAATAAAAATATTTTTAAACAAACCGATTATACGCGAAAAACGTAATATTCTGTAATACCGGTTGTACACGAAGCCAGGACAGTAAGCCAGTCTAGTGGGACAGGCCAGCAAACTAAGCCAGTGAGTGTTTACACTAAAGCCAATTTAATCATTACTGTTATCGAGATTAATCGAAAATATTGAATGTATTTAAGACTTTTAACGACAAAGGTCTTATTATCATTATTATTAAATGAGGTTGACGATGTGATTGAGAGTGAGGTGAATGAATTTTAACCATAAAAAATGTTAACCCAATTGTAAACAAAGCAAAGTTTTGAAACAGCCAATATTGGCTTGCCGTGCATGTTCACACGGGGACCTGAAAGATAATTGTGATCGATCAGCGGTGGGGGAACATTACTGTCTTTAAAAGTTAGATCGGCATCCTATCTACTGTCATGTCCCGATTACTGGCCCAAGAAAGTTACGCTGTTATATTACTATGCACACGGAGACAATACTGACCTGGCTTGGCCTCGTGTGCAAGCGGCTTTACATATTTCAAAACGTACCGCTGCTAAGGAATTTCAAATCGTAACTGCCGTCAACTGCTTCTCAAAAGCACCACTAAACTTTCCTTCCCCGGACTCTTAGTACCTATTTCGGCTTGTAAGGATGATTCCTTTTCCGAATGTTTCGATCTTACGTTCGTAGAGGGCATTAGCTGATATTAAATTCCCGATTTGGCCTGAATATTTTAAATTAATAACGTTTTAGACAGAAGAGTTAGTAAAACCTTTCTACGTCTTTCTATATCTAAAAACATCTGTAAAAAACTCGATCACTTTTTATCAATTTAGAAGGTATCTAAATCATTCTTTCTTGCAAACAAAAAAAAAACATTAATTATATGAATTCTTTGTACCTGTAATCAAACAAATATATTGCATTAGAGCGATTTTATTTCATTATTACTTTGTTTTCTAATAATGGGAAAATTGTTCAATTTAAAAACGTTCTATCAATGTTCTCTGATGTCACATGTTAAGATTACCCTTGGTACTGATCCCTCCGGTTTTAATAACATAACTAGGGAAGGATTTCTCCCACAGATTTATTTAAAAATATTAAAGGGGCGGATGACCTTTTTCGTTTATGTTGCCATAAATTGTCTGGGTTTATATTCTTTTAAGCAAATATTTAAACGACCAAAAATTATAAAACAGTCTATAACTAAGTTTGATATAATTGATTCATATTTTCCTTTATGCACTTAGTTCTCATAGTTAAAATCCATCCACACAGTGATTATTTTATTCCTACTTGGAATAATACTTTATGCCCAACAATATTTAATAAGATTTTTTGTTCCATTACAACTCTCACTCAATACAGCTCTTGTGTTAAAGGGATGAGGACTGTTTGCCATTAGTAAGATCATTCTTTTTTTGCATTTGCAAATTTGAATTTTGTCGACATTAGTTTTACCATAATTCACAGAATATTCAAATAATAAATTAAAACTCCGAGCTTAAAACAAAGCGGAAGGGGGCTTTTTTAGTTACTCTATCGATATTTAATGAAAATAATTTTGTAAGGAAGTGTCTAAATAATAACTTTTGTCAAATCGTTCTAGTTCTTTCAAAAATCGATAGGATGACTAAAAACGACAATCCCTCTGTTACTTTTAGACCCTAAATCTAAACCAGAACTGTTTTATTGGTGGAACCTGTAAATTGTGCTTTCAGTAAATACTACCAAAGATGGTGTTAATTTTGATTTATTCAGACAATAAAAGGCTATATTGAATCCCTCTAAGTAATAATATTTTATGCAATAATTTGACAGCAACGGGTACCACCTGAAATCAAAAAATTAAGTCCAAGGTTTGTTTTCACTTTCCGTCTGAGTCTTTCTTTTTCTACGTTAAACGTTTGTCCTACCAAACAAGAACATGTGCTATCATAGGCATTGTCAAAAATTGTGTTTACCTAATAACATGAAAAAATTCAACATTGGGTAAAATAGTTTAATTTGTTATCTATTGGGATTTGAATTATTTAGTACAATGTCGGGCAGTTGGTGGCGCCAGTTCACATAAAAAAAAGGTCCCATAAAATACAATACGGCTTGTCGAAAACCAATGAATCGGCCCGTTTTATTTTTCGTCCGAACATTTAAGCATAAAGGTTGTGTTGTGTGATAAAATAAATTATTGGAAATGGTGCGATAGTGAATATTTTGTAAGAAAACTAAATATTCAAGAATCCAATATTGATTTCCGCAAGAAATAAATATCAATTAGAAAGAAATGATAGATCGAGGGATATACGTTCAGGAAGAGGACTACAAATATAAAGAATAGCGAGGGTTGGTTTTCTTTAACGTTGTTTGCCGTTTCATTTCCTTCATCCATATAATCATGAAAAATATGTTTTATATAATCTGGTTTAGCTATAATTGCTTTAAAAATATGAAACTTACAAAACTTTTGTTCATAGCCTTCCGAACTTCATCATTTCCCTTTCCGTAAATTTCTTGAAACAGTTTATTCAAAGCCTCTTCTCCTTCCGGTTTCTCCTCCGCTTCTTGTTTTTTGATATCCTTTTCTACCTGACTCCAATCTTTTCCTTTTTTTGATGTAGGATATGCAGGAGGACCATTCAGTTCTGAAGCTGAATAAAAAAAAGGCTTTATTGTCTCGACATAAGATTTTGCCCAGTAACTCTCCAAAGTACCCCTTAAAAATCAGTCAACAAAGATAATCAAAACTGGTCGTAACAGATTTTATTACCCATAAAGTTTATTGGTAAAGTAACTTTAAGAATACAGAGAATGAAACTCTAACAATTAAGTGTTGTAATAATAATAACAATGATTAATAGGGTTTATTTTTTTTAATACTGAAGAATTAACAAGAGAATTTTTTTTATGTTGTGACCCAATTGCTTCCAAAAATAAGTAGATACAAGTAATTAAAAATAAAACAGTGTTTATCAGGCTAGAACCAGTGTTCTGAAAATAGGATATTAGATTTTCCAAGAGTCCCAACGCAACGTAATAAGTCGCACAGTACACAGAACACAGTATAGGCAATTTTCGGTATACGCAACTTATTAAATTAACAAGACTTAATAAACCGGTGCAGTTATCACATCTTCCAGCAGCAGCTTGACAGCATATAAATTGTCTACTACCAGATCCAAACTTGGTTGGGGGAAACTCCAGGAATGGGGATGGGCATTGCAAAATGAAACCTTGAAACCGACAACATCATTACCGCTAGCATCAAAAGAACTGCTCAATATAAATTCGCAATTGCAAGAAAGGCTATGGTTCGAGTTGCGAATGTAGAAGAGTAGGATTGCAACGTTCCTCAGTTTATAGCCAGTCTAATGGACAAGCATGCCTCAACATTTCATCATATTCAAATGATCATGATGAAGAAAGTAAATATGTACCTAAAGTTCTTGAAATTTTAGAACAGAAAGTAACAGACAATGAGGATGATGCTAATAAACGGGAAATTCAAGTTGAGCGACCAGAAAAGGAAAACAATGACAATATTAAGCTGCATTTTTGTTATTAATAATGAAAATAACAGGAGAAAGTCCCCCTTAAATTCAAATTTGACTTGCAATAGATTTACGATAAATTCATGTTAAATAAAATGTATTTTTAAACAATTTCATTTTAATTAACTAAATATTTTTCATATTGTTTATAAATATTTATAAATTACATTTACTAATTCGTAAATAACTAAGGTTTCTTTATAATTATAATATTTTAAGTAAATAATTAACTTTATAAATTGTACTATGTATTGGATTCCACAGTTAACCTAGCGTTATCATACATATGGCTAAGCGCTTTCCATTCTTTGCGCTCTATATCAAGAACGGTTAATTGTATAAAATATTGCCATAGATCAAATTTGTGGAGAATTTTATACTCTATAACTTTTCTAACAATTCCAAATGCCATTTAAAGCAAAGGAAACAAAATGTTCACAAAAAGCAATTTTTGCCACCTTGTACCTTGAAATATCTTGATTCGCTTACACAGGATTCTATGCGACTTTTGAGCTAACTGATAAAATGTCAAACAAAGATTTTTAGGTTTATAGCTTGTTAATTTCCATTTCGAGGTTAAATCTCTATTTGGATGGGCAATAATGGCAAGCCGATATCTAGAAGAAAGTAAATCATAGAAGAAACCAAATGATAGAAGATGGGTATTTAGAAGATACTAGGAATTACTTATCACTTCTAGAAAATTTCTTGTTTCGGCACGTTTTTTACATTGCCAAAGATGTTCCTATGTTGACATTATCCGTTAGATTATAGTTGATAATCAATAAAGACTTGGAATTAAACAGTCAAGAATTTAATTTTTAAATGGTCTAACCAATCCTGTATTTACAAAATAACAAATATTCAAGAAAATAGCTGGGATCAGCAATGTCAGCAATTCTACAATGCTAAAACTTCTTACCACTTGATCCTTGAGGTATAACTTTGATATTATTTTCTACCAAACTTCCTTCTAATTTATCCCATCGCAATCCTTCAGTCTTCTTTAATTTGATTTCAATCTAAAATATATAAATCATTTATATTTAAAACAATTCTACAAATACTGGGTATATAGGTGAAACAACGACTGAAAGAAAAAATGTACAGTTAAAAAAGTGTATTCAAGAACTAGAGGGAGCAATAAATCATATTTAACCTCTTTTTCTATGCAAACTACCAAAGTTATTAAGTTCTGTGTCTTTGGCAAAATCTTTTAGACACATACATTTTTCATAGGAATGGGTTAAAAATTTTATAACCGAAAATACCGATCTAAAATAATGGGCTATTTGGGTCGGATAACAATAGATATTTGGAAGTGTAAATTGTTAAAACGGATTTTAATCATCGCCAGAGGCGTCAGAAGGAGGTTAATCATCAAAATATTTGTGGCATGGGATATTATTTCATTAATAAGCACAAAATAGAGCTAAGATTTTATAATAATATTATTATTTCATTTCATAATACACATAATACATTATAAAATGGCAACACAAATCCCAACTGTATTTTTATTATTTTTAATGTTGGGGTTTTAGGCAGACTCAGACTAGCATTATTACTAGAAAAAATAAATTATAATTTAAATATTTACAAAATACCTATTATCATAGAGACAAAAAGCTAAATATATATATATATATATATATATATATATATATATATATATATATATATATATATATATATGTTATGTCGGATATTCTCACGGGTGTGATGTGTAATCGAAGGTTTTCGGGCATCCCGTGTATGTGCTGAGTTCCTCTCAGGACTGTAAGGCAGCTGACGTTTCGGTGAAATCTCATTCACCATTTTCAAACCTCACTGTATGGCGTCTCGTAGGCGTAGAGCTTTGAAAATGGTGAATGAGATTTCACCGAAACGTCAGCTGCCTTACAGTCCTGAGAGGGACTCAGCACATACACGGGATGCCCGAAAACCTTCGATTACATATATATATATATATATATATATATATATATATATATATATATATATATATATATAAATAATACAATTAATGGGTAAGACAGGCTGAAATGGAAACAAAAATATATAAAGTGTTAACAACATTAAAAAATTAAATATAACAAACACAAAAATTTAAATAATAAATTGCTTTTGTATTAGTAAACATTATGCATCAAATTCGTAATCAGAGTCTTGGTCAGGAGTGATCTTTGCCAAATTAATTTTAATTGGTTCCGCTTTCTCATCTTTTAGCAAATGGTCCACACATTTTTTCAAATTTTCCCCAGTAGTTTTATTCAAAGAATCTTTCAAAAGTTAAATCAGCAATTTTATAATTTGTGTTATTTTTAGCAACTTTATCTTTTACTTGAGCCTATATCAGCTCAATTGCGTTCCTGTTCATATCCTCTCACTCTTAATAAAATTTTTGGAACTATCGATGTGTGTAATTATGAGCCTTCAACCTCTTCCTGTAGTTTTAATTCAGTAGACCGACCTTCCAAGGCAGCTTGTCATACTTTGGTTACAGTATATCCTTTATTCAATCATATTTCATCTAAATAGTAAAGGTACGTTCCATCTTCGCAGTGTTTCTTAATTGTTCAGAAATATTTTCTTTTCTAACGGACAATTTCTGGGTGATTTATAAGAATAGATTCCCCATATGAATTTTCCGGGCAAAAATTAACTTTCTTGAGTAAATTCCAAAGTCCATTTCCTTTAATTTCTGGTAAATCCCAATATTCATTGATTTTAGTTAGAACTTTGTCGATGGTTGGGATCTGCTTCTCATAATAAAATGTATGTACAGCTAGAGCTTATTGTAGTTTTCATCTCTTCTTTTGTAGTTTTTTCGTCTTCTCGCAATAGAATGTGGCTTGGGATCACTAGCAATACCAGTCGTCTTTTTCTTTTTTAGCGTTCGGTGAACAGTAGATTTTCCAACTCCTCTCATTTGGTATTACATCTTAATAGAGCTTTCAACATTATTATCCAGATATTGATGTCCTACAGCATCGTAAACATTTATCGCTATACGTTTTTCGTTGAGAACAAAATGCTCCGGTTTTAACGATTTTGAAATAAATATAGAGCTGGAAGTCATATCTTTTGAGTAACTTAACTAACTAATTTCAAATAATGTTTTAATGTATAAAAATAAGCGCAAACAAGATAAATCACTAAGATCACTCTGCTCACTGACAGAAATTAAACTAAATTATGAGGAATTTTATTACTGTAAAAAAGTTATAAAAGCTTATAATATTTAAATATAATTAGATTTATGGTACGTCTTCAGTTACCTTCAGCACTGGAGTAGGTGCTTCGGAAGTTTTGTTGAGAATTTTCTCTCTAGTTCTTGAATACACTTTAATTAAAGATACAGTAATATAATATTTGTAAGGATGCTGCTAATTGCATCTAAAAGTCATAACAGTGGAAACTACTAGCACTGAATCAAAAATAAATATGTTACATGTTAAAATTAAGTCTAAGATGAAAACTGATTAAGATGTTTACAATAAAAAAAGTGTCAATAATATTTTTAAAAAATCGTTGACAATGAGTGATAAAAATACATATTTAAAAATTGAACACAACTGCACCATTTGGTAAATTTTAAATCGACTTCTAAATATTTATCAGAGAGCTAGTAAATCTACCTTTGAGGGTGTCAGTTTATAACTGCACTGATCAGGAACTATTTTGTGACATAGATTGTAGCACTGATTACACTCTTCATATTCTGGAACTATTATGTTAATTTTTACAGTTGATTCTGAAAAGCTAACTTTCAATTGATCTTCTTTAAGATTTCTGACTAGTACGGTGATTACTACTGCAGAATCCGTTTGATACCAATCATGTTTTATTGGGAGAGAGGGCTGAAAAATATAGTTGTTTTAGATAAATATATTAATTTGCAAAAATCCACCAGTTCATCACTTTTTTTACAAAAGGCATTTTTATATTGTATATAAAAGTAACTTTCGCTAAACTCTCATTTGTAATATTCATTGTTATATAATATGTACAGCTACTTCATTATTTTGTTTTGGTATCGAGAAGTGAAGACCACTTGGAAACCTATGCTCCAGGATATGTTGACTAAGGAAAACTCCACCGTTATAAAAGAATTCCAATGTGCTATGATTTTTGTCTTTCCTCTTACTTTTTTTTTATTTTTAACTTAATCAACCTTATCTATAGTAATGTCGAATATTTACGTAAGTGAACGACCTGAAAAGGAGTAATCCCATGAGTGAAAAAAATGCACTTTATGAACAACTTTATATAATCTTTCTACGATCATTATATAAAGAAAAATATTTTCTATTAATGTTTTTAATACAGAAAAAAAGGAAAGAAATCTGTTGGTCATAGAATAAATTCCTATCTGAAAGACCCTCGAGAGTGGTTTGTTTATGAGATGATATGAAGATAAATTGGTATGTAGTTTAAATGAAATATATTCATTTTTTTATTTGTGTCCAAAATTATATTGAACTTTATTTTAGTGGCAAATAAATTACGTACAAAAAATATTTTTTATTTTTCAGTTTTTTTTAAATGCCGATCAAGATCAGGACCTGAATAAAAAAATGGTGTTTTAGAAATAAGTACACTACTTGAATGAAGATTTAAGTTAAAGTGTATTATAAAATTATAGTTAGATTAAATGTTTTTGATCTCTCAAAAAATAAAATACAGACTGCGGCAAAAACATTTTTCTGTTTTTATTTCAAAGGCCATACTATTTCTGAAACTGATTAATTTGACATAATATTTACACTTTTGTCTAACAAAGTCAACAGAAAATGGGATATACTTATTATATGTTTGGGATCTACTTTTTATACTCTTGGATCTTGATGGTATACAGATGGATCTTGACAATATGAAAGACCTGAAGCCGGAATGTTTGGCAGGAGTACGGGAGTCAGAGAGTTCTACTCACTGGGATAACGTGTGACGATCTTTACAGTGGAAAATTCTGCTATTCCGCAGTGTGACCATTTCTGTGAGAGGACATAAACAGGAATAGGGTAATAAATATATGCTCAGACAGTCAGGCTGCGATAATGACACTGAAGTCAAATGTCGTCACTTAGTGACTGTTGTCTAAGTGCAAGAATGTACTGAACCGTCTGATAAGAAATGGCTGCACAATCAGACTCGTGTGGGTCCCGGGTCACTCGGGCATACACGGGTATGAGGAAGCGGACCATCCAGCAAAGCAGGAACTGACGGCTGCTCATGTAGCAGGGGGAGCGATGTGAAGAAATGTTCATCACTCCCTATGCAAACAGACTAAATGGCGCCAGTTCTGAAACCAAACCACTCTCTTAAGATACTTTTACTAAACAAAGAAGCTTTGAAGAAAAAGCAAAATCTTCCCAGAAATGGATCCTGCTTTACTAACGAATCTCGATAGGATGAAAGAATCGGAGCTGGATTGTTCGGTAGAAGCACGGGAATCAGGGAGTTTTACTCATTGGGGCAGAACGCAATGGTCTTTCAAGTGGAAACTTATGCCATTCTGCAATGTGGTCATCAATTTCAGAGGGACATAAACAGAAACAGGGCAGTAGGTACTTGATAATCCAAAAAAGAATGGCTGCACAGTCAGACTTGAATGGGTCCCGGATCACTGGAGAATTCACGAAAACTAGAAAACGGATCGGGGCCTGCCACTGAAACTGTTGCTGGAAATTAAATTTATTTGTTGGAAGGAAGCCCCTGGAATGAGATGTACCAACGAACATATAATTGGACCCAATACGCGACTTTCTAGGGAGCTACTTTCCTTGAAGAAAAAAGAATTACGGATCATGGTGGGATGCTGACGGGACATTGGATTCGCGTCATGGATAACCCGCTATGCAGATGGTGCCTGGAGGAGGATGAAACTATTGACTATGCTCACAGAAAGTGCCTGGCACTCAATGGACTGAGGCAGAAACATTTCGGGGGTATGATATCACCTGAAGCAGTTAGACAAGGTCAGGTAACGAGGCTGCTTGGATACAATAGAAAAATATATTGTATTAACTTTATATTGCAACTAAAGGAGCCTCTTGTTGCATACAATAAACGTGCAAAATTTCAAGTAAAAATATTTAATAGTTTTTTACACAATGAATTTGTTGGTAACTCTATGTTTTTTTTTTTTGATTGTTTATTCTCAGCGATTTAGAGGTCGTACAGCGGTCTGCGGGTATGCATATGAAAGTTGCAGATTTATGCTAACAATAACAAAAAAAGAACGAAACCTATTGTTGACCTTAAATTGTTGAAACAGATAAACAAAATTGGGGTTCGTTTTGTCGTTATAAATAAATAGAATAACTCTTCGATAGTTGATAATATCGAAATGCCGATAAGTGGACGCGATAGCTGAGATTTTGACAGACATATTGAAAAAAAAATGTGTACGACCACTCGAAGGTGAGATATGAGTTTTTTTTTTTCAAAAAATCGCTGCGGAATTGTTTATTAACATTAAGGAATCATTTAAGTAGGAACTCATAGGGAGACGGTTAAATTATTGTATGCAGCAATTTTCAACTTAATTATTTCAAAATTGTTGATATAGCAATAGTTTAAAGTTGCAGCTACTTCGAGAGTCAGAAAGTGAGCTGTGGAGGGAGGCGTTTTCACATTCTGCGGCGCACGGGAAAAAATTTCAAATTCGAATAATGGATGATGTTTTTGTAATCAAATTATTGTTAAACATAACAATAAACAAATTGTTGCACTTTTATACATTTTAAGCATAATTATAATTTTACCGTACTTACGTGCTTTTCAAATCGTGAAAAAATTGTTAGAGTGTATATAGTATACTATTAATCAGGAAAATTAAAAATTAGATCGATTTTTAATGTACCATTAATGTTTATCGAGATATAGCGTGGAACAAATACCAACATTTGTTGATAGTATTATTATTTTTCGAGATGCAGAATAAACTACATTTGACAATTATATTCTAAGCGCTTATCCAATCGAGAATTATTGCAATATTACTTTCAAAGACGAAGAAAGTAATAGGGGAGAAAATAATTATGATTATGATAATAATGATAATGTTGATGATGATAATGAGAGTAATAATGATGATGACGATGGGAGCGATAATGATGATAATTGTAATGATAATAATGAAACCGGTAAGTGTTTCGAAAATGAATGTTCATCGATATCTAAGAAACGGATAACGGAATAAATATTTTACATAGATTTCAGCAAAAAATATGTATATTAGCAAAATATTTTGTATGTAAAAAATGTTTGTCCAATAAAATAAACAAAAAAGCGGGTTTTTATTGTATAACCAATAATCTGGCGGCAAGTGACAGTCGCAATTTGTTTTGTGCTTTAACTCCATAAATATTAATGGTACATTAAAAATCAATCTAATCTGTAATATTCCTGATTAGTAGTATACTGTTGACCACTGTAACATTTTTTCGCAATTTGAAAAGCACGTGCAACAATTTGTTTATTGCTATTGCTCACCTATCACGTCCACTTATCGGCATTTCGATATCAACAATTGTCGAAGTGTTATTCTATTTGTTTATAACGAAAAAAATCAACCAAAACTTTGTTTATCTGTTTTAACAATTTACTATCAACAATTAATTTCTTTTTTGTCATTGTTAGTATGTCTCGAGCGTTCATTTGCGTACCCGCAGATCACTGTACGATCTCTAGATAGCTGAGAAAAAACAATCAAAAAAAAAAAACATAAAATGTTAAAATAAACAAATTCACTGTGCAAAAAATTATTGAAAATTTTTACTTGAAATTTTACATACTTGTATGCAACGCTCTTTTTGGTGTAGTATGAAGTTAATGCAATATATTTTTCTATCGTCTATTACTAATTGAAGAAATAGCCATTTTAGCAGTTTTTTTTTGCAATAACTAACAAACAATAGTATACTATTAATTAGGATTTGGACGAGCATTAGCTCATTTTCTAGATATTTTCAAAGCACACAACTTTTGTTGGAAACTTTTTTACTGAAAAAAAAATAGCTTTTCCTAGAATTTGAAAAAACACTGTTTTTTTCACATTTTAATTGTTAAATAAAAAATTTTCCCCAAGAAAATGGGACATAAGATACCCAATAATTACTATTATCATTCTGAAGGTTTCTATGTAATCAGAAGTTAACTAACAATAAATTTTTTGCAGATGCTAATTCCGCTGGCCTAAGAGCCCAATTTAGATTTAGGAGAAATCTTTTGACCATTAAGGCACCTGTTGAGCTTGTGACGGATATAGTTGGGGCCTTTGAGATAGGTGGGATGGTGATAGCGGCCTTTTGTGATCTCTCGAAAACGTTTGACCGTGTCTCACAAAACTCTGTTCAAAACAATTAAACATTAGGAGTAAGAAGAAACGCATTTAATTTATTGAAATCTTATGTATACTCTCAAAGCCAACTTGTGGAGTGTGATTGTATTTGCTCATCAAATCTACCTATTACTAATGGAGTGCCTCAGGGCTCAATTCTAGGCCTATCATCATAAAGTGATATAGTATGTCCATGATATGACTTTATATACTGCCCAAAAAAACAAACAACTGTCCGAAAATATTATTAACATGAGTTTAATTAAGTGAAAAGATTGGTTTCAGGCCAACAATTTGGCATTTAATCTTGAAAAAACAAGTTTTCTACAGTTTTCACCGAAAAAAGATTGTGAAAACAGTATTATTAAATTTTTTGGACTATACATTTGACTCAGAATTAACATTTAAAGACCATTATCTAGTGTTATCTTATCTTTTTACTGCATAAAATAAAACAGTATTCATCTCCTGAGATAATGAGAAAAACCTATATGGGTCTATTTCAAAGCAAATTAAGCTGTGGTATTTTACCGTAAGGCAATACAGAGGATTGCACAAGAATTCTTAAACAACAAAGAAAACCATATGGGTGAATGTTAATATTTTATAAAAGTACTCCCGCCATGAAATTTTAAGTAATTAAATATTACGACTCTACCAGTATTCTACATCCATCAGTGCCTATTGTATGCCTATTCAAGGAATTGGGCAAGACATAACCATGAAACAAGATTATACCTCACTTGAAGAAGTTAGGTTATCTCTGCTATCAAATATTTTAACCACCTCCCTGCCAGAGTCAATTAAATAGTTTAAAGTTGAAACTACAAAAATTTTACTAACAGTCCATACAAGTAAACAGATTATTACTGATGACGTTTGTTTAAACTATATATTTCATTTAATATTTCCTATATATTGTTATGTCTTGTTACTGTATATATCAATAGAGTTTACCGATTTGTTTGTTAGTTTTGATCTGCCTAGAGGCTTGTATGTAAGTTAAAAAGTGCTGTAATTTTTAAATTGGTCTAATGATTAATAAATCATTTATTTATTTATTTATATGTATTAGTAGTGTAGGAGTAATTAAGCTTGCTAATATTAGTCCCCTACTTTTTTCTTATTATTATTATTAAAAGCATAATTATAACTACATGTATCGGCGACGATCACAACAATCAAAGGATGTAGTATTATCACCTTTGCTATGGTTCCTGGCGTGGATATTTTGCTGAGCCAACTAAAAGACAGGAATTACAATGCAGGGTTATAATGACGACCTAGTTATCATTATCCGAGGCAATAATGAGGGGATCATTATAAGCTTTATGCAAACTGCCTCAAACCAAACCAGTATCTTGTGCACAGAGAAAGGACTATGTATTGGGAAATGAAAACTAAAGATGATTTAACAAGCCCAGGCTCTGGGCTTGCTAAATCCCTAGGAAACCCCTTTATAATAAGCCCTAAAGCAAGTGGCAAGGAACTACAAGGCAACTCTGATATGGGTGCCAGAGTAGAGGACTTAAAGGAAATGAGGGAAGGGACAGCCTTGTAAAAGAAGGGGCAAAAACTCATTTTTTTGGCCCAGAACCAAAAAGGGGTTACCAAAAAGCCACACAAAAAATGAGCTTCGAAGCTTAGATAAAATCAAGGTGGGACAAAAAACTTATTCTCAGACAAGCAAAGAAATTTATAAATCCATTGTCAAAGAATGCAAAAATATTTCTTGATCTGCCAAAATGGATATTTAAATAAAGACAAATCTTTTCACGGGACACTGCTCTGAGATTCCATAAAAAAAAATAGCCAAGTTGGGAACGAGATTTCCCGTTTGTTTGAGAATGCAGCAGAAATAATGCATGGCATTATTCTGCAAGAGACTTAAATTTATACCTGGAATGCGCGTGACCTCACTTGATTATAAAGCTGGGGTTTGATTAGAATGTCACTAACTCACATAGAGAATAATTTTTCTTGCATCTGTCGACGTTTCGATCTCTATGAGATCATCCTCAGGACTATACAGCTAGATCATCCATGTACAGATAAAATTATTTTTTAGATATATTGTGCAGGAAAATTGTATATATATTTTTATAACTAGGGAAGATCTATTACTGCATTGGTAAAAAGATCTTTTTGATTTGACCTCTGATCTAAAAAATTGTTAATTTTAGCATTGTGTAATATTGCTGTAGTTCAATAAAAATATTATTAAAACAAATTTTAAGTGATAAGCAAAAACTGTGCCTGCTTTCTTTCTAAATTTGAAATTTAAAGTGATTGAAAGTATACGACTGTAAAGAAAAATTACATAAAATTTTTTACATATGCACTGTCTTTTTGTAAACAGCCTGCACTGGAGCATGATGCTAAAATCTATAACAAGAATACTCCTTTGCATGTATCTGTTAGGTGGAGATCTTATAGTCAAATATCTAGTAGCAAATTTTTGGTTCATAGTAAAGAGCTGTGTGTTGCATGATATGTAATAATGTCTCCAGAAAAGAACCAGAGAAAAATACTTATATTTACTATAATTCCATTAGATAGTATGCTAACCATCTTTACGTGTCTAGGCGATGCGACTGGAAGATGAATTATCAATAACAAAAATATTCCCATAATCTTGGTACATTGCTGAATGATAATGTACCTAAATAATTACGTAATACTTACTTTTGCCCTTATCGGAGTCTCTTCAGTCATTTTAAACTTTATAATATTATTTGGAATCGGATTCTTTTCTACAATTTTTTATTTATATTTATGTCTGTCAAGACTGTCAATTGGGTTTTAATTCTAGAATTTGTTGGTAAAACAGAAAGTAGGAACTATACGGTTTATATTAGAATAAAAGATGACGCTGACCGATATTAACCTAGGGTGGTTTTATGAATTATAGTAGAGAAAAACAGAATTTTGAAAATCAAATTAAACCATGGACATGAGCCGATATACACAGTACCTTTTCTAAAAAAAATAATGTAATATTAACATTCCTTGTTACCATTTTACTTAGCTCGAATGTATTCAATTAAAGTACCCTCTATCGGGTTTATAAAAATATTATCTCTTTTTCGACATGAAATATTTCGTAAATTTAAGATTTTAAAAAGAAACCTGTTGCAATTGCAGAAAGGTAAATGGAAAAACGCCCATGAGCCCATATTTGACAGTGACAGTTTAATTCATGGGGAGTTTTCAGTGAATTTTTGGGCTTTTCCAATACAAGAAAAATATTCGTTTTAGCTTAAATTTAGACACTGGATATTGACTAACAAAATTAGTAAGTAAAAAGACATTATTAATAAACATTAGTAACAAAGCCAGTAATTATAATTTAATATAGACTTTCGAGAAACATTTTTTTATCTCCCAGCTATTGTACTAATCTCTTTCTGCTTTAAACATTACTCACACCACTGGCTTACTCATAAAATCTGGTGGTCCACTCATATCCTGTTAAATTTCAGTTCCTGCGGAAAATCAGTATTTTGTTTGGTCTATTGTCTAAATTTGTTTAAAGATAAGAGGACAACAGCCAACATTCTTAGAAAAGAGCATTACAAAATTGTGTTTTTTTAAAGTGCAATATCATTACAGTTTATTGTGTCGTTTGCCTTACTTATTTGGTTGTTTTAAAGGTATGACGAAATAAATTTTTGCAGTTCTAGCTCAATTTTGTAATATTTAGCAAAATGTTTCATTTGTTTTGTTTCAATTTTTACCTATTTATAAGTGGATTGTCTTTAATAAGTTTAATTTTTTTACTTTTTAAACATCTTGTTACTAGTAAAATTCAGATCAAGGTTCTCACTTATATTAAATATTGTGCAAATATTTATAGTAATAGCACACTGGATGCTTGCTTGGGGATGAAAAGTGTAAATGTTAAAGTACATAAAACATGGTAGTGATTTTGCGTTATCTAAAATATGGCATTAGCCTATAGAGCATTTGTGAAAAGTGTCCATAATATGTTCCTTCAATTAATTCAGAATTATGAAAAAATGTTATTGGTGGCTATCTTTTTATAATTTGTGTTAAGTACCAAATTTTCCACTTGTACAAGTAAGTTTTGCATCTCAGACTTGAAGGAAATAGAGCTTAGGTGCAGTTATAATTGAGATATTGGTTATATTATTCTAGCTTAAACAACAAAACAGTTTTTAAAAAAAAATTGTTTTTTTTTTTTGATCTACGTCCTTATTCAAAAATGGAAATTTCTGATTTAAGTAGGAATTAAAATTTTTTTAGTTTTTACATATATTAATAATAGATTATGGAAAAGTTATCTTGCGTAAACCAACATTATAGCCTTGTAGGGAGGGGGGCATGTTATGTGTTTGGAAAAAAATAACAGTTAGAATTTTGGTAAAATTCCAGAGCCTTAAAGCTTAAAATAATAAATTCGATATCTATTTTGAGGTTGAGAAGTTCATATATTTAATAAAGATTTCTCATTTTTCACAATATGTGTGTGAATTGATTTAAATTCTAAAGTGGTATTTTCAATTAAGGTTCTAGTACTAGATGGGCTTTAAGGAAACTTACTTTTTAAGACCTCAAACATTTTTTGGATGTAGTAATATTTTGACTTTAATTATTTATGAGTATTTTACACACTACACCATTTCTATTATTGTTGGTAAAAAAATAATATACTTACATTTTATAAATAATCTCAAGAAAAATAATGTTCTTCATCTCAAAAAATCATTCTTACTAGCAAATATACACATTGTTAAATATTCTCTAGATAAGTAGAATTCTAAGGCTGCCAAAAAGTGGAATTGTTCTGGTCAATAAATAAAGGAATTTCTGAAAATTATTTTTTGAAATCCGATATCAGTTTTAACATCCAGTTTTACAAAATATTTTGACTTAAATTTTTCCAGTCTATGGTTGTATTATTTTTTTAAATTTACATAGTTATAGACCTACTTTTTTAAAAAGATATTTCTTTTTATAGAAAAGCTGTAAATATAATTTCTAGGTCTCTATTTTTGGAGTTTTAAATATAATAATAAAGTTTTTTAATTATTTAACTGTGAAATGATTTTTAGTTACCCTGCATCAAATGTTTTCAGGTTAGTTCAGGTTAGGAAATAATGTCTTAATAATTTCTAGTATTTTTTTGTCTAGTGGGAATATATTTTTGACTGGTGCATTATTTTATATATTTATTACAATATGATTGATAAGATGCCTAATTTAGGAAGTATTTAGGTAATACCTATAAGTATAATAATTGCTTGGTGATTAATGTTTTTTTTATAAGTGGTATTTATTACACATCATTTTATATTTACATATAAAGCTTGTGGGAAAATGTATGGCCAGACAAGGAGAATAAACGACCCAAAAAACGTACAATCATTATATTTTAAAGTTACTGTCTTGATGTTGCTAATGAACATAATCTTAAAATTAAATAGTAATTTCTTGTCGACAATGTAACATTTTTTAATAAGCAATTTTTTTTTAATATGAAGCAAACTATATGACTACTTATATTATTTCTTCTTTAGAAAAAAAAAGCTGATATTAGAGGCAAATTTCATTTAGTAAAAAAATATAGATATTTTATGATATGGATTGTAAAATCATTTTTTTATACTATTTGAGCAGTATTTTCCAATAGCAGATACAAACATTTTTAAATGTGAGTTCTAATTGTATGTTAAAGGGAATGCCTTTCAACACATTATTGCTAAGACAACACCCAATTTCAACTGTTGATAATGCTCTACAGGAGAACAGTTAGAACATGGCTCTAAGTTTTAAAGTAATGGTTTGTAATTTAATTATTATTTGGTTTATAAAATCTACCTATACAGCTTCCAAACTTTTACTTTATTTTGTCAGTTGAAGACTGACATAATGTCAAATTTAAATTTTTGATAATTTATGAAAGTTTTGAATGGTAGCAAGCAACAAATGTACAACACCTCCAAAATGTGTTTTTTTTTTTCTACTTTTCTTTCTAAAGAAGTCAACACTTTATTGAAACCTTTTTTCGCTGATTATAAAGGTTTTTCAAAAAAAAAAATATAAATTAAAATACTTTTGTGATTGTGTACATAAAAGTGGTAAACCATAAAACATAAAATGTAAGTACCAACATGTTTATTTTAAAAAGAATAAGTACAAATATTCCTTCATTATTAGTGCAAGATAGTGCCAACCTAAGGGTTTTAAAATTCCAGAAAATATCGAAGACTTTTGTAAAATCAGAAAAAATAAGTCAAAATAAAAACAAATAACTTAAAAATATACAAGAGATGCAAACTGACATATTGGACAAAACAGAAACAAATAATTAAAAATCAAATGTGCGACTAGAATATGATTATCATATTAAATGGCTTTGCACTCATAGTTTTTGTATCTTTTGCCGCAAGGGGTATCTGGAGAGCCAAAATTTTCTACATTTATTTCAAAAATCCTGGAAATTCTAGATATCTTGCCTGGAAATCGCTCACAAATTTTTAAAATGCGTAAAAAATCTTAGAAATTCCGTTTTAAATTAGGATCAGGATTTTTGAGGGTTCCTTCTGAGAGCCAAAAAGGTAAATTAACATTTTGAGTTTATATTACTTCAATTAAATCCATAATGATATCTATCTTGGAAATTCCGTTTTAAATTAGGATCAGGATTTTTGAGGGTTCCTTCTGAGAGCCAAAAAGGTAAATTAACATCTTGAGTTTATATTACTTCAGTTAAATCCATAGTGGGAACAAAGTTAAACATCCGTTATGTTAAATTTTTGCTAAATAAGGTAACACTGTGTTGCACTAATACTGTCTGTTAAGATTTGAAAAGCCACGGTTTTTGGAAACTCGTTTGTTCTCCTCCATTCTGGCATATTATAACATTAGTATTTCTCTTTTAGGGAACCATCTGATACCCTTAAAAATATGACAATGGATGATGGTACCCCAGTAACCACGGTAATTTTACCGGTATTAATTCGACATATATTGTCTCAGCTTGAAAAGCAAGATATGGCGGCATCTCAGACTTTGAGAGCGGCCTTCGCCAAGGCAGAGAGTGCTCATCCCGGTTTATCTTTAGATTTTGTTATGGGGATGTTAAAACAAGCAGACCTTGCTGTTAATATGAACGAAAGTATTCTAAGATTACAAGGGGCTGTGGCAGACACAGACGAATATAAACTTAATCGTTCGGAAGACGCTTTTCAAGAACTTAACCGAAAATCGGCAGCTTTGAAAAAAATATTAAGTCGAATACCCGACGAAATTTCTGACAGAAAAAAGTTTTTAGAGACAATAAAGGAAATAGCGAGCGCTATAAAAAAGTTATTAGATGCGGTTAATGAAGTTAACGGTTTTATACCAGGATCTACCGGAAAACAGGCCTTGGAACAAAAGAAACGAGAATTTGTTAAATATTCTAAGAAGTTTAGTAACACTTTAAAAGATTATTTTAAGGAAGGGCATGCCAATTCGGTGTTTGTTAGTGCTCTGTTTTTGATTCATCAAACTAACATGATTATTACTACAGTAAAGAATAAGTGTGAATAAAGCACCCAATGTTTATTGGTGATGTATCACTGGCAATGGTAAAGGTTATGAATTAAGGTTCGTTATAATGTATGTTTATGATGATAAAATTCTAATCAGTTGTTAGAAAGAAATAGTATCTTTCTTTTAAATAAGTTTTTTATTGGGTATTTGTTTACACTAATATTAATATGTTCAAGTGAAATTTAAGCATTAAATATTAAAAATATATATATTTGCATGATTACTAAAAAAGATTCAAATTTTACACAATATATAATATTCTGCAAATAACAGTTCATCTCTACCTGTAGATTTGTTTTTTTAATTGAAGTTTATCATAATCTTTAATTAGGGGACTTCATTTTAATTGACTCATGTTATATTTAATAAGATAAAAAGATGTATAGTGTTTGTTCCAGCTTGTATGTTTTGCGATTTAAAAGAGATAAAACGAGATGATTGATTTTTTGAGTTATTGTAAGAAGAGAAAATTGGTCTCAAGTTTGTGCAATAAATATGATGGTGGGGAGAAATTTTCTTACATTTTTTTCTTTAAAAAAACACCTCTTTGGGACATTTCTTCAGAATTAGACATTATACTGATTTCTTTTAAATGAAAAAAAAAATACACAATATTTGATCTAGAAATACTCTGATAAATTTTTAATCATTTGCATTCCAAAAGTATTTTCAGCTAATAGATGAAAAGAATGAGAGTGGAAAAGATTTGCTAGTTTGTTTTATAAAATAAAGTTTTAGCTTTCTGCATGTTTTATTTTTGTTATTTATTGATAATATTTGATATTTATATTGTATGGAGATGTTATGTTTTGTGAAGTTTCTAGATGAATCTATTTAGGTCTCCTTATTTTTCCTCCAACGTTTTCTATTTTGAGTGTTCTTTTTTCATGCAAGTTCGATGTGACGCCATCTCATCTGGGTCTATTTCTTGCTCTTTTTCCTAGTCAGGGTCACTACTCCAGGATCCATGCATTCCACTTTGCTTTCTGTTTATCGAGCATTGCAAAAAGCAAATAGCCATTTTAAACTTGCAGATCCCCTTAACCATAGATTTCTTTTTTTGTTTTTTAGTTTTATGCGCAAAAGCATTTTCAGTTAATAGACAATTATACAACCTTGTTAACTTTTTTTGGTGATCTATTGATAATGCTTGATATTTATACTGCATCTAGATGCTGTATATTGTAAAGTTGCTAGATGAACTCAACGGCGGTATTTTGTAGAGATATTTATAGTAACAAATGGAAGTGACAAATAACTGATAGGCCTGTTTTAACTTATTCTTGTCACATTAAAGCTTGTCTTGATAGCGGCGTAAAATTCAATACAAACTACGCCTATAAATCTTTGGAATTTTATGATTATAGACAGAATATCATAGTATATTATCTATTTAAAAAGACTATATGCCCTCTTTACATTATATAGATAAAAAATATAATTATATATAGAATTAAATCAGTATTTTATCTAATATTAGGTTATTTAAAAATAATTGTTATTTCAAATACGTTCTATAACAGAAAGAGGTAGCTTTATGCAAACATAGACATGTGGGGACAAATGTTACGCCAGGTAATAATTCAAAAAATTGCTTTCAGTAGCATCACACAACATTGTGTGTCTTTGCATTGTATTTATTTAGTCAAGGATTGACATGAGTAAACTTGCCTTTATTTTTCCTGTGTTTGCATTTGACTGTCCCTTACTGTGCTACTGTATAGTCAGGGTTAATCTACAAAACGGGCCATCGATAATTTTTATTAAGGTAAAATTTTAAGCTACATACATATGTATGTAGAAAAATGAATTAGTATTTCTCTTCGTCCTTTACATGTTATGTAGCCTCTTATAAAGAATCACTTCAATGCCATATGAAGTTTTTCATTATAGAAGGGAAATAGTTTATAGAGTAACCCTGCAATTTTTTTTTTTAATTTTTAATAAATAGTTTAAACAAATATATGTACTGTTTTTTTTTATGTTGTGGTAGCCTCCTTGTAGATCCGATGAAGAGCAATCTACAATTTGTTAACTCCTGTTTAAAAGAAATCGAACAATCTTTATTCATGACTATACAATACATTATTATCCCATGTTAAAATATAAAATAAACTTAATAGTTACAAAAGTATAAACTTAGAATAGTCCCTATAATAAAATAAAATATATGGTTTTGAGTGGTTCTGAGTGTCCTTAAATTTACTGCACAAATATTCATCGAAGCGGTAAAAAGCCATTCGTCGTAAGTACTTGTTTGAACGGTGAAAATAGAAGAGTCCTTGTCCGATTAGGGAGAATATTAAAGAATTTTGTACCAAAATGATTGTGTCCATCCATAAGGTTTCGTTTTTTCTAGTATTTTATGAGTGGTAGTCACCAAAACCCGAACTAGCCATCGCTCTCACACACCTTTGAACTGTCAATACCTTCAAGGAATGGCCTCAACAAAATATGGCATATGAAATGTGCCTATGGCACAATAATAAGCATTCATTAAAACTGCATCAGAAACATTGTTTCTGAGATTTTGCAAATCAAAAGTAACAACTCAGTTTTCTGGCCAATTGGATGTAGTGGTCTTCCCAAGTCAATTTAGGTTCAATGTAAACCCCCAAATATTTTACGGGACTGCACGCAAACTGTAGAAGACGCAATAAAAAGACTTGTGCCTTCGTTCAATTTAAGCTGAAGGCTTTGCAAGACGTCGACCCTTTAAATAACGTACATCGTCCGCAAATAGCACCACATTATCTTACCATCCTGGAAGTATATGGGTATATCGTTGATATATAACAAAAATAATCTTGGGCACAATACGGAGTTTTATGGAACGCCGTAATTAATAATACTCTTGAAAGATAAGTTTCCCTGCTAAGAGCAATTCTGGAGTCGATTCGACAAGTACGATGTTATTAGAGCAGCAGTGGAATGGATTTTATATCCGATAAGTTTTGAATCCAATACTTCATGTGATACACGAATCAAAGGCCTTTCTTAAATTAATGAAACATGCCTGACCATACTTCCTATTCTCAAAACATCCATTAATGACTGTTGATGTAGAGATGTCAGTATGGAAGCCAAATTGACAATGGGTCAAGTTATTAGATTTCAGATGATGGGCCAACTGTCTCTTAAACAAGAACTCGAAGATCTTCCCAAATATAGGGAACACTGATACCGGTCTATATGGTCGGTTCATATATCCAAAAATTATCAACTACTACTAAGAATTTCGACTAAATAAAAATGTGCGGTTCACACTTTATAATTTAACAGTTAGTCAAAATTAAGGGTGACCAATCAAAATCGTCCGTAAATATTCTAACCTAAAAGTAAAACGTATTTTTTTTGTTTTTCAATTGTTTAATTTATTTCTAAAGTGTTTCAATTATTTTATGACACATTTTTACCAAGTTTTATTTGTTTATTATGGTTTTTTTTATATTTTTATCTTCGTGTCCAATTTTCCTTCAGCCGAAAGTATCGGAAAACGGGCACGAATTCTGCCGACTTTATAAAAAGTTAAAAGTTGACCAACTTGGTTGATAATTGATAGTTGTTAATTTTTAGTTGGGATTATGCACAGATGAAAGTAAAGTGTATCATTTAAGTTGCAAGTGAAAGTTGATAGTGGAGATTCTTAGTGGTAGTTGATAGTTTTTGGAAATGTGAACCAATCAATAATTACCCACACTCTCACAGTCACCATTTTCAAAAATAGGCACTACTCTTGATAACTTGAGACCATTTGCAAAAGAGTTTTTATTTATACATTGATTTTATAGTTTTACGAAGCGGATTTAGTATTTCCCTAATAGTTCGATTTGAATGTTCAAGTTATAAGCATAAGTGCTTGAAAAATCTAGCAAGATTTCTTAAAACATTGCTGTATTGTTTCATGCGATAGTGCGAAATTTAAAAGCGGGAAAAATGACACTCTTGTTAACGGTGTGACGGAAAAACGGTTGCTTGTTAAATCGGCTCTACGGCCGTCAGGATTTCTTTATACCTTACTTAAAAATTACAGTATTAAAAAACATTAAAGAGTAATTTGAAACAGCTAATTGGTTCAATATATTTATGTTCAATTCGTGCCATAAATTGTAATATTTTTTGAAAATTTATAAGGTTTTCATTGAAAGAAATGATGTAATGAAGTAATTTAAAAATAAATTTATATGAGTATATTATATGAGATTAAAAACTAAGTTAGAATAGTGACCACGCCAACTTTCTAGATTTCATTTTTAAATCTTATTTGAATTTGAGTCGATGAAATTTTAAAATAGTGGGAATTGTTATTATATTTGGTATACGAGGCGCGGCTATAAAATGATGAGACTGATGCTTCTACAGAAGAAGTACGCATACGCCAAAGGTGAACGACCGACAGTTGTGTAACGTGAAGCTTTCGAATGTAGCGTGTCCCGTGTCTGTAGGCAAATCAGTCTAACCGTATCCTTCGATTGTATAAGAGCTTTTTTTTGTTTTGTCGAAAAAATAATAAGTGTAATAATAGAGCAAGGAATTGTCGTGGAATTGCACATGAAACTTGGAAAAACAGCTACGGAAACATATTTTTTACTAAAAGAAGTATATGGCAATTCGATTGTAATAACAGAGCCACGAATGGTTGTAAAATTTCACATGAAACTTGGAAAATCCGCTACTGAATCTTACCTTTTATTAAAAGTGTATTACAATGAATGTTTATCACGTACGCAAGTTTTTGAATGGTTTAAGCGTTTCCAAGATGACCGAGAAGGCGTTGAAGGTGATTCACGCCCTTCAAAAACGAATGAAAATATTAAAAAGTCGGTAATCTGACTCGATCTGACCGTCGGTTAGTTCTTCGTGTGATTGCTGAAACTGCAGGAATTGACAAAGAATGCTTGGATCAAATTTTGCATAACAATTTTAACATACAGGAATATTGTGCCTAAAATTCTCATAATCGAACCAAAAGAAGTTCGCGAAAGTATTTGTACTGCCACTTTGAATGCCATTGGAAATAATTCAAATTTGTTGGAAACAGTGATAACATGTGGCGAATCTTGGTTTTTTTACTTATGATCCTGAAACTAAGCGCCAATCCATGCATTGGAAGGGCCCAACTTCACCGAGAGATAAAAGAGCTCAAATGAGCAAATCAAGATTCAAAGTGATAATAATTGTTTTTATCGATATTCATGGGATTGTGCCATTCACTGAGTCTCTGAAGTGCAAACATTTAATTAACATTACTACCTTCAGGTTCTTTACTCAACTTCGTGAGAGAATAAGAAAAGAATGACCCGACTTCTAGAAGAACAAGTCATGGGTCCATCAAGACAACGCGCCTGCTCATTCTGCGTTGTCTGTCGGGACGTTTCTAGCTCAGTGTTAGATCATCTATATTATTCGCCTGATTTCCTATTTACCAAGGTTAACAGAGTCGAACAGAAATAATTATTTCAGAAATTATTATCATTTATAGGTAGGAACTCTTTTAACCTTCCTAATCCGTTAACATGGTTTAACTTTAAAACGACAATCAGAGGCCTGAATATATAAGTGCATCAATAAATCGACTTGGTTTTGAACCTTAAAAGTGCAGTAAAAAAAAATCAGTTTCTTTCGTTTATTACCAAATTGGTAAAATGAAAAATGTTATTTTCGAGAGACTCTCATTGCATCCAAGGCTTTATATCTTATCCTTAATTTTCTTTTATAAAGGTTTGTTGACAAGCAGTATTGGCAAACTTACAGGTAAATTAATATCTTCAAAGATAAGTTCAAAAAACTTTACTAAAATGGGATCATATGGTACGCTAAGTAATGTATAAAATTCCTATGAATAGTGTGTTTTATCTAGGTCGAAATGATGGAAAATTATTTAGGTGTGGCAAAAAGTAGAATGACTTTCTTAAAATCTCTCGATTCACTATTATGGCTTAAGTTTAAAACCGGTCTAATTGTAAGTTGACAGAATAGGGTTTAAACTGCAACAATAAGTCAAGCAAGTTTTAAACGTTAAAAATAGAACGATAAAACATTTTTCTTTTATTACTAAACCGACATAAATTGAAAATGTTATTTATTTTATATAATCTTTTTTAATGTATATTTTTGTGTATGTATATAATTAAGTGTAATGTCGGGTGATTTAGTTATACAGGGTGTCTCAAAAGAAAGTACACATTTGTTTTGCTTATTGCGTAAACGCAACTATTCCGAGCGGCGCGGGGGGTATGTCAATCGGTAGCCTGGCTCTTGGGAATTTAGTCGCTATGGAGCGTTTCTCGGGAGCGGACCGTGCTTTGTGCGTACGTGAGTTTTACAAAAACGGTAATTCGGCGACTGTAGCGCGTAGAAAATTCTGTAATTTTCGACATATTCGTCACTTAAATGATGCGCCAAGCGCTCGGCTTATTGGAAAATGGGTCCAGAAGTTTGAAGAGACCGGTTCAGCACTAGATAAACCAAAATCCGGGCGTCCGAGGTCTTCGAGAACGGTCGAAAACGTAGAGAGTGTTACTCAGTCTGTTCGTGACGACCCAAACGTTTCGATTCGTAAGCGTGCTGTTGCTTCAAATGTGCATAGGTCATCATTATTCCGCATTTTACACAAAGATTTAAAGCTGAACCCCTATAAAATTCAGTTGGTGCAAGAATTGAAGCCTCAGGATGCTGGTCAGAGGCTTGACTTCGTAAACCAGATGACTGAACGCTTTTCAACGTTTACCAACATCTTCTTTTCGGATGAAGCCCATTTTCATCTTAATGGTCATGTAAACAAGCAAAATTGCCGCTATTGGAGTGCAAACAATCCAAAACACAAACATCAGAAACCTCTACATTCGCCGAAAGTGACTGTATGGGCTGCGATGTCGGCGCGAGGAATTATCGGCCCGTACTTTTTTTGAAGTGAAAGGGAACGCACAGTAACAGTGACTTCAGAGCGGTATGTGGAGATGTTAGACGACTTCTTCGTGCCTGAACTGCAAAATTTTCCTGGCTATAACCAAAGAACATGGTTCCAGCAAGACGGAGCAACTTCACACACGTCCAACATGTCTCTGCCACGAGTGCGTGAAATTTTTCCTGGCAAATTGATCTCAAAGAAAGGTGACATAAGTTGGCCTCCACGCAGTCCTGATTTATCACCTATGGACTTTTTCCTATGGGGTTATGTCAAATCAAAAGTTTACGCCAATAAACCGACTTCCCTGGCACAATTAAAAGAAAATATCCGCAACGAAATGGCAGACATCACAGAGAATACCTGCCGAGCCGTCATGGGCAATTTTAGTGCTCGATTAAATGAATGCCGTGAGCGCAACGGATTACATTTGGACGATATCATTTTTAAAAAATAAATTCCCAAACAATGTATTTTAATATGTAATAAACATTTTTTCAATAAAGTCCTGACTTTTTTTTAAATCGATTTTTTAAATGTAAACTTTTTTTTTGAGACACCCTGTACAACAGTAAGTTTATAATTGTAACAAAAAAATGATATCTTTTCGGGGTATTATTTTTCTTACCGATTTCAGGGCTTTATTTCAAGGTTTTTATCCTTAATTTTCCTATATCAGCCATTATTTGTTGACATAAGTAATATAAAATATCATAAACATAACCGGCCAAGTAGAAGATCTAACTTCCATGGTAACTAGACCGGATCTAGGTCTTAAACTTTCTTAGTGAATTGATTGATTGACTGGTATAGACTTATCGTATCGCTCGTTATATTCTATTTTAAGTGAACAAGTTGGTTGCCTTAATCAGGTTTAGCAGCCTGTTCACTAGTTTGTCCTCTGGGTATTAGCTTTCAGGATTGATCGATCCTTGAGGATGTCTCCAGTAGGTTGGAGCTTCGCATTCGAACATGATATGTGAGGTGTTTCGTTTTCTTCGTCACGTAGTCTACATGATTCTTCATTATAGATGCCCATTCTTTGTAGATATTTCCTCCAGCCGAATCTGTTTTCTGCTTAAATACAGGGTTTCGAGCCTTAGTTTGCCGGATATTTGCTGAGCAATAGTTTGCTGTACCTGTAGCTTGCAATGTGGTTCTAGTGAGACTGGTGTTGATGGTGTCAGGATATCCATAAAATGTGGTAGCAAATCGTTATATTTTAAGTTGGTTTGCTTTTTCATTGTCCAGGATGCCCTTACCCACGCAATAGTAACCCTGTCATGTTTTGCCAGAGCGATAAGCTTTTGAAGACAATCCCAGACCTGTGTTGATTTTATCTGATGACATTCGGGTGCTTTCTGCGCTGTTCGCAGATTAGAACGGTTCTACCCTTGTAAGCCCTCGTCAGATTCTCTCGCAGACAGGTATCAATTGCATATAATTCCGCTATATGACCGAGCCATAGATTATCATGGGTCTCACTACTGAGTGTACAATATATGGCTTTAATCACCCTGTTTTGCCCAGTGCCTTTTTTGTCGCTATGATGGTCATTTTACCTTTGATAATAACTTTCTGCGCGTGTCGGCTCCAAGTAAGCTTTGCGTTCAGTATCGCACCTAGGTACTTAATGTTCTGACTCATCTGCAGTTGTGTGTTAAAGAGTTTGTAGTTTTAATTCGCCAAGCTTCCTTCCTTTAGTGAAGGGTATATGTGTGGTTTTTCCAGGAGTCACTCCTGCCCTTAGTACCACTTTTTCACTATAGTCAAAGTTCCCTGCACGATGAGTACGACTAGAATGCCAGTTTACCTTTGAATGTAATATCCTTGGTTGTTGAGGTTTACTAGAAGTTCGTCGATCACCAGATCCCACAGGAGGGAATGCAGCCTTTGGCTATCGACAAGTCAATGGTTTCCTCAAACAAATGTAATTTGCTTTTGTGCCCTGAAACATGTTTTCTGTCCCTTGCATAAAGTGTCTTCTAGGCCGTATCTTTTGGGAGAAGTTATCATGGAAATGAAGGAGGTATGATCGAATGCTCCTTCAGTATCGAGAAAGGCTGTTATCGCTATTTCCTTATTATTCTTGGCAGACTTCATTTTCCTTACTAGGTTACTCGCATAATTTTCGTGATTGGTAGGCATAGGGAAGTATTGGCCTTTAGAGAGGTTTCCTGTATGTGCCTTTTAACTAGAGTAGGGGAGTGATAAGCTCTTGCTTTAAGAGCATTGGAGTGACCGCATCGGGCCCCGGTGTCTTGTAGCCCTCAAACGATTCTATAATCCAGAATATCCTATTGTGGGTTATTATCTCGGTTCCAGTTCTCCGATTTCTTTCTAATGCCCTTCTAGATGGGGTTAGGAGACTGGGTTTATCATTTGTTGTAACATCAGTGAAATGTCGGACTATGGAAGATACACCTAAATGAGTATCTCCAAGGTATCGCTGTCAGTCTCTGTAGAGGTTCCATTTAATTTCCACAGTGTCCCTATAGACTCAAGGATACTCCTAGCCAGAATGTTGTGGAGGTGTGACGTTTCAAATATGCTATCGACCCCTTAACATAACTTCCTCCAGGAGTCTCTTTTGGCTTCTCTTATTTTTTTTATGTAATCAGTGCGTGTTAGAATATTCTGTCCACTCACAGGTTTTTTCTCTTCGTTGAACAGTTTGCGTGGTTCTTGTTGGCGGTCTTCCTCACTCTTAATAAATCCGGCTGTTCTAATTTCGTATTTCTAAACCTAAAAAATCGATATTTATTGACATATTTATTGAAAGTACTCATAGGTAAAAATTTTTAAATTAAAAAAATTAATTTGATCATTGAAAAACGTTTCATATTTTAAAAAGTTACTTTACTTTTTGCCACTATTGTATATAATACGATATAACAATATCATAAGCAAAATAACACTAACGAACTAGGAGGTCTAATTTTCTTGACAACTAGGTCGTGTTAAAAAGTTAAACTTTCTAGTGATACATTTTTGTTTTTATTAACACATTAGAAGCCTTTTGTTTGTTCTACCGTGAACAATCCCACTGCAGTGTTAATAGAGAGCGTAGAGGCGCAAGGCGCTACAGAGGACGAGGTTCTCACCTCTATTGTCTTGCATACGACTCGCCTTTGACTATTGTTACAACGTTATGCCGGAGAAAGCAATCCCGATATTTATGTCAATATAACGATGTTTATAGAACTTTGAACCCATCTAATTAGGTAAATTATATTGTACACTACACACCACATCAAAATATTCCAACTAAAAAGTAGGTATGAAGGTTAAATAATTTAAAACAGTAACATTTAATTGTTGATGTTCGTTTGGTTTAATCAACAGTTCTATATTCACGTGATTTGTGTTTTCATGGGTAACTATTATATATATTATTTTAATAAAAAATACACTGCCTGGTGACAAATCAATTGGTAAAATAAATTAATGGAGCATAGAAATTTTATGTGTGTCTCTTTTATGCTAGTAAATTTTCTCTGAAGAGTTACAAAGCGCTAAATGAGTTTTTTAAACAATTAATGATGCATTTTTAATATCTATTGGAATTTATTGTTTACTTAGTAAAATAATATATTAAAAAATTATTTTTTAGTATAGTATTATGCACTAAAGTTTTTTAATAATAACTGAGGAAAATATGATAATTTTGCCATACGATTAATGTGGGGCCATCACTTTCTTAAAAATTAAATTTGTTTTACAGTTTCGTCGATTTGGCAGATAAATGGCGTAAATTTTGTCTGTAGTACATTGCGACGCATAGCTGAACATACATAACTGAAAAAATAAATATCTTTACATAGCATTAAAATTCCTCGGTTTCATCTGTTTGTATGTCCGGGTTAATCTTGAAGACTAAGAAACAATTTTGTTTCGGTATTCCCCAACGGTTAGGTTGTCTCCCGAGGAAGGTTTATTGTCTGAAGACTGAAACAAAAAATAACTTCGAATCCTTTCTTGCCTTAAGCTGACTAAACCGTTTAAATACATTAAAATGTTCAACGAGGTATATGTAACCCAGACACGCGTAACGTTTAGCCGAAATCTGTTTGCGATGAAGGAAAACATCTATAAAGCAATTTTATAGAAAAAGAACTGAACTGGTTACTCTCACACAGTTGTTTTACATACTTACAGATCACATCACATAGCTTCACGCATGCAAAAACGTTATTATTACATAACTCCCAGTCCAAGCTAATTTGGAGCTCCGGAGATTTTTTCGCCTCCCCTTCCCAATCTGTGGCGGCTGGTGCATTAAAAAAGTGGGGATTGCAATTCCAGTTGTACATTAAAAACATATATATGTATAAAACCTGCCAGAGGCACCGGAGGATGAAACAATAAAAGCCTTTAAAAATTGAGCTAGTTTGAAACAAAGCAGTGTATTTTAAAGAAGGTAGTAAATTTTAAAAATACAGCAGTTAAAACAAAATGCACGTATAACTTACTGTTTGAAACAAAGCAGTGTATTTTAAAGAAGGTAGTAAATTTTAAAAATACAGCAGTTAAAACAAAATGCACGTATAACTTACTGTGTGAATTGTTTATTAAGAAAATCCATATGCCGATCTTTGGCATTAGCAAACTTATCAATAACTCGCTGATTAAAATCAAGTATGCTTTCGATAAAATCATTTTCTTTAGAAAACATTGCGAAAGCAGAAAGTCTTTCTTAACTCATAGTATTCCGTAAAAAAGAGTTTATCCGTTTAAAGGTAGAAATGCACCGTTGTGTTTCAGCGGATACCATCAAAATAGAAATTAAAATTTTTAAAAGTTTTAGAACTTCAACTAAATGTCTCACTGAGCCCGATGTTTTGCGAAAGATAGTCATAAAGTACAAGACGGTCAGTTCTGTACAGAAACTTTGTTCGATAAAAAAGGGGTAAATTTTAATCGTATCCTTAAATTTTTTGTTCGGACAACATGTACTGCATGCGATATACTATTCCAAAAAAAAAAGACTGACTCTTGCCAAGTGACCGGTAAAGCTAAGTCGTACTTTTGCTTGACAAATATTATATGACAAACTTCTTTTGCTTCCCGAAATAACTCCGCGGAAGCTTACGTCATTTTGAAGTAGAAGGAGATGGCTCAACGTCGTTTGAGGTAATATTATTTCTAATTTCTGTTAATTTTGATTCAAATGATGATATATTTTTATTTGCGATAACAGCGTCAATTTGTCTTATTTGAAACTTACTAAATAAATCAACTTGAGGCATTATTTTGTAAAATAAGTTTAACAATGAAAGGAAACTCTTACTTTTGAGAATTTTGACATACTTTGATGATTGATTCGTGGTACTAACTTTTCTTCTGCCATCTGCGATTTTTCCATTGTCTCTAGAATGTTGTCTTTGTATTCGGATGCGGCACAAACAACTCTATAATTAAAATTCCATCTTGTTGGGACCGAACGAGGTAAGCGTTTGTTAACAGTTTGATCTGGTATTGCGGTTCTTTAAGGACTATTTCAAAAAGAGAACATCCCTTGTAAATTGGAAAAAAATATGCGGACATTTTTATTGGTGGATGCAGCGTTTAACATTACTAAATTTAATTGATGTACACCCCATTAGACGAGCCGCACATAATAGATGCACCTTCGTATGTTTGCGAAATGCGTTTTTTTTATTACCTTTTATTCTTTAAGTATAACAGAAGACAAAATTTTCGCGTCATGTTCTAAATGCACGAAAAATCACAAAATCGCTCAACTGGCTTGCCCCGTACAATGTATCTAAAGACAATTTCCACTTGAAAGATAAGTTAGTAGTTTCGTCAGCTATTATAGACAAATAATCAGTTTCTGTTATTTCTTTAGAAATTTTCTCTTGACCTACAATAAATATAGTTTGTAAAATTTCATTTTGAATGGTTTTTGACGTACCTTGCTTTTTCCAAATGTTGTTTCAGAGCACCGTTTAACTCAGAAGTAAACCCAATTAAATCTCCAAAAACACCGGGATTAAAGGAAGACGTAGACTCATCAAGACGTTTGATGAAATCATGAGGAAAAATTATCTTCAACTTCCTTTGTATTTACATGGGATATAGGCAACCACATAAATATTAAAAGTGATGCCAAGTCCTTCACTAAATTACCGGTACTACTCTTGTAGAATTTATTAAGGTTGACTGTCTATCTACTGTTTTACTAACTAAATACATAGCAAATTTAGAAATATTTTCTTGTTTAAAAAATTTCGTATGTGAAAATATTTGGAAAAACTTATTCGTTGCACCAACTGTAATTTTTGTGTAGCAATGACAAAAGTATCAAAACGAGCGAGATTTAATTAAAAGGGGCGAGAGAGTAAATAAGGAAGAAAAAAGCGAGTTCTGGCTCAATTGAGCGAGGTGCGGCAACGCTGCGGGCAAATTAAACACAGGTTTGCAAGTCGACTTGCAACCTACACGAAGCCTATGAAACAGAATTAATCTCCACTTCTTAAATAGGCAACTCCATATATGATCTAATGAGTTAGCTTGTATTGCATAAAAATTGCAAACCAGCCAGGCGATAACGTTTCCAGGCGTAACACTGTAATACAGACAAATTATTTTTGATATTTAGACTAAGTACATTTTTTCAACAATTGACTGCTGTTAACGTATAATCTAGGTAAAAATTAATTAAAATTATTAAATTATTAGTAGAAATTAAAAAAAATATTTGTACGTATATTTTTTAGTATGTTTTATTTTCATTTACAAATTTTTTGGAGGTTGCGCAAACCTGCAAACATAAGGAAAAGCCACCGCTGTTGTTAATACATTAACTATTTGTACAAAATAACGATGTAAAACATTTTATTTATACATATTGACTTATTACCACCTTCAATAAACACCCCTCCTCTATTTTCTTCTGTGAACTCCTTCATGATGCTTGCCCCTTTTTCTTCATAGCTTCAACGGACTAAATCTTGTTCCTTTTAATACAGATTTGACCTGGTGGAACAGATAAAAGTCACATGGTGCAAGGTCAGGCGGTCTAAAACTAGGATATTGTACTTGGCTAGAAACGTCTTGATAGACAATGCAGAATGAACCGGTGCGTTGTCTTGATGGAGAACCGATGACTTGTTCTTCTACAGTTCGACTCGTTTTTTTCTTATTCTTCCATGGAGTTGAGTAAGAACCTCAATGTTGATTAATTGTTTGACCTTCAGAGGCCAAGTGATGATACAGAATCCCATGAATATCGAAAAAAACAATCATCATCGCTTTGAATCTTGATTTGCTCATTCTAGCTTTTTTCGCTCTTGATGAACTTGAGCCCTTCCAATGCATGGATTGACGCTTAGTTTCAGGATCATAAGTGAAAAATCAAGGTTCGTCACATGTTATCACTCTTTCCAACAAGTTCGGGTCATTTTCAATGGCATGTCAGTACAAACATTTTCACGAGCTTCTTTTTGTTCGATTAAGAGAATTTTAGGAACAATTTTTGCACGCACTTATTGCATGTTAAAATTGTTATATAAAATTTGCCCTACACATTCTTGATCAATTCATACAGTTTTAGCAATCGTATGAATTGTTAACCTACTGTCGCATCGAATCAGATTAATGGCTTTTTCAATGTTTTGATTCATTTTTGGCGTGGAAAGGCGTGAATAGTCTTCAACGTCTTCTGAGCCTTCTCGGAAACGTTTAAATCTCTCAAAAACTTGCGCACATAATAAACATTCATTGACATACACTTTTTTAATAAAAGATAAGTTTCGTTAGCGGTTTTTCCAAGTTTCATGTGAAATTTCACACAATTGGTTGTTCTTTTATGACACTTACCATTTTTTCGTCAAAAGAAAAAACAGCTCTTATACAATCGAAGGCCGGGACACACCGATTTATTTACAAACACGGGAGGAGCTGCATTTGAAAGAGAAGGCTTCAAGCTACACAGTTGTCGGCCGTTCGCCGTTGGCGTATGTGTACTTCTTCTTTAGAACCATGAGTCTCGTTATTTTATAGCCACTCAACATACCTATGTCCCCCCAATAACATAGCTTGCCAGTTAAAGTATATAGTATTCAGAAAACAGAAACCGACTTTTTTTTAGCTATGTTTACACCAAACTTTTCCTAGTAGTGCCAAAAAGTGGCCAAGTGCATGTTGGACACGTACATGATAGAATTCCGTGCCCGTCTCGGAATAAATACCCACATAATTATAATTTAAAATGACACAAAAACAGAAACTTTCCATGATAAATTATGAAATCTTTTAGCGATTTAATATTTAATGAAATTTTTTATTCGATTATGACGAGAAAGCAATGCATTTAATTATTTATGTATCTAATCTTTCACTATTAATAAATTAATTGCATCTGAAATAATATTGGAACTCTTAGTGCTCTTTATTAGTTATCCGATTTATTATTTTGTAAATAATTCAAGATGTACAAATAATATCAACTTCTGATAGAAACTGTTAATTAGTACGTATTTTACAAAATAATATATTTAGGTAAAACAAGAACAACATATTGTATCAGGTCAGCAAGAAAGTAATTTCTGTTTTGTAGTGTAAAATAAAACTATTTTTTATACAAAGAATAAACTTTAATCAAGTATATATTTTCCATTTTGTTCACTGATCTTTTGCCATTTTTCTTGTCGCTTCATGATCCTGCGCTCATGGAAATTTTGATCCTTATCAGCAAAAACTGAACCAAATGCGATTTAAGGGGGTCGTCCAACTTTGAGCCGTTAAATCCAAGCGTATTTTTAAGAATTAATTGCAAAAGATCTATTGAAGATAAATGAGACGTGTTTTTTTTTTCTTCTATTGGTACGAGCTTCGTCTTTTAAAATGTATTTTTAGAAAATAATAATAATCACACTCGCGACCTTGAGACGTCCTTGACTTTGTTCCGGCAAAAAGGCCAAATGCAACTTTTTAGTAAGGCTTTGGCCATCTGAGTTGTTTGAACATGTTTACTGAATAACTGAAAAAAAATTGATAAATATTTCTAGTAGAAGTCTTATCAAAAAGTTGAAAAAATTTAACTTTTGGGAAATCGCGTTTAAAGATAAATGACGCTGTAAAACATGGTTGGAGAAACTTACAATCTAATCAGCTATACCAGAGCCGTAAAGTTCTCCCTCCTTGTCACGGAGATGTTCTTGGTCTGCCACATGCACCTCCCTTTATTGGAATCGGGCTCTTTTTGCCGCGTCGCTCACTCTCCGCTTCGTCGATGCGGTCCTCATCGAGTCGAGGTGCGCGTTTCTCTGCTTGAGGTTCCAGGGCAATTTCCAAGACTTCCATACTTTGTGGAATCCATGAAAATCCCTCATTGAAAATCATCACTGCCAATGAGTTGCAGTTTCGACCACCTGCTTTCCTGAATGCAAATGTTTTGGCGACAACATCCAGATGAAGCTGTTCACAGACTCGTTATTTTGAATATGGGCGTTGAAACATCTTTCCAATAAACTTTCAGATGACAAACTTTCGTATATTGGTTTTATTAATTTGACGATCGAAGGAGTGAGAGGAACTCTGTCATGCTGAAAAGTCGCCAAAGTCCCGTTGGCCTCGGCCTGACGCCACTTGCACTAACTATCCTTGCCAGGGAGACACTTTGAGTATTGTGGATTTTCTTTTGATGAACTGTAGTGCTCCAGGGTGACCAAATCACAGTTTTAATTTTTTCTACACAATCAGAATTTCTGCGAATTGTCAATCCGTAAAATTTTGTAAGCTACCCGATGACTTTGTCGGTTAGTTTCCCTTTTTCCTCACCACCAATACCTTGATTTTTTGTTTTTTTCAGCTGTCTAAGTCTCGTTGCCATTTGTTTCTCGACATGCCCCACGCATTATTTTTTTTCTACTGTTATTTCATCCCCATAAGGTTTAGAATCTAGGATACCTTTGAATGTTTTGCTGTTCCCGTCGCTGACATATTGGACATATATCACGTCATGCTTTCAAACTGACCTCTGGAACATTTTCATGATCGTGTCGATTTCCATATTTTTCGCATTTCCCATGTGAGCGATAGAACAGTTTTCTTTGTGTTCTTGATACCATGTCTCGTACTCTTCAATATTCTCGTCTCTCAGTTTTCTGACTGCTGCACATTTGGAAAAAACCCTATTTTGCCATTGCGTTAATTACTTTCCCGCTGAAACTGAGTGTTGAGACGCCAAATAAAGAAGTAAAACCCCGTTTCTTCCATGTACCATCCCCCGAAATAATCAAAATGTCGCCTGTTTTCCCTTAATTCTTTTTCCTCATTCACGGCTTTCCCCAACACGATGTCGTAAACAGCAGTTGCGGCGTTATCGATGTTTTCGATTCACACGTAATACGTGTCTTTTGCTTGTTCAGCACAAATGTCCATAAGCCCATAGAATTTTTTTTATACCGTCCAATACGACATCTAACAAGCGAAACACAAACACTAATCATCGGTTCACTCCATAAGCGTTGTTGATTTTCAGACAAGAATGCACAACTTTCTCTTCACAATTATCGCCCTGCATGAGAAGTTTGAATCCCGCTCCACGTTTGTCACTTTGGAAAAATTTAACTGTTCCACGGCACGTTTTACATACAACGTTTTCCGAAATGGCAGCAAAGACGGAGATGAATTCGATAATGCAATAACTAACGGTAGAAGTTATTGCAGCTTCTAACGACACCATGCCCTTGAGTTTTCGCACCGACGTGCTGACGTATTATGTTTCGTGCTCCGCCAAAAAAGGGCTATTATTCCACTTTCTCTTTATACACCCGGTAACATGACTATTTTTCGAATCCATTTCGGATAAAAAAAATTCCGAAAAAACAGCGACTTTCAAACTTTAGAACGATGAAGATGTTTTCGACTTGAAATGCGGTCGTAAATTGAGCTATCTTGGAAAGTTAACGTGAAAGAGACACACCGATACGCATACATTCACATGCATTCACAAAACGTCAACAAACGACCGCTATATCCTTGCGAAAAATAATTTTTACCTGACAGTGAGACGGAGCGGCCACGCGCGGCTTGAGCGCTTGAAAAGGATAGAGGTGGTCATGTTACAGGTTCCATACACCTACGAAGGAAAGTGTATTTCACGAAATCCTTCATATGGCGTGTCCCTAATAACAGTTGAAAGTTTAGCATTTAAAGAGTTTTGCAAACTTCGAAATAAATGGTAATCAGATGCTGCCAGGTTATGGCTGTATGGGTCATGCGACATCATTTCCCAACCTGGCTACAATAATTTCCCACGAGTTACTGTAGATGACCCATCTTTCATCACCAGTGATGATTTTTTCAAAAAAGGGCCCGTTTCATTGCGCTTGAGATGCATATGGCAAATATTGATTCGTTGTGTTAAATGAATCTCTTTCATTTCATGTGGAACCCAAATTATGGAGTCCAAGATATTTGTTGTGATTTTCAATTGTTCTGTGTAATTCTCTATAATCTCTCGAATAGTTATATGAGGATTCTCTTCAATTATGGCTTTGATTTGGTCATCATCAATTTCAGTAGGTCGACCAGAATATTGATCATCTAAATATCAACACCATAAACTTCACATATCTCTTTGTAAGCCTCAGCAGCTTTCTTTTCTTTAGGTAAATAGGGAAGTAAAATATGCCGAAAATGTTTGATTTTGAACTCCATGTTAAAATTGACCCTAAACTAACAGCTATAAACAGAATTACACACAAGTTGCTTCTAAAGTAACTTAAATGTAACTGATATCAAATGTCAAAAGGAAAAAAACAACACTGACAGAAGTTCTTCAAAACAATTACAACGGTCTCTATGTGTGATAACCAAAAATACTTTCTTCCTGGTCCAATAATTGCGCCAAATGTGACACACCTAAATTTTAACCAAACGCTAGATCGGAAAGTCTGCTCCTTCATTTACAGTTGTAAAAACTTTAGTTGCGGACTTCAAATGTAGTGTATGAGCACGCAAGATGCCGAACGTTCTAGAAGGACCAAATCCGCCACAATCGAAGAATGCGTTCAAAAAGGTTGACAAAATCATTATGAATAATCTCCAAAACTGGTGGAACGGGTTGAGATTGCTGATGTATTGGAAGAAAGAGCTCATCATATCTTAACTGATCTTGGGGATGAAAAAATGTTAGCCCGAACTAAAAAATGCAATGCATGATCACATCAGAACAACGTTTAAGTGTCGGTTTATTACCGTGGATGAATCTTGGATCTACCGTTCTACGTCCGAGATTAAACAACGGTCAAAACAGTCGACAGATACGAAAGAACCAACGCCGAAATGAATATTTTTCTTACATTATTTAAAAAAGGGATGGACGATTATCGCCGAATATTATGGAGGAAAAAGGCGAAGTCGGCTGAGAAAGAAAATCCTCTTACATTAGGTCAACCCTCTGAGCCACCAAAATTCACTAACTGAAGGTTGAAGTAGTGTATATTCATTCGACTTGGCTCCTTTGGAATTCAACCTCTCCCCAAAAGGATTATGTAGACAAATAAAATAGATTTAGGTGATCATTTTTGTACTTTCTTTGTCAAGCCGGAAAATGTTCATCCCATCTTTGTACTTTTCACATACCGTAAACCCAATATTCAACTTCATATTGAACTGTCGTATGCTAGTTTATCGCACAGAAGATCAAATCTATTTTAAGAATTTAATAGTTAAGGTTTTTAGAATGTTTCCATTATTAGTAACCTAAGCTTTACCTGTGTGTTTATACAGGGGATTGTATTTCCTAGAAAGTTTAAGATAAAATCTTGATATTTTTACTTAATGAAACCCGTTTTAGTGATATATTCAATTTTCTTGTACCCAACTAAATTTAACCAGAAACTGATTTCGGTTGATTCTTCTGATTACATGTCCGGTTTACACCAACATTCAGTAGTCAATGCTGTACTTTTATTGGCGAACACATTAAAGTTTGGCGAACGAGCTTTACGTAAAAAAAGCCATATGTAACAAATTTACTAGTCAAAACGATCCTAGGTTTTGCGAATAAATTCAATTAACTTTGCCAGTATCGTTATCCTTGTAATAATTGTCTTTCTGCGTTTACTATTCATTTTGCTATCCGCTGTTAATTCAAATCACACAATTAGACCTTAACAGCCTGATTTCTTATAAAGGTTTAATTTTAAAACTGGATCTATTTACCTTGAAGTTGGACCGTCTGGTTGGTCAGTTTTGTTTTGCTTATTATTCTGTTCTAATTTCTGTTATACGTAGCACATTCCATGCGTTTCGTTAATGAGTTTAATTGTCTGTGGTTGAAGTCGATCAGAGTCGCGTAATTTATAAAAATGGCGAAATTTGAATATCGTGTTGTTATAAAATTTCTTTCTAACGAAGGGTTAACGTTATGGATGCTGTTTACGACGACTTTTGCCCATCATTTACTACAATTAGTCAAAGCTATTTCTATGGGGTGAAGGAGGCCCTATATTAATAATTCCAAAGAATGGTAATTTTGTGAAAGATGTTTTTTTTGTCCGACTGACGACTCAAGGCAATGAACATCTAGGGATGACAAAATTAGTTCAATTTCGACAAGGATTTCAATGTAGTGGAAGGAAGAATCGGCCCTAAAAAGCCAAGGTCGCCCGAAGCACAAAAAGCTTATGGCCACTATTTTTTTGGGACTGCCAAGGTATCCTCTTGATGGACGATATTATCGAGAAACGAGGAAGAAAACTAAGCCTAGGTGTTCGATTGCTTCACAATAATGCTCCGGTGCACACCCCTACGGTTTCCAAGGCCATTTTTAGACAATGCAACTTCACTGCACTTTAAAATTGAAGGCAGATTGTCGAGGAAAAAATTCAACTCCCATGATGATATTAAATAAACGGTTTGCAAACATTTTGACACTAAAGATCCAGCCTATTTTTTGAATGGTATAGAGGGTTTAAACGGTGTCAAAAATGTATAGAAATACAGGGAGATTATATATGTTTAAAATTAATATGTTCTTTTTATTACAACCCTCCTTTCTATGTTAGGCTAAGAATACATGAACCGTACTACTTATATAGCAACAATAGCTATATATAGGAAAATTAATTAAATCTTTTACTGTCAACAACCAGTTTTACAATTAGACTGAGTTAGTGAATTAGACGGTAAATATTTGGAATATGTTTTGAATTATTCCGACCCACATGCACTATTCAAACGTACGCGGGCCGGCGTTAGCAATGGCATACGACTGTAAAAGTACTTCGCAATTTATCTATAGGGAAGATAATTAAACTTTAAACTGTGAGAAAATACTCGGAAAATATTTAAACGAGTTCATGTTTAATATATATGAAAAAATGAAAGAATAGATATCTTGGCAGCAGTGTGCATTCTTTCAGCTTACCATCTTAACTTAAATCATATATATATATATATATATATATATATATATATATATATATATATATATATATATATATATATATATATATATATGTTTATGCGGCTTTCACGGATTCCTCCGTGTGAGATGCAATAGCAGTGGATATATCCACATTATGTTGTAGTGCTGAAATCACATTCAACAAACGTACAACTATATGCAGCTCCGTATATGAATGAAGTAAAATGCGAACAGCAAATGCAAACTTCGTTCCAACCAGTTTATTTAAACTGTGCAACCTCTAACACAGAAAGGATATGGTTGGAACGAAGTTTGCATTTACTGTTCGCATTTTACTTCATTCATATACGGAGCTGCATATAGTTGTACGTTTGCTGAATGTGATTTCAGCACTACAACAGTATAATGTGGATATATCCACTGCTATTGCATCTCACACAGAGGAATCTGTGAAAGCCTCATAAACATGTATACGCCATCCGGCTGGAGGTCGGCGAAGCCGCGTTCAGTATTGGCATACTTCCTTCCGATCTGTCCTTTGCACAGCCAGGTGCATGTCGGTACCCTGATGAGTCTAGTAGAGACGAAACATGTACCTCTGCCGTATCACTGGGGCGGGGAGGGTAAGTTTTGACTTTCTTCTCGGTATGGTGGTACAGGTAGGCCATCATCTCGATGGTGGTGAAATAGGATAGATTGTGTTCTATAGCAATTTATTTAAACTGTGCAACCTCTAACACAGAAAGGATATGGTTGGAACGAAGTTTGCATTTACTGTTTGCATTTTACTTCATGTATATATATATATATATATATATATATATATATATATATATATATATATATATATATATATATATATATATTCCGGACAATATTTAATTCAATATTAGAACTATATTAGAAGTAGGTCTTTGAAGAAGTAGTATATGAGATTTAATCTTAGTTTACAAGGTAAGCCAGAAACAATAACAACTACGAGGTCTGAACAAAAAGTATCCGATCATGTTATGTATCTTGGAACATAAAATGTAACTGTTAAACGGGTATTTATCAGTTAAATAGAACCCTTATAAGAACGTCCACCAAACAGTACTATGTTATAGTTGTTGTGTAAACATTGATTTTGTCGCATTTTATTTTGGTGTATTATTGTAAAATAATAACCATTCCGAACAAAGAGAAGAGAGTTTTAAAAAACATTTTTATTTAATACTCGGGCGCATTCGGCCTAAATCTTAAGCATGTATTTGAGTTGATTAGCTTCACGTCTGAACGTTCAGCCCCTTGAAGGTGTTTTTCACTTCAAAAGGACAGACAGTGAATAAGGAGTATTACCTTAAAGTAATTTCTGGTGAAACGGAATTTTGCAACTTTGTTAGCTTCCCTACAGTACTTAACCTGGTCCCTTGCGACTTTTAGCTGCTGTGTGTTGTTGGCAATGGTAAAGAATTTTGAAAATCAAATGAAATGATTCATCGGCTCATCGGTGCGGAGCGGATTCGATTCCCGCGCTCGCTCTGATGGTTCTTTATCGAGCATGTAAAATTAATAAAAATTGTATGTCCTAAAAGCTTACCTTGTATAAGAATTAGATATATTTTATGGTCAAAAGCGTAAATCTATAAGGTCAGAAACCAGAGTAGAAAAAATGATTCCAATAAGGTGTGTGCCGTTGGAAAAGAGTTGTGGCTTCCAAAGGGGAGTATTTTCAAGGTGTCATCATCGCCATTGACCGAAATTAACTCTTTTCTATTACATCACAAGGTCGGATCCTTTCCGGACAGGCCTCGTACATATCCTAAAAGTGAACACAGTCGAAAATTTTGCGTTATTTTAAGGTCAAATCTGCTTTTAAAATAGTCTTTGAGAAAGTTTTGTTTGCATAATTGATAAAAATACAATACACGAAGCAGTAACAACGACAAATAAAAAGTTTAATAAATTATTTACAGTTTTATCGAAAAGTTTGTTGTTTTCACACATTTTGGAAATCAAAATTTGTGGTTTTTTAAGTAAGCATAAAATTTTGTCCTTTTTAAAAAAATTATTTATTTCTTAGAATATTTCATTTCAGAACATCATATGTTTGAAGATTATAGATAATGTTGTAATTTGACTAAAATGTCGTCGAAAACATTCCGTCGAGTTTAGGCGAAAAATAAATCTTGGAAACCAAGAAAAATCCAGTCTTACATCTCTCCAAGACAGAAGCATTAAGCCTAACGAATTGAAAGAAAATATGGCGAGAAAACACCAGAACAAATTTGAAAAACCAAAATCACAATAACCCACTGCATCTGAAACAATTTTAAGGAAAACCATCGTAAGCTTTTTTTCATGGATACTCACAATAACAGAAGAACAACTATTAGGTAAGGGTCTTAATTTCGCAGTAGTACCTAAAAATATACCTGCCTTAGACATTCATAAGCTCTGTTGCATCAATGCAAATCGATGAAAACTATTCCGACGAGTTTAGGTAGAAGATGAAATCAATCAATGTTGGGAAAATTCTATTCAAAATATCTCCAAAATAGAAGCATTAGCCTTAAAAGAACTTCGTAATATACGACCAAAAAGTCGGGGATATCCTGGAAAAAGAAAAAATATCGACTGCTGGCTCTCGACTGCAGGCAAGATAAAATGGAGAGTTTTCAAAGGAAAGCAGATCTACATATATTTCGACAGTCGAGCAGCCTCAATGGGCAAAAGGGCAGAGCGAACTAATAACTCTGGAAAAGGATAACAGAGTTATGCTACAGCGGGTACCAGGAGACGAAGGTATACATGGAAATGAAAAAACTGATGAGCTAGTGAGAGCAGGCTAATCATCTCAATATATTGATTCAGAACCGGCTCTTGAGGTGCCAAGGTGTGTGGCACGAGAAGCCTTCAAAAAAATGGATCAAAAAGCATAAAAATCACTGGATAGCCGAACAGGGATTGGACCATAGCAGGCTTTATATAGGGAATCCTGACCCGAAAGTAGCTAGAAAATTACTCCAAACGAGCAGGAACCAACTAGGGGTAATCACAGGTATAATGACTGGATCCGTGGCCGTCAAAGTTCACTTGCATAAAATGAATCCTTATAAGGGAGACCTCAGCTGCAGTGGTCATTAAATTGGAGAAGAGAGCAAACTTTCGGGACAACAAAATTGGAACTAAACGAGATACATACTCATTTCTTAGCTGACCTGTACAAATTGGTTCACGAGTCTAAGTTAACAGAGTGGTTGTAAGTCAAGGGTGAGCACAATAGTCCTATAGTAGTTACAGTACATACGGGTGCAAGACCAGTGAGAAAAAAAAAGATGTTGCAGGGCAGATGGCGCAAGTGCCTTGAAGTTAAGTGAGACTATGTTGAAAAATAAGATTATCAACAAAAGTCTTTTATTTCATTGTTAGAAAGAAAATTTTTCTAGTGCTCTTTGTATATATTTTTAGTCCTCTTTTTGCTGTAAATTATCTGATGAATAAAGTATTATAATTGCAATCTATAGCTTTAAATTTGTCAAAAATGGGTAGTTTCGGAAAAATTCCAACTTCTCAAATAAAGTTCGAAAAAGAGAATGGAAATAGTCTAAGAATTGCTGTTATGCTATTAAGTTGAACAATACCCCTTATAAAGTTTGTAATAATGGGGAAATAAACTTATACGATTTTAAAGCTAATGATATTTCTTAACTAAAAAAATATACCTCCTAATTCACCAACATGGTCTAATTTAAAAATCGGCCTTAATTGACAGTAGAGGGTTTAAATTGACAAGTGTAACAGTAAGTCAAGCGAGTTTTAAAAGCTTTAAAATGCAAGGATTAAAAATCATTTTCTTTTATTACTAAACCGGCAAAAATGGAAAATTTTGTTTATTTTAGGGAGACAACTTTTCCTGTTATCGATTTCAAGGCTTTATATCTATCTTTTTATCATTAAAATTCCAATATTAGCGTTTATTTGTTGACATTTATAACAAATTATAATAATATTATTACGATTTTATCTGTTTAAAAAATCGCTCACTAAGTTCGCCGAATAAAACGCTTCACTTTTCACTAACGAAAATCCGATATTATATTAACTACTACTTAATATTTTTAGCACAATATCATAAACAAACCAAAACTGGCCATCTAGAAGATCTAACTCTCATTGCAACTAGATCGTGTTTAAGTCGTAAACCTTCTTAGTGAATCTGGCTGATATTGTTTCACCAGTTAAAAATAAAAATGTTATCTGTTTGTGTTTATGATACTGATAATAAATAATGTTAATTATAAATGATAACATAGCTGTTTCTCAATATAGGTACACGATATAGTTATCAATGTCGATCACCCATCTAACTTTTTTTTTATACTACAGTTGTAATATATTTTTTCTCTTTTTCAAGGTTTTTCAAGCTTCCCTGGCAAAATGAATGAACTCGACCGACAACTTGCCGAATTGGCTCTCATGAATAAGTCGGAATTACCACCAAATTCTAATTTTGGTACTCCTGGCAAGAAAGTTGGCCCCGCTGTTCCTCCTAAACCTAAGAAGCCGCAACCTCAAGTAAGTGTGGATTTGGTTTTAAACAAGTCTTTTAGAAAGATGAAATGTTCGTTATTTAATCCAGTGATTTAAGCACAGACGTTATTGTGATTAAGGAAACAATAAAAGCTTATGTTTAGAGTTTAAATGGAGAAAAATATAATTATAATAAAAGCTTTTATAAATCTTTCTTTACATCGTCCAGTGAGGTAACTTGTTCAGTCTTCGAGCATACACTACCGGAGGCAATATATAATGCAACTCTCGCGTTACACGGCAAAAAGAAAGAGGCGAAAAACAGTGGCCGTGATCTGCCCTGCAGATGGAATGTTCGTCACCTTTTTTGGTTTTTGTACTTCATTTTCTGGCAAATATTGCAATTGAAGAATGATAGTTTGCAAAGATATATTCACTAGAATGTTTCTGTCTTAATCAATATTATATTTATACCAATTTTACTTTCAGATTCCTCAATCGTACCCATTAAAACAAACTTTAGAGCCCAGTTATTCCTCCCGCATTCAGTCTAACCAGTTTTATTCCAATATTCCTGCTCCTAATAATCAATCCCACTATTCGAATGCTCCAACTCTTCCCGCCAATGCTAAATTTGAGCCTCAAGACAATAATTATGCCAACTTGCCAAGGGGGAATGACGAGCAATTTTCAAGGAGTGCTTCCGCGATGAGTAACAACTCCTTGCCAAGAAGTAATGCTAGTTACGGGAGTGGATATGCTACGAAGAATACTAGGTGAGTTAAGTTCATAATATAATAAGTTATTTAGCTACAAAACTGTGACGATAAGCAACTTGTCTAACAGCAAAAATTTTTACTGTAGATTAAAAATTTTCTTACCAAAATGACACAGTATAGACTGAAACTTCTCGAGGATTCTCAAAAAATGTTTTAGAGAAGGAAAAACGATATCACTCTACTTACGTGATAAGATTAGTGGGTAGTAAAGTATGATGACATACAGCTGCATTTCTGCGAAAAGTGTTAGGAATCTAGGCAGAATTCTGACAAAATGATCCCTTAGACAGAGGAAGAGTGCTCCAAAGTGATTTCTTGCCCACAGATAGCATTAGATATTAAAGCCTTCACAAAGAGCTCAAACTGTATACTGTTGATTAAGAGTTTTTATTATCAACATTTATTTATGTCGAAAATCGACGACTCAAATTTGAATTTACTATTACTAGGGAAATATGCTCACCTCATCGTTATTACTTCCTATTGACCTGAGTACACATGGCTCTTTCAGGTTGGTGTCTGTTTTTTTAATAAACATCACAGAAATATGCGTATGCATTTGCGCTCAATTTCGACTTTTTTCATGTAGTTCTTGTTCGGTAAAAATAGTTCAGCATGGTCATGAAGTTCATAATTAGTGTTAAAACCTTTTAGCAAATTCTACTGTTATACAGTTATCTACTACCACCTATTTTTTTTCTTGTTTTTATAAATAAACAGGTAATAACAATATGAGCCACTTGCTACAAACAATCTGAATACCATCAAAATGGATGGGAATGTTATTGAGTGGAAGTCAGAGGTTAAATATCTGGAACTGACCCTAGATAACAAACTCCTCTGGAACAAGCACGAAAAAGAAGTAATCAACAAGGTTACAAAAGCATTGATGGTCTGTAGAAAATTTATGGGAAAAAGATGGGGTACAAACCTAAAAATCCTGCAATGGATATACACTTCAATAGTGAGACCAATCATCACATATAGGGCTGTGATCTGGAGCAAAATAATCAGTCTGGTTAATACGAGAGCTGATCTCTCGAAACTTCAAAGACTGGCCGTGTATAACCGGGGCAATGAAAACGTGCTCAACGGCCTCCATGGACGCAATCCTAAACCTCACACCTCTACATATACTTCTAGAGAATGGGGCGAAGAGGACAATTTATAGGATGATGAGAGATGAGGTCATAAAATGGAAGCCCAATCTCTTATTCAAAAATTAATAAATCTGGGACATGCCCCAAGATGAAACGAACAAGAAATTCAACTTTGTGAAAGACTTCAGCACAAAGTTGAATCGCAAGAGCGAATGAGACAGAAACACCGTTGAAAAACTCAGCAAGAAACCCGTTATATGGTATAGAGATGGCTCCAAAACAACGTAGGGAACTGGAATAGGAATGTATGGACCCGGCACCAGACAGTACGAAAGTTTGGGTAAGTCACCAAGCATTTTCCAGGCATAAATACATGCCATTAGGATCTGTATTGAGTTCCACAAGGAAAAAAACTGTCAAGGCCAAGAGATTATCATCATGTCGGATAGTTAAGCAGCAATCAGTGCGTTGAGCTCCAAGATGGTCTGGGAATGCCAAGAGGAATTGAATGATTTGAATAAAAAAAAAGGCACCCTCATGTGGGTACCGGGACATACCGGGATAGAGGGGAATGAAATAGTAGACGGGCTCGCGAGGAAATGAGCTGAGACACCATTTCTGGTGCTAGAGCCTTTCTGTTGGATCAGTAGCATGATGCTGGAAGAACTAAAAATAGAAGAAGAAAGCAGGAGATCCAATTATTGGACGGAGCTGCAAGGATTGAAACAAGCGAAGATACTTTTTGGGAACTACGACCAGAAGAGATTCAAAGAATGTATAAGTTTAAGTAAAAACCAACTCTGAGAAGGGTCCTGACGGGGCATTGTCACCTGAAGGGACATCTCAAGAAACTTGGACTGGTAGGAAGAGAAAAGTGCAGATTCTGTGAGGAGGACGAAACCTCTATTTACATCCTTTCAGAGTGCAGCGCTCTAGAAAACCCTAGGATGCTGTTCTTGGGAACACACCAAATCGAAGAAGGGGAGCTACTCACCTTGAAGCCGTCCAACATCCTAAGGTTCCTTAGGGAAATAGGACTGGAGGACCTGCTCTAGCCGATAAAGTAATCTTACGACTTGGCAGCAGTAGGGGGGCACAATAGATCTATCAGGTCGCCGTGTACAGATCCTCAACTCTACGAACAACATACATACAACAGTCGTTTTCACATTTCCCAAGCTATGACTAGCATGATAAGCACATACGCATACACGGTAATAAAAAGACAACGCGTAAGTTTTTAGTACAAATAACTTAAGTTCGCACACATATGCATAGGCAGTTTCTCATCGCATGCAGATGCCCAACATATGTTCGGATATTTATATATTTAATAATTTTTCTACAGGTATCCTCTTTAAAAATTTTCAAACATTTTAGGAATAGTATCAAAAAAATATTGTTATGACAGTATTAAAACGTTTAATATTTAAAAAATAAACGAATAAAATAGGAGTGTTCCGCTTTTTTTTATACGAATATGCCTTAGAATTTGTCACATCATTCAAACGATAAATATCATTGCATTGGTTGAATTACAGCCATGCGTTCTAAAAGGGTTATACTTCCGGATGAAACAAGGAATGTGCTGAGACTAAATTCAAAAATTTTGAGAAATATTTTCAATTTTCTACGGAAGCTAGACAAAAAATACTTATATTTTCTGTTTTTTTTGTTTCATTTGAACATCATTCTATAATGAACAAAACTTGTAGCCTGCGCGTGCATTTTGGAACCTATCTGTATTTTTTAAGTTAAAAAAGGACAAAAAAAATTTTCGTTCCTCTTTTGATCTACCAGAATTTATTGTCATGAAAAACAAACACATATCGGAAACGTTAAATTATTTATGTTTATTTATATATTAGTATTTAAAGTTCGTATAAATGATATTTGCATAATTTTTGTGACATCTTATACGATTTACATACAAATAAATATTAATATAACAAAGTAAAAGCAGAAGCAGCCAAACTTATTTCCCAAAAAGAATGTTATTCAATCACTAATAATTTTTTTTTATTCAAATTTAAATTTTGGATTGAATAATTTATTAACTTTTTTATTTGCTTAATCATTTTTATATATGTAGTACACTTTCACTTCCTTAGAACACTTTTAACGCTTCACAAAATAGTTTATTTTTCTTAAATTTTAACACCTGTTTTTTAAATATACACTATTTTTTAATATTTTGCTATAAATATTTGTTGCATTTACCCAAAATAAACTGCGTACTACCATCAATTTATGTATTTATAATGAGTAATCCTTTCGTCCCTCCTGTATTATCTATTTTGATAAAGCATTTTTTTAATGTTTTATTGAGGTATATATATATATATATATATATATATATATATATATATATATATATATATATATATATATATAAATATAACATATACCATAGACAAATTGTCTATGCTTATACTTAAAATGATTGAAAGGGCGGTGGAAAAGAGGTCTACATTTCAAAATATTTATTTGATGATGCCATATCGCCAATATTTAGACAACGGTTTAATTTAGGTGGAGGGTATACCACATGAAATATGTTTGGAATTATGCAATAATATACAGGGCGTCCATTTAAAAAACTCATCCATGATGTAATATAGTCTTCTCCTTAAATTGGCCTAGTGTCAAAAAATGCCCAATTTAATAAATTATTGAGCATTTTCTCCTAAGCCCATTTCTGTATTGATAAAATATACAATGACAATTGAACGAGCTTTTTATTTTTTTACAAAGTTTTGTATAAATCGAATTACATATTGGTGAATTGAAATTAAATAGGATATAAAAGGAAACTCCGACATTCCTTTACAATATTATTAAGTTGGTAAAATAAATCTGGAAGAAAAGTATCAAGTGGCTTCTTTAAAAATTTCTAAACCTGTTTTTGTAGAATATTATAGATTTGTTCCAACCCGCGTCAGAAAAAGTTTCTGACCGTCAGAATTCTGCGCATTAACTTATTACACATTATATTTAAGTTAATGCACAGAATCTGGACGGTCAGAAACTGTTTCTGACACGGGTTGGAACAAACCTTATATAAAAAATATTTTCGTGAGTGGCAGTATCAAAACGTTAACAACCAGATTTATTAAAAGAAGGTTTAAGATTTGGACCTAATCTAGTTGGCGTGGAAGTTAGATGTTTTAGTTGACTAGTTTTGTTTTGCTGATAATATTGTTATAATTATGGAGGAAAATTAAAGATAAAAACTTAGAGATAAAGCCTTTTAATCGATAAAGAGAATACTTGTCTCCTAAAAACAAATAAAATTTTTCATTTTTGACTGTTCGGTAATAAATACAAACGAGGTATTTTATGGCCGTTCGGTCATGCAGCCAGTGCATCTTGAAGTTACCTTAAATTTGACCTTAACCTTGATCTCCAAGGTCATTTGATCTCACAGATGGAAAGACCAGTATGACCTTGACGTTGAAGTAAAGGTCAGGTCTTAAAAGTATTGGAAAGAATGACGTACAAAAGTTGTAGGATTTCACCCTATAATCTTATGATAACCTCAAATTTGATCTCGACCTTGATTTTCAAGGTCATTTAAAAGTCAGCTTCAGAATTTCAAATAACATCTACTTCTTTTGAGAGCACAGAGAGAGCAGTGAATTTTACGTCTCTGATATCAATTGGCTAGATCAGCGTGTTTGTCTCTGAATAATTACAGCTACTCCAGAAATAGAAAAGTCCACTACATTGACCTTGCTGTGACCTTGACTTCAAATTCAAGTCTTATCTAGATGTAAAATTCACTGTTTCTATTTGTGAGTTAAAAAGTAGAATCCCGGTTGGAATTCTGAAATAGACCTTTTATTAAACTTGAAGGTCATAATCAAGGTCACATTTAAGGTTCTCATTAGATCGTCCACTAAGACTTTTGTTGGTGTTTTTCCTGTATTGTCACTATTAAAAAAAAAAGTGGTTCCACTATTTTGACCTTGCCATGACTTTAACTTTGACCTTAAATTCTAGGTCAAAGTAATATGTGGATGTAAAATTCACTGCGCTTTTTATCTGTGGTGTTAATAGAAGTAAGTCTCATTCGAAATTCTAAAGTTGACTTTTAAATGACCTTGAAGGTCGAGGTCAAATTTGAGGTCATCATATGATTGCTAGGGTGAAACCCTACAACTTTTGTATGAGTCATTCTTTCCAATATTTTTATGAACTGATCTTGACCTCAGCGTCAAGGTTAAGGCCAATGTCATATGTGGATGTGAAATTCACTGATCTCTCCATCTTTGGGGTCAAGAGTAGGAGGACTCATTTCTAATTCTGAAGTTGATCTTCAAATGACCTTGGAGGTCAAGGTCAAATTTAAGGTCACTTCAAGATACACCGTTCGATTTCCTGAAACTTTTTTAGGAAAAGTTTTTCTCCATCACTCTTAATTGTCGAGTCATCAAATAATTTACACCAATCCATGGTACAAGAAATTCGACCCTCAAATGACCTCCACATATGGTTTTTACTCCTTATGTTATTTTTGTTGGATAGGAAATTTTCTCCGCTTTCCATTTCTGCAATGCATAATTAAGGTTTCTATTTTAAAAAAAAAACTCTACTTGACCTTCAACTGACCTTGAAAGTTAAGCCCAAGGTCAAATTTGAGATCACTATGTAATTGTTCGGGTAAAGTCCTACAACTTTTGTACGGGTAACTTATTCCTAAGTTGAATATTTTCGGAGATAAAGAGGGGGGTCCAATACTATTTAAACACCCTGTATATTATTTTCTTTATACTAGGGCTGTAGAGAAAGGGACCTGAAAAACATTTTTCTCTTCTTTGATTTTTATATTATGCACTACTTTGCCTACAAATATTAAATATGTTAAGGATCATATATGCTCTTGTCTGTTCCCTCCGTTAATTTTGTATTGGACATGATTTTCCCTCCAATTATTAAAGGTTTTAAAAGGATATATACAATAATGGTAGAATTATTGATGGACAGTGAATTTTCGGAGAGATAAAGTGGGAAACAAAGAGGCTCTTTCTTGTTCCTGTTGAGGAACGATTGAAGGAGACTCTTTTCGACGTAAATTGAATACTGCTGGGAACTATGATTGTGTCGGATTGCTTAACAGACGAGGCTTTCAACACTTGACCGCGAATCATTCATAAAATTTTGTTAATCCCGATAGTGGAGTTCTCATTCAAAATATTGAAAGGGCTTGGAGAGATTTACGTGGAAATACAGTGCGATTTGGTTGGAGTGAACACTTTCACGGCCACTTCGCAGAACATGTGATTCGGAAAAAATATTCCGACCACAAAAACATGCACCAGAATTTTTTAAATAAATGGAACAAGTTTATCCCCCCTCTTTTAATGACAATGAGGAAGGGCATTTTTTTATTGGATATTTCTTTATGCCGTCTATTTCTTCCATCGAATTTATAATCCTAATTCATTTTTATACATCTTGATCTCATAATTTTACTAACCATATTATTTTTTTGCAGCAGATACGAAATCATCCACTTCCCTACTAACTCGGACCTTTCCCAATATCCTCCCCTGGCAGAGTTGTCCTGCTTCTACATGGTTTTTGCTGGAAAATATCAGTTTTTAATTAATATATTTAGATCAGTTTGGATTAGTTTCAGTTAGTTCAGGTTAGCTTCATTTTTCCAAACTAACTAAAACCAAGCTAATCCTGAATTAACCAAAACTAACCAGAAATTTGGGTGGTTTATGTATATTTACCCTTTTTTATACATTACAAATATTAAATTGTTGTTGACTGAGATGAATAAATTTTACAGTTTATATCACGAAAGTATTTTACATCTGGCAACGTGGGCACGATATATTTGTGGTTTTCAGTAATACAATGATCGATGACATTACTGAGAGGTATTTTTGCTTTTTCGTTGAAAATACTAGTTTTCTGGATTTATTTGCTAGATTTTGTGTAAAAAAAGTGAAATACATACAAGTGTATTTTAACCAATACCATTCAAATAAATACGGAGGTACGGTGTTTTCTTCAGAAGTGACTTGTGAAGTGAACCGTGGCGTATGGAAAATGAGGAAAAATAGTGGAAAACCAAGACTAGAGTCTTGTTCTACGACCTCGAAATAGGAGATAAGTGCCGAAATTTTCTCAAAAAACGTATTTCTATATTTCACCGAGTCGAAATAATTACATAATAACAATAGGTATAACAATATATAGAGAGACAGCAGCTGCCTAGCTAACAGAAGAAACATCAGAAGGTAGGGCCGTTGTTGTGCCCGATGGTATTTCCATATTTTAGATTGTTATAATTTTGCTTGTCTGCGGTGAGTGACCTTAAACTGCCTATTAGTTTTGATTTTACTCAAATGGGCTTGAAAATTTATGGCAACAATTTCTTTCTCTGAATGACCCACTTGCTGCTCGAAGGAATAAGTAAATACAAAAAACCTTCTTCATTCAGCCCCAATAGCATGACCGCTATACCACCCACGCCTTCGATTGTTTGATTTATTGTTGTACTTGTCAATTTAAACCGTCTACTGTCAATTTAGACCAGTTTTAAAGTTAGACACTGTTAACGCGTTAGAGGGTAAAAGTTAAAAAAAAAAACAATAAATATAATAGAAGCGTTTCAAATTTTCCTTTGAAAGATTTCTTAAGGATATATTAGACCATATGCTATTCAGACTTCCTAATTCAGTTAGACATTGAATTCAGTGTAGTGGTAGTATAGCAGTTAAGGACCTAATTAGGAAACGAGTATGCTCTAAGCATTTAGGACACTTAGTCGATATGCGGTAAGCGAACATAGATGTATTATATAGATGGAGTAGTGGAGACATAAAGCCGTATGTGAGTAGAAGCGTTTCGCGATAGAAACAGAGAATTCCCATCTCTCATCAATACCTCATTCGTAGTACAGAGATTTCTTCCTATCAACGCATGGAGCAAACAAAATACGAATTGTTTTAAACAACGAAAAAAGGAATAATCATAAATATTATGAATTACAACCACAAAACCACCAAACTAACCTAAACCCTGATTAAATACCAACCACTGGGCCCCGAATAGAGGCTTATATATCAGTTCCAAACGTTTATTAAGTGATTATCATGGTGGTCGAGTGGATAAAATGTTATTGTCCGTTAGTATCATTAGACTTGAATACAACCACATTTTGCCACACAGTAAACTCCTGCTAGCAACTACGTTTTTTTCGTCCCTTTTGTTTTGCCACATGTGTCTCGAGGCACATATCCTAGAGATGGGTTCTAAAAAGTTATTGTAAATATATTTAGCGATGTAATTGTACAATTGTAAATGTATGAATAATAAAGAGTTTTAAAAGTAAAGTACAGTTAAATGTCCGTGGGTTCGAGTCTTCGGGTGTTAACTTTATTTTTTCACATTATAATGTGTCAAAATAACGCGTTTATTTTTTTTTGTTACCAACCAGCCAATATTTTTACAGTTGTTTAATTAATGTTTGTTTTATCGAGTGGTCATATTCCCCGACAAATTTTATGCGCAATTTTTCCAGTCCGACGCTTGGAAATTGTTAATTTCCCGCATTCGAAAACGCAGAGTGTTCAACAAGTTTCGCAAATAAAAAAACTTGTTGGTCTCGGCAAAGTGAACCTATTTACAGAATTTCAGATGAGTGATAAGCATGTTGTAATAAAGGTTACGTTCTGTGGACTTATTGTATTGTCACTTTCTATATAATATATTAAACAATGATGAATTATTAATATTACAGCCAAGAACGATGACTGGCTCTGGTTTGATATGGTTAATACAATTTGTTGAAGTTTTTGGTGTAAAACGATCTTTTTAGATGTATTTTTAAGAAATAAAAATAGATGGTGTTTACTTTTATTATAAGCTTTTTTTTATTGAGAACTAGGTTATTGATCTTTAGAGCCTTTGTTTCGGGGTTAATTACTATTTCTTTTTAGCACTGCCTCAACACTCGGTAGCTCGCCCAAGCCCTATCAAGGAAACAAATCGGAAGTAACGTACAGCAATATTCAAATGGCGCCGTCAAGAAATAACGACGGACTTATCTATACTAATCTAGCTCATCCGCCGAGAGATCGCGCTGTTTATAGTAACTTACCACAAGGTGGAAGTGGAGCTTATCCTAATGGAGGTAAATATGAAAGGAAGATGTTTAATAATTCTTATACAGTAAAGATCAATGATCTTCCACATATTGGAACTGTCTACTTTGAACTCTAAAACAATAGTTAATCTTCCAAATGCTTGATATTACTTGGTGGTCAAAATAAGCTTTTAAAATACTTTATTTTTTTATTATAGATGACCTACCTCCACCTCCACCACCCTTAGATATGTCTTCTGGTCTAGCAGATTATGCTCCATGCACAGTGAACACAAATTTACCTCCTCCACCTGATGATTTATTACCTCCACCCTCCCCAGTCAGTTCAAGCTATAGTGAGTTGAGAAGGGCAACACAACCAGGGCCAGATTTTCATAATTACAGCATGGGGTCACAAGTAAGTTACATTTTACTTGTACTAAAGATGAGAAAAATATAGGCTACCTTTGTGGCTTCTGGTTAAAGTTATAGAAGCACTATCTAGCTATGTTAGATATTTGGTCAATTTGACGCGAATTCGCATTTGGGAAGTATAGATGGAATGTGATCCCTCAGTATCTTCGATCTTGTCCAATTTTTTTATGGTCATAAAGTCCGAATTACTCCCATTGATTTGTTTGGCTGAAATTTTAAAGGTATCATGTAATTTTTTTACTATTATTTTTATTTTTTAGGCCTCTTCTACTTATGAGTCGATCTATGAACCAATCAATCCAAGACCACCAAGTCAGATGTCGTCTCGATCAAATTATTCGCTGTATGCTCCTTATAGTGGAGCTAGTAGTGCTATGACTGGTAGGTATCTAAAAGTTATTTTTGTCTAAGACAGGTGTACAATTTCTGTTCATTTGGGAACTATTTTATAAATTAGCTATTTTTTTTTAAATAAATGTTTAAGGAGATCCATTCACTATCACGTGAGTAAAATGAAATGTATAATCTCCAATATCTGACAAATTAAAAATATAATTTAAAAATAAATAGTTTACAGGGCATTTATCATTAAAATAGAAAATAGTATAAAAAAATAATTAATTACGTAATTTCATTCGTACTAAATCAACTGGTCATAACTACTGTGTGATTTCGAAACATTGTGTTTTACTATTTATGTTTATATCCGAGACAGTCTGACTTTACTCTTTCATAATAAATGAGTTTACAAAATAGTAATACTTTCATAATATTTGAATGTCTTGTTGCAAAGATGCTGATAAATTTGTAAGTCTCAAATTCACACAATGGCGTCAGAATGTAGTTAGTACAAAAAAAAAACTAAATTAGAAGAAAATTTCACTCCACAAAATGTTTATGTTCATATCAATAACCTAGTAATAGAAATTCAAATCTGAAGTTCTCACTCATGCAACGTTGCCAAACGTTTCGACTCCATTTTAGTGTAGGTTAATCTGAAATTTTATGTCATTTGTTATCTCGGTAACCCCACGGTAAACTAAAAATTTTATTGTAAAAAAAAAATAAATCAGTTTCAGAAAGCTAATTTTTTTTTACAACTGGTAGAAAAATCAATTCTCAAAAATTTTCATGGTAAATTTAATGGAAATTCTGCGACAGTATAGATTATGACTTAAACTATTATAAAAAAAAAATATTTTCATTATGATCTAATAGCCTTTACTAAACATGGGCAGCGATTGGACCTCCTTAATGTTTAATATTCCAGGAGGAATGATTCTTTATAAACTTCTCTTTGTTAAGTTTTGTATATTATAGGTACTATGAAAAAAAATCATAAAGTGCTGCCAATAGTAATCCGGAACTCATGTTAAACTGTAAGTTCTAATCTGCAGGACCTTGAATTACACCATACAATGTGTTGATCGATGGCCTCGTTACAAGCGCATAGGCAAGCGCGACTTTCCCCTAAAATGACCGGGGAATGACCATTGGCGTTCTAGTCCTTAGAACCATTTTTTTATGTTTTCGAAACCGCTGAACCCGAATATGAAGCTGTTTTCCCCTAAAAATGGGGGAATATGGAAAAAACAAGATTTAGTGAAAAAATAGGAAAAAATTCATACTGTTTTTTATTCAAGTCGCTGTATCTTGAGCAGTTCTATATATTTCTTTTTGAAATTTTAGCCATTTGTTCTTCATGGTATTACCTATAAAACAATCCTTGGCCAGGGTTCCCAAGTGATTATTGGCTAGCTGGTGAATTTGTAAAGTTTTGCCGTCAGGTTTCACGCTCCCATACATACAAGGTAGGGAACAACAAGTTGCTTATTTGAATTTGGCGTACTGAAGTAATAGTTGCTCCGAGGTGGCTGGGGTAGGTATATTCGAGAGACCAGGGCGTAAAGTTGTAGCTCCGCTTAGTTTAGTTAGCATCATGAAGTGGACGAAGGTGGAGCGCGTCCGCTGTCGAGGCCTACTTTTCTAATGATCGTTCAATCATCGCCACGCAACGTATCAATTTCAAAATTGCGTCCCTTGGTCCTGTTCCTGGTCTGCAGTCAATTGTTTCACGGGTAAACAATTTCAGGCAAATTGGTAATATAAAGAAAAAACCTGGCCTTCCAGAAGACCACTCTAAAACATTGACATGGTAAGGCTTTCTGTTTTGCGATCCCCTTAGCGCTCTGCCCGCAAACATGCAGCTGCTGTTGAATTGTCTATTCATTCTGTGTGGCGCATTCCTCATGAAGAATTAAAATTTCATCCCTATAAATTGGATTTGGTACAGGAACTTAATCCATGCGATTTCGTTGCTCGAGAAAATGCATGTGAGGCGTTTCTTGGCATACCTCATGATGCGTTTGTTTTCTTTAGTGATGGGCTCACTTCCATCTTTCGAATTCTGTAACTAAGCAGAACATGGGCTATTGGAGCCTTGATAACCTCAGAAAACTTCATCAGCGATCCCTACATTCACTACGTGCTTGTTTGGTGCGCACTATTGCGAGTTGGAATAATTGGTTCTTGAATTTTTGAAGAAAACGAACGGGCAGTTTCGGTGACTTCTGACCATTATATCCATATGATTTAGGAGTTTTTCCTGGCAACACTCAACGAGATGGATGTGGGAAATGTATGGTTCCAGCAGGACTGTTTTGCAGCAACACTTCCCAGGACGCCTCATCTCCTTTAGGGGCAATCTGCCCTGGCCAGCACATTCGCCGAATTTAGCCCCTGTATTTTTTATGGGGCTAATCACTTGTTTACAGTGATCGTACCTAGGGCTCTGGCTCATCTGAAGAACATTTGTCAAGCAGTCACCAACATATCCATCAATATGCTGGAAAGAGTTGAGCGAAACTTCCGAGATCGAATGACGCCGTGTATTGAGAATAATGGACGCCATCTGCTAGATATCATCTTTAAAACAAAAAATTTAAATGTTGTATTTGATGTTGTTCAAAGAATTAAATATATATCTGCATTACTTTTTTTAAACTGAATTTTTAAATAAGCAAATTGCCTTGCCCCACCCTGTACTATCTCAAAAGTTCTACGACGAAGTTTTGAATGTCGAGTAACTACTGGTAATTATAGTAAATTATTGAGTATTGATATGACCTGAACTAATAATAATAATAGTTAATTATTGAGTATTAAAATATAGTTAAAAAAGAAATTTTCTGGAAAATTTCAGCTCTTCATATCTAATAGAAAAAAGTTTATGCATTTCCAAAGTTGAGCGCTGTGTCTGAGCACCCGTTCGGCGCTTACTTTTCGCCGCGATAGGCCAATATAGCCACTTGAAAACTGGTAATTTCTTGGATGGTATATTTGTGTAATATATTAGTTTCATGGGAATGGTGTATTGTAGTGGTAATACAATGTATTTAAATAATCATAAGTTTTCACGGATTGTGGAATGAATGGTTTGGTTATTCAAGATTTTAATCCGTTCTTTAAAAATTGTTTTCATGACGTTTCATCGAAACTGTTTCTAAGCAGAGAAAGAGACGAGCCCACACTTGAAAATGCCAAATGAAAGTTTGTTGAAACGTTGTGAAAATGATTTTTGAAACGAACGGATTGAAACCGGAATAACCAAACCATTCATATATATATATATATATATATATATATATATATATATATATATATATATATATATATATATATATAATTGCCTGAGATATAGGGACTTTTTTTTCCAAAAGTTTCAATGCAAATTTCTCGGACAAGAAAAAAAAATATTTTGCGATCTCAAAAACATAATTGGTTTCAAACCTGAACGCCATGGTCACATACTACGATTTGTAAACGATTTTTGGGGTTGTCCTGCTCACCTATTACTGTATTATTTGTGTAGGTCCAAGTCAGTCTGTAAGCAGAATTGGTCACAACAAGGAACAAGAAGTGGATAGTTTAACAGATATGTTAGTGCAAGGAATGGGTGGAGGCCCGGAAATTGATCAAGAAGACATATATGGTATATGTGTTAAGTGTGGAGAAAAGGTAAGAAATTAAATTATTAAACTTTCCAGTGCAATTTTTTGCTAAAATCTTTAGTCGTTGGAAATTGTTTATTACCTCACAATATCAAATAATATAATGCTTAAGATGACATTGTTAAAAGTGGGTATCTATCAGTTTATTTTTTTATTTTTCTATATTTCAACTTACATAAACAGTTACACAAATATGCAACAATAAACTTAAAGGGAAATTATATCACAAAAACAAAACAAAACGAAAGTACAATGGAATCTTAACATTAAGTGATAAATTCTTACATATTTAAAAAATCATCCATGGTTTGTGGCTCTAAACCTATTAACATTGGTTTTAAATTTTTTCCTAAACTTACATGTTTAAAATGTTTTTAATTTCTCCCCTTAGTTTATTATAAAATTGCATGCAGTTGTAATATGGGCCTTTTTCATATAAAGTTTTTTCAATGTAGTATACTATTTTTTTGCCAGAAAAATACTCACTTGCGGAATTATTATTGATACTCCAAGAAGTGTTGATTACTAGACTCATAATTTATGTGCTTTCGTAACTTTTGTGTTTTTTTGTGAGAATGCTGGACATTTTGTATCCTTGGCAGAATAAACCCGGTCTTGACGATTTGAACTTTTACATTTTGGACAGTTTAGAAGGGTATTTTCCGGACACTTATTGCTTTCATATTTGTCTCCATTTATGTAAACAGGGTTCGCTTTGTATATTCTTGTACATGAGCGTTGGTTAATTTAAAGCACAGTTTTTCATTTTCAATTAACCTGAAAATATCTGGATTTGTTTGTAACACCCAGTTTTCTTTTCTATTCCTCCGACATTATTTTCTAGATGTGACCCTTAATTGTTCATGTACATTTTCACCAAAATCTACTTTTATCTATCAGTGCACAAGCCAAACAAAAGGACCAATCTATTTCATTTTTTTTTCAAACTAATTATTGATCATATCAAAAGTTGCTACACCTGTTGTATAGGTTTTCAGTGGTTTGCAAATAATATATCTTCTTGAATAGAATGTTTAAAAATATATTTAACATAGATATGCAGTACTGCAGTGTTTGCTACATCGGTCGGCTCGTCAAGCTGAATAGCGAAATAATTCAATTTTATTCTTTGTAAAAGTCTACTTTCCACATCATTTGCCAAATCATTAATTCTCCGTGTTATTTGTTAAGGGAACAAGGTCAATTTTTTTTGCCGGTTTTTCTCCAAGCATACACTCATGATATCTTTGACACGCGGTTCAATCAAATTTTCTGCCACTGTCCAGATCTTGCAGTTCTGTAACTAAGTCGAAATTATGCCTCGAGAGCCATTTTACTATCTTCGTTTAAATGTGTTAGAAACAAAGAAACACTAGACTTGTTATTACCTGCCAGTTTTCTTTTAAAATACTCAACAGGTTTATCCTTGTGACCCATATGTCTTATTTCAAGGTGTATATGAAGAAGATATGGTTTTAAACTGCTATTGATCAGGATTTCATTGCAGATTACACAAAGCGGTAAAATAAAAAGCCATTTGTAAATAGTCACTGTCATATTTTCGTCTCTTTCCTTTTTTCTCACTCTGTTCGCCTATTTTTTCTTTGCTTTTAGGCTGGCGAGACGGTATCTCACTACAGCTGTCACCCTGTGTTAATTCCAAATCAGGGACTGAAATAGAAAAAGCAGTTGATTGCACGTTCAACTTTTTGTCAGACTTGCCGGAAATATCCGTTTTTAACCAACGATCCATCGTACATTTACGGAACAATAATTGGCTGTATTCTTTTGAGTAAATTATCACTGGTCAAAGTGAAAAAGTGAAACTGATAACTTCATGTTCTTTTGAATATGCATTTACTTGTCATTGGGTCGAAGTGATCATGATTACTTCAAGTGACGGAACTGAAAGTGATAATTACTCAAAAGAATAGACCTATTATTTACTTTCACGTTCTACTGCGCACGTGCGATTTGTAAAGCTTGGGTATTTAATGTCATTTATTTACACAATAAGAAATCATTAAACTGATTTACACTACTATTTATGTACACACTGTGCATTAACTACTAACTTTACTCTTCCTTATATGTGACTGCGGCGTTTATATATCGGCAGACGTTCTTCTCGTTCTGTCGTGCATATTCGGGAAAAGCCTTGGTCGCCGAATTAGAAGTTGCCGGTTCGTTCGAGAATATACTCGCATCGCCAGCGGCGAGCGACTCGTCGCGTTACAAATCGTTGACTGTTGCGATGTTTAATTTAAAATTCCGCCATTACAATATTTTTTCGCATACCTCCTTTATAAAGTTCGCGAACTCCTGGGGTTTTTCGAACCACCGCTTGGGAAACGCTGCTCTAGATGCTTAATTTGTAGGTCGTTACATTTTTGAAGGGCTTTTTCAAGTCTGTTTTGTTGGGATACATCTTGGCATTACAATTCTTCCACTTTTTAAATGTCTAATGCTCAAAAAGGCTGTTTTGTGTCCATCACTTACATGCAGGTTTTTTTTAATTTCATTTAGAATGTTTTCTCTAACATTTTCATTTGTATTATTTGCAGGCCTATCTTTTTTATTATAGAACTATAAGCTTTTTTCTATATAATATTCTGAGTATTTTATTTCTGAGTTTTTTAGAATTTCGCTATTTTCTTTCTGATAAGAAGGGGCCAGTTTTTGGAAAATGTGTTTGAATTTCATTTTAAGCTCTTAATTGTTGAGTTAATATATAATTATTTTTCTAGTTGTCCAATTTTGAAAGCTAGACTAGTCGTCACGTTATGAATTTGAAAAGCTGTCATTTTGACTTTTTTTAAATTGAATTCAATCGACTGCTAGAGAAATTGTATTGTTTTTAGGGCAATAACAATTTTTTGAAGCATATTTTCACTCCTAGAAGCATCGTCCAAGTATGATTTCTTGAATTTAATAGACCGCAATATTTTCTTTTGTAACTCCTCCCGGATTTTCTGACAGTTTCAATTTTCTTGGTTATTGTCTTTAATTAGTGTTTTTGATATAATTTTTTTTTTGGTTTACAAACATCATTTGGGCTTTCGACAAATTCGCTTATATTTTCATTTGGTTTAAACTTTATCGTATTCGCCAACGTTTCGGTCAGTTCTAATTCTTCTTGGGAACTTTTATTTAGGTTGTTCTCTATACATTTTTTGTCTTCAATGATGTTTGGTTGATTACTTAAAACCGATAATTTTATATAAATCTGACCTGTTTATTGATTCTACTGAATAACTTTTATTTTTGCCTTAGAATAGGTCAAAACCTTTTTCTTTACTCCCAATATTTACCCATCGCTATCATCGCCCATTTCTAGTTACTATCAAAACCCTTAAAAAACTCAAATAAATGCAGAGCAAAATCGCACCCGTTCCCTCCCTATGAAGATTGCCTTGCAGTTGCAGTTAAATTTGATACAAATTTTAAACAGAGTCTGTTAAAAAAAGAGAAATGATCAAATTACTTTTTCGAGGAAGTATTGTCAATTAAAAGTTTAACTTTTACTCATCCTGTTAGTACCAGTTGAATCCCGATAGAGTAGAGTGAGAATTGTGGTAGTGGAAAAGGCGAGTTACTATTCCATATGTGATGTCCACTCTTACGTTACCGATTCCTATATTAAGTACTCTATTTTCACCATCCCAAAATGTTTACATTACGCTAGTAATGAAAATAAGTGGTCTTACTACTTAGTTTACTAATGTAAACTAGACATGAGCAAATTATCCTTGTCTGAAACCATAATGATTTCATGCAGATGCTGGCGTTTTAATTGAATATCCAAATTTAGTTAACGTAAGTGCTTTATTATTATACACACATATTTTTTTCAGATTGTAGGTGAAAACAGTGGTTGCACCGCTATGGATCAGTTATACCATATAAAATGTTTCACTTGTCAACACTGTGCTATAAACCTACAGGGCAAACCGTTTTACTCTCTCGATCGTCATCCCTATTGTGAGGAAGATTATTTGGTAAGTAGCAAGAAAAATACCTAAGTCTACAAATTTATAAATTTTGAGTGTCGTATAAAGTGAAAATTTCTTAAATCTACTAATATGTTACTAATGATAAATAAAGGTGTATATATCATTCTGGTCAGAATACGCCGATATTTATTGACTATATGGGTAATAAAGAATGGAAGTAACGTACAAAAATGCTTTTGTATATTTTTATTGAAATCGCGTATAAAAATTATTTGTATTTAGTTTAATAACAAGAATGTGGAAAAAATGTGCCGTTTTTTGAAGTGACGATATACTCCACAATTGTTATTTCTACTTGATTATCCTTTGATTCTATTGTTACAATTGCAGATCTTTGAGCCTGTTTAAAACTAGTTTATAAATTAGATTCTTTTGTGTAACATGTTATACATATTATTTTAGTATTCTAGAAACCGAGGCCTTTATGGGTTGAAACATAATTTATGACATAAATCCAAATTTTCTTGTAATAATGTTTCAGGAAAAAATCATATAATTTTATCTTACTGTTTAAAAGAAAAAGTTTTCGCATGCGTATAAGTTCGATAATCTTCCGAGAAAGACTGTATCAATTTGGATTAAACCTTTGACAGTTAACAACAGGGTCACATGATACTCAATAAAAATTTTTAAAGTTTTTCTTTTTATGTGTAGCTGTAAACAATAAAATTTATCTGAGGGGACTGTAAAGGGGGCGCTTAATGGCATGAGATAAAAATACATTGGAATTAGCCTTTTAAGTTTTTACAAATGATCACTAGTTGGCGCCATTGTGATATCTCTTTTGTATTTTCGTAAACTGTTACATTTGTTATTATGAGAAGAGTTGCAGTTAGAAATTGGCCGAGTAATTTGTTTATAGTGAAAGTTTTAAAAAATGAATTTTATGAAAAAGGGAAAATTCACGTGAAGGTGATCGTTGGATGATTTTCATTATTTTAGTAAAGGCCTAGCTCAACAACATTACATAAAATTGTTTCGTTCAATTTTTGCTAATGAAGCACCATCAAAGAAGACTGTTTACAATTAGTTTGCAGAATTTAGTCGTAGTTGTGCATCGTCAGTGAAGAATTTCGTGAAAGTCGACCAAAATCGGTTGTTATTCCAAAAAACATCGATTTTGTTCGCAGTATGATCGAAGAAGATCGGCAACCTTAAACCTATCGGAGAATGCATACATGTGATTTTGTACGAACATTTAGTGGTCAAACAAAATTTGTGCCCGATGGATTCATTCCTTATAATTTGACTGAATCTCAAAAAAAAAGTCTCATATGAATTGGTGTAAGGCAGTGTTCAAAAAATTTGACCAAGGAACTGCAAAATTTGTATATAACTTCGCAACATGTGACGAAACTTAGATATATTCCTAAGAATCGGAAACTGGTTAACTAACAATCCAATGTTTGGGTGTTGTAAGATGAATCGAATCAAATCCCAAAATTGTTGGTTCACGAAGCACTTCCAAGAAAATGATGGCTTGTTTCTTCGGTTATACTGGACATTTTGCAGTCATTTAATTAAAGAAATTGAAGAACAGTTATCGCTAAATGGAATACAACAATTGATTTCCCAGAATTCATTGAGAAAATCAGAAAAAACAACTGAAAACGTCTCATCATTGTCTCACTGCCCATAACGATTTAATTGTGTTCTCAAATGTCAAACTATGTAGGCGGCGATTTTCATTACCTGAAGAAGTCGTCAAAAGTCACGTTTTTGAGATACCAACTTTAGAGTGGTAGAAATGTTTCGAGAATTGGTTTCAACGTACTAAAAACTGTATCTCTTAAAGATTAATATTTTGAAAGGCAAAAAATATAGTTTATTCCAAAAAAGTTTTGTCTTGTAAACACTTAAAAGGTTACTCTCGTACTTGGACATGAAAGCCACCAAGGTAATGAGGAGGCTGGCAACTTGATACGGCGTCTCGGCCCCTTGTAGGACAAGAACCATTTTGTGGGGTGGCCAAGTCGATAGCTAAGTTAGTCATTAAGAAATGGGTTGAAGACAAGTTTCAACAATAGTAGTGAGACCGAACGGTCGTAGCTAAGCTAAATAGTTTGTAGCCAAGCTCTCAACCAAACTAGCAAAATATCCGCTTACATATATCATACAGGATCATAAGAATAATGACTAGCCTTCTGATGGAGCACTGCCGTTTAAACAAACATTTGAACTTAATCGGCTGGCAAATGAAACCACATGCAAGTTCTGCCAAGAGGAAGAGGAAAAGGAAGCTTCAGAACACATCCTGACCAGTGCGTGACACTTGCTTTGAAGCAACTAGCTACACTGAGGATATCCTGTTAAAGGTTTGGAGGTTCATTAAAAAAACCCACCTAAGCAAAATTCTGTAAACATAAGGAGGAGCCACAATAGATCTTAAAGGCGTTGTGACGAAAAAGCTTGAGATGGCCTACTTCAAATTTTTATATGTCCATCTGCCAATTATTTAATCAATTTAATATTGATTCCGGGCAAAACTGGGTTCAAATAGAATATTCTATCTATTCTACTTTTCGATAAAAAATTGAAATATGACATAAAATCAGTTGCTTTAGAAGACTAAAAACAAAACAGCTTTTATTTGGAGAGGGAGCTCATTTCTAAGTTTCGTTCCAATCGGCGGATCATTTGTGAAATTGCGAACATTGAATTTAAATCTATGAAAAATCAAACATTCTTGTGACACCAAATTGAATTGTTAAGATTTCACAGGCGAATGGGCGTTATATAGTAAATTGACGTACCTTTCAAATTGCGATTTTAATTAAAATATATTTTTTGTTCTTTTCACTAGAATACTTTGGAAAAATGCTGTGTGTGCCAGAAGCCAATACTCGACAGAATTCTAAGGGCTACAGGAAAACCGTATCACCCGTCCTGTTTTAGTTGCGTTGTTTGTGGCAAGAGTCTCGATGGAATTCCTTTTACCGTTGATGCTACTAACAGGGTGCATTGCATTGAAGATTTTCACAAGTAAGTTACTTTCAGAAAATGGTATTGCAATGAGGGTTCTGCTTGTGGCGAAATATATTTTATTGTATTAAAATTTTTGTATATTATGTAACCCAACGAATACTTCCGCAGAATTATCATATCGTTAGAACTAGGGCCCGGTGTTTCGGAATAACGTAATATTTTTTTTTATTCGGAAAAGTGCTGATAAACAGTAGGAGATCTTTTATTTCTTGGTAAACACACCGATTCTATGATATCCTTTTTTAATTGCATTATTTAAACTAGTTAAAGTCATTTCTAGATTAAAGTAAAAGTATGAATTTGTGGTTGCCTAAATTATTATTTTCAATATGTAAATAATATCTAACGATATTTACCGATAAAAATAAGTTTTTAAATCTTATTTTTATTGATATTAATTATAAACTTCGCGTTTGTAGTAATTTGTAACACTTAAAAACACTGAAAGTAGTCACGACAAGCAAAAAATTGGGGGCAAAATTAAATAAAAATATTTATGTCTGTCAAACATCAAAATAGCCCCTCTCTCACCGACCCTAAACAGCCTTCAAACAAATTTATTGTTGTTTAAAGCTACTGGTATGATCGAAGATGTAACCCAAATCTTTTTTTTTTTACGTTAGTTATTAAAAGCTGCCATAAAGATAAAAATGGGTTTGTTGCCCAATATTAAATTCCAATGCTCAAAAATTGTTAAATTTAGCCATGTGATTACTTGAACGGACTTCGAGTGTTTATATTATAAAACGGGAGTGGCTTATGTATGTCAATTTTATCTTTTATAGACTTAGATTGAAATATTAGAACTAAGTTAAAGTAGATTGATTAAAATTGTGTAAAGATGTGTGTACACCAAATCTGTAAGGTGGTGCGGTCCAACCGTGAACACTCGCAATGGACATTCACAGTTATTCGATTCGTTTTGATTTGAAGCTACTTGAGTCCAAGTCATCTAAAAATTATAATATAAAGATAATATTTCTTTTCTCCGGAAATAAATGGAACTTATGAATTTAAACTTCTCGCATTTATAGAATTCCATATGAATTTTTTTTTAAGTGAGCACAATTGTAAGTGATAATCATGTGCAATTGTATGTCGTTACACATTAGTAAAGAAGTTACAATAGTTTTTTGTTGGATCTTGTTTTGTGTTTTAAATAAAATTAGCTTTACACAAACCTTGGAAATGCTAAGTAAGATGTATCTGGAAGATTGTATATCGCTCATGACAGTTTTTGACTCGTGAAATGCGTTCACTAAGGGCCTTGGAAGACCTCGCGTCGCTTGTCGCATAAACATTAGAATACCTGTCGATTTTGAGATGATTTCCAACGCAGCTAACGACCTAAACTTCTTGAAATGCACCATTACCGTTGATGGGACATAAGTATACTTGTTTGACATAGAACCATCACAACAATAATCGGAATAAAGGCTGTAAGAAAAGCAAATATCAGAAAGAACAGGTCAATGCAAGTCAAAAATCAAAGTCATATTAATGCGTAGTTAGTCGAAGGAATATTATTTACTTGTTGCCATGAGGTCAAAAAACGGCTAGAAATGTGACACAACAGTTAGCTCTTGCACCACGATATTCACCAGTTCATACTTCAGTTGTTAGTCAAACACTCGGCCAGAATAATTCCACAAACACCATATTCGCCTGATATGGCACCGTGCGATTTCTTTTTGTTCCCGAGGCTTAAGTTGCTACTGTGAGAACATAGTTTTTAGATTATTGAGACATAACAAAAATTCGCTGCGTGAATTTAAAACTAAATTACAAAGAGCATACTTGTAGGCATTTATATATGAGGAATACTTTGAAGAGGATAATATAAATATAGGTGAATAAATAACTTTTTTTTTTCTGAAAAGTTCCGCTTATTTCCGGTCTCTTATTTCGAATAATTTTATTTTTGGAATAATTTCTATATAAGGGAGTGTCCTGGTGTAGAAGAAGCTTTTGACGAATTTAGTCGTAGTAGACCCTTTTTAACCGACTTCTAAAAGAAGGAGGTTCTCAATTCGTCGCGTATATATATATATATATATATATATATATATATATATATATATATATATATATATATATATTTTTTATGTATGTACACCGATTTTTCCGGAACGGCTGCACCGATTTGAATGAAATTTCTTACGTTATATTCAGAAAGTTGCTGCGGTGGTCCCATATTTTTTTGGAGGAAATTGGTACAGTAAAATCCAAGATGGCGCCGACAATATGGCGGCCAAAAAAATTAATTTTGTCCGATTTTCTCCAAAATTGGTATGGGAGAATTTTCGGGGTTGTACCCAACGAATCTGAAATTATTTTAAAAAAATTCAAAATGGCGGATCCAATATGGCGGACAAAAAAAAATTAATTTTGTCCGATTTTCTCCAAAATTGGTATGGGGGAGTTTTTGAGGTCGCATATTACGAATTCAAAACATTTAAAAAAAATTCAATATGGCGGATCCAATATGGCGGACAAAAAATCGATTTTGTACGATTTTCTCCAAAATTAGTACAGGGAAGTTTTCGGGGTCGCACATGACGAATCTGAAATTATTTTAAAAAAATTCAATATGGCGGACGAAAAAATCAATTTTGTCCGATTTTCTCCAAAATTGGTATGGGGGAGTTTTTGGGGTCGCACATGACGAATCTAAAATTATTTTTAAAAAATTCAATATGGCGTATCCAATATGATGTATAAAAAATTAATTTTGTTCAATTTTTTTCAAAATTGATATTAGGGAGTTTTTGGGATAGCACATTACGAATCTGATATTATTTAAAAAAAAAATAAATATGGAGGGTCTAAGATGGCGAATTAAAGATTCTTCATCTCTCGATTTTGTCTAAAGTCAGTATAGAGGGATTTTTGTTAGTGTTAATTACGAAATTAAAATATTTTTTGAAAAATTTAATCTGGCGGCTTCAATATGGTGTTCTAAAAATTTTATATTCTTCGACTTTCTCCAAAACTGATACAGAAGGTTCTTGAGGGTGTAAGTTATGAATTTAATAGTATTTTTTCAGGGTTCAATATGGCGAATGCAATATGGCTGACTAAAAATTTTCCATTTTTCGATCTTGTTCAGATGTGGAACTGAATCATTTTTGAGGATGTAAATAGCGAATATAAAATTATTTAAAGAAAATCTAATACGTCAGATGCAATATGACCGTTTAGAAATTTTAAATTTCTGGATTTCATCTTAAATTAATACTAAGGGACTTTGAAGGGTTTAGATTTAGATCAGATTAAGACGTTAAAATTTTTTTTTGAAATTCAATATGGCGGACCCAATATGGTGGGTTGAAAATTTTACCGTATTCACATTTTTTCAGATTTAGTATTAGGGCGTTAGAGGGTGGTGTATTACGAATATGAAGTTAATTTTTTACAACTATTAGGTTGATAAGATACAATATGTGGGACTAAAAATTTTACAATTTCCGGTTTCATCTAAAATTGATATTGCGGGGTTCTTGGGGCATGTACAAACTCTATATGCAATATAAAATATATCGGGCTAAGAAATTTACGTCTCAAATTCTTTAAATATCGATATTGGAAGGTTTTGGGGTCTATATTACCAATCTCAAATTAATTTGAAATTTAAGATAGTGGATTTACTATGACAGACTAAATATTTGTTTGACACAATTTTATTGGTATTTGGAGAACTCTAAGAATCAAAGAATTTTTAGTGGTTCATTTTAGGGTGAATTACAATTCTGGATAAAATGGATACTTTTTTGCCACCTTGGAGTCATTGCGAGGTACATTAATCTCGATTAGCACGTAGTTCAAATAATTTATGAATATCATAAAGAATTCAAAACTAAAAATCGAAAAATAAAATTTTTATAAAAAAATTGAACCGACTTCTAAAAGTGCGCTAAAAAGGGAAAAATAACTAGAAATTTTTATATGAAATTGAAATTTTTGAAGTCGGCGCCAAATTGTTTCTAAATGAAATAATTAACTACTAATATATATAAATTATAGTAAGAAAGCAATTACAAATAAAGTATTTTTAATCTGTTTATGTGAATCACATTTTGTCAGGTATTAGTTTGGCGCCGACTTCAAAAATTTCAATTTCATATAAAAATTTCTAGTTATTTTTCCCTCTTTAGTGCACTTTTAGAAGTCGGTTCAATTTTTTTATAAAAATTTTATTAATGATATTTTTGCAAACTGCGTGATTAATATTTTTGAAGTTTTCACCTTGATTGTATACATATTGAAGTATTAAAATTAGTTCTTTAAAATGATTATTTTCAAATACATTGAACTTCAATATTTACATCAGAAGGTGCCCCGAAAAATTCCTTCATCACGGTGTGCATTCTGGTATGTATTAGAATTATCCGAAAAAAAAAGTTTTGAAAAATTCATCAGTATTTCTTAAAGTGATATCTTGAAAACATGACGTTACTTTTAGCATTAATTTAACTTTTTTTAAACAAAACTTTTAATGTGAATTTTAGGTATAAGTTGAAGGAAATAAGAAAATCTTAAATATAAATTCAAATTAAACTGGATCTATTAAGTATTTTTTGTGTTAGTTTGCATATCGTTTTGAAAAACATTGTTTTTAGAAAAACCGTTCTGAAGTTTTAGTACAAGGAAAAAATTTATTTCATTCGTCTGCGACATATCCATACTTATAGCTTCTGGAGCATATTCTATATATATATATATATATATATATATATATATATATATATATATATATATATATATATATATATATATATATATATATATATATGTATATAGAATACTACCAATTGAAGTAGGAAAAATTTTCATCTCATTAATAATAATTTTTTCGTTTAATTTTTCTTGTCGTGTTTTATTGTTTTAGTACAAAATTACTGAATAATCTAAATAGGGTAGAGTTAACAACGTTACTTTAAAAAAGGAAGTGTGGATACCGGTGTCAACGCCAAGACACTGCAGTTGGGGGTGATTTTACTCCTCAAGTCGTTAATTAAAAAAAATTTTGACACATGATTTTATTGCTATCTTTTTTAGATTTTTTAAAAATTAGGTGACACTAAGGAAAATTACGTAAATAATTCTATATTATTGGAAACTTTTAAAATCAGTCTAGAAAATCATGTCTCGGATCAAACGAAATTAGAAATAGTTCAAATAAGCATATTTTACTAAAAAATATAAAGTTAAACAAATTACATATTGAGATTTGAATCAACAACCCATCGACTGGAATATCATGGTGCTACTGATTAGATGTATCAGTTGTGGAAAATACTCTTTGAACTACAAAGTAGTTATAGAAGCAATAAGGACATAAAGTCTGGAATAAATTCGTTATTTAGAAAATGCTGAGTTTTTACCAAATCGTTCGGACACGTGGGCTTTGGTAACAATTTTTTCCATAGTGACTCTAAAGAAGCTGTGTTATAATCAACTTCGGTTTATTAAATAGTGACCCCGAATTTTTGTTACTTTTAGACTGAAGATTTTTTCTGTTACATATTCTATACCTATATGTAACTGTTTTCGATTTATCGACAGTTAAAACTCGAAATCAAGTAATAACAATAGTTGATTTTTACTTTTATTGAATATTGAAAATGCCTCTTATTGGTTAATTGACAGCTATTTATAAATTTATTCTGAAGTTTTCTGACTAGTTCTGTAGTAATTAACCATATTTTTGGGATAATTCGAAGCTTTAAGTCTATGTCAACTGGCTTTACCTTTAAGGTAACCCCACAAAAAGAAGTCGATAGGTCCCCTTATGAAATTGACTAAAGGTTTGGATATTTTTCTTAAAATAACTGAGACATTTCTTGGATTCTTACCCTATAGGTCATATAGCATCATAATAATTTCTTTCCTCTCTGCCTCAGTAAGTATTCTGACAAACAATTATTATATTTTATTTTGAGTTTTAACTGTCGATAAATTGAAATCAATTACATGTAGGTACAGGACATATAATAGAAAAAATTTTCAGAATTTTGCAGGGTGTCTAAAAGTAAACAAAAAATTGGGAGTCACTATTCAAAAATCAAAGTTGATTATAGCACAGCTTACACCGAGTTACTTGGTATGATTTAAAATAACCAGCGTTTTTTAAATAATGAATTTATTCCAGACTTTACAGTTAAAACAGACAAAAAAAAATGTTAACTTCACAAAAACTCGCATAGAGCTAAAAATTGGTATAGGTCTTAAATACACCATTACAAATAAAATATCAAAAATCCCCACTGATGTTACCTCTGCTAAAAACTTTATTCAAGGTCAAAGGTCAAAAATATCGGTTTTTCGCATTTTTTCTCGTAAACGGTAAGTGTTATCATAAAAACAGATCATGCAATTCTCTATAAAAAATGTTCTTATAATTTTTTTCCTACGAATCATCAATCCTGATATATCGCAATTCCAAAAGTTGGAGAAGTTCTACATAACCTGCAGACATTTTCGCATGTGTACTTGGCGCATTTTTTTGACGTGGTTTCCCCAGCAAGTAAAACTAAAATATTTGCTTAACATTTTGGATATGCAGATAAAATATCCAATGAATATATTTTTGTTTGTACTTGAGCTTTCCCAGGTTTTAAAAAGTAAATAATCTCATCAACTGGGGCTCGTCAGTAGACAGCTTGTTTCACTAAAATGTTCGCATCTGTAAATTTTTCACATAACATTGAAATGAAGTGAGACTTGTGAGTATTTGCAATAAATTCTTGTTAATTTGTTGGAACTCTCATATATCGATCAGAACAGACATCAGAAGATAAAAATGTTTCTGTAATCCGAGGACATTGTTCTGCAGCTTTAATATTTTTCTCGTCAAATACTATATATAGTCACGTGATGACCATGTCTATGTACATATTCAACATATTCAAATCAAAAAATATATTTTCTTCGACATTAGTACAGTGAATTGAAATTGTCAAATAATAATTCCATTTCCAAAAATCAAAACAGGATCATTTACAAGTCTTCTAAAATAAACTTTAAATTACACAAAATAAGAATTTAAAACAGAATACTTTAGCTCAAAAAAATATAATACATGTTACAAAGTTGATACAATGTTATAAAACTTCGTGGAAGAATTTACCAAGAGAATAATATGGCCTAGTAGCCAAGAACAGCCGCAGTTTTTTTTTAATTTACTCCCGTCCGCCGCTTTTAATTTCGTCGGTAGATGGTTAAAAATCTTTAAAGAGCTTATCAATGGACCCCTTGCATGCTGTCTGGTCTGAAAAAGGGAAATTTACAAATTTTCCCTATTTCTACACTCATAAGAGTTTACCTCACCACACCTACTAAACAAATTCAAATATAAATACCAACTGTGAGAAACCCTTTTCCGCAAATTTACCCCTACAAGGCTCACACGAGATCATACGATACATGGTACGGATTATCCTCTTCAGTACAATCAAAGCCCTCTGCACTTGTATAGAGGTACTCCATCATATAATTCCATAGAGTAAACACAACCATAATAAAATAACAACACCGCCATGTCGACCTGATCTTTAAGTTGTAATATGGCAAAATTTCGGGAAACCAACTTATTGCATAATAAAGCAAGACAAGCGTTGATCAATAGTGATTCTTGGTTGTTTTTCTTTCAATAATTCCAGCCCCTTGATACTCGACTATGAAATCAAAATCACATTTAACCCGTATAGGAGTAAAAACAATAAAATTAAATTTTATGAGGTTTAATACCAGTCCATTCCTTTCCGATTAGGTTGATATTTGCCTCACATTCAATCACAGCTTCACTCAAAACAACGTCAGGACCGTCAACTATCGTAGATGTGCTATCTGCAAAACGTGTTATAAAGCTTTTACTATTGAACAATGGAAGGTTATTAATATAGATAAGAAACACAATACAACACTGTTCTGAGGTACGCCAGTGTTCACCACAATCCTCCTGGATTCAATTTTATTTATTTCCTCGTCCAAGATTACTGATTGAAATCTGTTTTCAAGAAAAGATTGGAACCGGCTTAAGGCTGGTCCTCTAATTCCGTAATTACTCAGTTTATCCAACGGCGATGAATGGTTTATAGTGTCTAAAGCCTTCTTTAAGTCAAAAAATATACCAATAGTTTTAAATTTGACACCACTGTTACCAATGTTATCGGTCTATAGGTGTCCATTGTAGTAACATCGTCCTGTTTGAAACAGATGCATCCTTTAATATTTCGAGAAAATAACCTTTTTCTTCAGATGATAAAATTACCAGGAAGGTAAGGGGATGGGTAATCGACTTTGCGCACTTGCCGAGAAGGTAACCGGGAATCTCATCCGCTCCTGCAGTTTTCTTTTTAGATACAGAAATTAATATTTTCTTCATCTCGTAGACCCTTATTGGATTTAGAAAAATTGTTCGAGTGAAATTTTCCTTTATTGAGTATTGCATGTTATTGTAAGATTTAAATCTATCTGTCAGATTGTTGACCAATTGTACAAAAAATTCAAATCCTGCGATTCATCAACGTCTAGATCATTTACAACAATATTGTTCGGCATATATGTTTTCTTTCTGTTATTAAAATTTTTTTATTATTTTTCAAAATGTCTTGTTTTTATTTTCAGAGGAATAAATGAGATTGGAGTTAAAATTACTATTATCGAAAATAAAATTAAATGTTTATTTTCGATGTTTGAAATCGCGATATTTCAGGAATGGTGATTTGTAGGGAAAAAGTATAGGAACAATTTTTGGAGAAAATTGTATGTTCTATAACTTTTGTGTGACCTATTTTAACGATAATACTTATCGTTTACGAGAAAAATTCGAAAAATTGATATTTTTGACTTTCGACCTTGAATAAAATTTTTAGCAGATCTGTGAGCACTTTTGATACTTTATGCGGATTTTTGTGAAGTTTTATGTCTATTTTGACCAGATTCTCAGTTGAAAGGTTCCGTTAGACTTTGAATTTGAAGTGTTACATACGTTAAGATATATCAGTTTAAAGTTATTTTAAAAATTATCAATTTCATCTTGTTTTAAAGTTGTGGTGGTACTTGATTAGGAAATAAGGAAGGATGCATTTTTTTAGGATTTTTGCACCAAGATGTTGGGTTTGTAAACAACCAATTATGCCAGAACCGGGTGAAGAGGAAACTGTTCGAGTAGTTGCTCTAGATCATAGTTTCCATATACAGTGCTACAAGTGTGAGGTAAGTAAACTTTACAATGTTTTTGAGCAGAGTACTGTGGAACTAATACGAGACAAGATAAAATTTACTTGTTTCAAGTGGATTTTATTTTGAGGCAGATTATGACGACTGTCGAAATGACTTGAGATAATAAAGGAGTGACAAGACGAAAAATGATTTTAGTTGTTAGACTTTGTCTCGTTATAACTTCTCACTTGTAGTATTCACAACTAAAAGGAAAATGACAATTGAATCTTATTTAAAATAGAACTTTGTCTGCAAAAAACATAATATCGTTTTATCTAGAAATATAGAATCTTTTCAATTAAATTGTTAAAAATTTTTTCGATTTCGATGATTCAGCCGTTCCAATTATTTATTAAATTTGAACTACATATTCGCAGCTTTATTTTACAGAAACATAGATTTTAATGTGACTAATATTCATGCAATATTAAGGCACATAATGTTAAGTTCTCCATCCTGATTATCTTGAGTTTTTATTTCCATTAAAGTTACTGGTATAATTTATGTCAAATTAAGAAATAAGATAAATCAGTATGCCAATGACTCAGACTGTAAAACGATCACGAAAAGCTTGCGTTTTCAAAAGCAGGAGTCGGTAGAAACGAGCTCAATTTTGGTCTGGTAAGTATATGACAAACAGTCCGCAGTGCACAGAAGGCGTCAAAATAACCCTAAGATTTCATATATTTTTTCCTAAAGTGCCCCACAATAGAGATATGGGGTCCCAAAGTTTTATCCAGAATTTAACTTTTGGGTTGTAGGTTCAAACTTGCATGTTTTAATGAAATTTTGGCATGTTATATAACGGAAAAAGACTCACGAATCCATGCTATAAACAACTTTGACATTACCAATGAATTCAGAAACGGACTTTCCCCAAAATTCCTAAACTCAAAATTTTGACAGGTATTTTTTAGATATTTTACGATAATTTTCTAAAAAAAAAGAAATTATTCTACATTTATTTCAAAAATATCAAATATTTTCAAGAAAATCTTGAAAGTTACAGAAGTTTTAATTCAGTAGCTCAGGCTAAATGCAGCAAAATAATGTTGGTTTTTCAATTACCTTATCGGCTAGAGCAGGCCCTTCAGTCCTATTTCCCTCAGGAATCTTAGAATGTTGGACGGCTTCAAGGTGGGTAGTTCCCCTTCATCGATTTGGTGTATTGCCAAGAACCGCATCTTAGGGTTTTTTAGAGCGCTGTATTCTGAAACTCCTCATGGAATCTGTACTTGTCTTTCTACCAGTCCGAGTTTCTTGAGATGTCCCTTCAGGTGGCAATGTTCCATTAGGACCCCTGTCAGAACTCTGAGATGGTTTTTATTTAAGCTTATACATTCTTTAAATCTCTTCTGGTCGTAGTTCCCCGGAAGTATCTTCACTTGCCTCAATCCTTGCAGCTCCGTCCAATAATTGGATCTCCTGCTTTCTTCTTTTATCTTTAGTTCTTCCAGCATTACGCTGCTACTGATTCTATAGAAAGGCTCGGTCCCCAAAAATGGCATCTCGGCCCCTTTCCTCCCGAGCCTGTTTACTATTTCATTCTCCTCTATTCCGGTATGTCCCGGTAGCCATATGAGGGTAGCTTTATTATTCTTACTCAAATCATTTAGTTCCTCTAGGCATTCCCAGACCATCTTAGAACTGATAACTTGAGAGCTCAGTGACTATCCGACAAAATGTTAAACCACGATCTGGAATATATTCGACATTTTTTCTCGATCACCCATTTTTGTACGAAAGATACAGACTTTTTTTTATATATTTTGTAGCGGCAGCATGTCATTTTTCGGCCTTTTTCGTATGTGCTTTAAATCTTTTATGATATTTCACACATATTATGAATATGTATGATAGACTTCATGAATATCAAGTAACTGATGTAAATGTACAGCACAGGGTAATTTAGAGCCTCGAGCGTTACCAAGTAAACAGGTCTAAATAAGTATAGTATTCAAATACGCAGCATCACGTTTTTATGGAACTGATTGGAAATAAAATATTTTTCTTTTATATTTTAACAATGGCTACAGTTAATTTTTTTTAGGATTGTGGTTTAGTATTATCTTCGGAAGCAGAAGGTAGAGGATGCTATCCTCTAGATGGCCACGTTTTGTGCAAGAGTTGCAACGCCAAAAGGGTACAGGCGCTTACCAGTCATATGACAACAGAACTCTAAGTGGGTTTTAACGAAGATATAAATTTAAAAACCAAAATCAGATATATATATATATATATATATATATATATATATATATATATATACTTATACTTATCTATCTAAATTATATTTTTAAAAATTTAAAATTATGCCAAAAGTTTCAAAATATTTTCAATTGTGATTAAACGATTTAATATTAGGCTTCTTGGAAATGTCACAAAAAAATCATTTCAAAATTACGGGTAACGTTTGTATTGTAGCCAATCCCGTTCTATGTAATTTATATAAAATGTGTCCTTATCTAAGTGACGTGGAATAATTAACTACTGTCAAGAATCAGTTTTTTTTTATCGAAAAATCAATAATATAAAACTTTCCATATGAAGCATACCTTTTTGGACATACTGTATAAAAATTGAGATAAGATTGCTAAATATAAAATGACCACTATACGCTGCATATATTAAAAATATATTTATATCCTGTATGGTCAGTATGTCATACTGTATTATATTTAAAAAAATGTGTTAGTATTTTATTGGTTGATACAAAACATAAAAATTAATAAAAATATAAGGAATAAACGATACGTAATGTTATATTTAAGGAATATAGTTCTAGATTTACGATTTATTTATATACATTAAATTTTCAGAATTTTCGAAGGCAAGAAATATTGAATGTCAGGCAGCATTTTAAACTCTAAACATTCCAAATTTTGCATTTATAAATTAAAAACAAATATGCGTGTACTGCCAAAGTTCTTATAACTATAGTGTTTTTAAAGTTAATAAATCGACATGATAAAAGCATTTTTGAGAAGCATTCTTAATTTGCCAATATTATTTTGCTTTTATAAATGATTCACATATATATTTTTAAATCTTTAAAAGAATTATGTAGTGTAATATTTGATATAAGATTTTTCTTTACTTGAAAGAAACAGGCCAATATAGTACCCACATCATTTGCTCTTTTGAGATATATTGTGGAAATAGGTAAAGTTTGAGCTACAGTATCGGTTCTCGCTCCACTCAAAAATTGTTAAATGGATGATATCTGAACATATACATACTTTGTGTACCGCTCAAGCTTATTATTTTTAGAGAAAGGTTTAACTAGAGCGAGAGCGGACCGACATCAGAGTGTAAGCGGCTCGAGCCTAATGTTTAGGGATGCAAACGATACATCTAAAGTATCTACACTTTTGTTGATAAAATAGTGCAAGTTCTTGTATTTCTTGTTACTTACATCGATTCTATACTATCTTTTTTAAATTGCATTCTTTAAACTAATATAACATGCTAATCGACACGTCAATTCAAGAATAAAGTAAGCTGGCAAAAAAATATAAATATAAGTTTCTGGTTGCCTGAATTATTATGTTATTTTTAATACGTAAATACTATCTAACAAGATTTACCGGTAAAAATAAGTATTTGAATCCTCTCTTTATTGATATTTATTATAAACTTCCCGTTTGTAATAATTTTTAAACAGTTAAAAATATTCAAAGTAGTCACGAGAAGCAAACAAATTGAAAGCAAAATTAAATAAATATATTTATATCTGTCATACATCAAAAAATCCCCTCCTCCACCGATTATAAACAACGTCCCATTGCTTAAATCAAAAAAATGTTATATAAATCTCTCGATACTATTATCTGAGGATATCAATATTTTTTTGAAAAATCTGCAATCGATACCTTGAAAATAAAGTCTCATGTTGGTATCGGTATCGATACTTTTTTGTTATTTTTGCATCCCTACTAATGCTGCAATACACAACTGGATTGAACTGTTAAGTTTAAGATTTAACGCTTTTTAAATGTGATTTATCAATAAACAATTTAGTTTTATCATATATTTTAGTGAGAATACTTTGTATGGCGCTTACTTATACATTTTTATATCACACTATTGTTCTTATATAATTTTTATATTTGTGTATTGTTTAAGGGTATATCTACATTAAATACAGTATGTTATATTATTTACTCACCACACTATTGAAGTTCTGGTTTTTTACTTATAGTTCCCAAAATGAACAGTAAGATTAACAAAAAAAGGGTAACCGCTAAAATCGACGGTTTTCGGATCCGTGAATTTTGAAGATACTTCTCAAATAATAGTATAAAAAAAGCCAGTTTTACGTTGAGGTGACCTTCTGTTCATGGGGTCTGCGAGGTTTTATTGGTGAATAGTGAGGGTTCAGATGTTGAGGTTATTGTTACACACGGACACAGACAACTTGCATCCAAGGCCAATTCAATTATCTCACTCCATTCGCCTGTTTGCTGTGATGAGACTTCGGTAGTCGTGATTTCGCTTACCCGGTTATGTTGGTTTAGAAGTTTGCGTTCATGGCGTTTTTAATAGGCTTGTTTCCCTCGCGTCTCTAGTGTGATGAACCTTTTTTTAGTTTAGAAGAACTTGAAACTTTACTCTGTTAACTTGATGCAATCTCGGCATATTGTGAGAAAGATTTTGTGGGAATCAACAGGCAGAAATCAAAAAGTGACTTTAGCTTATGTTGAAATTTACTGACTAGCTATTTTCGACTCTTTTTTGGGGTTACAAAGGAGTTTGAATTTATTAGTGCATATGTGTGGCATAGATTTAAATACTAGATTCAGCGTTCCCAATGCTTCCTTTATTTCTAATATGCGCATAGAACCACGTGACCTCTAAGTGCTAACCATACTCCATGCGTGATTCTGTGCTTCGCTCATTAGAAAGAAAGAATACTACTACTTTCACTTTCCTTCCCCTCTCGCACTGTGGGAATGGCCGGCATTGGGAAAGCTCAATCTAGTATTTTTTTTTTAATTTATGGTGTGTACTCCTTTCAGCCACAGGACAGCATCATAAATATTTTACGAGAATTGACAAGACGGAAAACAAAAACTGCTTTATACTAATTTGATTATTATCAATTTTTCGAATTTTTACACCTTTTTTGAGGTTGGAACGAGACATACGTCATGAAACAATTTAAGCCTCAAATAAATTATATATATATATATATATATATATATATATATATATATATATATATATATATGTTTATACGGATTTCACGGATTCCTCCGTGCGAGCTGCAATAGCAGTGGATACATCCACATTATGCCGTTGTAGTGCTGAAATCACATTCAGCAAACGTACAACTATATGCAACTCCGTGTATAAGTGAAGTAAAATGCAAACAGTAAATGCAAACTTCGTTCCATCATATCCTTTCCGTGTTAGAGGTTGCACAGTTTGAATAGATTGCTACAGAACACAATCCATCCAATTCCACCACCATCGAGATGATGGCCTACCTATACCACCACACCGAGAAGAAAGTCAAAACTTACCCTCCCCGTCACAGTGATACGGCAGAGGCACATGTTTCGTCTCTACTAGACTCATCAGGGTACCGACATGCACCTGGCTGTGCAAAGGACAGTTCGGAAAGAAGCATGCAAATACTGAACGCGGTTTCGCCGACCTCCCGTCGGATGGCGTATATATGTTTATACGGATTTCACGGATTCCTCCGTGCGAGCTGCAATAGCAGTGGATACATCCACATTATGCCGTTGTAGTGCTGAAATCACATTCAGCAAACGTACAACTATATGCAACTCCGTGTATAAGTGAAGTAAAATGCAAACAGTAAATGCAAACATGTGCCTCTGCCGTATCACTGTGACGGGGAGGGTAAGTTTTGACTTTCTTCTCGGTGTGGTGGTATAGGTAGGCCATCATCTCGATGGTGGTGGAATTGGATGGATTGTGTTCTGTAGCAATCTATTCAAACTGTGCAACCTCTAACACGGAAAGGATATGATGGAACGAAGTTTGCATTTACTGTTTGCATTTTACTTCACTTATACACGGAGTTGCATATAGTTGTACGTTTGCTGAATGTGATTTCAGCACTACAACGGCATAATGTGGATGTATCCACTGCTATTGCAGCTCGCACGGAGGAATCCGTGAAATCCGTATAAACATATATACGCCATCCGACGGGAGGTCGGCGAAACCGCGTTCAGTATTTGCATGCTTCTTTCCGAACTGTCCTTTGCACAGCCAGGTGCATGTCGGTACCCTGATGAGTCTAGTAGAGACGAAACATGTGCCTCTGCCGTATCACTGTGACGGGGAGGGTAAGTTTTGACTTTCTTCTCGGTGTGGTGGTATAGGTAGGCCATCATCTCGATGGTGGTGGAATTGGATGGATTGTGTTCTGTAGCAATCTATTCAAACTGTGCAACCTCTAACACGGAAAGGATATGATGGAACGAAGTTTGCATTTACTGTTTGCATTTTACTTCATATATATATATATATATATATATATATATATATATATATATATATATATATTTATTTATTTATTTACTTGATTCTTGAACCATAGATTATATCATTTTTCTTAATTTTGTATTTTCTTGGGTTTAGGTTCTATAATTAATAAAACACAAAACGATTGACGTTTCGCCCTTTATTCAATGCATTTTCAGAATTTTTTCCTTGACATTTTGCTGTTCTGTTTCTAAATGAACAGCAAAATGTCAAAAAATTTGTATAAAGGGCGAAACGTCAATCGTTTTGTGTTTTATTAATTATAGAACCTAAACCCAAGAAAATACAAAATTAAGAAAAATGATATATATATATATATATATATATATATATATATATATATATGATGGAGTAATCTGGACCTCAATTTCAGTGTCAGCACATTGGTTTTCGTATAAATATATAACTCTGGATCCAAAGACACATTTTTTGTGGGCTTATGTTATGCATCAATACACTGATATCTGAATGCTTAATATTCGGTAATAAAACCTCTCAAATTTCACGTAACCTCAACGTAACATTTTTTTCCGATGAAAGTCTATTTATATAAATTATCTGGACAGAAATAACTTTGAAGTTCACGTGTCTGAAAACCTGCGAAAAACGGTCTTTTTTGCGGTCACTTTTTGTTTATTAACTGGATCGGTATGAACTAGGATATAAGTTCTAGTATTATGCATCAAATTTCACATTCTAGCATAAAATACTTGTTTGGAATTCGAGCGAGAAGAAATTTCTGAAAATACTATCAATTTACCAAGTATTGATATGAATAAAATGATGGTATTAGACTTTCGACAGAAACTACCCTATTTTTTCTATGCACAAGGGAAATAAATAAAATGTACTTGTAAAATAACTTCATTATAGTTTATGCTCGATGGAAAAAAATAGTAACAGTGGTTACAAGGGTGTAATGTACTGTATATTTTCCTTATGCTTTTTTTTGTAAACTAGGCAGCTTTTGTAAGAAATAGCTTAGTAAAAGGTTGTCCTTTTAATTTTAGTTTGTTGACAATTCTGGTCAGAATAAATATTTTGTGATTGTACTTCTGAATGTGCCAATATACTGTACGAGTCTAAAAATGTACTTTTAATTTAAATTGATTAACCTTAGGCTGAAATACTTTTTCATTTGTGAATAAATAAGAGTAACCATACTTCCTTCTCAATGTTTAGGCCCCGTTGGGCTCTTTATATTCCACTATGACCGCAAGTCAATTGAGACCGATCGTCTTTGAGAATCCAAGCAGCTTCGTTATCTGAACTTGCTTGACTGTTTCGGGTGATAATATTGTATGCCCGACATGTCTTTGCCTTAGTCCGTTAAATGCTGGAAAACTGGACACTTTCCGAGAATATGGTCAACAAGTGTATCCTCCTCTAGACGTCATCTCTACACCACGTTATCCGCGATGCCAATCCTGTGAAGATGGTCTAGAAGTGACGATGCCCAATCGATAATCTTACTACCATTCGCAATTTTGTCTTTTTCAGGGAAAGTATCTCCTCTAGTACTCTGCTTCCCTCAAGCATTCAATAAATTTGCATTTTTAGTTCCCTGTTACACTAACAATAGTCATGGGACCCTAATTTTGCCAAACGATCTACTTCCTCGTTTTAGTGTATACTCGAGTGACCAAGGAGTCTCACAGGAGTCTGCGCAACCATTCTTCGTTAGATGTATCAAGTACATCTCTGCATTTGGATACCAGTCGTGAAGCGCATGGTTATATTAGGCCACCATACGATAGCGGCTCACCTACAAGCTCAGAAAGAATATATTACCTTTTCGGCTCAAGCCTTAATATGATCGTTTCATCTTAGTCGTGAATCCAGAACCACTAGGTCATCGGCATAAGCCAGCATCGTTTAGTTCATTTAACAAGCTGTTCATAGCAAGAGTAATAGGACTGCTTCCTGCGGACAGCTATTATCTAGTCATATTGTTAAGTTCAGTATATATTCGTCTCCGAATTAACATGCTCTGATCCGTCCCACTACTGTCGGTTCAGAGCATCGTCGTTGTAGAGCATTACAAATTGAATCTTGAGATGTGTTGTCAAACGCTTCCTCGATGTCAATAAAGGCACCTAAGGCTAATCGTTTTCAGCTCTTGTAACGAGTTGATGTAGTGCTGTGTTTGTGGATTTTCCGCCTTGATAGGCAAATTCTAAGGAATGTAGAGTGTCATGCTCTGTTACTCCCTCCTTAATGGGTCGGTGTACCAGCCTTTCCAATGTTGGGCTGATAAATGACTTAGGGTTTATGTTGTAGTCTTTTCGTCCTGTCTTAGAAATAAAGGCCACTTTTGTCATCGGCATTCACCCCAAGCTCGGGCAAGAGCGAAGTAACATTACTAGATGTCTTAGCGGGCGGAATTTTGAAGTAAGGCGGGAAATATGCTATCCTTACTAGGCGACTTGAAGGGTGTAGAAGTTCCATTGACAATTTAATCTCTCATATGTGACTTTTGTTTTAGATATGTTGTAGTTATAATGCGCTAAATGAGATAGTTCTTGTTCTACATATTCACGCTTGTGGGAATTTGAGCCTGGAAAAGGTATCCTTTATTTTTAAACTATAACCTTTTTTACGATTGGTGACCAAATTCTTAACCATTAAATTTCGCAGACTGTTTAAATTTTTCATTTTCTAAAGGGGGACCTTAGTCCTAATTTGAAAAGATTACATTTTAAGCCCTTTTAGATTTAAACCCTTATTAAATATTTAAAACAAATAGTTTGATAATTTATGTTTTATGTATCTTTTTTAAATATTTTCTTGTCCAACTGACTTGAAGGTAGTTCATCGGGTAACCATCTTTTTATATATTTTCTTGAAACTTGGGGTATTCATTGTTGATATAATTTTCCGTAAGACTGCGACGCACCTTGCCTATTTCATAGTCGAGATAATCAATGTAAAAATGTTACATAGGAAGAGCCATAATTATACATAACTTAAAAACTTTTTTATATATTTATCTAAAAAATGAACATATAATGTATAATATCATACGTCATAATATACTACAAGTTAGCGATGCTCAGTAATGCAATTAATTCATAGTTGTAATGTAAACTTTGTTATCTAATAATATTTCGAAAGACGTTTTATTTAATCTAAAACCTCTTTGAATATTTCGATTGGTCGTCACATAAAACTCATACTAGAATGAAGAAGCGGCAACTTTATAACGCGAGGCAGGCAGGCGGAAGTTGCATTTAATTTTTTACTGATAGTCAATTTAGGTTTAAGTATTGACGATCATTAATAATGCGAAACTACGACATACTGTATTAGATCAAGATAAAGGTTAAACGAGAACAGAAGTAGGTGATTTATATACCGGGTCCACGTAGTATGGATTGTAGATTGGGAGTGGGTCGTTAAGGTTTTCTTTGATTCCTTACAGCATTTTGACCTATAAGTTCTTCTGTACGTTACCCTGATCTAATATAAGCCCGGGATTTTTAGACTTTCCATGAAGTCTATTATTCTTCTGGGGGGAAGTAGGTGCTATGCTTCTTTAGGCGTCAAAGTGACGCCTTTCAGGAATTTAAGTCTCTTACAGAACAGTGCCATGCACTCACATAGCAGGTGTTCTACTGTTTCGGCCTCCCGATCGTAGAAGCGGCAAATATCACTCTCAGATTTGCCATTTTTTTGAGATGGTATCTTAAATGGCAGGGTTCTGTAAAGATATTTGTTATTACTCGAATATTCCTTTTTGGGAGATCCAGAAGTACTTTGGCGATGAATTTATGAATTGTTTCGCTTGTTTGAGATGAGGCGTCTCATTTTACATTAATTTTATCTGATTTTGTTCCCAGCTTCGGAGCTCCTCTTTTATGTGGTTTTTTAGCGGTTCACAGAAAAGTTCCGGGACAAGAATAGGAGTTCTTACCCCTTCTTTTGCGAGGCTGTCCTCGTTTCCCTTGTGCCCTGGCACCCATATCAGGGTTACCCTATTATTCCTTGCCTATTGCTTTAGGATTTGCCTGCAATGCACTCCGACCCCTTGGATCTGTCAGTAAACTGTACCACTGAATCCGTCTCTAATCGAGGTAATCTCTCTCCGTTCGCTTGGTAGCAATCAGTTACTACATAGCTCACTGTATTTAATAAACTGCATTTAATAAACATGATATATGCTGGTTTCGATATGGATTCTTTTAGAATTATATTCAGAAACTTCATATGCTCAATAAAATTTCCAGGTTTGAGATTTATGGTTTGGAATAACTTGAGAGCTTTTGTTGTTGCCGCCCTCATCACAGCCACATGCGGTGAAGGGGGGAGGTCCAGCATTGTTTCTTTTGCTACGGTGGAGCATGAGGGCATAGCTCCAGTGACAGATTAACTTTTGTATTTTTTGCAGCTTTTTTGTTACTACCGATTGAATCTTGGGCTACTGTATTAAGGAGGTATATGTGACCGTAGGTTTGATGATCATTTCATATGACTATAAGATCATTTTCGGCCTCAAACCCCAGGTTCTCCCAAAAATTCTACGGCATGACCAATTTGCCGCTGCTGCTTTTTGTAGAATCTTTTTAATATGGTTGTTCCAGGTCAGTTTCTGATCTAGTATCACTCCCATTTATTTAACCTCCTTAGTAAAGCTCAGTGTTGCTCCATTTAAAGTTGGAGCGTAGGTGTCTAACTTTCGTCTCTTTGCAAATGTCACGAAGATTGTTTTGTTGGGATTAACCTGTAGTCCTTCCTTTGTGCACCAGTTGCTAGTTTAGTTTAAGGCAGTTTGCATAAGGCTTGTAATAGTTCCTTCATTCTTGCCTCTAGTGGTGACAACTATGTCATCACCACCTTGGGCCATTTAGTTGGCTCAGCCGAATGTCCATGACCAGGAACCATAGTAGAGGTGACAATACCCCCTTAGGGGCATCCTCTGACTGTGCTTACGTGTTATAAGTATGTTGCTGTATAATCGTTATTTATATACGATTCGTTCTGAGGGTCTATAGTCGGTCGCAAAAGTTCGGGAGAGATGTAGGAGGTGTGCCGTGTGAAAAAGCATTGAATTGGATGTTATACTTTTTGCTGTGATTACATCTGATAAACTACTTTAAATGAGAAAGAAATGGAACCGACGCACACAGCCAATTTATATTTATTTAGAATGTTTTAACTCTGATGCCCTAATTTTGTTACATGTTTCATGTCCTGTCATTCGCAATTGTGCCGTTAGTAGTGAATGATGTAGACGATGGATTCTCCTTTCTCCCTGGATCACTAAATATAGTGGAGGGAGGTCGAAAGTACACTCCATAACTGCAGTCAGAGTCGATTTTGTGGTACCTGTGATGCTCAAACGGGCAAATCTTTGCACGCCGCTTAGTTTAAGCATAGTGTTTTTTTTGTAACACCTTGGACCATCATATCAAGGCTGCATATGTAACTAATCTCATCATACTGGTGTAACGTCAATGCACCCTCTTAGGTGCGAAACCCCATATTTTTTGTCACACTGGTCTAATAATTATATGGGTTGTTCCTGACTTTTTTTATTGTCTTTTCCACTTGCTTGTTCCAGGTTAGTTTGAAATCCAAGATTGCCTATAGGTGTTTAACTTTTTGGGGTAGTGGAATTGTGTTTCCTTGCAGGATAAATGGGCCTGAGGTTCTCTAGTTTTTAAGAGGGATTAAGACTGTATTTTCGGAACTAATTTTGAGTTCTTCCTGTCCTACACATTTTTCTATAACCCTAAGAACATACTGCCTTCTCTTTTGCACTATTTTGCTGTATATCCTAAAGCTGAGTGTTCCTTCCTGTCCGCAAAAGACTGTCCAATACCAGGTTCCAGAGTAGTAGAGAGAGAATTCCTCCCTCTTGATATTCCTGAGTTACCCGCGTCATTATATAACGTTTCTCATTGCAGTTCGGTATAAACAACCCTGTTTTTTGGCATATTTTCTATCCACCTACAAGTCTTTTCTCTGTTGATATTCCTTATTGCTGCAGTGATTGAATGAACGAGATTTTAGAAAAATTTTCATTGATTTTTATGTAATTATTGTTTTTACTATAAAACTAAGATCAGATATTCGAAATGCTTAATAACCGCTACTATTATTTCGTTGGTAGAACTGGTAACAGCATCATTTGTCGAATTTCTCCCTTTAAGACTTAAAAAAAACAATATTCGCATGATAATCAACGTTATTCATTAAATATTTCAGAGTTCCTAACGTGAAAGAAGAATTTCTATTAGTACAAGCAAAACTTATTATAGCTAACGCTAATAGCTATTATAATATTTGGTACAAGCGACAGGTACATTTTTCCGAGAAATCCACTTATCTTGCTGATTTTTTTGCATATGCTTTAAGCCTCTCCTTAGTGTCTCTAATATATAAAATTTTATATTTGTTAATTCCCCGGTGCTGGCGGGGTGGGGGGAGTGGAACAGGCAAATAGGTGCAAAAAGTGTGTTTTCAATTATCTTGATTCCTGTTGAAGTTACGACAGAAGTGATGATACCAGCGTAGAGTGCGCTTCAAGTACTACAACTTTGCCTGTCTCTTTTAACCATTATGTAATCATTTTATCATTTCATGAGGTTAATAGTGGCTATAATTAATTAAAAATACAATCTTCAAAAAAAAATCATTGAACCCAGAAGAATGGGGCCTTGGACTTGGCCTCGAGGCAGTTACGACACAGAAGAACGCAGCGTCCAAAGAATTGCTCAAATTACAGGTAATATCGTGCGAATGTACTGGAAAATGTGACAAATCTTGTAGATGCAGAAAAGCCGGCATAAGATGTTCAGTTTTTGGTAAGAACTGCGCGGAAGATGCATGTGAAAATACGTTAACAATTTCATGTGTAGAGCTGAAACTAGGACAAGTATCGAGAAATTGACAACACTGAACCAAGACCGAAAAAATCACAATAAAAATTACAGAGTAGAAGCAACAAAGGAATCGTGGAATATACCTATTGGGGACGCCACGTAAAAAAAAATGTGCCTTGGACTCTACTTCTGTGGTGGTATGGAAAGAGTATACATGAAATGTGTAGTGAATTTTAATATATTAGTAATATAAGTATATTCAAGTGTAAAATGTGTGGACAAAAGTTGGATTAAAATAAAAAATTACACGAAATTATTGACTAGGGTATAAGCGCGGGATGGGAGAAAGAGAAGCAGCTCAGTCGTAGCGGCCATATAAATTCGTACTTTAAAAAAACCTGTAAAATACAATGTACATTTTAATAAAGAATATTTCAAAAATTAATCATTTCCGCTAAACTTAATTTTTAAATGCAAAATGATCAAAAGTTAAAAATTCGCAATACCATTACAATGTAAAGTTTGGAATTATATTTGCTGCTTTCTCTATGTAACCGATCATTAAACGATTTTTGGGATAAAATTGAGACGATTGTGATGATACCTTCTAGGGATCACCGAAAACCTCGGCTGCCCCGAATCGAGTGAACTCACTGTGGTATCATATTTTCAAATTTCTGATTTCAAATGTGTAGGGGAAGAGAAAAGTTATTAAATGAATAGTAAGTAAGAAATATCTGCGGTAATATCTATTTTACATTAAGTTTGTAATATGGTTACCGTTCCGTTTTGAATTATTCTGTTACTAGTTCTCGACACAGAGAATGTTTTACCTTTGCTTTAAAAAATATTAAGATAAAAAAATGACTTCTCTAGGCATACATTACAATGTTAATTCTATAGATATGGTAATTTTCTAAATCTATGGTTGATCCCCATCATGGATGAATAAAATCTTTTGTTTATGCCACATAGGGTCACCCAAAGATATACTTGAAACGCTGTATATCTTTAAAAATTTAGTAATTGTAACGGTTTTTAGTTGCCATACATCAAAAAAAAATGTTCCTCATAAATATAACTAGGGTCGTTCATTTCGATTTTCTGTCCTCCTCTCGGAGTAGAGAAAAATAAGTTATTTTTACAATTGAAACAACATTTATACTTATTTCATAATTTTTAACATGTTTTATTATCTAAAATTTTATAATTCTTCAAAATATCCCATTAATATTTGTATAAAAATATGAACGTTAACACGCTTATCTACTCCGTATCTACTCCAGACATAACATAAATCGGAAAAAACTGATGATTTTCCCTCCTTGTTTCTCTTAATAATAATGAAAGAGATAAAAGATATCACAGGTCAGGAGCAAGGAAACAAAAGAAAGCCGCTGTTATTTACATAACCTTGCCTCAGACTAACTGTGTCTTTATTTTGTCCTTCTATAATAACGGCAAACAATATTATTAAAGGCATTTTTGTCGACAACGTTGCGATATTTTTATTATATTACGATATAAAATAGTTTAGACACTTTGTGCCGCTATTTAATATTGTAGTGTTTAGTGTTTGTGACTTTAAACATTTGATAGCCTATAAATTTTAGACTATCGTTATTATAATAAAAACACTTTACTAGTGCTTGTTTTTATTGGATTTATTTAGGTTTTCTAACTGGATATGGATGTACATATGGATAATTTTAATCAGCTTGATATACCGGTAAGTAACTAATAAAGAGGTTTTTCTTTCGAAAACGTTAAGCAACATTCTGTAGAGCTTTATGAAAATACACAGTATTTCAAACTCATGTGTACACTATGATTAGTTAATACAGCTTGTACAGAATGTAATTAGAAATATTTAAAATATTATAACAAAGAATAATACAATAGCTGAAAACAAGGGAAACTGTTCCTTGAAACATATGCCTGAAATGCTTAATTTTGGAAGAAAAAAATAACAAGATGAACAAAATAGTACACATGCACAAATTTTTTAGTTATTTTTACAGGGAACGTTTTAGATTTCTAGGTATTTATTGGATTTAGTGAAGATTTAGGAGATTATTAGAGTACTTTAAGGTAGTTTTTGGAAAAGAAAACAAAATCGTAGCTCCATTCTTAGTATAATGTACTCTCTAGTATACAGGATCCTATCATTTTTCCAACCTATAATCTATATGAAAGAGGCCACTTTTAGCGACTTACATTTGTGTTTTAGGATATGGAGAATCACCCTTCTTCTTCAAGTATGCAGAGTCCTAAATTCCGCCACATAAGAAGCTGTCCTATAGCCCAAGATTGGATTAAATTTACTCACGATTATGTTAAAAGGAAGCTGCCTAATTGTAATCCTATAGAGGTAAATTTGGGTTATGTTTATTTTTATACCTAACTGTTATTAGTCGCACTTTTTAGAAATTGAATTGTTGATTTTAAAAACAACATAGTTGACTCCAGCCCTACTGTTATTTATTTTCTACTACATAACATTTTTTTGTCATATTTGTTTCTAACTTTTGTTTTTTAAGTGATTCAGAAAGTGTTTAAAATGTTTGTCAGTTTTAGTAAAACATACTTCTGACTACAAAGGAACAATACCCTGAAAATAAAATGTGAAACCTTAGTGACTGCACATTTGTCAATAAAATTATATCAATATACATGTATAAAAATATTAGTAAATTTGTTCACCCAGAACTTCCTTCATCATTAATTTGATGTGCTTTAATTGCTCAGTTGAACTCGTATAACAATTTTTTTTAAGCCAAATCACTATTTTTGATTTTAACTTAAATTTCCACCCATGTGCCGACTTATTCTGATATAATTATACATATTCAGTTGATATGATTATTAAATTCCATTACCCAAGAATCCTGAAAACGTATGACAGTGTAAATTCAAAATTAAACTTCTCCATCTACCAACAACCTCTTGTTCGTAAAATATTAAATGCTATAATTCAGGTAAGCAAGTACCTTAAAAATATTTTGAAAATACGGATAAATCCCATGGAATATATTAACTTCCATTCTTTTCACTTTGTCTTGTTACAGTATTGTTTCATCTAATTAGTTTTTGTTTACTTTTCGTTTCCGGAATATATATTTTTCAAAATTTTATATAGCTGGTATAATTGTCAATAAGAGAAAAATTACTTTTAGAATTCTTAAGTTTAAATCTAGTTTATGTGTCCCCTAATCATTTATCCAAAAATCACTTTAAAAATATTTGTTTATAGTATGAAATATGTACATTTAAAAAATTTTCCTTACAGGCTAATTTACTAATTAAAACAAGTAGCAAGGGAAGATCTGGGTAATCAACTTTATGAATTTTTAAAATTCAAATTAGAAATTAAATTGCAATTTTTTTTTATAAAAATTTAAAACAACTTAGGAAACTGCCCAATGCTTACACTTATCCCATACAACTGTGAGAACTTTCCTAAATGTCCCAATAACGACAATACAGGAAACAAGAAAAAGGAAGAGACCAAAAACTGAAGATACGCCGGAAGCAACAAAATTACAAATTAGAGATGAAATATATATGATGTATTCTGAGGGTAAGTATTTCTAAAAAATTTTATATGTTATATTTTATTCTAACTTGTTTTGTTTACATTTTCTAACCCGTCAAGGTGTATGTATAATGAAAATATAAGTTTTAAAAATAAAAAAACCCAAAAAAATATTTGTAATGAATACAAAAAGTAAACCTAATTTTACTAAATTAAATAGAATATCAAGATTTCGTCATTTCTTCATAACAATTTTTTATTTGTGAAGGTACCTCATTAACAGTCTCAATATTGTTGGAACGATTAAAGGCAAAAGAAATATACCATGGAGCAAGGACAAGTCTAGGCATATTACTAAAGCAAATAGGATTTATCTACAGGTAAACAATCATTTACATACAACAAATAAATGTTAGATACAAATATAAAGCAGTTGCAATTGGGTCAAAATAATGACCGTAAGATACTGTCAGATGACAACTTAATTTAAATATTTTTATATCGGTAAATGTAAAATATAAAGCGTTAATTTTTTTGTGTTTTTTATAGGACTTCTTGAGGGAGCAGGATTTTTCACAGGAGACCTGTGTAATTTATTTTTGGAGGATACACATTTCATTTTTATTTATATATTTATATAGGAAGGATGACCCACGTAGAGCTTTAATGGAGAAACCACAAATTCAGAAAATGAGAAGAGACTTTCTTGAACAGTACTTAAAGAACGAAGAAAAAGGGGAAAATAAATTTGAGCCAGTCTTTATAGACGAGACATGGATTTTTCAAAATGGCACCCACAGACGATCATGGCAGGACGATAGCACTCGATCAGTACGAAAAATATCTGGGGAGGGATTTAGGTAATATATCTGTTATTTGCACTTACACAATTTGAATTTTTTTCATCTATAACAGGTTGCAAAAAGCTTTATTTAAATAATCCTTGGATCATTTCCTATTAGCAGGATGTTAAATATTAAATTTTTACTTTAATACTTTATTTCCTGGGGAGATTGAGAAATTTCTTACTTTAATTTCTGTATGTTTTATCAAACAAGTTTGAACTTTTTTAGGAAAAATTTTTACTTAATATGATAAAAATGTTTCCTTAATAAATGAAAGTTAACCAAATAATTTAATTTACATTTTACAAAATAATAATGATCATCTTACTTTGATACAGGCTTTCCAGAAATCCAAAAAAAAAATCTTGTGATTTCTTAAGCGGCTTTATAAAAGAATTTGATATAAACATATATCTAAAATATTTCGTTTTCAAAATACAGGGCGTTAAAAATTATGAAAAAAAAATATATTATCAAAATATAAAAACTGCTTACAGGTATTTTGCTGAAACGTGAAGTAAATCTGTATCGCGAAACTAATATTTTTATATTAAAATATGGTACGTCAGTGTTCTTGCCTGAGTTCTCAGGCGAGTCAATGCTTTGCCAATCGAAACTGCTGAAATGGTATCATGTTTTATTGTGCTAAAAAAAGCCGATTTGAAATAAGTATTATACTTATTTAATTGCACACTCCTCACCCATAATTTGTACAACATAAAGGTGCTTAAAAATAAACCAAAAATGGGTATAATACAGTATATTTTTAACAATACATTATATTTCTAAAAAATAAACAGATGAAATAAATTTTCCAATTTCAAGGCATTAATGACATAAAAATTGAGAAAAATAAATTAATTTTGATATTATCCTTTAACTAAGACCATCAACACATGCAATATTCCGTGTTCTATTTACGTGAAATGAAGATCCCTGAAGATGTTTCGAGCAATCTAGGTAAAAAGTTGCATAACAATTCAAATTTGACTTGGTCTAAACTCAAGAACCACTATTTCTCAATTGACCAAAACTATGAAAGCTTCCGTTGGTTAAGACCAATTTGTGTTTCTGCAAAATATTTCAAATAATTTGTACTGCCACATACTACTCTACTTTTTTTCAGGTACATAGTACTGAATGCAGGAAATGAAAATGGATTCGTTGAAGATGCAATGCTGATTTTTAAATCAAAGTCAAAAACTGGAGATTACCATGGAGAAATGAATTCGGAAAACTTTGAAGCTTGGTTAAAAGATTTTTTGCCAAAACTGGAAACACCTTCTTTAATTGTTTTAGATAATGCTTCCTATCATAGTAGGCAACTTCAAAAATGGCCAACAAAGGGTTGGAACAAGGATGCTATGAAAGCGTGGCTGAATGAAAAATATATCAACTTTGGAGAAGATGCTACAAAAGATACTTTGTGGTCTTTGATATCTCGGGTACCAAAGCCTGCAAAATGCTTTGTAGTAGATGAGCTAATAGAATCTTCTGGACATAAAGTTTTACGCTTGCCTCCATACCATTGCCATTTTAACCCAATTGAAATGGTATGGAGTCAGGCAAAGAGAAATTATGACCAACTGATTCTACAAGTTAAAGAACCAATAGAGGCTTGGAAAAAGGCGTTAGGAACAGTGACAAAACAGAATTGGGCTAACTATGTGGAACACACAAATAATATTATTAAAAAGCAGTGGGAAATTGAAAAGAAAATTCGAGTTCCTTTACAGCCACTTATTATTCATGTTGGTGAGAGTGATAGCGATTCCTCAGAATAAGAGAAGTCATTTTGACCCTTAATCCTCTTTTCAGTTTTTGATAATATGTGGATGTACAGACATTTTTAATAATTTTCTTTTGTGTTTTTTTTAATCTCTTTTGGCATTTTCATACATAAAAATTTCACCACTTCTAAAGTATTCTCATAAAATTCTTTTTTACATATTTTCTAAATTTTTAACTTAAATTTTTTATTGGCATTTTTTAAGCACTTCTTTTCTTTTTCAATTTCTATATAGGATATTTTTTTCTTTTGCCCATGGCATTATATAAAACAAGAAAGAGTATGGTATCATTTTTTTTATATTTATTATATATAAATAATCAATCTTAATTATAATTAGTTCATTTACGATTTCTATTTTTTTATGGCAGTATTATTTTCATATATGTGTTACTCTGTTTCAGTGAACTTGATGCAACATAGGGGCCCTAGATTTTGCCTCAGATCTAGATGCCCCCAACCGAGCCCCTTTCATTATTTTACATGTTTATATGCTTATACATTTGTGTGAGGATGTTGCATGTGGAATCTTGAAATGAGGTCAATAAAAGACTCAGAGCCATGAGTCGTGCGATGTATTAAATCTTACCTTTTGGGGCACCCATTTTTTTAAATTTGTTTATTTATTTTTAATAAAACTAGCTATTTAATGAAGAAGAAACTAATTAATTATTTATATTTTTATTCAATATTTTTGTAGCTTGAATACCTTAGTTTTTGCAGTCAAAGATCATAAAGTTACAATAATTTAATATAAAATACTTATCATTTCTAGGATATTGTATATATACGTATAATTTTTGAAAATAGTGTTAGGTATATAAATAAATAATTAATCTTAATTGTAATTAGTTCACTTACGATTTCTATTGTTCCATGTCTGTATTATTTTTTATGCATGTATTACTCTATTTCAGTGAACCTGATGCAATATTGGGGCCTTAGATCTGGATGCCCTGGACCGAACCCCTTTCATTATTTTACACATTTATATGTTTATAAATTTATCTGTGAGGATAGGGCATGAGGAATCTTGAAATGTAGTCAGTAAAAGACTCGAAGCCATGAGTCGTGCGTTGTGTTAACTATTATCTATTGAAGCATACATTTTTTTTAAATTTATGTATTTATTTTTAAGAAAACTAGGCTATTTGATGAAGATGATTAATTATTATATAATTATTTTTATTCAATATTTTTGCAGCTTAACTACTTCATTTATTGCAGTCAGAAATCATAAAGTTAGTCATTAAGTATAAAACACTGAATAATTTCTAGAATATTGTATACTTACCCACTGTTTCTAAGAATACTATTTTTTAGTTCCGATTCTATTAGAATAGTCAATTTATTTTTAGTTTTCGGTTAGACTACCCTAATATTGTTATACCTAACTGGAGTATTATAATAAAAATAGAACTTTATCAACAAATTGCGTATAATTTTTTCTGTTACCGAAATAGTTACCAATAATTTAGAATATAAACGATTTACTTTATAAAATAAATAAATAAAGCTTTTATTGTCATAAATTTCATAGGTGAAACATGCCAACAACATAGGTTCACTTATAAAAGTGAACATACACATAAGCACTCCACACTTGTACCTTCAGACATCAGCCTACTAATCCCAAAATTAAAAAGAGTGTGTTTAAAATTTTTAGTACAATAGTTTCTACAATTTCAAAATTATCAGCTAACAACATATTAAAAAGGCAATGCTTATTAAAGAATGTACTAATACGTAAAGTAAATTATTTTTAGCAGTAGTACATCTCTTAGTGTAGTAATATAAAAGAGGAAATTTTAATCCGCTTTTAAAATCTCTCATACTTAAAATTTCACTTAAAATATCAAACCCATTATAAGCACATAAACTCCTTCATTAAATAGCCCTATACAAATGGGATATAAAATTATCGATATGTCTAAACAGAAGGAAAAACTTCGATTTTAAAATTTTTGTGTATAACATTTTTCTTTGTTAAGGATATTTAGTTTGTGAAACTTGCTTATAAACTATTCGACAAATTTCTTGTTAAAAAAAAATAGTAGAATGAGCCACTCCGACCCTGTTACAGTTCTCAAAAAAACAATGTCACTAGTTTGATGCATATGTCAAATTTTGACGTAAAGATATACAGCGGTTCAACTTTTTTTATAACAACAAAACCTGATGAAATCTACCTTCTTAAAAGAGAAAAGAAAAAATTTTCATTCTTTCTGTACACAAAAAAATCATTAAAATTCCACTAAATTTCCTGGAACTTATTTAAAAAAATTCTTTTGGTTAATGTTTTATTAGGGTTTAAAAAAATGTTAGAAATTATGTATTATTTCTTTGTTACACAAAACATTTTCGAGAAGCAAGTTTTTCCATACTTAATATTTCGACAGCCGAAAAGCTTTCTGGCAGTGGCATCTACCAAGTAAGTGTTAAATTACTTAGGTAGAATTCCATTCATATTTCTATTCTCAAGAATTCTTTGTTGTTAGATGGCAGTCACGAATCGTAAACGTCAAAATAAAAATCAATAAAGTTTTTTATGCCTAAAAAGGGGATTGGGACCGGGGTTTTAAAATTATCACTGTTTTTAATTATTATAGAAAGAACTATGGCAACATTATGCTTTTTAATTAGCGGTTTGTGTCGAGTGCAGCATGCAGTAGATTATGAGGTAGGTTTATTTATTTTACAAATTTTTATTTAATCATAAGTTATAATTATTTTGTTTGACCTTTTCTTTTTAAATAAACTTTCTATCCAGGGTTGTTAAATAAATTTAGGTAATTCTTGAATTGTTATAAAAGTGCTTATTGAATTTGTGCGTTGTCATTTGAAAAAATCGAACATTTTTGAATTTTTGAGTGGTTGCATTTGTACTTGGTGTACTTTCGAACATTTGTTTTAATTCTAATGATTAAAAGGAGAGCATGTCATTTTCATAGATAAATTTTCTTGTTTATTTTATTTAATATAATGTAACAATGATTTGAGAATACAACAAAGTCAAGTTTTTCAGATTATTTTTAGATTTGCTCACATGCTGTATTATCCTCAACTCGGCATGAGTTAGGAGTTTTTGACTAAACTCTGCAGAACACTAATTACGAAATACAACCATGCATTTTTAAACTATTACTTCAAAAAATTCCTAAAAACGGCTGATGCATTAAGAATTTAACACTTGGCAAGCACCACAGGTAGTAGTTATTTAATATAAAGTCAAGTTCTCCACATTGATACTCTAATTTTCACTTCTGGATTTTCTCTTTAGCTGTATTGTCCGCCCCTCAGAATGCTTAATTCTGATTAAAGCCTCATATCTACGATAGGTGTAATTTTAATGAGTTTTGATAACAGCCTTCAGAACAATCTTCAGGAAACATAGCCATGTATTTTTAAACTATTGTCTTAACAAACTCCTAAAAATCCCCAATACATTAAGAATTCAGCACTTGATGAGTTTCCATAGGTAATCAGCCTGGTGTTACGTGTTTCAGTATTAAAAATTTGCATCTATCCTATCATATTTCATCTATATTACACAATATGTAATCACTGTATTAATTAGAAAAACATGAATGGAAATTATATGTTACTTAGACCCCTGAACAACAACAAGAATATTTTAGAATACATTAAACATGTATTAATGACTTTAATATTGATTGAATATAGTATTATTACTTATTCACTGTCGTAACAGGATATTTCCATTTTGGGGCTAAAGTAACTTTGCCACCTCCTAGTTATTTGTAGCTATAGTGAATCTAAAGATGAATGTAGCTAGTTGAAATTTTGTAAGTATGGATCTTGACTTGTTATTTTCAATTGTAAAAGCCTTTGAAGTCTATAAGAGGATAGAGTGTTATGAACTTCACACAAAAAAAAAACGCTTGTAACTACCAATTATATTTAATGGCAGAAAGTACAAAGTAAAAAACATAGTTATAAGTAAAACGTATAGATTATTTTGATATATAAATTATTATGACAATGAAAGACAAAAATTGGTTATACATATATGGAAATACATTTTATTTCTAATAAAAAAAAAATTTTATGCAAGAATGTAGAAAAATTGTTTTTTGCTTAAAGAATTTTAATTGAGATTTACAGTGGGAATAAATACATTTTTAAGAAGCTAATAAGTAAAATAAAAAAAAAAATTCAGAGTCTGACATTCATTCAGCACTGGGATCGTCTTGGTTAGGAAGAAGATACAAATATACTTAATCAATGAGATACTAAGGATCACTTACGACTTCAGGACGTTTATACCCACGAAACATTTCTAATATTAATTATAATTTGATTTCCTGGTTCATAAAAGTCAAAAATTTTGCTATTAACGGCTGTATTCTTTTGAGTAAATTATCACTGATCAAAGTGAACAAAGTGAAACTGATAAGTTCATGTTCTTTTGAATATGCATTTACTTGTCATTGGGTCGAAGTGATCATGATTACTTCAAGTGATAGAAGTGAAACTGATAATGACTCAAAAGAATAGCCATAACTTTTACTACAAGCAGGGGCGGATCCAGCCTCTTTTTTTTTTTTGGGGGGGGGGCGATATCACAAGAGTATAGAATGGCGAGTGAAAGCAAGTTGTCAATGGGGGGGGGGGATGTTAGCGATGTTCCTGTTCTTAATACAGCAGACATATGCGAGTCTTATTGTTCTGAAAAACGAAAGCTAGTTGTCAACGGGGACCCGGGGGGGGGGGGGGACAATCCCCCTTGAATCCGCGTCTGACTACAAGTCATATGTGGTAAAAAATGTATAATTATTGAATTGTAATAACTACGACATCACCAGGGCTTTGGCAGTAGTGGCGTCAAATATTTCACCTTTAGCGGGATGTTTCCTTTTGTATCGCGTCCTGTCGTCAATACAAGTGTTACGCTAGTTATCCCTCCTTTTTAAACCGACACAAAAATTATCTTTTGTCTCTTACACCACATGAAATATATATGATAATACTCATATGTCATATGATAATACACATATGTCATATGATAATACACATATATTAAATGAAAACCATAGTAAGGTATTTAAAAAAATTAAATTGCATCTAATGCCTCAAATTATTTTTAAAAATATTATATGTTGTTTCAAAGAGGTTTTAGGTTAAAAGAGGGACAGGTACAGACATGAAAACCCTGTCCAAGATTCTCAACCTATGTAAATATTTACTCTCGCAAGTATTTGTATGATCGTGGTAACCACTAGGTGATGATATGCCTTGTGCTAAGTCTAGCTATATTTGTATGAAAATATGAAATTCTTAGGATTTAAAGAAATTTTATTTTTTAGTAACATTTTTTAATTATTTAAATATCATAAGATACTAGATAACGTAATTTCTGTAATATATAAAATTTTTCCACCTATAAACAATTATTTTTACCTTAGTGTCCTTGGTTTCTACCTACAATGTTTTTCCAACAAATAGAATTCGTAGCATAACTTCTCCAGTTTAACGACACAACCCGGCAATGTTGGTTACCATTAGTCATTGTGTTATAGTTCAGGTTAGCGACAATTGGCACTTCTTATATTTCATCCACTCTTGATTTCATTTTGATTTTAATCGATTTTTACCGCTATTTTAAAGATATTGGTTTGCCCTGGTAAAACAAAGTGAATTAAATTTTAAACAACGGTAAGATACCTTGCAAGAATATGTATAAATAAATGTGTGGTGGCGAGCGTGGTGAAGTACCAGAGTGATCAAAGAAATTTTAGAGTAAAGTAGAGATCATCAGGGCTATTCCAAACCATACAGTTGTTTACAGCCAAAATTGGTATGAATTTGCGAGAAAAAAAACTACCGTTTTATACATCACAACAAAGTCTGGTAGTCCCCGACGCACCTCTTCTTTTTTAAGAGATACATATACTCGACACATTTATTATTTATTTAATTTTGTAAATTACATAGTATTTTATCATTGTTCACAATTTCATTTATTTTGTTTTACAAAGACAACTCAATATCTTTAAAATAGCACTAGAAATCGATTAGAATCAAAATGAAATCACCTGTGAAAGGAAAAGCAGTGTTAATTATCGCAAATTATAGGACTCTGAACAAGGATAAGTGACATTGCCAGGTTGTACGGTCAATCTGGAGAAGTTGTAATGTTAGGAATTCAAGCTGTTTGTTGGACAAACATTGTACGTTGAAGTCGAGGACTTTTAGATTACAGCAATGGTTTATGCATGGACTTATTAAATAAAAAGTTAATGGGTTTATAACTCGAAAAATTCTATACATTCTAGAAATTGCAATATTTAATATCTCGTGATATTTAAATAATTAAAAAATATTAATGAAAAATTAATAACCAGATTCACTAAGAAGGTTTTAGAGCTAGACCCGAGTTAGTTGACATGGCAGTTAGGTTTTCTAGTCGACCAGTTTTGTTTTGCCTATGATACTCTTATATTTTGTATTATATATGTCAACAAATAACTACTTATATAGGAAAATTAAGTTAAAACCTAGAGGCAAAGCCTTGGAATTGATAAGAACTATATATATATATATATATATATATATATATATATATATATATATATATATATATATATATATATATATACAGGGTGATTCAAAAATCGATCACGAAACTTAAGGGGGCGATTCTACTTGACAAAATAAGGGTAGAGCGTCATATAATTTTTTTTCAAAATGTCATTCGTTTTCGAGTTACAAGCCGTCCAAGTTCAAGTTTTTATTTTTTGTTTTTTGAATTACTCGCTTACAGGAAAACCGATTTGACTAATATTTGAAAGGTAGGCTAAGTCTTCTGCGCTTCATCATTTTAGTAACAATTCACATTGATTGTTTGCCGCTAGAGGGCACTTTACCTACATTGAAAATTGTTTTTTTGTCATAATTTTTTAGTGTTGATAGCTACAGTAGTTTTTGGCATAATTTCTGAAAGACTGATGCCAGGCCTTTAAAAAAGGTGCTCTTTATTTACATCGCTAAACCCAACGGTTTAGACGTAAATCACCCTTAAAAATTAAGTGGTAAATTTATTTTTCTCATTTCATTACCACCAGCTACCAGGTAAATAGCTATCAAAGTATACTAGAGCTGTCAGTTTAACATCAAATAAATTCGCTTTTTAAACTATTTAATTTATAATCTTAAAATAACTAATAATGGCTAATCACCAATATTCAAATATCGAATATTGTGATATCCATTTTTGTTATGGAAAAGCAAATGGTAATGCAGAGTTGGCAAGAAGATATTATATGGAGAGTTATCCGGAAAAAAATATCCCTCATGCTCAAACATTTTCCAGTGTGCACAGGAGGCTTGCGGAATGTGGTTCCTTTAAAAGTTATAATGGAAATAGGGGAAGACCTAGAACTGCTAGAAACGTGCAACAAGAAGAAAGAGTGCTTGAAATTATTGAAGATAATCCAGGTATTAGTACTAGAAAAATTGGGAATGAAGTGCGGCTCTGTCAGGCTAGTTCATGGAGGATACTAAGAGAAGAACAACTCTACCCGTTTCATTCAAAAAAGGTGCAGGCTCTTTATGACGATGATCGGCCGAGACGGTTGGAAATGTGCAATCAGATCCTAGCTAAGTATGAACACGATAATCGATTAATTGGCGTCATATTATTCACTGACGAAGCTGGTTTCACTCGTGATGGCATAACAAATCTACACAACATCCACACATATGCTTACGAGAACCCAAACAATGTGGTAGAAACGAAACATCAGCGTAGATTTTCACTAAATGTGTGGGCAGGGATAATAGGAGATTACCTTATTGGTCCTCATTTCTTTGATGGCCCATTAACTGGTGACGTATACTTAGATTTTATCCAAAATCGTCTCCCATTGTATCTGGAAGATGTGCCATTGGAAGTAAGGGCCAACATGTGGATCCTCCAAGACGGAGCTCCGCCCCACTTTAGTATACGTGTCCGACAGTATTTGAATGCAACGTATCCTGAGCGATGGATAGGACGAAGTGGACCATTGGCATGGGCAGCGAGGTCACCAGACCTTAATCCTATGGATTTTTTCTTTTGGGGTCATTTGAAACAATTGGTGTACGATATTCCAGTAATCAACGTCGAGGATCTTCGCTTCAGGATAATCGAAAAGTGGAAAATTTCTTTAAACCCTAACAACTTTATATTTTCTTACAAACAGACCGCGGACTTAGCAACAAGGCAGATCATCACCTGTGGTTATCATGAGTGCTCGTGAGACACTATATAAACATAGGTCGGGAATTGTGGACAGGATTTTTCTTTTCTGTGTCTATCTCTATTTTAATGTATGAAATGTCTTAGGTTGTGACCTATAAAACGGTATAGTATAGTTAACAGTTGTAAGGTTTGGAATATGCTTGACGGTCTCTATTTTAATCTAAAATCTCTTTGTGTTGTCTGCTAAGTTTCGTTCTAATTTATGTTTAGCTGTATATAGAATTTTTATTATTATTTTTTTAAACACATGGAGTGAGTTAAGTAAATAATTTTTTCCATATGTCCCATGCTGTCTTATATTATTCTACAATAGAAATATTTTAAAGTGATATTTTTTTTTCAGAAAACTTACGAAACGAGAAAAGAAATAAAATAAAATTAAAAAACCCGTCGTGAACTAATGTGATATTTGTTATACATGCAAGGTTATGTAAAAAATTATTTTTATTACATAGTAAAAGCTAATATTTGATAAAACGTATTAAACATGAGTTTTAAGTGTGAACGACCTAGATGATATTTTTCAACTGTTAAAATTTATATCGCTGTTATATGGGATCTATGACACAAAATGCAATTTTTTTTTTCAGTATATTCACAGATTGGTCTAGAGACACCAATGTATAAAGATTAATACTAGAACTGTTGTTATGCCGCCAAGAAAATACATTTATTTAGAAATTAGTAGTTAGATTCCCCCAAGACAATCGATCCAACAGCACTATAATTTGACTCGTGCTATAGTACAAACAATAATAAAAAAACTGTCACCATCTTGTATTGTCCTTAACACATATAAGTGATCGATTAAAACTGCTTAATCAGCGGGATGTTAGGACGATATTAAAACTTTGATTTAACCCGAAGACGAGTGCTCTCAAAAAACATGTTAGTGAAGAAATTGTGATTATGAAAGAGGTCTTGTGATCTAATTGTGAGTTCCAAGACATCGACTTTTAATATCCCTTTAGAACCGACAAAAGCGATTTGGTTTGCCAAATAACGTTTTAACAAGGACTTTGATTTCTGGAGAAGTTCTCTTGACAGACGAAAGTTAGTACAACATTTTCGGTTTTAATAACCGAGAAAAAATATGGAGGAAAGCTAACCAAGAAATGAAATTCAGGAATTTAATGCTAACAGTAAAATACGGAGAAGGAGATGTTATGGTTTGAGGTTGTATGGCGACGGCAGGAATCATCAGAAGTACTTTGACGTTTTTCTGGTAAACTTATTACTTTTGTTAAAGATTTGGTTCTTGGAAATGCATGGGTTTTTTCAATATGACAACGACCCAAAGCACTCTCCGGTTCTAGTTAGAGAATGGCTCCGGTATAATGTACCAAGACAACTTCATTCACCTCTTCAGTCCCCAGATCTCGACTCTATAGAACCCTATTAAAAATGCTCTATGCTTAGGTTGAGTGAACATCACGCCGAAGTTTACCGAAAACCTAGTCCATTCAGTACCTAAGTTCCAAGATGTCAACAAAATTGAACAAAATACTAAAATCATTTGATTTTTATGTTTTTAATATATTGTAAAATTTGTAAGCATTTTACATTGCAGAAAAAATTGCACTAGGACATTTAATACGTTAAAATTATCCATTGTATGTTTACTTTTGGGACTGACTGTATATTCCGAATTATAAAACTTGTTAATATCATCTGCTATACTTATTAACTATAATATACAATTATATTAAGCAATGTTTCAGATTGTGTACTCCCGGCATTCGCTTATTACCTTTAGTGACCTATGATCTTTTGGTTTAAAAATTTGTGATAAAGTAGATGATTACTGTTAATAAGTATATTTTCATTTTTAAGTTATTTATCATGTTTTAAAACTAATTCGATATTTATTTTCTTAATTCGCCTATAAACGGAATGACTTGCTTTGTATATTAACAGAAATATAAATGTTTTATTTATCATGATGTACACATTGTCACGAAATGTATAAAACTATTGATAGTGCTTGTCCATTACTTGCCAGTATAATAGTATAATATCACGTGAATTCATTTCTCTGCGTGTAGATACTCGTTCAAATGCGTTAATTAACTGGATTTATAATTAATTTTTTCGACGAAAACTATCATGATTTATGTACAACGGGGATGGTGTGAACATTCGTGATACATTTTCTTTTGTAATCGGTACGTTTATTAATGCCATAGTTTCCATATTGTTTATATTATTCAACGACAGTTCGTACATACCATAGAGCTATTATAAATAGAGTAGTGCCTCATGTAAGTGAAAGATTACTTCGATAGAAAGAGAGAGAAAATAGAAGACTCCTTTATCTCTCTTCAATACCGCTTGCACAGTACAGAGCTCTATTCCCATCAGCACACGGTGCGGAGAAAACACCTATTGTCTTAGGGGGGCAGGTTATGTGGAACGATGAAATTTTTTATTTTCTTAAAATGGTCTAAATATGATTTAGGATATGCTTGAAAAGGGTTAAAGTCGAAATTCAATATGCTTCTCGAGATATAGCATGAGACAAGTCGCCTCGCCACGACATTTGCACATGTTCTTGAGCTTCTCTTATCTGTATATTAATCCCTACTACTGTTATATTTGAAGAATAACGGGAAAGATCCGTTTTCTCACTCTCTCTTAGAGTCCCGTATGCTGCTGGAATCGGAGAATAATCGGTCAGTTATAATTTCTATTTAATTTTGTGTAGACGTTTTTCTCAAAACATCATTTTTAAAGTTTTTGTAGACTATAACTCAAAAAATAATTCTTCTATTATGCTCCAATTTTTTATACATCTGTATATTAATAATTGCAGGACATTAACCTATAAATTTCAAAAAAGTTAACATAAAAACTTGGAAAACAAATGTACAAAGCCCTAAATTTTCATGAAATAATTAGACTTTTCTTTCTTGACATCAAATTTAATATAAATTTTCAATTTGTTCATAGTTTTATAGGTTCATGTTGCTAAACTACCACTTCTAAACTGTTTTTTTTCTCAAAATGTAGGTTGAATTTTGAGGTCGTCAGAAATCTTAACATCTCCGTTTCGACACGCTTCAAAGTAACAGCAACAGCAATATCTCCACCATTTTGTTTTTACAAAAATTTAAAAAAATTATTTTTCATTACTTGAATAGTTGCCTTTTAAGACATATATAATAAGAATATGTCAAATATTAAATTTCTTTGAAAACATCAATCATGAAAATTGCTTTTTTGTAGCATTATTCGTTACCTGCCCCCCTTAATGAGATAATGCGGACTTTCTCGAGTTCTGGAAGGCTTCGGTGTAGAGTTCCTCAGGGATCGGTGCTTGGACCCCTTCTATTTTCTATTTTTACTGCTGTTCTTGTGGATGTCTTGTGCCACTCTCAGATCCACATGTGGCTGCCGGGTAAGAAGCATGAGGCTTGCCTTTTAATTAATAGTGACTTAGAACTTGGGCTGAGATGAACAGCCTAGTGATGAATTCATCTAAATCACTATACTTATGGGTTGGTTCACCTAATAGCTTGCACTGCTGTGGAGATATTCTTGTTCGCATGGGGGAAACTTCAGTAGGTACTGTGGAACATGCTAGGAATCTTAACCTTATTATTGAATGTCATCTTATGTTGGACAAATATGCTAACAGTATTTGCCGGAAAGCATAGCTTAGTCTGAAACAGCTGTTGCCATTTAAGCAATTGTTGGATGTTGGGACGAAGAAATTGCTTATAAACTCCTTGGTACTTTCTCATTTTAATTACTGTGATATCGTATATGAGCCTTCCATTACCAATGAAGCATGTTCTAGTCTTCAAGAACTCTTTAATTGTGCTGTTCGTTTGCAACACTTGTGCCTAACTATGCCTATATACCTTCTTTTATTTGTGAGCTAGGCCTACTTAAACTTAAAGAAGCTCGGTGTGTTCATTACGCGTGTTTTGTGGTGAAAGTTTTGAACGTCGGTGTTCCCAATATCTCGACTTTAAACTAACTCGTCGAATGCTCATTCATGCTAGAGATCTGAGGGGAATAGGTGGTCGTTTAAATATTCCAGCACATGGAACTTCCTCCTTTACGGCCTGCTTCTCATATGGCGGTCCTCTAATCGGCAATAACATCTCAAATCTTCAGAAATTTTCTGTTGGAGTTATTAAGGTAAAACTTAATATTTGTATTTTAATTGCTTTATTATTTTAATTATAACTTGTGTAAATTTGTTAACATTTTTTCGCTTACCACATCAGGTGGTATATCATTGAATAGATCGTCAAAAATGTGTCTTAAACAAAAGAAAAAAGAACACTGATACGGTTCAGTTACTCCCCCCCCCCCATAATTTACAAAATACAAAAAAAAACTTTTAAATTTAATCTCTAATATTCTTTCTGAAAAAAAAAAACTATAAACAATCTTGTGTAAATTACTATTTTAGATAAAGTAATCAGATAATATACGGAAAATAAAAAAGAAAAGAAAAAAAGACATCTTTTACGGAAATCAAACGTAATGAGAGTTTGACACGCACTTGGGCGTTTTATTATTATACCAATGATGCATTGTCTTTTTTAACTTGAAAAATAATAACTTGTTTTTAAAAAAATACAAAATACAATTCATTTAAAGATGCAGTGAAATACCGGAAAAAACTACAATTAAACTTCCAAGGAAAAATTTCTGTTTATATTAACACTTGACTTTTATTCATGTGATGATCTTGATGTAGTCAAAGTTAATGTTAAGATGCTTTAAAGTATAAAGATGTAAATCTCTTATACGCTTTCCAAAGTAAAATTAGAGAGTAGATACTCTATATATATATATATATATATATATATATATATATATATATATATATATATATATATATATATATATATATATAAGACCGTTGATAAATATTACTCTCATGTTAAAAAGTGCGGAGATCACCAAGATAATGGAAAAGTTCTGGGTCCAAAAAATGACGACAGCGCTGTTTCGTCCTAGTATGGGACTCATCAGTTCATCGTGTTCGGTCCAAACTATCGTCTCGCATCGGTGTTCTATAAACAGATTTCACAGTTGAACAATAGTAAAAAAAACATAGTGGCGACATCTCGATTGATCACTCAATAACACAAGAGCAACACAAACCAACAATGTTTTATAAAGCCGTCATGTGATGGCGCGATGGTAAATTAAAAAAGGAATATATCAAAACTCGATACACGAAACGTGTTACTCCAATAATAGAGGTCGCATTATTCGGCATCGGCAACTAAACCAACCACGAATTCCGCAGTTTAAGTAAAGTGTCGCACCAGAGATCTCCCTAAGAAAGCTGTTGCGTGTTTTTTAGGCCAACAAATATAAAAAAAGAGATAAGTTTTCGTTCATGTAAATTTAAAATAAAATAAGAAATTCTTGACTATGTCGACATGAAGACTGTTGATAAATATTACTCTCATGTTAAAAAGTGCGGAGATCACCAAGATAATTCAAAAACTCCGGGCCCGAAAATGACGACAGCGCTTTTCGTCCTAGTATGGGACTAGTCAGGCCTCCGCATTTTTTAACATGAGAGTAATATTTATCAACGGTCTTCGTCCGCATAGCCGAGAATTTCTTATTTTATTTTAAAATTACACGGACAAAAACGTATCCCTTTTTTTATATTTGTTGGCTTAAAAAACACAGTAATTAACGATTGCCCTGTCGCTATAAATCAGAACCATTAAGTCGGGCTTGTGCATGGACTGGGCAGAGGAATATTGTTGGTTAAGCGAGTATTTCATACGCATGGGGAATGAAGAGTAAATATAAATTTTTTATGCAGATTCCAGTACAAAAAGACACGATAGTGTCAAAATTTTACGTTTCATGAACAAGGATCATGAGTCATGTTTCCCCATGAATATAGAGAGTGTCTCTAAAAGGTCTATACAAAAACATAGTGCAAGTTCCTGAGACTAAATTATGAGGATCTAGCCTAATTTACTTTAGCCCAAAAGTTTATAGTTTCCGAAATACAGGGTGTCAAAGTTATAATTTTTTAAAACATTTTTGTAAGTATTTATCATAATAATAGCTTGATTTGCCCTAAATTTAGTTTTTTGGGGTTTTTAGGATGAGAAATCAAGATCAGGTTACACTTTCGATATAGGTTGAAGAGGGCGCCAGCACTTCGCCTACATCTTCATAACCTTTTTGTGCTTCGGTATATCAAATTTACAATTAAAAATTATCATTCACTCACATCTTTTATCCAAAAAAGTTATACCCATATACAAGGTCAATAACAAACCGAAACAGAAAAATTTTATTTATTTAATTTTTTAATTAAACTCTAGATAAATGTTTAAAATTATCTCTGTTTTCATGTACACAAAGATTAAGTCTACGGATAAAGTTAAACTGCATCCTTTCCACCATCTCTGCATCCAAGAATAAAGTGTTTACATAATTTTATATTCGTGGGAACAATTCTGCAGTGTTTACAGGTCCACAGAATACCATTTGTTTAAGAGTTCTCCATAAAAGTGATCCATAAGCGTTAAATTCGGTGAGTGGGATGGCCAATTTGCGGAAGCATCATTTCCTCTGCCGATTCATCGATCTTAAAAATTATGATTTAAATGATCTCTAACATTTAATGTGAAGTGTAGGATGCACCGTTGTGCATGAACTACATATTTTGTATACTATCCAGGGGAAGACAAAGATGTATAAACATGAATTAGGATTATAAATTCTATGAAAGAAGAGGTGTTGAAAGCCTTCGTCTGCTACACAGTCATAAACCTTCCAACAATCCGACACAGTCGTAGTTTCCTGCAGTATTCAATTTTGAATTACCTCTAAAACAGTCTCCTTCGATCGTTCGGCAACGGGAACGAGAAAGAGCCTCTTTGTCTTCTGCTCTATCCCTCCGAAAATTCACTGTCCATCAATAATTCTACCTCTATTGTTTTTTCTCTTGCCTATCTTGCATTCACCTATTTCAATAATTTTCCCTTCCCCACCCAATTTTTCAGAATTTTGTACAATTGTAACTAGGCACACGTCTCTGCAAAAATTTGCCGAGTTAGCAACTGTTGCTGAGGCTATTCCTAATTCATTCATTAGCCATTCCTGTTTAGGTCTTAAACCAATCCACTAAAAAACAAACTCAAAACTTTGGTCCACGGTTATTGTACATTCTTAAAAAATGTTCCCTTTTTTGCTCCTACCATCAAAGGGTACTTTTTCCTTTTGGAATTGTTTTTGTTGATTGGAACATTTTAGGTGCAGCGATACCGAAAATCATAAAGTTTGCACGGCTTATTACAATTAGGACAAACAGGAGGAGTTATTGAAACTCCATGTACCTGAAGGAAACTTTTAAGTTCGTCATCACTATCCGGGACCCTGTGAATTTTGCCTAAAGTTAAAGAGCAACCGGGTCACAATTCCTGCCTTTCTTATTGCATTTTGTTTTCAATAACGTAGACTTAGCACTTTTTGTTAACAGTTACAATATAATTCCCTTAAATCCATTACCACTTGGAGGGAAAATCACGGCTAATATAAAATTAATGGATCGGAACTGACCAGAACAAATATGATCCTTAAAACCTTTAACATTTGGAGGGAAAATTGTGCATAATATAAAAATCATAGAAGGGAAAAGTATGTTTTTCGAGTCCTTTTCTTTAGAGCTTTAATAGAAAATAATGTATGTGTATTTCACAGAAATCGTATTTATGCTCTGGCAACAGCGCAAATTATTTCCCTTTCCAAACAAGTCACGTCACTGACAGATATAACAGGTGATTATATTTTGATTTGTTTTTTGGTCGTTTTGCTTGATTTTTTCGATTAAAATCATGAACTTTATGAAATTTTATATAATAGTTTCTATTAGCTTGAAATTTGTGAATATAACAGATTGTTAAAGATTTAGTGCAAGAAGTTGAACCTAAAATAAAAAGTGCTTTCTGTATTTTGCGGGAAACTGAGGAAAAAATGTGGAAAACCATATATATATATATATATATATATATATATATATATATATATATATATATATATATATATATATATATATACATATATAAATATATATATATATATATATATATATATATATATATACATATATATATATATATATATATATATATATATATATATATATATATATATATATATATATATATATCCAGTGTGACCAGTAAAGCCCGCATCATATGGGATTTTTTTTATTAATAGCTTTATTCGAAATTTGGCTTTGGCATCAATTTTTGCTTCGATCGAGATGAAAATTAACCAAAAAGATTGTAATCACGTGATTAACATTATCTGTTAAATTTTAATTTTTTCCAAAAAAACTTCCAAAGTGGTGTTATATCCCAAAATATTGAAAAAAGTTATTAGAAAAAGTTTTTCTAAATGCAATTTTTAGCCCATATGCAAAATTTCAACTGTATAAGGTAATTTAGATTTTTTGCCATATTAAATATGCGTTTTTCTACAAAATCTTAATAAGGCTAGTAAAATTTGGTCACATGTGATGCAAAGTTTATTTGTTTTTGCCCCTGTATAAGGTAACTTCATAAAATAACTATTTTTGAAAACGTAGTTTGTGTCTAAAAGTAATACACATTGTAATTAAGACAAACAAGTACACAGTGTCATCAGTAAAGTCTGCGTTAGGTGGAGAATAAGTTTTTATTTAACTTTACTAAGCTATCTTATAAAAAAAATTAAAATAGTCTTTTATATATATATATATATATATATATATATATATATATATATATATATATATATATATATAATAATAATATATTACGAACAATTTTAGTACAATTCTTCAAACAGATCATGATCTAATCTAAACATATTTAAGATCTCAATATTAAATAATTATGCACCTAGGTAACATAATACCTGTATGTGCACAAAATCAAAAATATTATATTAATTTCAAAAAAACAACCATAAAAAAACATATTGAATGAAAATAACAATAATTAATGGAATACCTACATACTAAACAAACCTACACACTAAACAAACATACACACTAAATAACCTATGAAGATTTTGTCAAAGAAAAAGTTTAAATTGATCAATGTTATGAAAAATATATATTCTGCTTAGCTTACTAAATTTTTTCACATTGAAGATTGTTCTTATACTAATTGGGATAATATTGTAGAACTTGGGCGCCAGACAGTTAACAAATCTATAACTAATGTTTTTATTACTATTTGGTATCCTTAGATGTCTATTCATTCTACATCTCGTTTCATAAGAGTGACTTACATAATTTTTTAATTTCGCAGATTTATGTACATAAATACAAGAAAACAATATATACAATGAACGGACATCAAAAATTTGTTCTGAATAAAGAAACCTAGTAGAATATCTTTTTTTCTTCCAAAAAATTACCTTTAAAATGTAATTTTGTACTACGTTGAGTTGTTGTAATGAGTTTTGATACAGGCCACCCCAAACAATTATTCCATATCTAATTAAGGATTCTACTAATGTTTTGTAAATATTTATTAAAAGTTGCTCAGTTTCATATATATATATATATATAAATGCGAAACAGTAAATGCAAACTTCTCTCCATCATATCCCTTCTGTGTTAGAGGTTGCACAGTTAGAATAAACTGTAATAAAACACAATTCATCCTATTCCACCACCATCGAGATGGTGACTGACCTACCTGTACCACCATACCGAGAAGAAAGTCAAAGCTTACTCTCCCCGCCACAGTGATACGGCAGAGATACATGTTTCGTCTCTCACTAGACTCATCAGGGTACCGACATGCACCTGGCTGTGCAAAGGACAGATCGGAAGGAAGCATGCAACACTGAACGCGGCTTCGCCGACCTCTCGTCGGATGGCTTATATATGTTTATACGGATTTCACGGATTCCTCCGTGTGTCGAGATGGTGACCTACCTGTACCACCATACCAAGAAGAAAGTCAAAGCTTACACTCCCCGCCACAGTGATACGGCAGAGATACATGTTTCGTCTCTCACTAGACTCATCAGGGTACCGACATGCACCCGGCTGTGCAAAGGACAGATCGGAAGGAAGCATGCAACACTGAACGCGGCTTCGCCGACCTCTCGTCGGATGACTTATATATGTTTATACGGATTTCACGGAATCCGTGAAATCCGTATAAACATATATATATATATATATATATATATATATATATATATATATATATATATATATATATTCCATTCACGTTGTTTCTATATTAGATATCTCTTTTTTTACTACGAAAATAAACTTTTTATTTTTAATTTCTATTATTATATTTAAAACTAACTAACGAAATCAAGTTATACCAATTTTGCTTCCAAATATACATATATGCGTATATAATATTCATATCGATGCTGAATCCGATAATCAGGATCGGAAAGTAAGCAATTACGCGCCATTCACCAGGTCGCATAACATTGCGAGTTAAAATCACTGCAGTGAAATATCACCGTTAAAGATCACGGCGATTCATAAATCACTATTAGTATCTCACTAGTTATCAATATATCGCTATATCGCCCACCTCTAGTTCAATACAATAATGCGACTCAATCCGAGTCTGGTCGAAAATTGATGTAAAGACTCTTTATTCATGCAATGCGCAAATAAATTTGGTTTTGATAGGAACGCGTTTTGTCGCATCTGATTAATCTGTGCCATTGGTAAAAGTACTAGATACAAAAGAAAATATAATACAAATGTTTTTTATTGTTCTGAACCCATTTCATCGAAAATTTTAATAATAAATGCGCTAGGAATCTAGTTGCCTTACTACACTTAACAAGAGCTTATTGGTGTTCCAAAATTGACTAAAATTTTAAACTGGACGCTGATTTCGCCGTTCATTAACTACTTTATCAGCACGCATTTCTGCTAATTTTACAATGATTAAATGAAATGGAATTTATGCAATATTGACAAAATGTTATACAGAAAATTCCTCATAAAATAAAGAATATAATTGCTACAACTCAAGTAGACAAAGTGAGAAGAGAATATCTAAGTGGATCCACACGAGTATTTACTTACATAATGATGTTATGCAATCGTACTGGCAAGAAACAGATAAGCTTTTTAGAATGTTCTACATATTTGTAGTGATATAAATGTATCATCATGATAAATAAAATAATTTTAAAAATGTCTATTCCTGGTAATGCTGAAAGCAATTAGAGCGTCAGCCCATTAACAAACAATTTAAAAAAATAAACAAATACAATATTGAATTGATTTTTAAACATGATAAGTAATAAGTTAAGAATGGAAATATACTTATTCAAAGTAATCTACTTTAATATAAATTTTTTGAAATCGAAAAGTTCATGTTCACTAAAGGTAAGCTGATGCAATGAATGCACAGTATTTATAATATATTGTTTTATGGAAATATACAGGGTTGTGATAAAGACGCCGATCAGCATTTTATATGGAAAAGCGTTTAGCTGATGAAAAATCGTTCGGACCCGCCGATTTTACTTTTTTGAAATGTGTTTTTTTAGAAAAGAAAATAGTAGTCTCAGAAGTACCTGACCCGACGTACTGATGGCCGGTTATTATTTGAAAAAAATACTATGGTCGAAAGTACCACCCTTATAAATCTAAACTTTGAAGATGCTACATTGTTTAATATTCTGGAGGAGTCTGCTCCTTCGTTTGCAACAATAAAATATTGGGTGGCAGAGTTTAAACGAGGCGTACGAGCTGCCAAGACGAGCATTGCAATGGTCGATCAAATGCGCAATTTAGCAAACATGGGTAGGCATTTTAAAAAGTGGTATACATCACATATGGATTGAAAATTTGGGATATGGGAAAGCAATGCGCAAGATGAATGTCGCATTTGCTCATAAACAATAGACTGAAAGGGGAGACAGTTCCATCTTCTGGCATGGTCATGACGTTTTTTGAGATGCGCATGGAATAATTTTCATTAATTATCTTCAATAAAGAAAAACAATCAATGGTGAGTATATGCGAACTTATTATAGAGTTTAAGGAGCGAAATCAAGAAAAAACGCCCGCATTTGTCGAAAAAGGACGTGCTGTTTCATTAAGACTAGGTACCACTTCACACATGCGTTATTGTAATAGCCAAAACCAATGAGTTAATGTTCGAATTGCTTCCTCGTGCAGTTCGCTGGATTTAGTTTCCTTGGATTATTTTCTCTTTTCAAACTTGCAAAAATGTTTCAGTGGTATAAGATTTGCCAACAGTGAAGAGACGGAATCTGCAGTTGATGGTTATTTTGAGGAGTTTGACGGTTCTTGCTGTAAATAGATTATCGAAGCTATTGAACATCGCTATGAATAGTGGTCTCTTTTTCTGAAAAAATGCATTAAAAAAAAATAAATAAAATTGACCGGTTCCAGCGATTTTTCATCAAATTAGCGGTGTTCCATCTCAAAGGCTGATTCGTTTCTTTCTCAGAACTCTATATGTTAGAGTGAATAAATATAGCAAACGATATTTACAAGTTTTGCAATTCAGAATATAAGTTCTATCGCATAGCTATTATTAGGCTAATCAATAGAGAAAAAATATGGGTTTCTGTGACAAAAATTCACCCTAAAAACATTCCGTAGTGATATTTTGTTATGTTTTCCACTCTCTACTTAACAATTAAAACCAAAGAATTGCTTTTTTTTTTCGTTTTTTGGTTATAAAATCAAAACTAATGGAGCAATCTCGATGGTGTAAACAGGTGAATTGTAACCCTGAATCCACTAAATAGGATTTTGGTAACAGAGAACAACAGGAAAAACCAGAAATTCCGCGTTGTTTTAAAAATTCTTATCTCCGTCAGTTTTCAAGTTGTAGCGCTAGCCCTTTGCGAAATAATAGTAATTTAGTGTACTATTTTTGCAGTGCGTCTAGACGCGTCATGGATGGGTCGATTTTTGTAAGAAGATTATTAACGTAGAAAGGTCATTCTACATGTTTATTCTTTCGTTTTACATCAAAAAGTCGGTGGGGACAGCGCCGCTGATGAAGGAACTTTTGAGGAATTAGTGGATCGGTACTTTCACGCACTTGGCCGTTTTCGGTCATGTTTGCTAGCATTTTTCAGGTACTTCACAGATTTTTTGATGAAAAATGGAAATATAGACTTATAAAATGATATTTCTAGTTTCAAAATCTTTTTATAAAATCTAGGCGCCCTGAAGAAGATAATGCAGTAAAATTTCGAATGATAATTGTGAAAAAAAAACTAATAAACGGACAGCGTCTGGTTTTGGCACGCATAAAGTTCATATAAATTACTATTATTTCACGGAGGGTCAGCGCTACAACTCGAAAAATGACGTAGATATGAATTTAAAAAAAAACGCTGAATTTTTCGGTTTTTCCTGTTTTTCTCCGTTACTAATGATCCAATTGAGTTGATTCGTGCTAATTTTGTTGGTATTTTTGTTCTCTACAATCTACACCATCGAAATTGCTTCATTACGCAATTTTTTGATTTTTTTTTTTTATAACAAATTAATGGATTATAGTTGAGAGCGGAAAACATAACAAAACATCATTATGGATTGTTTTTAGTGTGATGGCACAGTCGGTTCCTTGATAGTATTTTTGTCAAGAAAAAATATGGTTTCTTTTGATTGGTGTATATGCCCATTTCTACAGTATATAAATACATATAAAACATTTTTCTAGATTTAGCCTTTTAAGTGTGCTCAAGGCCAAAAAAAAAAAATTTAGCCATATAATAAAGAGTTTGGGGTATGTTGACATAATTTTGACAATTTAAATGTTAGTGCTTAATGGACCGAATTAATATGACCGACAATACAATCAGAGTAGAAAATCAAGCTTGAGATTTGAAGAATAATTGTTCTAATCAAGAAAATGACTATTTTGTAATTAAGACGGTACAAATAAACCAATCTTTTGACGGCTGACAATTTCTCGCATTGCCTGCCCAGGCTTTCCCACTAATATTCGCAGAGCATACAACTATAATTAATTTGTAGATCATTACATAAATTTTGTCGTGCGATCGTTAGGCTAATGATAACGTATAATATGTAGATGGATATAAAAAAATACAACTTATAATAGCATATGGAAATTAGACAAAAAATTATCTTTTTTGGAAAAAAATGTAATCTGCCATTTTATTATTGGAAAGTATAGATTTTGGCATCCTAAAAAACAATCCTCGATGTTAACATTGGCAACTGTGTGCCAACAACATGGCAGCCCAAAAATTGTCATTTTTTTCGATTTTTCAGATTATCTCGAAAACTAAAGGTCGTTTGAAAAAAGTTTCTAACAAAAGTTGTAGATAATTGAATTATCTATCGATTCATATAAATAAAGTTATAGGTAGCGCCCCTAGTTATCGAATGACATTTTTCTTTATTTAAAATAAAACCATATTTATTCACAAACTATGGTCTCAAAATTCACGGTATATATATAGATATTATTTATTGAAAAAAGTATGCTAAACCGGGATTAATATTTTCTGAGAAAATCGACTTTAAAATTGAAAGTTCGACCTTGATTTTTCGCACTCCTCATTACGATATAGCAACTATTTTTACAGCAAATTGTTAAAAATAACGTGTATTTTAAAGATCTGTTTTTTAAAAAAGAAAAATATTTTTAATTTTGGGCCGAGAAATTTTGAAAACCCAATTTTTGAACCATACAAAATTGCAATAACTTTTTCCCTAGCGAACCTAAACTCTTTTTAATGTTCTCGTTAGATTTAGATACGTCATTTCCGATCTCTGGAAAAAAAAATACTGTACGATGAAAATTTTTTTTTCAAAAATCCGAAACGTCTCGGCCAACGAATATTAACGGATTCAACTTTGGGAAGATATTGTTGAATACTCTTACTTCATCTGGGAATTATTTCGTTGCATGAGAGACACCATTCCAAGATCTGTGGACTACCGAACGGCGCCCAGAATTTCCACGACGATTTTCAAATCGCGCGGGTACAAGTAGTGAGCGGGTGGCCGTGCTAGAGGCGCTGTAGCTCTACGCTCGCTCACCGCTCGGCACAGCATCCCTATTTCGGAGCAGATGTTCTAACGTATATAATGATATTGGAGCATGCTTTGTCGGTCGTATATATAACGTGACCGTTTTAGTACATATAATGACATTTTTTCACAAACCACAGGTAAATAAACGTGATATTCAGTGTATTTGTAAAAATTCTATTTCTATAAAATTTATTGGTTTTCAACAGTTATAACTACACTATCTCCTTTATAAAGTTAACAAAGTGACAATAGGTTCGTTCCAACCCGCGTCAGAAACAGTTTCTGACCGTCAGGATTCTGCGCATTAACTTATTACACATTATATTTAAGTTAATGCGCAGAATTCTGACGGTCAGAAACTGTTTTTGACGCGGATTGAAACCAACCTAATAAAATCTAAACATGAGTTTGAATAAATTGCGCTTTTTAATGTATAAAAAATACTGCTTGAAATCAGTATCGTTTAAATAGAATTTTTGCCTCCAACGATTGCTGCCGTAAAAGAGCACATTTTTCAGGTTTATATGCAAGTATAGCATTGATTGGGGAAACACATTTAGCCACAGACTGGGGTTGGGAAACATCTGTTATTGGTTTATGACTAAAATGTTTAGAAAATATTACGTTTGAGGTTGACAGTGAGGACGAAAATGACGATTAAATAAATAATGATTGTGACAATGATGAAAATGATAGTGATGTTAATGATAATGATTTAAATGATCAAAGTGATGTTGAAATGAACGATGATAATGGCGATATGATTGCAAAAAAGAGAAGATAAAATAATGATTAATGTATGTCTATTATATTTTTTTATACATGTAACTTTTTGTAGAACATTCATTTCTACTCCTGATCTCGGATATCATAGTCGGATAGATTCTGGACTCTTCCGCAGTCCACAGCTTTTAGAGGGGAGGGCGGCTCTCATGTGACGAAAAATTTCTCAGGTAAAGTACAAGTATTCAACAATATCTTTCTTAAGTTTCATCCCTTAATATTCTTTAGCCGCGATATTTCGAATTTAAAATTGTTTGTCATTGTACGATAAATTTATTTTTCAGAGATCGGAAATGATGCATCTAAATCTAATAAAAACAATAAAAAAATTTTAAGTTCACTAGGGGAAAATGTTATTGCAATTTTGGGGTCCAAAAATAGTTGTTTTCAAAATTTCTTGGCCCAAATTTTAAAATATATTTTTTAATAGATCTTAAAAATATACGTCATTTTTAACAATCTGCTGTAAGAATGGTTGCTGTATCTTAATTAGGAGAGCGGTAATTTAAAGGTCAAATTTTTTGCGACAAATTCCATGAAGTATAAGAATTCCATCAGTATATAATTTAAAATTGCGCTGTACATACATTTTTTACATGATTTGTTTGTAAAATCCTTCTAGCATAATTCACGTTTCGTGCTGTCCAGGTGATAATGCTGAATAATTTTAAGTGTGACGTGCCAAAATACCAATGGATCGATGGATTGAAGAAATGAACACATGTTCATCGTTAAGGACGATAGAAAGATGATTTGCTCAGTTTTAGCGTGATAATTTTGACTTAGAAGATGAATCAAGATCCAGCTGGTTGATCAAAGTAATTACTGACAAAAACGTTGAGGCTGCAAGAAAACTACTAATAAGAGAGAGCCAGATTGAGGAAACACTGAAGTGCGTCAACTTTTTGCCGTATTTCTCACTAGTATTGTAAGTGTCTTAAGATGAGGAACTCTACATTCATTCAAAAAATCACAACCAAAGGATAGTTATTTTGTTTTCAGGACGATAAGTATTTCAGTTACTGTTACTCTTGATAAGCAGACGACTATCGCAGTTTCCTAGTATATAGAAGAATCTGCCCCCAGTGTTTTTGAAGCCCTGAAAAATTACTTCGAATTAATCGCTTTATTTCCAAAAATATGTGCTAGCGTATCAGGCAAATGTCTAAAATCTTTTTGGTTTTATGAGATCTGACAAGATATTTTTTATGTTTGGTTTCGACGTATGCGAGACTGCCTAGCCGCTAATGGGTATTATTTTGAGAAAAATAAAAATAAGCTGCGGGTACGATAAACCTTACGTCGTGTTTTTGCCACTCAGTAGCTAACAATTAATTTCCCTGAAAGAAGAGTGGAGAGTATTCTGAGGGATTATGGAGTAAAGGTGTTTAAAATAGTGTCAAATAAGGTTACCATTTCAGGGAGGGGAGATTTCTTCATTTATTTTTTTTTTCTGATTATATTATCTGAGAGAATATCGTAGAAAATTTTAGAAACTATAAATATTGGAGAAAATTTTTTTAAAGTCTCATAGATTGGCTTAAACCTCTATCAAATATCATCACTTTAATTTTTTTTCGCTCACTACACATTGTTTGTGTAGGTAGACAATTAATCGACTCTTCTAATAACCCGTTTCAGATAAAAACGAAATAATTTATTTATTGAAATATCTGGTTTTATTTGAAAACGTAAAAATACTGATTAGTTATCAGTCCCTTAAAAAACAGTTTTAGCATTATTACCATAAATTATTTCGTCTTAGGGATGCGACAGTTTTGGAAGTGCCTTTGAAGTTGAAGGGCTCAATCTTTGGGATTAAGTAGTAAATGTGAATTAAATCAAAAGTCTCCGTGGTCTTGATGCTCGAAAATGAATGGTTTTTGAGATATCAGGCTTCGAAGTGGGGAAAATATGGCCAAAATCGGGTTATGAGGGGATTGTCCTTTGGAGGTATTTAGTAGAAAATGTGATCTATATTAAAAGTTTCTATGGAATCGAAGTTCAAAAATTAACAGTTTTCGAGATATGTGGGTTTAATGTGGGGAAAATATAGTCAATTAGGGGCCCTCCTCTGGAGTTCTCAACTTCGACATCAAGGATAAAAGGTCGAGGTCTTTCAGAACTCAACATAGTTTATCAAATTACACCTTTATTTTTGCCTAAGAAATGGCAAGACTGGGATTAGCCTGTAAAATTGAAGCTACATTGAAGGGAATAATCTGACTAGTTGAGGCAAGGCTGGCAATTGAAACCTACCAATAAACAAATAATCAAGCACTGATCAGACTATTTAAAGCAACGTTGAGAATTCATCTTGCTTGTGTTATTACTTTGTATTATCCATCTCCAGCATTGATCAGTATTGGTCTTTACTAACCGACAATGAACACTGTTGACCATAACTAACTGATAATGACCGTCAATGTCCATCGTGACTACTACTGACCTATAATAACCTACAATTAACTTTATTCGCCACTGTCGGGTTCTGACCTCTGATAACCGACAACGATAAATAACAGCTTCTAAATTTTACGTTTTGCTTTAAGTTCCGTACGTCGAGAGATATTCATGTGGAGATCCTACATCGGGACTTTTACAGCTTCTTCAACAGTTCTTCTTAGAATAGTTTGCGAGATTTCCTTTCGGAAGAAAGACCAGTCTTCCGTCAAATTATCGCATTGACTCCAGTCTTGCCTTAACTGGTCAAAAGAATCCCTAGTCTTGCTTATGCTGGCTTTACTTGCCAGAAATACCAGTCTTGTCTTTACTGACCGAAGAAACCCCCAGTCTTGCCTCAACTGGTTATAAGACCCACCTGTCTTGCATTAACTGGTCGGAAATGCCAGTCTTGCCTTGTCTGATCGGGCGAATCCCAGGTTTGCCTTAATTGGCAAGTAAAACAGTCTTACCTCAACTTGTTGGATTATTCAAGTCTTGCTTCAGTTTTCCTGGTTAATCCCAGTCTTGCCATTTCTTGGCCAAAAATCATTTGATAAACTAGATTGAACTCAAAAATACCTCGACCTCCTTGATGTCGAACTTGGGATATCCAGAGGAGTACTCTATATTGACCATATTTTTTTCCCACATTAAACCCATATATATATATATATATATATATATATATATATATATATATATATATATATATATATATATATATATATATATATATATATATATATATATATATATATATATATATATATAAGTAGTGAACATAACCCGATTCGCTCGATCCCCCCACTCCTCGACCTTGACCTTGACCTTGCTTCACCCCTCTTTGGCCCCGCCCACATGTCCTTGTCATTGACCTTGAAAGTGCACGTGTGCTTTGGCCTTGGCCTTGTGTTCAAGGTTGTGTGTGTGACCTTGACCTTGACCTTGGTCGAGACGACCTTGACTTTGTTGAAGGTCATCTTGGGTGTGTGACCTTGAAGTAGTTATTTGTGCATTGTAATAGTGTGGGATGATCTTGAAATGATTTCGACCTTGCAAATTGTTCTATAAATTGTGTGAGTCTACTTGCATTCATTCAGTGTGAAATGTCAGATACGGAACTATCTAAAGAAAAAATTATAGAGCAAGTCGGCAGAGTAATTTGTTTATATCAGAGTAATTTAAAAAGTTTGTGTGATTTTGAAGAGAAGGATCTAGCATTTTTTCCTCTCGAATATTTAAAAACTTGCGTTGATACGCTGAGTTTACGGCAAATTTGGGATAAGCTGCCAGCGTCATATCGGTGTAACAAGGAACTACAGTTAAGCTTACCCTGTTACATTCACTATGAACAAATATATCGTCATCATATAGATGGGCCACCACCAGCAATAAAAAAGTGTCGTGAATGTAAAAATGAGTGAATAATATGAATAGTGCTTTGCAAGAGACAGTAAAAAAATTGGGCGATGAGTTCACTGAAACGGCTAGTAATTATTTCAATGATGCAATGAAAAGTCGAGCAGAATGGGCGTCGCGCTATTGTGATTTGGCTTATGAATATGAAAAGGCTGCGAATGCATGTCGTAAATATTGCAGCAAAACAATAAATTTACAAGACTTTGTTCGTGAGATAAAAAAGTTGGGGTTTAGTGACTGTTTGGAAAAACTGATTAGGTTCATTGCAGATCCGGTTGTGTTAGATGAAATTAGAGTGTAGGACTTAAGTTTAACGTAGTAGTAGTTAATATGGAAAGTTTAGTGCGAGAAATGTACGAGGAATTTCTAATTTCTGCAGCCTGTTCGGAATTTTACGCATATGAAATGCAAGATTCGGAGGCTCAGGACTTTAGTGTATTTTTTAAGTATATGGACCATGCCGAAGTGTGTCTTTTAGCTAGTATAGTTTGTAAGAATTTTCTTAGAAATAAAAATAAACAATTATTATTGAACAAATTAAGGAAATTAGGTTTAGGTGATAATGTTAAACGCATAGAAGAATGGCAGAAAAAAATCAATGAATAAAGTACATAAAATGTAGTTATTTGTTTCATTATATTTTGTCCTTGAAGTTATCCTTATACCAATTTAAATGTGTGACGTCATTTGACCTTGAATACTCCTCCCACTATTTCTATCGTTAAGCTACCCCCACCATTGTTACAATTCGACCTTGAAACCTCGCTATAAAGGTTCGTGGGAGAAGAAGTGACTTCAAACAGTCGCAGATATCAGTGGCATAAACATCAAATATTGTGTTCGTGTAGTGTTCTGAAAGTGCTTTTATATTCACGGTAATTTTTGGATTTATATACCATTTTTTTTCAATAATGAGTATTGCAAAAGAAACTCTAGATGAAATTAATGAAATGTTTAGCAAAGATTTCGAGGTTTTAGAGAAAAAAAAGGTTACCGAAATGATTGTAGGCAAAGTGTATAAAATTGTAAAGATGGTTTCAATGACTACACGATTTGGTAAAACTCTTTTAGTGGCTTTACACGATGACGGTGATAATAGCACATTTGAGACTTTTTTACCAAAACGTGTGGCCGAAACACTACCTGACGATATTGTAGATATTATGAGTAAAACTAAAGATAAATACACTCTAACTTATTTGGGGCAGGGCACTAGAGTTTTTGGAAACAATACTCGAACATTATTACGTTTTGGCTCATTGGAGTAAATTGTATGTAAATTGTTTGAAAAAAAGGATGTAATTAAATTTAAAATATAGTTGCACATGTCAGAATACTTACGCGTGTTCATTATTTCTGTTAAAGATGTCTGCTGATGCGACGACGACGACGACGACCGCCAACGAATGTGTAGATAGATACATATTTTGGTTGGGGAGAGAATTAAGAAATAGGGCTCACGATATGTTAGATAGCGTAAATGATTGGTCGCATATTGATGTAACCAAAGATCAATATAAGAACGAGATCAGGGATACAATCAATTTTATGGCTGGGGCACACTTGTGCGACAAATTTTTATATGGTTCCATAGACATGGATACATTTTGTGCTGAAATGGTTGAAGAAGAATTAAAAGAATACCTCGTCAATATTCCACATTTACCAGGTGAGCTTGCTGCAAAATATGAATTGGTTTCTGCAACAGCAACAGCCCAAGACGTTGACGATCGAAATAGTGTCGGATGGGATAGAATTTTGAGCAACGAAAACGAAGACATGGAAAACTAATTTTTTATAATTTTTGTATTTGTGCAATTAAATTACTGTAAATAAATATCTATTACAATCACAGTTTTATTTTATTTCTTTTATAAACATACCAACCCAGTAGATCATAGTCAGTGTTTCTTTTTCTCAGCTGAAATATTTAATATAAGTAGGGCAAATAAAAATAAAATAGTTTAGTAAAGATTGAAAATGAGTCGAGGAAACAACACAATTGATAAATTTGGTCGTCAGAAATATAATGAAAAATATCATATATTATCTGGACCACAAGGGATTGGTTTTAAACTTACAGCGGATGGGCAGTATGATATGGGTGGAAAAATCATAACCAACTTAGGCGAACCTAAAGATGATGACGATGCTGTGACAAAACACTTTGTTAATAGAAAGTTTTACAATTTTGCAGTTGTAATATGTGACATATTTAACAAGGATGTCCTCCCCATGATATACAAAAATAATAGTGAGCTTAAAACAAAAATTGAAGTTATGCAGAAAATACTCTATCATCAGCCTTTAAATGACTCATTAAGCGCACTGTCGTACGACTCGACTTCAAAAAAAATCTAAAAAAAGCAGGTTAAAGAATAGGAGAACGCACTCCGAGTGGCATAGCCTTGAAGATAACGTCGTAGTCGTCGGTGAATTGGACCTTCCCTCCAAGAATATTGAAATGTTATTTATGTGTATGATGTTTTATTGTCATTGTTTTTAATAATGAAGATTGAAATAAAAAACTTTATTTTACAATATATTGTTTATTTATTTTACATTTTAAATAAAAAATATAGTCATACAATATGTTATTTAAACAATATTAGCTTTATCTATCCAAGAGTTGAAGTGGTTGGGAAATCCTAGCCATTTGACAAATAATTGTTCGATGTGATTTTTCTTGCGTTGTCTAAGGACCTTTTCTACTAGATAAACGTCAGGACTGCTTGTTTTTTGTAGTTCTGATTCGTAAAAACACCCTCTTATAGGCTGACCTTCTAACGATTCCAACAAGTAAGTAGGTGGATTTGTAACGTTAACTTTTACAACTTTAAACAATTCGGTTGACCAAGAGGGCGTATATCCTTTCTCGAATAAGCTTTTGTACTTGCTAATACGCACAATGTCACCCATGGAAAACTTAAATTTTTTAGGTACAATTTTTAAATAATCATATGCTTTAATATGTGTTTTTTCTTGCACGTCTGCAGGTTTCATTCCAATGGTGCGATGTTTCGAATGGTTATAGGTTTTTGTTACTTCCGATAATATATGTATCCATTTGTAAGATCCTCTTGTCGAGAATTGTTTATATAAATTATTTTTTAAAGTCCTTATGACTCGCTCAACAATTGCAGCTTTCTTTGTGCTGTAAGTGGAATAATGATTTATATTATATTTTTTCATCAGGGCTTGAAAGTTTGTATTATAGAACTCCTTTCCTTGATCACTTTGCAGATTTGTTGGTGTATATGATGCCTCTTCAATGATGCTTTTCATCGCATTAGTAACTTCTATACCAGTCTTGTTTTTTATGGCTTTGGTATAGACAAATTTCGAGTAACAATTTATACAGACCAAAATATAACGATAACCATCGTTTTCATCAGCATACTGTTGCATTTCAGCCAAATCAATTTGCCACAAATCTCTGTATCCTTTTATTATCGTGCGCCGTCTTACAAAATTTTTTCTAGCCGTTCTATGTAGTTCATTAACAATCTTGATTTTTTCTAGACTGGGCTCCATATTATTAGTAATACTAAAGGTTTCAGATCGAAGGAAGAACTGAATAATATCATTAAATATTGAGCTTAATATATTATATCTTCTTCTCGTAATTCCTCTATGATTGACATAATTTCATTTTCGTGTCCAGTGTGACCGGCCATTTTGGAACTCCACAACAAACGTAAACGATCCACCAACTCTTTAGCTTTGTTCCAGTAGACATATTGAAATTTTTTCGAAGATAATTTCTTTTTTGTGGGTAACTGTAGTTTTTCCGAGAGATTTTTTCTTGTAATAGTACCACCTAATTTTGTGCCCATTATCAGAGGTTTAATAATTCGTAAATATTTGTTCCATTTGGTCTCCCGTAAACCATCACTTTTTTTAAAATTGTTGTAGACAGCATTCGTTGATTCCAAAATTTCCTTGTACGTTGAAAGTACATTATCACTTAATTGTTGTTGTTCCTTGCCTACACTTGGGGGTGTTTTAAGAAATAACAAATCATAAAGTGCCGGTGATCCACCATATTCTGCAATATTTTTCCCTTTTTTGTATAAGACAATATTTCCATTTCGAAAACGCACCTCTAAATTACCAATAAAATTTTTGTTATGATCTGTTTTTGAACCAAAACGTACACCATATACAGTATCGTATAGAGATGGTTTCGAACGTAATCCTTTCAGGTGTGCGTTTAAAGTATCGGAAGTTGTGGTGTCAGCGGATGCGAGAGATGTATTAGTTGATGTCGAGGGTGTATCAAACACCGATTGGCTAATATCTTCTTTTGAAATGCGATGCTGCTGCTGCTGCTGCTGAATAGGTGTGGAGGTTTGAAAGGAATGTGTAGGTTGGGGAAAACCTGATATTTGAGTCGACTGCACTGATGTACTGAGACTATGTGGCTTTGTAGCTGGATAATGTTGTTGCTGTTGTTGTTGCTGCTGCTGCTGCTGCTGCTGACGTTGCTTAACCACATCAGATATAGTTGTCAACGGCTTAGAAATGGGTTCGTAAAACTTTTCCAATTCCACAACATTAAACTCTTTAGCCGCTTTAATTTGTTTAAATTTTTTTCTGACGGCATTGGTAGCTTCCACTAGTTTACGTTTTAAGTCGATCGCGTTATTCATGATGTTAACAAAGGACGTTTCAACAATCAAATGAGCGTTTTCTCTTATTATTACAGTAATATATAGCTATCAAATCCTTTGCGGTATCTTCCCGATTTCACATCACTGTCTTTATCAATTACTAAAAATCCATACTTATTATCCCAACATTTTGAGCACATTTCTTGAAATTGAGTAAAAGTTAGATCCGGTGAAACGTGGTCGGAAAATATGTGTTTCATATTCAACTCATCTTGTTTAAACATAATAATAAAATTGGCGTTGTCTCGCACAAGCTGTTTAGGCACTCGCGAATATGTTTGCGCTAGGTAAAAGGAGTCGATATTTTTATGACGTCCCATGCTAAAGTACGATCTTATAACATCTTGTTTTTCACATATAACATCATCAAAGATAAATATAGAGTTTGGTTTTGCATCGGACGGTTCCACAATATTACTGGAATCACTAAAGGCATAGTAGCCTAAACCTTTGATGGGCGCTAAAATTTTCCTTAAATACTCATATTTCGGTTGATACAGAGATTTCGAGTAAATATAGACATTTTCGAAACGTAGCCCAAGGGGGTGTGTAAGCAGCGAAATCATGACATTAGTTTTTCCACAATTGGATGGACCAATTAACAGGCCGCGAATAGAGGAAGGAAGTAAAGGACCGTGTCTCTTCATTATCTTCTTTTCAAATCCAAGTCCGACTTTTTCATCGAGATTGTCAATAGGAAGTTTTTGTTTAAGATCGATAACGCGCATCTTAGGAAAATTTGATATTTTATAGGCAATTTTTCACAAAAACTGTCATTCAGATGCCGAGCGTCAAACGAAGTGGACGGTCTCACGTTTCCAACAAAACTGGATACGGTATTGTGAATTCGTTAATAAATAAATTACCATTCGAGGTACACATTCCTGGTTATCAATATTGCGGACCCGGAACAAAAGTAATAAAACGTGTGACAAGAGGTGATCCAGGCATTAATCCTTTGGATGCCGCATGCAAAAAACACGATTTAGCCTATTTACATAATAAAGACAACATAAGTGCGAGACATCGAGCGGATTACGAGCTCGAACAAAGTGCTTGGAATAGAGTAAAATCTAAAGATTCCAGTTTAGGTGAAAAAACAGCAGCTTGGTTAGTTACAAACATTATGAAAGGAAAACAACGTTTTGGTATGGGTGTACCATCATCATTATCAACAAAAAAAACATCTAGTAAAGGCACGCGTCATACAAAAAGGAAAGGTGTTAATAAAAATCGACATGTTCGGAAAGCCAGTTTCGGAACAGCTATTCGACAAGCAGTTCGAAGGGAATTATTAAAAGCCGGAAGTAAAAATGTGTTGGAAAAAAATGTCATGAATGCATCTAAAATAGCTCTGTCGGCAGCACGTAGATCGGTAAAAGCGGCAGGTGGCAAAAGGAAGGTTCGTACACCGAGAATAATACCGATTCCTAAAACTGGTGGAATATTACCATTAATACCAATTTTTGCCGGGTTATCAGCTTTGGGTTCATTAGCCGGCGGGGCAGCGGGAATTGTGCGCGCCATAAAAGCAGTAAAAAAAAGCAGCGAAGATAAAACCGGTGCCGGCCTGTATTTAAAATCGAAAGGAAATGGTTTGTTTCTAAAGCCATATCGTAAAGGTATGGGATTATTTTTAAATCGTAGATCAAAAAACTAATTGAATCCCTACCTCGAAGACCACTATCTAACATCGATATAGAAAAATATGCCAAAAAGAAAAGAATAGGACACTTTCGAGGCGTTTATATGAGGGATTTATTACCTAGACAAGGTCCTCGACGTTACGAAGCAGCAATAGTGAATTTGGATAGTACGCGTGGTGCAGGGACTCATTGGGTAGCTTATAGAAAAAATAATTCTAAAGTAACATATTATGACAGCTTCGGCGATTTACCCCCACCGATCGAATTGGTACGATATCTACAAACGGGATCGGAACCATCAAAAATTATTTACTATACATACGATCGTCAGCAGGATTTTGGAACAGTCTGGTGTGGACATTTGTGCTTAAAGTTTCTTGTCGAATCATCAGCGTAAAAGATGTCATCATCATCATCGTCACCATTAACACCGCAAATGGATCGCAATAACTATACTAAAATGTTGCAATCACTGAAAGCATTTCATCTAGCCGGTGGATTAAGGAAAATGACCGTGAAACAGTTAGAAAACATGCCCAAGGAAGTAATGATTGCATTAGCCCCAAATGAAATTCCATTCGTTTGGGAAAAGTTGCCGGAGCACCTTAAAAGCGATATCGATATATTAAAATATCAGTGCGGTTGCAAACATTATTTCAGCAGCAGCAGCAGCAATTTAAACGAGGTTATGACTGATGAGGATCTTACGGCTAGAAAAATATTTTGTTGTTATTGCAAAATCAGCGATGTGCGCATAAAAGCAGAAAATAGCATAAAAACATCACTATCTAATGCAGTGAGAAAAGGTGTGACGATGAATCTTTTTAAATGTTGCCGCTAAGAATAAAACCGAGATGTGTGATGTTTTAATGGTTAGTCATGTCTTATACGTTCACACTAACAGGACACTCGAGCGTCTTAAGCGCCGATTTTTATCCACCAGTCGAATTAAATAGAGAAAACAAATATGGTCTGGCATTGCTGGGATTTTACACATACAATTCAATTTTTAATGTGGACGAAAGCAACAATAAGTTTGCCTACATGAAGGAGGGTTACACCACCGAGCCGATACAATTGCAGATTCCACCTGGGGCCTATGAAATAGATGAGATAGGTAAAGCTATGTTGGAGGCTTTGAGGATTTCAACTGAAGAAAAGAACGATGGAATCTTTTACTTGGTTGCTAATAATAATACGCTGAAATGTGAACTGAAATCCCAATATACTATAGATTTCCGGGGAGAGGCGAGTATCGGTAAAATGTTAGGATTTAATCATACAGTGTTAAAAAGAGACAAAAAGCACGAATCAACCGAGATGGTGGAAATAATGAAAGTACGCATCATACGCGTAGATTGTAATATAATTTCCGGAGCATATATGAATTCGGTGGAAGGTCATACCTTGTTCGAATTCGATATCGACGTGGAGCCCGGTTACAAAATCAGTAAAGAACCACAAAATAATATTTATATGCCGTTAATGCCGGCAGGACGTCAGTTTATCGACAACATTACTCTTCGCATCTTGGACGATAGCGGTGATCTAATCAATTTTCAAGGCGAGAAAATAATCGTGAAATTGGAACTGAAGAAACTTTCATAGAAATGGGTTTTTGCTTCAATCGTCAATTGTGTGTGCTGTCGACTAAGATGGGGGAACCGCCGAAACATAATAAAAGTAAAAGAAGAGTTAACGTCAAGGTTAGTCGTCGTCCAGACGTTAGATCACAAACATCTCAACAGTTATCTGCCGAAGACTATAAATTTTTAAAATCAATCGGTCTTAAAGTGCGAAAATGATTTCCACCACCAGCGATAAAATAGAGGTTTTCTCCGAACCCATCTTGGACAATTCCATTATTAGTCTAGAAGAGCATACGTATAAACCATACGGATCTCCATCATTCAACAATTCGGATGAAGTCCGTATCCCCATTAATTTTCAAGATATTATACTGGATATCGCCGAAAGTTACATATATATCGAAGGAAAATTTAAACCCATAGACGCAACGAAAAGATGTTTTTTATCAAATAATGCCCTCGCATTTTTGTTCGATGAAATTCGCTACGAGATGGGAGGTGAGCAGGTCGCCGTGGTTCGTAAACCTGGAGTTACGACGACATTAAAAACCATGGTTTCATTCGGAAGTTTGCAACAAAGATCTCTCATGACGTGCGGATGGGGTCTCGACGAAGCAAACCAAGATATCGTAGACACGGCAAGTAACGTATTCTCCGGGAAATTACCCTTAAAATATCTTATGGGATTCGCCGAAGATTACGCAAAAGGTGTTTTCAACGTAAAACAAGAGCTTATTATGATTATAGCTCGCACTTTTACCAATTGTTACGTCGGCGAAGTAGAGGCAGAAATTAGTATCGACAAAATCGAATGGAAAATTCGTCACATCATTCCAGACGACAAGCAAAAATTGAAAATACTGTTTCGCATTAATAAAGGAGGAAACAATGCCAGTATTCAAATGGCATATCGTAAATGGGATCTGTACGAATTACCAGCTTTAAGGCAAACATCTTCCGACGTGTGGGCCTTGAGAACGAGTACAAGTCTGGAAAGACCGCGCTATATAATCGTCGGGTTTCAAGACAGCAATAATTGCGACAAGAAAGAAAAAAACGCAACCCAGTTTACCCACGCCGACGTATGCGACATTAGACTGTATCTGAATTCAACCGTTTATCCATACGAAAGATGGAATTTAGATTTCGCCAAGAAACTGTACGCAGCAGCCTATTACAATTACGAAAACTTCCAAAGCAGCTACTACGGGCGCGAGATAAACGATCCGATGATAACGTTCGCGGAATATATGAAAAACCCCGTTTTTATTATCAATTGCAGTCATCAACCAGAGGCGATTAACTCATCGACAGTGGATGTAAAATTGGAGTTCCAAACGAGAAAGAATAAATTCCCCAAAGACACTAAAGTGTACGCATTAGTTATTCACGACTCATTTTTTAGTTATAATGTATTAAACGGTTCGGTGACCAATAAATCTATATTTTAATGTATCTATTATATGTAACACAAAATAATGTTCTTGAATCAATAAATTTGTAATGAGTGAAGTAGTAGTTTTATATTTATTTGAAACCCAACCAAAAAAAAAAAGCTGGCGGAAAAGCCCGCTCTTTAAGAGAAGAGTACGGGAATTTAGAAAATGGTGGTTTATTAAGTGGAAAAAAGAGCTTAAATAACACAAGAAAAAATTTTTAAGGCAAAATATGAAAACAACAATTTAGAAAATTTGTAGGAAAGTAACGGTTAGGAATAGGGAAAAAAGTTATAAGAAAAAATTATAGAGGAAATCGAGTACTATAAGCAAGCATTTTTCTCGATAGTAAAAACGTAAAAAAAATTTTTTTCAAAAAAAAATTGAAAAATGGTGAATGCGCGCCAAAGTTGAAGTTTTGGAGCAAAATGATATTAGGAAATTAGAAAGAGAATTTTTTTCTACATATGGTAGTACTTTTCAAAATTCGGAAAGATGAAATTTTAAGAAAAGGGTTATAGTAAGTTAGTAATTTGGATTTTTTAAAGCGCTGTAGCTCGGGAACCGTTCAAGATAGAAAAAAAATAAAAGCACTTTGATAGCCCAAAATTTTGAGGAGAATGCGATGGTGTAAAAAAAATTATAATTTTTTTTTTTTTGAAAATGCTGAATACGCGCTAAAGTTGAAGATTTAGAGAAAAACGGTATTGGGAAATTAAAGAGAGAACTTTTTTCTACATATTGTAGTATTTTTGAAAATTCGAAAAAATGAAATTTGAAAAAAAGGGTTATAGAAAGTTAGTAATTTGAATTCTTTAAAGCGCTGTAGCTCGTGAACCGTTCAAGATAGAGAAAAAATAAAAGCACTTTAATTACCTAGAATTTTGAGTAGAATACAATGGTGAAAAAAAAATTTGGAAAATCTTAAAAATGACAAAAAATTTAGACGAAAAAATTGAAATTCTCGAGTTATGAGGCTAGGGCCGCCGAACGGGAGTATGTGGAAGTTGTAGGGGGAGGTTTTTTTTTTTTTTCCACCACCGCTTTCCCCACCCTCCCACCCGCGGAGGGAAAAAAAATCGATTTTTGATGGTTTCAGAGCGATTGCGCGGCTCCTTCACCATTTTCTCGCAATTTTTGAGGTATCGATTTTTTTATTTGCGGTGACAGAAGTTCGGAAATTTTTTTTTTGGATTCTAGAGAAAATTTCCCACAATATATGTATTTTTCCAATTTTTTATCGTCAACCGTTACGATGCCAGAGCCCATCCAAAATGCGATGAAAAATTTTTTTTATATTAGCGAATCGGGAAAAATAGTGTGATATACTTCAACTCTTCCTTATTACGATTCCATCAAAACATTTTCAAAATTTTCCTTACCTTGCCTGAAAATAATTAAAATATATGCATAATTTGCATTTTTTGTAAATATGTAGCAAAGTAATGGTTAGAAATATCAAAAAAATTTATTTGAAAAAAATGTAGAGAAAGTCTAGTACTATATGCTAGAAAAGTGGAGGGGGGTAGTTTGTGTCCATACCAGAGATACGGTGAGTTATAAAATCATATTATTCTCAAACTTATATAATGCATATATGCACTCCACCTTACCCCCTCCAACTTTTTGAATGTATATAGAGGCCGGTATTAGAATTATTTCATCATTACACATTCGATCGGCAAGATGGAAGATATACCAAAAAGGATCATTGGCATTGTCAGGCCATTCGTGCCCGGCAAGATATGCAAGTGTGAGGAGTGCGGGGGTACCGCACCAGGAGCGGCACCTTCGGCACCGCCTGCAACGCCGACACCACCAGCGACGACGACGGTGCCGCCAATGAGAAGACCAAGGGCTGCACCTAGGTCGGTGTTAATATCGTTGGGTATTACTCCACGGTGGGCACCCCACCCTCCCCCCAGGCCCTTTTAGGGCCACAAAAACGGTCCTTTTCAGGACCACATTATATTTTGATCGTAGTTTAGTAATCGTCACTTATGGGGCGAGATATTCGTTTAACGACGATTTGTCTCGTAGCTTAAGTGCCAAGTTATATGCTTGAGAACCTATGAAAATGTTAACAGTTCAAACAAGGTTTCTATTATTTTTTTTTTTGTAATGTATTCTTCACAAAATATTAAGAATAAGTCTTATTGTCTAAACAAATCTAATTCCTTATTTAAAGTTTTTGAAAAAAATCAATAATTCTATAAGCTCTCACCAATACATAACATTTAGAATCCGTTGGTGGGGTGGGGGTAGTTCTATATATATGAGACTGGGTCAGTTACACAGTCATATATTCATCAACCCTCATACGATAAACATGGAGGAAGAAAGACCCGCCAGCCGAGGCTCATCCATCTTTAGTGATGACACCGTAGCCGACAACGTTGGAGACCTGCAAGTCTTCGACGACGACGACGAGGTGGATTTTGAAATTGACGTCCTACGTTGGGACGACTTGGATGAGCCGATTCCGCTAGTATATGACCATGATCCGGGTCTAGTGGAATTAGACGATGCGGGTGATTGGGTCTTACAAAGACTCGAAACTCCGTCGCCGCAGCCAGAGCCGGACTCGACGGAAGATGCGGTGCTGGAAATTCCAGCATCACCAACACCCGACGACCCACAAGGCCCCTGCGATTCGTCAAGCTGGTGGTCGACCAGCGAGGATGGGGCACCATAAGCCCCACACTCTCCCTGGCTCTTTTTAAGGGCACACAACAACGGTCCTTTTCAGGACCACAAAATACTTTGATCGTAGTTTTAGTACATATTAGTACTTTGTTACTAATATTGTATGTATAGAATATACAATATTAGATACAAAGTATTAAAACTTTAAGTGCTGGTGGAACCCAGCTAAATCGTTCGTTCGTATTTGAGACCACAAACAACTTTTGGTCTCAATACGTAATATGACATTTGTTTTCACCCCCCACCATTAATTTGTCTCTATATATACGACCATCAATACTTATTACAATCATTTTAGTTCAACATGTCTGCGACTCAACAACAACAACAACCCATCCAATGCCCTGTGGTAGATTCTACCACAGAGAATTGTTTGGAGTGGGAGCCGAACGATCCTAGATGGGATGAACTTTGGCGGTTCATCATCGAATACACAGAGGACAGCACCGCCACCCCCGCTGATGATGATGACGGGCCGTGCGACTCCACAACTCAATAAAAGAGTCGCATGTTTTAAAACCAAACGGTCCTTTTCAGGACCACAAAATAATTTGATCGTAGTTTTAGTTGGTTATAATACTTTGTAACCAATATTTTATGTTTTTTTCATAAAAACATACAATATTGAGATACAAAGTATTAGAAGTTCTGGCGACAGAACCTTAACTTCATAAACCGAACCATGTTTTAGCATACTTGTAAATATTATCAGAAAATATTTACAACTATTGCTATTGCGTAGTTTTAGTGGATTATTCACTTTTTTTTTTTTTATTACCTAATATTATGTGGGACAGGGCCTATATGAAATAACACACAAAAATAAATTTTCAAGTCATTTTTATTCTCATTATAAAATATAAAAAATTTGATCAAACACTTTTTTATTAACTACAATATATATATATATATATATATATATATATATATATATATATATATATATATATATATATATATTTACAAACTTAATACTATAAATTAAAAGCTAATATCTACAACTACCTAACACCTACTACATAATTTATTAAAGTCCTCTAATTGTCTTTTTAACCGCGCAGATTTCACCTTTTTTATCTCTAATTGTTTTTCAAGTTCTATAATGTCACTGGCACACTCGTTCACTTCATTCACTAAGCGTTTTTTCATGGTATAAATGTCAGTCAATTTGGTCTTCTGAGAGTTGGTGAAGTCTTCGACCCACTCCGGTTGTGATGGCTCGGAAGAAGACGCGGTTTTATTTGGTGAAGACGATGACGACGACGACGACGACGAAGCAGCGGAAACTTCATCGCCTTCAAAACACCGCTTAAACCGCTTCTTCATGGGTTTCCGGCACCCCAATATCGGCGACAGTGGCGCTGGCGCTGGGGAAGACTTCACCTCCGACACTATTTCATTCTCGACGCTGGCCGGTGTTGGTGGCGTTGGTGGTGTTGGTCCATCGGGGCCTTCTATGACTTCCACTTCTACTGACAGTGGCTCTTGCGGTGCTGTTTTTAGGAAGTCGGGTAATGGAACAGGGGTGGAGGGACGCTTAAAGTTAAACTTTTTCTTCTTCCCTTGTCCCACACCTTTAATCGCCGAATAAAATGTTTTTTTATCGGCGATTTCCGACTTCCGCATAGTCAAGAGCTTTTGCAGTTTCGACGCTTTCGGAGAAGATTCCCTAGGCCGCGATGCTTTTCGCACAACCACATCACTAATCACATTAATTTTTGGCTCTTTCTCCTCCGTCCAGCATTCCAGGAATTGCGCTGCCGACTGAACTAACTCCTCGTCGCGACCATCGTTGAGGGCTCGGTCTTCGGCATCTTCATGCTCCACGCCATTCCAGTTCTCGAACACCCCCGGACTTAGCACCTCTAAACCACTCATGTTATCCAGCATGCCTTGCTGTGAACCGCAGCTCACGTCAAGAGCATCTAAAAGAGACCGTACACTAGACATTTTCGATATTCCAACTCACACAATTAACTTTTTCTTAGCACTGTACTGTTTGCTGTTCTGACGAACTGTGAAGAGCTCGAGCCAGCAAGTCTGCTTTTATGCCCATTTCCCCCACTACACCGCCTTTATTCCTTTTGTTCGATGCATTAAGTATAATATTTAAACTTGTCAGATGCAAGGCCAAGGCCAAGGCCGACGTAACCGGCAATACCAGGGTCGTTTTCAAGGCTGTAATTTTCATGGATTTTTTTTTTGTCCCTGTCAAGGTTATTTTAAAGAAGCATATAAATATAGTACTAAACTTGTTAGATGCGAGGCCAAGGCCAAGGTCAAAGTACCCGTCAATGTCAGGGTCGTTTTCGAGGTTGTAATTTTCAAGGATTTTTTTTTGGTCCTGTCAAGGTTATTTTAAAAACAAGGACATTAATGAACGTGCCATCCAGAGAAGAAATTGGGTCATAGAAGAAGCTTACCTGTACAGAAGAAATTAACATGTATTTTATTTCTTAATTTTTAATTTTTTGTTTGTTATTTTTTTTATTTTTTTTTAATAATAAAAAGTAAACTCAATCTTTTGTTATATTTTAATTTTTTTTCAATAAAACAATAGTAAAATGAATCTGTATGTGTATTTATTAAACATCACCTAAAATACGTTTTGCAATCCATATTTTTCTGCAGAGTCCGTTTATTAATGAAATAGAACCATATATTAGGGTGAAATCTAATGGTTTCAAATCAGTCTCACATAACAATGTCAGAAGTAAACACTATTGATAAGTTCGGTCGCAAAAGAAAATTTAAGGATTTTAACTTTATGCGAGGTCCTTCAGGAATAGGTTTTAAACTTACACCTAATGGAGATTACGACATGGGAAGCAAAAGATTGTGCTATTTAGCAGAACCTCTTGAAGGAGACGATGCGACCACACGAAATTATGTTGATAATAACCTTGCTCAGTGTGTGCAAGATACGCAGAAAGCTTTACATGACTCAACAATTGTTATTAAAGATATATTCAGAAACCAACTTGAAGGTTACGTACGCAAGAAATTAATTGAAACCGGTCAAGAACTTAGAGGATACATTGATGATACTGTTATTGCAATATATGAACTTAGGCAAGACGAACTGCGTGATGAACTTAACTCTAGAATGTTGAAAATTGAAAAGACTATGGAGGATCTTGTCAGCAAACCTGTTTCACATTAAACATTTACTCGTAGACCTGTGCGTTTAATTTACTATTAGACAAATTTTTCAACAATAACTTTTACAGTTTGTTATTTGTCGACACTTCATTATATTTATAATTTTAAAATAAAGGTTCAATAAAAAAGCAATCAATCAATGAATACATGTTTTTTATTTAAAAAAAAAAAAAAAAAATTACAATACTATTGTTACATATTAATGTTGTATGTTTAATAGAAATAATAAAAACAATACAAATAATGAAATATGGATTTTCCAGATTACGTGCTGTCCTGACTTAGAAATGATTCCAACACGGTGACTAAATTTGCTAAGTTTTCTTCCGGGTCTGTTTTGTAAAAATCTATGTCTGCATGCCCCCAAGGTAGAGTTTTGGTTGAACTGGGAATTACATAACGTTTATCATCGCTATGTGACAATGCTACTTTATTTATTATGTTGGTATAAATGTTATGTAATTCACTTCTAAATGTCTTCATCTTTCTTAATATCAAACCACCCCGTTCAACAATTCTTTGGTAGTCTTCCTGATGAAGGTCTTTCTCGATAACACATTTTTTGATACCTTTGGCTTTTTTTAATTCATTATTAATGGACTTTACATAATAAGCCTTCGCGCCGGTACCATAAAAACTTATTATCGGATCACCAGGAAACTCATCTTTCATTCTACCAACTACAGAATTACTTTTAATTATGTTGAAATTATTAATTTCGGGGTAATTTGATGTATCGAATTTTTCGGGGTTTTCTGATATAGTTTGATAAAAGTTTTCCGTATACACTTTTAATATAAGCGAGTCAGTATCGGTGTAAAGTAACGAAGCATCATCGCCAAACTTGGATTTAATAAAATTATAATAAAAATCGTATATTACAGTCTTTGATATATCTAATATGGAAAAACCGATATAAATTGGTTTATTGTACAATATTTTAACTTTATTCATATGTATAGCAACAAAGTTCTCGGTAAATATCGAGCTACTATTGAAATTGGGGCGGGATATTAGTGCTCTAGCTCCATTTCTGCCTACACTGTTCTCCCAATGTGTTACTAATTTTATATCCTTTCGATTTTCCACATTTTCCATAGTTTTACCAAATATCGCGTTATTTTTTAATTTAAAAGTGTCCTTCGCAAATTTTGTGGTGGCCTTGTTACGTAAATTGGTATTAAAATCAATATACGATTTTAGCCATTTTGATTGCTCAAACTGTAATACTCGATGGGTTTGCATTACCACTAAGCCGTTGGCGATGGCTTGTTTTAAAGTTCTATAGTGTACAATGTATTTTTTTTTATCTTGTAAATTGGGAATTAATTTCGGTAATTTAGCGTTTTCTGTTGGCGGTATGATATTTTCTACTAGAAATGGAAGATCAGAATGTGCATCATGCAACTCAGTCGGATAATGCACATCCACTTCCAAAACGTAGCCATGTAAACTATCATCACCAACAGCCATAATATTTAAATCCAGAATTTCGCGCTCGCTTAACCATCGAAAACCACCATATGGTAATACTTGTGACATACTATGACCATATAGATTTGTAGCATCAAGGTATGTTATAAATGAAGAAGGTTTTGTTGGGTCATAGTCTGGTAAAAAAATATTATTAGCGATGTGCTTCCTTTCTGTACACTGGCTTATGCCGCCGCGTATACCTTTCTTAAAAAAATGTATCATGTCTATATCAGTTAAGAGCTCTAACTCTACCTTAGTCATACGTAGCATACAATCAAATGATAAACTTGGAAGGGTATAGTAATGTGCTGGATCAAGTTTATCGAATTTTAAGCAATTATTCCGAAATTGCTCAAAAACATCACACAATAGCAACACATCTGATTTTAAATACACGTCCGAATAGTCCCCCAAAGTTTTACACCCAAACAAGCGCCATACTTCTTTTGCTCTTCTATAGCTTTCATCGCTAATATGTTCTTCCCGTAAATTATCATAAAATTCATCTTTACTTGGAAGACATGTATTTTCCATTTTTTCTATAGAGTCAATAAAGCTATAGGGAAAAACACCCTTTTGACGCATCAAATTAAATTGGTTGATATTTGAAAAATGTTTCCGCGTTTCAATAAAATCGTCGTCGTTTAAACCGCTGCCTAAATTTTCCAAAGACGTTGACAGAAATTTAAAACTATCAATAAATCGCAACTTTAAATATTTCCTCTTGACTTTTCCACATTTACTATCAAAATAATCGTGCACATAAATGCTTTTGGTAAATGATATGTACTTTTCCTTACTTTGAGCCAAAACACCAATTTTATCCCCATATTTACATAACTCTTTTATAAATAAATGGCTGTCGTAGCCGCTTAAGTTATGAAATATGATAGGGATAAAAGAGGGTAATTTATAATTTAAATTACAAACGGAATGTGCAGCACCAAATCTTTTTGCACCAGTTATGTGACAGTGGTCTCGTACTTTAATCTCACCCTCTTCAAAAGGGCCTTCACATATACCACATATTTTAGCATCATTAAACTCCCTTTTTTCTTCAGGCGTTAACGGTTTCATAGGCTTAATGTCTTTTAAATATGTGTTGTATAGAGCCCTTAAATCACACTCGATACGATCCACAAAGACTTGAGCTGCATTATTCCCCCGAAATAGCTCAAATTTCGAAAGTGAGTCGTCAAAAGAGCATTTAATTAAATAAGCAAAAGAATATGGTTCATGTTTAAAACTTTTTACAGTGTAAGAATTTTGTGGGTTTGGTTGTACCGTTTCAATGGGTTTTAAAACAGATTCGAAATCTGCATAAACCACGAATGGAACGCGCATTTGCTTTTCTATACCCTCGAATTTTAAAATATTTTCCGGCACACTCTTTCCAAATTTATCGATTTTTAAATCCACTGAGGGTGTTTGCGTGAAAATGTGGTTACAATCGTAGCTTTGATGTAAAGTTAAAGCTGACGGTGTACTAAAATAAATGAGGCAACCATCACAGAAATATATTTTATGTTGTTGACAACTAATTTGACTTGAAACTAAACGTGATAAATCCCGAATCCAACAATAATGACTCTTTGAACAAGTCGTATCACAAAAATGTTCACCGCCATCTTTACTACTACAGTCTTTTGTAATTAACAATAAATTTACATGCCTATCCAACTTTTTTGACGCATACCTCAGTGGACCAATAACTTCATGTATTACTTCATTATTTTCATATTTAGATTCCAGACCGTATACGTTAATTGATATGTTGTTCATTTCCTCAAATTTTTTAATGTCACGTAATTTTACTGGAAAATCCATACCTGTTACATTTAGCACTCTAGAAAAATGGGGGTAGGATGTCTTCTGTGAAGTCTCTGCTGTTGGAGGAAACAATGCTGATGTTACAGCCCACGCAAAGCAAAATTCGTCCTGGTTAATCACATTGACGACAGCTCCTTTCTTTTCAATAGAACACGGCAACTTGATGTATGATGAGCCACCCATAGGCATATACTTGTTGATACCAACTTCCAAGTATAAAATTCGCACAAGAGCCCATCCTATAACAAGAAAAATAATATATAAAAATCAGTTTAATATATCGGGTTTTGATTTTTCCATACCTGAATCTTTCTCCTGGAACTCTGTCGCCTGCGTTTTTATTAATTCGGTGAAAGAATGGTAAACGGCATCCAAATCACTTTCTACACTAATTATTTGATTAGCAGTGTTGAAGGATTTTTCACTGAATATTTCTTGTGATGGAAGCATGTACTCGCCAACAGCTGTCATGTTAACTTTTAAAGCATGATGCACACGCAATAAATTATTAACAAGTTCCACCACCTTGGATTTAATGTCTGCAAAGAACATTACGTAATCGGAATGCTCCATATCACTGCTAACCCGATAGGTTGCAATTCTCCTTTTGAAGGCACATTGAACGAGTTGCACACCATGACATACCGGCAAACATGAATTATTTTTATGTTGTTGTGTTCGTTTATGCACCGACATATGATTTATTGGAACATCTACATTACATGTAGCGCAATTAATTAGCGGAATCGTCGATGTATACTCTTCAATTCGGAGCCGTTTTCCTCCAGGCACTTCATTAAATCTCGCCGCACACGATTCTCTTTGATGACGTCTCATATTATAAATATTAGTAAACTTAGAACCGCAATTTTCACAAACATATGCCATGATTTGTCAAATATTAACACATGTACTACCTATACAAGTCAGAGCCAACTGATGAATGAAACTGCCCCATACATTATATAAAACCATTCAAGGTCACCCCCAACCACGTAACATATCTTCAAGGTCACACACCCAAGATGACCTTCAACAAAGTCAAGGTCGTCTCGACCAAGGTCAAGGTCAAGGTCACACACACAACCTTGAACACAAGGCCAAGGCCAAAGCACACGTGCACTTTCAAGGTCAATGACAAGGACATGTGGGCGGGGCCAAAGAGGGGTGAAGCAAGGTCAAGGTCAAGGTCGAGGAGTGGGGGGGATCGAGCGAATCGGGTTATGTTCACTACTTATATATATATATATATCCAAAAATTTTAATTTTTTAAATTTGGTTCCTTGGAAACTTTTAATCTACATCACATTTTCTATACCGAGATTTAAAGTTTCTAGAGGAAAATCCCCTGATAACCTGATTCAGGCCATATTTTCCCCACTTTGATCCCTGATAGCTCAAAAACTGTTCATTTCGAGCTTCGTGCTCATTGAGACTTTCAATGTACGTCACATTCATTACTTAATCCCAAAGTTTGAGCCAACTCGATACAAATATTTTTTCCATAAGGTTTGTGCGGGGTCCTTTAATTTATTCCAGCCATTCATCATCATCATGATTCAGCTTATAAATTTGTCCACTGCTGGAAGTAAGCCTCCCTTCAATGCTTTCATAGTTCTCTATCTTGTGTACTTTGTATCCAGTTTGTGTGTATGCGTCGCAAATTGTCGGTCCATCTTGTTGGAGGACGCTTCCTATTTCTAAAGACATCTTATCAAGGCCTTCACTCGATAATTCGCGTAGTCCACCTATTATCGTTCATTCTTTCAACATGCCCCGCTCAATTCCAGTTTAGAATAGTTATTTTTTCAACTGCATCTTGTATTCCCCATCTCTAATAGATACGCCCAACATTGCGTGTTCCACTACGTACTGTGTGATTCGTATCTTATTGATAGTTATCTTAGTCAGAGTTACGAGTTTCTGAGCTGTATGTGAGAATAGGCGGGACACATCGACAATTTTCTGTTTAAAATATATGGGAAGTTTTGTCAGCATTTCGCCGTTGATATTTATACCCAGATCTTCTCAATTTATCATTTTGCACGTGTATTGAAGTAGGGTGGTAAATAGCTTGAGGAAGATAGTGTCTCCTTGTCGTACACTTCTTTCAATTTGAAATTTCCTGATATCTTCGTGGAGCCTGACGCTTGCTGTTGCGTTTTCATCTATGTTTGATTAGTTCTACAGTCTGCTAAAGCTTCAAGAATTCTATATTGGTAGATTGTGTTGAATGTCTTTTCGTAGCCTACGAATATTAGGGCCAGTGGTTTATTATACTCAATGATTGTTAGTACCATATTCTGATCTAAATCTTCCTTGCCCATGTGGTTGGTAGAGATGCAGCTTGGCGTTTAGTCATTTAGTGATAATCCTAGTGCCACGTTTATATATGTGTGTGCCATTACGTTATAAATAATCATTTTCTTTTCTTAAGCTTTCTATTCTCTAGAATAGCAATATTAAGTTTTCTTAAAAATGTATGACGTCACTAATCGCCGTACACGTACGACTTTTATCTTAAGTATCTTAAAATTATTGCATTTTTTCTTAGGTTACGTCACTATTGATATGTCTGTCTTCTATTGTTTGTAAATCTTTTACAAGTCCTGCCAAATAAGGATGGCGATATTAGGTTTTCTTTAAAATTCGCGACGTCCGTAATCGCCGCATACGTACGGCTCTTATCTCAAGTATCTCAATTATATCGAATTCTTTTCTTAGGATATGTCACTTTTGGCTAAGTAAATACGTTTATGATTTTAGTTGCGAATTAGATCCGGTTAATTTAGGTTTAAATTATCAATCTGGTTGATCGATCAGAGTTTATTATTTTATTATAGTGTTTTATATATTTTTAAAGGCAAGCAGGTAATTTTGTTTATTATGTTGTATTTTATAAAAAATTATAATATACTTTTTTTGTAAAAGATATAAAGTAATTTATGTTTAGAATTTATTTCTTTAATATACGATATTGTGTAAAATAGTGAAATAAATCGTTCACTGCAGAAATGTAATAAATGGCATTTATGTTGGAATTATATTTGTATATACATAAACAAATCAAAGTTTGGATTCTACGATTGATTCCACAAATACTTTGGGTATTTGGGATGCAATATTGTCATTTGTTACTTTTGCACAAACTGCAGTGGCTGAGCGATGCAATATAGAGTAAAATTGTTTCCTATTTTTCCTAATTGCTAGTTTATAAACTTCCGATTTAACGGAATTAATACCTTCCGGATTGCCAGTTCTTTCCAGCTAAATTCGAAGTTAAGATTTTTGAGTGGAGAGTAGTAAATTGAAATAAGAATGTTTTATTCTTTTATTCTATATTGAACAATTTAGTCAATCCAAACCTAAAAAAAATATTTTTAGAATCGATCACAAAACTCGTGTATAGGATTTTCTTCTTAAAAAATACAACTTTGATTTTATTTCAAAAATTTGTTACCCTATGTGGATCTCAATATTTTTATAAGCTTCTTCTCGGAAGCCTGGTTAACTTTTATTATACTACTTTTGTATTTTCTTTAATAAAGAAATTCTCATTATTGTTTAAAATAAACAAAACAAAATATATTTGTTGGTATAATAATATTATACGTATTAAGTACTTAATAAGGTGCTCTGAAGAAGGCTCTATCTTCAAAACTATTCGTACGAATTTGATGTTTCCAAGTGATCTTTTGTTTAGGTTAGTTCAGGTTAAAGTTCTCCAAAAAATTAACGAAATTCATTGAAATCGTTTTTCCTTAAGGATTATATTGGGTTCTTGGCTAGATTTAAATAAAATAACTCAAGTGCAATAATCCTAATTTCCACATCGTAAAAGAATCGCATTGGTTCTTAGGTAAGCGGATAGTAGGTTAAGTAATAATATTTAGTTTGTATGTTACAATAAAAACGTAAACATTCAACTGACCACAATTTTGAAATTTTAAACTCGACCGTTAAAGGCGAAATACATTCTAAACAAGGTATTTTGGGAATAATACTTTTTAACTTTTTAATTATATGACAAATTATACACCCTATGTAGAAACGATCTGATTAAAATTCCGTTTTTCGTTTTCCTTATCAAAATTGATAACACGGGATCCTTATAGGTCACAAAGATAGACACAAGAATATCAAATTATATATTAGAGCGATTTTATGGAAAAAAATGTAAGAAAAAATAATCTGTGTCATGTCATGATACCAGGTCAGAATCATTTTTTTTTTCAAATGAAAACAATATCTTGTGACACCTCAATTTAAAAGCTATTAGAAAAGAAATTGGGCTATCATTTTAATTTGAAGATATTCGAAGCGGTAATCGTAAATAATCCAAAAGCATGAACAGATTCACTAAGAAGATATAAGAAATTCTAGTCGGCCAGTTTTCTTTTGATTATAATATTTCTATAATTTATATGTGTCAATCTATAAATCCAAGAAATAAAACATTGATATTGGTAATAGGAATAGTTGGCTTACATTTTTGCTAATTTAATAATAAAAGAAAATGATTTTTTGCCGCTATATTTTTCAGGTTCAAAACTTATTTGACTTATTGTTACACTTATCAATTTAAACTCTCTATGATCAACTTCGATCGGTTTTAAAGTTAGACTATGTTAGTGAATTAGGAGAACATTGTTTTTATTAATAAAATGTTAAAAATGTTCTTTTTTTTTGGCAAAACCCACAGCGGAAATAAAATTAATCTCTTGTATTACGTACCATGTCCACTGTTCTTTGTCTTATCACATGCCCAATATGTCCCTAAAGGCAGAGAGAAACTAAGCTTACATGATGGTACGTACATTACGTCAGGATGAGCAAGTATGAAAATATGTCGTTTAGAAACACACTTGACTTACATTACGTAATGCTACCAAGTTTGTACCCAAACGGTGCCTTTTCGTACAGTCTATTAGAATTGATGTCACCAGATCACCGTCTCATAATTTGCCAATATTAATCGGCCTTGTTACAAAAATTTTTGTCGCTATAAAAAAAGTCCAGTGGATTAAGATCTGGTGATCCTGCCGGCCACTCAATCCACCTCGTTTCTCAATTTCAAAGTCAAAGTATTGACGAATATGTTAATACTAGTGGTGCCCCGTTTTGTTAAAACCATATTGGATCTTCAAGTAAGTCTGGATCGATCTGATCTGAAAATACGCTTTCCAGAACTGGAACTAGATCTTCCTGAAGAAAATATTTCTTCCAAAACCTTAAAAAAAAAACACCAAAAATATGATTAAAAAAATTTAAACTGACGTGTTTTTAAATCTTTCTGTAAAATGTTTGCCTTTTTGGTTTTGAATTTATTTCAGTTAATGTTTTCATCCTGTATACTATCTACGGTTATGAATTGCAAAGACATATGATATCGTCACAATTAGTAATGTTGAAAAGGCAGACATCGCAAGAGGTCGTGTGCGCAGAAATACAAATCAGGGCAGGCTCCATTACAAGACTGTTAGAAAATGTATTTTTACGCCCAGTACGGGAGTTCAACAGGCAATTGTCGGTTGTCGTAGATATATTCAAATTATTCCATTGGATGTATTAATGGTAGTCTAGTTTTCTTTGGATTTTTTAAAAACTATAATTTTGGTTAATATATCTTTTTACGATAAATATCTGAATGTGTGGTACCTCAAAAGTAATCTATGTCGAAAAAATTCTAAATGTCAACATCGTACTAAAGATATGAAATATGAATTTAGGTTGTGATTGAGTCGAACGATTTATTTTGACTATGGGGTACATCGCCGAAAACCAAACGAATATTTTTCCGTTATGCATTATTTTATATTGTATTGTTTGCAAACCTTATAAGTTGAAAACAGCTCATATTTAATTAATATTTATTTAATGTTTATTATTGTTAGCCAGAAAGCATACGCGAACTAACTACTTTATTTACAAAAAAAACATGCCGTGGGTACCAGATGCAAGAACCTTATAGCAAGAAAGGTTCGGCTACGGCTCTGCTCTAGGTGTACTTAAAAAATAATAGGTTACATTTATGAAACACTTATCATGTGAATACGACTCGCACTTGACCGGTATTTGTTTTCATATGGCTAATCTTTTTTAAAATCTGTTTCAGTTAATTACGCAAAATTTTCAATTCATTTTGTACTTAAAATTTTTATCTTACTAATTGTGTGGTAAAAGGTTTGTTTTTACAATAAAGTGTTCAAATTGTTTAAGATATAAAGGGATCAATCAATGATAATTACGTAATCCACTTTGAACGATTTCGTAGCAAATGTTCAAATTATACGAGTAATAAGTGACCTTCGGTATAATTTTCATACCTGCAATTTTTGAAAATCCGTATCGTTTTAACTTTTTTAGAGCCAGTTAAGTTTTCCTCTTGAATATTTAAAAACAAAATATAAATTTCGCATGCTTAACTAGAAGAAAGTAAGAAAAATTTAATGATTGTTATATTATTTATTAAATTTTGCACAATTTTGCACACACCTTTTAAAATTTTAAACATATTTCCATATTTAATCCACAAGATCAATCAGCAGACTGTCTATTCTGGAAAACAATATATAAGATGGGATTACAAAGTAGAAAGAGACGAAACGGAAAAATCGTTTTCGAGCTGATTGCATTATATCCCGTGACAAACGTACTAGATCTAAACTTAGCCTTTTAAACAGATAATTTGACGTAATTTTGCACACGTATTTTCATTTTAAGATTTTGTACGCCACCATTTTGGAAGTTTTTTTCTCGGTTAAAATAAAATGTTCTTCCTAAAACCAAGTCACGCTCAATTATTCTGATCAACAGAGGCTCGCCCTCAGAATTCACCTCCTCTCAAATAATTTTTATGCATCCAAAAAAACTCCGCATACCACCATGTTTTTATCTTTCAGTATTAGAAAACATTGACTCTCTCCTTAAAATTATTTATATTAAGAGCCGTGTGTCTATTATCAAACTCCCAAGAATTATAATTTAAATGTTGTAAACTTTACAAGTTTTTTGTTAAATCATTTTTAGATATTATACACTAAATATCACGCTTTTACCCTGAAAGGGTGAAAGTCTGTATACTGTAAATTTACTACAAAACTCACACGAATGACAAACAGCATGAGTCTCCCTTTTAAATCACTTTTAGGTATCCAAAGAACGTCTTTCTCGCACCCCATGTTTTGAATTAAATCTCCTGTTTAAGTCATATTTAGAAGCATACTTAGGTCAAGAACCTTGTTCTTGTCATCAAACTATCAAGCATTATACAGGGTGTCCCTTAAGTACCTCCTAATTTCTCGAGAGTATACAGGGGAGATCAAAATAACTCTACTTTTTCATAGAAAAAATATTCCTGAAGTGCCCCTTAACGGAGATACATAGCCCTAAAGGAGTAGCCAGCAATGTACCTTACCGGCTCTGTTTTGAACCGACTTGGGTAATTTAATGAAATTCCAATATTTTATAGACGCCATAAAACTTATTAAACCATACTACAGTAGATGTTTTAGATCATCCGAGAAGTCAGGAATGGACTTGTAGCCACACTCGTTGGGCCTAATTTTTGACAGGTGTCATTTTACAGAGCCGAAAACTGATTTTTTAAATCTTTGGTCATTCCTTTTCAAAAAAGGTATTCTTAATTTATTTCGTTAAATATGTCGGTTTTCGAGATAAATCGGTTTTTATGTGAAAAACTTAAAAGTTGCTAATGCAACAGGTAAAAATAAAATATGCAGGGCGTGTTGATGTGCTTTTTAATTTATGGGAAAGCGCTGTCTAACTATTCGAAGGCAAGAAGATGTTATGAAAGATTTCTAGCTTAGATATTGTCTAGTCCAGAAATCTTTCAAAGGATTGGTCGAAACGGTGAGGGCCTTCCCAGGAGAGCACGAGACCCTCACGTAGAGGAACAAATTTTGCAAGATATTGCTGACAACCCTTCAAACAGCATAAGAAAGTTTGGACACAAAACAATATTACTAAATGGATTGTACATGAAACTCTAACAGAACAGTTACTTCGCCTGTATTACGTTGAAAAAGTACACGCCATGTCACTGGATGATTATCCCGCAAGACTTCAATACTCCAACTGATTTATTTAGCAACACAACCTAAATCTAGATTTTTCTAACCTGATTTTGTTTGCCGAGGGTAGCGGGAATAGCACAGTATTCTAACAGTCCGCAATAATGCCGGAATATTATTTGCAGTGCAGCGGGAAAATATTCGAAGACTAAGAAAATATATTGAAGTACGTGGAATCCATATTGAACATTTGCCAAAATAACATTTATACATTTTCAGTATTTTTGCATTTTAATAACATTGTACATTAATTGTGCCGCGATCAACCAAAGATTTTGGACTTGACAATGCCTTCGAAGATTTAGACAGCGTTTCTCTATAAATTAAAGCACATCAGCACACCTTGCATATTTTATTTTTATCAGTATGTGTTTATCATTAGTAACTTTAGAGTCTTTCGCATAAAAACCGATTTATCTTGAAAAAATTAATAGTACCTTTTTTGAAATGGAATGATCAAAGCATTTAAATTACACCTGTCAAAAATAGGCCCAACGATTTTGACTGCAAGTCCGTTTCTGACTTCTCTGATGATCTAAAGCATCTACTTAGTATGGTTTAATGAGTCTCCATGGCCTCTATAAAATATTAAAATTTCATTAAATTATACAAGTTGGTTCAAAACTTAGAGCCGATGAGATAAATCGCTGGGTACCACTTTAAGGCCCTGTATCTCCGTTAAGGAGCACTTTACAAATTTTTTTTATGACAAAATTGGGTTATTTTGACTTCCCCTTTATGCTTCCGAGAAATTAGTACTTACCGATCACCCTCTATATATATTAAATGTTGTAAATATTATTATTGCTTAGTTTTTTTTTTATTGTAGTCGCGTCGGTAACGGATATCATTTGGCGACTAGACCTACAGTTTAATGTGCTTTCCGAACCACCGTTACACGGTCTTTCCAAGCGGTTACCTATCAAAGTACTAACCGCGCCCGGTGCTGGTTCACTTCAGGTAAATCTTCTTAAATCAACTTTATATTGCCAGATAATATCCTGAACGGGTAAATAGCAGATTTTTCTTAAACTGTTTTTAGATATTCTATACTAAATATTACGCTTTTATCCCCAAAACTCACACCTTAAGGCATGAGTAGTGTGAGTCTCCTTTACATCACATTTAGATACCGAAAGAATTCGATACCAAACCCCAGCTTTTAAATCAAATACATCTCCACCTTAAGTCCATTTTAGAAGCTTACTTAGGGTAAGGTTCATGTTTTTATGATAAAAACCTCAATTTTAAATTTCGTTAACTTTTTAATGGTTAAATTCCAGAACACATCTCCGAAGGAATAAATCAGGTAAATTTTCTTAAGTCAATTTAGCACTTTCAGACACTATCAGTACCCAGCCTAAGGGACGAATCAAGAGAAGAAAAAATTTGTATACTAAAATTATAAGATTATTCCCGAACTTCACATCTCTAGGAATGTCATGTTAGTCTCGCTCTTCAACCACTCTTAGCTGATTTTTGTTAAACACTATACTCACGGACACGATACACATGATTCGTTCAACCTTAAATTTGGACATTTTTCCCAATTTTGTATCGGACACCAGATATTCCAGACCCTTTCCTTGATTTTTGTCGTTTTGGTGGTAACAAATAAGTTTGCTATTGATTATTGGAAATCTAAAATGCATTTATTAATTATAATAATAGAACGAAGGTAGCCGGTTATATTTCAGGAATAACAAAGAAAACAAGTATTTATCATTGAGAAAGGTATTTATGGTTTTCAAAATATTCCCTATGATGATCAAAACGCTTTTACAAGCTTTTTAACCAATCCGAGAAAGCATTTTTTTCCCTGCGAATTTTGTATTTGAACGAACCAACTATCTTTTCTGGCGTAGAAAATCGATAAGCACGCAATTTGTTCTTCATGTACGAAAAAAAAATTAATCATTGGATATCAAATCAGGGCTGTACGGCGGATGATCCATTAGTTCCGCTTTTTCAGTGCTCAAAAAGTTACTTGTTTGAGCCGATGTATAAAAGCTTTCATTGCCATGGTAGAGAATGATGCTTCGTATCCGGTTTGTTTTTCTCAATTCACCGAAGACTTCCGACAAACAGATGGTTGTGTACTATTCAGAATTGACCGTTCTACGATTCTCTAAAGGCGCGGTTGCAAGATGCTCAGTTTTTCCGAATGAACAGGTGAACATTTCCTTCTATTCGTGCTCGATCAACTTTTGCTTGTTTTGGTTTAAAATGAAAGACCTATACAGTCGACTGCTGTTTACTGTCGGGCTCATACGCATAGATCTAAGAGTCACCCTGTCACGATCTAATAAATGTTTTATGTTATGTATGCTGGTTCTATTAATGTCCATGGATGCTTAAATCTCACGGTATGTTACATGACGATCTTACATTATCAGTTCATGCACAACATCGATATTTCCTTGCAATACAATCGATTATGGATGACTTTCACGTGACTCGTCTGTGGGCGGGCGACGGCTACGATTAAATTCTCCAAACCAGCGGTATACAGAGTTTTTTTGTAAGTACATATAAAGAATAAAGTTCATCTATCCACTCTTGTTGAGATAAACCACGTCGAAAGTTGTGATAAATAATCGCACGAAAATGTTCACGAGTTGTTTCCATTTTTTGCCTGAGATGAAATTTTGAAGTTATTGTAAACAACAAAAATAGCGCCCATATGTCAAAACATTCTGAATACGTATTCCATCTAAAATGTCAAACTTTACGATAGAAATGTCAGAAGGCACCTGGCAATGCCAGTGTTGTCCGTTCCGAAATATAAACCTATTCTCGCATTCATGTCACCAAATCCTTAACAGTAAATTTCTTCTAAGTTACTTTAATAATTATAGTTAAATCAAAACTTTGTTTTTATTACGTAAATGCCATCATATTTGTATCAATTTTGAAAGGTGTCAATACGGAATCAATTCTTTTTTTGTCATTTTGTGTAATAATATAATGATATATAATCCTTCCATAATTTTGTTTACAAAAATTTAAACAAAACTTGGGAAAATACCGAGATGATCGGCAAAATCGATGAAAATGGTTTTACTTTACCTCAACACTTACATATATAGTTATAAAGAGTTTCCAACAGTCTTACGGTGTGTGGCAAACGAAAAAATGTTTCTGTTCGATTACTCATCTTTCATAGTATCATAATATAGGTTAAATAATACTTGAAATTATCAGGCGATGAACTTTGATCGTGGAATCAATAATTTGGATTATGTTTCTGTTAACTCATGCTGTCTACCTTAGAAATATATATAGTCACGATCACTTTCACTTTTTTCTTTTAAAAATCTGCACGTTACTTTTAATAAACAAAGTTACCAGTCGAAATTTAAATACTCGAAGGTATGTATGACTGATTAATTTTTCGGAAGAATACAAGAGCACTGAAATAAAAAGTGATGTTAATTTCTGACAAGTATTTTTAGTTGTTGTTGTTTTGATTTAGTGTTAGAATAAAGTTTGCTCTAGTTTCTGTTGTGCACTAAGAGTAATTATTGCTGCCTTTGAAAATTATAACATTAGCTTATATTCTAAGCAACGGCTTGATAAAAAAATCTCGACTTATACATAGGGTAAGGTACAATAAAACTGTACTCATTCGTCTATCGTTAATCCAGCTCTATGTCCTTAGCATGTAAACATTTGTAAATATTCTTTCAAAATATTTATATTACTTCACTTTTGGTAACGTAAAAATAAAAAGTAATGTTCATTTCTGACTGAGTTTTGATTTAATTGACTAAAATGTGGTTTTTGGACTTGCATTGTCTTTATTTTTATTTTTTACGACGTTTCGATTAGGTTGTATCTCCAATCGTTATCAAATATAAACTGTTCAGTTTATATTTCTCTTTTTTTTAGCGTACAGATTGAGTTAAAATTATTTTTTCTGAAAATTGTAAAATTCTGTGTATCTACAAAAATATTTATTGTTATTAAGTTCAAGGTCCAGTGCATAAAATTGTGGACATCTTACATACCAAAACAGAGATTTGATAATGCACTTTCGATAACCTTGCTGTTTCCAAGGTTTTCAAAATATAGGGCAAGCCACATTAAAATTTAAAAAAAATAGTTTGTTAACACTTTATCGGGACAATAATATCAATTAACCTCTTATTGTCCGTAACCTACATTTCTCAACGTATTAAATTCGAATAATTTTCAATTTAAAATTATTTCTATAGAAGATTTTAGGAAAATATCAGGTTTTTGTCTTTATATTACTTATAAATGTCTTATTTGTTAGATATGCCAGTATACAAAAAGAAACCTAATCAAAAATTTGTAATGCAAATTGGCCCCGAACTTATTTGATGTTATATTACTTACAATTTATTATGAACTATTTTTGGTCGCTTGACATGGGTTTTTGGTATGGCGTGCGCGCTTACGAAATCCGATTAAAGAAAACAATGTATTATAACAAGTTTTTTCTTGGTCGAAAACTCGATCTTTTAAAATAATTTATACATATTTCATAAGATATTTTTTTTTGAGTTCTGTTACTCAGTATAATTCCCTTTTGCTTTAATTATTGCTTTGATTCTCGACCTGAAATGTGAGCACTGTCTTTTTAACACACTTCTAAAAGAAGGGAGGTTCTCAATTCGTCGAGTATGTATGTTTTTTTTATGTATGTACACCGATTACTCCGGAACGGCGGCATCGATTTGAATGAAATTTTTTACGTTATGTTCAGAAAGCTGCTGCGGTGGTCTCATATTTTTTTGAACGAAATTGGTGCATTGATGGCGCTGACAATATGGCGGTCAAAAAAAATTAATTTTGTCTGATTTTCTCCAAAATTGGTGTGGGGGAATTTTTGGGGTCGCATACAACGAATCTGAAGTTATTTTAAAAAAAATCAATATGGCGGATTCAATATGGTGGACAAAAAAATTTAATTTTGTCTGATTTTTTCCAAAATTGGTGTGGGGGAGTTTTCGGGGTCGCACGTAACGGATCCAAAATATTTTAAAAAAATTCAATATGGCGGCTCCAATATGGCGGACAAAAAATCAATTTTGTCCGATTTTCTCCAAAATTGGTACGAGGGAGTTTTCAGGGTCGTATATAACTAATCTAAAATTATTCTAAAAAAATTCGATATGGCGGATCCAATATGGCGGACGAAAAAATCAATTTTGTCCGATTTTCGTCAAAATTGGTACGGGGGAGTTTTCGGGGTCGCACATAACGAATCTGAAATTATTTTTAAAAAATTCAATATGGCGGATCCAAGATAGTGGATTAAAGAGTCTACATCTCCCGATTTTGTCTAAAATCAGTATTGGGGTATTTTTGTTAGTGTTAATTATGAATTTAAAATATTTTTTGAAAAACTCCATATGACAGATTTAATATGGTGTCCTAAAAATTTTACATTTTTCGATTTTCTCCCAAACTGATATAGGTGGTTCTTGAGGGAGTAAATTATGAATTTAAAAGCGTTTTTTCAGGATTCACTATGGCAAATCCAATGTAGCGGACTAAAAATTTTACGATTTAGTTCAAAGGTGAGACTGAATTGTTTTTGAGGATGTAAACAGTGAATATAAGTCTAGAAATTTTAAATTTCCGGATATCATCCAAAATTGGTACTAGGGGGCTTTGAAGGGTTTAGATTTAGATCAGATTAAGACTTAAAATATTTTTTTTGAAACTCAATATAGCGGATGCAATATGGTGGGTTGAAAATTTTACCTTACTCGCATTTTTTCAGATATGGTATTAGAGGGTTTTCGAGGTCATGTATTTCGAATATGAAGTTAATTTTTTATAACTATTAAGTTGATAATATACAATATGAGGGACAGAAAATTTTACATATTCCGATTTTGTCTAAAATGGATATTGTGAGGTTCTTGAGGCGTATACAAACTCAATATGCAGTATAAAATATATCGAGCTAAGAAATTTACATCTTAGGTTCTTTAAACATCGATATTAGAAGGTTTTAGGACCTATATTACCAATCTAAAATTAATTTGAAATTCAAGGTAGTGGATTTAGTATGACAGACTAAATATTTGTTTGACAAAATTTTACTGGTATTTGGAAAACTAAGAAGCAAAGAATTTTTAGTGGTTCATTTTAGGATGATTTACAACTTTGGATAAAATGGGTACTTTTTTCCACCTTGGAGTCATTGCGAGGTACACTAATCTCGATTAGTACTTATTTCAAATAATTTATGGATATCGTAATGAATTATAAAACTAAAAATAGAAAAATAATATTTTTATAAAAAAATTGAACCGACTTCTAAGTGCGCTAAAAAGTGAAAAATAACTATAAATTTTTATATGAAATTAAACTTTTTAAAGTCGGCGGCAAATTATTTGTAAATGAAATAAATAACTACTAATATATACAAATTATGGTAAGAAAGCAATTACAAATAAAGTATTTTTAATCTGTTTATGCAAATCACATTTTGTCAGGTATTAGTTTGGCGCCGCTGTCTGATGGATTTCCACGCTTCCTTTTCTTCCTGCTGTTTAAGATGAAGTAACAGTTTTTACAGGGACCCTTTTGTTATTTCTACATCACTGATTTTGGGAGAGGTATACTTAATCGATGAGCATTCCGGAATTAATTTTTTCAAATCACTCTATAGACACCTCAACATTTGCAAACGAAATCAGTCTTGAAATATTTTTGTGGAGACGTAAATACCGTACGAACATTTAGACAAATGTTTTCGAATGTTTCTCGACGTTCTGACCGTTCTCGATACTTCAGAGTAAATTTTGCGGTATGTGAGCCTATCGTGCGCTTTAATTGGAGATGCGATGAATTTTGGGAAATTCACTATTTATTTGCAAACATTTATTTAGTGAAGACAGTATTTAATTTCTTTTACCTTAAGTGCTGGGTGGTTTCTCAATTTAGTCCACAATAATTTCATTCTTTTAAGGGACATCCTACTTTAATAACTTAAAAAAATCAATTTTTCTTTAAATACATTTTTCAAAAGTACTAATATTCAAAAATGTTCTTAGAAAATTTCATAAAGATCCAAGCAGTTCTATATTTTTCAGAGCATTATTGAATGGGTCTCCGAACGCTCGACTGAGCGAGCGCGTGTTCCGCCTTTTGTATGCATGCGCGTCCTTAATCGTTTTTGAACTGCTGCAGCTCTGAAGCTTCTAGAGAGTCCAGAGTTCAGTGAAGAGATGCTAGATCACAAGAATATGAGCTTTATGAAGGGACAGAAGGGAGGGGTTTTGAAAAATCATTGAACCGATTTTTTCAATGTTTTAATCACATATTCTAGACATGGGATGGCTATATCCCGTAGTAAAACTACGCCACAAGATTCATATTTACTCTTTTTTCCGGTATAAAATATTCAAAAAAAATTTCCGTTTTGTAATTTTTTGTTTAAACATTCCCCATTTCATTTATTTTTGCCAGAAAATACATAATTTTACTATCGGCCATAGCCACAAGCATACTGATTATGAAATTATTTTCTTTTTTTGTTTAAGATAAATAAGCACAGTTAAACTCCTACCGCCAACGACTTATCTTTTTTTGATACTCTGTGTCAAAAAATATATATAAAGTCAATAAAAAAGTTTTTCACATACTTCAAGAGTGTACTAATGTAGCTCAAAAAGAATTACATTGATATCTATAACTGAAATCGCCTATAAAATCGCAAAAATGACCTTTTTTTCGAGCATCTAAAGTGGGATGCCCCTTTACGGAAAGTATGATTTTTCCGGATTTTCAAATTTCCCGTGTGAAATATTCTTGGTCTGTTCGACAAACTCTTAACTTTGATACATTTAATTCGAGATTAATACAGCTTATCCTAAATTCGACATTCGATTTTTTAAAATTTAAAATGATGGTTCAAAGTGGCAGACCAAAAATGATGTAAATTTTATTCTGTAGATTATTAATTTTCTATGTATATCTAACAATAAAACAGATATTTAATTTGTTATCATTTTCGTTCAGTTTATTTTTGTAATATAATTTGAATTTTCCATGAACATTTTCATTATTGAATGGAATGGAAACCCCTAAGTAATTTGAATTATTAAACATGGAATTTTCCATAGTTTACATACAAGTAGGTGTTTCTATTATATAAACCAACTCGATCTCTAAATTACTTTGAAAGTGAAGTTTAAGGTCAAATTCTCGGTCATCAAGATATGGTCACGGGAAAGGATCCTATAATCTTATTTAACATTTTCAGTCACAACCCTTGGTTTCCTATTATTTGAAGATTTCCTTGCTTTTTGTGCACTGTGTTGTGTCCGCCATTTTGAAATTATTTAACTGGAAGTAATACAGACGTATACTTCGTAGTTATCATAGCAGAAAATAATTAAAGGCTAAAAGATTCCTGATACCCTGCATTTTTTTGGTTTATAATTTTTTATTTTTAGTCTGCCACTATCTTGAATAAAACCCTCTTGTATTTCACATGCGAATTTTGAAACTCTTTAAAAATCTAATTTTTCTTAAAAGTATAAAATTATTCACTATCAATTTGAGAAATCAGCTCTAAGGGATCGATTGGTAATGCGATTTTTTACATTTTTGGAACTCCCAGTGTGACTTATGTCAGGCGTCGGGTGGGCGAAGAATACAACCCAGAACGTGTGGTACCCACTGTTAAACACGGTATAGGCTCAATTATGAATTGGGGTTGCATGGCGGCCTATGGAGTGGGCGAAATGGTGTTGTGTGAGGGGCGAATGAATAGTGAGAAATGCACTGAAGTTCTAGCAGCTATAGCGCCGTCGGTAACGTAAATGTTCGGCGATACAAACAGTGACGAGATAAAATTCCAGTAAGACTATGCCACTTGCCACAAATCAGTTCAGACTATGACGTGGAAGGCTCAAAAACGGTATTGACCTTTTAGACTGGCCACCATAATCGCTAGACCTCAATCCAATTGAGTACATTTGGTCTATTTTGAAGAAAACACTCTGTAACTAATAAACAAACACTACTGGCTGCTTTAAGGCATGATTGGAAACAGTTATCCGTAGATGAATGTTTTGAACTGGTAGAGTCAATGTCGAATAGAGTGGCTATTGTCATTAAATCAAAAGGTGGAAGGGAAATTAAACGTTCGCCGAATTTCTATGTCAATAAACCCATTGTTTCGCGTGTTACGTGTAGTGCTGCGCCGCTTTGTTGAAACCAAAAATCACTCACATTCAATTCATTCAATTTTGGCCATAAATAGTCCTCCAGCATGCTCCGATAAGGCTCAAAATTCACTTTACCGGTCTTTTCACGTTCATCTTTGAAGAAAAAGGGTCCAATGACTCCGCCGCACCAAATAGTAACCTTTCGGCATGGTTCTTCATGAATCATGTGAGGATTTGCCGAGCCCTAAATACGACATTTTGTTTGTGAACATGTCCATTCAAATAAAAATGTGCTTCATCGAAGAAAAACCGTCTTCTCTCTGAAGCATCCAATTGACGAAAGTACGGCGTTAGTGATGGTCTTGTGGCTTCAGTTCTTGAGTCGACTGGATCTTATATGGATGCGAATGAAGATTAATATGCAAAATGCGACGTAAAGTGGTTTGGGGAATGTTTAGTTCTTGTGAACGATGCCTGATTGATGTTGATGGCATTTTACGAATACTTTCACTTACATCGGCTATGTTTTGACGAGTACGAATTGACCGAGCATGTTGGTAGGCCCTACGACCTTCAACCGAGCCAGTTTCTTTGAAATGTTGAACAATTTTGCGAATTCCGGGTTCTGTAGGACATCTATGTTGACCGAAAGGTTCACGAAGTTTACGAAATGCAACTTTTTCAGATCGTCCGTTTTCGTAATAAGTTTCGATTATTAAATTATGCTCTTGTGTTTTTTAAGAAATCCATGATAAATTTGCCGTACTTTTCACTTGATATGTCAAAACATAACATCGTAAAATTTGTTAAAAAAGAAACCAACAAATGGTCCACCCTTTATTTTACTTATATACTATATACGGTTTCAAACATTTATTTTACGTGTTACCAAAGATTATATTAGCTACCGCTCAGCGATAATAATCTGTGGTGTTACCTAGCTATTTTAATAGCAAATATTGGAAGCAGTGACATTTAGTACGGTGTTCTTAAACAAGCCTAAACAAGTATTAACTCGTAAGGCTCCAGTTAAACTAACTATAACGCGCATATCGTTAATAGTATTTACACTGTAATTTCCATTAATATTATTAATTACCTATGGACAGAAACCTTGATGACCAGTGCTTTTAAAGGAACTTCAAATAAATTGACTGTAACAAAATGGTGACATGACATATTATTGTTAGTAAATGTATTTTAGTTGTAAAATGATTAATAGCAAACCTTGTTAACCAGTGTAATCGCCGTTCTTTAATTATTTCCCCACTTAATTTTAATAGCTCGGTTATTCAAATAACTATTGTCTGATATAATGGGAAATTCAAATTGAAATTCGATTGGATTTTGCTGACTCACCCTATATTACCATAACTCAAAAAATTAATTAAATTAAAGAAATACATCTTTAAAACAGCATTACAGTGTATGAATGATATGTCATAAAAGAGCTTCCTTTGTTTTCATTTTTTTCCTTTCAATACAGTTACAAGCTGTCTGCCATAAAACTCATAATTAGGCAGAAAAGATTTTTACTTCATATTTTTTCAGCGGCTCACTGTACAAAGTTTCCTAAAAGCCGATCCTTGTCAGCGTTTTAATTTCTAATACGTTTAGACTATAGATTTTATGATGAATCCTTGTTTAGTTATACAAAGAGAATTTATATACTGGGCAAAATGAATTTTTTATTACTTTAATTTCTCTGATATTTTGCTTTAGATCGCAACAGGCAAAAACCAAAACTATTTCTTATAAAGAAAAATTTGTTGCTTATAAATATGATAAATATTTTTAGCCTAGGCTTTTTGTCTGCCAACAGCAAATAAATAACAAATTTTGCTGAGTTATCATATTTAGTTTTATTTTTATATTCAGGCCTAAATTACGCAAGAAGAAAGGAAAATGTAAGGAGGCTAGCTGAACATTTTTCAGGAATTTGTGATAATTAAACGTATCAAAAATGATGTTTCCAATGACAACTTGCAGCCGAACATCGCCTAGGCCAATCCGTTATTTCAAGAATTTGGGATAGGTTTTTAGAGATCTGTGACGTAACAAGGAGGCCATATTGGCTCCTTGTACGTATTACGACTGCTCGACAAGACAGTTTTTTAGTAAGAAATTCCATTTAAAACTAGGTCTTTTTCGACACTAATTAGAATATGGTCCTGGAGGGCGAATTCGAGTTTATAGGAGATGGAGATGAAGGATTTCATGGCAACATGGTTCAAGAGACTTGTCATTTTGGAGAAGGATCAATAATGGTCTTCAAAATCTTATCAACCTGGAAAAACACAACAAGATTACTCTTGCGTGGGTACCGGGACATAAGAGTATCCCAGGCAATGAGAAGGCGGACCATTTTGTTAGATAATGATTTGCTACTACATTTATTGGACCGGAACCCGTATTTGACATTACTAAGGCTTTTTACAGGTGGACAAACCATCAGCAAACTACTGCTGAGCAAACTATCTGGCAAATTAAGCAGTAACGTCCTGTTTTTACGGGACCAACACTCTATGAGAATTTATAATGAAGGACCATCATGTAGACTTTAACCTACTAGAGACCTTCAATGGTCGAATAATCCAGAAGGTCTATACCCAGAGGATAAACTATTGAACAGGCTCCTAAACGTGATTAAGGCAACCCCTAGCATGCTGTATTGTTTAATCGATCAATGATGTGGGGCGGCATTAGCCCTAAAGGAAGAACCTGACTCCTTGTAATTCAAAATAGAAATTTGGCGGGTCGTCGATTATTATGAACATTCTACAACCCCATGTGTTGGACCTATACGCAAAATTATGGTGAAAAATTCATTTTTTGATATGATAATGCACGCCCTCACTTGACCAGAAAGGTTCAAATATTTTTTTGAAGAAAACCGTTATGGATTGGCCAGTCAACAACCCTGACATATATCCCATAGAATACCTGTGAGATGAGTTAAAGAGATAAATGCGACAGAGATAAATGGCAAATTACCTACAACAGCTACTAACAATATGCCACGTTGGTGTCAAGAGGGGGACATCCCCATCAGTAAAACGTCGCACAATATTCTGAAAAAAAAATGTATTCTCATAGAATTTTATTTGAGTATATTTTTAGAAATTTAAATGGTGTTAGTAAAAAATTATTATTTTTTTGTTCTTTGTCTTCATGTCTGGTGTGCCAGATTACTTAATTATAAGATTGAGAATAATATATTTTAGTTTAAAATGAAATTACGACCATCGTTATTCTATGATTGGAGTTTTTAAAGTGGCCCCAAATTCATTTTGCGTAGTGTATATAGAAATTTTTATGAATTTTACAATTACTAAAAAAGGTACAAGTTTAACTCAGTCTGAGTAAAGGTCATATGTCTGTTTGTGAAATTAGTCATTTCAAATGAGCTTTATATTTTGTACATCATGTAAACCAGACTTATCTCTATCAACACAATTAATCAATCGTATTTTTTTTATCCACATGGTCTTCATTCGTGACCAGATACTAAGTTTTTAATCTACTTAGTATTACATTTTTTATTTGGGACCAATTAAAAACCGGTTGATTGTTGATGTATGGCCATTAAACGCTTCCAATAATTCAATGTAAATATTTTGATGTCGGAGTTTCTCTGTCTAGTAAAGCTAAAAATTAAGGAGGGAGTACCGATCTGGAGACCCGGAGTGACTTTTTCGAAACATTATGAATTAAGAAGTGTTAAAAAGTTTTGTTTAGTCGTGTGCCGGTCAGTTTAAAGCTTTTTTGAATCGTGAGTATTTGTGGAGAACCGTCGGTAATGTGAATGAAGTGGTGTAATCTTTTCTAATGTTTGCTGCATTGTCGGGTTTGTTAAGTACTATTAGTAGGAATATTAACACATAACATGCATTTTTTTATAATTAAAGATTTTTATCTCGATTTTATAAATTATATGAATATGTCAGAAAATAAGTTTTTTTTTTGATAAAGCCGTAAAATGAAAAATAAATATTTTTGGATTATGATATTACGAGAAAACCTACTAAACCAGAGGGCGTTTCTTAATTGCATGATAATACCTAAGAGTGTGAATACTTGAACGATTTTGCGAATAAAATAAATATTTTTTTAAGGAAAACCATTTTATTTTCATGATAGTCGTACATCAAACGGTATAAAATAACTTTCTAACTCTTTCATACTGCATTATCATATTATATGCTGTAATAGTCAAAGTTATAGTATATTATGTCAACCGATATAAATATGGTAAAAACTCTACCAAAAATAGTGACATACAATATATATTTCAGATTACTAGTTTGAAAATTTATTTTGGTTATAAAAGCGAGTGCGCTTGCTTTGTATGGCTCAAAATCTACTATTAATTTCTAACTTTATTTTTATTTAATAGTCACATGAGAATGAGAGTGTCTCAAATTGAAGATCATCTATATTAATCATTTTTTAGTCATTCGTTATTAAATTAGAGCACCCACGATTTTATAACCAAAATAAATTATCAAACTAGTAATCTAAAATATGAATCTAACGTATATCACTATTTTGCATATATTTTTTACCATATTTTTATATTGTTTAATATAATATATTATAACTTTGACTTTTACAACTTATAATATGAAATTAGAAAATTATTTTATTTCATGTAGTGCACGATTTTCATGAAAATAAAATTATTTTTTTTAAAAATAAAACATTATATTTATATAATTTATCACTTTTTAGTTTTCAAGACGTACGCGTGTTAGAAATCTTGACTTGGGTAAAGGATCAATCAGACTAGCCGAAACTCGAAGAGTCTCTGTTTAGTATTACATAGTTATTGTGACCCTAGGTATCACTAGAACTAAAGTAGTCGTCGAAACGCATCTAACAAATCCAAACTTATCAATCAATATAGGTTCCTAACCGTGTTATTCTTGAGATACAGAATATAAAACTTTTTTTCTAAATCTACTTTTCCTCGATGTGTTTGGGACCATTTTAGATATTTTATTAAATAAGTAGAATTGGGCAAAAATGCATTTTTTTAAGAAAAATATTTTTTTTTCTACTTCCACCGGTGGTCTCCATGCTAGAATATCCTTGAATATTTTTGAACAGAAAATGATACACCGCTGCTTTTTTTTTTAAATAATTTTTTGTTCGTAACATTGCTTTATTTCTACTAAATAAAAAGTTCACTCGCGATACTGGACCGCTGCTTATTGCAATGCCGAATGTTGGATTATTGGCATACAAATAAGTGCTTTTTATTTCTTCAACAAAAATCGTCGGTTGGTTGGAACCGTTTTTCCATTTGAGCAATGTTGTGGTGAGATCTTTCTCTATGTTTATCTGATACTGCACCAACATTTTCTTTAGTTTTAATTAAATATTACTTATAACCAGTTTTGTATGTATGACGATAGTTCTTCTACATAAAATTTGTATTTTTCGGATTTTTTAATTCCCAAAGATTACTGTAAATATTCTAAAATATATTTCATGCCTTTTTCGGTTATATCTAGGATAATTATTTGGAAGAGTTTTTTTTGACATCGATCGATTATTTTTTAAGATATTTTGCTCGCAAATTTTGAAAATGCTATTTCGAGAAAAATGGACAAATTAATTCTTAGCTGTATGCTCTTATTTTCCAAGTTCAAATAACGAAAAATGGATAGTCATCAATGATTATCTGAACTTATCCGCTATTCAGCGATTCCGGCTCCATACAGTAGCCCTTCAGCCTCCTTGTAGAGCTCATTCTGATGCATTAGGAGATCTCGGCGAGCTTTCCGAGCTTCCTTCGTGCTTGCAAAGCTTCGTCGATTCTGACGCTTTACTCGATGTTTATCAACATATGTAGCGTAAGTTTGAGTTTGTGAGCCGATTACTATTTCTAAGTCGTTCATTAGACTCAAGATGAATGAGTCAATCCGGCAGCTAAATTTGTTGCTATTTCGTTGCTTTTCACGCCAGAATGGAGATGTTTCGGAATAAAACGTCAGAGAGTAGAATTTGAAACTTTTGTAGGCGTTTTGAGTGTGGCCACCTAAACATCTTTTTTATAAATCATTCCTCGACAAGTCTTCATAAACTGGCAAAATATGTTTTGCCACTTCTGAATTGACTACATTGCGATGAGGTACTTTTGTGATGGTAGGATCAGCTTCTGGAGCCTTTTGATAAAAGCGCCAGCTATCATCGCCCGTTGGACAGTTCTCGTGCCGAGGATTTTCTTCTGTAGAACAGATATGATCATAAGTTGCCATGCTTTCTTCATTCCATATACACTATCAACGTTTCTCCTTATCGCCAAATCATAATAGATCGTAAGTTTTTTGATTAGAGAAATTTTTAATTTGCCTTTTCCTTTCCCGCCTAGTTTATGCTCTTTTTGAACGTTGCGAAGTCGCGTGCCCATTCTTTTTTGAACGTGACCAAAACATTCGCTTTTCTTTACAGTCGCCATATGGCTGTAGATCAAGAATGGATTTAAAAGTTTTTGAATCACCGTCTCCAATATATTCACAATATTTCACTCCAAATTTTTCTTCTGATCTCAAATACATTTCCTTCACGGCTTCCACCTCCATACCTCCAGCACTACCTTTATGATTTTTACTACACGTTTCTTTATATTCCTCATACCAATTTACATATTTTTCAGTATGAGTTCTGTCGCTCTAACCTACACATGCTTGGTAATAGCTTACTACAAAGTCAACAACTTTTCCTGTATAGTAACAGATAAATGTTGTTATACCGTACAAGGATTTGAAACCTCTTTTTTTTCCATATACCATCACCAGACACTTACATGCAATATATGTCTCTGACTGTATTCTTTAGAGTAATTATCAAATGATCAAAGTGAAAAAAGTGAAACTGATAACTTCTTGTTCTTTTGAATACGCATTTACCTGTCATTATGTCGAAGTGATTACTTCAAGTGATAGAACTGAAAGTGATAATGACTCAAAAGAATAGCCCTTCTCTAGTTTTTTATTTTCTTTCATTTCTTCCACGATGGTTTTTTTTGGGCACTACGTTCGAATACTTTTTCGCTCTACCATTCCGACATAAGCAGATTTACTCAAACCAGTGAATTTATCCATGAGATTGCAAAATAAATTCAAGCCATCTTTACCAATACCAAGTAGGCGAAATACCAACACAGTTCTTCGATTCACTTCGAATCCATTACATATGAAAGGCCCTGAATTGATTAGATTCTCACTACATTTTAACACAAGTTTGAATTCAAGCCCTCTATTTCCACTTTCTTGAAATTGCACATCTTTCTTACATGTATGGCAAATTAGTAACTCAGATAAAGTAGTAAATACCGTAAAAAACTCAATCAATCAGTACGCATGAGCTGCATTGTAGTGTACGTCATCGTCATCGGTAGTGGCAAGTTTTCTCGAGCTAGCACTAGTGCTCGTTTTTGAATTGTCACTATCATCTGAAGAAAACGTCTTGTTCTTGAACGGGATGCTCCAGTTTTAGATCCTCTATTTCCTTGGATAAGACTTCATTTTCAGTTACACGTTTACTCTGTGCACAGAACTATATAGACTAACGTTCGAAGCCAAACTAGTATAAAGCGTTCGAATTGTAACGGTTTTGAGTCTCAGTAGCTTCGAAGTACATGTTTATTATGAATAAACACACAAATATCTGTAAGAATTCATTTGTATATAACGAAAGGCCCTTCCAATTTTATTATAGACGGGAGAGAACGTCTTGGTACTGCCCATAGCGCTCGAGAGAGAGAGAGAGAGAGAGTGAGCTGCGCGGATCCGGCAGGTGTGCCGCAGGCGCGCTCAATGGGACCGCTCCGCTTATTTAGCTATAACTTTAGAACTATTTACAATATCGATCTAAAACCTTTTTACACATATTCTACATTGAATTTGAAAAATTTTAAGGCAATAAAAAAATCGATTTTTTGAACCGGTTACACACACTGCCCCCCTTAAGCAGACCTCTGCACTATGAGTATTTAAGGAGGGGATAGCCGCAATGTTTCAAACCCATACTACGACTTAGTTTCAGGATCATAATAATAGACTTATATCTATCATTATGAATCTATTGAGGAAGTTTTGTCTGTCCTTGGTACAATATTTTGTGGACAATTTTTCTATATCAAAATGTTTTGATAAAATGTCATAGGCATTATAATACGGCAAACTTAGAGCACGTGAGCGTGTACTTTATTAACGTCATCTTCACATGTTCTACCACGCCTAAATTCGCGGTATCACTGTTTCCCAATCTCGCAAGAAGCAGCAAAATTCCCCAAGTATTCCTCAAGTCTCGCACGTTTAAGCGAAGAACTGGTTTTGAATTGAAATTTTACAATAAACATAATTTAATTAACAGTATTAGGAGTAAGTTAGGGTGCAGCGTAAGGATCAGTCCTCATAGTTGACGTGAACGAAGTTGTGGACGAATGTTGACAGCTTTTTTACGTTCCAAGTAAACTTTCCTCTGGAGTACGGGCGTAATATTAAAAATTGTTGAATTATTTTGCCAACCGACATGTGGGAAAATAACTGACTGAGAAAGGAGTTTACTCTTCTAGGTGCAGTGGTTTAGATTAGGTGCACTATGTTAAAATTTTAAATTCAGTATGAACGTAAATTATCTCCCCTTAGCAAACTAAAAAATACACAAAATTTTTTAAAGATTTTGTAAAGTTATCAATGAATAACGCAGGTTCTCAGGCTTATTTCCAATTATAAGCAGTTATTAAAATGTAAAATTTCTCTCTTGGTATCATATTTCTTATTTTCTGCATGCCTAATATTTCCGAGAAGGTTTTAAATGATTTTTTAAGTTCTTGGTACTCTTTCTTAATAAGAGTAAACATAAGCATATCTCGGGCAAATTAATTCTTAGCCGTATGCTCTTATTTTTCAAGTATCAAATGCGACGCGATGCAATAATATGCAAATGAGTTATTCTAAAAATAGTTCAGAATAGCGTCTCACACCCTTACTTACATCATCATTGTGTTAATTCGCGTCCTTGTATTTAGTTTGATATAGGCGTGAGTTAATTCGTCTTTTTGTGGCAGTTGATTACCTCGTCCCATTTATTATAAATTATCCAACCCCAAACAAGAGTGCATCGTTGAACTTTATTCTTTATATGGCGAGGAAGCAGCTGACCGAACCCATTTAAAATTATGCCGTAAAAATAGTTAAAAAAATAAAATGCTCTCCGTGAAACATATTGTTTTAGAATCCAAAAAAGTATACACATATTTTGCCGTTATCGAGATTTCATAGTTCAGCTTAGAGCTTTTATATTCAAAATTGTATATTTTTATGACTAATTGACCTAATTCATTTTTCTCTTTTGATTAAGGTCGCGTGAGTTTATAAACTTTCAGAAAAAAATTTAAAAACCAAAAAATTCCTTGTTATATGCTTCCCCAATACATTTGTTTTCATGAGTGCCCAAATGCACGGGGAGATAATAAATTATTTTCTTTTTTCAATGATCATATTCCATTTCTAATTATGCAACAAGGTTTTTTCAAAAAAATGCTTTCTCTGTGAAATATATCATTATAGAAACCAAAAAAATTTACACGTATTTTACCGTTTTGCGAAAAATTAATTTTCAAGGTTATTGAGGTTTTAAAGTTTAGCTTAGAGCTTTTGCAGTGCCGTTCTTCGAAAAAAAAAAAATAAACGCTGTTTTCTCAAAAACTACATTTTCTTTGATGAATTTTTTTTGAGCTTTCATTATTATATGATTCGTCAATTACAATTATTTTCATGAGTGCTAAATTGCAGGGGGAGGTACAATAATTTTTTTCTTTTTTCAATGACCGATTCCATTTCAAATCATGCAATGAGATTTTTTCAAAGAAAGATGCTTCCTCCGTGAAATCTATCATTATAGAAACCAAAAAAGTTTACACGTATTTTGCCGTTTTGTGAAAAAATCACTTTCAACGAAGTTATTGAGATTAGTGTTCTTGCAGTGAAGAAAAATACCGGCATTGTTTCATCAAAAATTCTATATTTTTGTGACTAATTGACGTAATTTAATTTTCTCTTTTGATTGAGGTCACAAGTCATAAAATTCAAGAAAAAAAATTGAAAGCGGAAAAATTTCCAAAATTAACAATATGGCGGCCGGTTTTCGAAACTAAATCGAGAATTTTTTTTTACGGTTGCCTGTTATATGCTGCATTATATTAATTATTAAATTATAGAGTTATCATTTTATTTTCCAAAAGAGGTTTCGTATGATTATCAAAAATATAGAATAATATGAGCAAATATTTGCCAATAGTAACTTGTTTACGAATTCGATTTATTGGACAATTTCAACATGCATTCAAGGGATAAAATATTACACGGGGGATGATTCCTCTAGTACGAATACCTGCATGGACTTGATTTAGTACCTTAATAAGTTTATCCTACGAGTCGACTCGTCGAAGACGCTACTAGGTTACCGTGATTAGATTGTCTCCCACGCTATTTTTTTTTTCGCCAAAAGCATAATGCACTTTTCCGTGAGTCATCTCTAATTGTATCGTAATCAACACAAATTTGTAGACTCTTATATAAAACACAGTATTTAACACGAAAAATTTTCTTTACAGCAAGATAATAGCGTAATCGAGAAGTCGACGTGTAGAATAAACTGATTATGGATATTGAATCAAGTCCATGCAGGTATTCTTAATACAGAAATCATCCCTTGAATGCATGTTGAAATTGTACAATAAATCGACTTCGTAAACAAGTTGCTACTTGCAGATATTTGTTCATATTCTTCTACCTTTTGATAATCGTATGAAATCTATTTGGTAAATAAAATATATATAAAAAAATTTTTTTGGCTTTCAAATTTTTTTTCTCGAAGTGGATTCATATGACCTCAACAAGAGAAAATGAAATTACCTCAATTAGTCATAAAAATATAAAAATTTGAGTAAAACAATGAGTGTATTTTTCTTCACTGCAACAGCACTAATCTCAACTTTAAAATGTCGATAATTTTGTTGAAATTCAATTTTTCGCAAAACGACAGAATACATGTACTTTTTTTTTATAGGTTCTATAATGATATATTTCATGGAGAGATCATTTTTTTGAAAAAAACTTATTGTATAATTTGAAATGGAATAGGATCATTGAAAAAAGAAGATAATTTATTGTCTCCCCGTGAATTTTCACACTCATGGAAATAACTATATTGAAGAAGCATGTAACAAGGAACTCTCGAAAAAAAAATCATAAAAAAATGAAAGTCTTTGGTTTTTAAATTTTTTTTTGAAAGTTTATGTCTCACATGACCTTAATCAAAAAGGTAAACTGAATTAGGTCGATTAGTCATAAAAATATACAATTTTGAATAAAAAATTACTCTCATTTTCTTCAGCAAAAGCTCTAAGCTCAACTATAAAATCTCGATAACTTCCTTCAAAATGATTTTCTCACAAAACGGCAAAAATGTGTACACTTTTTTGGGTTCTAGAATAATATATTTCACGGATAAAACATTTTATTTTTTTCACTATTTTCACTGCATAATTTTAAATGAAATTGGTCCGCTAGAAAAACCATTGTCTATCACTAGTTAGGTGATTTTTATTCTGATCTTCATTTGCTCGATTGTAGTATAAGAAAAAATCGATGCTGTGTACGAACTGATAATGCAGTTCATAATGTGCCATTACCGTGAGATTGAAGCATCCACCAGCGTATGTTGATGAATATTTGGCCGAGAAGAAGCATGCTCAAGTTGGATCTCGCGTATTTTGACAATCGCTCAAAAAAGGCTTGTTTCAATCGCTGCAACGAAATTCTCTTTGCTTTTTCGGAAAAACTGGCTATCATGATAATGTGATCTCTCGCGCAACGGCTCAAATAAGTGACTTTTTGAACACTCAAAACGTGGAATCGATGAGTCATCGGCCGTACGACCCTGATTTGGTACCCAAGGCAGTTGATACGCTCAACAACCATGTTTTGGGGATATCATCTTCACAATGGCAAAAATGCTTTTCGAATTGGTTCAAACGTATGTAAAAGTGTATTGATCATCGTGGAGGATATTTTGAAAAACAATAAAATCATTTTCAATGATATATATTTGCTTTTTGTTTGTTTTTCTGGAAATGTTAATGGCTACTCTCGTATAAGAAAATGTCTACGGAATGAGCCATCCAGCACAAGAAAGAAACACAGCTGTTTCTATTTAAATAACAATCATAAAAACAATCGTTAATCGTAGAAGTAGAATATTAAAATATTGAAAATGAAGTCATATATCTCGCGACTTTTTTGGTGTAATGGACTTTGTTCTTTCGGCAGATGTTCATTTTGCACAGCTTCTTTTTGCGACAGTTGATTATCAGTGTACTTGCTTGTATTGTGTTACGTGTCACATAAATGTTTTTTGGGATCGTTGTTTCATTAACTTTTAATTTAAGTGCTGGGTAAGTCCACGTCAGATCCTACCAAAAAAATAAAACTTTTCACTTGCGATTTCTAATTTTCGTGCAGTTGCATGCGTTTATTCTATTCGGCAAATTACACCAAAAAAAAAAAAAAATTCGTTCGCAAATTAGCATTAAGCAATAATTTTTCCCATTTCTTGCTTTGTTTAAATGAGTGTAACTCCTGGACGCTTTATCTGGCAGTAAAGTTTAATGGTTTATTTTAAAATCTTCTTATTGTATTTTTTTGGATGTACTACATTTTTTTAAATTATCAAAATCGACTTTTTTTAACTGTGATATTTTTAAGTTTAAAACTTTAGATGTAAATTAGATTGGATTTTGGGATCTGTCATCTGAATGCGCTTACATGTAATTCAATATATGGATGTATTGTAATTACGTGGTGGTTATATTGTTAACGGACTTCTAAAAGGAGGTTCTCAATTCGTCGAGTATGTATGTTTTTTTATGTATGTACACCGATTACTCCGGAACGGCTGCACTGATTTGAGTGAAATTTTTTGCGTTATGTTTAGGAAGTTGCTGCTGTGGTCCCATATTTTTTTGGACAAAATTGGTGCAGTAATATCCAAGATGGCGCTGACAATATGGCGCCCAAAAAAAATAATTTTGTCCGATTTTCTCTAAAATTGGTATGGGGAAATTTTTGGGGTTGTACACAACGAATCTGAAATTATTTAAAAAAAATCAATATGGCGGATCCAATATGGCGGAAAAATAAATTAGTTTTGTCTGATTTTCTGCAAAATTGGTGTGGGTAAGTTTTCGGGGTCGCACATAATGGATCCAAAATATTTTTTAAAAATTCAGTATGGCGGACAAAAAAATTAATGTTGTCCGATTTTCTTCAAAATTGGTACGGGGAATTTTCAGGGTCGTACATAACTAATCTAAAATTATTTTAAAAAAATTCAGTATGGCGGATCTAATATGGCGGACAAAAAAAACAATTTTGTCCGATTTTCTTCAAAATTGGTACGGGGGAGTTTTCGGGGTCGCCCATAACGAATCTCAAATTATTTTTAATAAATTCAATATGGCGGATTAAATATTCTACATCTCCCGATTTTGTCTAAAATTAGTATTGGGGTATTTTTGTTAGTGTTAATTATGAATTTGAAATATTTTTTGAAAAATTCTATCTGGCAGATTCAACATGGTGTCCTAAAAATTTTACATTTTTCGATTTTCTCCCAAACTGATATAGAAGGTTCTTGAGGGTGTAAATTATGAATTTAAAAGTATATTTTGAAGATTCAATATGGCAAATTCAAGATAGCGGGCAAAAAATTTCACATTTTTCGATTTGGTTCAAAGGTGGGACTGAATCGTTTTTGAGGATGTAAATAGCGAATATAAGTCTAGAAATTTTAAATTTCCGGATTTCATTGAAAATGGGTACTAGGGGGCTTTGAAGGGTTTATATTTAGATTAGATTAAGACTTAAAATAATTTTTTTGGAATTCAATATAGCGGATGCAATATGGTGGGTTGAAAATTTTACCTTATTCGAATTTTTTCAGATTTGGTATTAGAGGGTTTTCGGGGTCATGTATTACGAATATGAAGTTTATTTTTTTAGAACTATTAGGTTGATAAAATACAATATGAGGGACAGTCTAAAATTGATATTGTGGGGTGCTTGAGGCGTATACAAACTCAATATGCAGTATAAAATATATCGAGCTAAGAAATTTACATCTCAGTTTTTTAAATATTGAAAATTGATATTGTGGGGTTCTTGAGGCGTATACAAACTCAATATGCAGTATAAAATATATCGAGCTAGGAAGTTTACGTCTCAAATCCTTTAAATATCGATATTGGGAGGTTTTAGGGCCTATATTACCAATCTAAAATTAATTTGAAATTTAAGATAGTGGATTTACTATGACAGACTAAATATTTGTTGGACACAATTTTACGGGTATTTGGAAGACTTTTGGTGGTTCATTTTACGGTGATTTACAATTTTGGATAAAATGGGTACTTTTTTGCCATCTTGGAGTCATTGCGAGGTACACTAATCTCGACTTTAGTACTTAGTTCAAATAATTTATGGATATCATAATGAATTCTAAAACTAAAAATAGAAGAATAAAATTTTTATAAAAAAAATTGAACCGACTTCTAAAAGTGCGCTAAAAAGTGAATAATAACTATAAATTTTAATATGAAATTGAACTTTTTGAAGTCGGCGCCAAATTATTTGTAAATGAAATAAATAACTACTAATATATATAAATTATGGTAACAAATAAAATATTTTTAATCTGTTTGTGCAAATCACATTTTGTCAGGTATTAGTTTGGAGCCGACTTTAAAAAGTTCAATTTCATATAAAAATGTATAGTTATTTTTCACTTTTTAGCGCACTTTTAGAAGTCGGTTCAATTCTTTTTATAAAAATTTTATATTGCTATTTATTTATTTATTCGATAAATGCTTTAATGATATAAAATTAAATTGAAAGTAATTAAGTATAATAAATCATTTTTTATACAGTTTTTGTTTCGTGGGTTTTTGGAAAGCAGTATAGAAGCTGTGCTAGTTTTCTAATCTGACAAATTGTACGTTCGACCAATTCACCTAACAGATTTTACAGAAAAAAAAATCCGAAGAGGTCATCCTTAGGCGATGTGCTTGAGATTGGAAAGCAAACAAAGATTATGGACCATGGTGGTGAAAAATTGATATGTGTGTGTACTGAGTCCCTCTGTAAAGGCAGCTGACGTTTCGATGAAATCTCAGTCATCATTTTCAAAGCTCACTGTATGGCGTCCACGAGCGAAATATATATATATATATATATATATATATATATATATATATATATATATATATATATATATATATATATATATCTGTATTATGAAATATACGACCCACGTTTTACAACTTTTTGTTTAACCATTCACCAATTGGTTATTTTTGTATGAAAATTCATAATTTTTCTAGCCGGTATAGCCACAAGCATATATACTATGAAATTGTTTTATTTGTTTGAGATAAACCGGCAGAGCTAAACCCATAACGCTAGTGACTTATTCTTTTTTGACACTCCGTGTTAAAGAACATTTTTTTATATATAACATATATAAAATCTTTTTAAAAAATTTCATATTCTTCAATAGTGTATAATAGTAGTCGTTAAAAAATAGCAAAAGTTCCTTTTTTTTCGGGCGTCTCAAGTGCCCCTGCGATCATACCCTATAGATTTAAACAATAGATTTGTTTGAAGGCTGTTTATGTTCGGTGGAGGAGAGGCCTTTTTGATGTTTGATGGACATAAACATGTTGACTTATCTTTTCTTTCAGGTTAATCGCTTGTTGTGGCTCTTTTTAGTGTTTTTAAGTGTAAGAAATTACTATGAATGCGATGTTTGCAAAAAAGAAGATTTAAAAACATATTTTTATGGTAAAGATTGTTAGATATTGTTTACATATTGAAAATAACAAAAATAATAATTTAGGCAACCATAAATTCATACTTTTGTATTCTAGATTTGACGTACCAATTATCAGATGATACTCGTTTAAATAATGCAATTAGAAAAGGATAGCATAAAATCAGTATGTTGTACCAAGAAATGAAATATCTACTATTTATCAACACTTTTTCAAATATAAATAAAAATATTACATTATTCACCGTCCAAACAACTGGGTCCTAGTCTACAGGGGTATGTTCGAAGGGATGCGGCCTTAAATCATTGATACATAGAAGATACATTATTTTATTTTATTTTTCACTTGAACACACTTAAGTAACTTTGAAATAGGCTTTATTTAAAAACATTTCATATTTTCATTAAATTAAACCGCTTTTTAAAGTGAATTAATGAACAAATAGCAATAAATAATAGTTACATAAAAACGCCATATAAATTAAATTACAAAAAGTACGGTTTATAAGTCGAACAGACAGGCGCTTCCAGAAATTAAGAGCATTATTCTGGTTTCAGTACATGGGAGTTTAAAATTGAGCTTACTTGAATTTAAATAAATAAACAATCTGAAAATTAATCGTATTTGATTTAAAGATTAAGTTGATTTAGGTACATAAGTGCCCTTTTGCCCATTTCTTTTTCTAAGAAATATGTCAGTACTTTTAATTAAAAAATTAAGTTTGCTGTTTTCTAACTGAAAAATTGTTTTTATCCATTTTATGTGTTATCGTACCATATTTTTATTACAATTACTGGAAAGGTATTTTAAAACCTATAAAAACCGATATAATAAAACATTTTGGCTAAACTCGCTGAGTAGTAATAATATAAGCTAGTAAAAACTCAAATATAATTTTATGGGTAAACGGTAAGTTAAACTATTAGGTGTATTTGTACAGTAAATAATGAATGAGTGCTGATGCAACAGAATAACCTGAAATCATGCTTAGAAATAATTAAGGTCATTACTACAGTCACAGATTAAATCATCTTACAGATGTGACAGCTTTGATGGTGTCTTTGAAGTTGAAGGATCCAATTTTCGCAATCTTGCTTACCTCACAACCCGCTATATTATACTGGAAAAAATTGTTAAAATTTGATAGAATGGTAGAATGGAAGGGCTCGAAATAAACCCGGACAAGGCCGAGATGTTTCCCATTACAAAAAAGAGGAAAACGTGAAGACTGCATACAATTATATTGATGGAAAGGACCCTTCAATACAAGAGAACAGTTGAATACCTGGGAATAATTCTGGATTCTCGATTGAGCTGGAATAATCATATTGAGGCTCGCACCAAGAAGACATATGTGCTTTATGGGCTTGTAAATTAACCTTTGGGGATTGACACCCAAAGTGCTATATTAAATATACACTATGGTGATACATCCGCCGCTATTGTATGGTGATCTAGTAGAAGAAAACACAAACACCGTTTTCCACTTGACGAAGTTCAAAGAATAGCTTGTGTAGAAATAATGAGTCCGATGAGGGCTGCTCCCACTAGGGCTCTGGGGGTCCTAATGAGTTTAATTCCTCTCCACTTACACATAGAGAACGAGGCCCTGAAGACTATTTGTCATCTCAGTTGTCTGGGGCATTTCGTAATTGGAACTGGCTACTACTTATGTGGCCGAGAGACATTTCCATCAGTCCTCATGCAACAGATACATAGCGTCGATTTCGAAATCCAACCATTCTCTTGAGATACTTTTGCTAAGCAGGGAGGATTGGAAGTAGAAGTTAGATCTTCCGAGCAAGATGAAAAAGTTGGAATCGGAGTTTTGGGAAGCAGCACGGGAGTCATTCGGACAGCGTGCAACGATCTTTCAAGCGGAAATTTATGCTATCTTGCAGTGTGGCCATCTCCATGAGAGGAATTTGAAAATACATTTTTACTCAGACAGTAGGACTGCAATACTGGCACTAAAGTCTAATGTCGTAACTTCCTGACTGTTGTCTTGAGTGCAAGAATATACTGAATAGGTTGACAGGGAACGGCTGCACAGTCAGGCTTGTGTGGGTCCCGGGTCACTCAGGTTTACACGAGAATGAGGAAGCGGATCGTTTGGCAAAAATGGGGTCCCCGATTGAACCATACGGGCCCCAATCAATTCTACTTGCGCCAGTTACCGTTGATTAACAGGAATTAAAATTGTTCCTGGAAAGTAAATTTATGGAATCTTGGAGATATGCTTCTGGAATAAGGTGTGCCAAGAAACATAAAACTGGACCAAATGCACGACTTTTTAGAGAGCTCTTCTCCTTGTGCAGATGATATCTAGATGAGGATGAAATTGTTGACCATGTCCTCAAAGAGCTAACAACACTCACCGGACTCTGATACATTTCGGATATACAGTATTGTCACCTTCAGGTAACGAGGCTGCTTGGTTTTGCAAAGTCGGTCGGCCTCGAATAACTTGCAGCCATGGTGGGATGTAATGGGCTCCACGAGGAGTAGACATCAAAGATCTAATGTCACCATCTTGTAACAGTGATAATAATAATTAAAATTAAGAAGAAATGCTACAATATATAATTGTCCATTGGTAAAAAGTAAAAAATAAAAAGCCCTCTTTTTTTTTTAACAGAGAAAAAACTGATTTCTTTGTAATAAAACAAATTAGTTATTTTTATTTTTCTTGTTGTTTATAGGTTCCTAATGATTTGAGAGAACTGTATGTAGAATGTATATTAAGAATTTTCTACAAATATCTGTAACAAAATTTTATTTTTCGTTAGTCATCTAGGCACTTCGTACTGGCCACTGTGTGTGTTATCGAAGGCCCTCGACAAGGAATGACGTCCTGTTTATGGTCAATTATAGTTATTTCAAGCCAATTTTTTTATGAATTCATAGTGATTTGCATATATTTTTAAAACTGACTATTAATTGTTATAAAATTCAGAAATTGATTGTGAATTTTGATTAAAAAAATCGCTACAATCACGTCTTCATTTCAAAACTGTCACTTAACATTCATTGAAATCATCTACAAGCCCAGCTCAGTAACGTATATTTGTGATCCAACAACGCAGAGGACCTAATATCGTCCAACATTACAGCCTGCTTGGAACCCATTAATGATATTAAGCAAGTAATCCAACAGTTACTCAAGTGCAGTGGCGGATCCAAGGGGGACGATCTCCCCAAGCTCTGAACTCAGGAAAATAGACTCGACTCTGCCTCTTACATTAGGAATATAAGTGGAACCCATTAATGATATTAAGCAAGTAATCCAACAGCCACTCAAGCGCAGTGGAGGATCCAAGGGGGACGATCTCCCCAAGCTCTGAACTCAGGAAAATAGACTCGACTCTGCCTCTTACATTAGGAATATAAGTGCTGTTGGCACCCCCTCCTCCCATCGACAACTCGCGTTCGCTTGATATAGCTCCTCCCAAGAGCCTTGAATTCAGAAAAATAGTCCCGAACTTACCTAGGAACGTGAATCTTGTTGGCATCCCCTCCCCGCCGATAACTGCCCCCCCCCCCCGCCGTTCACAACTTGCTTTCACTTGTCATACTGTATTTTTATGATATCCTTCCCCCCCCCCCCCAAAGAGAGAGGATTGGATCCGCGGCGGCTAAAGCGTCGTGTAGGCTAAGCTTAAGTTGTAGTTAAACATAGGTTAATCATCATCTTTTTTGTTCATAACATTATTGGCAATATTTAAATACTTATGGGATTTTTAGGGAGTCACAAACTGGATAGTTGCGACATCCAGTCACGGAAAGCACACAAAATTTATATATGATAATTTCACGTAAAATATATAAAAAGCTAATAGAAAACAATACGACGGAACTTACACGGTTAAGTTAGATTGAATCCGATAGAAATCCGCATAGCAATTTGTTTTTGACAGGAACGCCTTTTGTCTCATCTGGTTAAAATAAATAATTTCTCACTTTCAGTTTCTCCCAGTGTAATAGAGGGTAGCGAAACAAGCAAGGTCACGAGATTTGGTTTTGGGTGGAAGGCTTTTTGTTACATCTGTGTAATCTACAGAGATAATTTTAGAAAATTTCGCTGTTCATCTGGTGATTTAATTGCTGCCTAGGTGTCTAATCTTTGTGTTGTTGACATGCTTTTAGCTACATAGCTTTGTAGTCTACTGTTAAGTGTAGCGATAAGAAACTCAAAACTAAATATATCATTACAAGAATTTTGTTGTATATAGTTGGATAAAAAAATACAACTGGTAAGAATAACACCAGTATACGTTCTAAATTTGAGTTGTAATTGCACTTTTTATAAAATTTTATAAAATATATATGCACGTGTCCCGGTGATAATACTGTTCAATTTTAAATGCTTAGCCTTAAAGACGATAGAAAGAAGAATTTTTTCAATTTCAATGTAAATATGTAAATGACGAATCAAGGTGAGATGACTGACGATAAAAACCGTCAAAGAGAGGAAACACTCAAGTAAAGTGAACCAACTGTTCACCTCATTCTCATCAATATTTACAAATACTTAAAATTTACTCACTTTGGTCACTACATTTCAAGATAAAAAAAATTTAATTACGGAAATTCAAATGATGTTAATTCAATTGTTATATCCACCGAAATTTAGCTATATTGTTTCTACATAAATTGTGAGTGTCTCAAGATAACAAACTTTTAACATCTATGAATTACAATCACAATCATAAGTGGTGAAAAAAAAATATTGTTACCGTCTAGACTCGACGCCATGTGACTTTGCACTTTTCTCCTATATTAAGAAGCAGGATCTATATCGTCTGTCCGATGTCAAACCAATAAATACATTAGAGGAGATATGAGTTATTTTCTTAAAGGAGTTCTGAAAAGCCGTTTTCGTAGCTGGTTGCAATCTTTGCAAGACTGCTAAGCGGCCAACGGGGATTATTTAAAAAAAATTTTAAAGGCGTCAGAACTTATGTAGTAATCTACGTATATATATATATATATATATATATATATATATATATATATATATATATATATATATATATATTTGTTTATTTATTTATATATTTTATATCTGCAATTGCTTTAAGTTCCCAAGTTATGATACAAAATAATCCCCAACAAATCAACTTTCAGAAAACACAAAAATTAATAATTTTTATGAGATTTTCTTACTTATTGACTTATATTTCTTTTCATAACATAAAATTATTAACTTTTATGGATTAGTAAAAATAACGTATTTCGAAACAGTTACATATATAAAGAAGTTTTGCTTACGCATTAGTTAGAACAAAATTAAAATACTCAGTGACCGTAAACCTAGATAAAAGACCTTAACATATATATACAGGGTGATTCAAAAATCGATCACGAAACTTAAGGGGGTGATTCTACTTGACAAAATAAGGGTAGAGCTTCATATAATTTTTTTTCAAAATGTCATTCGTTTTCGAGTTACAAGCCGTCCAAGTTCAAGTTTTTATTTTTTGTTTTTTGAATTACTCGCTTACAGGAAAACCGATTTGACTAATATTTGAAAGATAGGCTAAGTCTTCTGCGCTTCATCATTTTAGTAACAATTCACATTGATTGTTTGCCGCTAGAGGGCACTTTACCTACATTGAAAATTGTTTTTTTGTCATAATTTTCTAGTGTTGACAGCTACAGTAGTTTTTGGCATAATTTCTGAAAGACTGATGCCAGGCCTTTAAAAAAGGTGCTCCTTATTTACATCGCTAAACCCAACGGTTTAGACGTAAATCACCCTTAAAAATTAAGTGGTAAATTTACTTTTCTCATTTCATTACCACCAGCTACCAGGTAAATAGCTATCAAAGTATACTAGAGCTGCCAGTTTAACATCAAATAAATTCGCTTTTTAAACTATTTAATTTATAATCTTAAAATAACTAATAATGGCTAATCAGTAAATATTCATATTATGGATTATTGCGATATACATTTAATTGATAAAAATTAATGAAACAGTACTAAACAAACTAAAAAAGATTCTCAAAATGTCCCCCATTTTCTTCCATACATTTCCTAACACTCTTCAAAAAATGTCGCCTAACTCGATGAAAAATTCCTGGTGTTTCTTTAATAATTTGGCACTTTTCGATTATCCTGAAGCGAAGATCCTCGACGTTGATTACTGGAATATCGTACACCAATTGTTTCAAATGACCCCAAAAGAAAAAATCCATAGGATTAAGGTCTGGTGACCTCGCTGCCCATGCCAATGGTCCACTTCGTCCTATCCATCGCTCAGGATACGTTGCATTCAAATACTGTCGGACACGTATACTAAAGTGGGGCGGAGCTCCGTCTTGGAGGATCCACATGTTGGCCCTTACTTCCAATGGCACATCTTCCAGATACAATGGGAGACGATTTTGGATAAAATCTAAGTATACGTCACCAGTTAATGGGCCATCAAAGAAATGAGGACCAATAAGGTAATCTCCTATTATCCCTGCCCACACATTTAGTGAAAATCTACGCTGATGTTTCGTTTCTACCACATTGTTTGGGTTCTCGTAAGCATATGTGTGGATGTTGTGTAGATTTGTTATGCCATCACGAGTGAAACCAGCTTCGTCAGTGAATAATATGACGCCAATTAATCGATTATCGTGTTCATACTTAGCTAGGATCTGATTGCACATTTCCAACCGTCTCGGCCGATCATCGTCATAAAGAGCCTGCACCTTTTTTGAATGAAACGGGTAGAGTTGTTCTTCTCTTAGTATCCTCCATGAACTAGCCTGACAGAGCCGCACTTCATTCCCAATTTTTCTAGTACTAATACCTGGATTATCTTCAATAATTTCAAGCACTCTTTCTTCTTGTTGCACGTTTCTAGCAGTTCTAGGTCTTCCCCTATTTCCATTATAACTTTTAAAGGAACCACATTCCGCAAGCCTCCTGTGCACACTGGAAAATGTTTGAGCATGAGGGATATTTCTTTCCGGATAACTCTCCATATAATATCTTCTTGCCAACTCTGCATTACCATTTGCTTTTCCATAACAAAAATGGATATCACAATATTCGATATTTGAATATTGGTGATTAGCCATTATTAGTTATTTTAAGATTATAAATTAAATAGTTTAAAAAGCGAATTTATTTGATGTTAAACTGACAGCTCTAGTATACTTTGATAGCTATTTACCTGGTAGCTGGTGGTAATGAAATGAGAAAAGTAAATTTACCACTTAATTTCTAAGGGTGATTTACGTCTAAACCGTTGGGTTTAGCGATGTAAATAAAGAGCCCCTTTTTTAAAGGCCTGGCATCAGTCTTTCAGAAATTATGCCAAAAACTACTGTAGCTGTCAACACTAGAAAATTATGACAAAAAAACAATTTTCAATGTAGGTAAAGTGCCCTCTAGCGGCAAACAATCAATGTGAATTGTTACTAAAATGATGAAGCGCAGAAGACTTAGCCTATCTTTCAAATATTAGTCAAATCGGTTTTCCTGTAAGCGAGTAATTCAAAAAACAAAAAATAAAAACTTGAACTTGGACGGCTTGTAACTCGAAAACGAATGACATTTTGAAAAAAAATTATATGAAGCTCTACCCTTATTTTGTCAAGTAGAATCACCTCCTTAAGTTTCGTGATCGATTTTTGAATCACCCTGTATATATATATATATATATATATATATATATATATATATATATATATATATATATATATATATATATATGTTAGAAGCTGGTTTAACTGACGTGTCTGGCTTTTAAGTTTTGTTACTGATTTTAAAAAAGCATATAAGTATTTTGTGTGCATCGTTTCCTTTTGATAATTGTTATTGGTTATCGTTGATTAGGACTTGTTTGTTGTCTAACAAAATTACAGGAGGTTTTAAATATTAAAAAACGCAATTTAGTACAAAAGTACAAAATATCCAAAAGTTTGTCATGAACTTGCAAAATAAGTTATCTGTAATAATGTGTTTATTGGAAAACACAGTAAATTGTGATTAATTATCATCGTGTGGGGACGAAACCGTTGACATTTAATCGTGAGTTTACACAATATAAAAAATAATTTAAAAAACCATTTTTTTAAAGGTTACTTACATTTACTTTTTATTTAAATTAAGGATTATTTAGTGCTAATAAAATAGATTGCATTAATAAACTTTTTACTCAAATTTTAATATTTTTTCCTTTAATTTTTTTTAGATAACTTAAATCTGTGTACTAGTTTTTTGATATGTTTCAACAACTATTTTGGAAAAATTGACCCGAATAGCTCTAAATTCTGAGTTTGTTAGCACCCTTAAAATCTAAGGTTTTTAACTAATTGACCCTAGAAAGATAATTTTACGTTTCTAACACAGAGCGCGTTGGCTGTCTTAGCCAACTAGTTCGTTGGGCAGAGCTACTATACCGTGAGTCGGATAAATATCTAGATATAGCTATGGCGTGCGTCCGCGAGACGTATGATTATTTTAGCCTTTATTTATGTTGTTTTTTGTTTACTTATAATATTGTATCATAAGTGCAAGGCAGAAAGCGTTGAATTATAAAGTTAAAGATTTTTTAAATCATAATGAAGATGATACATCTCAGGAAATTCCTAGCGAAGTGGAAGATCACTTCGCTAGAGATGATCATATGGAAAATAACATAATAGATGAATTGTTCATGTCCAAAGTGTTTTGTAACAATCCAAGTTGATCTTTGAAATCACGCATACCAAAAAAGTCTATATGTTGTGAACATAATAAAGATATGTGTTATGAATGAGTCTTATATATAAGAGATTATGCCAATTTTCTATAAAAGGACTGATTAACATTTATAAATATAAAAAGTAACAAAAATTTAAATATACTCTTGGTCATATACAATTTTTTAAATAGTAGACATTCAATTGTTTATTGATTTCTAAGAGGTCTTTATGATTCATGTTCTAACTTTCAAATGTCTATCAGGTCGACAAGAAAGTAATTTCGATTTTATGGTGTGAAATAAAACTATTTTTTTTTATATACAAACAATAAACTTTAATCAATTAATATTTTCTATTTTGTTCACCTTTCTGGCAGTTTCATGATTCCGCGCTCATACACCTTGTTTCTATTGTAGCATTCAGATCCGATCGGCCCGATCCAATGCAGTTACATTCACTTGGCACGTTAAAAACGAAAGCGAATTGAAATAACAAGTATGTCAGTAATCGATTTCTTCCTTTTTTGTTAAAACTGAACCTATCATTTTTATGAAACAGGTAGTTAGAAAATGTTTTATTTTTTCTTGAGTAAAATATCACAAACAGAAGCAGAAAAAGAAATAAAAAGGCAAGAATAGGGATGAAATTGAATATTTTTGAATTCTTTTAAAGAAATTAACTTTATATATCTTTTTTGCAATATAATTGGGCACACTTACGTACCTGAACTAGTTTATAGTTGTTGCCATCTTTAAAGAGAGACCAGCTGGCATATCTTTCTTTTCAATACCATTTCCTTCTTTTACTTTAAAGAATTGGAATAGGGACTAGTGAATCGGATGGAGCAGTTTTTGATAGAAACGCATTTGATTTTAAAAAGTCTCCATGCGATAATTCCGATTTGATCGACATTTTACGTTAGAAGGGCATAGGAAGTTGGTCTTTATAAGCAAAAAAGTAAACTAAGTTCGATTTAAGGTCATCATCATTTGTGAAAGTTTTACTATTCAAAGAGTTTTGCAAATTCGAAATAAATGGTAATCAGATGGTGCCAGGTCAGGGCTGTACGGGGATGTGACATAACTTCCCAGCCAAGGTACAATAATTATGATGAAAAACGATCCTTTTGCGTTTTGCCAATTTCAGGTTATTTTTTTTATTATTTTATCTAGTTTCATTAGATGTTGACAGTAAACATCTGAATTGATTGCCCGACCTCTTGGAAGCAGCTCAAAATACACAACACCTTTCTAGGGCCACCAAATTGACAGCATGACCTTTTCTGAATTCAATTAAGCTTTAGATGTGATTTGTGCTAGTTCATCATGCTTGGACTATGATCGTTCTTGAATAGTGTTACTGTAGATGGACCCTTTTATTCATCAGCAGTGATAATTCTTTCCGAAAAAGGGTCGGTTTCATTACGCGTGGGATGCATATGGCAAATATTGATTCGTTGTGTTAAGTAAATTTCTTTCAATTCATGCCGAACCCAAATATTAAGCTTCTTAGCGCGTCTAAGACATTTTGAGTGATTTTCAATGGTTGTGTGCGATACATTTAAATTCCTTTTAATCGCTTGATCAGTTATATGACGATTTTCTTCAATTATGGCTTTGATTTGGTCATCATTATTTTCAGTAGGTCGACCAGAACGTTGGTTATCTTTGAGTGAAAAATCTCCAGAATGGTATTTTTAAAATCAAATCTGACACGTTATGCAATCAATACCATAAACTTCTTATATCTTTCTTTGTAAGCCTCAGCAGCTTTCTTTCCTGTACGGAAATAAAAAAGTAAAATATGGCGAAAATGTTTGTGTTTGCACTCCATGTTAAAATTGACCCTAAACTAAGAGCTATAAACAAAATTACGCACAAGGTGCTTCTAAAGTAACCTAAATGTAATTGACATCAAATGGCAAATGGAAAAAACCATAAGAGTGACAGAATTCCTTCTAACCAATTTCATCGCTCTCTATGTGTGACACCGGAAAATACTTTCTCGTTGACCCAGTAAATATATTAAATAAACTACTGTTTTATTTGTTTTAATAATACCTAAATTATTTAATAAAAACCTAAAGGCTGGTAAAAAATTCATAGCATTTGTTATATTCATAATAATATAGCATATATTTCTGAGACGCAAATTTAACGCCATCTATAACATATTATCTTTCCAGGGTTAAAGTAGGGTTATTGACTGACAAAATGACCGACACGCATGTATGTGCAATAATTAATTTGGTCACAAGTCAACCGACTATTAACGTATTTACGACTGTGAATAAATCTAAGCTACTTTATATAATCAAAAAATATATTGAATACCATGAAAATTGTCTTTAGTTTTGGTATGTACTTTAATTTAATTTTTGATCCCTTAGATTCGTAAAATTTACATTATGTGGTCGTGTTCTATTGCGGTATAAACTTCTAAAATACATTGCCCCGTATTCCCAGAAAAACAACTTGACTAAAATTGCCGTTGGTTTTTCAAAAATATCGGCGCCGCTCCGCACGAATTTCACTGGAAATTTTATGCAATTAATAATAAACAATCTTTTCCGCTTAAATAAACACACAATTTGCATACCAGCACACTATAGTTTATTTTTTTTTTGCAGTTGAGCACCTGACTTACTGTTGCCACAACTTTAAGTTTTACTACCAGCACCGTACTTTTTAAGTTAAGAAGAAAAATATGCTGATTCACTGCTAGTTCTGCATTAGTGATCTGTGATTTTTAATTAAGGTGTGAAGAATCTTGCAATTGTGAAAATGGAGGAACGAGTGTACAGTAGTGACCTGAGCTATCCCAAAGAAGCAAAAAAGTGCCTCATATATAGAATTTTCGGTAAGTATTTTTTTCATAGTAAAATATACAAATCTATGTACTTTTTTATTCATTAAATAACTTTGGTGGTCCTTACAAGCACTCAGATTTATTTAATAGATTTATCATTACTCAATACACTTTGCATTACATTTGTAAGTCTTCAATTATTTCTTTGGAGAAAAGGCTAAAGCGCTAAAAAAGCTATTAAGACACCGTAGTACAGGCTGTCTTAAATAATATGTGCCACTATTGCTGTCTCCGAAATCGTAATATACGTTGCCTTCATAATACTTTTGCAGTGTTGCTGCCGTTTTTGAGATATTAGGGAAAGTATAAAAATTGCTGAATATTTATTCCCGTAATAACTTGACAACTATTGACGTAAGCCAAAAAAGTTCTTTAAAATGGCGTCGCCGATTTTTCAAATTAATGTTTAATTTTTGAAATGTTACTGCTAACTCACTCTTTATAATGCGGACCTGAACTTTTTATTTTATGTTTGAAAAGGAAATTTATTGTGTTATTATCATGTCTAACATGAATATATTTTCTTACATTTTGATCTTAGAAAATCATCAGGAAATGTTTTCAAAAATAGTCTTTCGAATGGCAATTTTTTTGCATACCTTTTCTAAATAAAAATATTTTACCACAAACACGTTTCTAAAAGATCGAGATATTACAAACAATAACGCAATAAAAGTTGTTAAATCTGTTAAACCTATCAATTTTAAATTCGATGTACATGTTTTACAACCGGTTATTTAGTTGTTAAAGTCAGGTTAGTCTTAATTTGTTTAAAAATTAAATTAGAACAAACCTAGATCACATTAAAGCCAAAGTTTAAAAAATTAAAATGATATTACAAAGTGTAACAGTATTTAGATATAAACGTTTAAAGATTTAACAAAGAAACTCTAAAAAATAAAATTTTGACGATAAACGAAACTATTGTAAATTATGCCGTTAAAAATATTCAAAGTTTCTAAGTCCATTTAGCAATAGATAATCTACAATTTTTTCTGTTTTCCGTAAACCCCTCTCTTCCTATTGAATTTTTACAATTTTATCAAGTTACATGTATTTTTAACCGGTTAAGTTTGAGTGGTATGAAAAATGTTAACGTAACAACAGACACTGTTGACGTTTCTCATAATATCTCAGATACGGTGTCGCGCAACTCGCTCTGCCGCATTATGCGTTTTATCACCAAACCAAGGCTTGACCCAGACCTAAGCAATTTGATAGGGTTTATTGTAGGGTGGAAAATAAAAAGTTTCAGTTGCAACCTTTATTAATTAAAATGACCCAAAATTAAATCTTGTAAAATTCCAACATAAATACCAAAAAAAAAATCAATCCTTATATTCTACTCATCAAATTTTATGGCAGGTGAAGGACGATGAACAAACCGCAATAATCGCTAGAGCTTCTATTTATTCTTTCGGTGGATCGTTCATCACCTGCCATAAAATTTGGCAATAGTTAGAAAATACTTTGATGGATAAAGGATTGGCCTGATGCTTTGATTGCAAATTTTCAATATTTGACTTCTAATTGGTTAGGTTTAATCTCAAATCTTCTCGGTCAGTGATTTTCAATTTGGTTCTTTTTTTTTGTAAGATGATTGATAACCGCGCTGAAATCCCTTTCCACGAGGTATGAAGATGAAAAACTTTCATGAGATCATCCATAATGCAGGATAAGTAGCAAATAAGTCTTTTTGAAATCAAAATTGCTGATATCCTTTTCTTAAGTGCGCCTTAAGTTATTCATTAGAACTTATTCCGATCAGTTTTTCTTGTAATATGACATCTGATTCATCGATGTCACCATATCCATATGGGTTGATAATCCACTGTTATTTTTCCATGGTCAAAACATGTTGAACATAGGCTGAGACGTCATTATCCTAGTAGCAATCTGTGACAAGTTGGGAAACTGGGAAAATTTGCATTGTCCAATATTTTGCTTCACAAAATTAATTCTAGCAACGCAGCTGCACATTAACCTCGTTAAATTAGGTAAACAAATCTGTTAAATAGGCAATGTTAAAAATTGACCCCCTGCGCAGTTCGATATGAAAGAATAATTGATGAAAGTTATCATTTTCTTCACACAACTGCAAAAATAACCTAGAATTCAATGCAATGATCCGAATTTTGTTAACTGTGTTTATGACGAGTTGAATAGATTGATGCAATCTGTTATTTAGATTTTTAGCAATTAAATGCGAACACCCCGGGTATATTTTGTTTTAAACGGCTTATAAAATCACGGTAACGCTCAACCATGGCAGGTGCTCCATCTGTTGCTTCTGATATTATATTAGATAAAGTAAGTTTGAAAGTAGTTTTTAAGATCAGATAAAAGTCACTGGATCTTTTTAACAGTTTTTTTTTTCAAATCCGCCATTGCATAACCTTTAATTTAAAAAAAAATCTTATTAGCATTATCCCAAGTGGCGAAACTTGATTTTCAGAAAAATTAGGTCCAAATATCTCAGAGCGCGCTGCTGCCCACCTTAATCACCTAAACGTCCTCCAGTTATCCGTGAACCCACTGCTGCCCCGTTAAAAGGCTTAGGCATTCACTGGGAAGACAGGGGGTGTTATCGCACCCGTTGGGAGCCCACGATCAAGCCTATTAGAAAAATATATTAAAAATGCTCTTTTGGAGATATATCACGTTTTATATTTTTCTAAGGTTAAGACATAAAATTTTCTGCACCAATGGAAAACTGAGAAAAAATACATATTTAGCAAACATTTTTTAGAATAATTTCACTATCGAAAACACGAGTTCAAAACTGTGTGATGTTGATTGCCTCATGTACATGCTCTGGAGATTGAAATGATTAATGCCATATACAAATCCCTAGGTTCCATTTCAGTCTTTAGATTTGAGAAGTTTGTGCTATATATCGAAATTAAAGATTTTACAGAATTTATGTCACAGATACTATTTTTGTCGGTTGATATTGTAACTAATTTTTCTACCCAATTATACATAGATATGTATTAATTTTGTTTCGTAGCTAAACAATTTGTAGAAGAGAACTAGACGTAATTTTTTGTTGTGTTTTTGGTGGGATTACTTGATATCCTATTTCCTACAAAAGTTAATGCCATTACTGGTTGAGAAACGCAAAGACGCAATTTTTAAAATAAACTCTTGGACAACACAACAATATATGAAATTATCCAAAAAATTAATTTATTTTTTTCTTATGTCACTTTTGAAGTTTATCGAGTATTTTAATCTGGCTATAAACATTTTGTTTCGTTGTTAATGACAGCAATCAAAATAATTGGTTTAGATTTAAAGAATTTTTTTAAAGTTAAACAATTTTGTGCAATTCTTGATATACGTTTTTGTTTAAAATTAAACTTATAATTTATTTGCTTTTTTGAAAGTAATACGCTTTTGATGGTAGATTGTTTTATTTGTGACTCCGAAAAATGAATCGAAAAAGGAATTTAACTGAGGAGGTAGTGCGAGCATCAGTTTTATTGAAGGAGGGGTATTGTCAGAGTTATATTGCCAAGTTGTTAGGCAAACATCGTTCCACAATAAGTCGTATGATAAGACATTTGATTGAAGTAGAAACTTATTTGAGAAGGCCGGGGCAAGGGCGAAAACGATGCAGTAACGACCGAGATGAACGTTTTCTTAGACAATATGCTTTAAGAAACAGGACTGCCACTAGTTCTATGAACAGAAACGAACTTGAAGCTACCCGCAATGTCGCAATTTCTTCTAGAACAGTTAGAAGATGGTTAAATGAAGCTGAGTTAGACCTTAGGAGACCAGCCACTGCGTCCTTGCTTCCTAGAGGGAACAGAGTTGCCAGGTTACATGTTGTTCGAAACCATCAAAATTGGTCTGTGGATGATTGGAAACAAGTTTTTTTCATAGATGAAACTAGGGTTAGCCTAAAACATCCAGATAGTCGTGAGCGCGTATGGCGAAGACCAGGAGAGAGGTTTGCTACTTGCAAATTTCTGCAAGAATTCCATTTGGCGGTGACCCTGTTATGTTCTGTGGTGGCATCTGCTTTGACGTTCGCACAGAATTAGTTCCTGCCCGTACGAGATCTATGAATGCTGTCTTGAGAATATTGTTGTAGAGCATGGGACCCAATTTTTTGTTTATGCAAGACAACGCTCGATCTTACGTGGCTAGGGAGGAAGTCGATTATCTTAATCAAGGTGGTATACCAATTATGTAATGGTCACCAAAAAGCCCGGATCTGAATCCGATCGAACATGTTCGGGATTACCTAAAAAGGAATGTAAAACGTTATATACTTGCACCTAGAAACCTGAGGGAACTTGAAAATGCAGTTATCACCTATGGGAACAAATTTCTCAAGATTTTATCCAAAATTTAATTAGAAGCATGTCTAGGCGCATAAATGCTGTAGAGTAGGCAATACACGCTACTAGTGTCCCAGTTAAACCATTCATTTATTTCTCTCATCATTTCATAATTTCAACGGTTTTGTTATTAGGTTTTAAGAATAATTTTAATTCAAATCTTAACAGACATATTGTAGCAAATTCACTTTTAAAGTATCCGAAAATGTTTTTTCTAATTTCTAGTGAAACTAATGTCCATAAAAAACTATTTAAATTAATTAATTATAGCGATTTGTATGATGAACTTTAAACTTTATTATCCCTCCTAAGAGTTTTCTTAAAATTATTTAAAATTAAATTTCTCTTCAAAATTATCTTTTCGTTGATTCCTCCAATTAGCGAAGTTTTGGTTTCTTGTGTTAGAAAACGAATTAAATATATTAATATATAAAAATTATTATATACCGATCATTTCAATTTTAAAGTCATTTTATGACTTATAACTGATTATGGTCTGTTGCGCAATATTTCACCTAATATAAATAGTTTGCTAATACATAGTTGCTAAAAAACGTCTGCTATAAATGTATCATAAAAACAAATAATCCTCTGATAATACATTTATTCCTTACGCAACGGGCGCACTGGGTACAACTGTAGTAAATGAGTAATTTCCATTTTACATATATGTATTTACTTATTATAATCATGACTATCAAATAAAGTTGATATTTTAAGGAAATTGTATTGACTCCAATATTTAAGCTTGTGTTAGTGGTTATCAGGTTTAAAGTGCTTGTTTCTTGTTTTATTATAATTTTTTAATGAAAAGTGATGGGATTATTAAGGAAATTATTTGCATATACAGTGGGTAAGTTTGAGAGTTTTGTTTTTAACATAAGTTTGTTCTTATCTTATTTGCAACTTCGCGAAATGGTTAGTTTATTGACAATAACTTCGGAAAATAACATATCTGATATGTCTAATTTTTTTTCGGTTCACTTATAGATAAGTTGCTTTTAAGTAATGTATATATTGTTTTTTCGGAACTACAAAAGAAGATGTAACAAATTTTCGAAAGTTAATATCCCAAAAATCTTTAAAACTTTTCCTTCTAATTCGGTAACATTCACTAATTTTAATATAGATTTAAGTTGACAAAAATGGTTTAAATTAATATGTGCAATAATAAATCAATTACTTGTTGAATCTCAAAAATACACTATAAAAATCGTCTTCCTTCGTAAGGGAATCGGAAAAAGTTGCAAACTTTTTTCTCCCTTCGTTTTGGAATCATAAAAGATTACGTTAATTGTTATGCAGTGATTGTTTTTAAATAAAAAAAAACAGAATTTGGGGTGTTAAATAATCGTCAACCATAAGTAATTACTTTTTCTCGTTTGGCAGAACTGTTTTTGACGCAATTGCGTTTAAAATCGAATTCAGTTTGTTTCTAAACTTCACCTATTTCGAATTGTAATTTAAAAACAATTGCAATTAAATTTAAATTGAATGGCGTCATGCCGACAAACAAAAGACTTTACCCCCTAATTGACTAACATAGTGTTAACTTTAAAACAAGTTTAAGTTGAAAGTAGAAGGTTTAATTTGATAGGGACAACAAGAAGTCAAGCAAGCTCTGGATCTTAAAAGTACAAGGATAAAAATATTCTTTTTTATTACTAAATCGGCAAAAATGGAAAATTTGGTTTATTTTCATTATCATTCTTATTATCGATTTCCAGCTTTATCTCTAGGTGTTTATCCTAATATTCCTATTTAAGCATTTATTTGTTCATATATGCAAAATAAATTATAACAATATTATAATAAGAAAAACGAAACTAATCAACTAGAAGATTTAACGTACAAGGTAACTAGATCGTGTTTAATTCTTAAACGTGCTATGCTGTTTGTTCAAAATCTCGAATTTCTTGCTTTAGAACACAACAGTCGCCTCAAAATCAACGTTATTTGTTTTTAACATAAGTTTGTCCTAATCTTGTTTGAAACTTCACAAAATGGCTATTTTATTGACAATAGATTTTTAAAATAACATATCTGATATTTGCAATTTTTTTTTTCGATTAAATTATAGATAAGTTGCTTTTAAGTAAGGTATATATTACCTTTTCGGAACCACAAAAGATGCAACAATTGTCGAAAGTTCCTAAATATCGTTAAAACTTTGCGCTCTAATTCAGTAACATTTACTAATTTTAATATAGAATGATTTAAATTGATAAGTGTAATAATAATTTAATTGATCTTTGAATCTCAAAAATACACTCTAGGTGTATTTTTTTAATTATAACGATTTCATAAGCAATGCTTTTTATTCGCCATTTTCTTTTTTTTACTCTTATATTTATCCATTTTTATTGTTAAAGTTATGAGAATTTCTTTTCATTTTGGAATCTTAAAAAATTATGTTAATTGTTATGCGATTATTGTTTTTAAATTTAAAAAAAGGAAATTCGGTATGTTAAATAACCGTCAACTATAAGTAATTCCTTTTTTCTTGTTTGGCAGAGTTGTTTTTGACGCAATTGCATTTAAATTCGAATTCAGCTGTTTGTTTCTAAATTTCACCTATTTCGAATTGTGATTTAAAAACAATTGAAATTAAATTTAGATAGAATGGCGTGATGCCGACAAACAAAAAACCTTACCCGTTAATTCACATAGTTTTAACTTTAAAACAAGTTTAAGTTGAAAGTAGAGCGTTTAATTTGATAGGGGCAAAAGGAAGTCAAGCAAGCTCTGAACCTTAAAAATACAAGATTAATACTAAATCGGCAAAAATGGAAAATTTTGTTTAATTTAATTAGATAGTTATTTCTATTACCGATTCCACTTAAGTTACTAAACATTTCCATAATTTTAGTAAAAGTTGTCACCTGTAGCGCGTTGTTGTTTTTTATCTTCTTGTAAAATATAAGTAATGTTTCTGTAATAGAAGGACAAATAAAATTTTTATTTTTAAAGGTAGATTGAAAATAAACACTTTAACGAAAGGATGTATGTATGTATTCGTCCCTTTTTAATATTCTTTCGGAAAATGGTTGCAATATTTGCAAGTCTTTTTGGGTAAATGAAGTTCCTGTTCCGTGACTAACGAAACAGTGCGCTCTTTTTGTATCTAAAAGAAAAATCCCTACAGTCTTTAGAAAAATATAGCTACGTGATTATAACATACTCTGCACCTGATATTCTAGCTGTCTTAAATTTGTTTCTCTTATAGTTTTCTGGTTTTGCTTTCTTTTTTTCTGGCATTTTCAATTATTTTTATTCAACCATTTTACAACGAACGTTTATCGAACTCTTCAAAATATTTTACAGTGAACATGTGAACAAATCAGTTGTGACAATAACGTTCACTACGCTTTGAAAGACTTACCAAGAAAGGTTCGCATATCGCGTTGTAAGCGACAGACTGGTGGAGGAAGATTCTAAGTCATCCACTTACATTTTTTATGCATACAACTAACAAAATTAGTAGCAAATATTTACATAGTGGTAAATGCCACTAATCTCTTTTTTGTCTAAAATGGAGCAGTTTAATATGTACAAGGAATTTACTTCAGAAAGGTAATTTTCACAAAAAGTGATTTAAGCCTTTTTTTGCATAAATTGATTCAATTGTTCTCCTGATAGCAACAGTAACAAAAATAGTCTCTGGTGCCTAATAGAAGTGAAAGTAAAGGCACTTAGTTTATATGTATTATCCTTTCAAGCAGAGAAAAGGAAATAATATATACAAACAGTTTGTTTCCTGCAAATACAACTCTGGTTCTCTCTCCATATGCGTTTCGACCACCTTATGGTCTCGTCAATGGAGCTGTATCAAACCGAGAGCAACATTCGCAGGAAACAACTGCTATAGAAAATATAAATTCCAAAGTCGTAGAAAAATATCGCCAGTTCAAAAGACATCGATACAATCGCCGGAGTATAGCGGAATTTTTAAAAAATCAAAATTTCAGTAAGACATAAAGAAATCTATTTGCCGTATTTAAATAGTTGTTTATCTGTATTATCCTTTCAAGCAGAGAAACGGAAAAAATATATTCAACAGTTTGGTTCCTGCAAATACAACTCTGGTCCACCTTCCATACGCGTTTCGACCACCTTATGGTCTCGTGAGTGGAGCTCTAATGATCCGAGAGCAGCATTCGCAGGAAACAACTGCAGGTTCTTAATACCCCACCGACATACTTTGAAATTTATATTTCATATAGCAGTTGTATGCAGGGGTGGATCCAAGGGTTTCGAGTTCAGAAAAAGATACTCTCCTGGGTGCTGCATTAGAAGCGCGGATGTCACTACCCCCCCCCCCTTCCCGTCAACTTTGAATCAATTCTCTCCACTCGCTTTTGCTTGTCATACTGTGCTGTCTTATATACAAATGGAGTGAGGATATCCCACCCACACCCAAAGAGAGAGGCTGGGTCCGCCACTGCTGGTATCGTTAAATTACTGAATAAACTTAGAAAAGACACATGTCATTACTGACAGGTCTGAATATTTCTGACTTATATTACAGTTTTAGATTTATTTCGTCATTTTATATAAAATTATTCTTCTTACATATTAAATAGGTAGCGTAAAAGATTGAAGTATAAGAACTTTTTTTTTGTATTTATTTACACAGAACATTATTAACGAGTTAAAAGCAGAACAATAAAATATTAAGCTCTGTAACTTTGGACTAATACGGTACACAACAATAATTTTTGGACCCAGAAATATTTTGAACTTCTATATCATGGATTGATGGAATTTTCACGTTATATCAAATCAATGAATTCTCTCAGTACTTTACGTATATTTTGGTTATTAAGAAAGTCAGTATGTTAAAAATTTATTAAAATAGGTCCGGAAGTTGGCAGGAGCCACATACACTAATATTTCAAGGGCGTTCAGGGTATCTATGGAAAAATTAGTTTAAATCGTGGGAAAAATATGTTAATTTGAAACCCGATACAATCGTTCAGTTTATGCTAAATTGCTATGAATTATTAATTAAATGTTATAAGCAAGGTGAAGGTTAAATTTAGAAGTACAGTTGTTTGTTAAAATAGTGAGTTATGTTACATTATATAAGTCACGCAAGAAAAAGTGTAGCTCGCGAGCTCGACGGGTGAGTAGCCCTATTTTTTTAGGCGAAGTTTAAAAACAAATACAACACATTATTTAATCATCAATATTTATTTTGTCCCCTTCAGAGTATTTTCTGTTCGACGCGATACATATATGCCAACAGGGGCGGATCCAGCCTATCTCTTTGGGGGGGGGGGGGGCGGTGATATCAGAAAAGTACACTATGGCAAGCGAAAGCAAGTTGTCGACGGGGGGGGGGGGGGGGTAGACACCAGCAACATTTCTAGTGTAAAAAAGCAGGGTCGGGTCCATTTTGTTGAATTTGAAGCTCTTGAAGAGGGGGGGGGGCGATCACAAGAAAAAAAAAGTTGTCAGTAGGGGAAGGATGCGAGCAGCATACACATTTCTAGTATAAGAGGCAGAATCGGGTCTATTTTCCTGAACTCAAAGCTCTTGGGAAGGGGAGGGACGATCGCAAAAAAAAACGAGTTGTCAACGGGGAGGGAGTGCCAGCAGCATACATATTCCTAATATAAAAGGCAGAATCGGTTCTATTTTCCTAAACTTGGGAAGGGGAGGGACGATCGCAAGCATACACATTCCTATACTCTATTCAAGAACTAGAGAGAGTAATAAAACTGGTACCGAAACCTCCAACGTACCTGCTCCAGTGCAGCAGGTAACTGAGGACTGCCGTAAATCTAATTATATTTAATTATATTTAAATATTATAAGCTTTTATAAATTTACTGCAACAATAAAATTTCTGATAGTTCAATTTAATTTCTGTCAGTGAGCAAAGTACACCTTACAGTGTGTCCTTAATGGTTATATATTATTTGAGATTAGTGAGATAGCGAAAAGATATGGTTTCCAAAATCATTAAACCAAGGAATTTTTTCTCAACGAAAAACTTTTTACAATGAATGTTTATGATGCCTTAAGACATCAATATCCCGATAATAATGTTAAAAGCTCGGTTGAGATGTGTTCCAACATGACAGGAGTTGGAAATTCTACTATGTACCGAATACTGAAGGAGAAAAAAACCACTGGAATTGTTAGTACTCCCAAGCCACATTCAATCATATGCAGACGAAAAACCTCGTTGAAAGAAGAGATGTAAACTGCAATAAAAGGAGTTATACATACATTTTATTATGAGAAGCAGATCCCAACCGTCGACAAAAGATCGTTCGGAAATGTCCGTTGGAGAAGGAAATATCTCTCTCAAGTGAAAGGTAGAGTTACTAGAAATAACACAACTTACAGAATTAGTAATTTAACTGAACCTTTGAAAGATTTTTTGAATAAAGTTACTGCAGAAAATTGGGAAAAATCCATATAATAAAAGAATAAAAGGAAATGTGGAAACTCGGTCTTATGATCGGTGAGATAGAGCCACCAATTATAATTAATTTGAGCGAAGATAGCTTCACTGACTTTGATTGTTGTGATTGTTAAATTGTCATTCTGCAGATGGTTTACGAAATAAATAAACTGAAACGTCAAATGCCCTAAAAATGTTTTTAATTAATAATAAAATCACCGATAGTCCCAAAAAATTTTACTATTATATGGAAGAATTTATTTTTTTATATATGTTTAACTTCTTGTATTTTTGACAATGGGTATTTTGTAAGTAATTAATAATAAATTATAACTTAGGATTTTTTGAGAGAAAAAGGCTACGTTTTAGTCTGAATGTGCCTAAAACGGCTTCTATGCCAAAATTAAAAATAATAAAAATACAGTTGTGATTTGTGTTAAATATGTCAAAATTATCTATATGTATGTGGATTATTAAGAAACCATAAGAAATAAAATAATATTTTAAAAACTTTTATTTTAAGTTGATTACCGAAATAATATTCTATGCCATAAATACTTAGTGATAAAAGAAACCTCCTTCCGACGCCTATGACAAGGATTAAAATCCTTTTTTAACAATTCACACCTCCAAATATCTATTGTTATCCAACCCAAATACTCCATTATTATAGACCGGTATTTTTAATTATAAAATTTCTAACCCATTCCTATGAAAAATATATGTGTCTAACAGATTTTGCCAGATACCGGACTAACGGAACACAGGTAGTTTGCGAAGAAAAAAAGGGGTTAAAAACGATTTATTACTCTCTTTAGTTCTTGAATAAACTATAGTATAAGAGGCAAAATCGAGTCTATTTGCCTGAACTCAAAGTTCTTGGGGGGGGGGGGGCGATCGCCCCCACCGCCCCCCCTTGGATCCGCGCCTGTATACCAATGATATTTCCATTGCTCAAGCGCCCGTGTACATACTTTGAATTGATATTGATTGAGTTTTTGACTAAACACCCACGAATAGCGTGAGAAGTGTCTGCATTGTAGTATAACTAACTGTTGTGCCATATTTTTGGCCGTTTTTTGAGTCTAGCCTCGCACAAATGATGTATAAGGGCTAAATAATATTCCTTATTTACCTTTTAACCCTCCGAGGGGAATTCTTGGTAAACCATGCTTTGATAATCTAAGAAAACGGAGAGCACGACTTTGATTTTTTACTGCTTTAATTTGCTCTTTTTAACCTTTACTCTTCTACTAGCCTCCATTCCGATGATTGTTACGATGTTTCCACGAAAAACTTGCATATTCACATCCCATTACCGATAATAATACATTTTAATAAGTTTGGGTCGCTGGCTGCATTGAAAATCATATCAGAAGCGACCGACGTTCAATGCTGTTTTTAGAGAAAATTCATTTTTTTTTGATATCAGGCTAGAAGCGATGCATTCGTAGCCTAATTTTTCGACCAAAACCACACGGCATTGAGTTTATAACATTCTAAACTCAGGTGCCAAACCTCTAAGCGAGATGGGTCTGTTCTCAAGCACCGTAGCCTTTGCTTAAGTAACGTGTTCGTCAGTTAATGTTGATAGCCATCCAAGATTTGGATTTTTTCGACGTTTTCACGGCCCATAGTGGCTTACTAGGATGATTCTTTTCTTGAAGAGGGGAGAAATGAGGCTCATGGTGGGATCTTCATGGAATTGGCCTCGCGGATGAGTCGGTATGCATATTCTCAAAGTGCCCGGCACTCGACAGACTGAGGCAGACACATTTTGGGGATACAATAATATCACCCGAAGTTGTCAGGCAAGGTCAGGTAACGGGGATGGGGTTGGGTTCGCAAATTTAATCGACCTTGAATGACTTGTAGTCATGGCGAGATGTATTGGGCTCAACGAGGCCTAGGCATCGGAAGTCGAGTATCACCACTGCTAATCATTCACTCACTAATTCAATTAGCTTAGCTGGACAAACAACTGATTATTTATTCCCAAAATATTTGTTTGTTGCATCGGGTTAATTAATTCTCTCTAATAAGAGTGATTTACTGAGTGTAAAAAAATCGAAAAACTGGATTTTCCCGAAAACAGCTTCAATTTTTTTTAGGGAAAATTTGAACAAACATTCCACACTGATAAATAATTGATCACAAACGTGAAAGTCCTTTTCTATTTACATGTTACATATGTTTGAACTTTATATAGAAAACTATTAGATTTATCGAAATATAATATTTAATAAAAGTAGATAGAGTAACATGGTTATGTCAGTTTAGTAATATTAAATCGACCTAGCAGCTTAAGTATAAAAAATTCCAGGCCGCCAATTAACCTGGTATCTAATGAAGGCTGAGTTCCTATTTGACGCTTAAACTTAGATTTAAACCTGTATCTTATTAAATATATATTTTTTAATTTTATTAAATTTTACAATTTAAAATAAACGATCATTTTCCACATATACTCAAATGGACATTACTGCAGAAATATTCATCCGACAACAGCTATTGATGGTTCATTTTTAAGCCTTCTTTACGACGATTCTTTTAATATGCAACACATGTGATATAATGAAAAAACAAAATTAAAAAAAATAAAAAAATTTTTAGAAACCGATTGTAAAAAAAAATATTTGTTTGAAAATCTGAGAAAAAACTTTAAAATTCTTAGTAGTTTAGTTAAGTTGTTACCAAATTTTAATTATGGGATCTCAATGGGCTCAATGAGCGTCTTTAAACCATTTAAATGTATAATTATTAGTTGCTAGTTAAAGCATTATTAATAAAAGATACCTGCAGGAGATCTGCTTGAGATGGGTAAGTATATGAAAATGATGGATCATGTGGGCAAAGAATTGAAATTTAGACTTGTCCTCTATCCAGATTTTTTCAAAAATGCAACCACATAAGGTTCATTGTTATCTCCGAAAATTTGGCAGCACCATATAGTTGCTGTTTATCTGTATTAGCCGGGGTTGATATAATGTTTGTTTTTTTTGTGACCTTTTTTGAGAAGAATCTGTACTTTACGAACGAATCAGCTGAACAGTATAGAAACAAAAAGAAATTTCCTGAACTTGTGTTATAATGAAGAATATTTTTAAGTTAAGGCAGAACAGCGTGTTTTTCTCTACGTCTCGTGACAAAGAACCTTGTGATTTAAGCAGAACCATCAAAGAACTTGCTGCTAAAATCAATCTACAGATACCATATGAAAAACAAACATAAACTCCAAGACAACTTGAAGAATGAGCTATTAAATTAATTTCTATCATTCGTGAAGAATATATTTTGACGAAAGACATTTAGAAAGATCGTTTTGGAAAAGCCCCCATAATATCAGAAAATGCCACATTTTCATATCCTATTACCAGAATGAAATTTTCTTTAAGTTGGAAGATGAAGGAAATGAGGGGATTCGTAATAATAGTATGTAATGGGCACTTTACATTTTAGAAAAAAATACTAATAAAGGAAAAGTGCTAATATCAATTCTTCATCCATATGATCCATTTGCTTGGAGCTTAAGCAGATTGTCAATGGTTTTTTCTGTTATCCCAGCTGACCGAACATACAATTAAAAAGGTGAGGAAACGTCATGAAACAAATGACTATGTAAAAAAATTGTTTTATTATTTACTCAAGCTGCTTTATTATATTGTATTAACGCTGTTTATGTTAATTAATAGCGCTGTTTATTATAACCACGTTAAAATTATAATACAAGCAACGTAGATTTAGAGGGGGAGTAATTTATTATAACATCGAAGTCTATTAGGATTTCATAATCAAATTTTAGTTACATTTTGAATGAATGAAAAAAAGTAGTGACACTTGATCTTCGATGCCTTGGCTTCGTTGGGTCCTTTACCTCTCACCATGGTTGCAAGTTATTCAAGGCTGATCGTCTTTACGAATCCAAATAGCCTTCTTAACTGAACTTGCCTAATGATTTCAGGTGACAATATTGTATCTCCGAAATATCTCTGCCTCAATCCGTTGAGGGCTGCAAACTTTCTGAGGACATGGTCAACAATTTCATCCTCTTTTAGACACCGTCTGCACATTGAGTCATCCATGATAACAAGTCCTATGAATATGGTCTCGCCGGTGACAATGTTTTGTTAGTAATCCCACCACGATTCGCAGTTCTTTTTCTCTCTAAAGAGTGGAGCTCCCTAGTAAGTCGTGTGCTAGTTCCAGTTATATATTCCTTGGCACAGCTCATTCTAAGAACATTCCTCTACCATTCAATAAATTTATTTTCTAGCAATGATTTTAATACCCTTTTACCAAAGATAATTGGAATAGATAGAATTGATTGCGATTCGTATGGTTTACTCGCTGACCCCATCTTTGCGCCAGACGATCGGTTTCCTCGTTCCCGTATGACTTGGGAGCCACATGAGCCTGATTGTGCAACCGTTCCTTATCAGATTATACAGTATGCTCTTGCACTCAGACACCAGTTGCGTTATTATGATACTAAGCTTCAGTGAAGGCCCTACTGTCTGAGCATATGTTTATTGTCTTATTCTTGTTTATGTTCCTCTCACGGAGATGACCACATTACAGAATAGCATAAATTTCTGCTTTAAAGATCGTTGCATGTTGTCCGAGAGAGTAAAACTCTCTGATTCCCGTACTTCTACCGAATATTCCGGCTCAAGCTTTTTGATATAGTCGAAATCCATTTGTAACCACCAGGATCCATTTCTCGAAGATTTCGCACCTCCTCCCAATCCTCTCTGCTAGGCAAAAGTATCTCAAGAAAGTGGTTGGGTTTTAAAATCCGCGCCATATAGTCTATTTGTATGGAGAGTGATGGATGTCTCTCCATCATTCTTCACCAGCCACATGAGTTGTGACTACCTAACAATTTTTTTTCTAGATTTTAAAAAATACCATTTTTTGAAAAATCAAATTTTGAGCCGTCATGCATTTTATATCAAAAGAAAGACCTAAAATGGTTTCAAAATGAACCATTAATCCTTGTCGTTGAATGAACCTTTCTCATTTCAGTAAAGGTAGAAATAGAAAAAATCATGGCTTTTACCAATTTCAAAATTTGGTAAAAAAAACAGTGGTTCAAAATATCGCAAAATTTCTTTACTTTTCGGTATCGTTGCATGAATAAATGAAAGTTTATAAATTGCTGTAGAAATACGAGATATCGAGGTTTAGATTTTGATGTAATTTGACATGGAATGATCTTGGTTCCTTTATTGATATACGAGTGAGTACCTGGGGATGAAGTGCGATAAATATCAATTATTTTACGTATTTCGCCTCTAAGATTTAAAAAAATTTTCTCGATTGAAATCATACAAGTTTTAAATTACCTACTCTAGACGACCGTGCTCTATATACCTACATACGTAAGTTAAATTATAAAATAAGGTTGAAGTCAAGGTAAAATGAATAGCAATATCGTGTTACAAGTTTTATTTCATTCGAATGGTTTTAAATATCGCAGTAACATTCCAGATGATAATCCGAATTTTAATTACAAATAAACATTTTTGGTACCTATAGAATGTTGCAGAGAGCAGAGTATAGCTGAAACAAGAAATTTTGCCAGTTTCATTTCAGATATTAATAAATCATTCAAAGTGACATTCAGCTACATTTATCACTTTAAACATTTCATAGTATTAAAGTGGAAATTTGTTTTTTCTGTTTATATACAATTTTATTTTATTTTGTCACTTATCCGCTAACATTGAGTTTGTTAACATCATGTTCTTCCAGAATAAGTTTGTTACTTTAAAATCTACCTGAATCAATTATTGTATAGCGAAATTCGTCATAGGTTTTTAGCAAATTAAATATAGTGGACATTTTAGACAACTCTTAATCTCGCATTTAACTTTCAAGTTTAGTTTAACGTGTTTGTGGCTTCTCTACGCGCCGACATTTTTTTTTAAATAAAATATCTTCCAGCTGCTAAATAATGCTTTTGCAATATTTCCTTCTTGCCACCACTCCAAATCACCATAGTTTCTTTCATGCCGGGACAAGAGCATGATATCTGACCGGAAGGAGAATTTTCTTACCTTTAAGTAGCCATCTTTGTTATAGTCTTTTAATGACGAGCCTACCTTTGAGGATGATGTCTTGGTTCCTAAGCGATGTTGGAAAACATACATTTTAATATAGTTTTAGAATACATATGAGTGCAACAAACAATTCTTGAGATAGATTTTAATCCGAATTTTTCTTTTTTATTCGTTGTCCCTTCTTTTTCTTTGCCATATTCTCTCAATGCTTGCAACCCCTTTTAATTTAAACTTTTTTTTGTTTGAGCTCATTGATTCTTTTATTTTCTCTCTTTTGAAAATTTCTTGTTTTCTTTTCTAATGGTATTTTTGGACTCAGAAAAGGCTTCCACTATTCTCTTAAATATTACGACGATTTCAATTATATTGTTGTTTGATAAGGAAAAACAGCGTAATAAACACTTTCCAGTAATCGGTACTTCAAATACCTACGTGTGGAACGAATAAACAATTTTTTTCATGGCCAAATGCAAATAGATTAATACTTAAGGATCGGTAAGTAAAACCTTGTTCACAGACAATTCATATCTACCCTATGAAAAATGTAATTAAATAAATATATGTTGGATTCCGTTCGGGATAACCGAATCGTTGGTATACTTCTGAGACTAAATAAAAAATGCTTTGATATTCAAATAAAATATTGTGGTGTACCCAAATTAGCTAATGTCAACGAAAAACTTATAATCCAAACATATCAACTGAGCCGAGCAAAAAACGTCTAACTGACACTGTGATTTACCCATGAGGTAGGCTATTTCTTCAGCTCTGAATAATCGCCTAAAGACTTGCTTCTGTCCGTATGTTACACAACGTAGGCCAAGCGAATTAAAACATGCAAATTTCTCGGCAGATGGAAGTCAAGAATTTTTATTTACGCAAAAGTAGAAGGGCTCGAAGGAGACCGACTAAAAATGACTTTCGATTCGTCCTTGAGGTCGATTATTAAGATCACTTCAAATCTTTCATTTATACAAAAAATTCAGAAATGCTGCCTTTTACATGACAGTATGTCAATGGGTTCTAGAGGTAGATGATTTCAAATCCGGTGTTAGATGTTCAAAATTCAAAATGGCGAATCGAATATGGCTAACCAGAAACCAAAAAAGTGAAAATTTGGATAGCTACATTTTTTTATATTCTACGTAGAATTATGAGTAAAAATAGTCTATGGTGCTTTTTTGATTGGGTGTACCATTCTCTTTCGGTTATTAGTGGGCACACATTATCTATACAGTTTCTAAAGTTCTAAAGCTATCTAGTAAGCAAGAAATCATTACAGTTCAGTTTCCTTAAGCAGTATGTTACTTTTTTAGGTTTCTGCCCAAATTTCAATAATTTTTGTAGAAATATAATTCTGGGAAATCATCATACTTCACTTTTCAATAATTCATCACGAAAGTAGATTGACGCTCTCGCCATTGGATTTGGTACTCGCCATGTTAATAATTCAAAACATACTTATTGGGGTTTCAGATTCATTGTTTAATCGGATAGACTGCTACTGAAAGCGATGGAAAGTAACAATCTGTAACATTTAATCATATATAATCCAATAATATATTACCTAATTACCTTCGGATTCGCGAGCGATCACAGTCCAAGCGAACAAATTCATAGGGTTACCAGTAAAATCACAAGAATCTCGGAAGAAGAGATATTTTCAGCATAAATTATTTGATATCAATCAGGCATTTGACAAAGTATAGCATATTAGCCTAGTATTCAAAATTAAATATCATATCTAGAAAACTGCCACTTTTTGGTAGCTCTGAATAATACAGATGTCTTTGTCCCATCAATGCTATGGTTTCATAGGGAAGTCTTTTGGCCCCTTTCTTTATCTTTTTTATCTCCGACCTGCCTTCCAATGATAGTAGTATTATTGATACACGGCTATTCTGACCTCATCTGCCATCTCCAAATTATTAAAACTAACTACTAAATCCTCCACAGCAGCACTCTCCAAAGAATTTTGACAAAAGGGTTGAACTTTCATGTTGCTTATAACACCCAGCTTACAATGGCGTTGCAAACAAACTTCTTAGATCGTGTCATCTCTCGTTTTAGACACCAAAACTGACTCTCAAAAAGATTTCACCCGTTTTGAATTAGGTTTTTTTAAAGTAAGGTCTGTACCATAGGGACGCCCAGGGGTCAATTGCGATTTTTAAGGGGTTCATATCAAGGGGAAAAATTGGGGGTGCGATAGATCATCAAAATTTAGGCCTTTCGTAAATGTCATAATGCACCTAACAAAAATTGTGCCTGTCTACTGTACTTACGTAATACTTGACGAAGTTACCTATCTATATATTAATTAAGTATATTTCATTAAATTGTATAAGTATTCGCTTTGTGGTCACAATATTTGTAACTTATAAGTTTATAAGTTAGCGTATTTGATAGGTATTTATTGCCCTCATACTTGCGATAGCAAACATGGCTAGGCTTGAGTAAGTAAGGCGGTGCAGATTTGCACGCTGTTCATTCGTTTTCTGAATTTTCAAAAGAAAAGTGGTAACCAAATATTTTCAAAAATAAAAATAAACTAAATATACAAGGTAAAATAAATCAAAATTGTCCTGTTTGGTAGTCTGGATATAATAAGTACATTTCGTAATAACATTATTATTTTTTAATTCCTACGAGAGTCGAATTGCCGATCATGATTTAAGGTAAGGGTCATTCGATATTTTAATCTATCGCTTACACCAGTATTATTTTGTTAGTTTTTTCGTTTTAGCAATTGGTATGATTTACTTTCTGTCTTTTCTTCTTGCTTTCTGTCTGAATCTTTATAGACAAAATTCAATGGCACATGATTCCCCTGAATCTAACTATAAGACGAATGACCGCCATTAAGATTAAAATAATGTCTTACATGGGGAATGCTGACAGGATAATAACGTTTCGGCCGTTTCGTTCGATATTTAAATGTCTTGAACACAGATTTTACAACCAGATTTGAGGGTGTTTTGACCAGTGGATATTAACCCTTGTGTTGAATTAAATAGATCAGAATAAGTACTAACGAACGATTATGTAGTTTTTTGCTTCCTGCTGCTTATCCTGCATTATGGATGAATGAAGAAAGTTTTTGATATCTTTTCCATCTCGATAACCTCGTGGAAAGAGGTTTCAGTGCGGTTGCCAATTTTCTTACAAAAAAAAAGGATCAGACTGGAAATCACTGATCGATGACATTTAAACGTAAAACTGAAAATTTGTTATCAAAGCTTCAGGCCCATCCCTCCCATTAAAAATATTTTAAACTAGCGTCAAAGTTTATGGCAGAAGGGGAACGGTGCGTCGGAAGAAAAAATTTGACGCTACAGCGATTATGCATGCTGTGCATCGTCCCCCACCAGTCATAAGATTTGACGAGTAGAATAAAACGAATGATTTGTGTATTTAATTTACAATATATACAAACTTTACACAAGATTTAATTTTGTGTTGTTTTAATTAATAAAGGTATGAACCATAACTCAAACATTTTTTTAATTTTAATATTTCCTACTCTACAGTAAACTTTATCATAAAACGCACAAGGTAGCGGTGCGCGTTGTACGGCACCGTTTCGGAGGTTTTATGAAAAACGTCAGCAGTATCTGTTGTTACATTGACATTTTTCATATTATTCGCGACTCATCGTGTTGTGCGTACGATTATCAGACTATGGCTTCATCTATCAAAAACATGTTTGAGTTGATACAGCTGTATAAATCCAATATTGGGAAGGCACTTTAAGAACTCGGAGAAGAAAGTAAACACCCGATTTGTGAAATCCAGTTTTCTTTACTCCAAAACGTATTCCAAAATTTCATTGAAGGAATACATATGTGCCAACAACCCATAATGTTAATGTAGATTTTTTTTCCTATCAGTTATTCTTTGGTTATAAAGAATAATGAAAACTTGTATCGAATGTGCTTTCTAAGTTGTAACCTTTCCTTTTGATTTCTCTGCTATTTAGAAAAATATTTTCTAGGTTTTATAGCACCTTCTTGTTCTGTGTGTCTTGAATTTAAAAATTATGTTTTTCATGTAGCTGTTTCATCTCAAAGATGAAGCATGACTTGACTTCAAAACGATCGCAAAAATACGTCTTATTGTCAAACTTAATGATTAGTTCAGTAACGATCAAGGTCTGTTACTCGAACCAGGTTTTAATAAACTAAATAAACTTTTCTTTTGTAATGTTACTATTTCAATATTTACCAGAGACATGACTTATAAATTAATAAGTGTATCGAACTTTTATTTGATTATTTAATTTATACATGAAAAATAATTAGATATTTATTTTTAGATACTATTTTTCAAAGCTGTAAAGGTTACTTTTAGGTTTAAATGCTTTACCCGAAAACGTAGGAATCGAATAAATTTGTTTGAAAAAATATCATAATAACAACGATGATAGTTGTTAATCAAAACATAATTTACTCAGAATTCTTGCTTTTTGATTAAGGAATCTAGGTTATTAAGTACATATTTACTTGATTTTTCTCAAGTGCTGGACATGTCACTACTTAACTCGAGATTTGAGGAGCGTGTAAAACTGTTTTATTTAATTTTAAAAAATACCGTAGATACAGACAAATTAAGAAATTTATATAGCCATACTCACTAAAAGGTTTCAGTTCTAAACCAGATCTCGTTGCCATAGAAATTAGATCGTCCAACTGACCAGTTTTGTTTTGCTTTTATACGTTCTGTCCGGAAATAAATGGGATTTGAGAAAAGAAACACACAAAACGTTATTTATTTATCAATATTTATTTTGTTCCCTTCAAAGCATTTTCTATTCGAGGCAATATTCTTTCCGACTTTTTTTCCACTCTTCAAATGCGCTTTGTGGCATAGTCTTAACTTCACGCAGCAAATTTTTTTTCTGTCTTTCATGGTGTCAAAATGATGTCCTCGCAGTGGCAACTTCAGTACGTGGACAAAAAAGTCTCTCGATGACACATCAGGTGAACACTGTGCTTGTGAAATGATTTTTTTTGTGAGCCACATTTCTAGCTATTTCTTACATATGGTTTCACACAAACGTCGCATAACTGCTGCATAATATTGCTCATTTTTCGAAAACAATGAGTTTTTTTTTGTCTGTGCTCTTCTTTTAGGCCTCAATTATGATGTGTCGATGTCAAACTCATATACCCATATCTCTTGGCCAGTCAAGAAATTTGGGTCGCTGGCTGCGTTGTTCTTCTGTCGGTTGGATAGGAAAAGAAAACAACCTCTTGAGTCTTGTATTTTTAAGATTCTAAGCTTGACTGACTAGTGGTTTCATTTGTTAATTTAAATCGTTTAGTGTCAACTTAGACCAGTTTTAAAATTAGACTATGTTATTGACTTACGAGAAAAGCTTAACCTATTGACATTTTCTAATTTTCAATATTTTACTCTACGTTTTTAAAACTAGTAACGATGAACCTTACTGATTCAGGAAGTATAAGAAATAAAATTAAACAATCGTGGTCAGCGTCACGAAAGAGTTTGACGAAGTTTTTGAAGAAAACAATTTAAAATGGAATTTGGATTTCTGTTGTGAAGTATTGTATATATGACCATTCAAGACTGTATAAAATAAAAAAAAAATGACTTAAAATCAGTTAAATCTCCATTCTTAATAAGTAAAATTAGTATACAGGGTATCCGATACCTCCTAATTTATCGAGAGCATACAAGGGAGGTTAAAATAACTTTACTTTGTTAAAGAAAAAAAATCCTAAAATGCCCCTTAATGGAGATACAAAGCCCTAAAGGGGTACCCAGCGATTTTACCCTATCGGCTCGGTTTTGAACCGACTTATTAGCATACTCTGCGTAAGAATATTTTCTCATTTTTTAATTTTTTTTTACTTGAAGGCGATTTTGGCAAGTTCCGTCAATAGTCATTCATTATATAGATATTAACAATAACAACCTGATTTTTACCTGTTTGTGTTTAGCATTAGTAACTTTTGAGTGTTTTGCATAAAAACCGATTTATCTCAAAAACCTCCAGTTTTATTGAAATAAACTAAGGGTACCTCTTTTGAAGAGGAATGATCAAAGTATTTAAAAAATCAGTTTTCCGCTCTGTAAAATAACACCTGTCAACAATTAGGTCCAACGAGTGTAGCTGCAAGTCCGTTCCTAACTTCTGTGATGATCTAAAACATCTACTGTAGTATGCTTTAATGAGTCTTTATGGCCTTAAAATTGCATTAAATTATACAAGTCGGTATAAAGCATAGAGTGGATAAGGTAAATTGCTGGGTACCTCTTTAGAACTTTGTATCTCCGCTAAGGGGCACTTTAGGAATTATTTTCCTATGACAAAGTAGGGTTGTTTTGACATTCCCTATGTACGCTCTCAAGAAATTTGGAGGTGCCTGCTGGATACCCTATACTATTTGTGTTTGATACTTGCTTGATCGTTTCCTGTGAAATAAGGTGATCTCAGAAAGGACTTAACTGATTTGGATAGTATTTCTTCCACCATTTGGAAGTATATTTTTGCCAGGGGATGTATCTTTGATGGTAATAGCATGGAAATCTTGACACTGTTGACATTGATTACATTTGCATTACAATGTCAAAGCAACAGTGCATCGTTATATTAAAAGATAATCGTTGATATCATAAAATAAAACAAAATTGTCCAAATTATATAGGTAATTAAAATATTTTTTTTTTTGGTGGGCCGATAAGCTTGTTATTGTTTTTATTTCTGCTGTGCAGTTTTGGTTTACGTTGCTGTAATTGCAAAGTCCATTTATCACCGATTGCGGCCGTAAATAAATTATTGAACTTTCCTACAGAGAAAAGGAAGTTTATAAAGTTGACAAGATTAAGACTTTGATTTCACTTTCATTGATATTTATCAGAGACTTTGAGAGTAGTAAGGTAAAATTTTATATAAACATGATGTGCCATAACTATTGAGCTATAAAGCAACTGAAGATACTAGACATCAAAACAGACCTCGGAAATCTACTAAGGAACAATTAAAAATAATAAAAATGCATTAAAAAACTTTATTTGAACGTCAGAAATAAAACAATATTGACAATGAAAAGTTACATAAAAAAATCTGTTTAAGTTATAAAATAATGCTGCCAGGGGCAGTATTTTATCAAGATAGCATCTGTCATGTAATATAGATTTCTTACAAAACAAATAAATCATGTTATTTCACATCATTATTTAGATTGTTAGGCCCATATATTTAGAAAACACTAGATTCCGTGTTTCCAATGCCGGTCTTCCCACAATGTCATGGAGGGAAAAGAATGAAAGCAGTCATCTCTTCTCTTTTTAATTGACGGTACGTGATCTCTCTTGCACTATGGGAACGGCCGGCATTGGGGACGTGCAATCTAGTATTTCCTAAATCTATGGTTGTGTCACTACTGTAGGTTAAAAATCATGCGAAGAATTGTGAAAAGAATTTCAGTTAGAAAAATTACAGTACATTTGTTCTTTGTCTTATTGGGCTTTCTCCTTACGAAGGTTGACAATAAAAATGGCAAGAAGGGTTCACATAATACATCCTTACTGCACATCTCTTTTAATGATCATATCTTTTGATACTGAGTGATTTATGTTTATGTTAGCAACTTGGGTTTAATGTAATTCGAGGATAATACAAACAAAACAGGCATAGTCTTCTGTCAATTCCAATTGATTTTAATATTTCAATCTTTTTTTCATGGTTTTTATACGTGAACGCTTTACGGTAATATGAAGCGTGTATACACATCGATATTCATATCTCTGCATCTTTGGGTTAACACGTTTAAAGAAAAAATGGCTTTCCGTGTTCCCACTTCATCGCAGAATAGGAACTGAGTATGTTCTGTTTGGTCTTCGCACTTTTTGTATATTCTGGTGCGAATTATTCCCAGAAACGACTTTAATATATGTGATTTATTAGTCGTCGCATTTTTCATTTCGTTACATTTTCTGAATTCGTAATTTTAAAGGAATTTGTACTGTTCTTTAAAAAAGTATACTAGTTTATTAAAAAATAAGTTTCTAAATTTCCACATTAACAGGTTAAAAAGAGGGCTAAATTTTCTAATCTAAGGTTCTATATATTTTTAAAATAGTCAATGTTGGCAGAACGAAAATTAGGATATAGACTATCGATTAGACAAATAATTACAAATAATATGCTTAGTGTGTCCTGAAATTCTAACAGAAAGGGGAATTTTTTTCCGGAATTCTACTATAGGAGGGTGAAAATTATTTGTTGTTGGAAGCATATACGTCTTGAGATAAAACAGGAATAAATAAATGGCCACAAAATCAAATTCAGTGCGCGGAAAGCTAGAATATCTAAAAAATGGTTATCTAATGAATATCATATTAAATATCACATCTCCTTTGACCTCGCCAGAAACCTAGCATTCGGATTGCAAATTATAATAGCGCTGTCATTGAAATCTGATACTTCAAGCTAAACGATCCTTCAGCATTTGGAAGATGAATTAATCTTAATGATAGGGTGGTTGTTGGCCAATTTTATTACAGATTCCTTATATTTAATAAAAAAAACAGGTTTTTTAGTTTTTTGGGTTGCATCAGTCGAAGTAATTTTGAAAGAAGCCGATAAAATTACTAACACATGAAGGCTGGAGCACCACCCCAAACCTACTTCTAATATTGTGTATCAAATTTTGTTAATAGTATACACCTGCTAAAAGGTTCTAAAGAATGTATGCAAATTTCAAATCAACAAACTTTTTACAGTCGACAGAGGAAACGCGGGTTGAGATTAAATGGAGCGTGTGGACTCAAGAAAATGTCGACACCAGACAATGAGGGATTTAGGTTTAGCCCATGCGACGCTTATTTCGCTGCCAGATTGTGTGCTGTGAGTTGTGATAGCAACCATGTTGGTTATGGTGATGGAAAATTACCTCAATGCTTCTTTCTTTAGTAGATTTGAGCGGTAACTATTGAGCAAATAGCGTCTTATCACGTAGATATGAGTTGATCGATGTTGTCGAAGAGCTCCTAGAACGATAATGACGCCTTATTTAGGATCATTAATGATTCTTTTCAAAACAATTTCTTATGATTTAAGGAGGTCCAATCGTTGCTAACTCTAAATTTAAAAATATTAGATTATAACGAAAATCTATTATTGTGAGATATTTATATATATATTTATTAAATTAATATTTACGTTATAATATTACGTTTATTGTGTATTATCTTCTTTATAACTACTTGTATGAATTAAATTTATATTATTTCATTTTATACATTTTGCCTGAAAAATACTAAACCAAAAATTTCCTTTTTAATAAGATGTCTTAAAGATACTGATAAATCACAATTTTTACACCACAAATTATACGCCATATATTTTATTTCTATCCCTCGGTTATCGATGTGAAGATTTCTTCTAATTACGTTTTTTTCCAATTACTATATTCTGACGTCATTGTTTACTTTTGAGACTTACAAATTTACCAGCATCTTTGCCATGAGACATTTGAATATTATGAGTAAACATTTTACTATTTTGTAAACTTATTTATTATGAAAGAGAGGTTAGACTATTGTTTCGGAGTAAAAACACAACGTTGCCAAATCACACACTAAATGCTACCAACTTTTTTAAATGAATCAAACGAAATTTTGTATTTAATTATTTTTTGTTATAATATTTTCCATTTCAACGATAAATGCCTTGCAAACTATTTATTTTTAAATTATATTATTTTTTATTAGTATTTTCATTTATTTGGTTAAATATTAGGTACTACACTTCATTTGACTCATGTGGTTGCGAATGTACCTCGTTAACTTATAAATTTATAAAATTTAATGGTGATTTCACAGACAATTCGCCACAGTCGCGTCTTACTTTTCAAACTGTCACTGTATACGCATCGAAACTATCCACAAGCCCAACCTTCAGCATGAGAGCTGGCTTAAAATCTAGCGGAGAAATGAAGCATGCTTCCAGGAGCGAAACAATGGTCATATGCGTACACAATTGTTCTCTCATACTGTCCATAAGATTTTCAACCAGCATTTGGATATGAAAAAGTTGTCCGCAATATGGGTCCCTGTGATGTTATAATATACTAAACGCGAACTCATAGTGATTTAAAATCTTGTTTAGCTGGGTTTAAATTGAACAAATAGAACTTTATTGACAGATTCGTAACTATGACTGCAATATGGCCTATCACTACAGCTTTGAACCTAAAAGTCGTAGTATCGAGTTGAAATATAAAGGCTATCCTTTTTTTACAGCAAGTGTCTGCTGGCAAAAATTATGGCCTCCTTTTTTTTGAGATTATTTAAAAAAAATGTGTACGTTTTCTTCAGGATCTTATTAGCCCTTATATCGAAATTACTGAACGTACTAAAGAACACCTAGGAAAATTAACAAAAGGTGTGCTCTTCCATTGGGATAACACACCCAGTTATACATCTAGAATTTCCAAACATCCATCTTATTCACTCGACCTAGTTCCTAGTTTCTATAACCTATCTCCGTAAAAAATTTTCATGCGATCATTTTCGTCGTAAATCAGTGTTTTGAGGTTGGACAGCCTTTTTCCCAGGAAGTCATAGAAACGGGTATAGAGATTTGAGCCAACTATGTTAAAAAATAAGATACAGATTTTTGGCCAGTTCTTATTCTAAATAGATCAAGGTGGAGTGTAGGGATCAATCGTCATATAATACAGTTCCTTTTGGTTTGATTTCTGTCCGACATTGTTTTTGTGATTCTCACGGATTGTTGTTAATGATCTAACAATTCAGTTTCAAGAATTTCCGTCTGGTTCTAACGTCTTTTTGCATTAGAGAATTGGGAAATTTTTCATCGAATCGTTAAATATTGCTCAATTTAATCACACATAACTATAAATTTTGTTCATAATAATAGTTATCTGCTTCTTTTTATTAACTAATTTACTTCTGAAAATTAATTTTAATTGCCCGTATCATGTTTCAGTTACTATAATTAAAATATTGATTTGCCAGTAGTATTCATGTTTGTCAGACGTATTAGTGAAAGAGCTTTTGTTCAAAATGTTTTCTACTTGTTGAAAGTTATGTAAAGATATTTTATATATGTACAAAGCAGATACCGATAACCTGGCAGAACAACCCCGGTTGCTATACCACCCTTATATATTTTGAAATTGTCAAATAAGTTAAACTGAAATATACTATTTGAAATTTTAATAGATTAAATTATATACCTTTTTTACGGAAAAAAATTGCTAGGCGTCCTGGTTAGTTTTTCCTTATTGCCGAGCAATTGCAAACTTACATTATTAAATAAAGAAGTTGTTAAGTTATCTAAAAATAATTAATAAGCCTAGGTTATCATCTGCCATGTGCGTCATCTAAATATTGACTAATTGTTTGAACTTAGTTATAACAGGGATAAATATTAAGATTTTGTTGATATTAAACAATCTAATCTGTTGGAAAAGTACAATCAGTCACAAAAGTGTACATATATATATATTCAGGACATTTCTTGTTACTATATGTATAGACATTAATTGTTAATTCGTTCTTCATGTCACGACGTTTAATATTAGAGCCAGAATAGAAATTCCAGTGGTCATTTGAGTTTTAATTATTAGATTCCGACATCAACGACAATTTTACGGAGAAGGGGCGAAAACCGTAAATCTAACTTGAAATACAGTATAGATAATAATTATCAATTATAATAAAAATGGTAGTGTATTTAATAAGAAGCGCTTTGGTCGCTCAAGAAAATTAGATGAACGAGATGTCCACACCAATATAAGAAAAATTAAATTAGGACTGAATATAAAGTGCTCCAAGACATACGGCAAATTTAGGAAATGTTACTATATCAGAGTGTCTCAAGTATTTCATAGAATAATTCCAACAAGAAAACCTCTAATTTATAACCAAAACATGCAAAAAAGAATTTTGAGTTTTGAAAACATCACATTTTTACAGATAAGTATAATAATTTTAGTCTTGGCGGAAAAGGAAACGTTTGGGTTAAAGCGAATGAAGAAATGAAAACCGAAAATTTAGTTTCAACTGTTAACACTAAATGTGGCAGTGTAATGATTTGGAGTTCAGTGGCGGCGGCTAGGGCAGAAAAATTAATTTTTATTGAGAATGCAATAGATCATCGACGGTATTTGCAAATATTGCAAACAGAATGTTACTTACAAGGATGGTGCGAAAATTTATCGTTTATAATCGATACCTAGGCTTTTACATCCCACCCTGTCTGTAGGTCATTTGAAGCCAATCGCATTTGCGAATCCAAACAGTCTCGTTGATTGAACTTGACTAACGGCTTCTGGTGACAAAATTGTATCTACGAAATGTCTTTGCCTCAGTCCGTTGAATGTCGGGAACTCTCTAAGGATATGCTCAACAGTTTCATCCTCTTACACGATCTGGACATCGGGTCTGGATTTTCCTGCCTGATATGCAAATTGTAAAGGATGTAAGGGACATTCTACCACTACTTTCCAGTGACTTTATTAAAGAAACTGGTCAGGCTGATAAGGCAGAAAGGCAAGGTTTGTGTAGTCTATCCTCTTACCTTGGGAATAAAGACTATTTTTGTTTCTCTTCACACCATCGGCATGTACCCCACGCTCAAACACGAGTGGAATAATTTTAGTAGAGGGCATAATATAGTATGGGAGTTAGAGTAAGTCTGGAAATATACTATCCCTACAAGGTGATTTGAAGGTGGCAAAGGTTTCCGTCGACCATTTTACTCTTTCATATCTTGTTTTAACTAACTTCTGGTCATGATGTGCTAAGGGGAATATCTGTTGTACTTCCTGATATTGATTTGAGCTTGGAAAGTGCGCTCTTAGAAGCTCACCTAGGACCCCCTTTTCTGTCGTGGTTTGACCTTACCCAGGAAGAGCCTGTGCTCCAATCCGGGCACCAGGATCTCTAGATAGTATGTTGCAGAAGGGGGATGCTGAGGGCATACTTTCTATGTACTAGCAGTATTTCTTCCACACGTTCCTCTTTGAGCCCCTATTAGTTTCTTTTATTTTCTCTGGGCAGTTTTCTATTCTTCCCAGTTTATTTCACTTCGGTATTTTAGTTCTTTTCTAAAGAAAACTTCCGAACATTTTTCCGTTGGTTCTCAAATTGAGAGTTTCACCAGGATGTCTTGGAATTCATGGGCCTTTTATTTTATTTGGTAGCTAGCCTCAAGTGAACCCCTGAGTACCACACTAATTTGTTTGGTAGCGATCTTCACATTGGCTTCATTACGGTATCTCAATAAGAACCCTACGACTGTGCCTGCCAGTTCCTTCCGAAAGAGATATAACTTTGTAGTCATAATGTTTCGGTATTCCGCTACTATTACGTCTTGTTTAACATCAGTTTCAAATAGGATGTGTCGGTGATCTGAGGATGAGACTTTCGAGCCAACTTCCGACTGCTTCATTTTCATCAAGTTCTGCATATTTGAAGAACAGATCAGATAGATTTAAGGTGACTCTCCTCTACATGTAATAAAAGTAGGCATGTTTCCTCTGTTAATAAATTCTAGGTTGTTAATGCTGAGGAAGTTACAAATATCCCCCCTCCCCTGGGATTGATATCCCTGCACTCTAATTATAGTGTGCATTTTCCTCGTTACGGTCCCGATTTGAGTGTCATAGAATACCTTTGGGATGAATTAGAATTGAGTATAAGAAATCACAACGCTGCCGATAAAGAATCGCTAAGAGGCGCGTTACAAATTACATGGGCTGAAATACCTGCAACGGTCCCTAAAAATTTGATTCTGTTAATAACAAGACGATTGCAGGCTGTTTTAGGTTGAAACGAAGCATATTAATAATATCTCTGTTTTTTTTCTCACAGTCTAAAAAAATAATTTATATTATCCCAGATTAGCATCTGTCATGAGTGTCATCTAAATATTAGCGAATTATTATTCGATCTTATCTATTATAACATTAAAGAATAAATGTTAATATTTTGTTGATATCAAACAATCTAATTTTCAGAAGAAGTTCAGTCAATCCCAAAACTCTGCATACATCCAGCAAATTTCTTCTTGTCAGTGTTAAATCGTTCTTCATATCATGAAGTATAAATACTGGATAAATGATAAATTTTTGATTTTTTCTTATTAATATACTAACTTTATTTTTTAAAAATTGGCTTGCACTTTTGTGACTCACTGTATGTTAAGATATGTGAATGTAGTCAGACCTATGTAATTCATGGATTTCTACATAAATTTGAGGAATGTTTTTACAAGAAAGTACTGATATTTTTTGGAAACGGAAGATTTTTCACCCGTATTATCAGCTCATGTTTCCTTCTATAAATTGAGGGATTTTGAGTTTTCTGTGGCATTGTTAGGATAATAAACTAATCACGTAAAGTTAGCTCGCCTAGCCATCCTACGATATGGTGCTTAAAAGTACAAAGATATATTTTAATGTTAATTAAAAATATTTAAAGCTGTGATTGCTAATTAGAGCGTAATATCTTGCATTTTAAAATAATTGAATTTATGTTGTTTATGTCGCGATTTTTGTTTTTCGGTGATTAAAATTGGTCAAAGGTAACTGAAGAATTGTGTTATAAATTACACAATAATTGACGTTTAAAAATTTCTGCTAATTTTAGAACAGAACATTCGGGTGTACACTTTCGATTAAAATTGTTAAATTGTGTTCAGTAGAATTTAGGAACGAACTATTTTTCAAAATAGTTTCCTATTTCTATACGCTTTTCATAACGTTTAATGAAATCATCTCTATTATAAAAGTATTTTGAATCTTTGAATTTCGTTATCGCCTTTAATTTTTTTCTCTATTTTGAGGAAGCCAGATCCACGTTATTAGAGGGATGATCAGTTTCAGTGAGGGCTTATTTTCGAACAGTGACCTTGGTAACCGCAGCTCTATGAACTATAGCATAGTCCTAAGGCAACCGAAGTTCTCCACTCTGTCTAAATGCTCATAAAAGATCGAAGAAGATAAAAAAAAAAAACAATTGGGTATCGCTAATTATTTTGTTTTTAGTCATCCACTAAAACAATTTTCTTCACCAATTTAGTGTTTTTAGGAGTAGTCAGAGTTTCGGGATCTCCATCTTTTAAGACTATTGTCTCCAACAAAAGAACCAGGACCAGTTTTTTACAACTGCAAATGTAGAACAAGAGTTCCTTTGTCTTGATAGTGTTACTCTAAAAGTTGACTCGTTAGTCAATTTGCGACATTTAAAAATCTCATCTACTACATGTCCTTCTAGCACTGAAAAATTAAAACCAATTAAGAACACGTGGAGAGAAAAACACAATAAAAAATATTTTGTAAAGGGCTTATACTTTTTCTTCTTGTCATCTCGTAAACTTTATTTGCAACGAAATAATATAGATTCCTGCCAATGATTATGCCACTAGTCCATTAGAAGCGTGCCATACAACAGAATTATTAATATAACTTTTATTACTAAATTATATTAGGTTGAAGATCAGTGGATATTTATAGCCTTCCAGTGCGACCACATGCATTTTATTTTGATTGGTATTTACATTTCTCCTAACTTATTTAGCTTTATAATGAAACCGATTATCGCACTGGAAGAGAAATCTCCAGCGTTTTATAATTTTCCGTGCATTCTGTATATTCTGTTAGTCCAATTTTATGCATATTATATTTTACTTCATTTATCCACACTTTGTGGGGTAAATTGAAAAGATGTAGAGCAAGATTGTTAATCTTTTGATAGAAATGAGGTAGCGGAATGAATCTTGTTTTGAGGTTAAAGCTTGGTTGATGATCTGTATGAGAAAAATAGTCTTGCCACAGTCTTAATCCCATATATCTAGATAGCAGCGAGTCCCACCTAAATAAGACAGCAAACAGGTGAGTGAATCGAGTCATTTCAATAGCCTTGGCTTTTGGTCTCAAGTTCATATTCGAGGCCACGACCTGATGGAGTTCACAACTTTGATTGATTATAATCGCGCTATCATTTATCTTTCTATCTAATTTGCGTAGCTACTTCGAGATAGGGAATTTAACCTTAAAATCACCTTCAGATGTCATTATCGAAATGAAAGTGAAACAATATATATATATATATATATATATATATATATATATATATATATATATATATATATATTATATATATATATATATATTATATATATATATATATATATATATATATATATATATATATATATATATATATATATATCAATTGATTTTTGATTTGAAAAGTATGGGTTTATTTATGAATTCACTAAATTAATTTTCAAACCACCTTTGCCTTGACCTCAGGGTCAATTTTTTGTCCCTTATTTATTCTCCTAAAATAGTGAAGTTATACAAACTTATATATTTGAAAAAAATCAACATTTCGAATTCGGATTCACAACTCTTTTTGCTGCTTGGTCGGATAACATTTCAGCAATTATATGAGATCGGAAAGAAAGTAACTTCGGTTTTGTAATGTGAAATAAAACTTTTTTTACACAAAGAATAACCTTTAATAAATTATATATTTTACATTTTGCTTATCTTTCTTGCAGCAAAAAACTGATCCAAGTGCGATTTAAGGTCATCATCATTTGTAAAGGTTTTACCATTCAAAAAGTTTTGCAAATTTCGAAATAAATGATTATTAGATGGTGCTGTGTGAGGGCTGTATAGGAGATATGACATCGCTTTCCAACAAAGCTCCAATAATTTTCCACTTGTTAATGAAGATGAGCGAGGTTTTAAATTATAATGATGGAACACAACGCATTTGTGATTTACTGGTTCTGGCATTTTTCTTTGATTGCTTCATCCAGTTTCATTAGTTGTTGACAGTAAACATCTGAATTGATTATCTAGTCTCTTGGAAATGGTTTAAAAAACAGAACACACTTTGTAGTCTCTCCAAATAAACAGCATGACCTTTTTTGGATGCAATTGAGCTTTGGATGTGGTTTGTGTTGGTACATCACGCTTGGACTATGTCGTTTTTGAGTGATTTGACTGTAGATGACCCATTTTTCATCACTAGTGATGATTCTTTTCAAAAAAGGGCCGGTTTCATTGCGCGTGAGATGCATATGACAAATATTGATTCTTTGTGTTAAGTGAATCTCCTTTAATTCATGCGTAACCCGAATATCAAGCTTTTTAGCGAGTCCAAGACATTTTAAGTGATTTTCGATTGTTGTGTGCGATACATTTAATCGCTCAATCTCTCGTACAGTTATATGGCTTTGATTTGATCATCATCAATTTCAGTAGGTCCACTACAGCGTTGGTAATCTTTGAGTGAAATATCTCCAGAATGGCATTTCTTAAACCAATTCTGACACGTGTGTTCTGTTATGCATTCAACATCATAAACTTCATATATCCCTTTGTGAGCATCAACAGCTTTTTTTTCTTTACAGAAATAAAATAGTAAAATATGCCAAACATGTTCCTTTCTGCACTTGACCCTAAAGTAATGGCTACAAACAAAATTATACACAACTTGCTTCTAAAGTAATCTAAATGTAACTAACATCAAATATCAAAAAGAAAAAACCATAACACTGACAGAAGTCCTTTAAAACAACTACAACGCTCTCTATGTATATCAAACAATAATTCTTTTTTGCGGACCCAATCCAATATTTTCTTCACTGTGATATTGGTCTTGCATCTAGCATGTTAGAATCTATTATATCGGTACGAAATGTATTCTTCTAAGGTTTTTTTTGGATTGTTCTAACGCTCTAAATGATTTTTTAATTCCCATTTGACTTTAAAATTTCAGGGTTATGTTTTACCCATGGTGAGAGGGTCTCCAAACTACGGCCCGCGAGCACCCTCAATCTGGCCCACCATAGTTCATTTAACGACCACTTAATAAACACAATAATTGACATAGGGGGTAGTGGGACAGATTGACGCGGAAAAAGTCAAAATCACATTTTATATCATAGAAAATATTAACCAATATTTTTATTAAGCTTAGTACATTGCTAAATTTATCAATAATATTAAATCAATCAAAAAACCTATTTAAGATAAAAAGAATATAACATTTTGAGTAAAAAATGGGATTTGAATCATTCTGCCCTACCCATGGGGCACTTAGATGTATCGCTTGTGACACTTTGATACAAATGGAATTGAAAGACTTCTTTGATAATAATACTTTTATTGTTGAGATATCATAATCAGTCTTATATTTTCTAACAATAAATCTAATTTCTCATCAAAACCAACCGTTTTAAACATATTAATCGTTTTTAGGAATATTCTATAATAATAGCATCAACATTTTTATTTTTTCTAACACAGCTATCTATCTAAACAAAGATTCTTCCAAAGAAAGAAAAGACCATTGTTATATTAATATATATTATAACAAAAACAAAAGGTTAAAAAAATATCTTACTGAATATAACATTATTGAAAAGGCTTCTATTGTATGTTGTATGTATTAAAATTGCCTGAAAAAGTGTAGAAAGATGATGTTCGAAATGTGCCTTTTGAGAAATGTGGTTCAGGCGAGCGTAAAACTGCATCTCTGAAATCAACATTTGCAACACAAGGGCCTATTTTTTTTTCTAAGATATGACACTTTGTAGTCGGTCAAATTGTATTTGGACATTACTTTGACCACGTAATAAATAACAGATTTATTCTTTTTAAATATAATAAGTAAAAAATCCCCAACATTTAAATTTTCAGGATTGGGAATGTCAAACTTTCCTCCACCTTCTGCTTTAGATGGCAGATCGTTATCTTCAAAATCACTTAAGTTCAGCGAATCATTCTGGTTGGAATCGGAATGCGATTGTAAATGGGGACAGTTTCTTTTTTTTTAGATTTTTTAAGTTCTGTAAGACTCAATAACTTATTTGTAATTTCAACGCCTTTGCGTTCTGCTTCATCAGTTTAAGGTGTCGTTTCATTTCTTTTTGTTCTTGTAACATTTGCAATCTATTTTTCTCTAGTATAAACCCTCGATTTCCCTTTTTCTCTTCCCTTTCTAGGTGCTTTTTGATTAACTTACTGCTTCTGGTGACAATATATTCGTTGAACTTGACGGAATAACGATTGGAGATGTAATCATGCTGGACGATGAAACAACGTTCAGAGATGTAATAATGTTCGACCAATTGTCTAGAGGATCGGCTTCATCAGTTACTATCTCGTATCGTTCCCAGTTATTAACTATTTCGTCGTTTGATTTGTATCCAGCTCTACGAAATCAACTTCCCCTCTTTCTATCTCCAACCTGTTTTTGTCACCTTCATGTTGAGAACCCATGTCAAAAATTTCTATAGGCGAAAAATCATCTGCCCCAAACGCAAGTTTATTGACTGGTCAAATTCCGCCATTTGTGATGTTCTTTGGTGTAAAAGATTCCAGGAAGGTCGATTTTGTTAATTCTGTTTTATATGGCGAAGGTTTTTCAACGTTTCGAATGTGCCAATCGTTTTCAGTTTACTTTTAAAAGGACCAAAAACGCGGACATCTAATGTCATTGTCACAATAGTAATTGACTGCATCCATTAAAATGTGACTCGTGGTTGTCACAATCAATTAAAATTGAGTTATATGGCGCATAAAGTATAACACCGAATATATTTCAGAACTCGAATCTCCAATTCTGCTGTTATCCAGTCGCTCTTGTTTGCTAAATCAAGACTTCCTTCCAGAGCACCGTATAAAAAATGTTCTTTGAAATGAACACTGTCACTATTTCACAAAACGTAATTAGGTCTCCTTGTTCAGTTGATACAACTTGCACCAAAACTTTAGGTGTAGATCAAACTGTGTTAACTCCTGTTTCATCAAGATTTATTATACGGTCAGATGTAAAATTATAGCGTAATATTTGTTAAAAGCAAAATTTATTGCTGTGCTTGTATTTTCAGATTTTCTGACACTTAGTTCCTGGTTCTTCTTTCTAAATTCTGCTGCCCACTCTCGGCACATTTTTTTTTCTTCCATGATTCTGAATATTTTTATCCCGAATATTCTGCGAATTCATAAGCCAAAGTCAAGAGTTGTTGAAAAGACGGCCCATAGTGCATTTTACTGCACTTTAATAAATATTCTGTAAATACTTTCTTTTGTTGTGTTGAGAATACCTGAGTAACAGTGTAGTTTGACCTATATAAATTAGAAGATGACGCGTGATTATCTTCACAAGATTTTTTGAACTTTTCAATACGATGTTCCAAAGTTGCAGGTTTGATGTTATATTTGTCGGCTGTTCTTCGTATAAACAATTTTTTCGATATAACTCTGGATATGGCACTCTTTACGTTTTCTTCATTTATATTGCTACTTTCAGTCGTTGGTTTATAGGTTCGCACCATTTTCTGGAAATTAGATTAGTCAGATTAATTAAAACAAACAAATTTTTATATTGAGGCATAATTTTACTTTAGCGTGGTACTTTAATACAATAATGGGTCACATTGATACGCACCAATGTACCCCTGGTTTTACTATATCAATGTACCTCGACAGACATTTTGAAAAAATTAAAAGTTAACAAATGAAACTACCCAATTTATTAAAAAAAACATACATGAAAACGTTACTTCTGAATGTACTGAGTTACCTTTGGTATATATAAATCTTTACAAATGGCGCAGAAGGTCGCTAAAACACTTTTACATTACACGTATTTTTTTATTTGGCCGTATTCGAAATACAAACACTTTCGTCAAACGTCATCGCCTAACTGGCTCTCGGCGCGGTCGCAACTGCTGCGCCTAGACCTGTTTAGACACGTTTTAGTCATTTCGCGACTTGGGCACATTTAATTGATTCAGAAATATGCTTGGTGTATCTTTGTGCCTCTTGTATTATTGTGCCCCACCTCCGCCTACATAATGAAATTGAACATTTTGACTGTAATTAATAATATGCAATTTTTCATAAAAACTTACAATAAGTGACATACAGGTAACTCACATAATGAAATTAAACATTATAATTATAATTAATGAAATTTATGTATTTGTAACTTTCCACTGACAATATTTTCAGTTGTCGATCAAGTTTATTAGTGGAAGTTATCAGCTCCCGACTTCAAATGTTCATAATTTGGAACTTTAAATATTTTTTTGTATATTTTATTTTGAAGAATGTTTTTTTTTTCACGCAGGTAACAAGTGTCGAAAGAGGAAAAAAAAAGATGAGCAAATTTATTGCACAGATCAAACTGTGTGAGTGAAAAGACTCGTATAAAATTCCAGCAATAATGACTTTAAATATTTTTCTTTCAAAATATCGCTATACTGCAAATCTATTATGTTTATTTGAAGTTCTGGAGCAAGGGTTTTTATTTTGGCGTTAAAGGAATTTTGAAAAATCTTCATATGGTTTGCAATTGCATCAAGATCTGAAAAACGATACTAAAAATTTATTTTTGATGCACCCAAAGCTTGGTGGTCTTTGTTTGCTGGCTAAATGTCTGATATGTAATAAAATCGGTGAAACATTTTTTGTTCAGTTGAGGTCGAAACAAAACAGTTTTTATCGAAACGACTTAATATGAGTGTATAAATCAGGCAAAAGCTGGTTTTCTCCTTATAATTTGAAATTGAGGTCATTCATATTTTTAGTTAAATGTGTGAAACTTCCATAACTCATCGTTTTGTAACTCAGCCAGAGGACGATTCCTTTTATTCAAGAAAATTTCGATTATTGCTTGGAGCTTAAAAAACGTGTTAGAACTTTTTCCCAGTTATGCTGCAGATTAATATGGTAAATTATTTCATCCAATCTCTTCAATAAACTTTCCGCGAGATGTCACTACTATACATTTAGCATCGCCATAAGTAGTCGTAATAATGCGTAACACACAGCACGCGCATCTGATATCTCCGCAGCAGTTAAATGTCCTTGATACTTGCCCCTAAGTTCCAATTGAAATTGCGAACGAAGCCGAGTCCATCCTCATACCCTGCGCCATAGATATTTCAAATTACAAACCAGGATATATACTTAAAATTTTTCATATTAGAAGGCAAACAAAGTTTATGGAGTACCATCTAAAGATAATTTAAAAAAAAATAATGTTACTTTAACTTACACAAAAGTTGAGCTATATTCTAAATAAACTTTTCGCTTTTTTTCTACAAGTTAAATCAATTTTTTTGTGGGCCCCAACTGGGCTAAGAAAGTTATCATGGTTTTTAATTTTTAAAAATCATACCTTTACGTAAGCAATATTTCGAAAAATGATAGGTTTCATATAGATTAGATATGTCCTCATTCATTAGATAAACAAAAAAAAATAAATCAAGAAAATAATATTATATAAGGTACAATGCAAAACCCATTTAAGATTATTTTGCAATCTAGAGAAACTAGGTTTCATTTTTACATATAACAAAATTATCCATAAGAGCAAACGTTTTTTTTTTGCTTCTTATTGTCTACTAAAGCTATTTTAATTTTGGTTTCTGTCTAATTTAAAAAAATTTGCTACGTTTGGCTGTTCAAAATATTTCAATCCAAGTTTAGTTAACAAAAATAGTAATCACATAGTAAATCTAGTTAAGGTTCTAACCTTTTAGTCAATTTGGCTCCCAATATTTAGTTTTATTCGAAGTGTCCCATTAATTAAAATGTTTTGACTAATATTATTTATTACATTTTTTAGCATATATAAGATGATAAATTCACTATAAACAACCTTTGATGACTTACAGTAAATACGTATTGCTCGCTCTATATATTTAACTTGACTTTACTCATTAATAACACTCATGTTTTTTGTAACTAATTTGATGTTTCGTGATATCATTTTTTTCAATAAATGCCAAAGAGGATCTCTCTCTAAATCAAATTGTTTTTAAGATAATGTGATAATTTTTTTTCGATTGCGTATTCAATGATTTGCAGATTCCCATGCTAGTTCACATAATTTACTTAATAATATGAACCTTCGACTTGAATTCCGGTTATACTCAACGGACAATCCTAAACTTATCAATATTAAGGGAAACAATGTATCAAACTAAGAGATCCAATATATTTTTTTAAACTTTGATCATTCTAAAGGTATCTTTTAATTATCACCAACAAACAATTTTTAATCATACGTTCTACAAGGCGGTTAGTTCAATTATAACATATTCTTTGCATGTGAAGAGTAAATAAGTATCTACTAATTTCTTGAGATCGCGAAAAGTTTGAAAAATTTACATGTGTCATGTCTTTGAAATATATCTTGAATTGCAGCAGGTTTCATAGTTTCTATCGATAAGTTTATACAACATGAAAAGTCCCTTGAAATTTCAAAGAAATATTGGCATAATTTTATCACTTTTATCCCTACATTTTTTATCCACCATTTCGAGATTTCTTTTTGGAATCTTGTATCCAACGCCTACAAAAATCGCGCGTTCCACATATACAACGAAGTCGTAAAGTCTGGAATAAATACATTATATAAAAACGCTGGTTTTCTTTTTGTAAAATAGTTCGGATACGTCGACTTTATTTTTTTCGTACGTATTTTATCCAATATACACAGTTCAACGTTTGTTTCAAGGTTGTAGACAATGTTGAAGAATGACTAAAATGTGGTCGAACTTGCATTGTCTTTATTTTTATAATATATTATAATATAAAAACAGCCTTTAAATCAGGAAATACCCTTAGAGCTCATTTAACAAAAACAAAACCTAAAACTACCGATAAGAAAGAATGTCTTTACAAAGTTCCATGTGAGTGTGATGAACATAAAACTCATACACAAAAAGGGGAAACGTCGAGATCAAGTATTGCAGAACACTCCTGGGATAAACAACACCATATAAAATGGTCTGAGGCTGCGGCAATATATATGGAACCCAATATGAAAAAAAAAGAAAATTTATAGAAGCAACATACATTAAAAACAATAATGGAATCTTCAGTAAACCGAGTGTTGAGATACCTAATCTTTGGCAACCACTACTTTGTAGCATCAAATCATTGAGGTGTGTACAGTGAAGCGAAATGTTGCGCTTCAATGGACACAGTCCCTATATAAGCTCGTAGTCTTAAGATAAAACATTCAGTCTATACTTGATAACGATTAGAGATACAACCTAATCGAAACGTCGTAAAAATAAAAATAAAGACAATTCAAGTTCGACCACATTTTAGTCATACAAAGTTCATTCAAAAAGTTCCGGCACTAATTTTTTTACGAATAAAAACTAGAGTTTAGAAAAAAGATTTTATTTAGTTTTCCACATAATCGCCTCCTCGTTCTGTACAAATTTTGCTGCTTACGTATAGCAGCTTGAACGACCTGGAAAACTTCTCTTCTGGAATATATTTCAGAGCCCTGGTCACATTCCTTTGGGTCGCGTCAACGTCTTCAAAACGTTCTTCCTACATCGTCATTTTCAATTTAGAGAATAAATAGAAATCTGCCGGAGCCAGATCTGGCGGGTGGGGCGGATGATGAATCACAGAGACCGATTTTTGGGCCAAAATTATGTGATGAGTATTGGCGCATTGTCGTGCAACAGAAACCAGTCACTAGTTTGATATATTTCCGGTCTCACGCTTCGAATTCGCTTCAAAATGAGATTCAGGGCCCTTTTGCATTATTTCGTTATGGATAATCTCACAAGAATCGAAAAACGAAATGAACATCGTTTTAATTTTCGATTTTGTCGCTCGGACTTTGGTGGGCTGCCCTTCGCCCGTACCTCGCCCCTCAGCGGTTTGGCGTTTGGTCGATGGATCGTATTGAAAACACCATGATTTTTCGCCGGTTACGATTTTATTTTAAAAATTTCTGCCCATTTAACCAAATCGTTTGAAGTTTCCACACGGCGCTCTTTCAGCTTCTCACACACTTTTTTTCCCGAGAATATCGTGCAAAATGTGGTGCACGCTTCCTACACTGATGTTGATTTCCTCTGACAACATTTCAACCATAAGTTGCTGATTACGAAACAGTGCGACGCGTACACGTTCAACATTCTCATCAGTACCCGAGGTTAAAGGGCGTCCCTCCCGTGGATCGTCTTCCAGTGACTGTAGACCATTCTTGAACCGCGCATACCACTCGAAAACCTTGCTGCGGCTTAAACAAGCCTTGCCAAATGCGGTTTTCAATAATTCGAATGTTTCCGAATCACTTCTTCCCAATTTAAAGGAAAATTTGATTGCGGTGCGTTGCTCCATACCGAAAATTGTAACGAAGTGGCCAAAACACATCTACTTCAAATGAACACAGCAAACCAATAAATGAAGTTACAGCTCTCACATCTCCACTGTGGGTAACTAAGGTATGATATTACATAGTTCTGCCGTCGGATAACAGATAGCGCTAGTTGTAAATTTTATACAAAATTAGCCCCGGAACTTTTTGAATGAACTGTGTATATTAAATTTTACAGGGTGACTCTAAAGAAGCCATGTTATCATTAACTTTGATTTTTTAAATAGTAACCACCATTTTTTGTATACTTTTAGACACTTCCTGCAAAATTGTGAACATTTTTTCTGTTACATGTCCTAACCTAAATATAACTGTTTTTGATGTATCAACAGTTTAAATTTGAAATAGAATACAATAATTATTTACCACCATAACTGATTCAGTAGCCTGTTCGTTTATCACATTTTGTTAAGTTATCACTTTAAGTTAATTTAAACTCAAAGTAAAAGTTATTCAGATACAGAGGATAGAAATTTTTATGATGATAGGTTATGGCGAAGAAAAAGTCCCTAATTTTCCTCCAGTTTCACAAGGGGACCTATTGTGTGGCCGCTGAGGTTTCCAGACTTAAACCCTCTAGACTTCTTTTTATGGGGTTACCTTAAAGATAAAGTTCTTCTGCTGCCAAGTCGTTAGGGATATATTGCGGACTAGAGCAGGTCCTCCAGTCCTATCTCCCTTAGGATGTTGGACGGTTTTAAAGTAGATAATTCCCTTTCTTCTATTTGGTGTGCTCCCAAAAATCGCATTCTAGGGTTTTTTTTATAGCGCTACGCTCTAAAGAGATGTGAATAGAGGTTTCGCCCTCTTCCTCGCAGAATCTGCACTTTTCTCTTTCTGTCAGTTTTTGCGATTATTGAAGTATTATCGATACCAATACAAAAAAATTCACTGTCAAACTTCAATATTTGTCGCGCATTTTCAGTATCATAAAAATCCTTAAGTTAGAAAATTCCCCATTTTTTGTTGAATAGCCGGATTTTCGTAGCCGATGAAGAGACATGGCTCCACCAGAGTCTTTTATATGTATTTTGACTCCCTGATTATGAATATCGAGGATGAATTCTGTGATTATGATTTTTGGCTTCACACATTCTGTATACGATATACAAGTAATTTTTACATTTTTTGAAATTCCGTTTGGGAAGCTGAAAAGGCTTTAATTTAGTTTTTATTATTTTGCCCGATAACGCTAATGCTCTTGCATATATAATGTTTGGTCTTCATTAGCATGTAGTTGCAATTTGCAAAAATGGTATAAAATTTATTTCACATTGATATCATAAGTAGAACCAGAATAATTTTCGGCATAATGTATTAGCCTCCCAAGACCATTCCTCACTACCCCGCGGGCGAAGTCGCGACGAGTAATTGCTAATTGAATAAAAAATGCGGATTAAAAAATAAGTTAAAAAATCAATAATCTTGGAGGTTAATGGGTTAAGCTAGGACCAATCCTTTCATAGGTTTTCCAATTTATCAAAAGGTATCTTTTAGAATAAAGTTATTTTGCCCAAAAGAATCCCAGAGCTCTTTCCATAAACCAAACACATGATAGAATACCTAAAATTTAAACTCTAGGGCCAGATTCTCACTAAAGGGCCGCTCTCGATTCGATATCGTAAACTCTTTTTCATTAAAAAAAATTATCGAACCGAGATCGTATCGAGAGCGGCACTGTAGTGAGAATCAAGTCTAATTTTAACTGCCTGTACTAGTTGATTTATTATTAAACACGGTCATTTGATCGAAAGAAATGAAGAATGTCTTTTTTGAAGTAAAAATGTTTCTATAATCTAAAATTAATGTGTTGGGGATAATGTGTTTCTAGGCTAAAATATTCCGTTAGAAGGAACAAGTTTCTGTTCTATTCGGTTTGATTATTATGAGCCTGCTACTTGATTTTCCCGATCTGGTTCTTATTGAGAACTAGAGCAATCTCTTTAGATAACTCACCGGTTTGAGGCAATTTAACAACGTCCAGCCAATTCAGGTTTCAGTAGTATTATTTAAATCGTTGGAATCTCCGGATAGTCCGGGTTGTGTCTCCAAAAATTCCGATCAGTATTTTGTTAAAAAAAAACACAAAAAACTTTCACTAAGTAGACACGTATGTGATTAGTCCGTTATTTTACCTTGTATGTACATGAGAGGGCGACAATGTCCACCTCAGTCATTGTTTTTTGGCGAACTCCATTGTATTCTCTAAAATATTTTTTGGATTTTACGCAAAACATTTTGGTTTGCGTTTTTATAATCTGCTAAATGAATTGTGGTATAAATTAAGCTGTGTAGTTGTCACTTTTAACTTATTCGAAGAAAAATAGTTATTTACCATACAAGCGTTAAAAGGGGCATTTTATTTTGTGAGAGGAATATTGCGAATCGAGCGTAAGCAAGTGAAGCAAGCCCACGAAGAAAATAAAATCACTTCTAAAACATGTATCGCAAGATTTGTTACAAACACTCTATTAAGTTAAAAAAATTTAATAAAACTGACTAATATAAAAAATAGGTCTTCAGTATACTTAATTTCAACAATTTTGACTTTCATGAATTTTATGTTTGCTTAGCAATCAAAGTTTTATTATGAAACAAGTTTATTTATTGTGTAACAAGGTTTTCAATATTACACAGGCACTTTTTTGTTAATAAATTTATATTTCGAAAAATAACTCTATTTGACACTATTGTTTGTAATTCACTTTTAAGACTAGTGAAATAAAATGTTATTTTTACCATTAAAATGACCCATTAAAAAGCCTACATAAGACTGTTTGTAGAAAAAATATATTATTTGAGATCAGCTTTTATTATCTTCTTTATTTTTAGGTCAAGTGCCAGCCAGACTTGTACTCTACCTTCTATCATGGTCAGGTTTCTTAGTATCATTTATGATGAGAAACGATATCAACATGGCAATTGTAGCCATGGTTGAGGCGCCACCTCATGTGGACACCAATTCTTCATATGAATATTGTTTTGTCGAGGAGACGAACAATAATACAGCCCCAGTGGTAAGTTAAAGTCGTGGTTTTAGATAATGTTAAAGTCCTCGATTATACTGGGTCTTCGATTATACTGGTAGATTTAAACAAAAATAAATTTATTTGAACGTTATTTATGGTTAGTAGAGGAGGGGCTTTTTTGATGTTTGACAGACACAGATATTTTTATTGAATTTTGCTTTAAGTTTTTTTGCTTGCCGTGACCCTTTGAGTATTTGTAAGTATTAAAAATCACTACAAATGCGAGGTTTATAATTAAAATCAACAAAAAGATGATTCAAAAACTTATTTTTATCGGTAAATATTGTTAAACATTGTTTACGGATTAAAAATAATATAATAATTTAGGCAGCCAGAACCTCGTACTTTTACTTTATTGCCATTTATTTTATTCTCAAATTGACATACTGAATAGCATGTTATATTAGTTTAAATAATGCAATTAGAAAAGGATAGCACAGGTTCGGTGTATGTACCCAGAAATAAAAGAACTCGCAATATTTATCAACACTTTTCAAAATATAAATAAAATATTATCATGTTATTCAGGATTCACACAACGGTTCCGTTGGTTGAAATTAAAGTAGAATATTTTTTCCGGAGTTATATTGTTTTGATGTGGGTATTGTGACACCGAAAACCAACTCACTCATGACAATATCTTAAGAGTGTAATAAATCTGCTCTCGTGCAAAGTTGGCAAAAATACGATCCGCCTTCAATAAGAACACCGACGATCTTCAAATCATCAAATATTTTAAGAAGCCACTGTTGCCAAGTCATTTACATTTTTTTCTTTAATATCAGTTCGGATTACTATAAAAACTTCAGGCTTTTAATATTAGTTGCTAAATTGATCGTTGCTCCGGTGCCCACAATCAGTATTGACTCTAAAAGAATTGTCATAGTGATTTTCTACTGCAAATTGTTGAACGGAGTTTTTATAGCAATCAGTTAAACTAAATTTTAACGAGATCTATTTAATTTGTTTTGATTTAAGTTATAAAAAATGTACTTTGATATACTTCTGCAAAAAAAAAAACAGTTAATATACACAACTTTTTTCTTTTTACCATTGAATTACTGAAAAAATAACATAATTGCTGTCATCCTTGGCCTTTGTATACGCATAATTTTCTCTTGATTGCCACAACTCAATTTTCTAATTTCACTTATGAAATAAATTAAAAATATAACAGAAAATATAATAATTAAATAAATATAAATAAAAACATACTCTTGTTATGTTATAACTTTAGTAAAATAAGGAATTAGGGTCTACAAATAACAACAGTCATAAGACTATAAAAAAAAATTGAAATGAGGTTTACAAGTAGTTTATTTTAAAGATCTCTTTAAAGAGTGCAATGAAGATCTGAATATATTCACCATCCACTCAGTTCTATGAGAAACGATTCTGATCATTTCAGAGCATTGCCCGTAATAGATGCGGTGATATATATTATCCCTTCAAACGGAGAAAAGGAAAGAATATATACAAACGGTTTATTTCCTCCAAACATCACTCTGATCATCTCTTTATACGCGTTTCGATCACCTTATGGTCTCGTCAGTGGATCTGTATCGAACATTCACAGGAAACAAATGCTATATGAAATATAAATTCCAAGGTATGTCGGTAGGATGTTTAAAACCTGCCACTGAAAAATATCTCCAGTCGAACGACATCTATGAATTACCGGAGTAGTGCGATTTTTTTTAAAATCTGCCATTTAAATATTTCAAAGATGATTTAAAAAAAAAGGTGCAGTGTGTGCTGGAATGTATTCATCTCTCTTAATCGTCGTGAAGAAACATAGAAATTTACCAAATACAATGTAATGTCGTTGTTAAGAAGCGTATAAATCGGAATTTTAACTTCTGATTCAGCGGTTGCAGAATTAGCGTATCCTGCAGATAGTGATATTGAAATTTTCTCCAGTTTTACACTCAGTAAAATGTCAAAATCTATGTTATAAGGTGACCCACGCAGGTACTATTTTCAAGTCGAGATCGAACAAGTGTTACATAGTGGCTTCTAAGAACATTAACATTTTTTACATCTTTCGCATGCTTTTTTAGAAATCCTGGTTAGATGTATAATTAATCAATATGCCCAAAAAAGTCAATTTATTGCTAAATATTATACCTAGATCTCTGATTGATCCTGTATTTACTATTAAATATTGCATATGAATTAATTTTAGGATTTCTACTGAATTGTATATCTTTGCATTTGTTTATATTAAGTTTCGTCGCATTATCTTCACACCACTTTTCAAAAGGAAAAAGGTCATTTTGCAGTAAATCTGATGCAGCTGGATGGTCGATGATTATAAAAATTTTAAGATCATCCTCATATAGGAGAACTTCACCGTGATGAAGCAAGATGGCTTCCTTGAGGAACACCAGACGTTAGATTGTATTCATAGGACTTACAAGTTTCCAACTTTACTTTCTGTCTACGATGAGAGCTATAAGATTATGCTGGATTTTATTTCCAGACTTTTTAAATGTTACTAATAATAATAATACGCATGTACATTCTGTATAGAAATATACGGAACTTTTGATTTTAATCGCGATACATATTAGTAAATAAGTTAGAGTTTTTTTTTAGTTGGATGTTGTTTCAGCTTCGATTGTCACCTTACTTAAATCAGTTAAGTAAATTATTTGCAATAAATTTTTTGTTTTGAACTAAATTAGTTTTGCGCCAATGTTGACACTGTTAGCATAAGGCGTTCACTGAGGGTTGTGAAGACATCGAAAATGATTCGTATCCTGGATCATCAATATCAACTGACGGTGATCGCTCAGACAAAGGGTGGTGTGTTTGAAAACCACTGTATCTCTTTTGGAGAGTTAGTCCGAAAGTTGAAAATCTGAAAAACTCAAAGCTGTGTAATGCTGGTCAAAAATTTGTACACGAAAGAGGTTGCTTCTCGAATGATGCCAACAACACATAATTGTCTTGAAAAGCAGCATCGAATGAAGGTCGTTTTTGAAATCCGAGTCCTAAGCTTCTTGGAAGACATCATTACCGGTAATGAGACTAGGATATACGATTTTTTCAGAGAAACTTCAGAACAATCATCAAAGATAAACAAAGACCAAAAAAAGCATGTCAAGGCAAGACAAAAATCAAAGACATGCTTACTATTTTCTTCAATTATGAAAGCATGATCCATTAAGAATTGATCGTGGTGAGCTGAACGGTCACTTGTTCATGGTAAATACTTTGAAGGTACAAAGTTAATACCCCAAAAATGTTAAAGTTTATAAAGTTCGAAGTTTGTAGAACACACTTGACAATATCTCTTTCTGTCAAGCTACTTTAAGAACATTCTATTTTCATAGAATAATGAATTTTCTGCTCACATGCAGATGGAGTTTGTGTAAAATATACTAAAGTTGGCAGAATACCTGACAGATTATTTCTGTAAAAGAAAACTAAAAAAAAATTGAACTTACTAAAAAGCGACAAAAAGCGAAAGATAACAATTTAAATATTTATATGGAATTAAAAATTATGAGGTTGGCGCCAAATTAAGACCTTACAAAATGTAATTCACATAAAAAGATTGATAAATACTTTATTTTTAATAGATTTCTTACCGTTAGTTCAATTTATCTCGTGTTAGTAGTTATTTGTTTCATTTAGTACTAATTTGCAATTTCATAATTTTTTTTGCTTTTTAGCGCTTTTTAAGAAGTCGGTTCAATTTTTTCATACAATTTTTATTTGTCGATTTTTAATTTTGAACCGAGTTGACTTGATAACCCATTTTATCTAAAGTTGTAAAAAATGTGACACAACGTATTGTTCTAGCATAACGTCGACCGTCGTTAGCAACAGTTTAATGATTTAAGAAATTACGAAATATGAAGAACAAGCAATATTCTAAAGACAATAATTTTTCTTGTGGATAAATATCTGGCAACAGTGTACATAGTTGCTACATTTTTCTAGCGTGTTAACTCTACAATGTTCAATCTGTGTCGTAACAATTGAAATCCATATATGAAAATATCGTTATTATATTTAGAGTATCGATACCTTGACGATACGGATATTCTTATTATTTACACAAAATTCCTGCAAATCATGTTTGAATGATCTAGATATATTGTAGATACATACTAAAACAGGAGCATAATATTTATCGGCATGCGATATACTATGTTATAAAAATAAAACCCTTTGGTTATTGTATAGGAACAAATTCATATTATACATAATAGATATTATGTACTGAAATAACTTTCCCATTAATTTATTTTTAACAAAATGGAAATGTTAAAGTAATTACCAATAGGTAAGTAAAAATAGAATATAAACCACATAAATAAACATTGTATCGAACTAGTAGTAATAAAATAACATATTGGACGTTCTTCTTGTATTAAGAATCAACAATAAAATACAACACAAACTATTCTAAGTAATAAATAAATATCATTCTCCCTTAAAGAAACTTAAAACTGTTCTAGGTTCCAGTCTTCAAGTTTTAAAGAACTTATAATAAAAGCTATCTAAGTCTACTGCAGTTTAATAACATAAGTATAATTTATATCATTTCCAACCAAAGGTTGAAGAAGATTTTAAGTCAATCAGCGTTCAAAATACGAACACTTACCCTTACAAGTTCACGATTTCTGGTGAATTGGGATTCCCCGTCGCCCCGATTGATTACTTTAGAGCATGCCTTAGCTTCACAAAACCGAATCAAATCTGTTAAAATGCAGTGCGCTAACTTGCCAGCTACGTTACAGGAACCTACAAATTCCTGTCGACATGGTGTGCCCTAGTGATAATTAGATACCGCCAGTTTTTCGATGCCGGATTTTATGTTTCGATACCCAACCAAATGTATCGATACTAGCAATGTATCGAATTAAAAATATCGATACAAAATGTGTATCGAAAACAAAAATATCGATACGATAAAATATGTGCTCCCCGTCCTATAAAAAATATTTGCTACACTTTCTTTTTAATGAGATTAAAGCAACCATGTTTAAAATTCTGTCCATATTGTCAACGATTAATTGCTGGTGATGCAGATAAGTTAATCTAAATTACAAGAATTATTTAAATTCTTTATACCTAATTATGTAGGTATCTCAAAAGCATTATAGGCTGATGGTGGTAGTCTTATTTAGTGACCACCCGTAAAAATACTAAAAATATTGAATACGAATTTATCTGTTAGTTGTCATAAACAATATTATTGGAAGGATTGGTTTGTACTTCTTAAAATTTTTATTTTGCACCTCATACTAAAAATATACATTACCTAAGCATTTTTCAATGGATTTCGTTTGAAGTTAGCCGTTAAAATTACAAGTAAATAAACAATAAAATGTATACTCTTGACATATATTGTTAACAAGAGCATATTGTTATTTTTAAATTGATTATTATAAATTACTTTTTATCTATTAATTGGCTTTTCAAATTTTTAATAAAAGAATTTTAAAAGGCTCTTAAACGTTTTATTTTTAAAATGTTCAGTGACGCTGAATTAGCGTCATTAAGTGTGTTTTTCTCAAATATCCTTCATAGAAAAAATAATAATCACTGTGAGCAACATTTTCAAGGTCCTAGAAGCAAATGTTCCTCTTGTTGGTCACTTGTCTTACCATACTGCTTATAAATTTGGCGAACTTACCATTTTAGCAATGAGATAACATTAAACATCAGCTGCTTCATTACAAATTGCATTCATTTTTGTTGGGTTTAAACGCTGTTTCTTTCTGTTGTGGTTTCTGGAATGGTCGCTAAAAAAAATAGAAAGCTTTACCATCAATGATAATTTCTTGTCTTCATTGCTTTTACAGTAAATAGATTGAAACGCCAAGAGGTCACCAGCGATCAAATTAAGGACTCCTCCTATTTTGAAATAAATTCACCTTGATGTTAACTATCATGCTTGGGGGACGGCCGGCTAAAATATTTTCAAGATAGCAGCACTTCCAGTTATATCGGAAGTAGGTGTCAACTTGCTTATGTTAAATGGAACACCCTATCTATTATTACATTTTTTGTTTCTACGTAAAATTCTAGACATATAAAAATTATATTTAAAAATCTTCAAAAGTCAATTTTTTCAAATAGAAAGCACCTATTTTTATAACTTTGTATAAGGTTGTCTATTCCAAAAATTTGTAGTTTTCAAAATATTGGCAATTCAGCATTTTTCTATTGTAAAAACATTATACGGCTTTTAAGTAGTGTTATTAGTTGACCATGACGGCGAGGCGTGCACGTTAGTACACTGTCAAATTTTCAGATTCTTCCTAATTATAGTTTTCCCGCAGTCGATCGATAAAGTGCCCGGAGAATCACCCTGTATAATAATATCAACTCACAAAGCAACAGAATTCAGATGCGATGTTACAAATCTATTAAATACCTAAGCTGTTTCAGTTGTGATTTTAGACTCGGTGCAATCATTTTAGTCCTATAATTCACGTCATGTGTCAAATAAATAAAAAACTAGTATCTTGTAAACAGTAACCTAGATTCTATAAAAAAACGTGATAATAACCATTGATAAACATATTTAAAAATAAAGTAATTTTAGATGTAGTTTTGCTGACTTTTCTAGAAATAAAATAGTTCAGATTATAAAATATGTTACATTTAAGTAGTACTTGTGTATATTAATAAATATATTTTTATAAATATTATAATTTTAAACTTAAAAAATACAGTACATTTGATGTAAAAAAATAGAGAGTTTAAATTGACAAGTGCAACAAGTCAAGCAAGTTTTCAATCTTAAAAATCGAGGATAAATAATAATTATCTTTTATTATTAAAGAGGCAAAATGGAAAATTTGGTTTATTTTCCGAAAACATCAAGTGTTTATTTGTTGACATAGGTTATACAAATTCCATGGCAACTACATCGAATCTAAGTCTAAAGTTTTTAGTGAATCTGGTTGAAAGAGTTTAGAAAAATATATTTAAGAATTAATAAAAGTCCTGATATATATTTTGTTAATGATTAATGTGATGATTCGGTTTTGATCTGCTTAATAAGTGTGATAATTCTTAGCTGAATTTTCGTCAAGGCCAATTTCAGGTCATCTTGAACATCCAGTTTATTCCTGGCTTTTGTCTTGATCTACAGAAAAGTTGAAAATACACGTTCGTAATGTGAGTAGAAGCATATAACACTTATATTTGAAAAGATAGCTTGGAAAATTTAGGATGCGAATGACGCATAGCACACCAAAATGGAGGTATCGATTTTTCCTGAAATACGAGGTGTGGCTATAAAATAAGTTTATTGCTGTAAAACATTTTATTTTAAATTATATAGTTATTATTACTTTGAATCTTTACAACGCTCCATGTGAATTTTCTATTACTCGAAACAGTGCTGGAAGTCTTCTTCTGTGAGCTCCTTTATGACGCGTGCTGTTTTTTCTGTCATAGCTTTAATGGACTGAAATCGTGTTCCTTTTAATGCAGATGTGACCTTGGAAAACAAATAAAAGTTACATGGTATTACAATGTAATAATGCGGATGATCTAACACTAGGATATTGCATTTGGCTAGAAACGTCTTGACAGATAAGGCAGAACGAGCCAACGCGTTGTCTTGGTGGAGAACTCATGACTTGTTCTTCCACAATTCGGGTCGTTGTTTTAGTTCTTTCACGGAGTTGGGCAAGAACTTCAAAATTAACAATACTGATTAATTGATTGACCTTCAGGAATCCACTGAAGGTACTCAATCCTATGAATATCGATAAAAACAGTCATTATATCGTTTTGAATCTTGATTTGCTCATTCGAGTTTTTTAGCTCTCGGTTAAGTTGGTCCGTTCCATTGCAAGGATTGGCACTTAGCTTCATGATCATAAGTGAAAAACCAAGAATCGGCACATGTTTTCACTCTTTCCAACAAGTTCGAGTCATTTTCAGTGGCATTCAAAGGTTTGGTATACACATTTTCGTCACCTTCTTTTTGTTTGATTGTGAGAATTTTAGGCACCACTTTCGCAAACACTTTTTGCATGTTAAAATTGTTATGTAAAATTTGCTTTACGTATTCTTTGTTAATTCCTACAGTTTCAGCAATCACACGAATAGTTAGCTGTCGCTCAATTCGAATCAGATTACGGATTTTTCAATATTTTCACCCATTTTTGACGTGGAAGTGCGTGAATCAACTTCAGCGTCTTTTCGGCCATCTCTGAAACGCTGAAACCACTCAAAAATTGGGGACCTGATAACCGTTCATTTCCATACACTTCTTTTAATAAAAGATAAGTTTCATAAGCTATTTTTCCAAGTATGTGTATGAAATTTCACTTTAATTCGTTGCTCTATTATTACACTTATTATTTTTTCGGCAAAACGAAAAAAACAGCTCTTATACAATCAAAGACCAAGGCCAGACTGATTTCTCTACAGACATGGGATGCGTCGCATTCGAAAGAGAAGGCTTCACGCTACATAGCTGTTAGTCGTTCGCCTTTGGCGTATGTGTACTGCTTCTATAGAAGTATCAGTCTCGTTATTTTATAGCCACATCTCACATATTATGTGCTGGGGAATCATTTTACAGCTCCAAAAATTCATCCTGCATGTTAGAATATCGGGAATATCTAAAGATACATGATATGGGTTTGGTACTAATACAGCTTGTCGTCCAGAGAACACCGAGAAACAACGTTGAAATTGAGATTCGAGGACTTGAAAGTGATTATCTACTGTTTCCCTCTCCGATTCTTCAGTTTTTATGTAAAAATTTTCAGACGTGGCCAACTTCCCAGGATACATTTTACTTCGCTAGTTTTGCATCTTTAATTTAAATGCCTGGATATTATCTGAAATGAATAATGTGAGCTTCTTTACCTTGCTGTTTCATGTTTATCTTGTTTGCCTGATCTGATATATCAGATAAATAACCTAATCTTTGGATCCAGGCGTCATCATTAAAGCGTATCATAAAATCACGTTTTCCTTTTTTTTCTCCATGTATTTAGTAGATTGTGGATAGGTCGATAAGGCTTTTTTTTTCACCTCTACAGCATCTTGACCTATAAGATCTTTTGTGCGTGCAATAGCAGGTGTTCCGCTGTTTTGGCTGCATGATCGCAGGAACGGCAAATCTCGTCTTCAGCTGTACTCATCTTTTTGAGACTATTTTAGAGAGCAGTGTCCTGTAAAGAGAATATCCCTCTTTGGGAGATCGAGAAGCCTTCTTACTTTCTTTGGCGATGGGTTTATACATAATTTTATCTGATTTTATTTACAGCTCTGGAGCTCCTCTTTTATGTGGCTTTTTCGTAATCCACAAAAAGGGTTCGGGTCGAGAAAAGGAGTTACCCTGTTGTTGTTTGTCAGTTGCTTTAGAGCTTGCCTACAGTCTCAAGTCAATTTAAACTCATAGGTGTTTGATCTGAGAGCTCTTAGCTCTGCTTGCCTGAGTGATAATATGTATATTTTAGTCTTTTTAGTGTTCAGACACTCGTCGGCACAGATTTGAATTGTATACATTTCTGTTTGAAAGATGGAGGGAGTGTTTCCTAGGCATTTTATCAGCTCGAAGCCTATGCCTTATATTCCCGCTCCAACCCCATTTTTCATCTTGGATAAATCAGTAAACCTGAACCCTTCTCTAGTTAAGGCAATCCGTCTCCGTTCGCTTGGTAGAAGTCAGTTACTACTTCATAGTTTATGTCAAAGTCATACCTTCTAGACATGAAGTCTGTCGGTTTTGATATGGATCTTGTTGGAAAAGTATTAGAAATTTTCATATGCATAACAAAGTTTTCAGGTTTGAGGTTATTTGTTGTTTTTTACTTAACAAAACGGTTTTCGGATTAAACAAGTTTGACAACTAACCTTTTATTTATAGAAGACAAAAGGTACACAGTTACCAAGCGCGACAGTTTATCTGTACACATATATGTAAATTCGAAAGTTTAAACTCTTGGCTGAATATCTGAAGATTATCTCCTACTGCTCTGCACATTGCCGATATATGAATTGAGAGTGCTTTCCCGATTATTCTTAGCTCGGCGGAACACCAGGCCGTCCGTCTCGAAACTTCTTTCCTTTAGACTTTTCCTCGAGAGGCAACGGAATATCGCCATCGCTGTGACCTACCTGGTTAGCTTGCCAGATTTCGTCAGACATAAGGAGAGTTTACGTAGGTAATTAAGATTAAATCACGTATTTCGCATGTTGGGAATCATTGTGTTAAATTAATGAAAATATAATAATAATCGTCATTATTTTTTAACCCAGAACGGGAAAATTTATCTGTATATAAGCTAGCATATAAATAAATTCTGATGATAACATAACTTCTACAAAATTTCTTTTTAAATCATTTTATCCGCAAATTACGCTTCATCATTTTGCACGTTTTGATGTCAATTGTTTTTATCTAATACTTTATTTTCACTTGTTATCAGAATGACGTATTTTTTATTCTGATCTCATAAAATCTTCTGCATTTACTAAGCAAACTAATATTCAGTTCAGCTGTTCCGAACAATGATTGTTCAGATATAAGAAAGTGTAGAAAAATATATAGTTTACAAGACGTAACCTCTATTTCAGTATGATTAACACTTCTGAAACGTTGTGAATGGTTTCACCTTGACGAGTCGGTCACCTTTTTCTTTGCGAAAACTCTCGTATACGCTTTGCTTTCTAATGCGGGAAATTGAAAATTTTCTATCGATGGACTGGAAAAATGGCGCAAAAAAATTATCGGACAATATGACTACTTGATTGTACAAACATGAATTAAACAACTGTGAAAAAATCAGCTGGTTGGTAGCAAAAAATACATATATGTTATTTTGACACAATAAAATATGTAAACGCAACGTGTACATGCTCTTTTAATTACAAACCAGCTTATTTTTTACAGTTGTTTAATTAATGTTTGTACAATCGAGTAGTCATATTGTCCGACAAATATTATGCGCCATTTTTCCAATCCGATGTTGGGAAATGTTCAATTTTCCGCGTTGGAAAAAGCAGCGTATACAAGAATTTTCACAAATAAAAAAGTTATCGGACTCGCCAAAGTAAAGCCACTCACAAAGTTTGAGAAAAATATTAATCATGTTGAAATAGGGGTACACCCTGTAGACTAATATGATTTCAGTAAGAATACATATTTAATTTTTGTAAATTTACTTTTCCAGTTTTTTCGTTATGTCATTTTGAAGTATATATAATTTCTTCATTACTATAGATCATATTTACACTTGGTCATATCCAGTGAAATAAGTACGAGATACACTTTTCTTAATAATTACTTCTACAGGTGGTGGGACTACTGACAGGACGTTGTCATTTGCGAGGCTATCTGCATAAGATTGACATCAATGAAGACTCGATCTACAGATAATGTCTGGAGAAAGATGAAACTGTTGACTATGTCCTCAGAGACTGCCCTGCACTCAATGGCCTGAGGCAGAGGCATTTCTGAGGTACAATATTATCATCTGAAGCCATCAGGCAATTCAGTTAACGAGATTGCTTGGATTCACCAAGGCGATCAGTCTTAATTTTGTTTCTTGACCTTTTCAGCTCAATAGATAGACATCGTATCAGTGAGATATAGACAATATTTTTTTTTATTGGGAGACCCTATATATTTTGGTGAAAAGTTTAGCAATTTTATCAAAAAAAGTTCAGAGAATCATAGTAAGAAAGTTCCCCATATTTTATAAAGTTTTTCACAATCCTGGAAAGTAGCATACAAACTTCTGTGTGTAGATTAGAACTGTTTTTAATTACTTTATTAGGGCTATAAAAACTTGAAATAATCTTTAAGTACATGACGGTAGTCATAAAAATTTGTATTAAAATAGTAGTGCTGAAAAAAGCAGTAATATTAGAATAATTTTTTTCGCAAGTACAAGATAAAATATAAAAATTTAGAATGTAAAAAATACTTACTTGTTAAAATTTCGGGATGGTGAACGAAAAAATTAAATTTATATGAATCTGAGTACAAATTTGTACTAAACATAATTTTTAGAATCCACCTTAGATTGGCCACTTTGAGTTTTTCAAATTCGACCTTAGATCTGAAATCAGCAACCCAAAAACCCCTTGGTTGAAATTTTTTCTCAGATTCATGTAATTTTAATTTTTTCGTCCGCCATTTTGGATTTGGGAATTTAAATAACATATTTTAAATCAGAAACACTTTAAACCCCCCATACAGATCATTTTACCAAAAACCTGTTCATAATTCAGCCATAAGACAGGTTTATGGGGTCTTATATCCGCCATATTGGATCCGCTATTTTTTTTTGGTAATGTCTAATGTTAGTGTAGCATCAGTGATCCACGCACTTATTTTAAACCTAATTAGAAGGTACATTTTAAAGATTACAACAATTTCATTAAACTTTTTCTCAGATTTAATGTGGGATACCGGCTTATGGCCGCCATATTTTATTTTTAGTTTAGAGCTGTTTTGCGTGTTACCGAAATATACAGGGTAACTCAAGAAGGGGCTAAGACTTCATCGATATATTTTCTCAAATTCCAAAACTCAATTTTTTATTTCAGTATCAGAAAGGGCACATTTTTTTACATACGACAAGATAAATATCGATGTTGGCTACATAAGGAAATTGTGAAGAAAATTTACCGTAAAACTTTAAAATATAAAATAAAATGGTTCTAGGACCTTATCTTTGACTGTACCCTCACTCACTGGTGCGAGATATTTGGAGTTTCTTCAAAATGACCTCATTCCTGCACTAATAAGTTTGTATCAAGACTCACAAGAACCTAATATGTTCCAGCGTGACCTTTTTTTCCAACAAGATAAAGCGCCGTTCTACTGCGCTGCCCGTCTGTGCTTATTTAGATGAGGTTTTTCCGAATCGTTGGATAGACAGAAGAGGGACAATTGAGTGACCAGCCAGATCACCAGATTTGACCTCTCTCTTTGATTGTTTCTTGTTGGGATACCTAAAAATTAAAGTATACGCGACCCAACCCGACAATTCAGAAGTTCTGAAAGTTCGATTACGCCAAGAAGTACGAAACTTAATCGCAGATGCCATCAATAATGTTCAAAAAGAATTTATTCATCGACTTGGTGATTGTCAGATTATTAACGGTCTAGTTGTAACATTTAATTTAGATGGTACCAAATTTCATTTCATATTTTTTACAATAATTTTTCTGTATGTGCCTTTCTGATTTTAAGATGAAAATTGGGGTTTACAATTGGAAAAAAATATCGATGTCTTCATTGCTCCTCCTTGAGTTATCCTGTATATTTCGATATCACGCAGAAAAACTCTATTGCGGATCTATCTGTTGATAAATTTTATAATAGTTAGAGTTCTGGTTTCTTAACAAATAGATCAGTCAAAATTTTGTATGATGACTTAAATAAAAAAAAGAAAACTTTTCAAAAATAAGATTATTGCGTTATGCCTTTAGATTAAACACAAAATTCTTGCAAGACAAATAGTAATGTAGATATTATGTCAGCTTGAGTATATTTGATAATGATGATATTCATTCCGAATATATCTCACTTTAGGTCTAATATCACTGCCAAATAAATTGATACTTAATTTATTAAAGATTCTAACCATCTGTATAATTCTTTTTTGGCTGTCTTCAATAGAACCTCCTCAATGTGATTATGTAAAAAACTCATAAAAACAATAATATATTATTGTTAATCTTATAACGACCAAAATTGGCCGGACTGGTCACATGATTTTAAACAAGTTCTTTAATTTAATCCAAATTAGCTATTCTACAAAGTAAAAAAAAAACTCTAACGTAATTTATTATGTATACTTCTCAGAATTTATTCTAAAGGATTGTTATTTTATTTAAATAAATTATAAATATTACGTAACCTTGATTGATTACACAGTAAGTACTCTTAATGGATATATAAACTATTCTCAACTGATTTTTAATTACGGCTAACTTTATGATATCAGTGCAATTTTTTAAATTACAATATTGCTGTATATTGTGATTATACTGAGCGATACAACAGCAAAACGTCTTTCCGTAATTATTAGGATAGTGTTAGCATGTAACGGATTCCTGAGCTATTTCTCGTGCTAGTTATTCTTATCGCTAAGGAAAACATACAACTATAAATTTAAACAATAATAAAAAGCTCCTATATACCTTACACTTAATTTTAAATTTATTTTTTGACATTTTTGTATTTTTTTTTAAATCTTTTTGGTTAGATAGATCGATTTAATGTTTTAAGATAGTTTTATTCATTCCTTTGCTAAATACACCAATGATATATATGTAATTCTCCTTTCAGGCAGAGAATATGAAAAATATATGTACAAACAGTTTATTTCCTGCAAATATCGCTCTGGTCCTCTCTCCATACGCGTTTCGATCACCTCATGATCTCGTCAGTGGAGCTGTATCGGACCGAGAGCAACATTAGCAGGAAATAACTGATCTATGAACCATAAATTTCATGGTTTAGTATGACATGCTTCATTTTATTAGTTTTCAGCAATATCGTGTAAACGTAGTAAATGTTTTAGAATATTTCATTTTATATTATGCGTTCGATATACATTAATAAAAATCGGTTTTATTGATTTCTTTGCTTTTTGGGCATATATGATTTTTTTTCTACTTTAAGTTTAATTTGTTAACAAAGCATCATTGGTAAGTTAAGAAAAAGATATGTTGATGATGGTTCCCGAAAACTTAAATATATAAATTAAAATTAGACCAGACGGACGTATTCTTCGTAAAAAGTTGTTCCGACAAGGTCTTATCGATTTGAAATATTTTCGGAAATAAGGACTTTTTTTCAGAATTTCTCAAAAACTTAAACAGGTTTATTAAATTACTAACAAAATTCTTTCAAATTTTGCCTCTTTACCCTCTTCTAGTTTCCGAGATCGCATTACTTCACCAATTTTGGACAAATTCTATGTGTATACGGTGTGTCATTTTTAACACGGAATGTAGGATTTTACCTGGTAAATATTCCGCTAGGCACCAAAGCAGTTTTAATGATTCTTAGAATAGATTAAATCTGAAACCTAAATAATACAATTCTCTCTCTCTCTTCTCAGGGTAGGCTTAGATATTGAATATTGCAGTTAGGTGATAAAATTGATTTTGCGTTTTTAAAAATAATTTAAGGAGGAGGCTGTTGACCATAGACACAATATACTAGACAGCGCGTCCTCAATGCCGGCCATTCCTTCAGTGCGAGAAAGAAAGAAGGAAATCCGTATTTTTTTCTTCTTCTAATGGGCGGAGCATGGAACCAAATGTGAATTATTATCCTCGCTTGAAGATCACGCAGTTGTATGGTTCGCCCACTAGATTGAAAGGATAATACGGCTTTCATTAATATTTTTCTCTGATACTGTGGGAACGACCGGCATTGGGAACACGCAGTCTGTTATCCTATGTCTATGGTTTCGTCCTTTTTTCCTGTGGAGCTCTAAAATATAAATTATCTCTATAAATTATTTTTTTTTAAAATTTTCCTTTACTAAAAAACAGATTTTAGTTTGCAGAAACATTAATTTAACTATCATGCGGATTTATGTACTAATGAACATATCCGTTAACATGTTGCGGTAATTTTTGAACCAAATTTAACATCTAATTCGCCATCGTTACCTATACTCATTCTCAATAAAGACAACTATTTAAACACGGAGTAAAGAGATTTATTTATTTCTTACTGAAATCTTAATTTTTAAATCTAATTCACCAGTTGTGCTTGCTTATACGTAACTAGTAAAATTTTAATTGGATTGGATATGGATATTTGGAAAAGTGTTGATAAATAGTGCGAGTTTTTTTTATATACACCTATTATATGCTATCTATCCTTTTTTAAATGTTTTTTGACTAGTGTAATATGCTAATCGCTACGTCAACTGGTGAATAAGGTAAATAAGGTTTGGAGCGTAAAAATAATTCCTCTTATGCCTTCGAGTAAAGGAATTTTTAATAACCATTTTGTCAATTTGTTTTTAATTTGTTACTATTTTTTCTTTTGTATACAGGATTATGGTGGAACATTAAAGTGGTCAGGTCGAGTGCAATCGTACGTCTTAGCGTCATTCTACTGGGCATACATAGTGTCTCAAGTAGTTGGCGGATTAGCTACTCAAAAATTGGGCACAAAGAGGGTATTCGGCTATGCCCAACTTGCAACTGCATTGTCCAGTTTATGTATACCTGTGGCTGCTGACGCCCATTATGGATTGGTGATTGCCTTAAGATTCGTGCAAGGATTTGCATCGGTAAGTTAAGTCTTTATATTTGTATTGTGGGGAGTAGTGTTTGTTGTTATAGAACTAACAAAATCACCAATAATTTTAATATATTTTAAAAACTGAATAAGTTGAAAGAAGAAGAAAAACTGTTGTGGTAGTATCAATTATTTAACGAATAACTTAATATTGGAGTGGAAGTAAAGAAGAAAAAAAAACGAATTTAATGAACATGATTGTACATGATTTAAAAAGTGGTCTAAGAATACCAATCGAAATGTAATATTATTAAGAATCACTTGTATAATGGCAAGTTACTTACAACCCTGTACAGGTTTTATTTATTTTTATTAAAAATAAAATATTCGAAGTATATATGCTACCACACGCATTTATTTGATTAAATTTTTTGTATATCGAAAAAGAAAACTCAAATATTTATTTCTAAGGCAATAAAATAAAACCCTAAATCATTCTATTAAATATTTATGTAAAGCCCAATTTGTTGTTTGAATAAGGCTATCATTTAATTAAGATCTTTTTATTAGTGGATTGAAATAACATGCTTGACCCACTTAATTTGATTGAATTTCATTTAAAAATTCGGGACTTAATTTCCACTTAGATTTTCGGCAATAGATTGACATTTCTACTGCGGATTTCCTAGTAATTAATTGCTTGATTTTTAATGTTTAGTAACATATTCTCAGGATTGCGTACTTCAGAAGGGAAGATAGAATTATTATAAGATCACTCAGGCGTCCGTTCGTTTCACGACTCGTTTTTCAGAGATCGTTTGATATACAAAGTTGAAATTTAGGCTTAGTAGTCATGCATAGTAACCTGCATATATTCCAATAGTTAAAACTTAAGAAATATTGTTCCATGAATTTCCAGGAGCTAATTTTTATACCCTGTTATGCAGGGTATCGTTTAAAAGTGCTACGTTGTAAGGGTTGAAAAACAGTTCTCTTCAAAATTTTACTTTAGATGCTTTTAGAGATACACATACCGGTAATATATTTAAATATTTTTGCAAACTACGCAAAAGATAAAATACTCAGTAGTGTAACTATTCACTTTTACCAACTAAAACATTAGAATCTGTTTTTTTTTTTAGAAAATTATCATGGTCTTAATATTTCTCTGTAGTTCATAATGTTATATGGTACGGAGACTACGGCGCGTGACTTACACTTACCTGAACTAAGAAAGTAAGACTAAAAATTCTATTTCATTCGAAACTTCGACTTTGATTATCTTTACTACGGTCTATTTTTTCCGTTCAGACCCAAAAAAAGTAAATTTTTAAAATCCAGGTTCTAATACCAAGTGGCTTATTCATATATTGCTACTGTGTGGATCTTTGTTAACTTTAAAAATAAAACTTTTGAATAATATTTACTTAGAAATATAAAATAAGATACTTTTATATTATTCAACCAATTGTTATATTTCCAGATACTGTATTTAAACAGGGTATACGATTGGAGGAAAGCATACGACGCTCCATTTCACCACAGGATTGCGTGCTTGATTTCGTAGCTAGATTTTAAGTGCACTGTTATACTGGAGGTTGTGGTGGATTTTCTGCATTGTTGGCTTCACATACTATTAGTTCCACAAGAATGTGTTGACAAACCATAACCATTTAAAGAGTTAAAGTAAAAAAGTCATCATTTTTGGAGACACTAGTTGTTTGTCTAGACGCGATCGCCTTAGTATAGGGTTAAGTCGCCATCTACAATTGATTCACATCACACCAAGGCATGCTGTTAACCAACTTCTCCGCATTATCCAGCGATCAATTTTTCTATATCCGTTTTTTACGAATCTTCATTAAACCCCATAAATTTTCAATAGGATTGGCATCGGGCGAAGAAGCAGGTCACTCGGTAGTAGTAATACCTTTTTCTCTTTTCTAGTATTGACAAAAGTGACTACGGTGTTTTGGGTCACTGTCTGTTTGTAGAATCCATGAATCATAATCAGGTACAAATCAGCGTTTACCAGACTTTATTAACACTTTTCATAAATTACTTTTATTCTCTTTGTGTTCAAGTTTTCAGTAAAAAGACACAATGACTCAAATTCATGGAGAGGTTAAAGGTAAAAAATTTTGTGTTGCGCGGTAAACAAAGGTTTCTGAACAGAACTTCAGGCCCAAAATAAAGATTCGTCAGTAAAAATAACATTGAATCAATATCTTTCGATGATGAAACGTTTTTGAATGTGCTTTTCAGACAGAAAAAGTTTTTCCCTTGTTCTCTGCTTGGTGCGATTTTCATTAGGACAACACGTATTCCCTTTCGAGCTAAAATACTGTATCCTTGTCACAGATTAATATGTGGATTATTTTGAAACAATAATGACTTATTCTGATTTTTTTTTCAGTTACACGTGGTACACCACGATCTGGAAGATCATCGATCGTACGAAAGATACAGACTTTTTCATATATTTTACAGCTCAAACAAATGTGATATTCAAATATATAGCAACACGTTTTTATGAAACTAATTAAATATGTCTTGCTGAGCTGGTCTTGTAGATCGTTTCGATAAGTGCAAAATAAAAATATGACGCTATTGTACCGAATTAAAATTGACTATTAATTTCAGAGTTTTATAACAATTAATTACTAATTCATGAAAGTTATCCTTATTTCATGAAAAATTGTCTAAAAAAAATCATTAACGATTATAAATAAAGGGTCATATCTTTTTGGATCCCTTCATAATTAATCGATTATCGGCGGCCACGGTAAACTCATTCCAACGTGATAAAATGTGACTTTCTCATTAGTTATTGCTTAATCCAGCAAAGAAACAAACCAAAAATACATACAAAAACATGATTTATTACGAAATTCATGCATGGGCTCATGCAATCGAGTCTGCGTTGACGTCATTTTCCTTCAGTGCAGCAAGCATGGTAGTCATCCCAGGTTTCAGCACGCAATCAGGGTAACGAAACCTGAACCATGTGAGCTAACTAAATACGCATATAGCTTTTTTTGGTTTATGAAAACTACTATTACTTTGTCATCCATTCGGTATACAGTAGTTATTAGATTATTGTCATTTGAACTTAGAGTGGATATTATTCCAGACAGATTTTTTAAAAATACGTTGCATCTAAAAAGTTTACCACTCCAAAATTTCCTATTTTAACTTATTTTTTATGATATATTTTTAATATAAATTGAAAAATATTCAATAAAAAGTAGGGTCATGTAATACCTCATTTCAAAGGTATTTTAAAATCCGGTCCAGCATGGACTGATTATTGAAATTTCGACAATTGGTTGCGGAATTACTTATTAGTAATTTAATCCATAAATATTTAAAAATATTCAGGAATATCTTAGACTAAAGTTACTTGAAATGATTGTTGCAAAAGTTATATAAATTGTTCCTAAACCATGCTTAACCATCATGAACTGTAGTTATTGTTTTGTTCATGAGACAATCCTATAATTTGATGTGTATTTTTATGCGATGTTAAAAGTTATTAAAATAACAAAAAAAAATAGGAAAGTAATGAAAATTATTTTTAATAATTTTTAAGGAAGTTGAATGTGTGGGGATAGGGGAGGTATGGGATGAAATCATAGAAAAGTCATAGTGCTGAAACTTTAGACAAAAAAATATAACGTTTTCAGCGTCTTTTAAATCAATAAACGAACAAAATATCCCAAGAAAATGATATTTTGAGTTGTATTATAAGCATTTAAAACGTTTTCAAAAGTTATATTATGCTATTAGTAATAATATTTAATTTATAAATACTGAATGAGATTTGTCGACAGCCCGTGCATTTTGAATTGACAATTTTTAATTTGCAAACTTCTGTCAAAGCTTTAAGTTTTCTACGTGATATATTCAAGACGTTGTTTGTCAGTATTATGTCGACCGTTCGATGGAAAGACAAAATTGGGAAAAAAATGTTCGAAAAACAATGAACATATGATAATTTTACATATAAAACATAAATTGGCATAAAACGACACGATGAAGTATAAACAGTAAGGTTTGGTTCATTTTAATAATCAGAGTCTTGCTGCGAATAGATGAAAGGACCTGTTGTTAGCGCAAGGTGCAGAAAAATGCGGTTTTGGCGCCGTTTATAAGGTGGTGTTGCCCAATTTTTGATTCCGTTGGAGCAGCTTTTAAAAAGAATATCAAAACTAAAAGTTTAAGTAAATGTTTCTTTCGAAAATGTGCGATAAGATAAGAAAGAAAATTTATCAAATTATTCTTGAAAACCTATTCTATCATACCATTACTTTTTTGTATTTCTGAACATGGGGTATATTCAGAAGTTGTTTCAAGCGATCGATATTTGAACTTTCTGTAAGAGCAATGTTATTTGGGGTTACTTTCAGAGTTGTTTCTTTCGCAAGTACCTCTGATAAGAAATATTGACAAAATTCAAGGCGGTTTTTCACATACTAAATAATCATATTTCGAAGATTCATAGCTTTCCCAATACAAATGTATAACCATTGAAAATTCTTAAGTTTTTCTATGATTATTTTAGGTAAGAACTTTTTATAATTTTCTATTATCATTTTCGGAACCCCCGCGATGTGGCATTTGTTTTTCTATTAAATTAAAATAGTCTTACTACGGATAGATTTGCATGTTTATATATACATGCAATTCCGGATTATTACTTGACCTGATATAACATGACATTATCATTTTTCAGAATTGCCAGTAATAAAAGCCGCGTAAAAAATAGATTAACATAGGACGTAATTATGTTTTGCACTAAATTAGTTGCATTTCTGTATGATACATAAAAAATATGTCATGATATACTTTACAATTTAAATGTTATGCCTATTGAATTATTGTTGAAGTGAAAGGAAAATTGCCACGGCATTAACCAGGTTTTGTACAACATGCCAAATTCTGGCAAGCTTTTAGTTTTATAATACCCAACAGAATACAAATTGTAATCGTGCGATTAGTTAACTCCTTCGTAGATGGACCAACAATTTTAGAAATTCTTCATCAATATATTTGTGATTGTTCTAGTGTAAGAATTTGATTTCTTCCCGAATATTGTTTTTACCTGGTCGCGCGTTCTAGGTTTATTAAAGTAAATTCTGTTAAACTAAGAGATTTTCTCCTTTAAATAACCCTGCAAAAAGATGTCAGCGGGTGTTAAATATCAGAAACATGTTCCTCCAGTATAGTTAGTATGTAGTTCTGTCAAAATTTGATTTATGTACAGGTAAAAATTGCGAAAATTGGTTTTGTAAAAAATTGCAACAATTGACGTTAGAACTAAATTCATTATTTAACTATACTATTCTTATAACACTATCAACAGATATTGAAAGACAATCATTTTATTCATCTACAAATTGTAATATTTGTTTAAAACTATGTGATGTGAAGATCATAAAAAAGTTAGAGATCACTGTGATTTCATAGGTAAACATAAAGGAAGTGCCCATTTTTCATATAACGTATACCATCAAATTGGTTATATGATATCTGGGTATGATAGTTATTTTTTAATTAAAAAAGTAGCAACTGAAATATCATTAAACCTGATACCTGTAAATAACGATAAATATATATCGTTTATAAAGCGAATCTGTTGGATATGAAGTTTGGGTTCATCTTAAAGTTATTCGGTCACCAAACAATTCCGTTAAAAGCTGTATTGTTGACCTGGTTGTAGACGTGGCTTCATCTTGCTGAAGCTTCACCATTAGTCTATTTTGTAAGGCTGGACGAACAAAATTCTGTAGTATGACCCTATATCATTCGATATCTATGTTCAGTTTCAATGAAATAGGGTTTGGGAATTCTTCGGGCTGTCACTCTTGGATTCTCCATTCGGGCAGAACAGATTTTATCTCTTAAAAATAGTCGTTGTTGGTTATCTTAAAGAAATAAGTACTATACAAGGTTCTTAGGAAATTAGCCGAGATGCTTTAAATTATGCTAAATAGTTATTTGACTTAATCTCAGTTCATTCGAAAAATATCTAGATGATGTTCTTGCATTTTCGACCATATTTGCTGGTATGTGTTAAATATTCTGTGCTGCAAATGCAGAGCATGGTCTTTCGCTAGACACAGAATTTTGTTTCCTATAAATATATCCACTGGAGCATATCTCACATTAATATCTTTTCGATATGCTCTCGGACACTTGACTTTCAAACTAAATTTTTTCAAGTTTGATTCTGTACTCACTACGGAGCCTCTCATCTGTCAAATATCTAGTTTCTAAATTTAAAAATTAAAGGAAAAAAATCAGCAATGCCAAAAGTTATTGGTTTTTAAAATTACCGAGGAACTTGTGGGCTACCTTGTATGTACAGGACCAGTGAAATGTACAGTTTTTTTTTCCTTTATTTCACTGGATCTTTTAAATTAAACATAGTAACGTTTATGTGAATCCGTTAGTAATCTCAACGTTTAAAAAGTTGAAATCTTATTCATATCTCACGCGCACATTCAGAACAGTACACTATGGTTCTCAGTAGTAATTTTGAATTATTTTGCTCCGAAGCATTCTTACATAATATAGTTTAAATAAATAGTACTTTACCTAATTATTTTGAAGTTGCCACAAACCTTTTGTATATTACCATATATTAACTCACCTTTGAAAACTAAAATAAACATCCCTTTACCTAAATTCAGAAATACCATTTTTTTCTGAAATCCTCTAAAACTATCTAGCGTTAGTATTAATTATAGATGCCGGTTAGGACACTATTATTAACGCTGACTCGTTCTGCAAATTCTTGTGTTGGTTACAGAGTTATAAAAAAAAACTCTAGTTTTGTAAAATGAAATTCGATCGACGTCCAAGTTTCAAAACCCGGTCGAATTTAAATAGGGAGTTAAAATATCTTTAAAGGTAACGTGACACTCTCTTTAATAGTAAATTTTTTAGTTGTTCAGGATCTTTCTAATTATTCGCTTAAAAAATTGTATTGAGAAGAGCGGAAAATTATCAGTATTCAGTTTTAACAAGAAAATGCAAAAGCTTAAGAAAAATATGCTAAATATATTATTACCATTAATGTAAAATTCTTGGTGATTTTGTACACAACTATTTGTAAATTATATTTCGTCCATATATGACTGATTTGAAAGTATGTTATATGTTTAAAAATATCTAGCATTCTCCAGAACAACACCAAAAGAAATGAAATTGAGGGACGTCAAAAGAATCAGTCTTCACCTTCATGTAATGACTTAAACTATTTTAGGGTCTGACATGGCCTGCTATGTATGCCTTAGTAGGGCACTGGATTCCAGTTCCAGAAAGAAGCAGATTCATGTCCAGTTTTCAAGGTAAATAAAAATTAGATACAGTTTATATAATTCATATATTACAAACCTGTTTCGTAGTATAAATTAAAAATTAGAAATATTTGGTCTTTAAACCATTTAGAGTGTTTTAGATTCCTTTAAATAAGCAATAATAGGGCTATTCTTTTGAGTCATTATCACTTTCACTTCTATCACTTGAAGTAATCATGATCACTTCAGCCCAATGACAAGTAAATGCATATTCAAAAGAACATGAAGTTTTCAGTTTCACTTTGTTCACTTTGATCAATTGATAATTACTCAAAAGAATATAGCCAATAGAAGCATCGATACTTACTGCTTAGCAGTATTTTCGAAAAATGGCCCATATTCTATTCGAGACTTGTTACAAAAGTATCGATACTTTAAAATATTGAGTACTAAGTATTTGCTTTTTCTAATATTAGTATTTTGTACTATATACAGCGTGTCAAGAGTAAGTGATACCACTCTTATTGCTGTCTTCAAAACAGCAATTCGGTGGTTGAGTTTACCACATTTTTTCTATTTTTGAGAGCTATAAATAAAAAATTGAATTTATAAGAAAATTTTTCTTATTTTGATTTTTAGTTCTTGTGTGATAAACTACATCGCAAATATATCTACTTGGTTTGGGTGAAAAAGCACACAATAGTATTTTAACTTCCTTCCAGGCCGTTGTTTTAAGTTCGACTCACTTTTAAAAATGAATTATATTAATTATAATAGTTTACTGAAATTTAGTCCTACATAATTTCTATTTATTATTATTATTTTCGAAAAATTAACACTTCTTATTAGCAGTTATTTTCAAAAAATCATTTAGAGCGACATTATAATTCTTATAGTTACTTAATCAAATCAGAATTTCAGATATTTATTTTAAATAACTAAATCATATATGTGATCAGATTTATTATTTTCTACGACATTGGCCGCTCATATATATTTTTTGTAACCAAGATTCCATTTAGCAAATAAATTTTTTACTGGAGACGCAATTTTATTGACAAAATCCATTTTTTTGCCTAAAATAATATGCAAATGTAAGTTTGTTAAAAAAGTTATTGACATAAATTATAGAGATTTAAATTTCAGTAAACCCCCTATATATAAAGAAATTCTGTTTAAGTTATTTTAAATATAATGTAAAATATATTCTGATTAAAGGTTTTATTAGACCATCCGATATTCAGGAATCCTAACTGAGTAACTGAATTTAGTGTGTTATTGTAGCATTTAGGGCAGTTAGAGACTTAATTAGGATGGTCCGGCCATGCAGATCTCCTCACTAGCGCTAAACGGTCTCAGATACCGCGCACAAATAATCAAATTCTCTCTCTCTAACTTAGGAAATGATTTAGTGCGATCTAATAATGTTTAGGATACTTAGTCGATGCGCGGCGAGCAACATGGGTGAACCCACTGGAGTGGAACCGCGTAAAAATGACAAGTAAAGAAGGATTGTAGAAATGCTTTCGTTAGTTATGAACATATGACATACTTATGGAATAAAAGTGATAAAGATTATTTTAACATATATATTATATACGATGTTTATACAGTGCTGTTCACCCAGCAAGAACAAGGCTATTTTTACGAGCTTAGAGAACACAGAGCCATGATAAATATCGGAGTTCTGGTGTGCTCGATAATCATTTAGGATCCAGATTCAGCACTATGACGCTCCAAATTTTCCTACTTACTTCCTAGTTAGGAACCTTGAATATCGTGTAGTCTAATATAAGCTTAAAATGCATAAAAAATAATAAACAGGGTGTTCGCATATTAGACAAGCCTGTATAGGTTTTTTTAATCATTTTATTATCCACCTAAAAATAAAAATTAGGAAAAGACACAAGACGTAAAAACTTAATTAACACAAGGAACTTAAAATGATCAAAAAACTTGAACTTTTTCATTTTTAAATTAATAATAATTAAAAAAAAAACTAGCGCAAGGGTTTACTCGAGATCAGACAACTAGAAATCTGTTGATTTTTACATAGGTTACCGCTCTTTGGAAGAAGAAATTAAAAACATAGCAAATAATTGTCATTCAACCAATGGCCTTTAAAATATATGTAGTTAAGGAACCGCCTTCCACTGTAGCAAGATACTGAAAAAAAGTCAGAAGCATATTTTTGGTCATAATTTGAGACCTTTAAAGAGAAGTTTGATTGCCAATTTTAAACAGTTTTTTTTGTCATTTACGAATTCTTACAAAAAAATAACATATTTATTTTTAAACTTGAAAATTAAGCACTTACTGTGCTTACATTTTTACCTCATTGTTCATCAATTTTCGAGGGCTGTTACTTGTCTAGCGTTATCGGTCGAATATCCGGACACGCTGTAGATAAGTTAACCTGTTTTGAAATATACAGATTAGCTGTAACATTTATTTTCTTTCAGGTTTTAGCATTGGTATTGGTTTAACTTATCCACTATGCGGCTTCTTGATAGCCCACCTAGGATGGCGCTCGGTATTTTACACCACTGGTTCCACAGGAATACTGTGGTGTATTATTTGGTACCTACTGGCGTTTGACAGCCCCGAAACCCATCCTCGAATAAGTCTAAGGGAACAACAGTATATTAGAGAAAATACCGTTAATACTTATGAAAATTCCAGGTGAAAGTCATTTTTATTTATTTATATTTGTAATGCTTTGATCTAAATTAGTTATTTAAATCAATCATTTAAGAAAGATTCATGTCAAGTTAATCTTAACTTTTATCCTTTAGTTTACTAACATGGTCTAACTTTAAAACTGGTCTAGGTTAATACAGAGTTTGAATAGAGAAGTGCAAGAATGAGTCGAGCAAATTTTGAACCTTAAAAATGCAAGAACAAAAAAGTCGATTTGTTTTTATATCAAACTAGCAAAAATGAATAATTTTGTTTATTTTCAAGGGACAATTATTTCTGCATCATATGGGATTTTTTTATGAATAGCTTTATTCGAATAAAGCTATTAATAAAAAATCCCACATGATGCGGATTTTACTAGTCACACTATATACTCACGAAAAATGAGTGAAGTGTGAGCTGATGCCTTATCGAGGTGCAAGAACCAACTGTTATTACACCCTAAATCCTGCCGTTTTCTTGTGAACGTTTTATGCCACTCGAAATCTCTTTTAAGCGAAAATGACGCATCATTCTACATATGCACGCTTAAAATTCAGAATATACATATATATATATATATATATATATATATATATATATATATATATATATATATATATATATATATATATATATATATATATATATATGTAGAATGATGTGTCATTTTCGCTTAAAAGAGATTTCGAGTGGCATAAAACGTTCACAAGAAAACGGCAGGATTTAGGGTGTAATAACAGTTGGTTCTTGCACCTCGATAAGGCATCAGCTCACACTTCACTCATTTTTTGTGAGTATATGGTGGAACTTCACAAACACCGTGTTTGCCTGATATGGTACCGTGCGACTTCTTTTGTACCTGAAGCTGAGGTTGGCACCCATTGTTCAAATTTTTAAGATAATTGAGTATATAAAAAATTGCTGCGCGAGGTTAGAGCTGTATCACAAAGCTCGTACGCGGAGGCACCGTTTAGTGAATCTGGCCGTTACATTTTTACAATTTAAAAATTGTTATCAAAACTAAAAGTACGAAAAGGGAGACAAAGTTCAAGTTGCCAATTTTTTTTAAACAGAGAAAATAAAGTGGTCCTTTTTAAATATTTATGAATAAACTCTGTTTAAATAATAATCGACATTCTGCATCTTGTTTATCATTATTAGTTGCTTCCACAATTGTTTTTCTATTAAAAATAGTGTTGCTTAATGTACTGGGACGCGCAAAAAGAATGAAGTTTCTTTTTCATTTAAATTAAATTAATTAATAATTTCAACTAGTAATGGAAGTTGAGAGCACAAGTGTAAAGTGGATGAAAAAATATTATCGAAGTTTTCTCGTTACCTATTCCAATTTTCTTTGTAAGTTCATTTGTTGAGAAACTTTTTTATCCTATGAAATTGAATTATTTGGATTTCGAAAGATTGAAATTTATCGCAAAAATTCTGTTACCTTATTTTTTGCAAGTTGTGCTGAGATTTGAAATTCGACGATTGAACCCATCAGTTGTCGCTTATTTCTTTTCTATGTATGTTAGTTAATAGGATCTCATGTTATCAAATTGTATATTTCCTTAGTATAACGCGTTGGAACGTTAAATTTTGTCTAAAAGTATAAAATAATTTCAGGCAACAAACAGTCCCATGGAAATCGATTTTGCTCTCCATGCCTGCATGGTCCATAGGTATAACAACTTTTGGTAGGATATGGGTACATTATACATTTATAATCTCAGGACCAACGTACATGAAACGAATTTTAGGATTTAGCATAGAAAAGGTAAAAATTAAGATGTTTTTTTTTTTGGTTTTCTATTTACTTAAATTGAAATGATTAGTCAGCAATCACCATATTGAAATTTGACAGGTTTCTTTAAGTTATAGTTATACTATTTCAATTTGTTAAGAATTTAAAGTAATAATGTCTTTATATTTAACTACTTCATTAAATATTGTTTTAAGTTAGGATAGAGAAGTTGGATTTTTTTTCTTTCTATTGATGATTGATTGCTTTTTATATTTTTTCAAAATTGAATTAATGACACCGTTAAGATTCTATTTTTATTGGTTTTTAATTTATACCTAAAACATTGCATTAATTTCTTTTGTAAAATAAACATATTCAACGTTATTCTCTTGAAAAACACTTAAAACTGGACACAATTTTGTGAATTTTTTATACATATTCATAGATTGGTAGTTTCCAGAAGTCAATAAGAAATAGTGGGTAAGATAGAATAGTTAACAATTAAAGTTGAACAAAAACTCACATTTTCATAGAAAAAGAAAAATATGTTATACTTATTTTATTTAGCCTTTGCAAAATCATTCTTTGTTTTGGATAGAAAGTTTTCTTGAATAACTTGAACAAAACTTATGACTAAAGTAAAAATATTTCTTTGCATTTGCTCCATATGTGGTGTAAGGTGGGACACCTTACGAGATAAGATTGGTTTAGGAATAATTCTTATTTAAGTTCAATTTAAACTTACAAAATTGAACTAGGTGACACAGGTTAACCTAACAAGAGAAACGATGAAATTTGAGTTATGAAATAAGTTATTGCCATCTTGATAAAGCCATATGTCATGGGTTCGTATTAAAAGTCTGCATAGACATGGATACCCTCATCGTCATTCATGCTACCATACACAACTTTTATAAACTTTTATAGATTCATGATATAAACTACTGCAGTGAAGGCATTGGATATCGTTACAATCATCATCATCATCATATCTTCTTGGGATCAATCTTCCCGTCACACATTGGCCCTAGAAACAATAAAAAGTGTCAGTCGACACCTTTTTAAGACCTGCATTGCTTGCAGCTGAAGTGCTCTCCGATTTTCTTGTATAAATTCTGGGTGGTCATTCATGAATCCACCCTTTTTAGTCATCACTAGGATCAATTCAGTGATTGTGCCAGCCAGTTTTATTTTTCTTTCTAAAGTACTTTAAGGAACTTAAGTTTTTCGCTACCAAACGATAACTCTTTTTATTCTCCAGGAGAGCTGAAACAGTTTTCTTCATTAGTTCCTCACCTGCTTCAGTTTTCTGAATTATGGCCTCACTATTCTGAAATAAAACTTAATTAAAACCAATTTATCAATCTAGATAAGAGTAATTGGTAAAATGGGACATGAGGTACTCCATCTTACCCCTTTGGACGTTCATACACAAAAAAATTTAATATGAAATTAAATCGTTGAGAAAATTTTAAGAAATATTCTTACCCTTATCTTTGATTTCAACCCTTTCATTTCACAAAAATGTTAGCAGTTATTAGATTTCTTCAGTGTTATTCACTATATTGGATCCGTTGTTTTCAGCTTTTAAAATAAAGCCACAGTATAACTAAAATGACCAGAAGTTTCATTCGGCAGCGCACCAGCCAAAGTTTGCCCCTAAAAACAGTTTAGTGTTATAGCCAGCCAAAATTTGCCCCTGAAAACAGTTTAATGTTGTAGCGAACGGGCAACGAATGTTGTAATTTTATACTTTTGATCGCTTTGCATTTCAAATTTAGAAAGAAAGGAGACCCGATTTTTGCTTATACATTAAAATTGTTAATAGTGTAGTTATAATACACCACGCCAAAATTAATCATTTTTTTTTGTTCAGAATAAATGTATTTTGAAGGTAGGATTGGAGAAATCAAAACGAAATTGCATGGAAAAATTTAGTTTTTGAGATGTTTTTTTTTATCAAAAGGTACCTAATTAAGCGGTTAAGTTGCCTAGGATTTATTTGCCATTGCCACTCCTTACTTTACTATTATCGTTATGACTTTTTTTTCTGAAATTACAAAATTACCTTTCTTTTACTTTGAAAACTTAATAACTTTGATTATTATATGATTATTGTTTTCTTTGTGAGTGTAAGGCTAATAATTCGTTAAATAACAGTCATCTAACAACAAGATGACTGACTTTGGTGTCATTTAATTTAAATTTTAATTGATGTTAAGTTACAGTTCCAATCAGTAAAGTTGGATTAATATTTAAATAAAATGACCCTAGAAATAGTTCTGTCAATCAACATAGATCTCGAATTTCTAACCTTTTATTTTAAAACGACAATTTTATAAAAATCAGTGTAGTTCCCTAAAATTTATAATATTACCAAAATGAATGAAAGGTGCTTTTTATGATTTTAGCAAAAACAGGACAACTTATTCTCTGAGGTAGATGTATTTTAAAATGGAATATTCAAAACCTAAAAATACATCTATTTGGAAAAAATGGTTAATTTTGGCGGGGTGTAGTCTTGCTAAATAAATACCAAAACCACTACAGTTGCAATTCTAGGGGGGCGATTGCCCCCCCCCCCCACTTCGAATTCAGGAAAATAGTCCCGACTCTGCCTCTTACAACTAGGAATATGCATGCTGTTGGCACCCCCTCCTCGTCGACAATTTGCGTTCGACCTTCCCCCAAGAGCTGCGAATTCAGAAAAATAGATCAGACTCTGCCTCTTACCTAGGACTGTGAATATTGCTGGCATCTCCTCCCCATCGACAATTCGCTTGCGCTTGCGATCGCCCCCCTCCTCCCACGAGCTTAAAAGTCAGAACTGCTGGCATCTCCCCCCAAAGAGAGAGGCTGAATGCTCCTCTGAACCACTAAATATATATTGTTTTTAAAATAAATAAATATAGTGACATAATTATGTATGTAAGTATTTTCCAACACGGCCTAAGAAAGAACGCACGCCTGTAGTGGAGGATTAATTCTCGTTGAAATCCATCCTTTACTTCGCCAGTCAAGGTCACATAAATTCCGACGACTTTATGGATCAATTTTTTGTAAGGATAACCTGCTCGTTATTTTGTTCATGCTCTGATAACATTGTAAATGAGAAATCTATATTATGCCTTTTGGATTCGTAATTCCATTGCGTTATATCAAAGAATTTACTACAACAACTACCAGGGAAGAATAATAAAATTCTGGGACATTTTTGTTAGTAAAGATAAGTCATAGAAAAACAACACCGATATTATAAATGATATATACAGATCAGTTACTAGTTGACAGTATAACGAAAAAATTTCTGTAGACATTAATAACTGACTAGGCATTCTTTTCTTTTCAGAATGGTTTATTAAATGGAGCACCGTTCATCTGTAGTTACGTAGCTTCTGTATTCTTCTGTTACATAGCCGACAAGTTAGTTACTAAAGATTATATGTCATTGACCAATGTTAGAAAGCTTATGACAGCTCTTTGTAAGTATTTGTTATTATTGTAATAATAATTTTAAACTATATTCAACATCGGCAAATTTTAGAATCCACGTGTTTAGCAGGAATGCATAAAAAATTGCTTAAAATAATTGAAAAGTATGTCAACCAGGTCAAAGTTTATTTATTGTTGTTTAGGACTGTCTAATCAAATTCCTCCACACATTCCGATTTTAATTGAACCAGACAAGTTACATAATACTTATTTACATTTTAAATGCGTTTTTATTAAAAAATGTACTCTATGACATATCTAATTAATTTATCAGAACTGTCTGGTATAAATATTTATCGTTAAAATGATATTGTAAAAAATAAATTATTGTAGCAAATCATTAAATGATTTCAGGTGTCACTATAACTTGTTAAATTAGATATTTTTATTTGTTTATTAATATGAATTAAAGTTGATTTAAATATAAAAATAGGCTTATTAACTTGTGCCCAAAAATGAACAGTAGAAAATAAATTTGTATTTTTTAATAAATTATAATCGTGAATAAAATGTCACTATCATCATTATAATATGACAGCCTCTTTCATCTACTGTTGGATATAACCTCCTTATGATTATTTTCAAAGTATCCTGTTTTGTGTCCTGTTTATTCAGTTTTCTGTCACTGACTTCACGCCATCCGTTTCATCTTGATGATGATTTTCCTTTAATTTTTTCTATCCTCAGTCTCCATTCTATCAGTCGAGCTATGTGTTCTGCCATCCACCATGTAACCGGTATTTGTTCTCTCCTCGTTGTTCTTAATATCGACAATATTGTCCACACAATTCGTGGATATTTTTCTTAAGTAATATTGGTAGATTTCCTCTCGCTACGCTCATTTGACCAAATTCTGCCCATACCAAATTTATTTGTCAATAAATTTCACAGGTTCTTATTTCATGACTGAAATATTTGTAATCGTGGATCTATTCCACTTCATTTGCGGGTACTCTTTTGGTCATGAGTTCAGTTTTCTGGAAATTTATATTCATGCTGACGAATTAGCTAATGTCTATATTTAACTAATCTAAATTGAGCAAAATGGTTGGGGGACGCTTTGTCTACTGTTCGTCGCGCAGCACTTTAGACAGTCGCTTATTTAAAAAAGACCGTTACAACATCATATTAACACCTTTTTTTGTTATGAAAACATGATTACTATGACGAAACGGATGGTATGAAAGGTCAAATTGTATACTGCATTATATTGTATTTAAATATCTAACTACATAAAAAAATCCAACAACAATGGCGTAGGAAATTTTTTTTTGTAGCTTATTATGTATACATACTTAGTACTGTGGCAACAAAAAATCATTTGTCATCTTAATTAATAAGAAATTCACATAAAAAATATCAAATAAAGGTATCTTTTCGAATAACGGATAAATAATATAAAACATATTGTATTAGTTTCAGCGACTTTTTGAAATAAAAAAATTAAAATGAAATTTTTCAAAATTTTTTTGAAGAAAAATCATCTAATTTGATTTGATATGTCTAAATTTTGAGAAATATTCTATTTGATCAATGCAAGAATTGTCAATCTAGACAGAAACATTTTAATTAGCTTTAGTTTACTACAACGACTTAAGTCATATGCAACTGTTATAGTTAATGTAAGGAATTTCTAAGAGCTATAATACTGTGCGTTATTCCCAAAAATTAACTGTAACACTATAATGATTTTCTAGAAAAATTTAAAAAATATTTGTACGATCGAGTTTTCCACGTCTAATCGTTTTTCTTTAAAACCTATATTGTGTTTAGTCATACTTTCTATTTTTTATGGAAATTTATATCCTAATTACTCTCCCGTGCGAGTACACCTCACTGTCACTAGAAACGGCTCTAAGTTTGAAAATTTCAAATATTCAAAATGTGTTAAGAAAACACTGTTTATATATAGCTGCATAACCAGACAAATGAATATCGTAATTTCAATCTCAAATAATAAACAATATAATCTGCAATATATGTAATAATATTTTTGGAATATACTGAAATTAGGTCAAGCAAATAATCATGATCATTTTCATTTATATGGGAATAACTTCTGCTATCTACTTTGAAATCAGTGCCATAAAACGAATATTCTTTTGAAGTTACATTTATGTGTTAAATATTGTCGTATTTTAATATAATGATAGTTCTCTAAAGAAATACAGTTCCCTCGAAAACTTTCATTGATGAATTAGTATTTTTTATACGCTGACGTAATAGAAGAAAAAAAAATCCTAAATTATCTTGCGAAAGTTTATGCGTTGGTAAAAATGTTAACTATTCTTTCCTAATAACTAAATTGTCTAAAACAAATGTTGTACTAGAAATATAAACTTTTAAATCTAAAAATCTTGTGTGCCTATCAGTATCTAGCAACAAACGACAATTAGCTTGTATTTTGAACGGCTTCTACAATTTTTTTTAACTAAAGTGTAAAAAATTCCTGGAATATAAGATATCAAAAAAATCATTCATATTTTTCGTAAATTCAACAGTGGAACCATCATCTTTAAAGTCTTCTATATATGCAAGACATCCGCACAAAACTGAAGAGCAATGGCTACACTGTCGCTAAATAGCTGAGTGGCAGATCGCATTTTATTTTCTGTTTTTTTAAGTCTCTATGTTAAATTATTAATTTCCTTGCGAAGTGAAAGTAATATTTTTCCTAAAATTCATGCAGCTGCTCGAAATACCTCCATTCAACAAGTTAATTGCTCTTCTTAACAGGGATAATTGTTTTTCTAATGCATTAGTTCCTTGTCACACATGCTCAGTTAAACTGATTTTTAAAGCTGTGTGATTTAAGATACAGGTCAAGCGATTAGTCATGGTCAAGTTTGCAGGAGCTCCATCAAATATTAGGCTAACAACTTGTGTCTCTGTCTAGTGACATTTTTAGACAATTTGAAACTATTTTTTTTTATTCTGTTGATATTCCCGAGATGAAGAAATATCCAATTGGAATTTTCCGATTTCCACTACTACAATTTAGGACAAAGACTAAAGACGTATTTGCAAGAGCAATTTCTTTGAGCCCGTTTCCTTATCTACATAGTCAAAAAAATTGTCCTGACGGCACCCATTATTCATGTTGCCGAATGGTCATTTCATCTGTAGTTAAAGACTATATTATATTCTTACTTGAAATAAGTACATTCAGTTGTAAGACTTCAAAACCTCAGTAGTGAACCCAGGTAAACTATACTTTGGTACCATCGACTGAATGTCCTAGGCTGAGGCAAGGTTTGTATGTATTATCAAAGCAAACACCTTAAGTTCTTCACACTATTTTCTTGATAAACTTTTCATTTGACTTTTTTTTTGCTACTGCCTATAGTATAATTCCTGAGATCCTTCATTAATTATAATTTCCTCAACTTAAATTCGTTTTTCTTTGCGTGTAATTTTTCTTCACAACTGTAACCAGTTCTTTTTTTTAGTGGCGCTTATAGCAATAATTTTATTTCTCTGGAAATTAACTCCACTCTACTACTACAAGTAAGACTTATTAAAGGGCTCGATGCAGATTTTGTCACATTGATCGATAAAACTTATATTTTGGGAGATATTGGTAATTCATCTTGTAAGAAATAAATAAATGATTATTTTTTATTTCAAATAAAAATACTTAAACAATTTATAATATGAAATATTTTGTATTTGAGTTAGACTAGGAATGGCATTTTTTCTCAAGCGGACGTAACATTTGGATGTTCTATCAAAACAATTTTACTTTTTCTCTCTACAAATGGAACCCAAGAAATTTATAATTAATAAAGATAAATTGTCATTTATTTTAACTTCTAGTTCATTTTAAAATTTAAAAAAAACGCATTAGGAAATACTCCAAAAGCTATAAAATAATTTTGGTGCGAACCTGTTTGTAATCTATACTAACCTATGAAATATAATTCCAATTGATTCTTTTTTATCCACTATGTCTTTACTATAACTGCGTACGGCACAACTAACTATGTTTGTTTTTTTCAAAAAATAATACAATTCTCGCAACATAGTATAAATAAAATATAGAAAACCTCGACGTATGCTTTACAAAATGATTAGTACACAAAAGGCAGGAAAGTAGGAACAATATGGCGGAGCCAAACCCTCTTAGTCACCTCCTCTCCATTTGACCTTAAGTCATTGAAATAATGCCAAAATCTCAATGATTTCCTCATTATAAGTAAATATAATTACATATTTACTTTGATGTATCTAATCAAAATGAAGTTGTGAATGCGCTCTTATTCCACGTCGATAAATTTTACTGTTTGACCCTAAATGGACCTTAAATATTTCATGTAACAAAAAATAGAGTTGGGGAGTTCATTATTTGATGCATTTCTCACTATCTTGAAAATAACATCCTTATTGTGATCATATCTATCAAAATAAAAAATTAATAAAGAAATAGACTTTAATTTTTAGGTGAATTGTTCTCTGGTGGCAAAATAGCCTTCATGTCAAATATCAACTTGATTCCTCTATAAATAAATTTAATATTAAGTAAAAGTAAACTAAATTATATGTAACTAGCAAATTATTGGGATTTTGACATGTTTTTAATAGAAATTATTAAGTTAATTGTCTCACAATCACCGTCCTAAGTTTTTTAATATTTCCCTGTGTATGTTAACTTTGTTACAGGTTAAATGTAGGTTACTATAAATTACATAATATTGTTTATGGAAAATAACTAATTTTATTACAATTAGCATAAAAATAGGATGATTACAGTCAGAAAATATGTGAAAAAAATTAATTTGTTTATCACGATCTTAATGAATGGCTGTCTGTCTAATTTATATTATGCCGTAAATATAACGTGCATACTATAAACTTGTCACATATTTTATTTTTATATTTTACTCAGTAGTTTTAAAAACCATTAACAACTTCTAATAATTTTATTGGATTACTATGATTATTTAGTTACCATTTAAAAATACGAAAATCAGAATATAAATTAACATTACTATTGCATTTTGGTATATCTAAAATTTGCATTAACTTCTAACGATGAGGCAAATATTGTCTATAAATTCTACATGGGTTCGTATTAGATCACCTGATTTAATTCATTTTCTTCAGGTTCCTTTTCATTACTTTTTCATTATTGCAAAAAGTTTTTGTACTGTTCTGGTCTAATCGGAAATATACTAAATTTAAATTTTTTTAGCTTAATTTAAAAAAAGATAAGACTATGGATATTAGAAAATTTGAAACGAAGAATTATTCTGGAATCAAATCAGTCTTGGCCTGAAACTATGGAATTAATTACCCAACATATCATCATACACATGCCTCTCATAGACAGAGCACTATTATAAAAATATTTCATAGGTTTATATAAAGGATTTCTCAGTAGTGATGATATTATTTGAAATTGCAATAAAATACAGTAAACTATGTCAAATATGGTGATGTGGATTTTATGAGTTCCGATATCCTTTGCCATTTATGATTTAAACACACTTCAAATATGCACCGCGGCTCTTTTTGCACACCTTAATCATTTTATGCCAATCTTCGATAACTCTATACAGTATTTCAGGTGGTATGGCACGTATAGTGATTCGTATGTTGGTCTCAAGTTCACCTATAGTCTTGGGTTTGTTGGCATAAATCTGTACCTTAAGATAGTCCCACAGAAAATAGTCCAAAGTTAAATCACAGGATCTTGGCGGCTCATTGAATGGACCATTTCGTGATACTAACGATCCCCCAAACTTATCCTACATTGAATTCATTGTAACGTCCGCTCCATGACAAATTGCCACGTCTTGTTCAAAAATAAATATGATCGGAATCAATTTCATCAATTTTCGGAAATAAAAATTCGTTTACCATGCCACGATAGCATTCTTCATTTACATGAACGACACGGCCATCAGTATTTTTGAAGAAATTTGACTCGCACCAGTAATGACAATCTCAAAATCCAAATTCTTGCGAACGGCGCCGAATGGACACATTTTCATTTATTGTAACACTTGCCCGAACGATTACTATATTCTCATCACTACCGACACTATGTCGTCGTCTCGCTGGCTTATTATCATGAAGGGAAAACTCACTTTCTAGTTTATTAATTACTCGACGAATCTGTAGCACAGATGAAGAATGACGACTATGTTTTGCACTAAAAGCCGTTTGAGTAGCAACAAAACTTCTTGAATTTTGATAAAATAAATGCACAATTTCAAAACGTTGTGGTAACGTGAAAAGACAAGCCTTACTGATGACAAATGACAGTAGGTGTCAAATATTGCAATTGAAAGATTGCTGGTATTAACTGTCAAAATCAAATCATCCTTATTGGGAAATCCTTTAATTCGCATGAACCAGTATGCATACATCACTGACTTTTATAATGGACCTGGACTTTCGTAGGCAGTTGAAGCCAAACGGACGAAAACATGCATTTGTGCACATTGAACGCCAGTGATATTTTTGATAAGCCAGTACTTATCGGCATGCGCACCACCGATGTCCTGTTATTGATCGGTTGGTTTGATAGCGTCACTTCAACTTCAACGTTCGACGCCATTTTTATGTTTGGCAGTTGGGTGCAATTCAAACGAATTTATTGTGTTTTAAGTGGTTTATTTATTGATGTTTTGTGTGTTTTATTTAGTATAATAAGGTCCTCAAAGGGTATACTTACGTTTTGCCGAAACAAGGACAAATAGATTTTCGAACTTCAATCTTGTAGATGGTCATTTCAAAGTTTTGTAGTGTGCATGTCCAAAAGTATGAGACTATGTTTAAATTCATTTCCCAAATTGATTCGATCGGAAATCTAAGCTCGGGCGCTCGATCGATAGTTCATGTGTAGAATCACTACGCTGTGTGTTGTATCGGAATGATTTCTGTTAATGCCTCATTAACTTTCTAGTCATGGGAAATAATGTTATCGGAACTGTGAAGAAAAACACCCTATTGTAGGGTTGTTGGTTAATTATGGATATTTATTGATATCGATATTTTTCTTCCAAATTTCGATATTTTCGGCGGATATTTTTCAATCCTATATATAGAAAGAGCATTCACCGTAAGGTCGCCTGCGAGTAGACTTTTCTCAGCGTACAGGCGACACGTATGCATAAGCGCCACAGGCTATTTGTTTATATAAACGAAAATAGCATTTAAACCATAAATTTTTCGTATAGCGTCTTATTGTAGCTTGTAGATTTCGATCAATGCAAGGAGAATTAAAAAATATTGCAACAACTATTATTAATAACAATGTTACTCCCTCAAAATACATAAAAAAAAACAGTCAGTTGAGATCCGTCTTGCTCCTACACCACTCGAACTGTGATCTCTCTTGTGACGTTTATTATGTTGCAAGGCTATTGTTATTGTAGATTTGTAAAATGGAGTTAGTGCGTAAATAAATAATGAGGACACCTGACAATTAATTTTTCCACTTACAGATATATGTAATTTAATAAATGGCATAGCAATTGGGATTGTCCTGCCAGATTACCAGTGTCAAAATGTCTTAATAATAAATTTCAACTGTTTTATAACAGTTTGAATAAATCGTTGACTGGCTCATATATACTGTGTACAAATTTTGAAACAAACAATCGAAGTGAGTGAAAAATCGCTTACAAGATTTGTTCTATGTCAGTTCCTAGTGTGAGGCTTAATAAAATCATTTAAAAAATATATATAATTAATATTAAAAAAAAACATTGAATTGAATTAATATGACTGGTTCAAAAAGTATAAGATTTAACTATTATTAAATTGAATTTTTACATAGTGTTAATAATTTTTCCATTATCTCCACGAAAAAATTGAAATTTTGATTTACACACTAACATTATTTTTTCTTTTAGCTCAAGTAGTTCCAGGCGTTCTAGTCCCGCTTATCACTTACTTGGGTTGTGATATTGAATCCACACTGGTTGTATGGTTCACTGCTGTAACATTGATTACAGCTTCATATGCAGGTAAAAAATTCTTATAATTTTATCGTTATTAAGAACTTTGATATATTGACCTATGATCATGTCTGTTATTTTATCAGAATTTTATCTCTACTATAGAAAATGGATTAAGTTTTATAATGTGTCCATCAAATATTAAAATGATAAGACAAATACAATACTCAAATTATAATTCTGGCTTTAATTTTATTGATTAACTTGATTACTTTTTTTGCACATTTAAGTATTGGGTAATGGAAAGATAATATGGAGTTGAAAATACTACATAACAATTGTAACGTAGTAATTATTCAAAGTCAAGATAACATTTATGTATTAAGTTCTGTATAAGTAAAAATTTAATAACTCAAATACCACAATGGATTCTTTCCATATGAATTCATGGAATGGGCGAACATTTTGATGTCGGTAATACTTGGTTCGATGTGAAACGAGAGAATGAATCATCATTAAATTTCTCGAGTGCCTGAGTTTCTATCCCCAACCATCAAATTCCTGAAAAAATGTAAATCTTATACTTTACTATCATTCGCTGTCTTTCTTTTCAATTTCGATGGACTTGCGAATCAATCTTGACTTGTATGTTCTATGTTAGCGATTTGCTGGCAGTTGTTAAAAATCATTTTTGTGTCTTGTCTCGAGCTAATGTTTGAAAATGGCAAATAAATTCTTATACTGAGTATATGTTCTTCTAGCCTTGCCGATATTGTTCTGTTAGTCTGGCCTATGTATGTTTTACTGCAAGTGCCACATGCGATCCGTTATATGTCTTAATTTTCTGGATCGATTTTGTCCTTAGATTTTCTTAGAATATCAAAGTTATAATTTTTTTAAAACTTTTTTGGAAATATTTATCTTAATAATAGCTTGACTTGTACAAAATTTGGTACGTGGGTTTTTTTAAGAAGAAAAATCAAGATCTGATAATAGTTTCAATATACGTGACAGAGCGCATCACCAACAGCACATCGCCTACATCCAAAGTTTCATAGTTTTTTGTATCTCGGTATATTAAATTTCTAATTAAAAAATTGTATTCCTTGACATCTTTTATTCAAAAAAGTTACGCCTAATACGTATCGCTTTGAGTATCCGTTTCTGAGAATCGATTTTAAATGTTTTATTGTGTACTAGGACTCGTCGTAGACCCCCTTCTCACTTTATCCAGGTTTAGGACTAGTCCAAAAAAATGGAGCGTATTTAAGAGCCAACAGGCCAACGACGATAAGAATTTACCTAGCAACGAGCTAACAATGATAATAATGTAAGAATGAACATACAAATGACAATAAGAATAACAAACCAGAACAGAACCATTTTATTTATTTGATTTTTTAATTAAACTTTAAGTAATTGTTTAAAATTACCCCTATTTGCATATACACAAAAAATAATTATACGGAGAAAGTTGAACCGCGCCTTTTCCATTATCTCTGCATCTACGCATAAAGTGTTCACTGAATTTTGTATTCATGCCCATAATTCTTCTTCGGTGTTTACAGATCTATAATATACTATTTAAAAGTTTCGCATAAAAACTAATCCATAAGCATTAAGTCCGGTGAGCAGGGTGGCCAATTTGCAGGAGCATCATTTCCTTTGCCGATGCATCGATTTTGAAAATTCTTATTTATATGATTTCTAACATTTAATGTGAAATAGTAGAGAGCGGCAGATCATCCAATAAGTTTGGCAAATTTGCTAGGTGTTCTAGGCAATTCAAACCATTTAAACGAGGTAGTAAGATAACAGAACCAATAATAAATCTGCCAATGATACCGGCCCTTACTTTAAATTCATGTTGATAACGCACAACCCTTATTGCGTGAAGATTTTCGTCTGCCTAAATATGCTCATTTGTCATATCCCTTCTTGTAAATAAAATTATTTTATAAAAATTTACATTATGTGCTCCCCGTTCATTAAGAAATTGACCGAAGCTTAGTCTCAATTCGATGTCGACAGGTGAAAGCTCTTGTAATATCTGGAGGTAGAAGCGATGCAACAGCTGTTCTCTTAAAGTCTTGTTTACTGTCTCTTTAGAAACTCTAAGTTCCAAACCTAAGTGTCTGATGCTCAGACTCGGATTTTCTTCAATAATTTCTTCCTCAACCGGTGTCCTAGTCGTAAAATTTCGTCTGTAATCAATCGTTGCCTGAAAACCAATGCCCGTTTCTTGAAGACGCTTTTAAACATACAACAAATGTTTAGTGGTTTGGTATTCGTCTGTTAGGAATTCTTTCTCTGTATACTTTCATCGACTGCCGACTATTTCCTTGGAAGTAACCGTAGACTAATATATCGGTCATTTCTGCATTAATGTAATGTTCGACCATTGTGAAAAATGTAACAATTAGATAGAACATTTTAAATTAAAAAGTTTGTCAGGTTGAATCGTTTCACTATATTCTTTTGTAACGAATCACGATACTAATCATTGTTAGCTCGTTGTTATGTAAAGTTTTATTGTTTTTAGTCCGTTAGCCATTAAATACGCTCCAAATTTTATGGACCAGTCTTAAACCTGGATAAAGCGGGAAGGAGGACTACGATGAGTTTCAGTACGCAATGAAATTTTATTTATTATTTGAGAAACTGCCATATACATTGAAACTATATCAGATCTTGATTTCTCATCATAAAAAAAATACTGAATTTGGTGGAAATCAAGCTATTATTAAATTATAACTTTAATACCCTGTATTTTGGAAACTATGAACTTTTCGACGAAGATAAATTAAGCTAGATCCTTATATTTTACTCTCAGGAATTTGTGCTAGCGTTTTGTACAGATCTTTTAGAGCCACAAATATTATTTTAACTTCGCAAAAAGTCAATAAGTCTAACACTGTTACACTACTATAAAAAAATACATCCCCTGTTAAAATAAAAAGATATTAGGGTCAAATACATTTATGCTAATTTGGAACTTTTTTTCTATTAAAATTTCATTTTTTGCAATTTGAGTCTTTATAATATTTATAAAGAAATACTTTCATTTGTGTAGTTTCTCTAAATCTAATGCCAGTGTGATTTAAGAAGAGTGGAAATTGTTAAGCACTACTTTCAAAATAATAGCTGTGCCAAGAACCGCTGCACGTTTATTTAATGATCCCATCTTGAGAAATATCTAAAAGACCAGTATGTTGCTAAAATTATTGATCCAGAGCGACACGTAAAAAATGAATAACGTTCGTGGTTGCTTTTAAAAGTTCAAAGTGAGTATCTTTTTCAAAAAATATAAAAGTTATGACAATATTTTTTAATGAATGGCATCGTTTTAAAAATACCCTTATCTTTCTAATTTATGATGATTTGATTCTACTACCTGTCCTGTTGAATCTAATGAGTTTGAGTTTTTTTAGACATCATGTGCACTTATAGAAAAAAAACTGTATTTAACTCGTGCTACCTATCATTTCATATATATATATATATATATATATATATATATATATATATTATAACACTTTTATATTCTTCGAAGAAACTAGTGTCAAAGATAACCACAAACGTTCAGATATCTTAAATAAAATGATTTTGAAATAACTGGATTTTTTCTAAAAGATTCTCAAGTTTTACTGAAATCAAAATGAGTACGACAACCCATTTTTCCCTTGTTATGAATTCATGTGACAGTATAGTGATCAAGAGCTTGTTCTGGTGAAATTTATTAAATTTTTCTGTCGATAGTAATGAGTATAGAGTATTGCTCGATTTTGACATTTCAGTACATTTCTTCACTTTTAGTGCTTTATCTCGTACTTGTGTATAATAACTGACTTCACCATCAAAATTCAACGAAAAATAAAATTTTAGTAGGATTCTCAACGGCTGAAATGATTTTTTAAATTATTTTATTTAATAAAAAGTTGTTGTGCTGCAATTAATTATTCTGTCTAGTCAAAAGCGTGTCATCTTTAAAACCATATGTCACGTTGTAATGACAGAAATCTTTTTTAAAAGTTTATTTGTATAAATTTGTCTATATAATAAAGTTCTTTACATTTAGTGTACATAAGTGAAGGGAAGAAGCAAAAGAATTTAAGAGACATTTTTAAAAATAAATTATATGTATGTATATATATATATATATATATATATATATATATATATATATATATATATATATATATATATATATATATATATATATATATATATGTCTATGTAGATAAAGAGAGATAAAAAAATATAGTCCATCAAGAAGTCATTTAAATGTCCCGAATTCAAATAGATTATGGACGAATAATCATTTTTTAAATAAAACCTTTATATGAAAAATATTTTTTTAGAATTATTTTTGAACATAGAAATTTGCGGCTTATTTCCATAGATACTGAACTATTGGGTAATTAATATTTACATGCACCAGTTAACATCTTTATCTTTTTTGTAGGTGCTATGGCGAATGTAGTTGACATAGCTCCCAACTTCGCCGGTCCAGTATTAGCGTTTGCTCAAACAATTCACATGTCAGCTAGTTTTTTGAGTCCATTGGCCAATTTCCAATTGCTCAACGAACAAGATCATTTGTTGTCTTCCTGGAGGACAGTCTATTATGTTACTAGTTTTGTTGCCTGTTCTACTTACATTGTATACCAGATCTGGGGTACAGGAGACGTAAGTTTTATATTATTTTATATATTAACGTCCTCGGTCTCGGCTTCGCCCGAGAGAATAATGTACCCAACTAATTTTCTAACAGTATTAAATTAATATAATCTCAGGGTATGATATTTTTTGTGGTGTTTTAATTTCTGGGATTGGCTATCCGAATTAGCAGTTCTGGATATTACTTCTTGTTTGTTTCGGTATGATTTTCGTAAAATAACCTAACAAATACCGCAAAATTTTAAAAAACTAATTTCAAGTTGCAGACTTATATTCGTTATGATGTTATATACCCTTCATATTTATTTTCCCTCACTGATATCGGCATAATTTTAATATTCACACAAACGCTATATACTTAAAAAACGAATTGTAATCGTTGGATATTTAATAATTTGAAAATAATATCGTCGAATTTATAATCAAATAGGTGCTGGCAGCGAATGCTCTTGCGATCATAAATAAACAGTACTATGAGAAAGTTGTTGCGTGAAGCGTATCACGGCGTGTCCGCCTGCTAGTGGAGAGCCAGCATATGAACGACTGTATTCTACCCATTGAAGTATTATATTTTTTACGTTGTGTTTTTTGATTGTAGTTTTTTTTTTTCGAGATGAACTATATCAATCTATAAACTTTCTCATATATATCGAAAAACATGGGTAAAAATTTGGTTGCGTTTGATTATATAATAGTATATATTGGGGATAGACTAAGCTAAAAAAATAATATTATTCATAACGGGGTAGCATGTAAACAAATGTTTAACTAGAATTATTAACACTGTATATCCAAGTTAAAAATATGTCACTGTTTTGGAAAAAGACAGTTTAAAACACACTTTTATAAAAATTAAAATAAAAAAAAAAATAGTTACATAAATTGATTTGTCCTGGACTAGGAAAATTGTTCTCTTTAGTACCCCGCGTAAATTAGCCATACAAAGAACAAGTCGTTTCTTGTTACTTGGTTTGTTAAAGAAAAAAGCTAAGATTTTCAAAGGAAAATCCCTGGTTTTAATTGGCCACTGTGTACCAATATGACCCTCGAATCACTTAAAATATCGATGAAAGTGCCTCATTACCGCCCTGGTACGGTTCAATTTTGTAAATGGGCAATAATTTCGGTTATTTGTATATGTTTATAACAAATTTTGGGTATAGTGAAAATATATTTTATTAAAACTGCTCCCTGAGACTCAGAAATATTGATTATACTTTAAACTAAATTATTATGATGCTGATATGCTATTTATAAACAGTCTAATCAACTTTTGGTCCCATCAAATAGAACTTCAACTTCGGAAAAATTCGTGTTGAATTGAAATTTGTTACAGTTATTTAAAACGTCATTACAAACGAAATATTAAAAGTCCTCTGCTACAAATGTTATTTAGAATCAAAGGTCAAAAGATTCTTTTTTGCAAATATCTCTTAAACGGTGTTATCGTAAAAATATTTATTACAAAGTTTGTTAATCATGCGATTGAATGATCATTCATGAGATGTTGCGATTTCGATAACACTTATCATTTAAGAGGTATTTGCGAAAAAACGATTTTTTGACCTTTTTGACAAAAATTTTTTTCTTAAGTGGAATCAATGAGGGACTTTGGACATTCCATTTGTAATATCCACTTTGATGCGAATTTTTCCAAAGTTTTGAATTGTCTTGTTTACTTTGACTGGATTAGTTAATACGCATGTTTTATCGCCTTGATTCATTCTGAATAAATTGTTAATTAAATGGTGATACCAAACACCACTAAGGTGTACTATTCATATAAATAAGCAAAAATTATTATTTATTATTTTAACCCGAATCTGAAAATGCTGTGTTCGTAATTTGAAATATTCTGGAAAAATAAATTTGTATTGTAACTTAAAACTATATAATTAGAAAGATTTCAAGTTTTTTTAGTGTTGTAGTTAATTTACCTCCATCAAACTTTTAGTACAGCTACTATTACGTAGAATACTTTATAAGGCGCTTAACCTTATTTGTTGTTAAAAAAGGACTATGTGAGGTTAGTAGCGTTTACAGTAACCTCAAAATCAAAATTTCGTCTCTGCCAAAAGTGGGAGATCTTCCGATTTGGTTTACCTCAACAAGAGTGCATCCATGAACTTAACTCCTTATATGGCGACGAAGCACTACCACCACTGTATATCGCTGATTTAATAATTTCACTCGTGACCGTCGTTCGCTTATGGACGTGCCGTACAAAGGTCGTCCAAAGTCGGTTGTAGTGCAAGAAAACATTGATACTGTGCAGGAACTGATGACGCAAGATCGTCACGTGATATACCGTGAGATCGAGACATCCCTTGGTATCTTGGATCCATGCGTATGAGTACTCAAAACGTGGAATTGATAGATCATCAATGATTTCTTTTTGTTCTCGTACCTGAAGAACAATCTGGGTGGTCAACGATTTTCTATGCCAGAAAAGGCGGTTGATGCGTTCAAAAACATGTTTTACTGCGGCAAAAATGCTTTTCCGGTTGATTCAAAAGCATGCAACATTATATTAATCATCGTGGAGAATGAATGAATGAATGAACAAAAGGTGATGATACTTGATCATCGATGTCTAGGCCTCGTTGGGCCCTTTACACCCCACCATAGCTGCAGGTCATTCAAGGCCGATCGCCTTTGCAAATCCAAGCAGCCTCGCTAATTGAACTTGCCTAACTGCTTCCGATAACGAAATTATATTTCCGAAATATCTCTGTCTTAGTCCGTTGAGTACCAAGCATTCTCTGAGGACATGGTCAACAGTTTCATCCTCCTCCAGACACTATCTGCACGTCGGGTTATCTACAACACCAATATTATGAAGATGACTCCTCAGATGACAATGTCCTGTAAACAGTCCCACCACAATTCATAGTTCTTTCATTCCTAAGGAGGGAAGCTCTCTAGTAAGCCGTGCGTTAAGTGTAGTTATATGTTCCTTGGTACATCTCATTCCAGCAGCTTCTCTCCACGATTCAATAAATTTGCTTCTCAGCAACAATTTTAATTTCCTTTTAACAACGGAACAGATAGAATTGATTGGAGTCCAAACGGTTCAATTGCGGACCCCATTTTTGCTAGACGGTCCGCTTCCTCATTCTCGTATATATCCGAGAGGCCTGGGACCCACACGAGTTTGATTGTGCAGCCGGTCATTGTCAGACTATTCAGTACATACTCAGACATCAGTGCCGAAGTTACGACACGACTGCTATTATCGCAGCTCTACTGTCTGCGCATATGTTTAATACCCTATTCCTGTTTATGTGCCTCCCCCAGAATAACGTAAATTTCTTTTTAGATGTTCTCACGTTGTCCGAAAGAGTAGATCTCTCCCATCCAATCCTCTTTACTTGACAAGAGTATCTCAAGAGATTGGTTGTTATAATCTCTTTACATGAAGAGTGATGGACATCTCTTCACAACGATTTCTCAGACATCTGAGTAGTCGCTTATTCCAGTTCCAAGATGTTTTAGGCATTTGAGACGATAAACAGCTTTCAGGGCATCGTTCTCTATATATAAGTGGTGAAGAGGCAGATCCACCAGGACCTCTAGAGCCCTAGTGGGGGCAGTCCTTATCGCACTCAATATTTCCACATAATCCATTCTTTGAACTTTGTTAAGTTGAAGACGGTGTTTGCGCTTTTTTAAATATGCTACTATTGTATAAGCGTATAACTGCCATAAGTTCTGTCCCTGCACTCTGCGTTGTTAAGAAAATTTGGAGAAATCCTCCCCTCTAAACTAACGGTCGTGTCGAGGTAAATAAAATTGCTCTCAGAACCATTTTCTGCATTAAATGAGACTTTATTGAGTCAAGAGGATCAGAATGGAGAGATTATTGCGTAACGAAAAATTATTTTTATAGATTAAGAAATTTTTGCAGTAAAGGAAAGGTTCAACTTATAAAATGAGAGTTGTAGTTGTAGGAACTGTAGGTTAAAATAGACATCACTCGCCCTAGGTGATTATCTGGAGGAAAGTGTCTTACGAAGGCTTCACAAAACTGAAAACGAACAATAGAAGAAAGTTTTGTACCAGTTTATGTTGTCTTATATAAAATAGACCCTCTTATAAAAGGGATCGAGTATATATATATATATATATATATATATATATATATATATATATATATATATATATATATATATATAACTAAAAGGTTCCTGATTCCTGACTTACAAAGCTTTGAGTGTAATATTTTGATATCCTCTTTATACCAGAGAAATGTAAAATACTGACAACCAATATGTTAAGTTTTTCCCTAAATTTTCATTCTCTAAAAAATCAATCGAATGAAAGTGACCAATTTTTGTGTAATTTAATTTTTTTGAATTGAACACCTTATATAGTGCCCGCGGAAAAGTATACTTTGTTTTTGCATATTTGAAACCAAAAAAATAACTTAAAATGTTTCATATATCACACTTGCTTCAATTCGCAAATCTCATTTAAAAATTATAAACGTCCGAAAATGTTATCGTTTGTCTAAATATCAACAAATATCATAAGGAGAAGTTATTTGTATTTCTGTAGATGTTCTAAATTCAAAGTATGACACAAAAACCATAACTTTAATTTTTCCCAAAAAAAAAAATTTTTTTCAGTGCATCTCAAATTTCAGATAAAAATCAATGTAAAAAAGAGGTAATTTAATTTAATTTCAAGTAACAAAGTTTATTTATCAAAAAAATATTTTATGAAAAATGAGTATATTCACATTTTTTTGTACTGAGAATGTTTATTATTTGGTGACAATGGGTAAAAAATATAATGATCAAATAGAAAAATTACAGAAAACTGATATTTATTCAGTTAACTATGTCATAAAAAGTCTAAATTTTGCAGTTGTTTTTCAAACCTAATTGTGAATTTATTGGAGTTTAAGAATAAGAAAAATTTTAAGTACATAACTTGTACTAAACTTAAAATGAGTGATATTTTCTAGCTCTTTCTCACATTGTGACTGATAAATATTTTTATTATATGAAAATGACTTAAAAATTTTCTTTAGTTTTCTATTTTAGTAAAATATACCTTGTTATAAAAAACAACTAATTTTTTTTTCTGTGTTTATACAGTAGTATCGGATTTTATTTGAAATTCGAGACAGTATACAATGGAAAAAATATGGTTATATTTTTTGGCAAAATATGTTGAAAAATACAAGTACAAATTTTCGTACCGTACTTTGGATTTAGAATAATTGTAGAAAGACAGTTTTCTAATGAGATTTATTTATATTTGGGCAAATAATGACATTTTCGGACATTTGGAATATTTAAATTACATTTTTTAATAGCTGTGAAAAGATTTATAAGATTTAAAATGAAAAATGTGGGGTGCAATAGATAATAACTGTGGTGCGACTTTTCTCAACGGCAGCTACTTTCTACACTCTTTACTATTATGTATTGCATGCACTTCACTTTTTTCGTTTTAAATATTTTCACATCTATTAAAAATTCACAAGCATAATTTTCAAGATAATGTATATGGGGTTAGAAATCTGTAAGAGGGTATAATTTTTTTTTATTTAAATAATTATTTTCTGTTTTTCTGAGTTATATTTAAAGTTTCATGTCTCTAGCTCATCCGGAAGTTAGTTTAAAATCGACTGCAAAACTTGTACCGAACAGACAAACAAATAAACAGACTGACAAGAAAGCAAGTTACTATTGCATTGTCATCCAGTTCTGAGCTATGTTTAAAGTATCAAGTCTGTAGCTTATCGGGGAGTTAGTTTAAAATCGATTGCAAAATTTGTACCGAACAAACAAAAAAACAGACATACAAGAAAACGAGGTAATGTTTCATTGTCATCCAGTTCTGAGCTATGCTTAAAGTTTCAAATCTGTAGCTTATCGGGAAGTTAATTTAAAATCGATTACAAAATTTGTACCGAACAAACAAATAAACAGACAGACAAGCAGACGAGTTAATTTTGCATTATCATCTAGTTCTGAGCTATGTTTAAAATTTCATTTCTGTAGCTTATCGAGAACTTAGTTAAAAATCGATTGCAAGATTAGTTCTGAACAGACAAACAAACAGATAGACAAGAAAGCTAGTTATTATTGCATTGTCATCCAATTCTGAGCTATGTTTAAAGTTCCAAGTCTCTAGCTCAACGGGAAATTAGTTTAAAATCGATTATACAATTGTACCGAACAAACAAACAGACAGACAAGATTACGAATTAATATTAAATTATCATCCAATTCTGAGCTATATTTAGAGTTTCGAGTCTCTAGATCATCAGGAAGTTAGTTTCAAATTGACAAAATTTGTACCAAACAGACCAACAAATATGATTCGTTTCCAGTCTATTTCTATTTATTTATTTATTTAAGCACTTAACAGATACAATTTACAAAGTAAAATGACCCAATTACAAAGTACTTCAACAACATTTAAATCTAAAATTAAAATCTAACCTAATTTTAAATAGTTTATAAAACTCCAACAATTCTTTTTTTTTAAAAAACGATTATTAGCATTGAAAATATCTGACCATAGACTACAGTATGGTCAGAATGACAAAGTCTATATAATGGAGAGTTAGAATGATTATTACTTAAGGCTACTGTAGATAAGTAAAATATTCATCATTTCTCTCCTTTTTTCAAGTCTCATAAGACCATACTTCTGACACACCCACTTAGCTGATATTGTCAATTGACACACATGTATTTCTTTATAATACATTTATTTAACAATTTTGTTTTGGATTTTTTCTAACAGATAATTGTAACATTGATAGTAAGGATTCAAAATAACACTTGCATACTCTACTATGTTACATACAGGTACTATTTAATACAATTTGGATCGTTAAATTCACGTATATGTCTTACTTCCATTCTACTATTCATAATTAAACAGACAGACAAGAAGGCGAGTTAAAAAAAACTGAGTTATAAACTTCAAAAAAAAAAGAAGTAATACGTCAATATTTTTTTTACAGTAGTTTTTTATGATGAAGGATTTTAAAAATTAAAACTTGTTTTCAAATTTTAGATTCAGCCTTGGAATTATGCCACCGGTCAAGCTATCGACACAAAAGAAGTTGAGGAACTTATGACAGACTCCAAAAGTAATGTAGAAATAAAAACCGGTAACAGTAATACCACCAATAAGAAAATAAGAGGTACAAACGGTAATACAGAGAGCTTAAACAGAGATGACAATATAGCTTAAAATATGTGTACAAATTATATTCAGGTGAAATAAAGTATTTACTTAATGATTTAGGATCATGTTGCTAGGCTAGCCTGTAGAAATAATTCTATTTAATTTGTAGACGAAAATTTACTTTTTACAATCACATTGTTAATGCAGTTTAACTGTATTCTCTACAAGACGGGCAATAGTGGGCCTATTGATTTCACATATTCGTCTACCTTTACATCTTGCCGAATCTATGGGATATTTGAACAGGGTGTTTTAAGTATTCTAATTAGTATAATACATATTTAGTATGAATGTGCACCACACCTATATGAAATACTATTTTTCCTTAAAAGAAATTTGATGATATGACGGGCGCGTATTCTACAGGGTGGTCCATTAGTGAGTAAGTATATCTATGAAATTTATAGTTAGAAAGTTTTTTTACAAATAAAATATTTCCATAACAAAGACGTGTATAAAGTGTTTATTTTAAGGGGTGACACTATTGCTATCTCCGAAACAGTAGGAGTTACGAAATTGGTAAAATTATTCTAATAAAGGTAAAAGAAAACTTTAAATACAACATTTTTATATATTTTTTTTTTACTTACAAAATGGCAGTATTTTCATTACCGTATGACGTGGCGGTTTTACAAGTTAATATTCTATTTCTTAAGGGGACATTCCACTTAATCAACTTCAAAAACATTGATTTATTTTTAAATACATTTTTTAAAAGTACGAATATTCAAGAATGTTCTCAGAAAATTTCATAAAGGTCCAAGCAGTATTTCTACTTTTGAGAGTATTATTGAATGGATCTCTGAACGCTTGATTGAGCACACTCGTGCTCCACCTCTTGCATGTGTGGGTGGCCTTGATTGTTTCTGAACCGCCGCAATTCTGAAGTTTCCAGGGAGCCCAGAATCCAGCGAAGAGATGCTAGATCAAGAATATGAGCTTTACGAAAAGACAAAATATATCGCTGATTTTTTATGAAATAAACTTTTACCGCGTTTTCCTCGATGCATGCGGCATTATGGAATTTTAAAAACCACTTTACCGATCCTCTTCAAATTTGAACCACGTGTTCCAGACATGTGTGTACTGTAATAAAACGAAACCAAAAGATTCATATTCACTATCTTTTTCCTTCGTGAAATATACAAAAAAGGCCTCCATATTTCAATTTTTTGATTAAATATTCGCCATTTTGTTATTTTTGCATAAAAATTCATACCGGGAATAGCTATAAGCGTACTGAATATGAAATTATTTTATTTCTTATTTGAGATGAACCAGTGTATTAATATGGCCCGAATATAATTACTTCGATATATTTATTAGGAATCGCCAAAAAAAATCACAAAAATTACCTTTTTCTCGAGCGTCTATGCCCCCTTAAATACGGACCGAGATTTTATTTCTTGATTTAAAAACAATTCTACCCATAAATACTCGGTCCTAGTCTTTGATGTTCGATGCCACATATTAATCATAAAGAATATATTTTTAAACGCGGTCTTGGCATTTTAAAATATAACCACTAATTTTAAATTTATTTAGGTACACACTGTAAAAGTGGGTAAAAACTAATCTCTGTATTTTATTCTTTCATAATTTCAAAATTACCTAACAAAAAGACTGGTAACAAAGTATCAAAAACAAAAAGTGCATATTTAATCATTACAAAAGACCCTTTTTATCCTATTAAAACTAAGACAAATACAAATTTACAACATAAAAAATTTAAAATTAAGCTAGTTTTTTTTTGTTTTCTCAATACACAATTGTTGGCCGGTATTCCTTAGACATAATATCGCGTTTCTTATAATGTTATATCGAATATTTCTAAGCATTGTGGGTGTAATTTCATTACAAGTTATACAGATTCTTTATTTAAGGAAGTCCAATCGCTACCCATGTTAAATAAACAATATTAGATGATAATGAAAATTATTTTTTGTTATAACTGTGTAAATCCTAATTTATACTTGGCACTACTTTCCCTTGAACTATACTACGATTTGTCGATTAGATGAGGTCCAAAAAATGATTCGCGCGTTTTCAATCATAAAGATTTCGTTTTTTGCAATAAAATATTTAGCATACTGTAGGTTTCCTGAGATATCAAATTACACAAAATTTAAGTTTAATCTGCATTAAAATGGAGCCGAAATGTTTGGCAACGTTGCATGAGCACGCACTTTAGATTTTTGAATACATTTAATATGAAAACTTTGACTAATTGACATTTTGAAATATTACAAATTAATTAATTATTGCGATATATATATATATATATATATATATATATATATATATATATATATATATATATATATATATATATATATATATATATATAAAATATCAAATTAATACTTGAAAGCTAATTTTATGCATTTTATATGAAAAATATTTACTCACCCAAGAATTTCCATGTCTTTAAAGATATTGGTACATTGCAATTTTTTTACGTTTAAGACTTATAAATTTACCAGCATCTTATCATGAGACATTCAAATATTATGAATAAACATTCTACTATTTTGTAAACTCATTTATTATGAAAAAGTAAGGTTAGACTCTCTGGGTTATAAACATTAACAGTAAAAACACAACGTTGTCATGTCACACTATTTACGACCAGCTAATTTAAATGAATCGAATGAAGTTCCGTATTTAATTATTTTTTTTTTTATAAGATTTTCTATTTTAATGATAAACGCCTTGTAAACTATTCATTTTTAAATTGCATTATTTTTTATTAGAATTTTAATTTAATTGGTCAAATATTGGGTACCCCACTGCATTTGACTCACATGGTAACGAATGTTCCTCCTTACTATCTTCCAAATTATTAGATGTTGTTTTCTCAACCATATCTTCGATATAACCCCCATCCTGAAAAGTGTATAGGACTTGGATAAGACGAGTTAAAAAAAATAAAATTAAAAATTAGCAGTTTACTTTAAAAACTGCCAGGAAAATACTTAATTCCTGTGAAGAAATTATACTACTATCCATTAAAAGAAATAATTATTATTTTAACTAACATGATCAACAATAGTAATTATTTTGTGTTGATTTCTAGATTTTGCCTGATACCTTAGAAATCAAGGGAAATTGTCAAGATTTTTTAAACCTACCGTTTCAAAGATAGCAATAGTAATAGTATCACTACCTCATCAATATTTTGTTAATGGCATTTTCGGTATCTTACAAGGTTTTTGATTTCTACTCTACCTTAAATTTGGCAGTTGTCGAAATATTGACATATTTAAAGTTTTTTTTTAGATTGGAATTAAAAAATTGCATAACACCCATCGTGATCTCTTTCAAAAACGAGTTTGGTTTACGCGCCCCCGAGTACTCAGAAATGTTAAGCATATCGTGAATTTCATAACTATTGTTTAAATGAACTTAAGTCTCCTCTAGAATTAGAAAAGTGTTTATCTACGCACTAATAAGCTACTCTGTGTATTTTATTTTTAATGACACTTTGTATACTATTAATGTATTAGTTGTTTAAAATTATAGGGTAGTTGGATACTACAATAATTCCAGGGAAATATTTTATAGCACCTTGTACACTATCATTATTATTTTGGCTAAATTCTTTATTAAACAAACAAATAATACCTACGCACCCTGTCTCTTATTGATTCTTATTGGTGTTATTACCACAAAAATATCTCTACAGTTTTATATCAATATTTTTCTATTTTTTTTTTGTAGAATAATGAAGATATACTACTTATTTCCATATTTCCTCATATTTATTGTGATAAAAGTAGTTATAGTGATGTAGGAAGAGTTAAGTGTTTAAGATAGTTTTAGATATGTTGAATGGTTGAAAGTTGAACACTATAATCAAACCTAGAAAAAATGTTGACAATTAAAAATAAATGGAGATAATGGTCAAAAAATAAAGTGCAATCTACTTTGCGCAAAGGCAAAAGAGTTGTATAATGTTAAAATTTAAGAAATATAGTTTCTGAATTACATATGATATATTGTTATATTTTTTTTTTCTTATACAGTGCCCGCGGAAAAGTCTGCACTATATGGAATAATTTTTTATTCCTTTAGTTTTTTAAAAAAATATTTTTCTAGTTTGTTCTTGAATAATTAGAAACCAAAAAATAACCCAATTTGCTTCAATCCGTAAATGTCATTTAAAAATTATCTAACGTCCGAAAATGTCATTATTTGTCCAAATAAGAAAATTCCATTGATATTCTAAATCCAAAGTTTGGTACCAAAATTTTAGTTTTATTTTTTCTCATATTTTGTCAAAATTTTTTTCACTGTATATTTTTCTCAAATGTTGGAAAAAACTGATACTTTCATTTAAAAAAAATAAAATTTTATTTGTTTGTTGTTTACAAGGTGTATTTTGTCTTCGTTAAGAAAACTAAAGGACATTCTTGGACTATTTTCATATTTTCGTGTGCTAAAAATATTTATTTCTCAGTCATAATAAGCGAAAGATCCAATTTTTAAGTTTAGTACAAGTTATGTATTTAAAATTATTTTTTTTAACGAAATTTTCCTTAAAATTTCTAAAAGTAATTATGCTTATTCTTAAACTTCATTAAATTCTCAAGTAGACTTTGAAAAACAATGGCAAATTTTAGGCTTCTTACTACATAAATGACTGAACAATTGTCATTCTTGTGTAATTCGACACGACACACACATAAAAGTTCTACTTTTATACCAAACAATGAATTTAGAATAGGTATCTGTAGAAATATAAACAACTTTTTCTTAAGGCATTTGTTTATATTGAGACTAATAATAACATTATCGGACGTTTGAAGTTGAGTGACATTTACGAATTGAAGCAAATGCAATATGTCAAATATTTTGAATTATTTTCAGGTTTATGCAAATTCAAGGAAAATAATACATATTTTTTTTTCTTTTAAATTAAAGGAATAAAAAAATATCATATGGTGCACACTTTTCCGCGGGCACTGTACGACGGCAAAAAATCCAAAATAAGCTTTTTACGAGTATTCTCTTCTGCCTTTGACAGGTCCGTTTAAAAAAGGGCCCGCAAAAAATCTGCACCAGATGAGAAAAAGTAAAAACAATCTGCCTAGTTTCTACGTAATACTTAGTTTCTGAAATTTATCGAAACCACTAATCAAAATAAAGTTTTTAGCTTCAAAAGTTGTTGAAAAATCAAATAGGTTTGTTCTACAAGGATTAAATATTATTTTTTACGTTTTATTACTATATTTTTAGAGTGCATAAGTTAAGTCTTTGTTAAAAGTGCGCCTAATTTATGTTGTTTTTTAACCGCTTTCTAAAAGAAGAAGGTTCTGTATTCAACCGTTAATATGTTTTTTATATATGTACGTTAATTACTCCGGAACGGCGACACCGATTTGAATGAAGTTTTTTGCATTATGTTCAGGAAGTTGCTGTGGTGATCCGTTATTATACGAGCTAAAATTGGTTCAGTAAAATCCAAGATGGCCCTGATCATCTGGCGGACGTTAAAATTATTTTTGTCCGATTTTCTTCAAAATAGGTGTTAGTTTTCGGGGCCGTACATAACGAATCTAAAATTATTTTAAAAAAATTCAATTTGGCGGATTAAACATGATACATTAAAAATTTTACATCTCTTGATTTAGTCCAAAATTGATATAGAGGGGTTTTAGGAATTTAAAATAATTATTTTTTTTTTAATTCAGTATGGCGGATCCAATATGGCGGAGTAAAAATTTAAATTTTCTCGATTTTATCCAGAATTGGTCTTTGAGGGTGTAATTACGAATTTAAATTTGTTAAAAAAATTCAATATACCGGGTCTAATATGGCGAACTAAAAATTTAACATCTCTCGATTTTGTTCCAAATTTATTGCTGGGGGGTTTTTGAAAGTGTAAATATCGAATTTAAATTTGTCTTAAAAAAATTCAATATGGCGGTCTAAAAATTTTTCTGTTTCCGGATTATATCTCCAAAATTGGCACGGGAAGTTTTCGAGGGTGTAGATTAAGATTAGATTAAGAATTTAAAATTATTTTTTTGAAATTCAATATGACGGATCCAATATGGTGGGTTGAAAATTTTACATTATTCACATTTTTTTAAAGTAAATTTTTTACATTTTAATGTTAGAGATACAATATGAGGGACTAAAAATTTTACATTTTTCCCTTTTTATCCAGATTTTATGTTTCCCCGTTATGTTATGGATAGATTATTTTAGATATGCGCTTGAGGATATAATAGATTATTTACATACATCATACAAGGTGACTCGAAAGAAGTTGTTCTATAATCAACTTTCATTTTTTAAATAGTGGTTCCTAATTTTTGTATACTTTTAGATTTCCTGCAAAATTCTGAACTTTTTTTCTCCTACATATCCTATACCTAAATGTAACTGTTTTCGATTCATCGACAGTTAAAATTCGAATCGAAGTAGTAAGAACAGTTAATTTATCATTTTAATAAATATTGATGATGAGTGAACCGTCATTTGGCTTAGTTTGGAAAACTTCACCTTTAAGGTAACCCGCACAAAAAGAAGTCAAGAGGGTTTTAATCTGGCGACCTCAACTCAATAGAGGGATTGTGAAATTGGCAGGAGATTAATATATTTTTCTTGAAATAACGGATACACTTCTTGGGTTTTTACCATATCTCCATATCCTTTCATCATAAAAATATCTATCCTCTGTTCCTCATTAAGTTTCATTTTCAGTAAAAATTAACTCAAAATAGCAATTTGGCAACATGTGACAAAGGAACAAGTCATTGAATCAGTTACGTTGGTAAATAATTATTGTATTTTATTTCGAGTTCTTAACTTTCGATAAATCGAGAACAATTACATTTAGGTATAGACGTGTAATAGAAAAAATGTTCAAAATTATGCAAGGAATCTAAAAGTAAAAAATTGGGTATCAGTATTTAAAAAATCAAAGTTGATTATAGCATATTTTCTGTCGAGTCTCCCTGCAAAATTTGTTATACGGAAAAAATTCGTACCAAAAAAACAGAGTTGATGAACGATTCTTTAGAAAACCCAACTTTTTTTTAAATAACAAATTTATTCCAAATTTTATATCCTCATTGTATGAGTGTGTAATACGTGCACTTGAGATTCTTTAACTTTGCCTCGTATTTTTTGTTACAATAAATACATATATAAATATTTTTACCCATCCTATTAAAGCAAGTAATTTAATAAAAATATTCTATTGTATTTATGTATGTATAAGTGATATTTAGATATCAAAAATGGGTGTAATGAAAGCTTCAATTTTAGTTGAATGCAGAACTATTCGCATTGAACAATTTTGAATACACTAATGTCTGGAAGGTTTTAAAAAAAACTTTATATTTTGACCATTATTCCTTAGGAAGAACTTGAAAAAAAATACAGAATTTTACAATTTGTTCGCACATTGTGTCTATATTAGATGCGACATATTTGTGCTAATAGTTCTAAAAAAATATTATATGACAAAGTATTATAATGTGACTATTAATATATTTTAATCCTAGGTACTTATTTTCCAGATGTAAAAGATTGAGAAACAATTGTTCTGAGATTTTAAGTAATATTAAGTAGAACAATTTATTTTAAATTGCAATTTAAGCGAAAAACTAAAAAATTAGGTCTAGAATTTTTCGTATTTATGCAAAATTTAAATTTTAATAGTGTCTGTTTAAATCCTATAAGTGATCAGTTATGACAAATTTTGACAGACACGGTCCTGGTGTGCCCTGGTGTGTCTGTTGGTGGAATCGGAAACTTCCTGATTTGTTCCAGGCGCTCTCTACTATTAAATTAATTTTTTTTTTTTGACAAATATTGTGGTATTTTGAGTTCGTTCTACGAAAATCTTCCAGTCAGAACGGTCTTGTCGCAAGATGTCTTTTGGCAATGTTGGAGGGTTCCAGCTATTTCGTAGAGTGGTAAGAGATCCAAAACTGTTTACAATATTACACTCAATTTGTTTATCTTAATCAATTACCTCAAAATTTTGAGTTTTTCTACAAATATCTGAGTAAATAAAAACTAAATAGGTGATTTTCAGCATTTAAAAAAAAATCAGGAATGAATGAAATTTTCTGTTTATAAAACTTCATATTAAAGAGGTCTAAATAACGTAACTTTTTTCTAATTTAATCAACTTTCTATGTCTTACCGTTTAGGAAATAACAATGCTGGCTCTATGAAGTAATTGGGACCTTGTATAACAAATGATAAATATATGTACTTATCTTACTTTAACAGTCGAATATGGCGTAAGATGTGCACTGAATCTCTTCTAAGGCAGTTTTATAAATATTATATTATATTTAGAAGAGAGAGTTCGAACCAATTAGTTTAGATATAGATTAAGGTTAAAAAGTTTAAGTAATCAGATAACTAAATAAGTTAAACAACATGAAACATACAAGGTATCTTAGCTCTCTTTATCCAAACCATGTTGAAACGGATAATCGATAAAGAAAGTTTTAGTAGCAAAATTGTGTGAATTGAAAAAATACTTTAATTGATTGAAATATATTTGCTTATGTAAACACAATGTATATATTTTTTACCAGAACTCCTCGGGTATTATGTTAGAATTTAGTTCTATTCATAATTCTAAGTATATTTTCCTTTATCAAATTGATTTATTAATGATATTGATAGAAAACTAATGGATTTGTTTTATTTTACAGTTTGTAAAAATCCCAAATAAATTCTGATACTTTTACAATTTGTGACTCTTAAAAATAATCTAAAAACATTAAATGTGTTGTAAATAATGAACAATATTTGAAAACTTCGGGGATAAAATCCAACATTAAAAACTTATATAAAGGGTGAGTCTTGGAGATATATTTCAGTGAATCAATGAAAATTTGACCTTCAGATGATCTGCAGTTGACACCTAAACTCCACATTATATATCTGTTTTCCATTCTTGGAACAAAAAATAGGTGTTTCCATTTAAAAAATCGACTGGGCTTAATTATAATAATCTTTAAAGTCATTCTTAAGGTCAATTCGAATCCTACAGCTTTATAAAAAACATTTTTTTTCGGAAATGTGTTCCAGGCCAAATATTTGAGTAGATGAATTAAAATGACAGCTTGTCCATATTCTCCATACTAGTTTCGACAACCTAATGGTCTCATTAGTAGAGCTGTAACGAACCGAGAACAACCGAAAAATACTGTCTACTTAAAAGCCCCATTCCGTAAAATATCGGTACGATATTATCCGCAGAACTTGATAGCGAATCGTTGTTATCAACAATACAAACATTTAAATACACTCCAGAGCGGTAAAAAATTGTTAAAAATAAATTACTTCACGGTTTGTATATTTGGAAAAGTAGTTTTATTCTTCTTAAGACCGTTAAGAAAGGGGGCAGATAGTATTTTTTTTGCGAATCTTATTTTTGTTCTGTCTTCATAGAACTTTTGATCACCTAATGGTCTTATCAGTGGAGTTGTAATAAATTGAGTGAAAAATACACAGGATTTGAGACAGTTGTTTTCTGTGTATTTTGCTTTCGGTTCGTTATAACTCCACTAATGAAACCATTAGACGGTCGAAATTAGTATGGAAAGAGAACCAGAGTAGAAAATATGAACCTAGGTTCCATTATCATACAATGAAAAACAATACCATTCTCCCAGGAACTTAAATATCTAGGACTAATCTTGGACTCTAGACTGACCTGGAACAAACACGTGGAAAATAACAAGAAAATCGGACAAACTTTAGATTGTTAGAAAGTTGTGCGGGAAAACATGGGGTCTCTTATCCAAGATGGTGTATTGGCTGTATACCAGTGTGGTGAGACTGGCGATCACATATACAGCCCTGGTCCAAGGTAATGCAAAGAACAACTATGACCAAGCTAGGCGACATACAGAGGGTCGCCTGTTTGAGCAACACGGGGCTATAAAATTGACCCCGACCTCGGCAGTGGAGTTCATTCCAGATCTCCCTTCACTGCATTTAGTGGTTTACGTAGAGGCAAAAATGGGGTTTCACCAGCTACACCACTCGCTGCCAACAGCACAAAAGCTAATGGCAGGATATGAAACTTTATGTAACAAAATCAGGGACCCTGAGTTGGAAATGGACACAGACCATATGACCTCGAGGTCATTGTAGTGGATCGAAGAATAGGTAGACAAGTTAAACTGAAATCATCTTCGAGTACACTGGCGGTTCAGAGACCAAAGAAGGTACCGGAGCTGGGATATATGGGTTACAACCAAGAAATGAAATCATTTTCCCTCTGAGAAAATACCCAACAGGCAGAAATAAAAGCAATTTTACAATGTACAGGCGAGATAAAAAGGAGAGTCTACAAAGGGAAACAGCCAAGCAGTCCTGAAGCTTTCAAGGGTCAAAAGGTAACATCTAGATTGGTTTGTGAATGTCAGAGTGAACAAACACCTCTGGTAAAGGATAACAGAATTATCGTGTAGTGCATACCAGGACACCCTTTTTTCCCTTAAAGATTTCAAATGTCATGTTATATTTAAAAAACAACTTAATCTACTGGTGCAGTAGCACTGATATAGATTTTGGTATAACTAAATAAAATATACGTAAATAAAATGTTGTTTTTAATTTATTTTTTGTGCGTTATTGTGACGATATTCCATTAATCATTATAATAATATTTGGTATTAAAAATTATAGCGTAAATTTACAAAAATATGTTGTTGAGTCGATGATATACGTTAAGAGAAAAAAAATTCTTTTTGTTCGTTTTTTGAAAGAGCTCAAGAACTTTTGCTTTTTAAAACTCTTTTTTATTGACTACCATTTATGAGATATTTCTTGAGTAAATAAAGTTTGGGTACCTTGTATAAACTGCGACTTTTTTTTATTGAAGCTGCTGTTCTTTAAATTTGTTTTTTATAAACATTTATATTTTATAATACTTAAAGAAAGAGACATATTAAAATCTTTATCTAGTATTAACATTGCTTTAGAGCTAATAAATATTTTAAAACTTTAACTATAAATGTTACTTAATCTCGCTCTTACTATTGAGTTACCTCATTAGGGCATTATTGTGTTACTTAAATTTACTATTATTAATAAGTTATACGTTTATGAGACAGCCTTGCATAAATGTACTTATTTATATTTGTAAGCTCACATTTGTAGTGTCTAGTGAGTGTATTAAAGGAGAAATTTGATTTAAGAACGAATAATGATAAGTTCAAGGTCCAAAAGTGCTTTAAAATGAATTTTTCAGAAAAGAAGTGTATGAAAAATTGATATAAGGAAAATTTATTTTATTTTTTAGTCTGATATGTTTGTTTCCTTGCCAAATTGCATATTTAATCATATTTTTTGTTAATTACATTTTGATTTGGTAAATACTACATTAACTTTTATAATTACCGTAATATAATTCTATGGCATAATAGATATTGTTATACAAAACAATTGTGCCCAAAATTAAAATTTAAATATATATTTTTAAAGAAGCATTTACTTTATTTCATTAGTGCCATTCCATAAATAGTAAATCACTTTATGTTTGTAAGCTTCAGTAATGTTTACGTTTCAAAATATTCTTTTGGGAATGATACATAAGCTTCGGGAATGAACAGATTTTTAATTGAAAATTCTATTTCGATTGTACATATTTATTTATTAGGTTTGGTTTTAATTTAATTTGATCCTATTAACACAGCCCTTCAATGCTAGAATTTCTGGTCTACAATGGCAAAGAGATTTCTAGTGATCTGTCGAAGATTTATTGAGTTATTTGCATAATTTGACATCAAAACTTTAGATATCTTTTTTAGTTGCAATAATTAATATTCTTAATGATGGACAGGATAATTAATGAGCAATTCTCGTTGTCATTTTTAGGAACGAAATTTGATGGCCGGTTTAGTACATTTAGTAGTACATTTTTTATACATTTAGGAAAGTAAAACCCGTACCTTGATATTTTTAAATAATTTATTAACAGAAAAAAATAATTAACATATATTTACAAAAAAAAAAAGTATTTCCATAAATGCAGCACTAGTAAAATAAAATAAAACCTAGATTTTAAGGATTTCGTCATAAAAAAATAATTAAAGCTGCTCTATAAATTTATAACTCAAAAATTAAACTCGACTCATTTAAAATTGTCAGGAATATAAAAAATAAATAAAAATGTTGCAAACTGTATTTAGTACTTAATAGAAAGATCTTCATTTTCTATAACAGCATTTAAACGATCGAGTATTGTACTTACTAGTTTTTCACCATGGAATATTTTTGACCATTTTTCCTGTAGTGTAATCTTGAGATATTCTTTATTCGTGATAACGTGACTTCTTGTTGCAATTTTTAAATGACTCCATAGATTTTTATGATATTAATATCAGGACTTTATAGTGAGGGTTTGATGAGTAGCCATGTTATTAAGTTTTGTACTTTATATTTAGGATCAATATCCTGATAAAAAAAAATTCTTTAGTATTAAGTTTTTGAGCACTTTAGTTCAGATTTCGTTTTTGAATATTTAAGTATATGTTTTAATCTATTATTCCGTCAATGAAATGTATATTCCCTGGCCCCCAATTCATAACCGAGGCATCATCGTGTGTACCAGTCGCTTGCAAATGTTCCTCTTGTAGATTCGTCCGGTTTTCGACATATCCTTGGTTGTCCATTTGACCTAGAATTATTAAATGTACGGTCATCTGTAAAAATTACGTTTTTTCAAAATGAAAATTCTTTATCTCGGTACTCTTTCGCAAATGTCAGACGTTTGAGTTTGTTTTCTCTACTAACCCAGGGCTTTTTTTGAGCCACTTTGCCATGAAAATAGCGGTTTTTATGACGTTTTGAACAGTTTGGGCGGTAACCATTTTTGTTTAGTGTACTTTGAAATTTCTTTGGCAACAGTCAGCGCAGACATTTTTTGGATTTTGTTGAGTTTCACATAAAATCTATTGTTCATTTATTTCATTAAATATATTTTTTTGAGATTTTTTGTTTTCGTGTTTAATATTAATTTTTAAATTTTAAAGCGATCTACAATATTTTGAACCGTAGTTAGTCGTTTTTCCAATTTGGCGATATGATTTTCCATTTTGAAAATGATGTATTAGTTTTCATTCCGCCTTTGTTGTTTGATTCTGTTGACGTCCTACATTTCGACAAAAAAAACTTTAAAATGCAAAACAATTAACTAATACGAAATAACATACTTTCTTCAATATAGCTTCCGCTACAAAGTTAAAAGAAAGACTAAATTATATTTAAATAATTTAAATAAATTTTATGTACGAGTTTTGTTTTTGCCTTTAAAAATAACCTTTTTGCTGTTTGTATTATAAACAAAATTGTTCCAAAAAATGTATGCATCAACTTGAAAGAAACAAGGCTTGAAATAAATGATTCTACTAATTACCTTTAAATTTGAAATATTTTTAAGGAGTTCCAATTGTTGTCCATATGAATTAAAAATATTATATTATAATGAAAATCTTTTTTTTTTTTATAGTAGTTTAAGTCACAATCTATACTATCGCAGAATTTTGATTAACCTTACCATGTAAATTTTTGATAATTCAATTTTCAGTAATGTAAACATTTCGATAGTCTTATGGGAAATCAGGACCTTGCTACTTTCTTTTGAATTATACTACCATTGGTCGATTAGGTGAGGTTAAAAAAAAAATTAAAAATTAGCTTTTTGAAACATACATCTTTTATGCAATAAAATATTTAGCCTGCCGTGGGGTTTACTGAATTATCAATTAAATGACATAAAATTTAAGATTAATTTATATTAAAATGGAGTCGAAATGTTTGACAACGTTGCATGAGCGCGCCCTTCAGATCTTTAAATACATTCAACATAAAACCTTTTTCCAATTGATATTTTGAAATGATAGAAATCAATTATTGTGTTGTACATGTCTTAAAGATTTTGTTAAATGACAATTTTTACACCACAAATGATCAGTAATACATTTTATTTCTATCACTCGGTTATTGATCTAAACATACATATTTCGTGGAGTAAAATTTTCTTCCAATTTACGTTTTTTGCGTTTAAGACTACAAGACCAACAAATTTACCAGCATTTTTGCCATGCGATATATTATAAGTAAATATTCTATTATTTTGTCAACTTATTTATTATGAAAAAGTAAGGTTAGACTGTCTGGGATATAAACTTGAACAGTAAAAACAATAAAAACACAACGTTGTCAAATCATACACTAGTTACGATCACCTGATTTCCGTATTTAATCATTTCTTTTATAATATTTTCAACTTCAATAATAAATACCTTGCGAACTATTTTTAAATTTTATTTTTTTATTAGTATTTTAATTTAATTTGTCAAATATTGGGTACTACATTTCATTTCACTTACGTGGTAACGAATGGACTTCCTTAAGTGCCCGACTTTCATTTTTCTAACTGTATAAAGTGATTAATTAAATCAATATGATTTATGATGTTTTGACATTTCATTTCATTAGTAAACAATATTGCATTCTATTTTAATTAAACAGAATATGTACAGGATTGAACTAAATGATAGCCAAATAATATATTTAGAACCCTCGACAAAGACAAAAACAATACTGGTGTTAACAAATATGTCTAGGTTTTTGGGATATGCTATATCACTCAGGGTATTGAATTATATAAGATATTTTACGTATCTTGCTGATATAAGGACAACATTCTGTCGTCAATTTTATCCTAGCCTGATAATCAAACGAACGCCAAACTCATTTATGCTATGATTATTAAAATACTTGTTGTTACATTTGGGTTAGATTTCTAATTAATGTTGAATCAGCTTATGTAAATATATCTCTTGTATTTTTAAGATACAAGATGTTCGCTAAAACTAAAAAATATTTTCGTTCGGAAATTTAGGGTATTCATTAAGTTGACTGATAACAAAGACCATTTAACTGGTGTAATAATCTTCGTAAAAATATATTAAGTTCTTCAAAATTTCGAATTATTAACTCGACGAATAATAGACATTTTTGAGACAATAGTCTATTAGATTAAACACCCTTACAAGGTCGTATGTGACTATATTTTTAAAATTAAGTAAATAATCACTTTTCAAAGTTTTTCCACGTACTTATTTAAGACATTCTATACTAAAGAAAGCATTTCTCGCGGGCTATACACGACACTAAACTTGTAACAACATGACTTGTTCTTGATATTAAAAATATACATAGTAATTCTTGAAATAAATATTGAACACAATAATAGTTTTTATATTTATTTTCAGCAAAATAGGTGAAACTTATATATTTAACATTTTTAACGATTTTTAAAAATGATACGGGCATATAATGTAAGAGTTATAAATAATTAGTTTTATTTTATTGTTAGATGTTCTGTGATAGATTTTTTAAATTTTTGCACAAAACATTAGTTTATTCTTAATCATAGTTTTTCCTATATTGTATAGGTTTATTATTTTTTTCACTGTAGTATATAAAAAGCTTTGTTACATTACATGAACTGTAGCAAATTGTGGTTTATTAGACATACAGGATGAATTCTATTTAAGTAGTATAAGGCAGGATCATACTGCTGTACACCTGCCAGAGATTAACTTTTATAACAATGGTATACAGTCAATGTAATGTAAATTAACTCTAAAAAAGAAATTGACACTTTTAAATGCATTGTGTTAAAAAAATATGTGAATTGTATCGAAGTTTTAAAGTTGAAATGGAAAAGAATGACGTACAATTTATTTCAATCAAACATTTTTAGAAATAATAGCATAATATATAGACATAACAATTATAACTTTGAGAATGTATTCTAAAAATCAAAAGTAGTAGTTATAACTTCTTTTCTTCTTCCTTTTTTTTTTGATTATATAACTAACATATTTTAATAGCTTAAAGTTAACAGGATATATTTTAAATTAAAAAAAATGTGATGTAGTAAAAGAAAAATTAAATAGTAAGTTGTTATTTATTTGTTTTTGTCGTGCAAAATTTAAAGTGATTCAGAAATCTTCTGTATTAACCATTTGTCGATAGACACTCTATTAGCTCCACTCGATGAAAGTTGCATTTCGATCATAAAGAGCTTGCTTGGCGGATGTAACTTTTAAGAAAGGTATCGTGTGGAACTGTTTTTAGAATATATTCTTGAGGCCATATTTTTGACTAGATCTCTAAAATAACCAAATTATGGGGTTAGGGGTAGTTAGCGGCGTGAAAAAATTTGTAGTTTAAATAATTTTTTACAGTAGTTTATTTATTTTATAAAACAAATAATACAGAGTTATTATATTATATTTTAACTTTATTTGACAAAAATTTTAAAAATAAATATTTATTGTAGACCAAGATATCGCCATATTTGTTGGATCTCGTCCCACAAGTCGTGCTTTGCGGTGATCATCATAACATTTTACTGGTTCATTTAAAATCACACAAAAAAATCATTAGGTTAATAGTTAATCTAGTGCCTGATCGAAGCTTTTCTTATTAAAACTTGTATTTTTTGTAAACAATAAACTAGTGCTTTTTTCTTTGAAAATTCCGGAGTACATTCTCAGAGGCCGCCATTTTGTTTCTTTTAAAATAAAGTTTTGATCATGCACTAGATCAACTATTAAACTAATGTTTTTTTTTGTTTGATTGATTTTAGATGAACGAGTAAAATGTTATAATGATCACCGCAAAGCACGACTTGAGGGACTGGGTCCATCAAATATGGCGGTAACTTGATCAACAGTAAATATTTAAACTATTGGAAAGAAAAAATTATTTAAAATACTCATTTTTTCACGCTATTGACTACCTCTAACTCCTTATGTTCATTATAGAATTATACATTATTAAAATTACACTATATAATAATGTTTTTTTTTCGTAATTGGGTCACTAGTATATAATTTTTTAAGTTTTCTATTTTATTCTTTGTTCCAAAATAGTTATAAATATTAATGGGTTCATTTATTTATGATTTTTTATGCATGTAAGTGTGAAAAATGCAAAATATATTAAATCAGTTAGAACTATTAAAATGTAGAAAGTAGTGTTTTAAAATAAACTTATTTTTTTATTTATTATGTGTGTTTTTGTTATATAGGATATGTGGAATTCCAATTTTCTTGTTGTGGTCTTGATTATTAATGAAAAGGAGAAAGAAATTCTTAAATTAAAAAAATTTTAGGAATTTTTACGATGAATTCACACCCTTTTAAGCACTTCTTCAAAGTACTTTTTTGTTGTCAATGGAACGATTTTATTACAATTAATGAACATTCTTGTGTTAGGGTTCCCTAAAAATAATTAAATTGGATCTAAACTTTTTCGAATTTTGCAGACAATATATATATTAAAATACTATAACGCAATATCGAGAAAACGGTTTGGAATATTTTAGTAAAAAACTGGTGGAGTAATATGGCGGCAGGAGGATAGATTTTAAGATACTTTTTCACATTCACCCCCTTTTCACATGTTGAATGCCTGGTGATAACTGTGGCGATTCTTTGTCAAAAAACTACTTATGTACGTCGAAAATTTTTGCATTTGCTCTACTGGTAAAAAAATAGAATAGTCACGTCGGTAACGGAGTACTACAGGCGACAGGTAAATTTTTCTGACAAACCCACCTACTTCGCTGATTTTCTGTATACGTTTTAAGCCCCCGCCTTAAATGCACAAAATTTTATATTTTTTAAGTCCAGGGAGGGGAGGCGAACAGGTATAACAATTGTTCATATTTTATCAGCTCCTCTTGAAGTTACGACAGAAGCACCAGCGTAGAAGGCTCGAGCACTACAACTTTGCCCATCATAACTTTTTTCTTGACTGCAACTCTCAGTCCGGGCCCCGTACCTGAATTGTCCCTGATTGGATAACTCCAGCTTGTCCAAGCCGGGTAGGGGTTTAACGCTGGAGTTCTCGTCGCAGCCTTGTTGGAATGTATCAAACTTTCCGACCTACTTGTGGGAGGTTTACCACCTATATGACTCATCCAACAGTTTATTTCCTGCAAATACAACTCTGATCCTCTTTTCATACGCGTTTCGACCGCCTCATCAGGGAAGCTGTATCGAACCGAGAGCAACATTCGCGGGAAATAATTACTATATAAAATGTAAATTCCGAAGCATGTCGGTAGGATATTATAAACCTGTCGACTTCGATGTCAGATTGAAAAATATCGCCAATTAAACGACATCTATATTTACCGGAGTAGTGCGAAATTTTTACAAATCAAAATTTCAGTAATAAATAAAATAAATCTGCTATGTTTAAATAATTGCCTATATGCATTCGCCTTTTTTGCGATAAAGGAAAGAATATATACAAACAGTTTATTTCCTGCAAATACAACTCTGGTCCTCCCTCCATAAGCGTTTCGACCATCTCATGGTCCGGTCAGTGGAGCAGTATGGAATTGAGAGCAACATTCGCAGGAAACAACTGCTATAGCTTGACTGAAAAGACCATGAGATGGTCGAGTCACGTATGAAGAGAGAACCAAAGTTGTATTTGCCGGAGATAAACTGTTTGTATACATTCTTTCCTTTATCGGCTTGAAAGAAGAATACATATAGGCAATTATTTAAATACAAAAATGCCGAGCTAGCGAGCCCCTAGGGTGAACCCTACAATAAAGCAGCAATATCTAAGATAGCGTTCGTACAGATAAGGTTCAAGCGAGTGAATTAATCAGCCTTCGCCAATGTCAAGAAATCTGGTTTAAAAATTTTAAACTACTACAAAAAAAAATTCCAAAAAAAAAAAATTATCGAAAAAGTGATCTTTAAGTTATTAGAAAAGAAAATATTAAAACTAATTAGAAAAATTTAACAAATTAGTACTTTAGAGCAGTCACTTGCTTTAACTAATGAACTCGAGTTACTTAAGAGTAAAAAAAGACATAATGCACACGAAAAATTATCAGTCTGGCTCTAATTATTCACAAAAAATAATGAAGTAATAGTATAGCAATAGGTTTATGAAACAAAATAAATGCTTATCAAAAAAAAATTAACCAACACCCAATTGACATAGCAATAACACGAATAGACAATATTTAGGGTCTGAGATCACCGAATGTTTGGTTCTTTGACATTAAATAAATTGGCCTAAATTTGGCTAAACTAATACTGAGTTTTGATCAATAACAAGGCAAAAACCATAGAAACAAAAATATACTTAAAATATTATCGTAATAACACCTAACTATTATATGCTAAACTATCGCTCCGTTTTAATCAACAACAAGGCAAAAACAATAGGAACAAAAATATATAAAAAAACATAATCGTAATAATACCTAACTATTCTTTGAAAAGTCAAGATATGCAGTCTGACACTAACCTTTTAATTAAACAAAACCAATTGAGCTAAAAGAATTTCCAGTTTTCGTTTAATTAGTCTCGAACTCCTACATATTGTAATCGATCACACAAAAAAAATATTGCTGGAGTCAAACTGAAAGCCAACGTCGCCATGAATATATCACGATGTTAAATACCTCTAAATTCACCAATAATAAACGCAGAATGGTAGACTGCATACAAAACCAAATTACTATGTAAGAAGTTAATTTACCTAAAAAAAATTATGGACATCGTGATACGTCCAGGAGGCAAATACGTTACAAAATATAGTGTATAATATAATTCATAACAAAAGTAATCTCAAAATTTACTCTTACTGATCACAAAATGAAAATTAGGCGTTGTAAGGTAATAGCTATTAAAGACTAAGTAAATTACTAAAACGATTAATCACAATCATAAAAAAAAACAATCGGCCCTAAAATCCCAAAATACACCTTAATAATGTGGTCAGTTTTAGGTTAAATGAGACTTTGAATAACTAACTATAATTGGTTTTAATTTATGTTCCAATTGTACTCAGTAAAAATCAATTTTGACCTGAAATCTCTGAAAAACTAGAAATCCATTTAGGATTGTTTTAATAAATGGTAATTTAATATTCTTTTCCCGATTTCCTGGGGCCTAGACGGATTTCTTGTTAAAAATGTGTTCAAGACTGTCAAAATTCCCGTTACTAAGTTTTTTCTTTGTAAAGCAGCAAAAAAACGCGAAGCAGGCAAAAAAACTCAAATCAAACAATACTAAAGATACCGTGATGGTCTAAATAACCTTCCAAACTCAAATCCAGCAGTATACCGCAAATCTAGCGGGATGGAAGTTTTCAGTTTTCTTTTGTCGATTCTAACAGGAAAAAGTGAAAATGAGGTCAATTTGGACTCCATTTATATGTAAGCCCCAAGCTTGTGCGACATGCTATTTCCTTTTAAGCGTCAAAGGAAATTTTACGGGGGTACCAATTTAACAGAAATAGTAGTACAAAATTGACCTGAAGCGACTCAGAACAACAATAATGAGCTGAAACAGATTTGCCAATTAATTAATCGTTAGCATTCTCGGCTCTAAATCAAACAGGCATTTATTGGCACGGTACTAGTCGCCAGTTAAAACTTCCTCCAAAAATTAAAAAACACAAACCACAGCTCAACATGCTACCGGCTTAGAGAATGAGAATTTGCCTATACGTCAACTTGAAATGATACACTAGACAGTGACATTCAGTCTAACCTCATAAAATGTGTAAACATTCTATGAATTTATTCAAAATAATATCAGGAAAACTGCCATAAGAAAGGATAAAAGTAAGAATTTCACTCGAATAGCAGGCAGGGAAAACGCTATCTATCAAAAAAAAAGCAAATGTAAATTCCTTATCCAAATAAGAGCAACCTAGTAGTGTCGTAGAGTTGACGAACTTATCCGTCAAGCTAAAAATAAAAATTAACTTTAGGTTGTATTTTGTCGAATAAAAGTATAGGCAAATTACAGAATGATAAAGAAAATCATCGTGTTGGGAAGAAAGTTTGCAAGGAAGAAATTATTTTGGCCGGATTTAGTGTTCGCACTATAGTAAAACCCAAAATGCAACGAATAGTATGCTGTTATTTGAAGGATAAATGAGAAATGCTTAATAAAAAATGATGCTATGATGATCAAATGTAAGTATTTATAAAAATAAGTTAAAAATTAACAAAATTAGCTATAGTAACCTTAAGATGAAATTTAAACCGTGACAACTCCTCCTCTCCTTCAGAAGGAGGGTAATTAAAAAAAATAACCGACGATTATAAATACTGTAGGTTACATTCAGTAACCAGAACGAAACTAAATGGTGATCGATTATTAAGTAAATTTAAATACAAAAACCCAGTATGGTATGGTAATTATCAAATAACGGTAAAACCAATTATATCAACAGGGTTAGCCGATCAAGGTAAATTAATTATAACCCAAAAAGAAAATCAACCCAAAAAAAACATAATTCGTCTTGGTCTCTCCGAAACAAGGAACTCGGTGATCCCCCATGGAGGCATCCGGCGTGGCAAGGCGCGCCGACGCTTCCGACGAAAGTGTACAGGACTTTTTCCACCTAAGACGGACAGATCAGCTAGCATTGTATAACATCCAAAAAAAAGTTTGGGGAACCTCATTTACTGGCCTTACACCAGCTGCTCCCAGGGAGGCCTCCGAGCGCCCCGCAGCAGGGAATCCAGAGGTCGAATAATCAAAAAGGAAAAGAAAACCAACCCATAAACAAAAAAAATACTAAAAATGGAAATAGATGATCCGCCAAACAGAAGGGAAATAAGTTATAAGCACCCACCAAACTAAAAGATGCGTTAGGTGTTATTCTAGCGCACCGCAGACCCCAACAGTAAACAAAAAAATAATTAAATAGTGTGTTCTGCACTACCACTGACCAGTCGCAAGGGACAAACTAGCCGGAGCTGAGGTCGAACACAGTAACTTGGCTTTGGTCTAGCCTGCTGGCCTACCAACAGTGATTTAACCTACTGGAAAATAAGTTCTAGGGGCTCACACTTCCGTCCCCCATGCTCGACCATTCCAACTGATTCTCACCCCTGGTAAACCAGAGGGCGCTGAGCGGCATCCAGTAGCACCCAACATCAGGTAGCCTGCTATTATAAGAAAAGGGCTGCCAGGTAAAGTCTAATAAGACGAAAAAGTAGAACAGTCACAATTGGCAGTTCCAAGAAACGTCTAAATAGACAGATACTAAGACAAAGTTATAATCTAGAAATTCAAGGTAAGTGTCCTAACGGATGAAGGACAAAATTCCAGTAATAGTCAATTACACAGATAAACACCCTAATGGACAAGAGGTAATGCAAAACAAAAAATCAAAATCAATTAATCCAAAATAAACATCCTGATGGATAAAAAGTAAGGCAAAATAAAAGTCAGAATCAAGTAATCCAAAATAAACGTCCAGATGGACAAAAGGGAGAGGCAAACTAAAAAAAAAATGTCCTGGCAGATAAGATAACGTCCTCAAAATCAGTGTCCTGATGGACAAGAGAGGATTCGTAATCAAAGAACTCAAAATAAACGACATCAAAAGACAAAGTTAGTCATCGTCTGGAGAGCGTGCCCCCAACCTGTTTCACGCCAACTTGGAAACCGAAAAATAAACGTCTTGACGGACATGATAAAAGACATAATCAAGGTAGTCAAAATCAACGTCCTAGCGGACAAAATAAGAGACATAATCAAGAAATACAAAATTAACGACATTAAAAAGACATACATAGTTCCAGACCGGATAGGGTGCCTCCAACCCGTTTCGCGCCAAGTTGCAAACACACACATTCAGGTGATTACGAGTAAGTTAAAAGGTAGCACGATAAGATAAAGAGAAAGATAAAGATAAGCGAACATTGTAGAATCAACAAGATAAGATACAAGAGAACTGAGGGTATTAGGGAGTGATAAAGAAATTTCAAGTCACTGCCAAGATAACTGACCGAACAATTACAAAAAGAAGAAAGAAGAATTTACAAATTCTGTGTGACTAAAACAACAGAAGTAAAACAACTGAAGGTCAACTTTACCAGTATTCGGTGCAGAACTATTCTTTACCAATTGGATATGAACCGCCGAACAACTTTGGCGCCAACCGGCGACCCACACTTAACCAGTTGCTCATCCTACAGAGCAGGAAAAAAAGAAAGAGAAACAAAAAAAGGCAGAAAACTGAAATATAAAAAGATAAGAAATAACGATACACAGTAAAGGTAAGCAATAAAAGTAATATTAAGGAATGATTAATCACTCAGGATCGGTCGCATTAGGATTAGATGGATGGTACGGTTTGAGAATTTGCGCGTGACAGTTATCTTTACTTTGCCTCGATCAGTCTTGCAGTTTGTACGTGCATGTACTCGTTTTTCTTTAATTACAAAAGGACCTACATAAGCGGGACACTGTAAAAGTTAACAGCATCAGAAAGGACTTTGTTCTTACGTCAAACAGTTTGTCCTGGCGAACATTCAATAGATCTTCTACATAGGTTATAACCCTTTTGATTCTTGGAATGAGAGGCAAGTATCTTAGCTTTATCTTCATGGTACAGTTTGTTTCTTCCTTTGAGTCTAAATCAGTAGAATGAATTTTCTCAGCATGGTCTTGACCGTACAGCGTATGTTCTCTGCTAAAATTTGGACAATAAGGAGTTAATTCAGTTGTTTTATGATGAGAAGTCCGCATAGCGCAACCTATGGCGGCTAAATTTTTGTCCCAAGTCCGGTGGTTATCATCTTCTATGTAAGATTTCGTAGTTAGCTAGTTCTGTAGGATCAGCTCGTGGGTAGTAAGAGGCCGTATAGAATATTTTGGTTTTACAAAGTGCTTGAAATTCCTTAGACTTCATTTGGGTTCCATTACCTCACATTAGCGATTAAGAGTCTTCAACCATTAGCAAAACATCTTCTTCTACCTGCTTGGTAAGAAACTTAGCAGTAGTTGCTCAAGAAGGAAATAAAAGTGTGAATTTGATAAGATAGTCATTAACTTCTAAAATATAGCTGTTTCCTAATCTTGATTGTGATAATGGTCTTTCACAGTCCAGGCTGATACACTGCCAGGACTTATTCACAACAGGTCGATTTCCAATTAATCCTGCTGGAGGTTTTTGTTCTACCTTTTGCTGAGCACAAATTTGATATACTTTCACATATCTTGCAATGTCGCACTTCATTTTCGGCTGGTAATGATGTTGATATCAGCCCTCTAAAATGTCTTAAATATGCCGACATCACCTGAAGCAGGAATATCATGACAACGATTCAGAACTTCTTTCCTCTTTTCCGGGGGGACTACTATTTTCCACGCATTTTGTGAAGCAGCAAAATCTGAAGGACTCAATTTCATGTATTTATAGAGTGTATTATTTTCTACACGCCTAGTTGGAAATTTCTTTTGATGTTGCTCTAGTCTCTTGAACATATTAATAAACCATTTGTTTTTTGTCGCAGAAAGAGAAAAATGGCTTCCGTTGTTAGAATCGATGACATCAACAGGAGTTGGAACTGAACGTGACAGGAAGCATATTACTTTTTCGCCGTCATCAAAAGTTTGAGTAAAGACTTTGAGGATCCTTAAGCCTATGTAACGGCAGTAAAGGAAAATGATCGGTAATTACTGTGAAATGTACTCCTTTCAAGTAGTATCTCAACTTCTCTACACTCTAAATAACCGCTAGGCATTCCTATTCTGTTACATTAATCTTCTCCTGTTTAGTAAGTGAACGTGACAGAAGACATCTTACTTTCTCGTCGTCATCGAAATTTTCAGTCAAAACAGCGCCGAGTTGATAAGTAAGGTTGGTGAGTCGAACTAATATAGATTAGAAATTAGGTACGGCGAATCCATGAGGCTGTACCTATAACTCGGTGTATTTTCTGAACATTGCGAGGAGGAGGTATATTCACGATGCCTTCCTTCTATTTGGTCGGGATCTGGTCAAAGTCCTTGTTTATCTATTACGTAGCCCAAATATTTCAATTCTGGCCTGCAAAGCTTACATTTATGTACAGAAATAATCAATCCTACTTCAACCAGTTTATCAAGAACCAAACTCAAAAGTCGTAGATGTTCATTAAAATCCTGGGAAATAAGGATGATGTGAAGGTTCGAGATTGGCACCGAGAACGGTGTCCACTATACGTTGCCAGGTAGCTGGGGTGTTTGACAATCCAAACGGCATTCGGTGGATGAAACTGATACAGTCCTCTTCCTAGTACAGTGCAGTATGCAGTATGTTCATGTGAGGACTCGCTTAATGGAACGGTCCAGAAGGCAGATTGTTAATAGAACTTAAGTATTTGACATCTTTGAGACGATCCAAGATAGCTGAGATGTACGGAATGGGGTAGGCGTCTTTCTTCATGACCTCAATAACTTTTCTGAAGTCCACGCAAAATCTAATCGTCCTTTTTACGTACTAGGCACACTGGGATAGACCAAGCACTCTTAGAAGGTTAAATGATTCCATCTTCCAGCATATTCTTTAGCTCTTCATCAATAATTATTTGTTACAATGGAGATACAAGATAGTATATTTGCTTGATTAGCCTAGTTCCTGATTCTACTTCTATCACATGCTCAGCAACTTTATAGCAACCAAGGCCAGAACATTTTATCCAGTTTTTTCTTTAATTAAGCTGTTCAGTGTCTTGCCTTGTTCATTAGTAAGCGTGAATTCATCCTGAATACTTTCCAAATAAGTAGAACTCGGTTCAACTGCAAAAATGTCAAACGTCTTGCTTTAAGTCTGAAATAATCTCCATGGTTTTTCAAAAATCAACGCCTAGTGAGCGTGTGATCAAGTTCAGGGAGTACAAGGACATCAATGATTCAAGTCTTACCCATTAAGTTAAAGGGTACTTGCTTATGACTTATAGAGGTGTAGCTCTGTCCGTTCACGACTGTACAATTTGTTTCTGTCTTTATTAGCCTGATGTACCCAGGTAGTCCAACGATGATAGGGTCACCTAAATTAAAACTTCTAAATAAGGACTTTAGTCTCCTTGCGCATAGCCTATGATGTATTCTAGTAAGATTTTAGAGGGAAAACTTGAATCATCGGTCGTTTTAGAAGATAGACTGGGAGATATCTCACGACCCATTATAGATTTTCCCGAGACACCTTCCAGAATTAGAACACTTTGGACAAGATCTCACTGTAACATTAGGCGAGCCACAACGATAGCAGTATGTTCGCTTAGGACTAGTTAAGATGGCTAGTCTTGTGACAATTCCAGCAAGTGACCTCTCTTCGACTAGTATATGGAGATTGACCTTTGAGTCAGACTTCACTAACAGGATTCTTAGGAAGCACTTCTGATTCAGAAACAAAGGCAAAATCTGGCTCCACAAACTTTTGGCATCTTCTAGATGGTGACGTGTAGTGTTCCGCTTTGTATTTCTTCGTTTCTAATTTTAAATAAGCCTCTTCCAGTGAGTAAATGGACGGAAGTTGAGTAGAGTAAAATGGTGCTTCCTTGAGATAATTTCCAGCTTGATGTCCTCAGTCATTGAGCCATACGACGAAACAAAACCTGCATACTCGACATATAATCTACAATACTTTCTGAAGTGTCTTGGGTACGATCTAAAAAAGAGCCGAGAGCGATAATCTGGATGCTCAAAATGTGTGCACAATATCTGCGATAGACTGTTCCAGTCATGCACCCTCGTACGATTAGCTCGGTACCAATGTAAAGCTTTTCCAGCAAAGAGGTCTATTGCTGAGTTGAATAGTTCTTTATCGGTGACGTTACGTGCAACTTTCAGCTCTGCAACTCGCTTTAGAAAACTATGAATAGATAACGTTTTCTGTTCGCCGGTGAACTTAAATCTCTACTTTTCATTACGTTGAGTCTTCACTGATGTGTACTGTACACGAGGTGTAGAAAAAGTTGGGCGAACTTCATCTTCAGTAGAAAAAGTCTCTGATTAGGAGGCTTCAGCATGATCCATTTATGTACTTAAATTAAGGTCTTGTTTACACAACGTCCCCAAATTATTCAAGGCTGATACAATCTCCACGATTAACTTCGCCCGAATCTCAACTGGATGTGGAAGATAGACAAGCAAAGTTTGAGATCTCTCAAAATTTGATCGTACTCTTTCTTCTGTAACTGTCTTGATGAAAGCTATTGTTTTTTTTTTCAAGATGTCCTGGACTTATGGCATTTCTTCATTACAATCAAAACTGTAAGGAGGGTAGGACAAGGATAAGTTCTTCTTTTCCATTTGAATTAATGGAAGCAAGGCCGCGCGCGTGTCATCCATTTTACTCGATTCATCTGCAGGTATGCCTCGAACTTTTAACTCATAAACATTTCCTTTTTAAGGTAATTAACTCTCAACCGGTAATCCATCTCTATGTTAAGCGATACAAAATCAATAAACCGAAAATTTGTAAAACGGAAACAAATAATTAATACTCAAAGGTAAGCAAAAGTTATCAAAAAGGTATTTTAATATCAATAAAATAGTACTTTGGTAATATCAGTAAATTAATCCTCTATGGTAAGCAAATGAACAAAAGATAATATCAATAAATTAATACCCGAAGGTAAGTAGAATTACAAAAAAGTAAAAGGTAGTATCAATAAATTAAACTTAATTATGAAAAAGGTAATATCAGTTAAAATAATAAATAAGATATCAGAGTAGTGTATATATGAGAGAAGGAAAGAGGAGGAGGAGTAAGAAGAGTAAATCATCAATACTTTTCATCCTCCTCCTGTTTTCTTCTCTCATTATATTTTTCAAATCTCTCATTATACTTTTCAAAAAACCTCGTATCATCAACACTTTTCATCCTCCTCCTCTCTTGTTCTCTCATTATACTTTTCAAAAAACCTCGTATCATCAACACTTTTCACCCTCCTCCTCTTGTTGTCGAATTATCTTGTATACATTCGAGTTACTTCGTATACATGTTAACATGACCTTGTATCCCTTCTTTAAATTTTGATTATAAAAGCAACACTTTACCAGCTTAAAACATACTAAAATGAAATATGTCTTCTGCTTCTAACGAAAGTGAATTAAATTTATTAATTCAGAAATTTTATAAAAAATGTAAAAGTTCTGCTTTTGAGTTCGAACATTATGCAGTTGATAGTGGTCCATCTTGGTTTCAATATTATTTGGATATATCCAAAAACCATATAGAGGCTGTGCGGACGTTATTTTCAAAACAAAGATATTGTACAGTTTATTAGTGAATTAGTGAAGTTAAGTTGGTTTCATGATGAAGTCCGTCATTTAAACCAATATATTAGAGATCCTGTTGTATTAAAAGAACTAATCAAATCGCATGGTGAAGATGATGAACAAAAAATTAAAAATTTTGTGAGGGACCTTTATGAAGAGTTCATTATGAACGAAGCATGTTCCAGATATTTATCTTGTTTAGTTGAAGAAGAAAGTGAGGGTCAAGATTTATTGTTATATATAAAATATGTTGATCATGCAAATTGTTGTAAAAAAGCAGCAGAATAGTGTAATGAATTTTTGAAGACAAAAAATTTGTTAAAATTCTTTGATGAACTTAAAAAAATTGGACTTAGTAAAGAAATAAATTTATGTATTGATTTATTGGTTAATTAAAGTTAGTGTGAAATAAAATATTTAAATGTTTATAGTTGTTTTATTATTGTGTAACGGCTGTTACGTTTAAATATTTGATTATGTGAAGATAGGAAAATATAATTTTCTGTTAGTAATGTGGGGATGTGTATAAATAAAAAAAATATTATTACATTCATTGTTAATTTATTCATTCATAAAAAAAATTTTATACATAAAGAATACATTAGAATGGGCACACATTGAAGGTGATTGAGAATGATAAAAACATTTAGGAGATGATTTAATTAAAACAGGTTGTTCGTCCAATTCAATTATTGGCTTGGTATAATATTTTCTAATAAAATTAGCTTTCTCTTCTCCTTTAATATAAATGAATTCTCCTTTTTCTGTTAAGTTTTTTACTATAGATGAAAAATTATGAAGAGGAATATATCCTGTATTCCAACTGATGCAGTGATGAAATTTCATTAACCATTCTGCTTGTTTGCATGTTTCTGGTGGAAGCATTTGTAATGGATACGGTGGTGTAAAAATATAATGACTCATTTTATGTCCATCAAACATTGCCAGTTCTTTAGGAAGAAACTTGTCGTGTTCATCCTTAAATCCTTGAACATCCAGAACTATTCTCATTTATATTTAGCAAATTTTTAAAGTACTAAATTTTTTTTTATTACAAATTGTTTTTTCGAATAGTCTTCAATGAGATTTTTTAGATGTTTAATTTTTTTTTTTAAATAGTTCTATTTTTTCTTTTTGTATTTTGTACATTCCATTTGATGTGCAACAAACTATGGTATAGAAACAACTGATCTTATTCGATATATTTTCATTTTAATAATGATATTTGATGTGGTGGGAGAAGTTAAAGTTGTTTAACAATTTTTGTTAATGGATTATAGCTAAATACTTTATCATGTATTATAACACAATACGCAGCTGTTTTTCCCGATATTTTTTCTTTCGTCTCAAATTCAATTCTCATGGTTACTGGGCCAGATTGTAATAAATCTCTCTGATGAGAGCAATAGGTGCATTATCTTTAAATTCTTTGGGTTCAAATATTGGTTCTATTGAAAAGTTACAATATACTTGACGAAATTCAGAAAACATTTCATACGGGGTAGCAAACTTATTATTTTTAAAATCAAGCTGAAGATCCTGGTTAAGGATATCTTTCTGAATTTAAAAACACATTTATATTCCTTGGGTCACAATGATCAAATTTACTCATATCTGATTTTAAATTACCACGTCTATCCTTTTGAAAAGCAATTAGTACATGTCTTGGTGTTTCAATTTTTGTGGAGGTTTTGACAGGCCAATTATGTCTTGTATTTTCTAATAACTCTGGATATTCAATTAATTCCCAACTTCGGAAAGTAAGAAGAATATCATTGTTTTTATCAATAATTTTCGTTAGTGCTAATTCTTGGGGAATGGCCACAGTAAGATGTGGAACTCGCCAACAAAGTTTGGTTATTTTAATTTTCGGTTTTTCATCATCACTTGTGGTTACTAAAGCGTTAGTGTCATTATTGCTTCTTATTAGTATTAGTTCTTGTTGTGAATTTAAAATTATTTTGTTATAACCTTCAAAAAATCCTGAGTACATTTTTAATGGGACGCATAGGGAAACGTTTCCTTTTTCATCAGTCATAATTTTTTCTTTAGGTTTCGTTTTTGGGTACCATCCAGCATTTTCCAATTTAGCACTTTCGTTTTGATAAAGTGATATGTATCCTTTAAGAGTTGAAGTAATTCCTACATCTCGAACTGAATCAATTATAACACCATTTAAAATATAACGTAATTCTTTAAACAAGAATGCTGGAGCATTGTTGATTAATACCTTATTAGCCAATGGAGTATCATCTTCTTTGGTAACTTGAAATTCTAAATACAATTTACTTTTGCAAGGTAAAGGATATTTTCCTGTTTGTTGTAGAGCAATTCTAATTTCATCATTTAATCCAAGTTTTGTAGGATTCAAAGGTTCAAATGATAGTACTTCCCTGCTTAATATTGGTTCATCTACAAGAATATTTTCTTTTACATTTAAATATTCCATTTTATTTTAGTTTGAAACCTAAACTTATCAGAAATTTTTTATTAGAAGGTGTTAACCTTTGAGAGTTTAATTTATTACTGGTTAAATGTCGTTTTGGTATCTTTCTTATTAATGTTTTTAGAGTAAAATTTTTTTGAAAAATTATAATTTGAGGCTTTTTTATTATATAAAATAACCATTATTCATCTATTTTTTTTAAGATGCAGTCTTACTGTTACCGTTTCTCCTCTGAAATTGATAAGATCACCATATTGATCTACTATTTTAATATTTATATTATCTATTACCTTTACAGTAACAGTAAAGTAAAGAACATTTTGTGGTGATTCTATTATTTTAAAACCAAGAGCTACACTAGGAAAAAATTGATGTATTATATGAACAAGTTTTCTATTTAAATATGATCCTTCGGCAATATTATAATCGATGTTTATGGCGTTTACTTTAATAATTTCCACTGGAAAATCTGAAATGTGCTTCTTAAAACCTTCTAATTCCTTATTTTTAAAACCTAATATTTTTCCTATAGTTCACGAAAAGAGATAGGAATATCTGTTTTAATATGTGTTCGTAAAGTATTATTATTGGCATAAATATGAAGAAAAATACGATTGTCCAAAAATTTTTGAATAAAATTATTTACATCATCTATTTCATAACTACCTGGTGGTATTTTTATTTCTTTATTTGAGTCATAAATGAAAAGATTATTAGTCTCATCAATATTTGGAATAGCATTAAAAGTTTCAAAATTTACAGGTGTAATGGAATATTCAAACATTTCATCTAAATATATTGGAGGATGAATATTAACAGAAAGCGTGGGGGAATTACCACTAATGACAAAACTGAACGACATATCTGTTTAAAAATTTTTAACAAAAAGAAATAATATTGTTTTTCAACCATTATTATAAAGAATTTTTTTTTAATTCGGTAGATGGTCGCAAATTGCCATAACTATCAAAATATAAAATATTTTTCCCTTTTTTATGTATGCAGTCCAATGAGTTCCATCATCACTATTCTTATCGAGATTAACAATACCACTTTCATTTTTATTAATTTTTTTTGGTAATTTATCTCTCATGAATATCCCTCGAAAGTTGGGAATTTTAAGTAGATTAATATATTTACTTAAATCATAATTTGTAAGTGGTTTTCGAGGTATTTGTTTTAACAGTTTTTTGAATAAGGTTTCAGATATAATCCACATCCAGTTTTATATGGTTTTAAATAAAGTTTTTGGAATTGGTATGATTCTATTTTTTGGTGATAATATTCTACTATCTCCTATAGATCTAAGTGCGGTTTGAATAATATCAGTCAAACTTTTAAATTGTTTTCCGTTTAGTGCTTGTCTTGCTTTTGAAATAGCTTGAGATAAAGTTATTCCTCGTCCTAGACGAGTTTTTCGACTTCTGTTTTTCCTTCTTTTTTTTAATCCCATACCAAATTTCCTTTTAATTTTCATTGCACCTCTTATTCCAAGTCCAGCAGTTTTTTCTCCAAAAGTGGCGTCTTTTGCTCTGAACCTTTTGGCAGCTTTGTCACTTAATAATTTATCAGCAGCGTGTCGGCTTTTTATATCATTTGATTGTGCATAGGCAATATCATGCTCTTTACAAGCTTCATCCAATAAATTTATACCTTTATCGCCTCTAGCTAGTCTCTTTTCTAGTTTGGTTTCAGGTCCACAAAAATTATACCCAGGTAGATGTAATTCAAAAGGTAACTTATTTATTAGAGTATTAATTAAACCACTACCTCTTTTTCTGACCCTTCTTTTATAAATGGATTGTTGCTTATATGAGATTGGCATTATATAATTGAAATCTTGGAACTTACCCTTTATACATCCTCTTATATATGAAAATTGTTAAACAACCTTATTGAATTATTATTAAAAACGATGAGACTTCAAGAAATAATTTTAGAAAATATGGAAAATTGTTTGAAGGCTCTACTAAAAGGGGGTTAATTATAGGTCCATTAGGGTGTGGTAAAACTAATATCATTAAAAGTTTAATTGAAGATCTTAATGGTTTACGGTTTGAAAATTTATATATTTATTCAGTCTCTATATCAACCAAAATATGAATATTTGAGATTACTTTTTAAACCATTGAGAGAAATTGGATATTATGAATCCGAAAATGAAGAAAATATTGTTTCTCCACAAGAAATGAAACCAAATTCCATAATAATATTTGATGATATAGTGTGTTGCAATCAGAATGTTGTAAAAGATTATTTTTGTTTCGGAAGACATAAAAATACTGATTGTTTTTATTTGTGTCAAACGTATTCTTCCATTCCAAAGCAATTAATTCGTGACAATGCGAATTTGATTGTTATATTTCAACAAGACAAAACGAACTTAAAACATATTTATGATGATCATGTTAATGTTGATATGTAATTTAATCAAATTAATGAGTTATGTTTGATGTGTTGGAAAGATTAATTTGGATTTTTGGTAATAGACAAGGATTCGAATTTAAAATCTGGTCGATATCGAAAAGGATTTGATTCATATATTTTCTTATAAAAATAAAAGCTTTGTGAAAAATTTAACTAATCATAAATGGACGCTTAGCAAGAGAGCTTGTTAGGTCAAGGAAAGCTGTTAAACAAAAATATCAAAGTTTAAAAAATGCTGAATTTGAAGCACAATCCAAATTGGAGGAAACCTATAAACCAATAACTCAACCCCTACAACAATTAATTTCAACAATAGGTAAAATTGAACGGCTGAGGTAAAGGAAGAGCTACAAACACCTATTAAAAAAAATTATGAGACACCAGAAAAAAGATTGTTTCCAACACTAACACCAAGAAAAAAACTACAGTATGGAACATCAACACCAGAAAAAAGAAACAGGGAAAACTCCAATTCTTCCTACAGAAATACCAACAATTATTGACTGGGAAACCAGTATAGCTTCACATAGTCAGATGCCATCTTTACAACAAACAAGTGTCATAGCAGAAACCACCCCTTCTTCAAGTTCACAATCTACGGTGGGAAATCTTTCGGATATATTAGAACAAACACGCCAAACAATTCAAACATTTATCAGGACACCTTCATTTCAAGAATATTTATCAGGATTTCATGAATTACCTCGTCATTATATTGACGGAGGTGTAAAAGATGTGGAACATAAGTTTGATCACCTTTATGGAATAGTACATGATTTTGAAACTGAGAAATTCTTTTTGGGTTTAACATAAAGACCTGTAGAAATTATCGGTAAAAACATAAAAGTTGAAGGTACAACTTACACAGGTACACCAGGTTTATATGAATTATTATTTAAAAAGGAACCAGTAGGTTATAAAAAACAAGATTTGGAAAATTATATGGATATTTTAAAGAGAACCAATGCATACCGTAGAAATTATTATCCAAATGAGCAGGTACAGGGAAATGGATCACAAAAATATATTTCTATAATAGGGCCTTATTTACAAAATAAAGGAATTACAAAAACTAAAACCATTAATCCCGAAACGCATAATATAGTTCAAGGATTTTTTGAAAGATGAAAAGCTCCATACAGAGAAACTCGAATATCTTCGAAAAGAACAGGATCCGGTATAACTTTAAAAGTTAATAAACCTTATACCGATTACGTATATTGGGATAACGTAAATGAACTTGTTGATAGACTTCGACTGTTGGTAGCATCTATGATGGCTGGGAATACAGGACATAACAACGAAATTATTTCTATTATAGGAGAATTGAAAGAAGCCAATATAATTAAATAAAAGAATGTAGTAAATATTGTTACATAACATTGTTAAAATGACCATTGATACATTTGGACGTCATATTTCTAAAAAGTATACAGTAGATGTACCTACAACAGAAAATAAAATACTAGCCAATGTTAAAAATGAAATATTAAAAAATTTTAAAAGTGATGATAAATATATTGAAAATAAAATTGTTCAAAAATTTGAACCTGTGTTAAAAAATGATATTGTAAATTTAAAAAAGAGAGTTAGTGAAAATGATGAAAATGTGGAATCTATTTCAAAAAAAATTAAGTTATTTGAAGAAAATGTTGTGTCAAACTATGATAACAGGATATTAAATATAAAAAATATTGTCAAAGACAATGATGAACTATTAAAAAGTTTTTCTCAAAAAACATCGAAGTGTGAAGATGATTTTAAAACAATAAAACAGAAATATGATGAAGTAAAGAGTTTTGAAAATAACATAAAAAATGAAATAACATTGGTTAAATCAAAAATAAATGATACTTTTGCAGTAGAAAATGTTAAACAAGTTATTATAAAAGATATGGTATCAAAGTTCCAAGAATTTACGAACAAACTTAATAATAGGGTTTCTGAAGAAATAGGTAATTTTCAAAACATTCATGATGGTATGAATAAAAACACACAACAAATAGAGAGAGCTATGAATACACACTTTATAATTCATAAAAAAGATAGCGATAATATTGATGAAATAAATCAGAAAATTAATTTAATTGAAAATAATGCTGAAAGAATTCTGTTAAGCTTGAAAAATTTGGGAAAGATATTAAACACAGATTTATAAAATGTAGATGAAAAAACTGAAAATAAATTTAAAAATGAAATTTTAAAAAATAGTGAACAAATCATGGAGATAACCTCACAATTAAACAATCTAAAAACAGAATTAAAAACCACTGTTGACGATGAATATTTTCAAAAGATGTTGAATAAAAGATTAGAAAAAGAATTAGAATCTTTAGCAGAACTAATACATGATTAACACCTCTATCCATGATTTAAAAAAAGGACTTGCACAACCCAGTTCAAAAATTGAAGAAATTTCAACAAAGTTAAATGATTACGAAAAATCTTTGAACGACGTAAGAATTGAAATTGAAAAAGCGATTTTAGATATAAATAAAATAGAAAAAAAATTGGTAGAAATAAAATTAAATTTAACAAATGCAGAATTTCAATTAGGAAAAGATATAAAAAATCTAGAAGATAAATTGGTAAAAGAAATAAAATCATTAAATGAATTAGTTCAAAGAGCAGTTGAAGTTTCTAGAAAAGAATATAATGACACAATGGCATATGCTAGAGAAGAATTAAACGCAACAGTAAGAGAAATGAGAAACGAAAGCATAAAATCACTTGTTCTTTTTGAAACCAAAATTAATGTAAGAATTAGCAACATTGAAGATGAAATCAAAAAAGTCAAAGATTCGAATAATGCATCTTTTAAAACTTTAGAATATAAAATCGAAGATTTACTAAAAAAAGATAACAAACAAATAAAATAAGTTATTTAAAGAAGGTATTAAAAAATTTTATTCTAGTACTGAGTAAAAATATTAAAGAAACAGTTGTAGATGAATTACATAAACCGGCAAGAAGAAGATATAGAAGAAGACGTACTATTTTTAAAAGCCTTATGGCAAGCTGATTTGGGAGAAATGCAACCCTATTCCAAATTTAATAAAGGTTTTAGATATATTTTGGTGGTGATAAATGCATTCTCAAAGTATGTTTGGACTCAACCACTTAAAAGTAAAAAAGGAAAAGATGTAACTAAAGCTATGAAAAATTTTTTAGAAAAAAAAATAAACCGCAAAATTTGCAGACAGATTTGGGAAAAGAATTTTTCAATAAAGATTTTATAGATCTTATGAATTATTACAAAATTAATCATTATAATACTTACTCTAATCTCAAAGAGAGTATTGTAGAACGCGTAAATCGAACTTTAAAAAATATAATGTGGAAATATTTTAGTAATAGAGGGAATTACCAATGGTACTCTATTTTACCCACTATTATTGAAAAATATAATAATAGTATTCATAGAACTGCCGGATAAAGACCTGTTGAGGTTAATAAAAAAAATGAGGAAACTATATTGTAAAATTCTTTTACTTTTAAAAAAACATTTGATTTAAAGCGCACTAAATTTAAAGGAAATGATTTTGTTAGAATTTCCAAACTAAGAGAAACTTTTGGAAAAGGATACACTCCAAATTGGTCAACTGAAATTTTTCAAATTAGAAAGGTTCAGTTAACAAATCCACTCACCTATTTATTAAAAGATAGTAAAAATGAATATATTGAAGAAGGTTTCTACAAAGAAGAGTTACAAAAAGTTAAACATCCAGATGTATTTTTGGTTAAAAAAATTTTAAGGAAGAAAGGGAACCAAGTTTTTGTTAAATGGTTATGATTCGATAAATCACATAATTCATGGATTCTTAAAAAAGATGTACTGTAATTAATTTTAAGTAGTATTGTATATCAAATTTTTTAAATAAAAGACCTATTTATATAACATATATACTAACAATATAATTTTTAAGATTTTTGCAACTGAGATTAACTATATAAATGTATATTTTTACATTAAATCTTTCAATATATATATTTTTTCTATGATCTACATCAAAAATACTTTTAAGAATACTTTCACATTGTTCAACTCGTTTTTCAAATCTTAGTCTGTCAAGATAAAATTTCTGATATTCACTTTTTCGAGCTTGTCTAAATGCAAAGTCCCATGTCACTAATATATAAACTTTATTATTGTTCTCACTGATTGTCAATGATTTCTTCATATTTCTATTGTAATGCACCGGACTTTCTTAACTTGTTTTCTAATTTCTGTTTATGTAGAGATAACATTTCTAAAACAGTTCCAACATTCTCACTGTTTAAATTCTGACTTGAATCCAAAACATTATAAATGTGAGAGAACACATCTCCTGACTGATAATTATAGTGATGAAACAAATTACAATATTTGGAAAATGCTTGCTTATATGAATTCTGTAGTCAACAAGTTCGTCGATTTCAACTAATTTATTTATTGATTCTTTTCCCAGAATCACATAATGTTCATCCTTTTGAATTCTAATAACAGGAGAATGATTTATTTTTTCAAAAAACATTGTGATTTTTTAAATTTTTATTGGGTATGCATATGCTTGAGAATAATAAAAATAATTCACCAACACTCCTTGATTTTTTTGAAGTTCTTTCCATTCTTCTTCTTTCAAGTAAACGTGAAATTCATTTTGACCTCCAATTAGAACTTTTGGTGTAAAATCATTTATACCAATTCCAACACAAACAAATTTTGATAAGGAATTGTTAAGATAGTAGATTTTTGAATTTAATAATTTTTCACTACTAATTTTATCATTGGTTTCACTAGAACTGAATTTATATCCATTAAAATTACTACTATTAAACATGATGTCTTGATGCTAATTGAAAACTAAAATACTGGGTCTGAATATATCTTATCCACCCCACTTCTCTATACATTTCAAGGTCAAGCAAGTTTATTAAACTTTTATGACCTATCTTGATAAAACAAAATTGCCTAGAACGACAAAAGTGAAAAACTAGCTATTGATAAAATTATATTGAAGATAAATAGAATTAAACAGTTTTTACCTTCTTCATCATTTTTAACATGAGCACAGATAGAAATCGTAAATGGTTTTTTATGTTTTTCAATCCAGTTAGTGTCAAAAATTGTATTATTTGGATAATGAAAGTAAATTTTGAAAAAATACTATTGGATTGACTATTATTAATATTATATGCGAAAACAGTTGAATAATTATTAATATTCATAGCTTTCATATAATTACATATTTCAGGTTTAATAGTAGAGGTATCGTTTTCAAAACATACCATTCCATGTAAAACCCTTGGAGGATAAAGTACATATAAAGTATTATTTAAAATTGAATGCAAAACAATGTAGTTGATAAGGGATGCCATTAAAACACTTTTCAATTTTAATTGTCTATTAACAAAACAATAAGAGATTGAAATAAGACTGAACAGTTTTAATTAATTTTCTACAATATATAGACATTTTTTTTTCAAAATATTAAATAATTTGTCTACAAATTAGAGATACAAACATGTTTATTAAAACGATTAAAAAAATAAAAGATGTTGACATATTTTCTTTCACTTTAAGGACAACAGGTTCACATTTTTTATTTTTTTCACCTAACCACAAACACTCGATTAAGTCACAGTTCTTCCAGTGACGATAATGTTCCTCAATTGGACAATCATCAATTTTCAGGCAAATATTTCTGCACCACAGTAAAAACATTTACAAACATCATGAATAGCTAAATAATAAAACCCTGATTGGGCTAACACTTTAGGATTTAATTTTCCATTCCAGAATTTAAATGAGGAAACTCTTTTTTCATATGTTCTATATAATTTGTTATCAATTTATTTTTCAAAAGATTCTAAACACATATTTATTCTAGACGGTGGTATATTTTATACTGATATAATTTTAAAATTTACCATGTTCTTAAATACTTCAATTTTAGCCTTGAAGAGTAAAACTTTTAATCTTAAAAGAATTTTTTATAATTCATTTTCATCGTCTATTAACCACTGAAAAAATGGAATATCTTGGTGACCCCATGCTAATGTATCATAACTATTGGGAATTTAAAATCTTTTATCATCATTAGAAGTAAGAGCTAATTTGTTAACTAATTCTGTATAAATATTGTGAAGTCGAGATCTAAACATATACATTGTACAGAAAGCTTTTGAATTTTGTTCTACAACATCTTTATAATGTGTTAATTCTAATTGTTTTTTAATGTTATTTTTCTTTATACCCTTAGCTTTTTTAAGCAACCCATTTTCTGACTTAACACAATAAGCTTTGGCCCCTGTGCCATAAAAGCTTTCTATTGGTTCACCAGCATATTCATCCTTAAACTTTCCAACAACAGATTTAGTTATTGGTATTTCATGAATATTATTAACATCATAATTTGAAGTATCGAATTTATCAATATTAACACTAATGTCTTCATAAACATTACTTGTCTCAATTTCCAAAATAAAAGAATCTGTATCTGTGTAAAGAAGTTTAATATTATTCTTATATAAAGGTTTTAAAAACCCATAAAAAAAGTCATACATCACCGTTTTTGATATATCTAAAATACTAAAGCTTACATAGACAGGTTCATCATATTGCACTAACACTTTACGCATTTGCACAGCTACTAAATTCTCTGAAAATATTGTTACATCTTTAAAGGATGGTTTAGCAATTAAATTTTCTGCCCCATCTTTTCTATAATTTTTTGCCCATTGTGTAACCAGCCGTATATCTGTCCTTTTATCCACATTTTCCATTGTTTTACCGTAGATGCTATTATTTGCCAATTTATAAGAATTTTTCTGAAATTGATTTTTAGATTGATTTCTTAATTTTATATTTAGATCAATAAATTTTTTTAACCATTGAGATTGTGTAAACTCTACAACCCTATGTATTTTAGTTAGTTTAATTCCATTGTTTTAATAAAGTATAGTGAATTACATATTTTTCTTTATTTTTTAAATATGGAAATAATTTAAAAGTTTTAGAATTTTGAGGCTTATAATTTTCAGGACAGAATGGAAATTCATTATGTAAATTGTGTAAATTTTCAGGATATTCTAAATCAACCTCTAGCACATAACCCTTGTCATTAGTTTCAGATATATTCATTATATCTAAATTTTGAATTTGTTGATTTGACAACCAAACAAAATCTTTTTCGGGCAGATATTGAGACATCGCATATCCGTAAAGATTAGTTGCATTAAAATACATAATATATTTAGATGGTTGTAATGGATCATAATTTAAAAGAAATAAATTGTTTGCCATAGATTTCCTACATACACAGGTACTGATTTCTCCTTTTACACTAACTTTAAAAAAATGTAACATGTCTGGGTCTGTTATTAACTCCAATTCAAACTCCAGTATATCTTAAACAAGCGTCAACACTTAAACCTGGAAAAGTATAATAATGTGCAGGATCAAGTTTGTAAGTTTCCATACACGTTTTTCTAAAATTTTGAAAAACATCTGCCAGAAGTAATACATCAGATTTAAGATATAAATCGGAATATTCACCTATTGTTTTACATTCAAATAAATTCCAAACATTTTTTCGCCCTCTCATATTTTTCATCAGTAATGTGTTCATCCGTGAGGTCATTATAAAATTTTTTTTTATCTGGTAACTCCTTTTCATTTAATTTGGCTATATTATCAATATATTTAAACGCCTTTTTGACGGATATACTTAAATTTTTCTTTTTCATGAAAATATTTGAACACTTCTTTGCATTGTTCATCATTAAGAATGGAAGCTAAATTTGACAAAGAATATGGTAGGAACTGAAATAAAGCAATAAACTTAAGATATAGAAATTTTGACTTGGTAAAACCAGTTTTTTTTACTTCAATTCGACTCCAGTATATCTTAAACAAGCGTCAAAACTTAAACCTGGAAAAGTATAATATTGTACAGGATCAAGTTTGTAAGTTTCCATACACGTTTTTCTAAAATTTTGAAAAACATCTGCCAAAAGTAATACATCAGATTTAAGATATGAATCGGAATATTCACTGATTGTTTTACATTCAAATAAATTCCAAACATTTTTAGCCCTCTCATATTCTTCATCAGTAATGTGTTCATTCGTGAGGTCATTATAATTTTTTTTTCATCTGGTAACTCCATTTCATTTAATTTGACGATATTATCAATATATTTATAAGGGAAAACGCCTTTTTGACGGATATACTTAAATTTTTCTTTTTCATTAAAATATTTGAACACTTCTTTGCATTGTTCATCATTAAGAATGGAGGCTAAATTTGACAAAGAATATGGTAGGAACTGATATGAATCTATAAACTTAAGATATAGAAATTTTGACTTGGTGAAACCAGTTTTTTTTATCTGAATATTGATCTATTTCAATAGATTTTTGAAATGAAATGTATTTCTCCTTATTCTGGGCTATGACAAATAATTGTTCATGATTTGGACATAAATTTTTTATAAACAGATGAGAATCATAATTACGCAAATTGTGTAAAACTACTGGAATGGAATTAGATAATTTATAATTTAAGTTGCATATAGAGTGTGACGGACCTCTATAGGAACCTGTTAAATGACAATGATCAGCAACCTTATCCGAAATTATAGGTTAATCACATATACGACAATCATTCGTATATTCAAAATGTAATTGTTCCAACACATTTAATTTTTTCATTGGTATTAACTTTTTCATATATTTATTGTAAATATTAAGAACGTAAGTAAGTTATAAAAATTTGTGCACAATTGGGACCCATATAATTTGGAAATTGAATCATCAAAGGGACACTTTATATAATAAGCAAATGAATATGGAATATGTTGACATTTTTTTTCAGTATATGGAGAACTTGGATCTACATAATTAATTTCTTTATTTAAAGGCTTAAGAATGCATTCAAAATCTGCATATATAACAAATGGAACTTCAATTTGTTTTTGTATATTCTGAAATTTTAAAATATTTTCGGGAATAATATTTCCAAATCTATCTATTTTGGTTTCAGTTGAAGGTAGATTTATTCTTATAAAATCACAATCATATGTGTTATGCCTGACTAATAATTCTTCAGTAGTAAAATATTGTACAACCGTCGCATAAAAATTTTTCCCATGATGTTTAGATAATTGTTTAGAAATTAATCTAGATAAATCCGAAATATAACAATAATGGAAATTTCCATTATCATCTCCAATTAATAATAAATTAAGGTGACGTTCTCGCTTATTTTTTGTATAATGTAAAGGTCCTATAATTTTGAATTGAGTTTTAAAATTATTCTTGATTTTTTCTAATCCATAAACATTAACCGAAATATTATTTAAATTTTCAAATTTACTTATGTCTTTTAAAGTTAAAGGAAAATTGATACCTTTAAAGTTTAAAATAGTGGTGAAATGTGGATATGACTCCACCTTTTTAATTGGTCCGTTAGGTGAATGAAGAGCTGCAACCACAGACCAGGCGAAACAACATTCATCATTGTTTTGAACGTTGACTACAGCCTTTTTCAACTTGATCTCTGACGGTAATGGTATATATGAAGAAGCTTAGAAGAAGTTGTACTTGTTGATGTTAAGCTCAACGTGTAATATTTTTATTAAAATCCATCCTGAAATTAAAGAAGAATAATTAACAACAAATTTATTTTTGGTTTAAGTTTAGTTACTAAATATTTAGTAAAAAATAATTTACCCGAATCTTTTTCTGCCAGTTCATCAGCTTTCCGGTCAATAATTTTAATAATATCTTCTAGTTCTTGCGTTAATTCTGAACTATTACATAAAATCCGAAATGGGGTATTGAAAGACTTAACTTCATGACTTTCATTGGAAGGATTTAAGTAAAGACCAAATATCTCCATGTTGAGTTTGATGCAGGTGTGTCTTTGGATTTCATAACTGATTACCTCAATTATTTTTTGTAGTATTTTGGAGAAAAAATTATAAATGTTGATTTGATATTGAGTCGATGATATTTTATATGAAATGGTTTTTTCCTTAAATGCCGATTTTATTACACACATTTTCATCCCTAACCACCACTGAATTGGTTTTGTGTTTATTTGTTCTCAAATGACAGAACCATAATTACTTTTTTATAAATATTTTTCAGAATTGACAATATCTTCTTTCACCTAAAATTTAATAACTTCTTTATTAAATTTGCCTCTAATTCATCAAATTAATAACTAATTATTAAATTGAAACAAAATTTCTATTTAAAATTAAACTTACAGCTCTTCTTCTTCTGTTCTAATTGGGGGCCATTGTTGGAGTGAATTATCTTCTTGTGGCGATTCAAATTGTCTTTTCGAGTAAAAATTTTAAAGCAGTCTTCACATTTAAAATTCATTTTTCTAAAATGAATCTCTTATTGTGAAGCCCAAGTCGATTTTAACACACTGAAGGCAACATGGTGAGGTATGAATTTAAATGGTGGAAAAGAAGTAGGAGGGGAGTTAAGTAATGGGATGGAAAAAGTTAAGAGTAGCTTTATAAAGTTCTATCGCCCTATCGAAATTTGGTGGCGAGTTTTCAAAAATGATTGGAGAATTTGGAATATTAAATTCATAGTATGTATTTTGGCAGCACGGAATTGAATTTTGACTAAAATCTTCAATTTTTGTGGATGGTTCACTTATTATTGGAAGAATTTTTTGGGAACCACCACCACTATTAAACGATGCTCCCAAATCTTCACTACAATGTGAAATTTTGTAATTATCCTGTGAACCATCCTCCTCCCCCAAAACATCAACCCTCCTATTTCCACTACTAGTCGATTCCGAAATTTTTTTTTTGATTACTTGAAATTTTGAAGAGAGATAGAGGAGAAAATGAAGAATTACCCGGTATTGCTCTAAAATTGTTTTCACTTTCAACAGTTCCTAATTGGGGTTATTTTTTTGGTTCTAAATTTCTGGTTTTCAACATTCCAAAAAAATTTTGTGATTTATTTGAACTCGAATCATTGTCACTGTCACTGTCACTGTTGCTGTCATAATTAGTTAAATTTTTATTAATTTTGGGAATCCCCGTTAGCTTTGTCTAAATCTTGAGTTAATATGTCGTGAGGATTTGTAAAGGGAGTGTCCGTTGTTAAATCTAAGTCTTGAGTTAAAAAATTTGGGGTTTCCGGCGTTAAAATGTTATTAAAATCTAAATTTTGTGATAAAATTGAATTTTGAAAGTCAAAATCTGTCTCCGAAATATTCTCTAGTTCAGGCAAATATTCCAAATTTTCAAAAAATTTTATGTTCGTTTCTGAACAACTTTGGAGCAATTTGTTTTCTAAATTTTTTTCTTGCATCGTATTAATTAATTAATTTTTGGGATCTCTGACTTAAATTTTGGTTGTCACTTTCATTTTCATTTTTCAAAAAACCAGGCTGAATTATTTATCTGAAATTATATTAATTTTGTTAACCACTCCTAACTGTTCAGTGGAAGTTGAGGCAAAAGAAAAGACATACCTTCAAAATTTTGGTACACTTGACAGCAACAAACTAATACAAACTAAAACAAACTAAAATTGGAGACTTTAAATTTAAAGCGTGGTAAACTCGACTTAAGCTTACTATAAACTGATCCTCGACCGTTTTATATGAATGCAGACCACGGTTTGTCCTCGTAAGTATGGTGACCTCAATAAAGGTCAATGACCTCAATTCTGCGCGTCACACCCCGCGGAGCCCCCTTCCCCCTTTCCCCGCTAAGCCCCCATCCCCCTTCCTCCCGCTGAGCCCCCCAGCTGAGTCCCTCCGCTGAGCTGCTTAGGGAGCTACATCCCCTATAACTCTCAGTGAGACGTCCTAAAATGTGCAGTAACTATAAAAACTCGAAAGGTTTGCGGGCGTATAAAACACATAATTTTTTTCGGGGCATCTTACCTTAGGGGTCTCCTATAACTCTTAGTGAAATGTCCTAAAATGTGCTGTAATTATAAAAACTCGAGAGGTTTGCGGCCGTATAAAAAACACAAAGTTTTTTTCGGAGCATCTCGCCTGCTGGGGGGCCCAGGGGGGGCGCACAGCCCCCTTTTGGTCAGGGAGGGGGATCGGCAGGGGGCAGAATGCCCCCCCCCCTCGGGAAAACCGTTTTGAGGCCCTCTCCGCGATTTAAAAATCGAAATTTGACCTTGACCTACTTTCATAAAATGTTTTACGAGGTGACTTTTTCATTTTTGGTTCATCACCATTGGTGTTCAGATAAATTTTAATTTTTTTTGTTTTATTTTTTTAAATGTTCAGAAATCTACAAATTCAGGTTATGGATGGAAATAGAATTATAATAAGAAGAGTGAATGTTCATCCTCCAATACAAGTACCATCTATAACATCATCAACCAACCCTGAGGAAAATGTGGGACCTCAAGTGGAACCTCAAATAAATCCTGAGGAACCAGTGCAGTGTGACGAAATAGATTCCACTTCAAAGTAAATAGTTTATATTAAGCTTATATTAAATGTTTTAATTTATTATTAGTCTTCCTAATATTAAAATACTAATTGATTTTTTTTTTCAGTTGACAGAGAGACAAACAATTCACCAAGTTTAGGGACAGTGTTAAGTGAAATTATTTTTAGGTTAAGTTAACGTGTTTAAGTGATAGTGAATAGTAACAGAGACGATTTAAGGTAATATAAATTTTATTTAATTGATCTAATTATAAAGGAGTATGAAGATAACTGTACCTAAATTTCCTATAATATTTTTTCTTTCATATTTATAAACTTATTAACTTTAGATTTAAAACTCTCTAAAATAAGAAAGGATTAAGAATTTTTGAACAGGGTGGTTAATTCAAAATATTTTTTCATTCTATTATGACTAATAAAAACTTTTGTATAGAGTTGTTATGTTTGTTCGTTTATTCTTATAAATAAAACATTTTTTTTTCGAAATTGTTCAATTCTTTATTCCAATAAGACATGAATAAATGGATAAATTAAATACATACAATAATAATTTTAAAATAATAAAAATTAAATAATAATACATTTTAAAATAAATATTCTAGGATTATAATTTCTGCATTTTCATATGTATGAAGTGGTTTTTCATTTTCACATTTAATTACGCATAGTTCATTGCGACAGATTGGACATGGTTTATTAATTAACATTCACATTCCTAAACAAGGGATGCAAAATCTGTGATTACAAGGTTCTGGTGACATCATTTTATTAGATAATATATCTTCAAGACCTATAGGACATTCTTCGGTTTTATTTTCAATTATTTCGTTAATAACTTTTTTTTTACCCTTCGCGACTTCCTACCGCTTTTATATATTGTTTTTTTACCAGGCTTTATAATTATTTTTTATATTGGGGTAATTATTTGATACAACTGTCTTGAACATAAATCGCAATGTAAATCATCACTTAAGCGTTTTAATTTTCTCTTATTATGAGTATTTACATGTTTATGAGCACCTGCCCTTTGATAATATTGTATAATTTGATAACATGCGTGACAAAGAGTTTTTTCTTGATTTTCCGTCACTAAAAACACTGTGATATAACTCTGAGTAATACAGAACACAACTTCTTTGGGATCAGTGTACTTATGTTTCACTAAACAAAATTTAGCACTAGCACTTTCTTGTTCATTATCTTCTTCAATATTGGAGTCACCAGATTCAGCTTCAATTTATTCGAAATTATTTATATCGTAGTTCAAACAATTTCTGAAGTTCTTCTGAAATTTTTTTTCGTTAAGATATGTATTGTAATTCAATACTCCAATTAATTCGTTTAGATCTGGACCTTCTTCAATATTATTATCCATAAATTTTTGAATGATTTTTTTTAATATTTACTTTGCAATATTTACAATTAAATATAATATATTATTTACTTATTATTTATTTATTATTTGTTGGTATTTAATTTATCATCTTTTGTTGCTCCACGTATCTATTTTATAAATTTACTAAAGTGAAAAGTCATTGGTGGTAGGACTTTATATCGACTTCATGGTCAAATAAGGTTATCCACCTCAAGGTCAAACATAAGGTTAGATCTCCTACTATGATCGGATTCGATGGAAGGTTAGCTAGGTTGTTAACTTTAAGATTAAACTCAAGATGATGTATACGAGGCTTTTTTAAAAGTATAATGAGAGAACAAAAGAGGAGGAGGATGAAAAGTGTTGATGATACGAGGTTTTTTGAAAGGTATAATGAGAGATTTGAAAAATATAATGAGAGAAGAAAAGAGGAGGAGGATGAAAAGTGTTGATGATTTACTCTTCTTACTCCTCCTCCTCTTTCCTTCTCTCATATATACACTATTTATCAGTCACATAAATTCATACAAGTAAAAAAGACAGTGAAGGTAAAAGAGAAAATAAAATAACTCAGTTCGATAGATAACAACTCGAGTTACCTGATCCGACAATGCTTCTTGCTTTTTGACCAACGATGGCCCCACGTTGGGCGCCTATTTGCTACACAATGGAGGCAAGAGGCAAAGTTAATTAAATTCAAAAATAAAAAGAACTAGAGTACAGTTGAAGGCTAGTAGCAGCACCAACGAGTAAAAATGCCGAGCTAATCCCTTATGCCGGAGAGTAAGGGCGAGTTATTCGGGGCGTCACTGCATCGAAAACTAGGTTGAATGCAGAAATCTTCCACGATGTTGTTAGGAACTAACTTTCAACTTTACTCCACAGCAATCGCAATAAAACCAAAGAAGTACAAACGCAAGTAGCATGTGGGTCAAATGAAACTCGTAGTAGATCGTTATAATAAAATCTTTCATTAAATTAGATCGTTATAATAAAATCTTCAATCAAAATTTAAACTGCAGTGTAAGCTAGATGTATCATAAAATTGAAAGAAAAATCGAATTTGAATAGATTTACAAAAAAAATGAGGAAATATATCCAATTGGTTAACAATTGACTTTACACTATATAGCCTACTAGCTTTAAAATCATAAAGCCAACCCGTTCCTTTTCTCTATGATCATAGACGCCGAATTATTGCGCAACGCCTTACAATAAAAGAGTATAATTCTGCTTAATAAAATTATTATTAGATTATCAATAAAAATAAGTTAATACAAAGGTTTGCCTGTGTTTGACAGTTGTTTAATTTCTCAGCCCAACGGCGTAGGCTCTGCCGTATCAATCACAGGGACACGCAGGATGTAGCAGTAGCAATAAACCCTCAGGATGGATTAACAGGTTTTAAAATATCTGGTTGGGGGGACACCAATAATGATTCAATCCATATGCTGTACCCTACAATAAAGCAGCAATGCCCAAGATAGCATTCGTACAGATAAGGTTCAAGCAAGTGAATTAATCAACCTTTTCCAATGTGAAGAATTCTGATTAAAAAATTTAAAACTACTACAAATTCTAAAAAAAAATTATCGAATGTAGTCTTTAAGTTATTAGAAAAGAAAATGTTAAAACTAATTAGAAAAATTAAACAAATCATAACTTTAGAGTAGTCACTTGCTTTAACTATTGAACTCGAGTTACATACGAATAAAAAAAAGACATAATGCACACGAAGAATTAACAGTCCGACTTCAGTTATTCACAAAAAATAATCAAATAAAAGTATAACAATAGGTTTATTAAACAAAATTAATGCTTACCAAGATAAGCAAGTGAATTAATCAACCTTCGCCAATGTCAAGAAATCCGATTTAAAAATTTTAAATTACTACAAAAAAAATTATCGAAAAAGTGATCTTTAAGTTATTAGAAAAGAAGATATTAAAACTAATTAAAAATATTGAAAAAATTGATACTTTAGAGCAGTCACATTAAACAAAATAAATGGTTACTCAAAAAAAATAACCAACACATAATTGAAATAGAAATAATACAAATAGACAATATTTAGGGTCTGAGATCACCGAATGCTTGGTTCTTTAACATTAAATAAATTGGCTTAAATCTGGCTAAATTAAAACTCACTTTTAATCAACAAAAAGCGAAAGCAATAGAAACAAAAATATATTCATATATTACCTAAATGTTATGAGAAAAGTTAAGATATGCAGTTAGACATTAACCTTTTAATTAAACAAAACTATATGAGCTGAAAGACCTTCCAGTTTCTGCTTATTTAGCCAATCTCTAACTCCTACATATTGTAATCGAATACACACAAAAAAAACTATTGCTGGAGTCAAACTGAAAGTTAATGTGGCCAAGAACATATTACGTTGCTAAATACCTCTAAATTCACTAATAACAAACTCAGAATGGGGCCCATAGCCATAATAAGACATAATAAGTTAATTTACCTAAAAAAAAATTGGGGACATCCTGATACGATACTACAACTACATTAAAAGAGATAGTGCATTATATAATTCATAACAAAAGTACTCTCAAAATTAACTTTTACTGATCACAAAATAAAAATTAGGCGCTGCACGATAACAGCTATTAAAGACTAAGAAAATTACTAAAACAATTAATCACAATCACAAAAAAAGCCCTAAAATCCCAAAATACATCTTAATAATATTCTAATGTGGTCAATTTTAGGTCTAAATGAGATTTTGAATAGCAAACTATGGTTGGTTTTAATTTATGTAAAAATCAATTTTGAGCTGAAATTTTTCAAAAATTAGAAATCTATGCAGGCTTGTTTTATTAAATGGTAATTTAATATTCTTTATCCGATTTCCTGGGGTATAGATGGATTCCTTATTAAAAATGTGCTCAAGACTGACAAAATCCCCGTTATCCCCGTTACCAGGTCGTCTCGGTAAAAGAGCCAAAAAAACGCCATGCAGGCGAAAACATACTCAGATCAAACAATACTAAAGTGATACCAGAACAATCTAAATAATACTTCGAACCCAAATGCAGCAGTATGCTGCAAATCCAGCGGGATGGAAGTCTTTAGCTTTCTGTTGTCGATTCTAACGGGAAAAAGTGAAAATGAAATCAATTTGAACTCCATTTATATGTAAGCTTATGTGGCACGCTACTTCTTTTTAAGTATCAAAGGAAATTTTACAGGGGTACAAACTTAACAGAAATAGCAGTATAAAAGTGACCTGGAGCGACTCAGAACAACAAGAATGGGCTGAAACAGATCTGATAATTAATAGTTCATATTCTCGGCTCATTGTATATATTTTTTATTTTTAAATTAAGGAATATGCATTTCCTGCCAGCCATCAGCAACACGGTATTAGTTGCCCGTCCCAACTTCCACCAAAAATTAAAAAACAGAAACCACCGCCTAACATGCTACCGCCTAGAAGCATAAGAATTTGCCTATAAGTCAACTTGAAATGACACACTGGACAGTGACATTCAGTCTAACTTCACAAAATGTATAAAAAGTTCATGAAATTTTTCAAAATAATATTAAGAAAAATGCCATAAGAAAGGACAAGAGGAAGAATTTTTACTCGAATAGCAGGCAGGGAAAGCGATATCTATCAAAAAAAGGTAAATGTAAATTCTTCATTTAAATAAAAACAACCTAGTACAGTGTCGTAGAGTTGATAAACTTGAGTTAAGCTAGAAATAGAAATTAACTTTAGGCTGTATTTTGCAGTATAAAAGTGTAAGCAAATTACAGAATGATAAAGAAAATAATCGTGTTGGGAAGAAAATGTTGCAAGAAAGAACTTATTTTGGCCAGATTTAGTGTTTGTATTATAGTAAAATTGAAAATGCAACACATAGTATGCTGTTATTCGAAGCATAAATGAGAAATGCTTAATTAAAAATTATATTGTCATGCCCAAACGTCAGTGTTTATAAAAATAAGGTAAAAATGAACCAAATTAGCCTTAGTAAACTTAAAATGAAATTTAAACCGTGACCAGAAACAATGTGGATATTGAGTTAACTTTTGCTTAACTGCAAGAAGCAATCATAACCACATACTACGAATACTGCCCCCTTGTGAGGAAAATACCAGCAATAAAGTTAGCTGGTAGAATAACGATCTCACAGTGTTAAGGAAAGAAACACGCAGACTGTTTAATAGAGCGAAGAAACCGGTGAGTGGGCAGAATATTCAAAAATACTCACTGACTACAACAAGAAACTAAGAGAAGCCAAAGGAAGCTCCTGGAGGAAGCTGTGTCAAGAGTTGAAAGCTTCTCTGAAGCATTATTCTCCACAAGAGTCTGGCTAACAATCCCTTAGACTCTATAGGGATACTGCGGAAATCGGATGAGAGCTTTACGGAGACTGGTTGGGAAACCCTGGACGCATCTGCTAGACTCTTATATTATCGCTGACGCTACAATAAATTATGAAACGAAAGCACCCAACCCTGACCAAAAGGACACTGGAAAACATCAAACATAGATATTGTGGGCTACAGAATCATTTGAAAACTACAAGGCACGAGGAGCCGATGAGATCATCCCAATGCTTTTAAAACATAGCAAACAGCTTATCACTCCGGTGCTGTGCAAAATTTTAAGTCAAGTATATCTACAGGTTACTTGCCCTGGGTCTGGAAAAAGTCCAGAATTATCTTCATACCAAAACCTGGGAAAGACTACTCTCAGGCGAATTAGTTCAGGCCATTTAATCTGTCATCTTTTCTGCTAAAGCTAACAAATAAGCTGGTCTAAAGGCATATATGGGAAACCTCTCTTAAAGATAATCCATTACACTCCAAACAAAATGCCTATCAGTCAGGAAACTCATGAGAGTCAGCTCTACATCACATGGTCAAGAGAATAGAGTATGCTACGGAAAGAAAGAAAATAACATAGAGAGAATATTTGATCACACCTTCTTCGCCATTATGACGACTTCGACCAGAAGGCATGGCATTGAAGAAACTCTATGCAGGTGCTCCACGGCAGACGAGTACAATCTAAATTGTTGGAGTAAACCGTGGAGGTATCGATAGCCAAGGGCTGCACGCAGGGAGGGATACTATCTCCACTTCTATGGGATCTAGTTCGATGAGCTACTGGTAATGTCAGCGACCGAGACTATTATACACAGGTGTATGTTGATGATATAGTTTTACTCATTATGAGGAAACATGGAAACATAATATTTCAGCTCACGCAAGGAACTCTGACTATACTGGTTGAGTGGTGTACTAAGGAGCATCTTAGAATAAGCTCTGGAAAAACTACATTCAAACCCTTAACTAAAAGAAGAAATTTAAGTGAATTAAAATTACCAACTCTCTTTAACACACAACTGCAGATAAGGTGTAATCTTGGATGCGACGCTTACTACAACTCATACCGGCAGAAAATTATCTCCAAAGGTAAGAGGTCCATCATGGCAGCAAAAAGGGTATTGGACAAGTTGTGTAGATAAAAACCATACATTGTGCACTGCATCTACACTGCGGTGGTAAGACCCATGATAACCTATGGCTCGGTTACATGGTGGACAAAAACTATTCAAAGACGGGCTACTCTGGAATTGTAGAGACTAGCCATGAGAAGCACCACAATAGCAGCCATGGGAACCCTACTAAACCTCCTTCCTTTTTATATAATAATTAGAGCTGAGGTGATGATGGGAACTTACAGCCTGGAACTAAACAACGTCTGGTGACTGGACCTGCTCTCGGACACACCAGTATCAAAGGCTTGGTAACGAACTCATAACTGAAAATGAAGAGTGACACCAAGAACTGACAACTTTGACAGATCCTACATCATTCAGCTTGACTGGACAGCGGGCTCTCTCTGACCGAATAGCGAGTTAGGCAGAATACCTCTGGTACACAGACGGGTCCGAAATTGACCATGGTATAGGTGCTGAAATACACGGGGGCATACCCAGACGTAATATAAGTGAAGCGAAGCACTGGGGCAGCAGACATTGGTTTTCAGGCAAAAAGTCACGCTATCGATGTCTATCTTCGGAAATATTTGAAGATGGGTTACAGGGGCAGGACCATTTTTATCTTCTCCGGCAGTCAGGCGGCGCTGCCTTCACCTAGAACCTTTTGTAGCATGCTAACAGATAATATAAAAACAAGTCTGGGACTGTTTTCAAAACCTCATCGGTCACTCTTGCGTGGGTACTAGGGTACAAACGCATCCTGGGCAATGGAAAAGCGGACCAACTTATAAGACAATAGTTTGTTGCTCTATTTATTGGATCAGAGCTAGTATCTGGAATTTCGAAGGCTGCTATTCGTGGATGGCTATCCTGGTGGATAAATCAACAACACCAGACTCACTGTAACCACGTTACGGGTCACAGACACAGCAAGCTATTGCAGTGCAGACCATTCAGCAAATTAGGCCGCGAAATTCTGCGTTTAAGCACGCAACAGATCAGGCTAGTGACAGGACTTATAACTAGCCACTGCAGTTTGAGAAAACATCTACATATAATGGGCTTCTTCAATATGATGAGAATCGGCCTCACACATCACCCAGATGATAAATTAATGAGAAGGCTGCTAAACCTAATCAAGGCAACTAATTTGTTCACTCAGAACAGATATAACAGGCAGCATAAGTATTAAGGCTGCTGGGTAAGAGCTTCTCAACTCTAGCCTGCTATGTCATACAACCAATCAATGAATCAACGGGTTAGTACAGGCGGCAGGTAAATTTTTCTGACAAAGCAACCCTAGTAATGGACACTTCGAGCACTACAACTTTGCACTTCGTGATTTTTGTGGTGACTCCAACAACGGTTATCGATTGGGGGGTGGGGCAAACTTTTTTCGTAGCAGAATTTTTTTTATCTTAATTTGACTTTTGGCGGATCTTGACCTTCACTCTTGAGAGCGAGGTCAAGTGTATCACTAAAGATGAAAATGTTGTCCTTGATCTGTACAACATCGGCATATGTCATTCTTACGGGCATAAAAAAAAGGCTGCAGTAATATACATGCAGACTTTCAAACACAAAATAATGCAATTTCAGTGATTTATATCGCTGAACCAGGAGTTTTTTGGATTTAGCTTCCATTGGCACTTTTAATCTATTAACCAAGAACTACCAAAACCAGGTGTTTTTAAAAAGTTTGACCGAAAGCCATTTCCCATAAGATTTCTGCGGGGTCTTTTATACGCACTCCATTTGAGTACAGACCAAAATATGGTATGAACAGGATTGGCAAGACAAACTTCTCATATGCTTGTCACGCAGCTAAAAATTTAATGGCGATGTAAATGAGGACATAAACAACTGTGACATTTTGCGTTTTAAGCACAGTCGAAGCTATTTTGATTGTATTATGTAGATGTCATTTATGCTGCAATTTATCTGACTGATATCGCTATCACACATTTGAGTGCGTTCTAAGTAGGGCAATAGGATGTCGATTATATAACCGATGACACTATTCATAAGTGTCTTAAGCAATGACAATTTAAAGGATGCGATAAGTTAGCCTAAATACGACTCAATTGTTAGAATCTGAGGAGTTTCATTGACTAGTTTCCTACACCGTCATCAGACCCTAGACACCGTCGAGCCAAATAAAATGAGCCGATACGATAGAATTTCTATCAATTCAGGAGAGGATTCAAGGGGGGGGGGGTCACCCCCCCCAAGAGCTTTGAATTCAGAAAAAATGAGACTCACCTGCCTGCTACATTAGGGAAATAGACGTCGCTGACCCCTTTCCTGCTAATTTTGGTGGGTAATTCCGATATTTTCTTTGCTCTTGTGATATCGCCCTTCCCAAAGAGAGAGGTTGGATCGGACGATGTATATATTGAGGAGTTTCTGTGACTATTTATGACTCTAAGTACCGTAATATTATATCATTATCGGAACTCTATACACGATTTAAAGGAACGTCTGCAAATGTGTGAAATATTTCTTTGTAGACAGACAGACTAGCATTATAAGTTAAGTAAAAGTTTGTAAAGTAGGGTTGTTTCAAGCGAGTTCTTAAAAATTCTGGTTAGAATAATCTTCTCTACAGTAGTCCTTTTTGTTCTCTGATTATGTTTTAGGGTTCGCAGTTTTTTTTTTTTTGGAAAACAATTTGTAAATAGTGTGATGTGATGTGTATTTGTAGTAATCACACTACCGATATTTTATCAATGTTATTGAATCAGAATAATACTTTTCATGTTAATAAATACAAGTACAAATATTTCTTTAATTTCTACTGATAATTTAATGATTAAATTTAAATAAATTTTTTACCTAGATTACCAGCAGTCAAGTATTGAAATAATTAAACTTACTTCACCTAAATGTCAAGAATAATTTGTCTGTATTACAGTATTACGCCTGAAAACGTTACAGCTTTGCTGGTGTGCAATTTTAATGCAACTCAAGCTAATACATTGGAACGTATATGGAGGTACCTATCTAAGACGTGGAGATGAATTTCATCTCATAAGTTTAATGAATGTTGCAAGTCAACTTGATCACCTGTGTTTAAGTTGTATTTTCGCTATCAGTTTATTTCAACCAGATTCAAAGAGTTTCTGGCGATGAAATAGTGACGTCACGATAAAATTTATTTGCACGTGTTTTGAAACAATTATATATATGCTTTCAAATAAGTGAACATACGCACTTCGCCATTATCGTATTCTAGTGATCGGAAATAGTAACGCCATTTCAAATGTATTTCAAAACACATATTAAATCGGGTTACTCAGCGAAAAAAACACCTTTAGTTTGCCTGTCAACTTTTTATTCGTAGAGGTTTGTTGTGCGGTGGGCTATTGCATTTTTTTACGTTTTGCGTTTTGGTTTTGGTAGAAACAAAAATGAATGCCGTTCAGAGTTTAATTGCAGAACCATTCTCTGGTTGGTCATTAAGTGATAAGGCTAAAATTGAAAGACTTGGAAGGCCTACTCCGAATTTAAAAATAGCACAATCCATGTCTAGCAAAAAAATTACTTTTACTAGAACTTTTAATCTGAACCTTTATAATAAACATACGTGGCTTTGTGGTTGTGAAATTAAAAATCCTTTATTTGGTTTTCCTTGTTTATTATTAGGAGAAGAAACCTCTTGGATAAAAGTAGGTTTTACCGACTTATATCGTTCGCGGGACCGCATTAAAAGTATACATTATCGGTAAAACATATGAAAAATGTTTTGCAATATTCATTTTTTGGGACTGCTAACGTAGCTGCTCAATAAGTGAGACATAATCAATACATTTTAAATATTATAATTAATTGTGTGCGTTTCTGTGGATCTTTCGAACTCCTGTTACGAGACGGTGTTCTGAAACAATATTTGGAAAAACATCAGTACCATTGAAAATGAAATTTTACAAGCAATGTTTATTGTATGTTAAGAGGCAATTTCCGGACTTCTTGTACTATATTTCACAAAACATCGAGCTAAGTCAGACATTTAATGAAGTTCTAAAATTTTTAAAAATTTTAATTACTATTCCGATGACATCTGCCGACGCAGATCGGAGATTTTCTACCCTCAAAAGATAAAAACATTTTTACAGAATACTATGAGCCAAGAAAGTCTTTCTGTTTTGGCAATGCTTTCTAAAGAAAGGCATCTTATTGAAAGCACACCTAATTTCAATCAGAGGGTTATTGATAAATTTGCTAATGCCAGAGATTGGCGTATGGATTTTCTTTATAAATAATTCACACTGTAAGTTATACGTGTATTTTGTTTTGACTGCTATATTTTTAAAATTTACTAGCTTATTTACGTTTAGTTATTTAAAATACACTGCCGAGTTTCATTCTAACTCAATTTTTAAAGACTTTTATTTTTTCGTCCACCGGCGCCTATGGCCGGTTCTATACACATCTATGTTTTTAATGTGCCACATGAATTGTAATCCCTATTTTTTTTATACATCAGCCGCCACTGATATATATATATATATATATATGTGTATATATATATATATATATATATATATATATATATATATATATATATATCATATTGTTGTGAATACACGCTTATTTTACAACAAAATATTAAATATCAGATTTGCCCGAAAACTCCCTTAATAAAATAATAATACGGCATACAGTGCTAAAACTACAATTCTTCTGCCGAAACGGGGAAACCCAGAAATTAACCGGCGCTTTGGCTCGGTGCTTCCCCTAATTCAGAATGTGACGTCACCACTACTATAAAAGCGAAAAAGACAGCGGCGGAATTAAGGACATTACGAGTTGCTCTCTTAGAGTCAACTTGTCCTTTTTTCCGATCGAGCTTAGCTCTCGGGGGCCACGTTGACTGTTCTATTTTTTAGGCAGCTCGTGGTTCTTAAAGTGGGTTGTCTTTGACAACATAAAATTCTACAAACAATACAGATCGTGCACGTATCTTAATTCCTGATATTAACACCGTCGATAAAAAGATGAGGTCAGTGGCGCGTACGAGTTACTGAACCGACGCGTCCTGACTTTTAAACCTTATTACCAGAACGTGACAAAGTGGAGAAAACCTGATATTGACACTGCGACTAATAATCAACTTTGTATTGGCTATAAAGTTATGAATACCGATCTTGACAAATCCCGAACGTGACAGTGGAGAGAAAATAATCCCGAACTTGACTTGCGGAAAACAGTACTGGAAAAAAAATATTGAATAAAAAGTTAACTAAGAGTCAAGGACGAGTGTTGCTTGATAACCTCTTCCTAATTGGCTCATTCCTTAGAAGTGTTCCCTTAAAAAAATAAAATTTAATTAATTTTCGTTAATTCTTGAGCTTCACTCATTCCCCTTCTATCCCGGTGAGCGAGAAGAAAGGTGAGGCGGTTAGAGTTTTTATTCTAGTCGGGAGGTTTGGCGGGACTTCACCAACAACCCATGATTTGTGTTAAAACTTTGGTTTTGCACAAATAGTTGATAATGCAAAAAAAAAAACTTAAATTAAATTAATCCCGACGGAGACGAACTTCCACGTTTCCGGAAGGATAACATTAATCCAATAATTTCGGTAAATGGGTCCATATTCTCGGAGATGGGTACAAAAATACCGAATAATGGCGAGATGCAGTGACGTCTCGTTAGAATTGAAAAACAATTAAAATTGCGAAAGGTAGTGAAAGAGACCCTTGGAAAAAATTAACAAAAAATTCGGTAAAGTAAATTCATAATTAAATTAAAAAAAAACCACTCATCATCCGTTAATACGATAATATATATATATATATATATATATATATATATATATATATATATATATATATATATATACATAAAAGAGGTCTAAAAGTTCTCAACAGAAAAACATACTTAGAGGTAATGGAGATATAAACGCATGAGATAATTTTCATTCCAAAATACTGAATTATTTGTAGAAATAAGTAAAATGCAAAAAAACGTATGTATATATATATATATATATATATATATATATATATATATATATATATATATATATATATATATATATATATATATATATATATATATATATATATATATATATATATATACATCTTCCTATCACTGAAGCGTCTTTACAAAGATGCGCTTTACGGCGTCACTACCTTAAAACACGGCAACTGAAAACCTTCTATGTGTATACTTGGTCAGTTTAAATTTCTAGGCTTAAAAAATAACGGATGCCTATAAAAGAAACCTGAAAACGGTAATTAGCATACATATCATATTAACACTAGAGCGTCATTATAAATGTAAATCACTTGAGCGTCATTAATATTCATTTTCAGTTTTATTTGCTACCTATTACAGCGTCAGTGAAATATTCGGAAGTTCATGTTATGAACATTGGAGCGTCTTGCGATGTTGCCTATATGATGTACTTTTGTAGGATATAGTATTAAACTTAAACTTCTTTATAACATGTAAATTTTTATTTGTGGAAACTTTAAGTAAACCTATTAATTAATAATTGTATTCTTGGGTGTTTATTTTTAATAAATTATTTTCATAAAAAAGCTAAACCGACATTAAAAAACTGCACTAAAAGTAAAATATAACATAAACTAGGTTAAATTGTAATAAATTTAATAATTGTGGATTTACTAATTCACTTGGCACTTTTTTGAAATTGGCGCCATGTTGGCTGACAATTAACCGACTTCTAAATGAAGGAGGTTCTCAATTCGTCGACTATGTATGTACACCGATTACTCCGGAACGGCGGCACCGATTTGAGTGAAATTTTTTACATTATGTTCAGGAAGTTGCTGCGGTCTCATATTTTTTTGGACTAGATTGGTGCAGTAAAATCCAAGATGGCTCTGACAATTTGGTGTTAGAAAAATTAATTTTGTCCAATTTAGTCCAAAATTGGTATAGAATAATTTTCGGGGTCGTACACAACGAATATGAAATTATTTTTTAAAAATTGAATATGGCGGATCCAATATGGCAGACAAAAAAATTTAATTATGTCCGATTTTCTCCAAAATTGGTATGGGGGAGTTTTCGAAGTCGCACATAATGAATTCAAAAATTTTTTAATTTCATATGGCGGATCCAGTATGGCGGCCAAAAAAGTCAATTTTGTCCGATTTTTTCAAAAATTTGTACAGAAGAGTTTTCGGGGTCGCACATAATGAATCTAAGATTATTTTTAAAATATCCAATATGGCGGATGAAAAAATCAATTTAGTCCGATTTTCTCCAAAATTGGTACAGGGAAGTTTTCGGGGTCGCACATAATGAATCTTAAATTATTTTTAAAAAATTCAATATGGCGGATCTAATATGGCGGACAAAAAATTAATTTTAGCCGGTTTTTTTCTAAATTGATATGAGAAAGTTTTTGGGATCACATATTACGAATCTGAAATTATTTTGAAAAAAAAAAATGGCGGATCCAAGATGGCGGATTAAAGATTCTACATATCTCTAAAATCAATTTTTGGGGATTTTTGTTAGTGTTAATTACGAATTTAAAATATATTTTTTTAAACAATCGGGTGAATTCAATATGGCGTCCTAAACATTTTACATTTTTCGATTTTCTCCAAAATTGTTATAGGGTGTTCTAGAGGGTGTGAATTATTAATTTAAAAGTATTTTTTTAGGGTTCAATATGGCGAATTCAATATAGCGGACTTAAAATATTACATTTTTCAATTCTGTTCAATAGTGGGACTGAATCGTTTTTAAGGTTGTAAATAGCGAATATAAAATTAATTAAAGAAAATCTAATATGTCAGATGCAATACGACAGTCTAGAAATTTTAGATTTCCGGATTTCATCCAAAATTGGTACTAAGTGGCTTTGAAGGGTTTTCATTTAGATTAGATTAAGACGTTAAAATTATTTTTTTGAAATTCAATATGGCAGATCCAATATGGTGGGTTGAAAATTTTACCTAATTCGCATTTTTTTAGATTTGGTAATAGGGGGTTTTCGGGGTTGTGTGTTACGAATATGAAGTTAATTTTTTACAACTATTTAGTGGATAAGATACAATATGAGGCACTAAAAATTAAACAGATTTTGTCTAAAATTGATATTGCGGGGTTCTTGGGGCGTATCCAAACTCAAAATGCAGTATAACATATATATCTGGCTAAGAAATTTACGTCTCAAGTTCTTTAAATATCGATATTGGAAGATTTTGGGGCCAATATTACCAATTTAAAATTACTTTGAAATTTAAGATAGTGGATTTACTATGACAGACTAAATATTTGTTTGACACAATTTCATTGGTATTTGGAAAACTCTAAGAATCAAAGAATATTTAGTGGTTCATTTTAGGGTGATTTTGGATAAAATGAGTACTTTTTTGTCACTTTAGAATCATTGCGAGGTACACTAATCTCGATTAGTACTTAGTTCAAATAATTTATGGATATCATAATGAATTCAAAACTAAAAGTCGAAAAATAAAATTTTTATAAAAAAAATTGAACCGACTTCTAAAAGTGTGCTAAAAAGTGAAAAATAACTAGAAATTTTTATATAAAATTGAAATTTTTGAAGTCGGCGCCAAACTAATACCTGACAAAACGTGATTCGCATAAATAGATTAAAAACACTTTATTTGTAATTACTTTCTTACCATAATATGTATATATTAGTAGTTATTTATTTCATTTAGAAATGATTTGGCGCCGACTTCAAAAATTTCAATTTCATATAAAAATTTCTAGTTATTTTTCACTTTTTAGCACACTTTTAGAAGTCGGTTCAATTTTTTTTATAAAAATTTTATTTTTCGATTTTTAGTTTTCAATTCATTATGATATTCATAAATTATTTGAACTAAGTACTAATCGAGATTAGTGGACCTCGCAATGACTCCAAGGTGGCAAAAAAGTACCCATTTTATCCATAATTATAAATTACCCTAAAATGAACCACTAAAAATTCTTTGATTCTTAGAGTTCTCCAAATACCAATGAAATTGTGTCAAACGAATATTTAGTCTGACATAGTAAATCCACTATCTTAAATTTCAAATTAATTTTAGATTGGTAATGTAGGCCCCGAAACCTTCCAATATCGATATTTAAAGAAAATAAATTAATTTTTTGTCCACCATATTGGATACACCATATTGAATTTTTTAAAAATAATTTTAGATTCGTCATGTGTGACCCCGAAATCTCGCCCGTACCAATTTTGGTGAAAATCGGTCAAAATTGATATTTTTTTGTCCGCCATATTGAATTTTAAAAAAATAATATCAGGGTCTTTATGTGAGGCTCCAAAAGTTCCCCATACCAATTTTGGAGAAAATCGGCCAAAACTGATTTTTTCGTCCGGCATATTGGATCCGCTACATTGGATCCGCCATATTGAATTTTTTTAAAATTATTTTAGATTCATTATATGCGACCCCGAAAACTCCCCCGTACCAGTTTTGGAGAAAATCGGACAAAAACGATTTTTTTGTCGCCCATATTGGATCCGAGATATTGAATTTTTAAAAAAATTATTTTAGATTCGTAATATGCGACCCCAAAAACTCCCCTGTATAAATTTTGGAGAAAATCGGACAAAATTGATTTTTTTGTCGGTCATATTGGATCCGCCATATTAAATTTTTTAATAATTATTTTAGATTCGTCATATGCAACCCCGAAAACTTCCTCGTACCAATTTTGGTGAAAATCGGACAAAATTGACTTTTTCGTCCGCCATATTGAATTTTTTAAAAATAATATCAGATTCGTTATGTACAACCTCGAAAACTCCCTTATTCCAATTTTAGAGAAAATCGGACTAAATTAAATTTTTTTGTCCGCCATATTGGATCCGCCATTTTGAATTTTTTAAAAATAATTTCAGATTCGTAGGGTACGACCCCGAAAATTCCTCCATACCAGTTTTGGAGAAAATCGGACAAAATTATTTTTTTTGGCCGCCATACTGTAAGCGCCATCTTGGATTTTATTGCACCAATTTCATTCAAATCGGTGCCACCGTTCCGGAGTAATCGGTGTAAATACATAAAAAAAAAATACATAGTCGACGAATTGAGAACCTCCTTCTTTTAGAAGTCGGTTACAAAATGGAACCGACTTCTAAAAGTGTGTTAAAACGTGAAAAATAACCATAAATTTTTATATGAAATTGAACTTTTTGAAGTCGGCGCCAAATTAATACCTGACAAAATGTGATTTGCATAAACAGATTAAAAATACTTTATTTATAATTGCGTTCTTACCATAATTTGTTAGTAGTTATTTATTTCGTGTACAAATAATTTGGCGCCGACTTCAAAAAGTTCAATTTCATATAAAAATTTATGGTTATTTTTCACTTTTTAGCGCACTTTTAGAAGTCGGTTCCATTTTTTTTATAAAAATTTTATTTTTCGATTTTCAGTTTTCGATTCATTATGATATCCATAAATTATTTGAACTAAGTACTAATCGAGATTAGTGTACCTCGCAATGACTCCACACTGACAAAAAATATCCATTTTATCCAAAATTGTAAATCACCCTAAAATGAACCACTAGAAACTCTTTAGTTCTTAGAGTTTTCCAAATACCAATCAAATTGGGTCAAACGAATATTTAGTCTGTCATAGAGAATCCACTATCTTAAAGTTCAAATTAATTTTAGATTGGTAACATAGGCCCCAAAACCCCAATATCGATATTTAAAGAAAATAAATGAATTTTTTATCCACCATATTGGATACGCCATATTAAATTTTTTAAAAATAATTTTAGATTCGTCATGTGTGACCCCGAAAACTCCCCCGTACCAATTTTGGTACAAATCTGACAAAATTGATTTTTTTGTCGGCCATATTGAATCCGCCATATTAAGTTTTTTTTTTAAATAATTTCAGATTCTTTATGTGAGGCCCCGAAAACTTCCCCATACCAATTTTGGAGAAAATAGGACAAAATTGATTTTTTCGTCGGCCATATTGAATTTTTTAAAAATTATTTTACATTCATCATATGCGACCCCGAAAACTCCCCCGTACCAATTTTGGAGAAAATTGGACAAAAACGATTTTTTTGTCGGCCATATTAGATCCGCCATATTACATTTTTTAAAAATTATTTTAGATTCGTCATATGCAATTCCGAAAACTCCCCCGTACCAATTTTGGAGAAAATCGGACAAAATTGATTTTTTCGTCTGCCATATTGGATCCGCCATATTGAATTTTAAAAAAATAATATCAGATTCGTTATGTGCAACCTCGAAAACTCCCCCATATCAATTTTGGAAAAAATCGGACAAAAATAATTTTTTTGGCCGCCATGTTGGATCCGCCATTTTGAATTTTTTGAAAATAATTTCAGATTCTTTGGATACAACTCTGAAAATTTCTTCATACCAATTTTGGAGAAAATCAGACAAAATTAATTTTTTTGGCCGCCATATTGTAAGCGCCATCTTGGATTTTACGGCACCAATTTCATCTAAAAAAATATGGGACCACGGTAGCAACTTCCTGAATATATCGTAAAAAATTTCATTTAAATCGGTGCAGCCGTTCCGGAGTAATCGGTGTACATACTTAAAAAAAATAAATACATAGTCGACGAATTGAGAACCTCCTTCTTTTAGAAGTCGGTTAAAAATAGGCGGTATTTTTTTTTATTTCCTTTTCATAGAGTTTTCGTATTAAAATTAAATACTACTAAATTTATAATATGTCAGATTGCACGACAAAATGCTTCTAAACCTTACGTAGTTCTCCCCAAATATACGGCTTATTTTCAAAGTCACTAGCTCAGAATTTTCAAATACCATTCCCTATACAAGAACAAATAAGTTCATTGCTTCATATAATTAGAAAACCGAATAATTTCTGAACCGTTTTAAGCGTCTCAGTGTTGCCAAATTTGTGCGACGCCGGGTACGGGAACAAATATAAGAGATACTTCTGTATATACAATATACGTTGTCTTCACTAGCTCCCCTTACGGTCACTAGTTTGAACTAATATTATACGCTTTTCGTATAATTTTGTAGATATTTTCGGCAATAACGCGTCTTGAGATTTTTTGGCACAAGATTAGTTTCATTATTATAAACTTGAATTTATTTTTTTACACGAAATGTGCATAGAGCGTCAGTATACTGGCGCTCTTTGCACCTTGACGCTCTAATGAATGTAAAACGACAATATAGAGGCGCTCTAGTGATAGTATGATATATATATATATATATATATATATATATATATATATATATATATATATATATATATATATATATATACATAAAAGAGGTCTAGAAGTTCTCAACAGAAAAACGTACTTAGAGGGAATGGAGATATAAACGCATGAGATACTTTTCATTCCAAAATACTGAATTGTTTGTAGAAATAAGTAAAATGCAAAAAAACTGAGTGAAAATATAATTGTCGATATATTTAGTAGACATTAGCAGTAAAAATTATAAATCCGAACTTTTTGTTACAATATAGAGATGTTTGCGTGATAAGAAGCATATATTGACTTTAAAATTACCCCGTAACTATTCATAAAACACCTTTTACAACAAAAGTGATTATTACAGAATAACCGTAAAATTTCTATCATCCATCCATCTGTAACTAAAGGACACGTTTTCAAGACAATGTCCGTCGCAAATCGTTGGCTACTAGGCGTAGACTATCAATGTACCCGGGGCACAACTTCGAGCAGTCCAGCGCGTCGGTAGCCGTGCCATGTCATTAGGGTCCGCGTGGCTTTCCACGGACATCATCATCATGGTGATCACAGGAAAGACGTGCAAGTATTCTGGTGTGTAATGGCTAGGTGTACGGCGCGTTGGGTAATAACTGCGATAGGCTATACTTTCTTATATTTTCCTCAGGTTACAGTAATAACTTGCAGCGGGAGAATTGGAGATTGCAATAGATATGCCTTGTGGCAGATTTTTACTTTCTTAAATGTTGAGTCAACTTCCTTTGAAGCGTAAATGTTTATTAATACTTTTTAAATTTATGTTATAAAATAGCAAATTAAATGCCTAACAGGAAACGCATAAGTTTGAAAAGACTAGGTACTTAAAGACGTTAAAGTAGGAATACAAGTATTATTTATGGACTTTTAATAATTAAAGACATTCTACCTAACAAAGAATACAAAAAAGGGATATAAACCAGAAAACTTTGTTCTACCAATAGCGAGAACAAAAAACATTGTATCGTTCCCTCATTGCAATTATATTGTTTTTTTATACAGTGCAGATCCAAACTGTACTTCATGTAATATTTTGCAACAATTAAGGTAATGAGAATGGCTTAAAAGTCAGGTTAAATGGTGGGTCACTTCATGCCAATCATACTAGGGTCTAGACCATAATGTCTTAGATAATCATAATAATTTGTATATTTGTTCTAGGCATAAGACATACATATCCGTAACCAGTGGCGTAACTAAGAGTATGTGCGCCCCTCGGTAGATTTTTAAATACCTCCTGCTATTTCGCACCCGTCTTGATCCTTCGTCTTTATGCATTTTCATCAAGGGACTTGAGGGCGCCCCTGGATTGGCTGCATCCCCCCGCACCGCGGGGCTTGGGGGGTCGTTATTTACTCCACTATTTTTTCAGACCCTCCGAGCTAATCCACTGAAAAAAGGAAATGGTTGAATTTACCAACATTGCTCTCAATCCAACCATTATTTTCTGTTAAATACAAGCAATAGTTTTTATACTTTCAATAGAACAACAAAAAATGTCAAATATTACTACTTGAACGAAATGTAGGAAACATTGTTTCAACCATCAAGATCATTTCAAATTAAGCAAAAAAGGTGTTTAATTTAATACAACAAAAGGTGTTAAAATATTAAGTTCTATTGCTTGCATGAACTCTTAGATATGTTACTTGAACCGCACAAGGAGAGTTAAACATAGCCGAAATATTGGTTGATGTAACACTACGAAATGTTTTTACGAGTAGTGTCAGTGATTGGTTGAACTAATCTAATGTCTTAAACAAATATATTCAAAAATTTTTTAAAACATATCTGAATGTTCAATCAACATTTTCTGTGGTTAAAATAAACGATGTATGATTTAAATGAATCACCAATAGGATATTACTTAAAAAAATACTATCTTAAAACAATGAGTTGTAAACTTTAAACGGAACAATTTTTAATTTTGAATCAATGATGAAAAATACTTGGCTCAATAACCATTTTTATGTTAATAACCAAAAATGTTGGCACCATTTACACCAAAATATGTATTTTTACACACTGTAAACAAGATTAATTATGCCATAATCGACAATAAAAAATATTCAAATAAAATATTTACAAAATAATTTTTCAAAATTAGGATTTACTTCATATACAATTATAAAATTAAAAATGTTATTCTTTAGTTATTTTTATTGTTATAAATAAACAATATAAATCTCTATTTTGCATGTACACCTTATATTGAAAAATTTGATAATGTAAATATTTTATATGAAAAAATCCTAGTTTTAGTAAAAATTTCACATATTGTTATTATTGGAATATTTTTATAGCCAATTGTGACGTGAACAAACTCATTTATCGAGACGTGTAAAAAAGACATATAAGTAGTATTAGTTAGGCAAACTTTTTTGATTATTAAAATAAAAACAAATATAATAAGAATATGGTAAACTATGTTGAAAAAAACTATTACTAATATTTTTGTAATATGTCATATTTGTTTTTAACATATTATAAATCTTACAATTGTGCAAGTTCGTTTCTTTTTAGTTAACTATCACTCTTATTCTGCGACTTAAAATGCAGCAACATCGTTTAAATATTTTAATAACCTAACGTCAAATTAGGATCAAATAGGAAATTTAATAAAACAAAAAATGTCTGTATAATTTTATTTATTAACAAATAAATTTTTTGGGTTAAGAACATTTCACCTAAATTTATATCGCATATTGAAGATAAGGGGAAGTAAAATTTCAGGATCCGCTCAACAAACATGTATAATGAGATAATTTAGGATACGTAAGAATACATCAAAATTCCTTAATTCTTTTTTTCCCCTTTTATTTTAACTTCCTGTACATTATCTGTTATGTGAACATTACATTAATGATATTTTAAAAAGAAGCAAGAAGTTTCAAGTTATAATTAGAAGAAGTTTTAAAACAAAAATATGTTAACCAACTTACCGTTCTCCATATTTGATTTACTCGTCTCTGTATCTGCTTCGCTAGTATTTGTGCAACTGCACAATTTGTATAATCGTTTAAATTTCTGTACTTATCAACGAGTTTTCCTTTGCCATTTAGAGGTGGACTTTTTTTATTTCCTGGAACTCTTGGAATGTAGTAGGTAGCCTTATTTTCATTTGGGAAGGGATCGCATATTTTCTCCGCTAGAATTTCAAAATCTAGTGGAACAAAATGTGTTCTACAAAAATAAAAAATATTTGTTAACTTTAACAAAAACCTTATTTATATAATAACATCCAATACTGAAATTACACCAAAAAATTCTTTTTGAAGGAAATATCATTATTTTATATAAAAGATACACAACTTAGGGCTTTATTCGTAGATATACAGTATATTTAATACGGTGTGTGCTGTAATATAGTATTTACTACAGAGATATGTGCAAAGGCATGCCAAATTATTTCAGTAATATAGTTATGAAAGTATTACCCATCTCGAGACAAAATTCCCGTTATCAATACGGTAGTTAACTGATTCCTAGTTTTTCTAGATAAATGACCCTTCTGATTATAGAAATTTAGGATGTAGTTTCCAGGAACAGTCTGTTCTAAAAAATCTTTAAGGTCTAAATTGTATAGGTTTCTACAGGCTTTTTTGAAAGATTCTTCTCCGCAAAAAGCTAAATGCCTTTTACTAGCCCGTTGAACAGCTTCCTTCAAATTTTTCTGATCTGTGACATCTATTATTTGATAATCCGAACTTGACGAGGATGTAGAAGGTGAAGAAATATCAATCTGTGCTGATGCCTTTGTTACAATGTCTTTCTCCTAAAACAATATAATTTTATAAACTTTATGACACGCCAAACTCAGTGGTCAAATGAAAATAACAAAAGTTCTTTTTTCCAAGTGTTGAGTCATGAAAAGGAAAGTTGTAGTTTTTTAAAATATTTTTAAAGATACAGTATTCCCTGATCATCCAGGAACTCCTAGCAAATTCTTATTTTTAAATAGGATACTACCCTGTATATTATTTTTATTTATACCTAGCATATCCTATACCAGATTTGAAATTTTAAAATCAGTGAAGTTTTAAATTTTGTACTTTTCACGCAATTTAACACTTTGGATTTTAAGGACCTACAAAACAACGGTCTTGTGAACTTTTTATTATTTTTAGTAGCTGAAAGTAAATCATGGCAGGCTAATTTCAGAACGCTCTGTATAACTTTATTACGTAAACATTAAAAAAAATTATAAGCTTAGACTTTGATTTACTTTATGTTCAAAAACAATATCAGACTTAATTACTTCCTGATAACATTTGACTTCGGCCATAAATTTTATACGGAGGCCAATTTTTGGTATTACTGCTTCCAATATTTTGGGGTCTTCTAAATTTAAAAGAGCATCTTCATCTATTTCGTGATCTATACAAAATATAAAATTAAGTATTAATTATCTGATGATATGTAGGTGCTAGAAATATGTATAATTTTTATTAAATAAGAAATAGGTACAAAGTAAGGTTAAAACTGTTTTAAGTGAAAAAACTAGATTAAAATGCAGTAAAGGTAATTTAAATCGTAGACGTTATTATATACCCACAATAAAGTACCGAGTTAACAAGTCCCAGTAGTTATTATAGAGCAAAAAGTGAAACGAACTTCTTTATTTAAAGTTTGACAAAAAAGTGTTTCGTATGAAAGTCATAAAGACTAATTTGGAGGTTTTGAATATAGAGTTAGATGTTATACAGGGTAAGTAAAAAAGGTGGGACAGCGAACTGATATTTTTATGTTATTTTTCGAGATATCAACGTTTGCAATTTGACTCCTTTGACAAAGTAAAACTCCTAACGGTTATACTTAATGCAAAACAGTTGGCACTTTCCTATCACAGTTTTTAAAAATGTATCAGTTGCACGGATTTCTGAACATAAATGGATGACAGGTGGTAATGGAGCTGTCAAACGAAAAATGTCCGGAGTATGCTCTGCGCCATTTTGGGTAAGAGTGACGTTTTGGTACGTCAAATTAACCGTCAAAAGTCAAAAATAGTGTCATTGTTGTTATTATTGTGAAATAATCTTTGTTTTTCCTTGGATTAAATTTATTTTAAATAACTTAATAACCAAGTAATATGCACCAAGCCATCAGTCAAATATTTAGGTGTAAATATAGACCACAAAATTATCTTAAATTGGCACTTTAGAACTGTTAAACAAAAAATGTATACAAAGGGTCAAACACCTTAGGAGTCTAATACACAAAGAAAAAGGCATCTGAAGAAAAACAACTCATATATACAAAGCAATATACTGACTTTAATAGGAATACATACCTCCTATATACAGTAATTGCAGGAAGCCAGCACTCATAAAACTTGAAACGGTAGAAACCTCTGCTCTATGTAGTATTACTAAAATCCATCGTCCTAGCTATCCACCAATCAATTATTGTATGAATTCACTAAACATCTAGCCGATTATTGTAAGACTTCCTGTCCTGACAAGTAAGTTTGAAAGAAAACCTGAAACTTGACCGGTGATAGAGGAACTGAGTACGAGCAGGGGCCGGAACCATAGGCCAGCCCGAAGACCCCCATTAATGATACTATTCAACCCTTAATATACTTTTTTATTATTTTGTGAAGATTTGTAGGGGCTTGAAGACCAAACGTACTATAAATAAGCTTTTTATTCTGAAGGACCTCGTTTGTTGGCTTGTATGGTTCAAATTTATATGTCCTAATAAATTATAATCAATAATATTTATTTAATTGTAGTGTAGTATAGTGTTTAACACAGCCTAAGGAAGTAAAATGTTGTATTTAACATTATTTGAATATAAAATTGAATGTTACTTATTTTAATAAAAGTTTTAAATATCTTACAAATTGTTACTTCTCAATTTTTTTTATAAGTTGTGTTGATGGAAACAATTATGTTACACTTAACTGTTTAAAGTAAGTTATGGACATACGGACACAGGTGTTTATATTAAATCCATAATTAGAACTAGTCGTAGGAAAACAATTTTTAAGCAGCACGCTCATACTATTGAGATATGAACAAAATTTAGTGTAATAATTTTGTATGTCTATAATCTCAAATTTACTTGAAATTTGCGAAACATTCAACTTTCTAAGGAAATTTTAATTAGAAAATACTGAAAATAACGGGGTACTACCTAATTAATATTTCAACTGTTTTTTCAAAAAATAAAACGTTTTGAAGAAACGGTTCGTCAACATATTGCTTTTTTAAGGACTAGTTATTTTTAACAACCAAAAATATAATAAAAATTATTAATTTATTTTTCGACCGACCAATAGTATGACAAATATCCACACATAACAATCAATTGACACCAATTGGATTAGTTGAGTAAGGTTATAACGTAATACTGTCATTTTATCTCTTTCTACCATTCGTTTCGTTCAATTACTTATCTCGATGAAATTTCGGAAAGGAATGCAAATTGCTTCAAACCTTGTCAGTGGGAGGTAAACGATTACGTTTAGTCGTTATAATTTTTCAGTGGCGACAGCGTATTCATTGTTATTATAACTTCACCTTACCCAAAATGGCGCATAGCATGGTCCGGACATTTTCTGTGTATTTGACGATCAGTACATATACTTTATACGTGCGTGATCAGTTGACATCATATCCCATTTTGACAGAAGCGGTAAAAATTTTACAGTTCTCGATAAAATGGTGATGGTGTAGGTCTTAAAAACTAGGATAGGAAAATGCAAACCATTTTGCCCTAAGTTCAAGAATACTTCGTCAAAGTATCAAAAACAGTTGAAAATTACCATAGGGTATACTATATGAAATAAGTTGTAAATTTTTAGGAGATTCGAAAAATAACATAAAATACTGAATGTTGCTTTTAAAAAATTTTTGCTGTATCCACTTTTTTACGCACCCTATATAATATTAAACCCTATATTTGTAACTTTCAAAATAGCTTTTTTGTTTTCAATAAAAAAAGTTAAGGGGGGTGGGAATTTATAATATATATACATATAATACAAGTTTGAGCTTAATCGAATTATTTTTTTATGAAAAAAAAATTAAAAACCGAAAAGACCATTTTTTGCGTTTTTCTCGGAAAATTTGAGGTTAGGATAAAATGACTTTTACAAAAGTTCTAAATCTTTTTATTACCTACAACTTTTATTTTCAACTTTTTTCGATAAGATGCTTTTTTTAGCTGCAAATCGCAAAAAACTGTTTTTCACCCCTAAAAATCATCCCTATCTCACCTCAGTGCATCGCCGATAGTTCCGATTATTTCTTCTTCATTAGTTATAATATTACCAACAATATTCCAACAGTTGTAACGAATTATTTTTTTTACCCCCTGTTTTTCAGCCACGCAGCCTGGCCTATACCTATAATTAAATCTAATGTTTGCTGGTTTAATTTATATAAATATACCAATGGGTATATGTCTAATCCCTTTAAAGACATTTAGCTTTAGCAAACTCATGCAACCAAGGAATAAGTATAATTTTGGCACCAAATGAACTTGGAAAAGTTGGAAACGTGCAATGCCGCCATGATTTATATCTAAACATCACATTTTATACATCATTTTATAAGTATATTTATTATAGTTTTGGTTGTCAACACTATATTATAAACAACAATCATTGAAAAAATAATGTTAACAAGATTATATCTATTAAAAAATAAAAGGTACTACTTACCTTAGTAACTGAACAAGTAAAACCACGTTCGTTTCGCTTGAACACTCACGAGGAAACAATATGGCTACGTCTTCTTGTTCTGTTTCCCCTTCATGCCCTATAGGGGGCGAAATCGGAGGTATAGAGGGCGGGATTTCAAAAGTATAAAATTTAGTTTGTTCATTCAATATTTCAAAGTCTTAAACTGAGCTATAAATCTTTTTATATAAGAGAATGTGCATATCATTGTAATGTATTAGTATAGTTGTGTTAACAAATAGAAAATGTTGAATTTAGATTTATATTAATTAACTTAACATATAAATTATTTGAATACATTATAAAAATACTTACGGCAAGATTTTCCTATTTATTAAATTAACATCTTTAAAAGGATTTGTTTCAAACAAATGTAAGTTTTCAAACAATATTTTAAACGTTAAATGAACAAATTAAATATAACCGAAATAAAATGTAGCCACAAAATGCGAAAATAAGTTATTCCAAATAACTTTCGTTTGAATTAAACAATTAAAAATCAACATCTAGAAGACTGTTAAACTAAACATTTTATTTTTATCAGTGTCCTTATCTTTTTATCAAATTTTGAAACTTGCAAGAAACGATGATTTCCTTCTCACCTTGCTATAGGGTAGACTGGGTACGATTGTGACAGGATCAAATGTCAATGCGATATATACGGAAAAGGAATGGGGCCAAAAAAATGAAGATAATGTCAGCATGGGGTCCGCTGCCCACAACAAGGTGTTAACAAATAATCAAGAACGTGCACTTTCGAAATATCTGATACCTTGTGCTGACATATACTAAGGACTTTCTTCAAAAGAGGTACGAACCATGGCTTTTGAACTAACTTTTAAATAAATTTGAAGCGACCAGCTACTTGGCTTAAAAATGAGATGGCAGGCGAGGGACGATTTCGTTCATTTATGAAGAGAAATTCTGACCTATCTTCATGACAATTTGGAAGTTGTCATGGATAGACATATCTATGAGCCACATGTTATTTGTATATGTATATATTATATCTCCATTACCTCTAAGTATGTTTTTCTGTTGAGAACTTTTAGACCTCTTTTATGTATATATATATATATATATGTATATATATATATATATATATATATATATATATATATATATATATATATATATATATATATATATATATATATATATATATATATATATATATATATATATATATATATATATACAGGGTGATTCAAAAATCGATCACGAAACTTAAGGGGGTGATTCTACTTGACAAAATAAGGGTAGAGCTTCATATAATTTTTTTTCAAAATGTCATTCGTTTTCGAGTTACAAGCCGTCCAAGTTCAAGTTTTTATTTTTTGTTTTTTGAATTACTCGCTTACAGGAAAACCGATTTGACTAATATTTGAAAGATAGGCTAAGTCTTCTGCGCTTCATCATTTTAGTAACAATTCACATTGATTGTTTGCCGCTAGAGGGCACTTTACCTACATTGAAAATTGTTTTTTTGTCATAATTTTTTAGTGTTGACAGTTACAGTAGTTTTTGGCATAATTTCTGAAAGACTGATGTTAGGCCTTTAAAAAAGGTGCTCTTTATTTACATCGCTAAACCCAACGGTTTAGACGTAAATCACCCTTAAAAATTAAGTGGTAAATTTACTTTTCTCATTTCATTACCACCAGCTACCAGGTAAATAGCTATCAAAGTATACTAGAGCTGTCAGTTTAACATCAAATAAATTCGCTTTTTAAACTATTTAATTTATAATCTTAAAATAACTAATAATGGCTAATCAGTAAATATTCATATTATGGATTATTGCGATATACATTTAATTGATAAAAATTAATGAAACAGTACTAAACAAACTAAAAAAGATTCTCAAAATGTCCCCCATTTTCTTCAATACATTTCCTAACACTCTTCAAAAAATGTCGCCTAACTCGATGAAAAATTCCTGGTGTTTCTTTAATAATTTGGCACTTTTCGATTATCCTGAAGCGAAGATCCTCGACGTTGATTACTGGAATATCGTACACCAATTGTTTCAAATGACCCCAAAAGAAAAAATCCATAGGATTAAGGTCTGGTGACCTCGCTGCCCATGCCAATGGTCCACTTCGTCCTATCCATCGCTCAGGATACGTTGCATTCAAATACTGTCGGACACGTATACTAAAGTGGGGCGGAGCTCCGTCTTGGAGGATCCACATGTTGGCCCTTACTTCCAATGGCACATCTTCCAGATACAATGGGAGACGATTTTGGATAAAATCTAAGTATACGTCACTAGTTAATGGGCCATCAAAGAAATGAGGACCAATAAGGTAATCTCCTATTATCCCTGCCCACACATTTAGTGAAAATATACGCTGATGTTTCGTTTCTACCACATTGTTTGGGTTCTCGTAAGCATATGTGTGGATGTTGTGTAGATTTGTTATGCCATCACGAGTGAAACCAGCTTCGTCAGTGAATAATATGACGCCAATTAATCGATTATCGTGTTCATACTTAGCTAGGATCTGATTGCACATTTCCAACCGTCTCGGCCGATCATCGTCATAAAGAGCCTGCACCTTTTTTGAATGAAACGGGTAGAGTTGTTCTTCTCTTAGTATCCTCCATGAACTAGCCTGACAGAGCCGCACTTCATTCCCAATTTTTCTAGTACTAATACCTGGATTATCTTCAATAATTTCAAGCACTCTTTCTTCTTGTTGCAAGTTTCTAGCAGTTCTAGGTCTTCCCCTATTTCCATTATAACTTTTAAAGGAACCACATTCCGCAAGCCTCCTGTGCACACTGGAAAATGTTTGAGCATGAGGGATATTTCTTTCCGGATAACTCTCCATATAATATCTTCTTGCCAACTCTGCATTACCATTTGCTTTTCCATAACAAAAATGGATATCACAATATTCGATATTTGAATATTGGTGATTAGCCATTGTTAGTTATTTTAAGATTATAAATTAAATAGTTTAAAAAGCGAATTTATTTGATGTTAAACTGACAGCTCTAGTATACTTTGATAGCTATTTACCTGGTAGCTGGTGGTAATGAAATGAGAAAAGTAAATTTACCACTTAATTTTTAAGGGTGATTTACGTCTAAACCGTTGGGTTTAGCGATGTAAATAAAGAGCACCTTTTTTAAAGGCCTGGCATCAGTCTTTCAGAAATTATGCCAAAAACTACTGTAGCTGTCAACACTAAAAAATTATGACAAAAAAACAATTTTCAATGTAGGTAAAGTGCCCTCTAGCGGCAAACAATCAATGTGAATTGTTACTAAAATGATGAAGCGCAGAAGACTTAGCCTATCTTTCAAATATTAGTCAAATCGGTTTTCCTGTAAGCGAGTAATTCAAAAAACAAAAAATAAAAACTTGAACTTGGACGGCTTGTAACTCGAAAACGAATGACATTTTGAAAAAAAATTATATGAAGCTCTACCCTTATTTTGTCAAGTAGAATCACCCCCTTAAGTTTCGTGATCGATTTTTGAATCACCCTGTATATACATATATGTATATATATATATATATATATATATATATATATATATATATATATATATATATATATATATATAACGTTGATGAAACAGTTCAAAATTTTGATAAAGACGACCCCAATCAGTCACAAACTGCCCTTGACATGGGTTCGGTTGTGGCAAAGAGACATTTTTTGGAATCTGTTCCTATTGTGTCCAGGGATAAAATTCTACTATTTATATGCAGACAAATGTGCACTTTAATGTAATGAGCACCTTTTTTTCAGGCTAACTAGCATACTAGTGAAATTATGGGCGATCAAATGAAAATTGTCGCCACCTTATCCACTATATCCTACTCAAATGGACTTTATTCATTTACCTGACCGCAACGGTGGCTTTGGATTGACTTTTCAAGAGAAAATGACTTTCTTATTTTTGAATTTATGAAAAAGTCATTTTTCATTCTTTGTATTGCATTGTTCCATTGCCATATATAATACTTCAATACAAATCATTATTTAATAATTTGAGGTAAACAATGTCTACTATAATTTTTTTTATATTCTAAAAGTAAAAAGCAAAATGAATAACGTAAACCCATTTCAACCAAATCCTAAGAAAAGCTGCAGTTCATTTGTTAAAGTCAACCTTCGCCTTAATGCCAAGAAATCAGTTTAGAACATGATCAACGTTCTGGCTAAGCTTCGTATGAACTTGTTTTATTAAAGTCACTGCCTTGTACAACGTGCCCAATTTTTGATGGTTTTACGGGTTATCTCCGTTATTAATAACAACAAAAGGATAAGGTTTTCGTGGCACTGTGGTATTTTTTAAGAAACAAACGATGCCACTAACAGAATTTTCATAAACTGCTGCTTTTTAGAGATACAGACTGATTTTGAAAATTATGCATTTTGGAGCTCCCCTCGTATCTCGATTTCCTTGCAACTTATCGTAAAGTTAGAAATAGAACTACTGGGATTTTTCATGTAGGTTCAGTGACGTAGTCAGTTTTTTTATATAGGATCAACTGTTTTGGAGAAATAAATCAAACTTGCCTTTTTTTTTTAAATGGGACACCCTACATATTTTGGAATAATGTGATTTATTTTGTTACAAGCTTTTTAACAATATATAACAGTCTATATTTATTATTAGTATTGAATCTTAAGTTTACGTTTTTTTTTTAAATATCAGATTCTGTTAGCAGGTCGTGACGGGTATTTAAAGTAACAAGAATCTATTAATGGCATTTACAATATGTATATATTTTCGAATTGTTAATATAATTTAATGTATAACAACAAACAGTTGTGTATTACGTTAAACTAAAAAGTTGTTTGCAAATATTGTTGAAATTGTTCTCCATTATGCCTTAAACATGTTTCACACATAATTTCTATTCCCTTCAATTCATGTGAAATAATTAAAGACCAAGCCTGTAACGCTCTAATGGCTCTTTGAGTCATATTTCTTAAATCCGCCATGGTTTCGTATTGGATGGTATAAATTTTATTTTTGGTGTATCGCCACAAGAAGTTCAAAATCGGCAAATCAGAATAGCTGGGTGGACATTCTATAGGTCCATTTCTACCCAATCCAGCGGCCTGGAAAATTAGTGATCAGTTAGGCTCTTACTTTTTGCCCATTGTGAGAGGTAGCTTCGTCTTGATGAAGGTACAGGTTGTTAAATCGAATTGATAAATATTTATTTGCGGTAAGGCTGCCTTAATATATATTACATACAATTTTTGTTCCAAGTATAAAACATGAAGCGCTGAAGCCAAACCTGCCTTGCCTGAGACTAAAACCGAGTATTATGTAGATTCAATATATCGGCGCTGGTAAAATAAGCCTCATCAGACCATTGATAGCTGTTTCAAATTTTTTTTCTCTGTTTATATTTTGTAAATACCAATTACAAAATTTAGCACTGTGCGATACCAGGATGTAAATTTTGCACCAGATGATATTTATATGGTATTTTTTTTAAAGATTGTAAAAATCCTTGACTTATTAACTCTTACATTACCTTCTACTATTCTGTAAGAACTACTTGGATTTGCTTCAGTAGAACCTAATACATTGATTTTAATCCATAGTTAAGAAAATGAACCGTGTTGAATTAAATTTGATTTTATTCTCAAAAAAATTTTTTATCTGGCTGTTTGAATATTTGCGATTTACAGAAATTTATAAATTTCAAATTGAAAAGAAAACTGTTGAAATACGCTTCGAGCGCTTTATCTGCATTGGCGTTACACTGAATATAAACAAAGACCATACCGAATTTTTCGTTGTTCTCAAAGTTTACGAACCCTTCCATTGTTAAAAATACTGAAAACAGATTAATCGAAAATTTGACCACAAAAATATGAGGAATATCTAAATACTCAGAGAACATGATATTGATGTTTCATTTCTTTAAATACCCGTCACAGCCTACTAATAGGAACCGATTATTTAAAAAATAAATGTAAATTTCAGAGTTATAATAAATATAGAGTGTTTTATATTTTTGAAAAGCTTGTAACAAACTAAATCCATTATTCAAAAATATGTAAGGTGTCCCGTTTATAAAAAGGCATATTTCATTAATTTCTCCGAAACAGTTAAACCTACAAAGAATTAATTACGCTACTGAACCCTACATGAAAAACGCTTAATGGTTCTATTTTTTAACTTTGCGATAAGTTGCAAGATAACGGAGATACGATTGGTGCCTCAAAATGCGTAATTTTCAAAATGGTTCTATATTTCCGAAACGAATAGGCTTATGAAAATTCTGGTAGTTATATCGTTCGTTTTTTAAAAAAGTAGCACAGTGCCGCAAAAACCTAATCCTTCTATTTTTGCTAATAAGGGAGATAACTCGTAAAACAAGCGAAAATTGGGCGCACTGTACTGTAGCTTAAACTACAGTTCTCAATGGTGTTCCATCTTCCAACATTTTCCAAAATTAATTAATCGATTTGTTCGTGTGCTGTACCTCTAACTGATGTTTGCAAAATTTCACAAGGATATTGCGATAAAGGATTTAATAAACTGCTGGTCTGCTCCAGAACATGGTAAATTATTTTCATGAAAAAAAAAAGTCTCATTTAATGGATTTACCGTAAATCTTTTATAACGCATTTAAACTAATACGGAGCATTTACTTCGTCTTTTTGTGCAGTTAGGGGAAAGTATTTTGGCTGTGAGTGAATATTAGATGACCTTAATGAGCTAGTTTCCATCTAAAGAGAACAAATTAAGTTTTGAATCTGCGCGGAAGTAACCATGTTTCATTAGTTCCAAAAAAAAAATATAATAAAACTGACAAAGCTGAAAATTATTTTATTTCAGAACAGCGAAACAAGAAAGGAGATTAGATGAGGATACCCTCCAGGACATGGACATTTAATGCAAGCAAGGGACCAGTTAAGAATGTTAAGAGTGCATTAGACAACATGACTCAAAATGCTTAAACTATAAGATACGACGTCTAAATCACAAGTCAATCTGAATAGTAAATTACACGAAATATAAAGAATAAACAATACAGAAAACGTGAATTATACATGAAACCAGAATAAAAATCTAGTGAATGACTTAGGTGAAAGCAAATTAACATTTGAAATTGTATATAACAAAGAAACAGTGAACGACTGATGATAGACTAGATTTAAGATGTTCATAAAAAAAATATATCCAAACACATGAGAACAGCCTGTTCAACTGTAATCGGTGGAGCAAAAGCCTACATACAACACCCCCAAGTGAGTTTGATTGTAAATATTTTATAAGGGGAGCTCGATGCATTTGGTTTACCGATTCTCTTTAAACTTTATCGGACAGGTAGTAATTTCTGCCTACTCGCCGTAATGAAAAAGTAGGGTCGGGGGGGGGGGGGTTCAAGCAATTCATGTTAATTAGTGCGACGTATGTAATTAATTTATGAATTTTCAACAGCTCGAAGAACAACATGTGAGAGACTTGAACCGTGTCGATTTTAATCTCGAACATTAAGAAAATCTACCGAACAAGGAGAGTATTACTCTATCCTACAAGAGGAAAACAGTGGAATTCGTCGAGCAACCTCTGATCCCACTTTTTCATTAGGGTGAGTAGTGGATATATGAGAGAAGGAAAGAGGAGGAGGAGGAGGAGTAAGAAGAGTAAATCATCAACACTTTTCATCCTCCTCCTCCTCTTTCCTTCCCTCATTATACTTTTCAAATCTCTCATTATACTTATTAAAAAACCTCGTATCATCAACACTTTTCATCCTCCTCCTCTTTTGTTCTCTCATTATACTTTTCAAAAAGCCTCGTATACATCACCTTGAGTTTAATCTTAAAGTTAACAACATGGCTAACCTTCCATCGAATCCGATCATAGTAGGAGATCTAACTTTATGTTTGACCTTGAGGTGGATAACCTTATTTGACCATGAAGTCGATATAAAGTCCTACCACCAATGAATTTTCACTTCAGTAAATTTATAAAATAGATACGTGGAGCAACAAAAGATGATAAATTAAATACCAACAAAGTAAATAATAAGTAAATAATTTTATATTTAATAGTAAATATTACAAAGTAAATATTAAAAAAATTCATTCAAAAATTTATGGGTAATAATATTGAAGAAGAAGATCCAGATCTAGATGAATTAATTGGAGTATCGGATTACAATACATATCTTAACGAAAAAAAATTTCAGAAGAACTTCAGAAATTGTTTGAACTACGATACAAATAATTTTGAACAAATTGAAGCTGACTCTGGTGACTCCGATATTGAAGAAGATAATGAAGAAGACAGTGCTAGTGCTAAATTCTGTTTAGTGAAACATAAGTACACTGATCGCAAAGAAGTTGTGTTCTGTATTACTCAGAGTTATATCACAGTGTTTTTAGTGACGGAAAATCAAGAAAAAACTCTTTGTCACGCATGTTACCAAATTATACAATATTATCAAAGGGCAGGTGCTCATAAACATGTAAATACTCATAATAAGAGAAAATTAATGGTGCCAATATAATGCCTGGTAAAAAACCAATATATAAAAACGGTAGGAAGTCGCGAAGGGTAAAAAAAAAGTTGTTAACGAAATAATTGAAAACAAAACCGAAGAATGTCCTATATGTCTTGAAGATATATTATCTAATAAAATGATGTCACCAGAACCTTGTAATCACAGATTTTGCATCCCTTGTTTAGGAATGAGGATGTTAATTTATAAAACATGTCCAATCTGTCGCAATGAACTATGCTTAATTAAATGTGAAAATGAAGAAACTGTAGTCCTAGAATATTTAGATTATAATGTATTATTTAATATTTATGTGTTGCAAACCACTTCATAAATGTGAAAATGAAGAAATTATAATCCTAGAATATTTATTTTAAAATGTATTATTATTTAATTTTTATTATTTTAAAATTATTATTGTTTGTATTTAATTTTTCCATTTATTCTTATCTTATTGGAATAAAGAATTGAACAATTTCGAAAAAAAATGTTTTATTTATAAGAATAACGAACAAACATAACAACTCAATACAAAAGTTTTGATTAGTCATAATAGATTGAAAAAATATTTTAAATTAACCACCCTGTTCAAAAATTCTTAATCCTTTCTTATTTTAGAGAGTTTTAAATCTAAAATTAATAAGTTTATAAATATGAGGAAAAAATATTATAGGAAATTTAGGTACAGTTATCTTCATACTCCTTTATAATTAGATCAATTAAATAAAATTTACATTACCTTAAATCGTCTCCGTTACTATTCACTATCACTTAAACACTTTAACTTAACCTAAAAATAGTTTCACTTAACACTGTCTCTAAACTTGGTCTATTGTTTGTATCTGTCAACTGAAAAAAAAAATCAATTAGTATTTTGATATTAGGAAGACTAATAATAAATTTAATATAAGCTTAATATAAGCTACTTACTTTGTAGTGGAATCGACTTCGTCACACTGGACTGGTTCCTCCGGATTTATTTGAGGTTCCACTTGAGGATCCTCATTTTCCTCTGGATTTGTTGATGAGGTTATAGATGGTACTTGTACCGGAGGATGAACGTTGACTCTTCTTCTTATTACAATTCTATTCCCATCCATATCCTGAATTTCGAAATTTCTATTCCTGAACATATTAAAAATAATAAAAATTAAAATTTATGCGGACAGCAATGGTGATGAACCAAAAATGAAAAAGTCACCTCGCAAAACAGTCATTTTATGAAAGTAGGTCAAGGTAAAATTTCGATTTTTAAATCGCGGAGAGGGCCCCTGAAACCGCCCCCTATACTCCTCCCATACCCCCCTCGCCACCGCCCCCCCGAAGGTGGAGGGGTGGGGTGGTGGGTGGGGTGCCTTCGGCGCCCCGCCCCCTGGACCCCCCGCAGCAGGCGAGATGCCCCAAAAAAAACCTTGTGTTTTTTATAGGCCCGCAAACCTCTCGAGTTTTTATAGTTACAGCACATTTTAGGACGTCTCACTGAGAGTTATAGGGGACCCCTAAGGTAAGTTGCTCCGAAGAGAATTTTGTGTTTTATACGCCCGCAAACCTCTCGAGTTTTTATAGTTACAGCACATTTTAGGACGTCTCACTGAGACTTATAGGGGACGTAGCTCCCTAAGCAGCTCAGCAGAGGGACTCAGCTGGGGAGCTCAGCGGGGGGAAGGGGACTTTTCGGGGGAAGGGGGCGGGGGAAAAGGTTTTGCGGGGGGAAGGGGGGAGGAGAAGGGCGAAGGGGGGCTCCGCGGGGTGACGCGCAGAATTGAGGTCATTGACCTTTATTGAGATCACTATACTTACGAGGACAAACCGTGGTCTGCTTTCATATAAAACGGTCGAGGATCAGTTTATAGCAAGCTTAAGTCGAGTTTACCACGCTTTAAATTTAAACTCTCCAATTTTAGTTCGTTTTAGTTTGTTTTAGTGTGTTTTAGTTTGTTGCTGTCAAGTGTACTCAAATTTTAAAGGTATGTCTTTTCCTTTTGCCTCAACTTCCACTGAACAGTTAGGAGTGGTGAACAAAATTAATATAATTTCAGATATAATAATTCAGCCTGGTTTTTTGAAAAATGAAAATGAAAGTGACAACCAAAATTTAAGTCAGAGAACCCAAAATTTTAACGCGATGATTAATACGATGCAAGAAAAAAATTTAGAAAACAAATTACTCCAAAGTTGTTCAGAAACGAACATAAAATTTTTAGAAAATTTGGAATATTTGCCTGAATTAGAGAATATTTCGGAGACAGATTTTGTCTTTCAAAATTCAATTTTATCACAAAATTTAGATTTTAATAATATTTTAACTCCGGAAACCCCAAATTTTTTAACTCAAGATTTAGATGTAACAACGGACACTCCCATTACAAATACTCCCGACATATTAACTCAGGATTTAGATAATATCGACAATTTTAAAAAGCTAATGGGGATTCCCAAAATTAATAAAAATTTAACAAATTATCAGAGTAACAGTGACAGTGACAGTGACAATGATTCGAGTTCAAATAAATCACAAAATTTTTTTGGAATGTTGAAAGTGAAAACAATTCTGGAGGAATACCGGGTAATTCTTCATTTTCTCCTCTATATCTGTTCAAAATTTCAACTAATCAAAAAAAAAAAAAAAAATTCGGAATCGACCAGTAGTGGAAATATGGGGGTTGATGTTTTGGGGGAGGAGGATAGTTCACGGGATAGTTACAAAATTTCAGTTTGTAGTGAAGATTTGGGAGCATCGTTTAATAGTGGTGGTGGTTTCCAAGAAATTCTTCCAATAATAAGTGAACCATCTAAAAAAAAATGAAAATTTTAGTCAAAATTCAATTCCATACGGCCAAAATACATACTGTGAATTTAATTTTCCAAATTCTCCAATAATTTTTGAAAACTCGCCACCAGATTTCGATGAAATTTTAAATTCTGTTTCTACACAAACAGAGACAGTTCAAAATTCTGTTTTAACACAAACGGAAGTGTCAATCCCCTTCGAAAACGATTATCCGAAACTAAGCTTTCATTCAAAATCAAATTTCAAAATTAAAAATAAACATTTGTCTTATCAAAGATCATTAGGATTTGTTTTGGATTCTATTTTAAATTGCGATCCTAATAAAACAGCTGAGGAGAAAAGAAGATGTGGGAAAGGGCGATAGAACTTTATAAAGCTACTCTTAGCTTTTTCCATCCCATTCCTTAACTCCCCTCCTACTTCTTTTCCACCATTTAAATTCATACCTGACCGTGTTACCTTCAGTGTGTTAAAATCGACTTGGGCTTCACAATAAGAGATTCGTTTTAGAAAAATGGATTTTAAATGTGAAGAGTGCTTCAAAATTTTTACTCGAAAAGACAATTTGAATCGCCACAAGAAGATAATTCACTCTAACAATGGCCCCCAGTTAGAACAGAAGAAGAAAAGCTGTAAGTTTAATTTTAAATAGAAATTTTGTTTCAATTTAATAATTAGTTATTAATTTGATGAATTAGAGGCAAATTTAATAAAGAAGTTATTAAATTTTAGGTGAAAGAAGATATTGTCAATTCTGCAAAATATTTATAAAAACGTCATTATGGTTCTGTCATTTGAGAACAAATAAACACAAAACCAATTCAATTGTGGTTAGGGATGAAAACGTGTCTGTAATAAAATCGGCATTTGAGGAAAGAATCATTTCATATAAAATATCATCGACTCAATACCAAATCAACATTTATGATTTTTTCTCCGAAATACAACAAAAAATAATTGAGGTAATCAGTTATGAAATCCAAAGACACACCTGCATCAAACTCAACATGGAGTTATTTGGTCTTTACTTAAATCCTTCCAATGAAAGTCATGAAGTTAAGTCTTTCAATACCCCATTTCGGCTTTTATGTAATAGTTCAGAATTAACGCAAGAACTAGAAGATATTATTAAAATTATTGACCGGAAAGCTGATGAACTGGCAGAAAAAGATTCGGGTAAATTATTTTTTACTAAATATTTAGTAACTAAACTTAAACCAAAAATAAATTTGTTGTTAATTATTCTTCTTTAATTTCAGGATGGATTTTAATAAAAATATTACACGTTGAGCTTAACATCAACAAGTACAACCTCTTCTAAGCTTCTTCATATATACCACTACCGTCAGAGATCAAGTTGAAAAATGCTGTAGTCAACGTTCAAAACAATGATGAATGTTGTTTCGCCTGGTCTGTGGTTGCAGCTCTTCATTCACCTAACGGACCAATTGAAAAGGTGGAGTCATATCCACATTTCACCACTATTTTAAACTTTAAAGGTATCAATTTTCCTTTAATTTTAAAAGACATAAGTAAATTGGAAAATTTAAACAATATTTCGGTTAATGTTTATGGATTAGAAAAAATCAAGAATAATTTTAAAACTCAATTCGAAATTATAGGACCTTTACATTATACAAAAAATAAGCGAGAACGTCACTTTAATTTATTATTAATTGGAGATGATTATGGAAATTTTCATTACTGTTATATTTCGGATTTATCTAGATTAATTTCTAAATAATTATCTAAACATCATGGGAAAAAATTTTTATGCGACGGTTGTTTACAATATTTTACTACTGAAGAATTATTAGTCAGGCATAACACATATGATTGTGATTTTGTAAGAATAAATCTACCTTCAACTGAAACCAAAATAGATAGATTTGGAAATATTATTCCCGAAAATATTTTAAAATTTCAGAATATACAAAAACAAATTGAAGTTCCATTTGTTATATATGCAGATTTTGAATGCATTCTTAAGCCTTTAAATAATGAAATTAATGATGTAGATCCAAGTTCTCCATATACTGAAAAAAATGTCAACATATTCCATATTCGTTTGCTTATTATATAAAGTGTTCATTTGATGATTCAATTTCCAAATTTCAAAATTATATGGGTCCCAATTGTGCACAAATTTTTATAACTTACTTAGAAAGAGACGTTCTTAATATTTACAATAAATATATGAAAAAGTTAATACCAATGAAAAAATTAAATGTGTTGGAACAATTACATTTTGAATATACGAATGATTGTCATATATGTGATAAACCTATAATTTCCGATAAGGTTGCTGATCATTGTCATTTAACAGGTTCCTATAGAGGTCCGTCACACTCTATATGCAACTTAAATTATAAATTATCTAATTCCATTCCAGTAGTTTTACACAATTTGCGTAATTATGATTCTCATCTGTTTATAAAAAATTTATGTCCAAATCATGAACAATTATTTGTCATAGCCCAGAATAAAGAGAAATACATTTCATTTCAAAAATCTATTGAAGTAGATCAATATTTAGATAACAAAACTGGTTTCACCAAGTCAAAATTTCTATATCTTAAGTTTATTGTTTCATTTCAGTTCCTACCATATTCTTTGTCAAATTTAGCTTCTATCCTTAATGATAAACAATGCAAAGAAGTGTTCAAATATTTTAATGAAAAAGAAAAATTTAAGTATATCCGTCAAAAAGGCATTTTCCCTTATAAATATATTGATAATATCGCCAAATTAAATGAAACGGAGTTACCAGATAAAAAAATTTTTTATAATGACCTCACGGATGAACACATTACTGATGAAGAATATGAGAGGGCTAAAAATGTTCGGAATTCATTTGAATGTAAAACAATCGGTGAATATACCGATTTATATCTTAAATCTGATGTATTACTTTTGGCAGATGTTTTTCAAAATTTTAGAAAAACGTGTATGGAAACTTACAAACTCCTGCACATTATTATACTTTTCCAGGTTTAAGTTTTGACGCTTCTTTAAGATATACTGGAGTCGAATTGGAGTTAATAACAGACCCAGATATGTTACATTTTTTTAAAGTTAGTGTAAAAGGAGGAATCAGTACCTGTGTATGTAGGAAATCTATAGCAAACAATTTATTTCTTTCAAATTATGATCCATTACAACCATCTAAATATATTATGTATTTTGATGCAACTAATCTTTACGGATATGCGATGTCTCAATATTTGCCCGAAAAAGATTTTGTTTGGTTGTCAAATCAACAAATTCAAAATTTAGATATAATAAATATATCTGAGACTAATGACAAGGGTTATGTGCTAGAGGTTGATTTAGAATATCCTGAAAATTTACACAATTTACATAATAAATTTCCATTCTGCCCAGAAAATTATAAGCCTCAATTCTAAAACTTTTAAATTATTTCCATATTTAAAAAATAAAGAAAAATATGTAATTCACTATACTTTATTAAAACAATGTATTCCATATGGAATTAAACTAACTAAAATTCATAGGGTTGTAGAGTTTACACAATCTCAATGGTTAAAAAAATTTATTGATCTAAATACAAATTTAAGAAATCAATCTAAAAATCAATTTCAGAAAAATTCTTATAAATTGGTAAATAATAGCATCTACGGTAAAACAATGGAAAATGTGGATAAAAGGACAGATATACGGCTGGGCATCCTTTAAAAATGTAACAATATTTTCAGAGAATTTAGTAGCTGTGTAAATGTGTAAAGTGTTAGTGCAATATGATAAACCTGTCTATGTAGGCTTTAGTATTTTAGATATATCAAAAACGGTGATGTATGACTTTTTTATGGGTTTTTAAAACCTTTATATAAGAATAATATTAAACTTCTGTACACAGATACAGATTCCTTTATTTTGGAAATTGAGACAAGTAATGTTTATGAAGACATTAGGGTTAATATTGATAAATTCGATACTTCAAATTATGATGTTAATAATATTCATGAAATACCAATAACTAAATCTGTTGTTGGAAAGTTTAAGGATGAATATGCTGGTGAACCAATAGAAAGCTTTTATGGCAGAGGGGACAAAGCTTATTGTGTTAAGTCAGAAAATGGGTTGCTTAAAAAAGCTAAGGGGATAAAGAAAAGTAGCATTAAAAAACAATTAGAATTAACACATTATAAAGATGTTGTAGAACAAAATTCAAAAGCTTTCTGTACAATGTATTTGTTTAAATCTTGACTTCACAATATTTATACAGAATTAGTTAACAAATTAGCTCTCACTTCTAATGATGATAAAAGATTTAAAATTCCCAATAGTTATGATACATTAGTATGGGGTCACCAAGATATTCCATTTTTTCAGTGGTTAATAGACCATGAAAATGAATTATAAAAAATTCTTTTAAGATTAAAAGTTTTACTCTTCAAGGCTAAATTTGAAGTATTTAAGAACATGGTAAATTTTAAAATTATATCAGTATAAAATATACCACCGTCTAGAATAAATATGTGTTTAGAATCTTTTGAAAAAGAAATTGATAACAAATTATATAGAACATATGAAAAAAGAGTTTCCTCATTTAAATTCTGGAATGGAAAATTAAATCCTAAAGTGTTAGCCCAATCAGGGTTTTATTATTTAGCTATTCATGATGTTTGTAAATGTTTTTACTGTGGTGCAGAAATATTTGCCTAGAAAATTGATGATTGTCCAATTGAGGAACATTATCGTCACTGGAAGAACTGTGACTTAATCGAGTGTTTGTGGTTAGGTGAAAAAAATAAAAAATGTGAACCTGTTGTCCTTAAAGTGAAAGAAAATATGTCAACATCTTTCATTTTTTTATTAGTTTTAATAACTATGTTTGTATCTCTAATTTGTAAACACATTATTTAATGTCCTTAAAGTGAAAGAAAATATGTCAACATCTTTCATTTTTTAATAGTTTTAATAACCATGTTTGTATCTCTAATTTGTAAACAAATTATTTAATATTTTGAAAAAAAATGTCTATATATTCTAGAAAATTAATTAAAACTGTTCAGTCTTATTTCAATCTCTTATTGTTTTGTTAATAGACAATTAAAATTGAAAAGTGTTTTCATGGCATCCCTGTTCAACTACATTGTTTTGCATTCAATTTTAAATAATACTTTATATGTACTTTATCCTCCAAGGGTTTTACATGGAATGGTGTGTTTTGAAAACGATACCTCTACTATTAAACCTGAAATATGTAATTATATGAAAGCTATGAATATTAATAATTATTCAACTGCTTTCGCATATAATATGAATAATAGTCAATCTAATAGTAATTTTTTCAAAATTTACTTTCATTATCCAAATAATACAATTTTTGACACTAACTGGATTGAAAAAAATAAAAAACCATTTACGATTTCTAGCTGTGCTCATGTTAAAAATGATGAGGAAGGTAAAAACTGTTTAATTCTATTTATCTTCAATATAATTTTATCAATAGGTAGTTTTTCACTTTTGTCGTTCTTGACAATTTTGTTTTATCAAGATAGGTCATAAAAATTTAATAAACTTGCTTCACCTTGAAATTTATAGAGGAGTGGGGTGGATAAGATATATTCAGACCCAGTATTTTAGTTTTCAATTAGCATCAAGACATCATGTTTAGTAGTAGCAATTTTAATGGATATAAATCCAGTTCTAGTGAAACTAATGATAAAATTAGTCAGTGTAGTGAAAAATTATTAAATTCAAAAATCTGCTATCTTAATAATTCCTTATCAAAATTTGTTTGTGTTGGAATTGGTATAAATGATTTTACACCAAAAGTTCTAATTGGAGGTCGAAATGGATTTCACATTTACTTGAATGAAGAAGAATGGAAAGAACTTCAAAAAAATCAAGGAGTGTTGGTGAATTATTTTTATTCTTGTCAAGCATATGCATACCCACTAAAAATTGAAAAAATCACAGTGTTTTTTGAAAAAATAAATCATTCTCCTGTTATCAGAATTCAAAAGGATGAACATTATGTGATTCTGGGAAAAGAATCAATAGATAAATTAGTTGAAATCGACGAACTTGTTGACTATAGAATTCATATAATTAAAAAACAAGAATTTTCCAAATATTTTAATTTGTTTCATCACTATAATTATCAGTCAGGAGATGTGTTGTCTCATATTTATAATGTTTTGGATCCATGTCAGAATTTAAACAGTGTGAATGTCGGAACTGTTTTAGAAATGTTATCTCTACATAAACAGGAATTAGAAAACAAGTTAAGAAAATCCGGTGCATTACAATAGAAATATGAAGAAATCAGTGACAATCAGTGAGAACAATAATAAAGTTTATATATTAGTGACATGGGACTTTGCATTTAGACAAGCTCGAAAAAGTGAATATCAGAAGATTTGAAAAACGAGTTGAACAATGTGAAAGTATTCTTAAAAGTATTTTTGATGTAGATCATAGAAAAAAAATATATATTGAAAGATTTAATGTAAAAATATAAATTTATATTGTTAATCTCAGTTGTAAACATCTTAAAAATTATATTGTTAGTATTTGTTGTAAAAAGGATTATCGTAAATAAAAAATATGTTATATAAATAGGTCTTTTATTTAAAAATTTGATATACAATATTACTTAAAATTAGTTACAATACATCTTTTTTAAGAATCCATGAATTATGTGATTTATCGAATCCTAACTATTTAACAAAAACTTGGTTCCCTTTCTTCTTTAAAATTTTTTCAACCAAAAACACATCTGGATGTTTACCTTTTTGTAACTCTTCTTGGTAGAAACCTCCTTCAATATATTCATTTTTACTATCTTTTAATAAATAGGTGGGTGGATTTGTTAACTGAACGTTTCTAATTTGAAAAATTTCAGTTGACCAATTTGAAGTATATCCTTTTTCAAAAGCTTCTCTTTGTTTGGAAATTCTAACAAAATCATTTTCTATAAATTTAGTACGCTTTAAATCAAATGTTTTTTAAAAGTAAAAGAATTTTGCAGTATAGTTTTCTCATTTTTTTTATTAACCTCAACAGGTCTATATCCGGTAGTTCTATGATACTATTATTATATTTTTCAATAATAGTGGGTAAAATAGAGTACCATTGGTAATTCCCTCTATTACTAAAATATTTCCATATTATATTTTTTAAAGTTCGATTTACGCGTTCTACAATACTCGCTTTGAGATTAGAGTAAGTGTTATAATGATTAATTTTGTAATAATTCACAAGATCTTTAAAATCTTTATTGAAAAATTCTTGTCCCAAATCTGTCTGCAAATTTTGCGGTTTACATGTTTTTTCTAAAATTTTTTTGATAGCTTTAATTACATCTTTTCCTTTTTTACTTTTAAGTGGTTGAGTCCAAACATACTTTGAGAATGCATTTATCACCATCAAAATATATCTATAACCTTTATTAAATTTGGAATAGGGTTGCATCTCTACCAAATCAGCTTGCCATAAGTCATTTAGGCTTTTAACAATAGTTCGTCTTCTTCTATATCTTCTTCTTGCCGGTTTATGTAATTCATCTACAACTGTTTCTTTAATATTTTTACTCATAGTACTAGAATAAAATTTCTTAATACCTTCTTTAAATAACTTATTTTATTTGTTTGTTATCTTTTTTTAGTAAATCTTCGATTTTATATTCCAAAGTTTTAAAAGATGCATTATTCGAATCTTTGACTTTTTTGATTTCATCTTCGATTTTATATTCCAAATTTTTAAAAGATGCATTATTCGAATCTTTGACTTTTTCGATTTCATCTTCAATGTTGGTAATTCTTACATTAATTTTAGTTTCAAAAGCAACAAGTGATTTTATACTTTCGTTTCTCATTTCTCTTACTGTTGCGTTTAATTCTTCTCTAGCATATGCCACTGTGTCATTAAACTCTTTTCTAGAAACTTCGGCTGCTCTTTGAACTAATTCGTTTAATGATTTTATTTCTTTTACTAATTTATTTTCTAGATTTGTTATATCTTTTCCTAATTGAAATTCTACATTTGTTAAATTTAATTTTATTTCTACCAATTTTTTTTCTATTTTCTTTATATCTAAAATCGCTTTTTCAATTTCAATTCTTACATCGTTCAAAGATTTTTTCATAATCATTTAACTTTGTTGAAATTTCTTCAATTTTTGAACTGTGTTGTGCAAGTCCTTTTTTTAAATCATGGATAGAGGTGTTAATCATAGCTTGTATTAGTTCTGCTAAAGATTCTAATTCTTTTTCTAATCTTTTATTCAACATCTTTTGAAAATATTCATCGTCAACAGTGGTTTTTAATTCTGTTTTTAGATTGTTTAATTGTGATCTCCATGATTTGTTCACTATTTTTTAAAATTTCATTTTTAAATTTATTTTCAATTTTTTCATCTACATTTTGTGAATCTGTGTTTAATTTCTTTTCTAAATTTTTCAAGTTTAATAGAATTATTTCAGCATTATTTTCAATTAAATTAATTTTCTGATTTATTTCATTAATATTATAGCTATCTTTTTTTGTGGATTATAAAGTGTGTATTCATAGCTCTCTCTATTTGTTGTGTGTTTTTATTCATACCATCATGAATGTTTTGAAAATTACCTATTTCTTCAGAAACCCTATTATTAAGTTTGTTCGTAAATTCTTGGAACTTTGATACCATATCTTTTATAATAATTTGTTTAACATTTTCTCTTGCAGAAGTATCATTTATTTTTGATTTAACCAATGTTATTTCATTTTTCATGTTATTTTCAAAACTCTTTACTTCATCATATTTCTGTTTTATTGTTTTAAAATCATCTTCACACTTCGATGTTTTTTGAGAAAAACTTTTTAATGGTTCATCATTGTCTATGACAATATTTTTTATATTTAATATCCTGTTATCATAGTTTGACACAACATTTTCTTCAAATAACTTAATTTTTTTTGAAATAGATTCCACATTTTCATCATTTTCACTAACTCTCTTTTTTAAATTTACAATATCATTTTTTAACACAGGTTCAAATCTTTGAACAATTTTATTTTCAATATATTTATCATCACTTTTAAAATTTTTTTATTATTTCATTTTCAACATTGGCTAGTATTTTATTTTCTATTGTAGGTATATCTACTGTATACTTTTTAGAAATGTGACGTCCAAATTTATCAATGGTCATTTTAACAATGTTATGTAACAATATTTACTACATTCTTTCATACAATTATATTGGCTTCTTTCAATTCTTCTATAATAGAAATAATTTCGTTGTTATGTCCTGTATTCCCAGCCATCATAGATGCTACCAACAGTCGAAGTCTATCAACAAGTTCATTTACGTTATCCCAATATACGTAATCGGTATAAGGTTTATTAACTTTTAAAGTTATACCGGATCCTGTTCTTTTCGAAGATATTCGAGTTTCTCTGTATGGAGCTTTTCGTCTGTCAAAAAATCCTTGAACTATATTATGCGTTTCGGGATTTATGGTTTTAGTTTTTGTAATTCCTTTATTTTGTAAATAAGGCCCTATTATAGAAATATATTTTTGTGATCCATTTCCCTGTACTTGCTCATTTGGATCATAATTTCTACGGTATGCATTGGTTCTCTTTAAAATATCCATATAATTTTCCAAATCTTGTGTTTTATAACCTACTGGTTGCTTTTTAAATAATAATTCATATAAACCTGGTGTACCTGTATAAGTTATACCCTCAACTTTTATGTTTTTACCGATAATTTCTATAGGTCTTTGTGCTAAACCCAAAAAGAATTTCTCAGTTTCAAAATCATGTACTATTCCATAGAGGTGATCAAACTTATGTTCCACATCTTTTACCCCTCCGTCAATATATTGACGAGGTAATTCATGAAATCCTGATAAATATTCTTGATATAAAGGTGTACTGACAAATGTTTGAATTGTTTGGCGTGTTTGTTCTAATATATCCGAAAGATTTCCTACCGTAGATTGTGAAATTGAAGAAGGGGTTGTTTCTGCTATGACACTTGTTTGTTGTAAAGATGGCATCTGACTATGTGAAGCTATACTGGTTTCCCAGTCAATAATTGTTGGTATTTCTGTAGGAAGAATTGGAGTTTTCCCTGTTTCTTTTTTCTGGTGTTGATGTTCCATACTGTAGTTTTTTTCTTGGTGTTAGTGTTGGAAACAATCTTTTTTCTGGTGTTTCATTATTTTTTTTAACGGGTGTTTGTAGCTCTTCCTTTACCTCGGTCGATTCAATTTTACCAATGGTTGAAATTAATTGTTGTAGGGGTTTAGTTATTGGTTTATAGGTTTCCTCCAATTTGGATTGTGCTTCAAATTCAGCATTTTTTAAACTTTGATATTTTTGTTTAACAGCTTTCCTTGACTTAACAAGCTCTCTTGCTAAGGGTTCATTCATGATTAGTTAAATTTTTCACAAAACTTTTATTTTTATAAGAAAATATATGAATCAAATCCTTTTCGATATCGACCGGATTTTAAATTCGAATCCTTGTCTATTACCAAAAATCCAAATTTATCTTTCCAACACATCAAACATAACTCATTAAATTGATTAAATGACATATCAACATTAACATGATCATCATAAATATGTTTTAAGTTCGTTTTGTCTTGTTGAAATATAACAATCAAATTCGCATTGTCACGAATTAATTGCTTTGGAATCGAAGAATACGCTTGACACAAATAAAAACAATCAGTATTTTTATGTCTTCCGAAACAAAAATAATCTTTTACAACATTCTGATTGCAACACACTATATCATCAAATATAATTATGGAATTTGGTTTTATTTCTTGTGGAGAAACAATATTTTCTTCATTTTCGGATTCATAATATCCAATTTCTCTCAATGGTTTAAAAAGTAATCTCAAATATTCATATTTTGGTTGATATGGAGACTTTGAATAAATATATAAATTTTCAAACCGTAAACCATTGGGATCTTCAATTAAACTTATAATGATATTAGTTTTACCACACCCTGATGGACCAATAATTAACCCCCTTTTACTAGAGCCTTCAAACAATTTTCCATGTTTTCTAAAATTATTTCTTGAAGTCTCATGGTCTTTAATAATAATTGAATAAGGTTGTTTGACAATTTTCATATATAAGAGGATGTATAAAGGGTAAGTTCTAATTTAAAACTAGTCAGTTTGTTCCAAGATTTCAATTATATAATGCCAATCTCATATAAGCAATAATCCATTTATAAAAGAAGAGTCAGAAAAAGAGGTAGTGGTTTAATTAATACTCTAATAAATAAGTTACCTTTTGAATTACATCTACCTGGGTATAATTTTTGTGGACCTGGAACCAAACTAGAAAAGAGACTAGCTAGAGACGATAAAGGCATAAACTTATTGGATGAAGCTTGTAAAGAACATGATATTGCCTATGCACAATCAAATGATATAAAAAGCCGACACGCTTCTGATAAATTATTAGGTGACAAAGCTGCCGAAAGGTTCAGAGCAAAAGACGCCACTTTTGGAGAAAAAACTGCTGCGCTTGGAATAAGAGGTGCAATGAAAATTAAAAGAAAATTTGTTATGGGATTAAAAAAAAGAAGGAAAAACATAAGTCGAAAAACTCGTCTAGGACGAGGAATAACTTTATCTCAAGCTATTTCAAAAGCAAGACAAGCACTAAACGGAAAACAATTTAAAAGTTTGACTGATATTATTCAAACCGCACTTAGATCTATCGGAGATAGTAGAATATTATCACCAAAAAATAGAATCATACCAATTCCAAAAACTGGTGGATTTCTACCTCTTATTCCTTTATTTGCTGGTTTGTCCGCTTTAGGTGCTCTTGGAGGAGGAGCAGCAGGTATTGCGAAAGCTGTCAACGATGCAAAAGCTGCTAAAGAAAAATTAGAAGAGTCCAAAAGACATAATAAAATGATGGAATCTATAGCAGTAGGAAAACAAGGAAGTGGTCTTTATTTAAAACCATATAAAACTGGATGTGGATTATATCTGAAACCTTATTCAAAAAACTGTTAAAACAAATACCTCGAAAACCACTTACAAATTATGATTTAAGTAAATATATTAATCTACTTAAAATTCCCAACTTTCGAGGTATATTCATGAGAGATAAATTACCAAAAAAAATTAATAAAAATGAAAGTGGTATTGTAAATCTCGATAAGAAGAGTGGTGATGGAACTCATTGGACTGCATACATAAAAAAAGGGAAAAATATTTTATATTTTGATAGTTATGGCAATTTGCGACCATCCACCGAATTAACAAAATATTTTTTCAGCGATAAAAAGAAAAATATTGTGAAATATAACTACGACCATTATCAATCAATTAAAAAAACAAATTGTGGTGAGCTCTGTCTTAAATTTCTTTATAAAAATGGTTGAAAAACAATATTAATTCATTTTGTTAAAAATTTTTAAAGAGATATTTCGTACAGTTTTGTCATTACTGGTAATTCCCCCACGCTTTCTGTTAATATTCATCCTCCAATATATTTAGATGAAAATTTTGAATATTCCAATGGACTTGTAAATTTTGAAACTTTTAATGCTATTCCAAATAGTGATGAGACTAATAATCTTTTCATTTATGACTCAAATAAAGAAATAAGAATACCACCAGGTAGTTATGAAATAGATGATGTAAATAATTTTATTCAAAAATTTTTGGACAATCGTACTTTTCTTCATATTTATGCCAATAATAATACTTTACGAACACATATTAAAACAGATATTCCTATCTCGTTTCGTGATGGAACTATAGGAAAAATATTAGGTTTTAAAAATAAGGAATTAGAAGGTCTTAAGGAGTACATTTCAGATTTTCCAGCGGAAATTATTAAAGTAAACGCCATAAACATCGATTGTAATATTGCCGAAGGATCATATTTAAATGGAAAACCTGTTCATATAATACATCAATTTTTTCCTAGTGTAGCTCCTGGTTTTAAAATAATAGAATCACCACAAAATGTCCTTTACTTTCCTGTTACTGTATAGGTAATAGACAATATAAACATTAAAATAGTAGATCAAGATGGTGATCTCATCAATTTCAGAGGAAAAACGGTAACAGTAAGACTACATCTTAAAAAAATAGATGAATAATGGTTATTTTATATAATAAAAGATTCTCAAATTATAATTTTTCAAAAAAATTTTACTCTAAAAACATTAATAAGAAAGATACTAAACGACATTTAACTAGTAATAAATTAAACTCTCAAAGGTTAACACCTTCTTATAAAAAATTTCTGATAAGTTTAGGTTTCAAACTAAAATAAAATGGAATATTTAAATGTAAAAGAAAATATTCTTGTAGATGAATCAATATTAAGCTGGGAAATACTATCATTTGGACCTTTCAATCCTACAAAATTTGGATTAAATGATGAAATTAGAATTGCTCTACAACAAACAGGAAAATATCCTTTACCTTGCAAAAGTGAATTATATTTAGAATTTTAAGTTACCAAAGAAGATGATACTCCATTGGCTAATACGGTATTAATCAACAATGCTCCAGCATTCTTGTTTAAAGAATTACGTTATATTTTAAATGGTGTTACAATTGATTCAGTTCGGGATGTAGGAATTACTTCAACTCTTAAAGGATACATATCATTTAATCAAAACGAAATTGCTAAATTGGAAAATGCTGGATGGTATCCAAAAACGAAAAATTATAACCGATGAAAAAGGAAACGTTTCCGTATGCGTCCCATTAAAAATGTACTCGGGATTTTTTGAAGATTATAACAAAATAATTTTAAATTCACAACAAGAACTAATACTAATAAGAAGCAATGATGACACTAATGCTTTAGTAACCACAAGTGATGATGAAAAATCGAAAATTAAAATAACCAAACTTTGTTGGCGAGTTCCACATCTTACTGTGGCCATTACCCAAGAATTGGCACTAACGAAAATTATTGATAAAAACAATGATATTCTTCTTACTTTCCGAAGTTGGGAATTAATTGAATATCCAGAGTTATTAGAAAATACAAGACATAATTGGCCTGTCAAAACCTCCACAAAAATTGAAACACCAAGACATGTACTAATTGCTTTTCAAAAGGATAGACGTGGTAATTTAAAATCAGATATGAGTAAATTTGATCATTGTGACCTAAGGAATATAAATGTGTTTTTAAATTCAGAAAGATATCCTTACCAGGATCTTCAGCTTGATTTTAAAAATAATAAGTTTGCTACCCTGTATGAAATGTTTTCTGAATTTCGTCAAGTATATTATAACTTTCCAATAGAACCAATATTTAATCCCAAAGAATTTAAAGATAATGCACCTATTGCTTACATTAATTGCTCTCATCAGAGAGATTTATTACAATCCGGCCCAGTAATCATGAGAATTGAATTTGAGACAAAAGAAAAAATATCGGGAAAAACAGCTGCGTATTGTGTTATAATACATGATAAAGTATTTAGCTATAATCCATTAACAAAAATTGTTAAACAACTTTAACTTCTCCCACCACATCAAATATCATTACTAAAATGAAAATATATCGAATAAGATCAGTTGTTTCTATACCATAGTTTGTTGCACATCAAATGGAATGTACAAAATACAAAAAGAAAAAATAGAACTATTTTTTAAAAAAATTAAACATCTAAAAAATCTTATTGAAGACTATTCGAAAAAACAATTTGTAATAAAAAATTTAGTACTTTAAAAATTTGCTAAATATAAATGAGAATAGTTATGGATGTTCAAGGATTTAAGGATGAACACAACAAGTTTATTCCTAAAGAACTTGCAATGTTTGATGGACATAAAATGAGTCATTATATTTTTAAACCACCGTATCCACTACAAATGCTTCCACCAGAAACATACAAGCAAGCAGAATGGTTAATGAAATTTCATCACTGCATCAATTGGAATACAGGATATATTCCTCTTCATAATTTTTCATCTATAGTAAAAAACTTAACAGAAAAAGGAGAATTCATTTATATTAAAGGAGAAGAGAAAGCTAATTTTATTAGAAAATATTGTACTAAGCCAATAATTGAATTGGACGAACAACCTGTTTTAATTAAATCATCTCCTAAATGTTTTTATCATTCTCAATCACCTTCAATGTGTGCCCTTTCTAATGTATTCTTTATGTATAAAATTTTTTTTATGAATGAATAAATTAACAATGAATGTAATAATATTTTTTTATTTATCCACATCCCCACATTACTAACAGAAAATTATATTTTTCTATCTTTACATAGTCAAATATTTAAACATAACAGCCGTTACACAATAATAAAACAACTATAAAAATTTAAATATTTTATTTCATACTAACTTTAATTAACCAATAAATCAATACATAAATTTATTTCTTTATTGAGTCCAATTTTTTTAAGTTCATCAAAGAATTTTAACACATTTTTAGTCTTCAAAAATTCACTACACAATTCTGCTGCTTTTTTACAACAATTTGCATGATCAACATATTTTATATATAACAATAAATCTTGACCCTCACTTTCTTCTTCAACTAAACAAGATAAATATCTGGAACATGCTTCTTTCATAATGAACCCTTCATAAAGGTCCCTCACAAAATTTTCAATTTTAGACATTATCTTCACCACGCAATTTGATTAGTTCTTGTAATACAACAGGATCTCTAATATATTGGTTTAAATGACGAACTTCATGATGAAACCAACTTAACTTCACTAATTCACGTATAAACTGTCCAATATCTTTGTTTTGAAAATAACGTTCGCACAATTTCTCAGCCTCTATATGGTTTTTGAATATATCCAAATAATATTGAAACCAAGATGGACCACTATCAACTGCATAATGTTCGAACTCAAAAGCAGAACTTTTACATTTTTAATAAAATTTTTGAATTAATAAATTTAATTCACTTTCGTTAGAAGCAGAAGACATATTTCATTTTAGTATGTTTTAAGCTGGTAAAGTGTTGCTTTTATAATCAAAATTTAAAGAAGGGATACAAGGTCATGTTAATATGTATACGAAGTAACTCGAATGTATACCAAGTAACTCGAATGTATACGAGATAATTCGAATGAGAAAACAAAAGAAGAGGAGGATGAAAAGTGTTGATGATACGAGGTTTTTTAATAAGTATAATGAGAGATTTGAAAAGTATAATGAGAGAAGAAAAGAGGAGGAGGATGAAAAGTGTTGATGATTTACTCTTACTCCTCCTCCTCTTTCCTTCTCTCATATATCCACTACTAGGGTGTGTTGGTAAAAACTAGTCATCCGATAAACCTTGGACCCTAGGTAACTGAGCCACAAAGTTTCATAGAAATCGATGTGTCTAGTCCGTTGAGCCCGTCTTGTTAGATAAAGAAAGAGAAAGATGGCATAGGCAAACTTCTTTCTCTCTCACACCGGGAGCCACTTTATCTTTACTAGACCCGTATTGAGTGTAAAATCAGAAAGTGTCATAGTAAAAGGAGTTGTTACTAATAATCTTAGGTACGACGAAGACCTTGTCTTACTCTCTACCCATTAAGATGACCTATAGAAATTTCTGTTAGCAGTAACAGTACATAATTAAGTAAGAGGGTTAAAGTTAATTGTATAGAAAAAAATGGATAGCAGTTTCTATAAGTCTAAACATTGCTGCAAACGATTTTAAAATCGGTCAGTATGCGGCTGATATAATTACGTTTGATAGATATTTGAGCTGTTGTTTTAACAAATAATAAAACGATATTCGTAGTAGAATCGAACAGGTACGAAGTGCTTTGGTCAAAATGAGAAAAGTTTGACCAGTCATTGTCTTAAAAATACCACTATGTGTTCTCTTACTTCGTTGCTACGTATTTCTTATTCGATATTATGGATTAGAGGCTTGGGCACATACTGAAGCTTTATGTGGAAAGCTAGAAGCATCTGAGATGCAGAGGCGGATCTAGCCTCTCTCTGGGGGGGGGGGAAGGCGGTGATATCACAAAAGTACAGTATGGCAAGCGAAAGCAAGTTGTCGACGGGCAGGGAGACGCCAGCCTATTTCTAGTGTAAAAGGCAGGGTCGGGTTTATTTTTCTGAATTCGAAGCTTATGGGGGGGGGGCGATTTCAAGAAAAACCAAGTTGTCGATGGAGGGAGATGCCAGCAGCATACACATTCCTGGTATAAGGGGCAGAATCGGGTTTATTTTCTTGAACTCGAAGCTCTTAAGGAGGGCGATCGCCTCCACCGCCCCTCTTTTGATCCACGCCTGCAAAGATGCGGACCAATCACCGTATCCTAAAAATTGCTTGGGCGGCGAATTTAACAAATGGGGAAGTACTACTAAGTCTACATAAGTACTGCACACTGGAATACTTTGTTTATGTAAGGAACAAAACCAGATATCTGTTTGCCGCTATTAATCCAGGGCAAAACTGAGGGTAAGTATGGGCCTGGACATTGAAGAATAAAAACCTGTGACTGTGTAATGGGTTGATTTCACGAACGCATTTCAAGAAGGCTGCAAATTCAATTTAGATTACACTACTGATTATCAACGTTCTAGGAAGAACAGGGTGAAAAAGAAATAATAGTAAAAATTTAATTTTTCGTTAGATTTGTTTCCGTTTATTTATATGTGAAGATGGACACTGTGACTTGAAAGATCTAGGGTCCTCCTTCTACTGTTGAGTAGTTGGCGAACCACGCCGTCTCTTAGACAACTCAGAGTGTAGACGGTTCTAAATTGGGTAGATATCCTTCTTCCCTCTCTGCTAGTCCTAGGTTCTTAAGGTGTTCCTTCATATTGCAGTGCTCGGTTAGTTTGCATTTATTTAGATGTACATTCCTAGAAGTTCTTCTAGTTATAGAGCACGGTGGCTTATCCAAACAATTTTGCCTTATTTTGAGGATTTGTCTGGTAAGTGATCCAAGAATCGGGTGATGCAAAATTTTTAGAACTATGTGTATATTAAAACAGTATTGTTTAAAAAATTTACTGGCTAGTCAATCTTGCTCCATGATATGTAATTTTGTTTTGAATATATAATCTGGGTACCTAGAACATAACAAATGACACCATACTAGTTAAGAGGAGGCTTAGACTCTTCACAAGGAGACGGTTAGTGATTTTACTGACTCCTTAAAATAATGTCACAAAAGTCTTTCTTCCTGACGTTTTTACAAACAACTGTAGATAAACAAACATTTGAAAAAATTCTAGACGTTTAAGTATTGCTAAGCATTTTGTGTAATACTTTTTTCGGGGTGAAATTAATTTCAATTAAGTTGTAAATTTGATCCATTTTAAAATACGCCAAAGTCGATGTCGATGTCTAATATACTTTTTGCATAGTAATTACAGAAATAGGGACAAATAATTACCCGTGATCAGACTCAAGTACAACACCAGCCCAGGGCAGTAATATCGGCAATTTGGACTGCGATTATCATAATAACGTAATATCGCAGCCGATAGTAACACTAATAACAGAGTGAATGCGTGCAAGCTTGTGCATGCATTGATTCGCCGTTGTACGAGGCAAATAAACACGTGTGACTCTTCGAATGTGTCATTACTGAGCAGAAAAGTGCATATTACGATTTTTTTGCAAGTTTGCGATATATTTTTTTACCATATAAAATTTAGGCTTTAGAGGCAGTTTGAATTATTAATGATTTACTTAAAATACACATTTAATCTAGTTCAAAAATATTTATTTTTTGTAATTTTTTTTATCATAATAATGCCCTTCCAATTTCATAGCGTGTTGTTTTTTATTGATTAATGTTTTTTTTTATCATAAAATTATACTTCCAATAATGTACTGCATGTGTGAGGGAAATTTTTTTACAGTTATTATATTTAAATATATGTAGTCCTATTTCTCTTTAAATATTAAAAACCTTTAATAAACCGCTATAGTATTTGTTATCTTCGCATTTCTGCCCCTAGAAGTTGTGGGCCTTTGACGTTGGTGGGGTGGCTTAAGTAACTGTCCTCGGACAACTAAGGAACAGCTTACACATATTAGGAGCAACGGTGTGGAAAGGAGGGTCCTCTCTTCCATGCATAGTAGCACATTTGATACTGCGGGGTATGGGGTGGGGGACCTCTTTCGCGGAAGCTCGTCTGGTATATACCGTGTTTTGCAGGCCGGTGATCGTGGGGGAAGTGTCTACAGGACGTGGGGGCTTACCTTAAGTGAATGGGTGCCATTAAACTCACCCCCCCCCCAAGCCAACGTGGAACAGCATGTACCGAGGGCTTCGTGCTAAAGGGGATGCTTTATCTCTAACATGCAAACTTTAGATACCTGGGAACCTTGAGTTTCAATAATCCTTGCTCCTGCATGCGGGGATCTGCAGGAGTCGATCTTACTTTCCCTAACTACTTGTGGGACCAACCATGCAAGATGACGGACAACTCAGGAAAATCACTCGCCTCACTTAAGAACCAACCTCACAAGGAAAGAACGAGTGGGGAAAATGATAAAGAATCAAGGCAGTAGGAAGAGAGAAAAACTTTCCTCTCTACACCTCTTTGATGAAGCGGAAAATCCTCCGTATAAAAAAATAAGAAGAAGGAAAGGGACAAAAGAAGAAGAAAAACTCACCTCCACTACCTGAATTGGGAAAGCCGGGAGGCAGAGACGATCCTCTGAGGCGAGGATTAAGTGGAGCAGGAGTAAAGTGGTGCCTACGCTATTTCAATAAAGGGCACTAGCACCAGGGGAAGCCAAGAAGAAGGCGGCAGAACATAAAGCTATCAGAGACTAAAACGTAAGCGAGAGGAAACAGGTGCAATTCCACCTCAAGAAGATAAGTCAAAGCCACTGTCATTTCCTACACTGATAAGAGCTATGCAGCAGCTCTGAAATCAATCAAGATTGCTATCCTCCGTAAAACGTTCCCTGAGGCTACTTTCAGCGTGAACAAGCAGACCCTATTGGAGGAGGCATTTGTGGAAGAGATGTACGAAGGATAAGAACATAAACTCCAGTTCAGAGATATCCATTTCCGTCCGGATATGATCCCGATTGACTGTGAAACACCACAGTTGGCTGGAAGAGAGTAGAACTGAGGATCTGCGAGGGAGATGACATCCCAAAAGCTCACACAGTGACAATCTTCCTTCCTAAAAGCCAAGGAACAACGGCAGCAAAGCTTCTTCAGCTAATAGAAGCTCAAAACGATGGAATAAAAACATCACAATGGAAAGTCATTAACCAAAGGATGAAGGTAAAGGCCAAATACTGAGGGCAGGAATCGACGATTTATCCTGCCAGAAAATCAAAGACAATGGGCACCCCATCCACTATCAGTTTGGGAAACTCCCCGTGCAGGGACAAGAAGAGAACGGGGAAGTGACTCCTAAAACTTTTAAAGACGACGTGTGGCAAACGTGGGGAGTCTCCACATCTCCGACCTTCCTCTCGGAGGACCATCATCTGACGAAATGACAACGGAGGTCGAAGAAACCGAAGGAGAATATGATAGGGGGGCATCACCCTCGTAGGAGCGGATGACACTCTCTCCCAATAATAGGAAAATGGTAGATATCAACATCGCACAAGTGAATGTTCACCATGCTAAGGGCGCCTCAGCTGTAATTTCTAGGACGTTCGCCAAAAACCGACTGGAGATTCCGCTGATCCAGGAATCTTGAGTCAACAGAAACCAGGTAAAAGCACTATACTGTAAGGATGTTAAGGTAAAATATTATGTCAGTAATGACACACCAAGAACATGTATCATGAGTAGTGAACATAACCCGATCCTCACCATCCCCTCACTCCTCGACCTTGACCTTGACCTTGCCCCACCCCTCTTCGGCCCCGCCCACATCTGATTGACCTTGAAAGTGCGCGTGTGCTTTGTCCTTGGCCTTGAACTTACGTTCAAGGCTGTGTGTGAGACCTTGATCTTGTTTGAGGCGACCTTGATTTTGTTGGGGGTCATCTTGAGTGTGTGACCTTGAAGTATTTATTTGTGCAATGAAATAGTGTGGGATGATCTTGAAATGATTTTGACCTTGCAAATTGTTCTATAAAATTGTGTGAGTCTATTTACATTCATTCAGTGTGAAATGTCAGATACGGAACTATCTAAAGAAAAAATTATAGAGCAAGTCGGCAGAGTAATTTGTTTATATCAGAGTAATTTAAAAAGTTTGTGTGATTTTGAAGAAAAGGATCTAGCATTTTTTCCTCTCGAATATTTAAAAGCTTACGTTGATACGCTGAGACAAGGAACTAGAGTTAAGCTTACCCTGTTACCTTCACTATGAACAAATATATCGTCATTATATAGATGGGCCACCACCAGCAATAAAAAAGTGACGTGAATGTAAAAATAAGTGAATAATATGAATAGTGCTTTGCAAGAGACAGTAAAAAAATTGGGCGATTAGTTCACTGAAACGGCTGGTAATTATTTCAATCATGCAATGAAAAGTCGAGCAGAATGGGCGCCGCGCTATTGTGATTTGGCTTTTTAATATGAAAAGGCTGCGAATGCATGTCGTAAATATTGCAGCAAAACATTAAATTTACAAGACTTTGTCCATGAAATAAAGTTGGGGTTTAGTGACTATTTGGAAAAACGGATTAGTTTCATTGCAGATCCGGTTGTGTTAAGTGAAATTAGAGTATAGGAATTAAGTTTAACGTAGTAGTAGTAGTTAATATGGAAAGTTTAGTGCGAAAAATGTACAAAGAATTTTTAATTTCTGCAGCCTGTTCGGAATTTTACGCATTTGAAATGCAAGATTCGGAGGATCAGAATTTTAGTGTATTTTTTAAGTATATGGATCATGCTGAAGTGTGTATTTTAGCGAGTATAGTTTGTAAGAATTTTCTAAGAAATAAGAACGAACAAATATTATTGAACACATTAAGAAATTTAGGTTTAGTTGATAATGTTACACGTATAGAAGAACGGCAGAAAAAAGTCAATCAATAAAGTACTAAAAATGTAGTTATTTGTTTCATTATATTTTGTCCTTGAAGTTATCCTTATACCAATTTAAATGTGTGACGTCATTTGATCTTGAATACTCCTCCCACTATTTCTGTCATTAAGCTACCCCCACCATTGTTACAATTCGACCTTGAAAACTCGTTATAAAAGTTAGTGGGAAAAGAAGTGACTTCAAACAGTCGCAGATATCAGTGGTATAAACATCAAATATTGTGTTCGTGTAGTGTTCTGAAAGTGCTTTTATATTCAAGGTAATTTTTGGATTTATATACCATTTTTTCAATAATGAGTATTGCAAAAGAAACTGTAGATGAAATTAATGAAATGTTCAGCAAAGATTTCGAGGTTTTAGAGAGAAAAAAGGTTACCGAAATGATTGTGGGCAAATTGTATAAAATTGTAAAGATGGTTTCAATGACTACACGATTTGGTAAAACTCTTCTAGTGGCTTTACACGATGATGGTGATAATAGCACATTCGAGACTTTTTTGCCAAAATGTGTGGCCGAAACACTGCCTGACGATATTGTAGATATTATGAGTAAAATTAAAGGGACATACACTCTAACTTATTTGGGGCAGGGCACTAGAGTTTTTGGAAACAATAATCGAACATTATTACATTTTGGCTCATTGGAGTAAATTGTATGTAAATTGTTTGAAAAAAAGGATGTAATTAAATTTAAAATATAGTTGCACATGTCAGAATACTTACGCGTGTTCATTATTTCTGTTAAAGATGTCTGCTGATGCGACGACGACCGTCAACGAATGTGTAGATAGATACATATTTTGGTTGGGAAGAGAATTAAGAAATATGGCTCACGATATGTTAGATAGCGTAAATGATTGGCCGCATATTGATGCAACCAAAGATCAATATAAGAACGAGATCAGGGATGCAATCAATTTTATGGCTGGGGCACACTTGTGCGACAAATTTTTATATGGTTCCATAGACATGGATACATTTTGTACTGAAATGGTTGAAGAAGAATTAAAAGAATACCTCGTCAATATTCCACATTTACCTGGTGAGCTTGCTGCAAAATATGAATTGGGTTCTGCAACAGCAACAGCCCAAGACGTTGTCGATCGAAATAGTGTCAGATGGGATAGAATTTTGAGCGACGAAAATGAAGACATGGAAAATTATTTTTTTATAATTTTTGTATTTGTGCAATTAAATAACTGTAAATAAATATCTGTTACAATCACAGTTTTGTATTATTTCTTTTATAAACATACCAACCCAGTAGATCATAGTCAATGTTTCTTTTTCTCAACTGAAATATTTAATATAAGTAGGGCAATTAAAAATAAAATAGTTTAGTAAAGATTGAAAATGAGTCGTGGAAACAACACAATTGATAAATTTGGTGGTCAGAAATGTAATGAAAAATATCATATATTATCTGGGCCACAAGGGATTGGTTTTAAATTTACAGCGGATGGGCAGTATGATATGGGTGGAAAAATCATAACCAACTTAGGCGAACCTAAAGATGATGACGATGCTGTGACAAAACACTTTGTTAATAGAAAGTTTTACAATTTTGCAGTTGTAATATGTGACATATTTATCAAGGATGTTCTCCCCATGATATACCAAAATAATAGTGAGCTTAAAACAAAAATTGAAGTTATTCATAAAATACTCTATCATCAGCCTTTAAATGACTCATTAAGCACACTGTCGTACGGCTCGACTTCAAAAAAATCTAAACAAGGGAAAGCAGGTTAAAGAATAGGAGAACGCACTCCGAGTGGCATAGCCTTGAAGATAACGTCGGAGTCGTCGGTGAATTGGACCTTCCCTCCAAGAATATTGAAATGTTATTTATGTGTATGATGTTTTGTTGTCATTGTTTTTAATGATGAAGATTGAAATAAAAAACTTTGTTTTACAATATATTGTTTGTTTGTTTTACATTTTAAATTAAAATTATAGTCATACAATATGTTATTTAAACAATATTAGCTTTATCTATCCAAGAGTTGAAGTGGTTGGGAAATCCTAGCCATTTGACAAATAATGGATCGGTGTGATTTTTCTTGCGTTGTCTAAGGACCTTTTCTACTAGATAAACGCCAGGACTGATTGTTTTTTGTAGTTCTGACTCGTAAAAACACCCTCTTATAGGCTGACCTTCTAACGATTCCAACAAGTATGTAGGTGGATTTGTAACGTTAACTTGTACAACCTTAAACAATTCAGTTGACCAAGAGGGCGTAGATCCTTTCTCGAATAAGCTTTTGTACTTGCTAAAACGCACAATGTCATCCATGGAAAACTTAAATTTTTTAGGTACAATTTTTAAATAAGCGTATGCTTTAATGTGTGTTTCTTCTTGCACATCTGCAAGTCCAATGGTGCGATGTTTCGAATGGTTATAGGTTTTTGTTACTGCCGATAATATATGTATCCATTTGTAAGATCCTCTTGTCGAGAATTGTTTATATAAATTGTTTTTTAAAGTCCTTATGACTCGCTCAACAATTGCAGCTTTCTTTGTGCTGTAAGTGGAAGAATGATTTATAAAGGGTGTTTTTTATAGAGGTATAGAACTTTAAGTTGGCAACACTTTTTTAACTGGCGGCCATTTTGTCAGCTGTCAAGTGATTTATATTTAGTTTGGTTTGGCATTTCAACATGAATACACTGACGCCTGAACAACGCTTCCAAATTGTGCAAATTTATTTTGAAAATCATGGTTCTGTTCGAAATACGTATCGCGCACTACGTCCATTTTACGGTCAACATAATCGTCCATCAGAGCAATTAATTCGATTAACTATGGAACGTTTTCGCACCACGTTTACTCTAAATGATAATACGCATCCACAGAGACGTACAGAAGAAGTCATTGCTGCTCTAGAGCGTAGCGTAAAGGAAGACCCGAATCAGTCTATCCGCCATCGTGCACAGGAATTTGATATGTGTTCATTCACTTTATGGAAGATTTTGCGGAAAGATCTTGGTTTGCGTGCTTACAAAATCCAACTCGTGCAAGAACTGAAGCCACACGATCACCTAGCAAGGCGTAGATTCGGTGAATGGGCCCAAAACAAGATTGCCGTTGATCCCGATTTTCATAATTTTGTTTAGCGATGAAGCTCACTTTTGTTTGAATGGATACGTCAATAAACAAAACTGCCGTATTTGGAGTGATGATAATCCTCAAGTGTATGTTGAGACACCGTTACATCCAGAAAAACTGACTGTTTGGTGTGCTTTATGGGCTGGTGGAATCATTGGTCCGTACTTCTTTAAAAACGATGCTGGTCAGAACGTTACAGTCAATGGTGACCGCTACAGAGCCATGATTACTGACTTTTTCGTTCATCAATTGAACAATCATGATGTGCAGGAGCTGTGGTTTCAACAAGACGGCGCAACATGTCACACAGCTCGTGCCACAATTGATTTGTTGAAGGAAACGTTTGGTAACCGCATAGTTTTACGTTTCGGACCCGTGAATTGGCCTCCAAGATCGTACGACTTAACGCCGCTAGACTATTTTCTGTGGGGATATGTGAAGTCGCTAGTCTACGCCGATAAGCCCGAAACGATTGATCACTCGGAGGACAACATTCGCCGCGTTATTGCCGATATACGGCCACAAATGTTGGAAAAAGTCACCCAAAATTGGACCTCCAGATTAGACTACGTCCGAGCCAGCCGTGGCGGTCATATGCCAGAAGTCATATTTAAATTATAATGCCAGAAGTTTATCTTTCGAATAAAGTAAATTTCATGTCAATTTAAAAAATTCATCTTTGTTTTATTCCATTTAAAATTTCTATACCTCTATAAAAAACACCCTTTATTATATTTTTTCATCAGGGCTTGAAAGTTTGTATTATAGAACTCCTTTCCTTGATCACTTTGCAGATTTGTTGGTGTATATGATGCCTGTTCAATGATGCTTTTCATCACATTAGTAACTTCTATACCAGTTTTGTTTTTTATTGCTTTGGTATGGATAAATTTAGAGTAACAATTTATACAGACCAAAATATAACGATAACCATCGTTTTCATCAGCATACTGTTGCATTTCAGCCAAATCAATTTGCCACAAATCTCTATATCCTTTTATTATCGTGCATCATCTTACAAAATTTTTTCTAGCCGTTCTATGTAGTTCATTAACAATTTTGATTTTTTCTAGACTCGGCTCCATATTATTAGTAATATTAAGGGTTTCAGATCGAAGGAAGAGCTGAATAATATCATTAAATATTGAGCTTAATATATAATATCTTCTTCTCGTAATTCCTCTATGATTGACATAATTTCATTTTCGTGTGCAGTATGACCGGCTGTTTTGGAACTACACAACAAACATAAACGATCCACCAACTATTTAGCTTTGTTTCAGTAGACATATTGAAATGTTTTCGAAGATAATTTCTTTTTGTGGGTAACTGTATTTTTTCCGAGAGATTTTTTCTTGTAATAGTATCGCCTAATTTTGTGTCCATTATCAGAGGTTTAATAATTCGTAAATATTTGTTCCATCTGGTCTCCCGTAAACCATCTCTTTTTTTAAAATTGTTGTAGAGATTCCAAAATTTCCTTGTACTTTGAAAGTACATTATCACTTAATTGTTGTTCCTTGCCTACAATTGGGGGTGTTTTAAGAAATAACAAATCATAAAGTGCCGGTGATCCACCATATTCTGCAATATTTTTCCCTTTTTTGTATAAGACAATATTTCCATTTCGAAAACGCACCTCTAAATTACCAATAAAATTTTTGTTATAGTCTATTTCGATGGTTTTGAACGTAATCCTTTCAGGTGTGCGTTTAAAGTATCGGAAGTTGTGGTGTCAGCAGATGCGAGAGATGTATTAGTTGATGTCGAGGGTGTATCAAACACCGATTGGCTAATATCTTCTTTTGAAATGCGATGCTGCTGCTGCTGCTGAATAGGTGTGGAGGTTTGAAAGGAATGTGTAGGTTGGGGAAAATCTGTTATTTGAGTCGACTGCACTGATGTACTGGGACTATGTGACTTTGTAGCTGGATAATGTTGTTGCTGTTGTTGTTGTTGTTGTTGTTGTTGTTGTTGTTGTTGTTGTTGCTGCTGACGTTGCTTGATCACATCAGATATAGTTGTCAACGGCTTAGAAATGGGTTTATAAAACTTTTCCAATTCCACAACATGAAATTCTTTAGCCGCTTTAATTTGTTTAAATTTTTTTTTTGACGGCATTAGTAGCTTCCACTAGTTTACGTTTTAAGTTGATCGCATTATTCATGATGTTAACAAAGGACGTTTCAACAATCAAATGAGTGTTTTCTCTTATTATTACAGTAATATATAGCTATCAAATCCTTTGCGGTATCTTCCCGATTTCACATCACTGTCTTTATCAATTACTAAAAATCCATACTTATTATCCCAACATTCTGAGCACATTTCTTGAAATTGAGTAAAATTTAGATCCGGTGAAACGTGGTCGGAAAATATGTGTTTCATATTCAACTCATCGTGTTTAAACATAATAATAAAATTGGCATTGTCTCGCACAAGCTGTTTAGGCACTCGCGAATATGTTTGCGCTAGGTAAAAGGAGTCGATATTTTTATGACGTCCCATGCTAAAGTACGATCTTATAACATCTTGTTTTTCACATATAACATCATCAAAGATAAATATAGAGTTTGGTTTTGCATCGGACGGTTCCACAATATTACTGGAATCACTAAAGGCATAGTAGCCTAAACCTTTGATGGGTGCTAAAATTTTCCTTAAATACTCATATTTCGGTTGATACAGAGATTTCGAGTAAATATAGACATTTTCGAAACGTATCCCAAGGGTGTGTGTAAGTAGCAAAATCATGACATTAGTTTTTCCACAATTGGATGGACCAATTAACAGGCCGCGAATAAAAGAAGGAAGTAGAGGACCGTGTCTCTTCATTATCTTCTTTTCAAATCCAAGTCCGACTTTTTCATCGAGATTGTCAATAGGAAGTTTTTGTTTAAGATCGATAACGCGCATCTTAGGAAAATTTGATATTTTATAGGCAATTTTTCACAAAAACTGTCATTCAGATGCCGAGCGTCAAACGAAGTGGACGGTCTCACGTTTCCAATAAAACTGGACACGGTATTGTGAATTCGTTAATAAATAAATTACCATTCGAGGTACATATTCCCGGTAATCAATATTGCGGACCCGGAACAAAAGTAATAAAACGTGTAACAAGAGGTGATCCAGGCATTAATCCTTTGGATGCCACATGAAAAAAACACGATTTAGCCTATTTACATAATAAAGACAACATAAGTGCGAGACATCGAGCGGATTACGAGCTCGAACAAAGTGCTTGGAATAGAGTAAAATCGAAAAATTCCAGTTTAGGTGAAAAAACAGCAGCTTGGTTCGTTACAAACATTATGGAAGGAAAACAACGTTTTGGTATGGGTGTACCATCATCATTATCAACAAAGAAACATCTAGTAAAGGCACACGTCGTACAGAAAGGAAAGGTGTTAATAAAAATCGACATGTTCGGAAAGTCAGTTTCGGAACAGCTATTCCACAAGCAGTTTGAAAGGAATTATTTAAAGCCGGAAGGAAAAATGTGTTGGAAAAAAATGTCATGAATGCATCTAAAATAGATCTGTCGGCAGCACATAGATCGGTAAAAGCGGCAGGTGGCAAAAGGAAGGTTCGTACACCGAGAATAATACCGATTCCTAAAACTGGTGGAATATTACCATTAATACCAATTTTTGCCGGGTTATCAGCTTTGGGTTCATTAGCCGGTGGGGCAGCGGGAATTGTGCGCGCCAAAAAAAGCTGTGAAAAAAAGCAGCGAAGATAAAACCGGTGCCGGCCTGTATTTAAAATCGAAAGGAAATGGTTTGTTTCTAAAGCCATATCGTAAAGGTATGGGATTATTTTTAAATCGTAGACCAAAAAACTAATTGAATCCCTACCTCGAAGACCACTATCTAACATCGATATTGAAAAATATGCCAAAAAGAAAAGAATAGGACACTTTCGAGGCGTTTATATGAGGGATTCATTACCTAGACAAGGTCCTCGACGTTACGAAGCAGCAATAATGAATTTGGATAGTACGCGTGGTGCAGGGACTCATTGGGTAGCTTATAGAAAAAATAATTCTAAAGTAACATATTATGACAGCTTCGGCGATTTATCCCCACCGATCGAATTGGTACGATATCTACAAACGGCATCGGAACTATAAAAAATATTTACTATACATACGATCGTTAACAGGATTTTGGAACAGTCTGGTGTGGACATTTGTGCTTAAAGTTTCTTGTCGAATCATCAGCGTAAAAATGTCATCATCGTCACCATTACCACCGCAAATGGATCGCAATAACTATACTAAAATGTTGCAATCACTGAAATCATTTCATCTAGCCGGTGGATTAAGGAAAATGACCGTGAAACAGTTAGAAAATATGCCCAAGGAAGTAATGATTGCATTAGCCCCAAATGAAATTCCATTCGTTTGGGATAAGTTGCCCGAGCACCTCAAAAGCGATATCGATATATTAAAATATCAGTGCGGTTGCAAACGTTATTTCAGCAGCAATTTAAACGAGGTTACGGCTGATGAGGATTTTACGGCTAGAAAAATATTTTGTTGTTATTTCAAAATCAGCGATGTGCGCATAAAAGCAGAAAATAGCATAAAAACATCACTATCTAATGCAGTGAGAAAAGGTGTGAAGATGAATCTTTTTAAATGTTGCCGCTAAGATTTAAACCGAGATGTGTGATGTTTTAATGGTTAGTCATGTCTTATACGTTCACACTAACAGGACATTCGAGAGTCTTAAATGCCGATTTTTATCCACCAATCGAATTAAATAGAGAAAATAAATATGGTCTGGCATTGCTGGGATTTTACACATACAATTCAATTTTTAATGTGGACGAAAGCAACAATAAGTTTGCCTACATGAAGGAGGGTTACACCACCGAGCCGATACAATCGCAGATTTCACCTGGGGCCTATGAAATAGATGAGATAGGTAAAGCTATGTCGGAGGCTTTGAGGATTTCATCTGAAGAAAAGAACGATGGAATCTTTTACTTGGTCGCTAATAATAATACGCTGAAATATGAACTGAAATCCCAATATACTATAGATTTCCGGGGAGAGGCGAGTATCGATAAAATGTTAGAATTTAATCATACAGTGTTAAAAAGAGACAAAAAGCACGAATCAACCGAGATGGTGGAAATAATGAAAGTACACTTCATACGCGTAGATTGTAATATAATTTCCGGAGCATATATGAATTCTGTGGAAGGTCATACCTTGTTCGAATTCGATATCGACGTGGAGCCCGGTTACAAAATCAGTAAAGAACCACAAAATAATATTTATATGGCGTTAATGCCGACAGGACGTCAGTTTATCGACAACATTACTCTTCGCATCTTGGACGATAGCGGTGATCTAATCAATTTTCAAGGCGAGAAAATAATCGTGAAATTGGAACTGAAGAAACTTTCATAGAAATGGGTTTTTGCTTCAATCGTCAATTGTGTATGCTGTCGACTAAGATGGGGGAACCGCCGAAACATAATAAAAGTAAAAGAAGAGTTAATGTCAAGGTTAGTCGTCGTCCAGACGTTAGATCACAAACATCTCAACAGTTATCTGCCGAAGACTATAAATTTTTAAAATCAATCGGTCTTAAAGTGCGAAAATGATTTCCACCACCAGCGATAAAATAGAGGTTTTCTCCGAGCCCATTTTGGACAATTCCATTATTAGTCTAGAAGAGCATACGTATAAACCATACGGATCTCCATCATTCAACAATTCGGATGAAATCTGTATCCCCATTAATTTTCAAGATATTATACTGGATATCGCCGAAAGTTACATATAGATCGAAGGAAAATTTAAACCCATAGACGCAACGAAAAGATGTTTTTTATCAAATAATGCCCTCGCATTTTTGTTCGATGAAATTCGCTACGAGATGGGAGGTGAGCAGGTCGCCGAGGTTCGTAAACCTGGAGTTACGACGACATTAAAAACCATGGTTTCGTTCGGAAGTTTGCAACAAAGATCTCTCATGACGTGCGGATGGGGTCTCGACGAAGCAAACCAAGATATCGTAGACACGGCAAGTAACGTATTCTCCGGGAAATTACCCTTAAAATATCTTATGGGATTCGCCGAAGATTACACAAAAGGCGCTTTCAACGTAAAACAAGAGCTTATTATGATTATAGCTCGCACTTTTACCAATTGCTACGTCGGCGAAATAGAGGCAGAAATTAGTATCGACAAAATCGAATGGAAAATTCGTCACATCATTCCAGACGACAAGCAAAAATTGAAAATACTGTTTCGCATTAATAAAGGAGGAAACAATGCCAGTATTCAAATGGCATATCGTAAATGGGATCTGTACGAATTACCAGTTTTAAGACAAACATCTTCCGACGTGTGGGCCTTGAGAACGAGTACAAGTCTGGAAAGACCGCGCTATATAATCGTCGGGTTTCAAGACAGCAATAATTGCGACAAGAAAGAAAAAAAAGCCACCCAGTTTACCCACGCCGACGTATGCGACATTAGACTGTATCTGAATTCAACCGTTTATCCCTACGAAAGATGGAATTTAGATTTCGCCAAAAAACTGTACGCAGCAGCCTATTACAATTACGAAAACTTCCAAAGCAGCTACTACGGGCGCGAGATAAACGATCCGATGATAACGTTCGCGGAATATATGAAAAACCCCGTTTTTATTATCAATTGCAATCATCAACCAGAGGCGATTAACTCATCGACAGTGGATGTGAAATTGGAGTTCCAAACGAGAAAGAATAAATTCACCAAAGACACTAAAGTGTACGCATTAGTTATTCACGACTCATTTTATAGTTATAATGTATTAAACGGTTCGGTGACCAATAAATCTATATTTTAATGTATCGATTATATGTAACACAAAATAATTTTAAAATATGGTACTTGAATCAATAAATTTGTAATGAGTGAAGTAGTAGTTTTATATTTATTTGAAACCCAACCAAAAAAAAGCGGTCGGAAAAGCTCGCTTCTTAAGAAAGGAGTATGGTAGATAATGGGGGTTTATTTAGTGGAAAAAAGAACTTAGATAACGCAAGAAAAATTTTTTAAGGCAAAATATGAACACAAGGATTTAGAAAATTTGTAGGAAAGTAAAGGTTAGGAATAGGGAAAAAAGTTATGGGAAAAAAATATAGAGGAAATCCAGTACTATAAGCAAGCCTTTTTCCCGATAGTAAAAACGTAAAAAAATTTTTTCAAAAAAGATTGAAAAATGGTGAATGCGCACCAAAGTTGAAGATTTAGAGCAAAACAATATTAGGAAATTAGAAAGAGGATTTTTTTCTACATATGGCAGTATTTTTAAAAATTCGGAAAGATGAAATTTGAAGAAAAGGGTTATAGTAAGTTAGTAATTTGGAGTTTTTAAAGCTCGGGAACCGTTCAAGATAGAAAAAAAAATAAAAACACTTTAATAACCCAAAATTTTGAGGAGAATGCAATGGAGCAAAATTTTTTTTTTTTTTTCGAAAATGGTGAATACGCGCTAAAGTTAAAGATTTAGAGAAAAACGGTATTAGGAAATTAAAGAGAATTTTTTTTACATATTGTAGTATTTTTGAAAATTTGAAAAAATGAAATTTGAAAAAAAGGGTTATAGAAAGTTAGTAATTTGAATTCTTTAAAGCGCTGTAGCTCGGGAACCGTTCAAGATAGAGAAAAAATAAAAGCACTTTAATTACCTAGAATTTTGAGGAGAATACAATGGTGATTTTTTTGAAAAATTTGAAAATAAAGAAAATATGAACCAAAAAATTCCAAAAATCAATAGAAAGGAAGTTTGACCGCCGGACGGGGTTAACGGGAAGTTGTAGGGGGCGGTTTTTTTATAAGTGCCCCCACCTCCCCCAACCACTTGCCGAGGAGGGTGGAAAAATCGATTTTTGATGGTTTCAGAGCGATTGCGCGGCTCCTTCACCATTTTCGCAATTTTTAAAATATCGATTTTTAATTTGCGGTGACAGAAGTTCGGAATTTTTTTTTTGGATTCTAGAGAAAATTCCCCACAATATATGTATTTTCCAATTTTTTATCATTAACGGTTACGACGCCAGAGCCCACCCAAAATGAGACAATTTTTTTTTTTATATTAGCGAATCGGGAAAAATAGTGTGATATACTTCAACTCTTCCTTATTACGATTCCGTCAAAACATTTTCAAAATTTTCCTTACCTTGCCTGAAAATAATTAAAATATATGCATAATTTGCATTTTTTGTAAATATGTAGCAAAGTAATGGTCAGAAATATCAAAAAAATTTATTTGAAAAAAATGTAGAGGAAGTTTAGTACTATATGCTAGAAAAGCAGAGGGGGTTAGTTTGTGTCTATAACAGAAAAACGGTGAGTTATAAAATCATATTTTTCTCAAGCATATATATATATATATATATATATATATATATATATATATATATATATATATATATATATATATATATATATATATATATATACATACTGCATATATGCACACCACCTTACCCCCTCCAAATTTTTGAATGTATATAGAGGCCGGTATTAGAATTATTTCATCATTACACATTCGACCGTCAAGATGGAAGATACACCGAAGAAGATTATTGGCATTGTCAGGCCATTCGTGCCCGGCAAGTTATGTAAGTGTGAGGAGTGCGGGGGTGCAAAGACTCGAAACTCCGTTGCCGCAGCCAGAGTCGGACTCGACGGAAGATGCGGTGCTGGAAATTCCAGCATCACCGACACACGACGATCCGCAGGGCACCTGCGATACGTCAAGCTGGTGGTCGACCAGCGAGTATGGGGCACCATAAGCCCCACACTCTCCCTGGCCCTTTTTAAGGGCACACAACAACGGTCCTTTTCAGGACCACAAAATACTTTGATCGTAGTTTTAGCTCATATTAGTACTTTGTTACTAATATTGTATGTATAGAATATACAATATTAGATACAAAGTATTAAAAGTTTAGGTGCTGGTGGAACCCAGCAAAATCGTTCGTTCGTATTTGAGACCACAAACAACTTTGGTCTCAATACGTAATACGACATTTGTTTTCACCCCCCACCACTAATTTGTCTCTATATATACAACCACCAATACTTATTACAATCATTTCAATTCAACATGTCTGCGAGTGAACAGCAACCTATCCAATGCCCTGTGGTAGATTCTACCACAGACGATTGTCTTGAGTGGGAGTTGGATGATCCCAGATGGGAAGAAGTCTGGCGGTTCATCGTCGAATACACTGAGGACAGCACCGCCACCACCGCCGTTGATGATGACGAGCCGTGCGACTCTACAACACAATAAAGATTCGCATGTTTTTGCAACAAAACGGTCCTTTTCAGTACCACAAAATACTTTGATCGTAGTTTTAGTTGGTTATAATACTTTTTTTTTTCATAAAAACATACAATATTGAGATGCAAAGTATTAGAAGTTCTGGCGTCAGAACCTTAACTTCTTAAATCGAACCATGTTTTAGCATACTTGTAAATATTATTAAAAAATATTTACAACTATTGCTATTGCGTAGTTTTAGTGGATTGTTCACTCTTTTTTATTACCTAATATTATGTGAGAAAAGTCCTATATGAAATAACACACAAAAAATATATTTTCAAGTCATTTTTATTGTATATATATATATATATATATATATATATATATATATATATATATATATATATATATATATATATATATATATATATATATATATATATATATATACAAACTTAATACTATAAATTAAAAGTTAATACCTACAACTACCTAACACCTACTACAAAATCTATTAAAGTCCGCTAATTGTCTTTTATATCGCACACGTTCCATCTTTTTAATTATAATTGTCTTTCCAGTTCTAAAATGTCACTCTCACATGCACTTACTTTTTTCACTAAGTTTTTTTGTCATTCGATAAATGTCCGACAGTTTGCTCTTCTGCGAGTTGGTGAAGTCTTCAACCAATAACTCCGGTTGAGATGTCTTGGAACATATTAAAGAGCAAGAAGCGGTTTCGTTTGGTGAAGACGATGACGAAGCAGCGGAAACTTCATCGCCTTCAAAGCACTGCTTAAACCGCTTCTTCATAGGTTTCCGGGATCCCAATATCGGTGACAGTGGCGCTGGGGAAGACTTTACCTCCGACACTACTTCCTGTTCTACACTGGCCGGTGTTGGTAGCGTTGGTCCATCGGGGCCTTCGATTATTTCCACTTCTACGGACAACGGCTCTTGCGGCGATGTTTTCAGGAAGTCAGGTAATGGAACAGGGATGGAGGGACGCTTAAAGTTAAACTTCTTCTTTCCTTGCCCCACACCTTTAATCGCCGAATAAAAGGTTTTTTTTTCGGCGATTTTCGACTTCCGCATAGTTAAAAGCTTCTTTAACTTGGAAGCTTTCGGAGAAGATTCCCTGTTAGGCCGCGATGCTTTTCGCACAACCACATCACTAATGACGTTGATCTTCGGCTCCTTCTCCTCTGTCCAACATTCAAGGAATTGCGCAGCCGACTGCACCAACTCTTCGTCTCGACCATCATTCAGGGCTTTGTCTTCGGCATCCTCTTGCTCCCTGCTGTTCCAATTTTCGAAAACCCCCGGACTCAACACTTCCAAGCCACTGATGTTTTCCAACATGCCTTGTTGGGATCCGCAGCTCACGTCAAGAGCATCCAAAAGAGACCTTACACTTGATGACATCTTCGATACAACAACTCTCACTATATCTTTAACTTACTACTGCACTGTTTGGTGTTCTGACGAACTGTGAGGAGCTCGAGCCATCAAGTCTGCTTTTATGCCCATTTCCCACACTACACCACCTTTATTCCTTTGTTCGATGCATTAAGTATAATATTTAAACTTGTCTGATGCAAGGCCAAGACCAAGGCCGACGTAACCGGCAATACCAGGGTAGTTTTCAAGGTTGTAATTTTCATGGATTTTTTTTTGGTCCTGTCAAGTTTATTTTAAAAAGTAACACATAAATAGAGTACAGCGATTGAAAAGTACAACATATTCAAACATCATGTTGCCAACTGATGAACAACCTAGTGAAGCAGCCAAAATATACAGTCATATACCAAAAGCTTTTTATTTAACTTGTCATCATTGTAAAGAACTAGGTATCTGCTGGCGGAATGATCTTATGTACGACTTCAACTACATTGACCTTTTCAGGGTTAAATTTGTACAATGCGGCTTTTGTGGACTAGTTTACTACCAGTTCAAGGACATTAATGAACGTGCCATCCAGAGAAGAAATTGGGTCATAGAAGAAGCTTACCTGTACAGAAGAAATTAACATGTATTTTATTTCTTTATTTTTTATTTTTTTTGTTTGTTATATTTTTTAATTTTTTTAATAATAAAAAGTAAAGTCAATCTTTTGTTATATTTTAATTTTTTTTCCAATAAAACAAAAGTAAAATGAATCTGTATGTGTATTTATTAAACATCACCTAAAATACATTTTGCAATCCATATTTTTCTGCAGAGTCCGTTTATTAATGAAATAGAACCGTATATTAGGGTGAAATGTAATGGTTTCAAATCAGTCTCAGATAACAATGTCAGAACTAAACACTATTGATAAGTTCGGTCGCAAAAGAAAATTTAAGGATTTTAACTTTATGCGAGGTCCTTCAGGAATAGGTTTTAAACTTACACCTAATGGAGATTACGACATGGGAAGCAAAAGATTGTGCTATTTAGCAGAACCTCTTGAAGGAGACGATGCGACCACACGAAATTATGTTGATAATAACCTTGCTCAGTGTGTGCAAGATACGCAGAAAGCTTTACATGACTCAACAATTGTTATTAAAGGTATATTCAAAAACCAACTTGAAGGTTACGTACGCAAGAAATTAATTAAAACCGGTTAAGAACTTAGAGGATACATTGATGATACTGTTATTGCAATATATGAACTTAGGCAAGACGAACTGCGTGATGAACTTAACTCTAGAATGTTGAAAATTGAAAAGACTATGGAGGATCTTGTCAACAAAACTGTTTCATATTAAACATTTCCTCTTAGACCTGTGCGTTTAATTCACTGTTAGACAAATTTTTCAATAACTTTTACAGTTTGTTATTTATCGATACTTCATTATATTTATAATTTTAAAATAAAGTTTCAATAAAAGCCAATCAAGTAATGAATACATGTGTTTTTATTAAAAAAAATTTACAATACTACCGTTACATATTAATGTTGTATGTTCAATAGAAATAATAAAAACAATACAAGTAATGAAATATGGATTTTCCAGATTACGTGCTGTCCTGACTTAGAAATGATTCCAACACGGTGACTAAATTTGCTAAGTTTTCTTCCGGGTCTGTTTTGTAAAAATCTATGTCTGCATGCCCCCAAGGTAGAGTTTTGGTTGAATTGGGAATTACATAACGTTTATTAGCGATGATAAACGTTATGTAATGTGTGTATGTGACAATGCTACTTTATTTATTATGTTGGTATAAATGTTATGTAATTCACTTCTAAATGTCTTCATCTTTCTTAATATCAAACTACCACGTTCAACAATTCTTTGGTAGTCTTCCTGATGAAGGTCTTTCTCGATAACACATTTTTTGATACCTTTGGCTATATTAATGGACTTTACATAATAAGCCTTCGCGCCGGTACCATAAAAACTTATTATCGGGTCACCAGGAAACTCATCTTTCATTCTACCAACTACAGAATTACTTTTAATTATGCTGAAATTATTAATTTCGGGGTAATTTGATGTATCAAATTTGCGGGGTTTTCTAATATAGTTTGATAAAAGTTTTCCGTATTCACTTTTAATATAAGCAAGTCAGAATCGGTGTAAAGTAACGAAGCATCATCGCCAAACTTGGATTTAATAAAATTATAATAAAAATCGTATGTTACAGTCTTTGATATATCTAATATGGAAAATCCGATATAAATTGGTTTATTGTACCATATTTTAACTTTATTCATATGTATAGCAACAAAGTTCTCGGTAAATATCGAGCTACTATTGAAATTGGGGCGGAATATTAGTGTTCTAGCTCCATTTCTGCCTACACTGTTATCCCAATGTGTTACTAATTTTACATCCTTTCGATTTTCCACATTTTCCATAGTTTTACCAAAAATCGCGTTATTTTTTAATTTAAAAGTGTCCTTCGCAAATTTTGTGGTGGCCCTGTTACGTAAATTGGTATTAAAATCAATATACGATTTTAGCCATTTTTATTGCTTAAACTGTAATACTCGATGGGTTTGCATTACCACTAAGCCGTTGGCGATGGCTTGTTTTAAAGTTCTATAGTGTACAATGTATTTTTTTTTATCTTGTACGTTAGGAATTAATTTCGGAAATTTGGCGTTTTCTGTTGGCGGTATGATATTTTTACTAGAAATGGAAGATCAGAATGTGCATCATGCAACTCAGTCGGATAATGCACATCCACTTCCAAAACGTAGCCATGTAAACTATCATCACCAACAGCCATAATATTTAAATCCAGAATTTCGCTCTCGCTTAACCATCGAAAACCACCATATGGTAATGCTTGTGACATACTATGACCATATAGATTTGTAGCATCAAGGTATGTTATAAATGAAGAAAGTTTTGTTGGGTCATAGTCTGGTAAAAAAATATTATTAGCGATGTGCTTCCTTTCTGTACACTGGCTTATGCCGCCGCGTATACCTTTCTTAAAAAAATGTATCATATCTGTATCAGTTAAGAGCTCCAACTCTACCTTAGTCATACGTAGCATACAATCAAATGATAAACTTGGAAGGGTATAGTAATGTGCTGGATCAAGTTTATCGAATTTTAAACAATTATTCCGAAATTGCTCAAAAACATCACACAATAGCAACACATCTGATTTTAAATACACGTCCGAATAGTCCCCCAAAGTTTTACACCCAAACAAGCGCCATACTTCTTTTGCTCTTCTATAGCTTTCATCGCTAATATGTTCTTCCCGTAAATTATCATAAAATTAATCTTTACTTGGAAGACATGTATTTTCCATTTTTTCTATCGAGTCAATAAAGCTATAGGAAAAACACCATTTTGACGCATCAAATTAAATTGGTTGATATTTGAAAAATGTTGCTCTTCTATAGCTTTCATCGCTAATATGTTCTTCCCGTAAATTATCATAAAATTGATCTTTACTTGGAAGACATGTATTTTATATTTTTTCTATAGAGTCAATAAAGCTATAGGAAAAACACCATTTTGACGCATCAAATTAAATTGGTTGATATTTGAAAAATGTTTCCGCGTTTCAATAAAATCGTCGTCGCTTAAATTTTCCAAAGACGTTGACAGAAATTTAAAACTGTCAATGAATCGCAACTTTAAATATTTCCTCTTGACTTTTCCACATTTACTATCAAAATAATCGTGCACATAAATGCTTTTGGTATATGATATGTACTTTTCCTTACTTTGAGCCAAAACACCAATTTTATCCCCATATTTACATAACTCTTTTATAAATAAATGGCTGTCGTAGCCGCTTAAGTTATGAAATATGATAGGGATAAAAGAGGGTAATTTATAATTTAAATTACAAACGGAATGTGCAGCACCAAATCTTTTTGCACCAGTTATGTGACAGTGGTCTCGTACTTTAATCTCACCGTCTTCAAAAGGGCCTTCACATATACCACATATTTTAGCATCATTAAACTCCATTTTTTCTTCAGGCGTTAACGGTTTCATAGGCTTAATTTCTCTTAAATATGTGTTATATAGAGCCCTTAAATCACACTCGATACGATCCACAAAGACTTGAGCAGCATTATTCCCCCAAAATAGCTCAAATTTCAAAAGTGAGTCGTCAAAAGAGCATTTAATTAAATATGCAAAAGAATATGGTTCGTGTTTAAAACTTCTAACAGTGTAAGAATTTTGTGGGTTTGGTTGTACCGTTTCAACGGGTTTTAAAACAGATTTGAAATCTGCATAAACCACGAATGGAACGCGCATTTGCTTCTCTATACGCTCGAATTTGAAAATATTTTCCGGCACACTCTTTCCAAGTTTATCGATTTTTAAATCCACTGAGGGTGTCTGCGTGAAAATGTGGTTACAATCGTAGCGTTGATGTAAAGTTAAAGCTGACGGTGTACTAAAATAAATGAGACAACCATCACAAAAATATATTTTGTTGTTGACAACTAATTTGACTTGAAACTAAACGTGATAAATCCCGAATCCAATAATAATGTCTCTTTGAAAAAGTCGTATCACAAAAATGTTCACCGCCATCTTTACTACTACAGTCTTTTGTAATTAACAATTAATTTACATGTCTATCCAACTTTTTTGACGCATACCTCAGTGGACCAATAACTTCATGTATTACTTCATTATTTTCATATTTAGATTCCAGACCGTATACGTTAATTGATATGTTGTTCATTTCCTCAAATTTTTTAATGTCATGTAATTTTACTGGAAAATCCATACCTGTTAAATTTAGCACTCTAGAAAAAGGGGGATAGGATGTCTTCTGTGAAGGCGCTGCTGTTGGAGGAAACAATGCTGATGTTACAGCCCACGCAAAGCAAAATTCATCCTGGTTAATCACATTGACGACAGCTCCTTTCTTTTCAATAGAACACGGCAACTTGATATATGATGAGTCACCCATAGGCATATACTTGTTGATACTAACTTCCAAGTATAAAATTCGCACAAAAGCCCATCCTATAACAAGAAAAATAATATATAAAAATCAGTTTAATATATCGGGTTTTGATTTTTCCATACCTGAATCTTTCTCCTGGAACTCTGTCGCCTGCTTTCTTATTAATTCGGTGAAAGAATGGTAAACGGCATCCAAATCACTTTCTACACTAATTATTTGATTAGCAGTGTTGAAGGATTTTTCACTGAATATTTCTTGTGATGGAAGCATGTACTCGCCAACAGCTGTCATGTTAACTTTTAAAGCATGATGCACACGTAATAAATTATTAACAAGTTCCACCACCTTGGATTTAATGTTTGCAAAGAACATTACGTAATCGGAATGCTCCATATCACTGCTAACCCGATAGGTTGCAATTCTCCTTTTGAAGGCACATTCAACGAGTTGAATGAAATGACATACCGGCAAACATGAATTATTTTTATGTTGTTGTTTTCGTTTATGCGCTGATATATAATTTATTGGAACATCTTACATGTAGCGCAATTAATTACCGGAATCGTCGATGTATACTCTTCAATTCGGAGCTGTTTTCCTCCAGGCACTTCATTAAATCTCGCCGCACACGATTCTCTTTTATGACGTCTCGTATTATAACTATTGGTAAACTTAGAACCGTAATTTTCACAAACATATGCCATGATTTGTCAAATATTAACACATGTACTACCTATACAAGTCAGAGACAACTGATGAATGAAACTGCCCCATACCTTATATAAAACCATTCAAGGTCACCCCAAACCACGTAACACAACTTCAAGGCCACTCACCCAAGATGACCACCGACAAAGTCAAGGTCTCCCCGAACACGGTCAAGACCAAGGTCACACACAGCCTTGAACACAAGGTCAAGGCCAAGGACAAATCTCACGTGAACTTTCAAGGTCAATCACAAAGACATGTGGGCGGGTCCAAAGAGGGGCGTGGCAAGGTCAAGGTCAAGGTCGAGGAGTGGGGGGATGATGAGAATCGGGCTATGTTCACTACTACCATGGTAAGGAAAAATATTTATTATTTTTGTCTTTGAGAATTCTTAACGAGAAACCTCGATTCTATACGAGCATACCTCGAACTGAAGAAGAAGAGGTTAGAGATCATCATAGCCTCATGCTACTTCGCAGGAGACGGACCTATACCACCGGAGAAATGCAAAAACTGGTAGAGTACACCAAGCAAAGAAACTGTAACTACTATTGGGGTGTGATGCCAAGGTTCAACATATTCTGGGGCAACAGGGACACCAATCAAAGAGGTGAGCAACTTTTAGAATATATCTTTAAATTAATCTTACAATAAACAATATAGAAAATACCCCTACATTTGCATCAAAGGTAAGGGAAGAAGTGCTAGACATTACATTTAGTACATCAGGCTTAACAAATCTAGTTGGAAACGGGAGGTAACCTTCTCTTTCAGATTATAGAATAATTATATTCAGTTTAGAAACTAATCCTCTTGGGCCAGTCCTCAGAAGGAATCCCAGGAAAATAGATTGAGAAAAATACAGCACCAATCTGAAAAGAAACTTAGCACGCATTCAGACCAGAGGACCCGCTAAGCACTAAGCAAAAGTTGTAGGGATGCACCTTGGTGGAATGACCATCTGTCAGAGCTAAGATCTGAAACGCGCAGACTTTTTAATAGGGGTAAGCGTGACGGAGGACTCTGGCAGAGCTACACCGAGAAACTTACAACCTATAACAGGGAAATTAGGAGAGCCAAGAGAAACAGCTTCACGAAATTCTGTAAAGGCATTGAAACTACACCTGCAACAGCTAGACTACACAAAGTCATGGCAAAGGGTAGGGTCCACACAGCAATGGCTCTCAGAAAGCCAGACGGTAGCTTCACGGAGAGTAAGAAGGAGAGAGAGCATTACTCTTACTCAACACTCACTTTCCGAGGAGAAAGCCTAGTATCGTGAATGATGTAATAGAACATCGCGAAAGGTCTCCTAGAGAACCTACAGCAATAGCCAGACACATATGCAGTAGTGATCGCTTAAAATGGGCAATAAATACCTTCCAACCATTTAAAACCTCAGGAGTTGATGGAATAATCCCGGCCTTGCTCTAACGAGGGCAGGAAGAGATTTTACCACAGATAGTATGCTTCAGTCAAAGTGGCCTAAAACTGGGCTATATACCTATGAGGAATTAAATGACCTTCGTTCCCAAAGCGGGGAAAAAGGATACTACACACCCTAAATCCCTACTACCCATCAGTCTTACATCGTTTATTTTAAAAACTATGGAGAAAGCTGTAGATAATTATAGCAGAACAGAAATTCTTGAACAGGTGCCACTAGACTCTCATCAACACGCGTATCATGCGGATAGATCTACGCACTGATACAATAACAGATGAGCACTGAACAGTAAGGAAACTGTAATATGTGCCTTCCTTGATATAGAACTGGCTTTTGACAACATTCCACATGAGGCAGTCAAAAGAGCACTGGACAACATGGGAGTGGACGAAACGATATCCAAATGAGGTACAAACCTAAAAATCCTGCAGTGGATGTAAACTGCAATAGTGAGATCAATCATCACATATGGGGAGTGATTTGGTTCAAAGATTGGCCTGTGCATGTATAACCGGAGCAATGAAAACCTGCCCAACGGCCGCCAAGTAATCCTATACCTTCCACCTCTACATATACTTTAAGATAATATGGTGAAGAGGACAATGATGAGAGATGAGGTTATAAAACGAAGGACCAATCTCTTATCCAGAAATCAACAAGTCTGGGACATGTCCCAAGATGAAATAAGAAAGAAATTCAACTTTGTGAAAAATTTCAGCATAAAGTTGAGTCACAAAAGCGAATGGGACAGAAACATTATTGAAAAACTCAACAAGAAATCCATTATATGATATACAGATGCCTCTAAAATAATTGAGGGAATTCGGATAGAAGTGTATGGACCCGGTACCGATACTATAAAACTTGGGTAAGTCACCAAGCATTTTCCAGGCAAAAATACATGCCATTAGGATATGTATTCAATTCAACAAAGAAAAAAGCTATCACGGCCACGAGATGTCCGATAGTCATCAGAGCGCTGAGTTTTCACGTTACGTTGGAAGCTTTTGGTAGAATCTATGAAGTTGTCGTTGTAGGTCATCTCCTGTCTCTACTAAGACTGTTGCGTGGAATGCATAGTAAGTCATACTTATCTTATTGTTATTCAGTGATGAAACTTTCTCTATTATTTTGTCCAATAGAATAGAAATAGGTTGAAACTATTTCCTTGTCTAACGCCTCCTGAAATTTATATACTATTGGAAATCTAATGGTTGACTTTGATTCCAGTTGTGCCATTTATGTTATGGTTGGATTGGCGATTTTAGAAGGTATTTGCTTTTTTCTTAACAGTTTAATAACATTTGATATTTAGCTTTGCCTGAACCCTTGTTGTTTATCTCTGTTTTCGACTCTGCATTCCAGGTGTTTCTTTATTGGAAGAATACGCAGGTGGTCGGTGGCAAAGTAATTGATCTACAATTATAAGAGACAGTTTTCAGGTCCCTTCGGAAAGGTAATGCTTTTTCGAAAAAGTTTAGTGGAAATTTCTTTTTAAAACGTACATTCTTTAGACGTTAGTTTGCCGAGTCCCCTTCTTTCAGTGGCGGCTTTTCCTTAGGTTTGCAGGTTTGCGCAAACTCCTAAAAAAATTGTAAATTAACATAAAACATACTAATACATATAAGTACAAATATTTTTTTATTTCAACTGATCAGACGCTAACAGCAGTCAGTTATTGAAATAATTTAACCTATTTTGTTTAAATATCATTAATAAATAGTCTGTATTACAGAATTACGCCTGGAAGTATTATCATTTTGCTGGTTTGTAATTTTAATGCAATCCAAGCTAATCCATTCGAGCCTATATGAAGTTGCCTATCTAAGACGTGGGGATTAATTTAATAAGCTTCATGTAGGTTGCAAGTCGACTTGCAAACCTGTGTTTGTCCCACAAAATATCCCTCTAATAGAAAAATTTCTCTTATGCAGCCCACTGGACGAGTATTTCAACTTTTGCTTCCAGTCGCGCGTAGCGTGGCCAGTATCAAGTAAAGGTTGCTTCTTCAAGCAGCAGTTAAACCATTTCTTTAGTTCAGGTTAGAATACAACCGTGGTGTCTACTGTACCGGTATTTCTATGCGTGGTGTCTACTGTATCGGTATTTTAATTTTTGTGAAAGTGACTATGTTTTTACTTACATCCAAAATTAAGTGCTTTTTCCTAAACTGAGAAGAAAAATACAATGGCTGATTTCGATTTCCGAATTCAAAGGATTCCGATGGAATTTATTAAAAAATATCGCGTATGTGTGACATTTTTAAGAATCTCTTATAAGAGATTCTAGAAAAGCAGTTAAATATAATGCAGCGCCTGCTCTCTATCTTCCTGTATGTGTAAGTACAACTAAGTGAGCGCTTTTTTATTTTCTAGAAAATATGAGCGGCTCGGCGAATGGCGTGCAAGCAACCATAAAAATAACCTATGAAGATGCTGCTTATATGCATTGTTATGCATATCAATTAAATTTGGTAATTTTAAACGCTGCATCTGCCTGTAAAAATGTCCGCATATTCTTTTCCAATTTACAAGGGATTTGTCCTTTTTTTTCAAAAGTGCTTACCTCGTTTTCTACCAACAAGATGCAATTTTAATTCTAGAGTTATTTGTACCGTATTCGAATACAAAGACAGCATTCTAGAGACAATCGAAAAGATCTTAGATGACAGTAGGAACGTTAATACCACGAACCAATCATCAAAATATGCCAAAATACTCAGAAGCAAGAGTTTCATTTCATGGTTAAACTTATTTTACAAAATAATGTCTCAAGTTGATTTGTCATTTGGTAAGTTTTAAACAAGACAAATTGTTCACTGAATCAAAATTAACCGAAATTATAAATAATATTACGTCAAACGACCTTGAGCCATCTTCATCTACTTCAAAAATACATAAGCTCGATGATTACACGGAGTCTTCTCGGTACAGAACTGATCGTCATATATGAAACTGAAGAATTTGGATCAATTTCGGGACTTCTTGTACTTTATGACTATCTTTCGCAGAACATCGAGCTAAGTGAGACATTTAGTGATGTTCTAAAACTTTTAAAAATTTTAATTACTACTCTGATGGCATCGGCTGAAGTAGAACGGTTCTTTTTTACCCTCAAACGGATAAAAAAGCTTTTACGGGATACTATGAGCCAAGAAAGACTTTCTGCTTTCGCAATTCTTTCTAAAGAAAGGGATCTTATTGAAAGCATACCTGATTTCAATTGGCGGGTTAATAATAAGTTTGCTAATGTGAAAGATCGGCGTATGAATTCTCTTTATAAATAATTCACACAGTAAGTGCATTTTGTTTTGATTGCTATATTTTTAAAATTTACTACCCTCTTTATGTTTAGTTATTTAAAATACACTGCTTTCTTTCATATTAATTGAATTTTTAAAGACTTTTATTTTTTCATCCACCGGTACCTATGACGGGTTTTATACATATCTATGTTTTTAATGTACCATTGGAACTTCAACCCCTACTTTTTTAATGCATCAGCCGACACTGCCTTCTTTACTGTTTTATTTTGTTTAAATCATCAAAAATATTCTTCTTTCACTTTGGAAACATTAAAAATTTCAGTGAATAATGTTGATGATTATATGATTTTTGATTTCAAGTCTAAGGCAAAAAATTCCAGATTGCCAAATGTAACAGCCAAGAAGGGAAAATGGCAAATAAAGCATTGCCAACTTAAGTACTAAAATAAGTATATTTTAAGAAGAAATATCTTAAAAACTAAACATTTCCGGGAGATTTCCTTTTCATTTGCTCAATCTATGCTCAAAATATCTATTCTAAAAAAAATAATCAATTTTCTCGAAGTTTAGTTGCGAAATCTACTAAATAAATATTGTTTTTTTTTTGAATACGTATATTTGTATAATTAGTTAATTGTATCCAGCAAAGCGTACGAAAGGATGCACGCCTATGGTGTAATAGCAATTCTAGTTGAAATCTACTCTTCACAACACCGGTTAAGATTACAAAAAACGCCTATGGTGTAATAGCAATTCTAATGGAAATCTACTCTGCACAACACCGGTTAAGATTACAAAAAACTTATCTATTTTATGAATGAATTTTTGTGGCTTTGCTTTGCTTCTGTTACGATTCATAAGAGTTTTTTATTATTTTTGACAAATTGGCGAAGTTTATATTTACTAAAAATGTGCGTTTTATTTTATCGATATCAATGTATTGTTGTTGCAAACGTTGCTTAGGTACGAAAGAAATAAATATCCTGTATTTTAGAACTTGTCAACTTTCACATCGCTGACACATTGATTCTTTATTTGAATATTAATTTACTAATTTTTCGATTTTGTGGTGAAATTAATTGTGAAATAACTCGAAATTTGGAATACAATTTTATTGAGTATGCAGATATGTATCTGGTGTATGGTCTTGCATCTTACAATGCTTTGGAGCCAGAAGGTCACAACAGATATCCTAATCGGACTCTTCCAGATTAGAAAACATTTCAACGAGTTGACCAACGTATAAGAAAGAATGGTAGGCGATTCCTTTTAATAAGTTAATATTATTAAATTTTTTCATATTTTTAGAACTTTTTGGAAAAAGAAGTACTGATGTGATCGGGGAAGACCAAAACGTACGCCGCAATTAGAGAAAAATATTTTAAATGCTGTATATGACACTCCTTCAACGAGCACTCGAAAATTACCAGCACAGTTTAATACGTCGAAAACAATAGTACATGAAGTTCTTTAAGAACATCTTTTATATCCATATCATTTAAAAAAAGTGCATGAACTGATTCCTTAAGATTTTCCATGTAGAATGAAGTTTGCAAACTGGGTATTGGATCAGTTTGGATTGGATTGTAAATTTCATTAGCACTATTCTCTTCAAAGATGAAACAGGGTTAACTAAAAATGGAATCATAAATTTACACAACTCACATGTATAGACTGATGAAAATCCTCATGCAACTATTGTTTCGCATCATCAACATCAGTTCCAATTAATTAATGTCTGGGCAGGAATAATTGGCAATTTTTTGATTGGACCATTCGTATTGCCGGCACGACTGAATGTAGAACTTTATTTGGAGTTCTTGTAGAACGCTTTTCACGATTTAGTAGAGCACTTACCACTTGAAATCAGCCGAAACATGTAATACATGCGCGATAGGGCAACCTCTCATTTCAACGTTGGATAGGTAGAGGAAGACCTATTGCCTGGACTCCTTGATCTCCTGACCTAAAGCCGTTGGATTTTTACCTGTGGAGACACCTCAAAACTTTGGTGCATTCCACTCCGGTCGATAGTCGGGAGGAACGTCTACGGAGAGTTATGTTTCATTGTGATCAAATAATGAACAATGCTGAGTTAATGTGGCGTATACAGCCGTCCTCAATTCGTCGTGCCTGCGAGCGTATCAGACTTCACAGAACCCATGTTGAACCCTCTTACGAAGTTTTTAACTAAACAGTTAATTTAACTTTTTATTGAAATTATGGTGACAGGGAAAATTCCACTTTCTCATATTCAACCCAACAAAAGTTAGGGGGATTAACAGTAACTATATATTTATCTTTATGTTATATATTTATCTTTATGTGATTTTTAACTCGCCCTTTCTTTCGGAGATACAAAATTTTCGTCTACTTGAATGCAAAGAAAAATTAATAAATGAATAAGTAGTTTTACAAATAACTTTTAGTTGAAGAAAAAAGATAATTAAAATAAAAAAAGTATTGTGAAGGCGCAACTCGATTTTGCACAGATATAAAAAGCGGAACACACAGGTACAAATGTAAACAGCAGGTGAATTATAATCATGATTGTTTGGCCAATGCGTTGGAGTGAGGGAATCCTGATTTTCAGAATTTTATTATCGTATACCCAGATAGGTCGATCTATAAAGCAACTTTATATTTTAAAGCACAAGCATAGTAGAGGGTATTGTTTGATAAAAACATAATTATTTTCTTACACTGACATTTTCTCATGTTTTAATGAAAAGGTACTAATGCAGAATGCTTTTTGTCTCATGCTATTATCATAATTAAGATTTTTTGATAGGTAATAAAATAGAGCAACCGATGGCGATCCGCTGGTAAATGGTAACAAAAGTTGGGACCGCCCTTCGGGGTAGATAGTAAAAGTTAATTTCCGGCGAACCGCGATTGCCGCGATATAACATAGGCGTAGTCTACTTTAACTTTCGTGCTTTTGATCTGTCATCAAAAATTTACACTTTCAGATTTTCACGAATTTTGACGTTTCATCATCTCCAAACAGCAAAAAATGTATTTTGTAAATATACTGGTACATGTGATTTTGTATTTTCATTTTTGCCCCTGTTATGTCTCTCGATTATCAAATTTTCTGTATATAAAAATTTAGTGATTCATTTCGGTTTCAGTGCGGTTTTTTGATCCGTTTTTCTTTTATCAATTTTTAAACGACATATCCAATTATTGTCAGTTATCTTTAAGAGAGGGACAGCAATATCCGATATAATATTTTAAGACTTGAATAGAGATCTGTAGAGACGATATTGAGGCAAGGGCGGATAAAGCCTCTCTTTTTGGAGGGGGGGGGGCGGCGATATCACAAGTGCAAAGAAAAGATCGAAATTACCCCCATCCTATTTGTACACAAGACGAGTACAGTATGACAAGCGAAAGCGGGTTGTCGAAGTGGGGATGTTAGCAACATTCACGTTTCTAATGAAGCAGGCAGAGGCGAGTCTATTTTTCTGAATTCGGAGAGGCAATCCCCCCCTTCCTCCTCCTTCTTGTATCCACGCTTGCCTTGAGGTCGAATTTCAATATCATTTAGAGATTAAGTAAATTTTCCAGAATATGAACCTATACGTTACCATGGAAGCTGCACAAAATTTCACCTTAAAATATGTAATCAAACTGGTGGTTAAAATATGGGTCATGTTTTCGAGATCAAACTTCATTTCTATGTAACCATTATTTTGCCAAGTCAACGATCTAGTTACGAAAAGGAGCATTAAAACCGAAAACCTGGAATTGTATGTTCAAATTCGGAATAACTAGTTTTTGTAGTCTTTATTATCGTTTTAACGTTGAGCATGACCTAGGAACAACTTTATTCAAATATCTTAGAATGACCTAGGAACAACGTGGTTAAAATATCTTCTTTAGATGTCATCTCCATTGCGAAGGTTGGCAATCATAATCGCGATTCCGATATTTGAAGCAGCGGATCAAAAGAGTTGATTTGTAGTACAATAATCCACCGCTTCTTCTTCTCCTCTGGATCTTTCCATGAATTATTACTTGGAGTATTCGATATTTTTCATCTCATATTATGTCCCAGATATTGTTTTCTTTATGGTGATTATAATTTCCCATTATTTCTTCTCATTACTTCTATATAGGCTACCCCGTTTACCCACAATGTTTAAAGAATTCTTTCATATATCCATAACTCCAGTGCTCCCAATTTTTTTACATCTATCCTTTTTAAAATCTATGTTTCTATTTTGTAGTACTAAACAGACAGTATCTTATTTTTAATTCCAGACATATCATTTCCATATAATACCCCTCTTATTAAAAGTTTTTCTTGCTTTCTCTATTCATTGTTTAATTTATTCTGAGTAATTGTTCATTTTAATGATGCGTGTACCTATATGGTTTCCTATTTTCTCTTCGATTCTCTGTTGCCTTGATAGATCTATTATCTTTAAATAGTTGTTCTATATATATGGTTTCCATTCTTTCAGATTCTCTTCCATATCTAGTGGTACTTATCCGTTTTTATTCACATTGTGTATATTAAAGTTATTATGTTTTCTCTATAGCTTTCTTATTTCCCTGCATTTGTTTTTCAACCATTCTTCTTCAGCTCTTCTTATTTCTGTTCGCATTTGATTTTGAATTTTTTAATATTTTGTGTTGTTATTTTTGTGATATCTACGTAAATTCTTACGCTGAAGTATTTCTGGGGTCATCCAACTTTGCTTTACTTGTTATTTCTGAACCTTAAATATTTTTGCGCTGAGTTCTATGAAAGCACCTTGTAAGTACTCCTATTTTTCATTTGTACCATGCAAATTTGTCAAGTTTTTTGATTGTGTTAAACCTCTTAAATTATTGTTAATTTTGTTCTGCACTTTCTACTTTGTTTCTTGGTTCCTTAATTGCGGAACCTCGTTTCTGTAGCATATTACTTCAGTATTTTGTGATTTCAATTTAATTAATATTTTATTCACTACAAGGTTGTGTTTTGATACATCTGCATCTAGATAGGTCGTCATACTTTTTATGCTGTTGTTATATCAATGTTTAATAAGATTGTAGCCCTAATGGATTTGATTTCTTAGACTTTTTCTGAGTTATCTTGAGGTCATTTCCAAGTATATAGTCAACGAACAGGAAGTTTGAAAAAGGCATTCATTATGATCATGTCGTTTTCTTGATCGAAGCAATCACTTCTTTCATTTCTCGTTCCCAGTTTGTATCAGCATATTATTGATCTTAAAATTTTGATTCTATGATTATGATCGATACTGGATATTCCTTTTCGAACTAATATATTTTGTTTGCTAGATCACCTACCTGGAGAATTGACGGTAAGATCGCTGTTTAACCTTCAAATGACTTCTTAGGATCATTTAAAGTCCTAATTCCTCTTTAGCCCTATAATATTATATTCTAGCTTGTTATCTTTGAGTGATTTTTATTTAGTGAAGTAGAAATAGTTGTGTGATCCTGAAATGACAATTAGGAGTTATTTCGCCTCCTAATTTAATTATCTATTTGACTGTGATGTTTTTCATATATTTCATTACTAAGATCAAAAATAAGGGGTACTTATTTAAAAAAATCAACTTTGTATCTATGTCACCTTCATATTAAACATAAAGGTCACCATGTGATATCCCCCTTCCAGTCCTGCAATTTCCGTAGAAAATATTTTCTTCCGTGTAGCGAGATATTTGGGTGTATTGATTAAAATAGTTTACCCTGTGTTAACCTTTTCACTTTTTATGTGATTTTTAGTGCTTACGATGTAAATAAACTTTTATGATTTAATTATAAACTTAAAGATGTCTGATTCATAGCAATTCCTCGTTTTACAGTCTGGTGATAAAGTAGAGTCAACGAATTTCCTCCTAGATATGACATATTGTCAGAACTAGAGTCCGTACTGATCTGTAGGTGAAACATATTTATATTTGGAAAATAGTTGATAAATAGTGTGAGGTCTTATAGTTTTTGATACATACACCGCTTATATGCAGACCTTTCTATTGCACTATTTAAATTAGTGTAATATGCTAATCGGTAAGTGAACTGGTGAAGTAAAATTATGATTTTCTGGTTGCCTAAATTATTTAATATTTTCAATATGTAAATGATATTTAACTACACTTACTATAAAAAAATTTAAATCCTCTTTTTATTGATATTAATTATAAATCTTGCATGTATTAAAATTTGGTCATATGCGAATCAAAGTTTTTTTTTTGACCTTGTATAAGGTAACATCATAAAATAGCTATTTTTGAAAACGTAGTTTTTGTTTAAAAGTAATACACATTACAATTAAGACAAACAAGTGTACAGTGTCATCAGTAACGTCTGTACTAGGTGGCAAATAAATTTTTATTTAACTTTACATAAAATTCATTTTTTTTTTGGTATTTTTTTATTAGAAATTTTGAGTATCTTTAATTAAACTCTTTTCTTAATATTAATGTGAATTATTTTTAGAGACAAACTATGGTTTCAAAAATAATTGTTCTATGAAGTTACCTTATACAGGGTCAAAAACAAATACACTTTGAATCACACGTGACCAAATTTTAATATCCCTATTTTGATTTTGTAGAAAAACACACATTTAATATGGTACTACTTTAAACAAAATATGTCTGGAATGAAGAATTGTCAAAACTAAGAAGTTTTATGTAGGATGCGTTGAGTCTTATTTTGCAACAGTGATGAATTTTACAAAAAATGGGCAAAAAATCTAAATTATCTTATACAGCTGCATATGGACTAAAAATTGCTTTTAGAAAAACTCTTTTTAATAACTTATTTCCATATTTTGAGATATAATTCAAAATTCGGAAAAAAATTAAAATTTAAGAAATAATGCTAATCACATGACTACTATTTTTTTGTTAATTTTCAACTAGATTGAAGTAGAAATTGTTGCCAAGTCATATTTCGGATAAAGCTATTAATAAAAAAATCCCATATGAGGATTTATCAAGCTGCATTCAAATTTTGTTTCTTCTGCATAAATTAAATGCCTTAAAATAACTTGTTTTAAAAAATAATTCACATTTCTTAAAGTTCAGGTGCAAGTTCATTATTCTTACTAAGCTGTGATGAGCATAAATACAAAGAAGTCAATAACCATAAATTAAAATAATCTTAGCAGTTTCCTGCTTCAGCATCATTTTTCTAATAACTCAATTAAATACGGTTCCATTGCTTCACAGGTATATAGCAGACCTTAATAGTAATTTTTGTGAGCAAAATAAAATTAAGTAAACACTTTTTTTGCGCAAACTGATTTTATTTAAACCATTTGCACAAAAGGATATGAAAATAAATTTAATCATCCACTGAAAAGCATTCATAGCAGAGCTATATCTACTCAATTCTGGGATGAAAATGACTTGAGAATTTCACAGTAGAAATAGCAGATCGTCAGAACTCGTTCAGTGAATGCAGAATAACGGGAAAATATTTTTATTTATATTTGGAAAAGTGTAAATAGTATGAGAGATTTTATTTCTTGGTACACATATCAATTATATGCTATTTTTTCTAACTAAATTATTTATACTAGGAATGTGTATGCTGCTGGCTTCCACCCCCCCCCCTCCCTGTCGACAACTTGTTTTTTCTTGCGACCAATCCTCTCAAGAGCTTTGAATTCAGAAAAAGGGACCCGACCCTGAGTTTTACACTAGAAATGGGAATGTTTCTGGCGTCTTTCCTTCCTGTCGACAACTTGCTTTCGCTTGCCATACTGTATTTTTGTGATATCACTGCCGTCCCCCAGCACGAATTTTTTCTGTAATCTGTTTCTAAATTTGATTATATTTATCGGAGTTAGATTTTTTAGTTGATTTTCGAGGGTCCATCAGTTCTAATATTTCCTCTGTCACCCATAATTTTGTTCATGTTGGATTTTTTAAGGATTCGTTTTTACGGCTTTTTTAACACCGTCCACGATTCTTCCACATCAGCTTCTGTCAGTATGTAGGATGAGTTATTGCTGACCGTTGTTTTTTTTTTACTTTTTCGTATGTTCCAAAATTCTTTGTCCACATCATGTTTGTTTATTCTACGTTTGTCTGAATTTGAGATTTTTTTTTGTCAAGTGGTACGTCAACTCCAGGGTATATTTTAACTGATTTTATACCGTTTTTAAAAGTTGGTTTTCCATGATAAAGTTTGTCCGATTACCAATCATCGTTTGTGAGTTATTTCCAGGAGCTTTTCAAGTGTTCAAGTTTTCTTGGCAACGGTTTGAAAAAGGTGTTTGCAACTAACATTTGTTTATCTCTGCAAAATCTGTCTCCATTGTCATTCCTATTTCCCAGGTAGTTTAAGAAACCCCATAAAGATCAGTCAAAGGGGCGAAGTTTTCTTATAACTGGGTATACCCGCTCAAATGATGTAATGTTCTCGACACATTATTTTCAGTAAACCTAGTGCTATACAGTTTTCGGAGTATTATTTACCTAGACTTGGGTGGAGTGATACTCGAAACATATCCTATTTAATCACTCTCATGCCATAGCGTTTTCGGTGCATTACCAACTTTGATTTGGTGATGTAGCGGTTGAAAAGTTTCGCTACTACCGTGCTAGTCATCATCAGATCTACCAGCTTTCCAATCACCTCAAGATTCAAGGTTAGAAAAATGTTTACTTAATATTTTATTTCATTGAGATGGCTTATATTAGTTCAAAGTTCATACAACACAAATGTAAAGCTAAGTAAAACTTTTGTACTTGGAGATCAAGACCAACGTCTTTTTAGTATTATTTTTTAGTTATTGTCCTTTTCTGAAACCAAGCCCCGGTGCTTCCTTATTTATAAATTTTAGTCTATTTTTTTTTATAACGAAACGCCTCGTATATGTAAATAACTACATAAGTTTATTCCTACATTCATTAGACTCTCGATAATGTTCATACGAGCAGGCCTTACACTTTGTGCAAGACTTTTCTGATATGGAGGACGATCCAAAGTTCCGGCAGGACGATCGACACTACCGACAAAAACATTATGGCTGTAAGAACATTACTGGTGGAAGATAAAGACGGGGCATACTGTTAGGTAGAGGAAACACTCAAGATTTGTACATACACCGCATTCTTCTTGAACATTTGTAAGTACTCAGACTTTGTTTCCTTTGGGTACCACATCTTATAACTGGTGATGTAAGGAGGAAGAAAATGAACTGATTCAAATAAAAACTAAAAAGTTTTGTTACAGCATATCAAACGATGACAATTCAATCGTAATATCTGAAGAAATCTGGTTTTATTATTATCATGTCTCCACCAAATGATAGTGACGTGTAAGTGTTGCAAGATTAGACATGATTGGTTTAGAAAATAATGGTTACCGTTTTATTCATAAAAAGAAGTGTTTTAGCTACGTTTCCTTCTTCAAGTATCGTGTCCAGAACATTGGCGATCAGAAGTATAATCTGAATTTCATCAAAAGTCTTCCTGAAAAGCATTCGTGTCCTTCTTGTCGTAGGTTCATCTTCAATTATACAGTTCTCCAGGCTCTCAAATATCTAAAAGAAATCAAATCCTTCAACAGCATTTATGTCGATTGTTTGCCACAATCTTTTGGCGTTTGGAACCTACCATCCATCTTGTTTTCTTTAAATTTAACTTGAATTCTCTAAATTAGGTTCTGTTATTGCGGATAGGAATTTTTGTAGGTCACCTAAATGGGTAAAAGTAAGACAGTGTCATCGGAGTACCCAGGATTGTTGATAACAACTCCGTTTACTATGATATCTTCTCATTTTTAGCAGCAAAAGTGAGAACACACATTCCTGCCGTAGATCTTGAATAACAGCTGCAAATTCTGAGATATCATTTATTGTCTACCGTTTGCGATTTGATTCTAATACAAATTTGATAATATCTGTGGACCTCATTATCAAGAAAGTGTGATATACGTTACGTTGATATAATAGTATCTGCAGATTACCACTGACATAATATAAAGTGCTTCTTTTGTATTTTTTGCTACTTCTACCTTTGCGCCTTTGGTTCAGACGTGGCGTCATGTGACTTTCCGTATTTCCTTTTCGGGCATAGCATCTAAAGAGTAAATTTTTTCAGTCGGTGTCGGCTTTTGAGGAGATATCTGTTCGAGCTTCAAATGCTGGAAATATGTTTTTAGTAGTTTATTTCAGCGCATGGAAAATTATCTAGCTGCTATTGGAGTTTATTTTGGGAAAAATCAATAAACGTCTGTGACTACGGCGAAACAACTTACCTATTGCTGTGTATTTAGATTCTAGGATCAATAACGATCGTTATATTTGACAGGCTGTAGTCTTTAAATATGAAAACCTGAAATCGAAAGATGTGCACGATATATAATTGGAGAAGACCGAAAGAGGCCGGACCTTACTACTTGTTGTCAAGTCTACTAGTTGATATTGAAATAGAAAGTGTAACTTGTTTTACTCCAAGTCGTAGCATTTGAACTTTGCAGCGTGTCAAATTGTGAGAATTGCTATTTTTTAGATCGCAATGGCTTAAAAACTGTTTAAGGTAGATATAGGATACTTCGAATCAAATGTAAGTAGAACTGACCGTAGCACTCAAGTCATCAAAAACATAGAGATTACTACACTCAAAAATATATAAATATTTTGTCCGATGAAAATTTGTATGTCAGCCCTGTACATTAAAAAATATTTCCGGAAAATAATTTTCTAATAATTAGATTATACTTTAATTTAAATTAAGTTTCAAAAATTAAGAGTTTATAACTAAGAGAAGATCAGAGCTCACTTATAGGGTCCTGGAGAAATGTCGAGTAGGTTGCTAATTCTGATTGTGAGATATACTGCATAAAGCCTTTAATAAGATCATTTATTTTTTTGTAGTATCCTCTTGATTATACGCCACTGCGTAGTTGCACGTATAAGAGCTTCTATTATCTAAAGCTGTGCCAATGAATGGGTGTTCATACAACGTTCGGTTGGGACAGTCCCTGCGATGTTTTCCACCACAGTCCATCATTATCTGTAATCGACGTTTAGCCGTGATGTTTTATAATCGTTTATTGCTTTTTCTTCTGCTGTATTTAATAATACGTCATGTGATATTGCAGGACAAGCTTATTTATGACAGACCGGGTAATAGGGTTTTACAAAGGAGCGAATATTATGTGAAAAAAATAGAATGGTAGAAAATTAGTTCTAAACAAATGTTTTTGATGTATTGAAATAAATGATGGTGTTCATTTGCTACTCCTTTTTAAGGTTCCGTAGGCATAAGGAATCCTTATAATTTCGTCTGTTCGTCAGCCTGTATGCCAGTTTTGTAACTAAATATAATGTGGAATGGAATTAAACTTTTAAAGTTTTTAGTTTCTACCATGCCATGGCACTACTTAATTTTTTCTAAAAATATATTTTTCTTTGCCTCTCCCATTTTAATTATTTGAATATCTGGCAACATAGTAACAGCTTAACACACACGGATTCTCTATACTTCGCAACATAGGATAGTGCCATTTATTGATATGGCCAAATGGAAACACGAAGATCTGATGGGGCTTATATATGAACAAGAAAGATAGAATTGTGTATTAATAGTTTCCGTATACAGCCAAAGTTCGTCCAGTGGAAGAATATCCATACGTTATCTAACTAAGAACATATCAAGGACAGTTTCAAAACATAGTTTGTCTTAATTTGTTTTAAAATAAAAAAGGATAGAAAATAAATCATAATTCTTTTAATTTAAGCCATATATCGCAAAAAATCTGACATTATGGGTAAAGAAAGATGGAAAGAGACAACCGAAAGAAACTGTTCATTTCGTGATATAATTACAAACGTCCTTTTGACTCTTTAGTCAAAACATTATTATATTAACACCCATCGTTCCAGTTTTATTTGTATTGGGTTTTTGAGAAATTTTGGGTATTGAAGTTGAAACAGAAGGTTATTTCATATAAAAGCTGTTAATTATTATTTTATAATTTATTAGTGGTAAGTATGGATTGTTTTTATTAAAGATCTTTGAGCATACACTACTGGAGCATGGTGTCTTCAACAGTGCATGCTCGAAGTTAAACTTATATCTAAACGTTCGAGAATACTCTACTGGAGACAGTCTGGAATGCTCTGTGCATTTTGCAGGACAAAGAGTAAGGGCAAATACGGAGTCGTGCTATATCTCTCACTTCGAAACGTTATTGGCCCGCGCGTGCTTTGAAATTATAGGAGCAAGGGAGATAGCAATACCCCATATTCGCGCTCTCTCTCCTTGCCGTGTAACGCGCGTGGTTTAATATATGTTTCCTCTACTAGTGTATGTTGCAAAATCTAAACAAAAACATGTCTAACTCTCAAATCTGTTCCCTGCTTCTAAATGGCCAACACTCGATGTGTAATTTTAAAATATAGCCATGGTGGGATATAAAGGACCCAACAGGGCCTAGGCATCGATGATCAAGTATCATCACCTTTTGTTTATTCCTTTATTCAAACTTAATGTTGATAAATAGTCACTCTTACATTCCGAAAGTCTAATTATTTGGATTCTTTTGAGCATAGAGTCAAACTTACACTTTCCTTAGGTCATAAAACACTTTGTAATATAATTGAATGCCCAGAGTTGCTTAGTATGTTTGAGTTTAGAATTCCTTCTCGATTGACAAGATTTGACGAAGCGTTTTCACTTAGTTAAAGACAGATTTGGGACGGAATGATAAAATGAACAGATTCGTGGCTTTTCATGACATACTTATTCTTTTTTTCTTTAACTATAATTGCCCACTATACCAGTGGTATACAAGTCTATATTAAATTGTTTATTTAAAAATGTACCTGACAATTATTTCAGATAAAGCTATGAAATGTGTATTTTTTATTGTTTACTCTTGCTGATAATTCATTGCTTTATTTGTGGACTTTTCCAAGACTTGATTACGGTAAATTGTTTTCTTAAGAACTGCTATTTTATTGGCACGTTTTTGAATTTTGTATGATTATTATTATTATTGTTGTTTTTCAACCTTAAAAATATACTTTTTAAAATATTGCATTCAAAAGAGCTATAGGAACAATTATAAATAACTTTTTATAGTTTGTACCATTTTAAAAAAATTGTATTTCAAGTGTTTTAGGTAAACATTATGTATTATATTTAATGTTCTTTTCGGTTAAGAGAGGAGTCCTAATTTCGCCTCCTTGCCTTTTGTAATAATTTTCAATATACTATCTAGTTCCGTTTGTCGGTGTAATAGGAACATATTTGTGAATATATACGTTGTATTGAATAATTAATTTTGATTTACTTTAAACGAAGACGACTATTATTGATGACGTATGGGTTTTAATCATTTCATTGGAAAAACTGTATGTTTATAGTTAAATGAAATTAGTGCCATACACTACTGGAGATAGTATGTAATGCTTCGCGCGTGTCACCCGGCAAGGAGTGATAGAGGGCAAATACGCTCCGAACCGCGATTCGCCCGCCCGCGCTTCGATATTATGGGAATGAGAGAGATAGCTTGACCCCTTGTTCGGTCTCTCTCTCTCTTTGTTGTGCCACGTGCGATGCATTGCATACTGCCTTCAGTAGTGTATACTCGAAGCATGGGTTAAATGACGGGACTACTATTAAATAAATCGAATAAAAACAACAATTGTTACCGAGTGACGGGTGATATGGTTTCTTTTTTTGCATTGTTTACACTTGACAGTTCTAAAAAGATATTTTAAATTTACTTTTAGTTATTTGTTGTGTAACGTTTATTTTTCTACGTCGATGTGGGTTTTTGTTTTATTACTAAAAGTCGTTTTATTTGCCTCTATGACTACGAAAACATTATTTTAAAGAACTGTTTAAGCGCACTCACTTTAGACACAATTTTAGAGTAAGAGTAAGAAGACGGTCATTGTCTGATTTAAAAATTAAAAAACAAAGTGACAGTGGAAAAAAGTCTCGCTATTGCAAATTTAATAAAAATATATAGGCATGACAAAAACAGCTGGTTATGTGCATGTAAGGAAACACATATCTTTTGTATGTGCGTTGTTTAAAGGTGACGAAACTTGGTCATAAAATAATAAAGGCTCACATGAATAGTATTTTTGGTTTTTCTGTGTTTGATAAGATAAACATAAAACTCAGTTAAATTCTCATTATGCTGACTAGAGGTAAGGGAATTGTTATTTTACATGTTTTATAATGATTCTATATTTTGCCTCAGAAATTGGCACTACTTGTTTAAACAGCCATTGTTGGTATTTCTATGAATGTTGTTAAATTAATAAACAAGCTAGCTTTCTCTAATTAAAAAAAATCTTTTAAATAGCTACTTATCAACGGAGAGCCCTGTAGGGAAAAATAAAGCAAAAAACAAACACTAAAATACTCAAATTTTTTATCTATAGACACTTTAAACTTACGTTGACTTCTCATTTGTGTTCTTTATGACTAAGTAAAGAATGTTAAATATACATTTTTCCCGTGTTCCCCAAAGGCATAAAGATTTTCGTGCACGTAATTGTAGTCATTGAAACCCATAATTCTCTAAAGAAAGAATTAGGAGCTAAAAGCATATAATCACTGCCGAAAAGAGTGAAAACATTTCATTATCCTGTTATAATCGAATGATTTAGTTAGAACTGTTGACTTTTAGAGCTTCTTCTTATTTAATATCAATATAGACGGTTATAATTAAACTTTTTTTTAAAATAATTTATAATTTTTCATAAGGAAATACCTGTTTGTTTAGAAAAGTTGGAAAACATACATATTAAGCTTAGTAATCGATACAGTGCAAAAAGCAGAGAAACATGTTGATTGACAGATATTCTTGTGAAAAAAACATTTTTCGGGAGGAAATACTATATATATATATATATATATATATATATATATATATATATATATATATATATATATATATATATGTATTGTATTTAATTAAAAAAAAAACATATCAAAATTATTAGAAATGTACAAGCTTTCGAATGGTGTGTGGCAATTACTTCACTAAATCAGATCATCCTGAAAACTTCCAAAAACCGAAAATAAATGGTCAAAAAGTTATTATTAGTTAAATCGCTTTAAAGCTCTCATTTTTCTATTCGTTATTTTTACTTAAAATTACTCACTCGGGGGTTTTTGAGGTTGTAGAGTGCGAATAGGTAATGAGAATCTTAATTTTCTAATATCCAAGATGACGAATTCAAAATGGTGGACCATAACTTTTTTCAAGCTAATATTTTGCTCTGAAAATACTTACTCGGAGGTTTTGGGGTCGCAGCACGATTCTGTAATGAGAATTTTAGTTTTTCCAGTTGATATTAGGATCGTCGACTTGTTTTATCTTGTGATCGCCCACACCCCCCAAGAGCTTTGAGTTCAAGAAAACAGATCTGATTCTGTCGACAACTTCTTTTTTCTTGCGATCCTCCCCCCCCCCCCAAAAAAAAAGTAGATTCGAATTCAGAAAAATAGATCCGACCCTGCCTTTTACACTAGAAATGGGAATGTTGCTGGCGTCTCGCCCCCCGTCCACAACTACCTTTCACTTGCCGTACTGTACTTTTGTGATATCACCCCCCCCCCCAAGAGAGATCCGCCCCTGATCGTAATATATAGTGGATAGATTTTGACCAAGAGTTTTTAATATTATTAACTGAACAGTTCTTGATTCAATTATTTTATTTTTGCTCTTAGGAGGGTTTTTTGTTAACTCGTTGATATTTACTGTAATTTGTTTAAATGTACTTTGAGAGTGACTGCTGAAAAAAGATACAAAAAAATAAAAGATCACCAAAAACACAACAAAAATAAAAAGAGTTGAAAGAAACAAGAAATGAGATGCTACATTCATTTGACAGCCTCCTGGTAACCCCAAAAACCCCCAAATAAGTATTTTCAGGGAAAATACTTAGCTGTTAAAAAAATTAGGGATCGTCAATTTGAATCTGTCATCTTCGATATTGATATTCTCATTACAGATTCGTACACAGTGACCCCAAAAGCCCCCGAATAAGTATTTTCAGAGCAAAATATTAACTTTCAAAAAAACTAAAGTCCGCCATTTTGAATCCGCTATTTTCGATTTTAAAAAATTTAAATTTCCATTACAGATTCGTGTTTAGTGAAACCAAAACTCCCCGAGTAAATATTTTCAGAGCAAAATATTAGTTTTAAAAAAACTATTGTTAACCATTTCCGGTCAGACTCATCTATCCTACCAGAGCAAATTAGATGTGTTCTACCATTCAGTTTTTACGAATATTACATTTGATAATCGTTTTTCATGATATTAAGAAATATTCTTTTATATGTTTTTTCGTCAATTTCTGAACATTTTGTTGTTGGATTTTGATATTTTCATTTTCAAGTAATTTTTTGCTTTTATTGTAATATCACGAATTTCCATATATTGACTAAAATGTGATTGTCGGACTTGCATTGTCTTTAATTTTAATTTATTTTTACGACGTTTTGATTAGTTTGCATCTCTAATCGTTATTAAGTATAAACCTTATACTTGATAACGATTAGAGATACAACCTAATCGAAAGGTCGTAAAAAAAATAAAAAATAAAGACAATGCAAGTCCGAAAACCACATTTTAGTCAATCTTCAACATTGTCTTCAACGTCCACATATTGGTCAGAACATCTAAGCATTCAGCAAACCATTGAGGCGTGCTCTCACTTACTATAACTGTTTTCGTCATACTTCTGATGTTAGGTTAAAAACAAGCGACAAAATCACTGTCATTAGAATTTATATGATTGAAGATTTGTAATTTACAATATTACATATTCCATAAGAAACTGGAGCTTTATTTATACTTATCTCAAGCCTGAGCCCTACCGATTAGAGCTGAAGGTCTTGAGCACCAATATAACTGCTTATGGCATGAAATGATGGAAATGATGTTCCGCCACTGAACTTGATTAAGACATGATTTATATTTTAAAAAATAATCAACACAGAAATATACCAGATAGAATTTGCTTATCTTCTTTTAAAGGGTTGACTTTATTCTTTTAGATTTCCGATTTCCTGCAGAATATATTTCGTTCTTCAGCCATACAAACAAAAACTAGCCGTCTTACATGTGAATGCTTCTTATACAAATCTTTAGCGTCTTTAGATAAATTTTCGTTAATGAAGATTTTCCTTTCTGCATCTTGTAAGCCAATTCCTTTGGACGATATTACTCATTTTTCTTTTCCTTTCTTAAAACCAGCATCCGAGTGAGTTAAATTTAACCAAAATTGGTTTGTTTAGTATTTTACTACCAATCAGTTTTGTTTTATTTCATTATCAGTCTTGTTTTCTTTAAGTTGCCGAAAGACCCTTTCACTTCCTTAGTTTCTGAGACTCCCTCATCGTGTAGCACCATAATTATAAACGAAGCCAACAACTATACCATGGAACTCCTATATTTTAACTACCTTTGCTGCTGAGTCAATTTTCAAGTTGAAAGGAGTGGTATGATAAATAATTACTGAACAAATTGGCGCATACGTCCCGAAATCCATAATTGTGAAGTTAGGTATGAACTGGGATAAACGTTTTTTTTAATATGTGGAAACTGGACTGAATCAGATGTTGTATCAATAATATGTTAGAGAAGTTTTATTATTTACAGACAGTTTCAAAATGCTAACCAATATACCATTTTCCCAGGGCTTCTATTGTTTTCAAATATTTAAACATCTATAGTAGGTCGTATGAATACTGAGTTTTTCACATGGGTTAGGGGATATACTTTCATATGTTTGTTTCATTCATTATTTTCTAAAATAATTTATGAAATTTCAAAGACAGCCTTTTTTAAATTTTAATACTTGTTTCTATTATTAATTCTCTTGTCTTTTATATGTCCTTTTAGATTTTGTAAATGTTTGTTTATAATAAGTTTTTTTAATACGGGGCATAATTGATTATGTTTTTACTTATAGATTGGCAGATTAATATAAATATCTTTATTTAAGTTTACCTGTAACTATATCAGTATCCGTAATGTTGCAGCGATGTGTATGCTATATCGAACTATTTTTGGAGCAGAATTAGAAACATGATATGTTCCTAATAACGTTTTGTTTTAAATAAATTTAAACTTTATTTGAACATTTGAAATTGATAAAAATGCATCATAGAAATTGTTTTGAGGTTTTTTTTTTGACTAGCCAGTTTTCGTCCACGTCTGGACATAGGCCTCACCCAAGCTTTTTCCCTTTTCCTTATCTTGAATTTTTCGATATCAGTACTTTCCTCGCACTCTAGGTACATCACACTATGGGGTAATTTAAAAAATGTGGGAAAATTTTTTTTGTCAATAAAAACCAGACAGTGGAATGAATTTCATTACAGGTTGACGCTTGGAAAATGTGACCTTGGAATTCTAAGATCAAATTGGGATTTTTAAAGAAACAGGCATTTTGAGATGCAGAAAAACTCAAGAAACTTAATATATTTTGTGTATTCTAGGAAGCTCGGGTTCAAATATCACATTTAAATACAGACGAACATTCAAAACTAAGTTCAACAGACAATTTTTCGGAGAGAAACAAGATATTCGAGTCATCATAGATGAATTTGAGTTTACTTTCAAATAATCTTGACTTTTGATTTCTAGGACAAATTTTAGATAACGACGTGATGTCCTTATTGGGCTTTCACAACTTTTATTTTATTATTTCTTCGCAATATCTCTTTGTTATTTAGATAACTACTTCTAAATATAGTATTTAAGCTTAAAGTACCATTTAGATGTCTTTTTAAGATATGAGTCAAAATGATATTTAAACAATATATATTCCACTCCATTCAGTTTTAATTTGAAGAATATAGACTACCATGAGAAATCATTGAATGACCTTTACCTTTGACTTCAAGGTCAAAATCTTTTTTTCTAAAATGAGAAACTGGTGTAATTACATAAAAAGTTGTTTAAAAAGAATCTGTTTTGCGAATTCGGATTTACAACTCTTTTTTTTTGTTGCTTTATCGAATAAAAGTTTGATTGTGATATTGGTCCTTCCAGAATATTGAGGTCTTCAATATTATCTATACAAGATGTATTAATAAGGGTATTTTGGATTGTTCTATGGCTTAAAATACTTTTTTTTTTGAAAATCCTAATTTGGCTACGGATTTTCAAGGGCATACTTTCTAACGCAGCTTTAACACTACTTTTCTATATAGTTAATCAATCAAACCTCTACCTACAATAAGATTCACTCCACCATTTCGTTTTTATCGAGAGATATACGATTTTGTCCTTTATTTTTTCAGTTTACTCCATAGTGCGTCGTCTGTTCATCTCGTTGATGGTAAATGTTATTCAATGATTTCCCATATAAGATTAAAAATGAATAGAGTGGAATATATGATTATTTATCTTTTTGATTCACATCTGACTATATTCTGAAGTAGCTGTGCAAATAACACAGAAAAGATAAATGATAGCGAGAAAATTATCATACAAAAGATGTGAGGGTCCAACAGGGACATCAGGTTGTGATCTCGAATTAGACCGTCAAGTCAAGTTTATTTGAAGGTAAATCCATCTTGAATCACTCGAATATCTTTTTCCTCTCCGAAAGGTTGTCTGTTGTAATTGGTTTGGCATATTCGTCTATATTTGAATATAATATTTGAACCCGAGCTTCCTAGTCCCCACCATCATACTTCGTTTAGCGTGATATTACATTCAGAATCTTGGAGTATACAACATTATCTGCATAAAATGTATTAATAATAATATTTTGGATTGTTATATGGCTCAAAATTTTTTTTTTAAAATGCCAATTTGACCATGGAATTTCAAGATCATACTGTCCAATGAAATTTTAAGACTATTTTTCCTTAATGGATAATCAACCAAGCTTCAATCTGCAATGAGATTCATTCAACCTGCAATGAGATTCTCTAGAGAGATGTAAGATTTTGTCCTTTATTTTTTCTATTTATCCCATAGTCCGTCATCTACTAATCCCATTGATGGTCTTCTTCGTCCTCGTGTTATTTGCGAAGGCTACCGATAGGTTATTTTTGACTTTCATTTATAGTACTGTCATTATCTTTCACAATATATTTATACCAGCTCCATATTGTCCTTTCCATAATTCTTTGTATGAATCCTAACCTATTTGCACTTTTCTGTGAAATAGCCATAGTTCCAAGTCCATAAGTGACCACGTGATACTTATCAAATAATAGGCTTTTTAGATTTATGGGAATTTCTCTATCCTTTAGTTTTTTAGTATATAGTCTTATCTCTCGAAGGCTGCCCGAGATAATCTAATTTTACGGGAAATTTCTAATGTCATGTATGTGGGTGTCCCAAGTATATGTATTTTTTACGGTTCATTGTTGACACCGTCTATCTTCGTTTGGAGACCTTCTTTGCTCATTATCTTTATCTTATTAAAATTCATGTTAAAATCAACTTTTCGTGACGCGTTTAGTTCTGTTAGCATGTATTCTATTTCCTTGAGGTCAAAGGATATCAAAACTATATTGTCTGCGAAATGCAGATGGTTCCATCAACATGTATGCCTTTTCTGTCATAGCTATGGTGAAGAGTTTCGGCGAAATCGTATCTCTCCGTTGGATTTTTTTCCACCCAGATTCAATGTTTTTTTAGTTGTTCATTAATTTTTACGTGAAAGGTAGTATTTCAATGAATATCTTCAACAACTTCAGCATATTTGGAGTCTATTCTGGTATTTTAGAGTAACATAAGCATTCTAGATTTCAATACTGCCAAGCGCCTTCTAAAAATAGAAAATGTAAATGGATAGGAATGTTGTATGTACTGATTTTTCTACTGGTTGGTAGAAATTAAGTTTTCTTGTTCACCGGTTGGTTAGTATCCTTGTAAATAATATATAGAGATGGGATAATATACTTATAATTGTCAATGTTTGTTTCGTCGTCTTCTTTTCTTGTAAATATTAGCACCAAATCTACATTATTTCATGGGTGTTTTTCATTCTCTAAATATCTGTTCATAAGCAGCCTTATAGAGTTTATGATGGTATTACCATCTAAATTAAGGATCTTCGAAATTTTAGGGATTCTATTTTATTTATACATATACTTCGAAACAATACTGTTATTTAAATAATTATTGCGTTAGCTAAGAAATTGCTTTTTACTTATGATTGATAAAGAAAGAGGCATTAATTTTTTCTCAGTTTAGACTCAGTTTTTCCTCAGATGAGCCAAGTTGCCCATTTACAGCAACTAGGATTTACATCTGGAACTGTAATTTTTGAGAATCAATGCATCTTACTCTTGCCTCACTTTCATGTATCATTTTGCTTGGTAAACATTATTTCCTTTTTTCTCTTTCTTTTTATGTGTTCAAGATTCCCTCTAACATTCATTTAATAAGCTTATGGTATATTTTACTAAATTAATTTAAACAAGAATGCAATATTTCACAATTTGTTCCCAAAAATAATAAAAAATAATGTACGTAGGAGCTTTCTTTATTTAAAGAAATTCAGGATATAAAATACAAGATTTCGCCTTCGTAATAAATTTAATACAAGCCATACATGTATGAGAACGACATCCTACAAAATAGCCGCGTCCGTGGGTTCTCACATGAATGGAACCCGACATATCTTTTTTTATAAATCAGAACCTTCACTTCCACGGTCGGGACATTATTAGCCTTTGTGGAAGTTGGCAAACCATTATAAACCACCGTAATCCCACCGGTTCGCGTCGCAGAGATATTATTAAGGTAGAAGCTGGCTGGATAATTATAGAGTACCCGCGAGTACCCAAGACGTGCTCCCGAAGACGTGACGATGTAGGAGGAGCTCTTTTTCTTTTAGTAGTTTTGCTTCTTTTTCATAATATTCTTATTTTTAATGGTTCGGGAGGAATAGTGTCGATCAATATCAAGGGTCGATGAACAGCCGTTATGGGTATGTCAAAATATATAAAATGTATTATTTACTTTTTCGAAAGTTATCAATTAAATTTATCAAAATAAGTTTTTCGCATAATGCCATGTTATGTTTAGTTGTTATATTCTGAACTAATTTGACAATGTACCGGCTAAAATAAATATTGTCCTTTATCAGCATATTAATTTTAACAATGGCCCAGGGTCTGGTTGATGTTTAGAGATCTTTTTTAGTTTTCACCAAAAACTATTTTTGATACGTTAAAAGAGCAGATGAAGATAAATATAAGGAAAATAGAGGAAATCAGCTCGAAAAAAATAACTCGGGGATAATTGCTAAAGAGGAATGTCTCCCAGATATGAGTGATACCGAGGCGGAACAAAACTAGTGTTTTATGTGACAACGTCCACGGCGTTACGGTATCGAGACCAACAAAAAAATGCCTTTTAGACGCGAACCACGTTTGGATCAGTTTAGCTGAGATACTACTCTATTATAATTTCTATTCTACGACTATCTAACCTGCATATTGGGGAAACTAAGTAAAGGTAAAATAAAATATTGATTGATGATTTTAATGTCGAAATTGGTTAAGGAGCGCATGGAGCGATGTTATAGAGCCATTTAGCTTAAGTTTATCACAAGTAGTATTTTTTTAAACAATGACAGACCAATCACAGTTCACCAACATATTGCTATAGATTCATCGGTTTGGGCCTGTAGTCAATAATAAATTTGAAAAAGTTTTTACTAATTTTCTTGTAAATTGTAGATTGTGAGTGGGTCGTTAAGGCTTTTCTTATTCCTCTACAGTACCTCGACATAAAGATCTTTTGTGCGTTACCTTAATTTAATATAAGTCCTTAATATTTAGACTTTTCACGAAGTCTATTATTTTTAAGAGAGGTAATGCTTTATAATCATTATATGGATTTATAAATTTTTTCGCCGTTAAATGACTAGGTGTATTTTTCCATCTTAATTGATTTGATTTTGTTCCCAGCTTCGAAGCTCCTCTTTTGTTAGGTTTTTTGATAACCCACGGAAAAGCTTCGAGTCGAAAAAAGAAGTTCTCACCCTTTATTTTGCGAGACTATCTGCTTCCTTCGATTTCCTTGTGATCTGGAACCCACATTAAGGTTAGCTTGTTGTTTTTTGTCCGTTTCTTTAGGGTTTGCCTACAGTTCTAAGTCAATAAAGATTCATAGATGTTTAACCTGAGAGCTCTTAGCGTTGCTTGGCAATCTAATAATATGTATATTTTAGCTTTTTAGTGTTTCTTTTCAGGCACTCGTTGACATAGATTTGCACTGCAAGCATTTCTGTTAAAAATATGGTAGGGGTATTCCCTAAGGGATTTGCAAGCCTAGAGTCTGGGCCTATTATTTCCACTCCAACATCTCTTTCATCCTGGATCTATGAGCAAACCACACCACTGAATTCTTCTACTTCATATTTCATGTCAAAATCATACCTTATGGACATGCAGTTTGTCGGTTTTGAAACAGATTCTGGTGAAATAGTATCTAGAATCTTCATATACCCAATAAATCTTCCAGGTTTAAGGTTTTCTGTTTGGAATATCTTAAGGGTATTTGTTGTTGCTGCCCTTATTACTGCTATGAGCAATAGAGGGAGGGTCAACATAGTCCCTATTGCCTCTGCAACTTCGGTATTTTCTACGTCAGTTGTTGGTCTATTATTATTCCCAGATATTTGAACTTCTTGGAAAAGCCCAGTTTTGTTCTACTTAAAGTTGGAGCGTTCATGTTTATTTTTCGTCTCCTCGTAAATGACATGAGGACCATTTTGTTAGGATTAGCATGTAATCCTTCTTCTATGCATTAGTTACTCATTTCATTTAAGACAATTTGTATAAGGACTACTAGGTCGTTAGCCTAAATATGCGAGGTAAATCCTGAGTCATTTAATTGGCCCAGGGATCACAGCTGAACCAATAATACTCCACTTGGGGACACCCTTTGACTGTGGTGACTGTAGCCGATTGATGTAGTAATTATTCTGTGTTTTAACATTGATGGGATGCACCTTGTTAGAAAGAGTTTTATTTGTCTTATATCTATAGCCCTAACCATGATTTTTTTAAAATATTCCAACTTAAGGGCTCACGTAAAAAGCAAACATCCGGGTAGGAGTTCTAGGTTTTATTCTTGAAAACATAATATCGAGTGCTGTAAAATATCCTGTTGTTTCTTTTTGAAAAATTAAGTCTACTGCTCATTAAGGTCAAAAATCATCATGGAATGGAATGTATGGTCAATTTTGTGAACTTTGCTAATTTAAGGGTGTTTGTAAAACTAAAACATCCAGGGAGAAAAAAGGTTAAATCTTAAAATGAATTCTTTCGAACACATGTTTTATATATTTTTAGAGAAATTAGAAGAAATAACACAAGTGAAGCCTAGAGTTTTTGAATGTTTTCCAATGAGCTTACTGCTACAGAGTGAGGTGTGATATTAACACAAATATGCATGTAGAAAGAATTGACAAAATAATGAAACATTCATACTTGGGTGGAAAATTTATAAAGTTCTTGAATGAAACCATGAGTAATATAAAAAAATTCTATTATAAAAGGTATTTTTGGTCATTTTTAATTTTCAATAGTTTTATTTCTGCAGGTGTCAAAATTTGTTTAAGTCCAAGTTTTGAGAGGCTTTTCTATAGAAGTAAGATCTGCATGAAACTGATTATTTTAAGGCAGAGAGATAAATAAATTCAGTGGATATTTTAATTTAAATTTTGTGGTGTAAGCTAATATAATGGGGTGAATTGTGCCATTGAACGTTTTAAGTAGTTGAAAGACAGAAGTGGTTGGAAATATTAAGAATGATAAAAAATCATAAAAAAATAGAGGTAGCGGTATAAATATTTTAGACACTTGTACTAAGCTTTAAAAAACATAATAAAGTTAAATATTTTTATCAAAACGTTATAATAATATTATTTAGGCAGACTTCTAGATTTATAAATATAACATTTCTTTATCTAGATATTCTAAAATGTCACTATGATCTTGTATTACAAAGAGTGACTATATGAATCTTTTTGGCCATTCTATTAAAGGTAAAAGTGCGCTAGAATGTTTAGTTTCAAGAATAAAAAGATATTACTTTTACAACACATTCACGCCAACTGATGGGAGAATATTGTATTGTAATTGTAAAGTTTAGGACATTAAGGTAGCGACTGTTTCTGTCTGTCTGCGTTTATTTTTAATTTTCAGTTATTGGTTGTATGGAAGTACTAATTCAATTTGGAGTGCTTTTTTATTGTAGTATTTTTTTTTCATTAGATAACTAGAATATTGACCAAATGTCCACACAGAAGAATCTAAAAATCTTGTATCTGCAATCAACGTTACCAAATCGATATCTCTCCAACTAGATAAACTTTTTGAAGGATGATAAGAGATTCTAGGCACCAACTCGATAAGTGAGTGGAATGAAATAAAAAAAAATAGTAGTACACCTAAAATCTTCGTGTAAGGTTCTGCGAAGAACACAAGTATATTGCAAATCTCTTAGCTGTGCAGTTGATGCTGATTAAAAAAATGTATATTAGCCTTGTTGTCTCTAGCGATTGAAGAATAGTTTAAATATAAATGACCAAAAATAAAAATATATTATTTGTAATGTTTTATAGACCTCTGTGAGTAGTGTAGTGTTATATTAATGATGAGTCTCATATTTTATACACATATCTTGTTGTCTTTGCCTTTTTGCCGATATTTTTCTGTATGGATACTCCTATGATACGTATCGATACCAAATGCCAATAATTTGCAATTGATATTCATTGGGGTGTATCTAGATGCTGCTAACTACCCGGCTAGATTGTCCTAGTCCCAGACGATGCGTGCACTAGCCGTCCACTGATTAAGTCGCATATTACGTATGTTACCAAGCATAAATAAATTATTAATACTTTTTAATCTTCCTTTAAATTTTAAATTTAATTTTTTCTTTAAATTGATAATTGATATCAGGCGATTCGCAAAAAAAGCCAAAGCGACCCCATTGTAGGTCGCTACCCATGGATTGGGAACCACTTTTTTAGATGAACTATTTCTATAGAAAAAAGCTGTCACCCTACCTTGACCGAATAAAGTTCAGAGGAGCCTGGTTTGCTGCCTTTCTTTGGTGGCCCCGCCAGAGAGTAGATTTGGCCATTACACACAAAGAAAAATTTTATGAATGAGTGTTAATATAGAAATTAGATAAACGATACGACAAAAAACAGGTATTGCCAATATAACGTATTACCGCCATTAAAGATATTTACTTTTAAAGATCACACAACAAACAAATCACTCAAATTTCCACTGACCATTCGCACATTTTCCGTGCATAACTGCGGGAACACACACTGGACGTGGCTATGTTTACGTGTATACGTGTGTCGTTCGCATCCTGTATTTCCCACACAACTTATTCGTAGGTTGACGTGCTCCGGCCACATTTATTACCCGAACCATTTGTTATTTCTCTGTTCTATTTTATTGTTAGACTGCTGAATGTCGTGTTAACTTGATCTATTGCCATAAGAATGAATTTGCGGTCTCTAATTTGTAATAAGTGTTTGAAAGTGTGGTAGAAATTGAAGATGGAAATGAATAAAAGAAGTAAAAGACATGTTGGCCAAAATTGAGCTCTGTTGAACGTCCTATTACAGCAGATCTTAACTTAATGGATTTTGAGAATTAGTGAACAAGTTAAGTTATCCATTAAATACACTCTTAGAATAATGATAATATTACACATCTATTTATACTCTTGGACACAAACAAAAGTAGTTGTAGTGTAATTAATTTATGTAGCGGAAGTGCTTCACCAAATCCAAATAAATTAGATTGAAATGTAAATTAAATTACAGTTTTTCAAAATTTCTCGTTAACCCGACCAATTTCCAGTAACATCACATCTAGAAACGATACCATACTTTTCCAAAAGATTTTGACACGCTGAATCCGAATTTGACTTCCGATCTTACCTATCAGCTCTGGTTTTCGAGATATCCTTACTTAAAAGTGTTTGTTTCTTTTTATATATTAGAGACCATGTTTTAGTGTAGCATGAAACTTTTCTACATGAAACATGGGACAACTGAAAGTATCACTTATTGCCTTCAAAACCCATTTTGAATCGTCTCAAAATCTTTTTTCCTTTCTGAGATATCGCTTATGAAAATTTATGGTTTTGTCGACTATTTGCACCGTGAAAACAGAATAGAAAAGAAAACTACTTTTTTAGATATCCTACTGAAAAGAAAAGAAGATAGTTTGCTTTCACACACTGTCTAAAGAAAATCCATTCACGCTAACAGATACATCAACGCTGATTCACAGCCCGATTATTTGAAATAGTGAAATTACTCGCGTTTTGAACGCAGTCCCTTACACATCAAAAAATTATCATAAAGAAATGAACATACCGCAAGATACCCTAACAAAAAATGGATATAAAAAAGAACGGACAAGGCTCTAAAAAACAAACGCTTGGCCTCAAAAAATCGCAAAAATCTAGAGAAGAGCTCCAAAGCTGTTGTTCTTTATATCAGAGGCACCACAGAAAAGACGAACATATAAAACCTGTCAAGCAAAAAACAATTTCTTCTGCATTGTCCCCACATTTTTTAAACACAGGACATAAGATAAACTTCTCAGGAACAAAATTCAAGATATGAAAATCTGTCCACAAGAATTAAAACTGAAGCCAGCGATTGCCTAATACTTGGAAAAATCTGCTTACAAAACATCAACCAGTAGTATGTATTACAGAAACAGATCATATTCGGCAACACGACCTCAAACACTAGCAAACTGGGTCGATGACACTCAGCAGGGCCCGCAACCTAATTGGCTAGAACCATCCAGCCAACGAACGCACCCCACGTACACACGGGATTGAGCGAGAGCATTCCAGTTGCAAGCATCAGTTCGCCTGCAGATGCCGTACAGTGAGTTTTGAAAATGGTGAATGAGATTTTACCGAAACGTCAGCTGTCTTACAGTCCTGAGAAGGACTCAGCACACACACGGGATACCCGGAAACCTTCGATTGCACATCAGACTCGTGAGAACATCCGATATATATATATATATATATATATATATATATATATATATATACATATATATATATATATATATATATATATATATAAATAAATACATAGATTAGTTTTTCTTGAAACAATACCTTTTTATGTTGTAAAATTTCACGTTATATTTGGTAGTCGACCTTATTTGAATGAAAAATTTTTAAAATTCCACACAGCTAGTATGTTTTCTACGAACTTTTATTAGGTTCTCCAAAATAAATTGTGGGCGGAGTGGTAACACCTTTAGATGTTGCAGAAGTGTTAGCGTACTTAGCAAGACATTTCTCGTCGTTATCGTTACTATTTTCTTTTATTTCTAGAATTTTGATTTAATTGTAGTTATATACGTATTTTGGGATATCATCTTTTTTCTTAGGATTTCTAGGTGCTTAATAACACAGGTATACCAAAAAAAAAGTGGATGCCTATTTGACCAGACCATTTTATTCTTATGTAATCTGAGGTCCGTTAACCTCTATTACGTCAGGTTTAAGGTAATTTCAAGGTCAAAATGGAGTAAAAAAATTCACTAAATAAATCTGAAGAAGTAGATATGTACATTTTTGAGGTCGCTGAATTCGAATTTGTGGTTTATTTAATCACCTAAGGTGGACTAGGGATCATTTTAAGGTCATTACAAGTTCAAAATAAGAAAAATCCACTAAATAAATCTGAAAAAAAAGATTATTAGATTTTTTGGGTCCTTGAATCTAAATTCGTGGTTTGTTTAATAGCACAAGGTCAGCCAGAGGACATTATACCGTCATTTCAAGGTGAAATCGAGAAAAATCTACTAAATAGATCTGTAAAAAAAGATAGGCAGACTTTTGAGGGCACTGAGTCAGAATTCGTAGTTTGTTTAATATCTAAAGGTTAACCTTAGGCCATTTCAAAGTCAAATTAAAAAAATCTACTAAATTAATCTGTAACCGAATAGAATTTACGTGCAGCTAGATCAATATCTGTTACATAGTAGATAGGCAAGCGGATTAATTTTTTGAGCAAAAACTCAAGCTCCCAAAACCTCGTACCCCACGCACAGCTAGATGTTCGTTACACAGCAGATATACGAGTGGAGTTAATTATTATGAAATGGTAATCCAAAATCCAAGTTCCCAAATTCATATAACCCACGCACAACTAGATTGATATCCATTACACAGCAGAGAGGGGAGAGAATCGAGTACTTAAGACGAAACCCAAGCTGCCAAAACCATACACTCTATGTGCAGCTAGATTGATTGCCACTACACAGCATACAAGCGACCAAGTTTTTATAAATAGGCCAAAACATAAGCTCTCATAACCACGTATCCCACACGTAGCAAGATCAATGCCCGTTACGTAACAGACAGAGGTGAAAAGCAAGGATTTATGGGTCTATGAAATAAAACCATATACTCCAGGCACAGCAGGTATGAGAGTTTGGTGTTTGTGTTAAACACTTAAAAAAATTCGCTTCGCTAGCCTAACTGTTACGTAGATATCGATCTAGCTGCGCGAGGGATATGTGGTTTTAGACACTTGGGTTTCGCCGCTCCGTTCACATACTTACGTAGGTTACGTGGGTTTGAGAGCTTGGGTTTAAGTCAAAAACTTGGTCTGCTTGCCTGTCAGCTGTGTAACGAACATCGGTCTAGCTGCGCGTGCGTTCTCTTTTTTTTACAGATTTATTTAGTAAATTTTTTTCAATTTGACTTTATAATTACTTTGAAATACTCTTTGGTTGATCCTGAGGTGTTAAACAAACCACGAATTCAGATTCAGCGCCCCAAAAAGTCTATTTTGTAGATTTTTCTCAATTTTACCTTGAAATGGCCCTGAAATGACCTCTCGCTGACACTGGGGGATTAAGCAAACCATGAATTCGTATTTAGCAACTTCAAAAACGTACGTATCTGCTTCTTCAGATTTATTTAGTGAATTTTACTTCATTTGACCTCGTAATGACCTTGAACCTGACGTGATATAGGTTATCGGACCTCAGATTTGGATTCAGAGCATTGAATTACATGAGAATAAAATGGTCTGGTCAAATAGGCATGAACTTATTTTTCTGTAAACCAATGTAATACTTTGATCTATATTTAAAAAAAAGGGCGCTGGAAGTTCGCAAAAGTGCAATTGCTTTTCGAATATATGTCGTTAAAACGATATACTCAAAGACATATTCGACGTCCATGGCTATACTAAACCTTTTTGGTTCCTCTTTTTTAATTGCTGCTTCAGCAAAATTAGATCTTTCTTTGCTCAGCACTTTAAAGGACTGGATAGTTTTGTATTTCTTTTTTCAAAAGGATTTAGCAGGTTTAAAATACTTCCAATTAATTATCATTCCCATGCTTAATAGTATATAAATTTACAGCTTTTTCTTAATGAGAAAGCATGTAATTTGAGATATTGCAGTGTGTCTGGATGTCTTGAATAAGTTTTATTTTCAGAATATTTAATTATTTTCGTAATTTGCCAAGCTGATCACAAGTAGTTTGTTAGCAATTAAAATGTAAAATAATTTTTCGCGGAGTAGCAGTTAGATTACTGACTTAACGCTGACTTCGTAGAGTATCATTAATTACAAGTTGCAAAGTATGAATGTGATTCCTTATCACACCTTGTAGTATTATCTGCCAATACAAGGTGAATATGGTTCGGTCCTAGTTCCCATTCATTTAAGAAATAGTTGAATGCTTCTAATATAGTTTTTTCCATATGAAATCCTGGGAAATGTTTACACGCAAATACAAAACAAGATCTATAATTTAAACTGACGTTATCAAAAAAATAAATTGTAAGGAATTAAAAATAATTGTATATTTTAATTTAGACGGTGTTGTCAAAGAGTCATTTTTATCACCGGCGTATTATATCTATAGATTCGAGCTAAATGTTAGATTTAAATTATTCGATAAAAAAATTGCCGATAGGACGATATATATCGGTGTCAGCCAGGAAATAATCGGTAACGGTCCATTATTGGTATATAGGCTAAAATACGATATCAGTCAATTACGAGTTTTTATAACCTTGCAGTTCACCTTTTTATCATTTAAAGATCACTTAATTTATAGCAATATTTTTTGAAATGTTTTTTTATACTGTTAAACAATTTTATTTATTAGATTTTATATTGTTTACTCAACCGATTTAACAACTGCTTGCCATCATCCACATGCTCAACTTTCGACGTATTATAGCTCATCATCCCCTTAAAACTATAGAAAACTCATCCAGGAAATGCCGTAAAATTGTTCGTTTATGACACGGTTACTGAAACCAATAAATAAACCATTGCAACCTGTAATTAAGGTGCGACAGCTGAAATTTTTGCCCTTTTAAATTGGCGAAAAGAACCACATCAGTCAGTCTGGACGCGCACCGGGCGTAATTGTGGGAGGTTCGATTGCTTCCGGCAGTCGCGACACCATTATTATAACTATTATTAAGAGTTTTATCGATGATTATAGAATAATAGTAACTAAACTTTATTCTTTGTTAAGGAAATATTTAATTTTTAGAATTAAACATACGTCAGATGTACAGGATAATTAAAAACGTACTTTAAAGATTAAATATATTTTGTTGGAATTGGCAAAATTCCATGTGTCTATTAGTTTCCATTTTAATAATACTTTCTTCATCTGAATATAATAAAAATAAAATATAAGTCCCCACCCCTAAAAATTTTTGTTATAATAAGTGCCCGTGGAAAATAATAAATCTTGGGATAGTATTAAACAATATATAACACACTTCAACATAATTATAGCTGGGAAGCTGAGGGATTCTATGCCATTTAATTGGGCACTAAATTTAAATACATAATTTATGATGAGGTGGACAGCCTTGAAAAGCTGAAATGTGTACAATATTAAGTACACATAATTTTTATCTTGTACAATTTATTTTTTTTGTTTTGGATTGACAACAGAAACCAGAAAATGGAAGGAAAATACCGCCAAATGAATTTAGTCGGCAGATAAAACTATAATCCCTAAAATTAGGTTTTAGTGAACGGACTTAGATATATTATATATATATACATATATATATATATATATATATATATATATATATATATATATATGTATATATATATATTATTTTCATTTTAAAGGGATGCTTTATATATATATATATATATATATATATATATATACATATATATATATATATATATATATATATATATATATATATATATATATATATATATATATATTATTTTCATTTTAAAGTGATGCTTTCTCGACGGCTGCTCCGTTTGAAAGCCTCACTTGAAAATGCCAGCTGAGATGTTGGCGAAACGTCGTGAAGATTTTTCTATTGACGAACGGATTGAAAACCGAAAAAATACAACATACATGTATCTATCTATATATATATATATATATATATATATATATATATATATATATATATATAAATATATATATATATATACAGTGCCTTCATTTCAAAACGAACCATCCTTAATAACTTTCTTAAATAGAAAAATTTAAAAAAAAGAAAAAACACGTCAATTTAGATATACAGGGGGAAGTTTAATTTTGCATTTGTTAAAAGTCTGTCAATCACCTCCTCAACTCCAGCTAACCTCACTTTGATATGTCAAATGGGAACCCCCACCTTGTGATACATCATTGTAAGCAGCATAAAATTGTCTATCCAACCGTATAAAAAAAATTAAATCGGTTGACGTACAAGCGAATAGTGTGCAAAAATGTCTTGTAATAATCCATAATATATCGGCCTCGAACTTTGGTATGTCAAATGATTACCCTATAGTGTGATACATCATTTTAAAGGACGTACGATCTGCTATCCAACGATGTCAAAAAAAATTAAGTTAATAGACGTTATAGGCAATTAGGATGCAAAAATGTGTGTTAAATATAAGCAGGTTATTCAGTTTTATTCAGTTGAAGAAAATTATTTTATTAAATGTTCAAAATGTGCGCCGTTATTAGCGAGACAATAAAAAAGCCTATTTTGAAATTCCCCACGAACATTGGCAAGGGTTTCTCTGCTAATTCCTCTACATTCCCGAACAATTCGATCTTTTAAATCGTCAATATTTTCAGGTGGGGTTTTATAAACCTTGCTTTTTAAATACCCCCAAAGAAAAAAGTCTAGAGGGGTTAGGTCTGGAGACCGTGCTGGCCATTCAATTGCACCACGTCTGCCAATCCACGTCCCTGGAAAATGTTCATCAAGCCACTCTCGAATTGCCAAAGCGTAGTGCGGGGGAGCTCCATCTTGCTGGAAATGCAAATTATTTTCATTTAGTACCATAACAGCATTTTCATCCACTTGATTTTCTAAAGATTGCACAATGGCAGGGTATATTGTGTTTTCTAAAAGGTTTAAATAAATTTGCCCAGTTAAATTATCTTCCAAAAAAAATGGCCCGATGATTTCATTGCCATAAATTCCTGCCCACACGTTAATTTTTTCGGGATATTGAGTATGCCCTTCTCGGAAAAGGTGCGGATTTTCATTATCCCAGTATCTGCAGTTATGTCTGTTAACCAGTCCATTTAGAAAAAAGTTGATTCATCACTAAAGCAGATATTCTTAGGTAAATGGGGGTCCTCGTCAATTCGTTGGCACATTAATTCGCAAAATTGAATTCTCCTATCAAAATCGTCTTCTCCGAGTTCTTGAAGAATTTGAATTTTGTAGGGAAAAAACTTATTTTGTTTTAAAACTTTATGCACAGAGCCAGCAGAAATGTTGGTTAAATCTGCGACCTTTGAGATGGATAAAGTTGGATCTATTGCAAACTGTCCTAGTACCTCGATTTGGCATGCTTCATCTACAACCCTTTTCTCAATATATTTTTTATTACAAACGGATCCCGTTTCTTCAAACTTTCGTACCAATTCGAGTACATATTTATGGCCCACGTTTTTGTCTTGATGCCTCTCGTTAAATGCTCTGGCGGTTCTACGAGCGCACCGATCTTCAGCTCCATAGAGAAAAATTATTTCTATTCTTTCGGCTAGCGTATACACCATTTATATTCACGTTTCAACTAGGCGTCACAATGACAATTTTAACAATAATAAACAACTGGTGTTTAAAGATCTTAAAAATTTTATTTATTGCAGTGATTTTTTGTACCTATCAGGTACCGCAAAAAATATCATTGAAATAAATACACTAAATTGATTAGACTGCAATGAATTTTGCGATGAATTTTAAAACAGGCTTAGTTTTTTTCTCGCAAATATTTTAACTGTTTATTATTTTAAAAAAATATTTATTTTAAATTTAAAATAATATTTTATTCTATGAAGTAGCCATTTGACATAATAAAGTTTAATGTGATAAGGTGTCTATTATTACCACACATCTTTTCTTACTATTCGCTTGTACATCAACAGATTTTGTTTTTTTTTATTGGCTAAATAGGAGATAGTATGCCCTTTAAAATGATGTATCACACTATAGGGTAATCATTTGACATACTAAAGTTCGAGGCCGATATATTATGCATTATTACAAGACATTTTTGCACACTGTTCGCTTGTACGTCAACCGATTTAATTTTTTTTATACGGTTGGATAGACAATTTTATGCTGCTTACAATGATGTGTCACAAGGTGGGGGTTCCCATTTGACATATCAAAGTGAGGTTAGCTGGAGGTGAGGAGGTGATTGACAGACTTTTAACAAATGCAAAATTAAACTTCCCCCTGTATATCTAAATTGATGTGTTTTTTCTTTTTTTTAAATTTTTCTATTTAACAAAGTTATTAAGGATGGTTCGTTTTGAAATGAAGGCACTGTATATATATATATATATATATATATATATATATATATATATATATATATATATATATATATATATATATATATATATATATATATATATTGGATAGCAATCAATTATCAGATGTCACAGGAATGATCCTGTCTTCCAACGCTATTTAATATATTCCTGGTAAAGATCCTAAATTTATGGTACATTTTTTCATCTCAATACAATGTCTAATAATTGGCTTAAGCCAGCGGTTCTCAACCTTTTTCTTCTTGCGAACCCCTTCTAAAAGCTGAAATAGATTGTCGAATCACCTGGGCAGTCATTTGGAACAGTAAATGAAACAGTAAAATTGGGTTATTAAAATTTATTTTCCGTATTGAGTAACAGTTCATAGTGAAAAACTAAAACATAATTAAAATTAAAGTGATGAAATATATGTGCCTATTTGGTGGAACAAAGCAATTTAAAATTTGGTTCGATGTCTAAAAGAATGAGTCTTAGATCAGTTAGTTCAAGTTAGTTCAGGTCAATAAAGACTGGTTGATCTCATACATTTCAAATTTTATTTTCAAAATCCCTTGTAGTGTGCCAAATACTCTACGTTGCAAATCCTTTCTCGCATACATATGTTGTACAAAAGGGCAATACAACTTTAATGGCTTTTTCCGTCAAAACAGTATACTCATTTCTTACATTGAGACAAAAATTAATTAAAAAGTGATCATGAAGAAGAGTTTTTAGGGAATTGCCGGAAGATATGTTAATGAGCTTTTCTTTCTCCAGTAAAGTTAAAAAAGTATCCGAAGAATTACGTATCCAGTCGTTAGACCCAGATATAATAGGTTCATTAGGAAAATAGTCCCTGAAAGCTAATCGAAGCGATGTCTTTAGCACATGGTCCGATCAAATTTTCTGCCACTGTATGTGCTTGTCTAGATCTTGAAATTCTGTAACTAACTCGAAATGATGTCCTGAGACCCATTTTACTATTTTCGTTTAAATCTGTTAAAAAAGAACAAACACTAGACTTTACCTGCTAATTTTCTTTTTAAATACTCAACAGGTTTATCCTTGTGATCTAGATGTCTTGTTTCAAAGTGTCTATGACAAATACATGATTTTAAACTGCTATTGGCCAGGATTTTATTACAGATTACATAAAGCGGTTTAGGTTCTGACTCCTCTCCGGTAAAATAAAAACCCATTGATAAGTAGTCACTGTCATATTTTCGTTTCTTTCCTTATCTCTCAATCTCTTCGCCTATTTTTCTTTGATTTCAGTCTGGCGAGATGGTAGCTATAACAGCCACACTGTGTTGGTTCCAAATCAGGGACTAATGTAGAAGAATTAATTGGTTGCTCCTCCAGCTTTTCGTCCAACTTAACAAAATTACCCGTTTTTAACCAACGATCCATTAAACATTTACGGAGCAATAATCATTTACTTTTACGTTCGACGCGCGGAGACGCGATTTGTAAAACTTGGATATTTGTTGTAATTTATTTACATAAGAAGAAATCACTAAATTGGTTTATACAACTAAAATTTATTTACAACTTTGCATTAGCTACTAACTCATTTATCTTCTTGAAATCACTAGAGGTTCTTAAGTTCATCGTATGATTCAGTTCGACTATACTATTCCTTATGTGACGGAGGCAGACGTTATTCTCGTTCTCTCGTGTGCCTTCGAGAAAAGTTTTGATTCGTAGAAGTAGAAGTTGCCGGCTCGTTCGAGATTGTATTCGCATCGCAAGCGGCGTAGCGAATCGTCGCTTTACAGATTGTTACCTGTTGCGATGCTTAATTCAAAATTTCCCCGTTACAATATTATTTCGTGAACCCTCTTTATAAAACTCGGGAATCTCTGGGGATTCTCGAACCACCGCTTGGGAAACGCTGGCTTAAGCAATTCACATAGCAAGAATTTGACAAATAAACTACTATAACCATGGAATATATTTTGGTTAACGAAATTTAGGCGACACACGATTTGGGTGTTAGTATTTAATATGAGTTCAGTATGGATCAAGAGGAAATTTTTCGTCGAACAGATTTTCTTATAACATTTTGCTCTAGGTTAGATATATACGAGATATAATGGAAAAAATGTAAAAAAGTCGTCTATTTTTGACATTTTCTCAGTTTATAGTTTTAACGCTTCAAACTTGCCTTTTCAGACTAGTGCATTACCATTCGGAGTAATTTATCTAAAAAGTAAAACTTCCTTCCGCTAAGGCAACCGCGATATCGAATTGAACTGGACTAGTTTTGAAGAAAATAATAGTATTAACTTCATAATGATTTGCTAAGTCACATTTTCAATATTAAGAAGAAAATTCAATAGTTTTCTTGTCGGTTTTCGGTCTTTCGAATAATATAGTTGAGGATTTGTTTTTAAAATATCATCAAAATATTTAAAACTAGCAAATATTTCTTATTTTATGTAACTGACTCACAATCCACATAAAGTAAGTGTATGTAATGAATAATTTCCAGTTTATTAAATATTATTCAGTGTTTATTTTTTGGTGTTCCAGATAGTAGCGGTTGTAGATAGTGGGACCTGCACCCGGTTTGTGGGCTCTTTTTTACTCAGTTTAACCAAAGTTGACCCTTAAAAATATCTTCACACATTATTTACCTGTGTGCTCGGGGCCTCTTTAGGCATGGGGTCCCGGAAAACACACAGAACCGTCCGGTGATATGTCCGCCCCTGGTTCTAGATTCAATTTTTTAATTTGCTAGTTATTGGGGATCATTTCTTTTGCAACAACCGTGACAGAAAGTGTAACAATTTTTTCTTTAAATTTCATGTATTTGCATGAAATCTAAAAGAACTTTTTCATAATAATGTTTTGAAACGGTGCACTAAAATAAACTGTTTATAGTTTATACGTGACATGAAATACTCGTAATGTAAAGCCTGGTGAACGATTTGTTCAAAATATTTTATACCGGTTCAAATTTATTAAAAGGGCATTTGTGTGTGCACAAAGTAGACAACCTGGCAGAGTCACTTATATATTTTTTGCAACTGCAAAAAAAATAAATTGAAACATTCCGCACTATGTTATATACCCGTAAGTGAAAAAAAATATCCGGAGTCTTACTTAGTTTTCGTTTATTACAGCCTGTAACTTAACCAGTATTTTTAAAACAGTATAAAAGTAATAAACATTGCAGGTGGCGATTTGCATGGTCGCAACTAGAAATGCACGATACGCTTAAAAGTATCGATATTTGATATCGATCGGTACTGAAAGAAACCATTCAGGAAAATTGACGATACGGATATATTTATTGGACAAAAATCCTAGAAGTCGTATTTGAATTTAAAAGAGTATTAATCATTGAATAAATTTCGAGTTTCTCAATTAAATACATACAAAATACAAACAGAAATATTGAGAAATATGATAACTGTAGGTACCTACTAAAACAGTAGCAGAATATCTATCGGCATGTGACAGATATTACGCTACAAATGAACAAATACATATTATAAAAAATAGCGTGCAAATAAGTTTTCTATTTATTCATTTTGAAGAAAATAAAAATGTAAAAAAAACTAGGAGAAAAGTAAAAATAAAACAAAATATAAACGACGTAGATAAACATCTATCAATAAATAAAATATTAGACGTTCTTCTTGTATTAAAAATAAAAATTAAAAAAAATTACAAAGTAGTCCACGCAGGTCCAAACTTTAACTAACAGGTACGTAGACAAAAATAAAATAAAATGAAAACCAGTGAATAATTAAATAACAAAATATATATTATTCTTTAATTTAAAAATCTGGAACTATTCTAGGTAGTCTTTAAGCTTTAAAAACATAAAAATAAATGTTCTGTTAACATTTTTCCTCTAAGTCTATTACGATTTAATAACATAAGTAATTCTACTAGTCAGCGCCAATCAGATTGTACAAAAACAGACAAACTATCACTTGACAATTTTTATAACTTCTGGTTGGCGCTGACTGATTTGTCATTTCTTTACAATCGTGCATAAATTCAAATCATTGTTGAAGAAAGAAAACATATTTACCCTTACAATTTCACGATTCCGATCAATCACCTTAACACACGAACTTTTTATGAGATTTATTTTATGAGATGCTTAGTATCGCGAAACTGAATCAAATCTGTAAATATATAGGAAGCTAACCTGCCAGCTATGTTACAGTCATAGATATAAAAGTTAAATATGTATAGATTGTGGATACTATAAAACTAAGTTGGCTCGCGCTTAGAAGGAGACAGTGTGTTTTTGATGAGTAGTACACCTCTTTCTAGTTTCGGTTAGGTAGTAGAGGTATCCAATGACATTTGGAGTATTGTGCTTAGCTCCGCCATTAAAAAGAGGGGTAGTACTCATCGAGCATGAGCCAACTTGCTTTTATAGGATCCGCAGTCTATATATTTAACTCTCATGTTTATGGCTACAGCAACCTGCAAATTTATGTAGATACGGTTTGCCCTTGATATCACTTTTTCAATCACGGATCGAATGTCTCGATATTCAATCAAATGTATCGATACCAGCAATTTATTGCATTAAAAATATCAATACAAATTATCGGATATCGAAACCAAAGGTATTGATATGCCAAAATATCATATCGTATTTTATCGTATTGCCCATCCCTAGTCACATCATTATAATAGACGCAAAAAGGTGATTCACATAAGTGCGACAAGAACGACTGAGGTTACTCCACCAGGAAAAATATATCTGTGAAAATATCTTTGTCACTCTCTGTGAATAAAATGACAATTTCTCATTATTCGTGTAGAGAAAATATACAAACGTTTGGATTGTTCGTTTCCTACGAATATATTGTAGTTAATATTTTATGTAAAACAGAACTTTTTACTTCCTCGTCGCAATCCTAATTTACGTTACATTCCGAATACCGATAAATTCTGAAATAATCCTTCCGTTCATCGGGGCTTGACCCGCTGGTTATTTCGTAATTTAGCCGGATTTGCTCCCGGTGACAAATAGATTGGTTTATAGTTGGTCTCTCACGGCATGTGGTCCGGTTTACATAATAAATTACTGAGAGACAGTCCTTGCTTTGCACTTTGGCTAACTCCTTGTCGTCATTTGAGCCATTCTGACGTCTTCAAGGTGATAAATGGGCCACGTTTGTGGGATATTTCTGAAAATTAACAAATAATATGAAGATGTCTTTAACAACAGGCGCATAAGCAATGAATTTAACTAAATAATGTTTTTGTTTACGTTTTTATATTATTTAAAATATTTTGACTTTACTATTAGGAAGGTAACTGAAGTGTCCGGCTTCGATTGAGATGGAAATTTAATATGTTGTAGAGGACACAAAAATAAGAGGCATATTTTTATATCAGCAGAGATTGATTTTAAGGGGGTGAAAACCGCCCCTGAAGTTCATCCCCAGAATTTTTAATTAGGATATCTTTACAAAACAAAGTGAGAATCACTTGTCATTTGAAATGAAGTAAAACTATGGTGGTTTCACTTCCACGCATTTCATTCCTTATATTTTATAAGAGTAAATGCACTTTATTCAGGTACTTCATTTTAAAAAAGTTATTAAACGAAATTCCTTGAAAATATTTGTTTTATGAAAAACATAACTGACTAAATTTGATCAGTTTCAGATTTTCAAAAAAGAGAAAAACTATAATATAATAATAATGAGTCACCTGAAATACCTTTTTTAGCATCTTAGATAATTTTAGTTTGTGAACCTATTCGATTAGAATTTGAAATATAAGAAAATTGTTTAGGAGACTTTTTTCTCGGAAACTCTGAAATACGTTAACGATGTTTTCAACGCAATCCGTTTAATTTCATAATTTTTACAGTTAAAATACATAAAGGAAGGTTTACCTTTATAAGAAAAAGAGCATAATATATGTGATTATGAGACCATTATGGTTTTACTACATTTAAAATAAATAATTTCAATTTGGTTTTGCGAATTTTTCGATTAGAACTTGAATTATAAAAAAATTATTTGAGGTGACTTACCTCCATTTATTAATTTTTTTTTTCAAAAACCTTGAATTAAAATAAGTGAAGAAAGTACAGATTTGCCTTTATAAAAATTAAAGAATAATATCCATGGAGATGAAATTGCCAGAATTTTACTTCGTTTAAAATAACAAGTACCGTTAATCGGGGTGACTTGACATTTAATTTATTTTTGTTTATTATTTCAATAGGTTTGAAGCAATGTATTGAATTTTTCATGTGAATTTTGGTGGATGTTTTATCTTTGAAGCATCTTGGGAGTCACTTGAAACATTCATTAATACATTACTTAGAAAAATTAACTATTTCACAAACTGCACCATAAAAGAAACTAAAACTGTAATTTTAAGAGTCCCGGTTTTATTTTTTTTGCTAATACTAAAAAAAATAAATAAAATATCCTATACTAAATATAAATTAAAATATTCAAAATAAAACAAACATTTCAACAACAAATAAATATCATAAAAAAAATTAAGAAGAAGGGTCTTCATTAAACGAAAATCCTCTTCTTCTGAGAAGAATTGGTTATTGTAAAATTTTGTTATTTGTTCTAAATCTGTATTACATTTAGAATTTTTTTATTTTGCCTGAAACAAGCTACTTTTATCTGTCTCTGAGAAGCTGATTTAATTTCAGCAATATAAAGCTCTTATCTTTATGTTCTATTAGAAATTCTACTAAAAAGAATACACCAGATTTTAAATTTTCCAAAGTGACAGATTGAGCAGAATTTCTTATCTGATTAATATTATTTATTATCTTTTGGTTTTTATAAATTTTTTTATCACAATGAGCGCGTGTCTGTTCAAAATGATTTTCTTTCACGCTTTCTCCAGGTTTACAGTATTTTTTTCGTTTTTGTGTTGTAACGGATTTTTTCCGCTGGAATGTTTTAACAAATTAATCAGTGACAATTCTCTTCTCATATTTTGGCAGTTTTGTAAGAACTTGTTCTTTACTCCGATTTAATATCCCATATTCTATCTATCTATCTAGTAGCGCTACAACCCTACGTGGGTTTTTGCTGCAGAAACGATTTGCCCCCACTGGTCTCTGTCCATCATGGCTTCTCTCCAGTTGTCGACACTCATAGTTTGTAGGTCTTTGGCTATATTATCTCTCCACCTTAATTTTGGTCATCCAAGGGGTCTAGTTCCTGTTGGGTTTTGATTCCATACCATGTTAATTAGTCGGTTGTCAGGGGATCTTTGGACGTGTCCTGCCCATCTCAGTCGCTGGGATTTTATTGTTTTTATTATATTTGGGCTATGGTACAACATCTCTAGTTCAGCATTACTTCTTATGCGGTATTGTCCCGTAATTGGGTCTTGTACAGGACCAAATATTCTCCTTAGCATTTTTCGCTCAAAACATTTAAGCAGAAGTTCGTTATGCCTTGTGAGGGTCCATGTCTCACACCCGTAGCATACCATTGGTTTTATTATTGTTTGGTAGATTTTTATCTTTGAGGACCTTGACAAGATTTTTGATTTTATCAGCGTTTGCAGAGAAAAGAAGCATCTATTACCACTCTGTATTCTGGCTTTTATTTCTTCTGTCATGTCGTTATCCGATGTTATGACAGTTCCCAAATATTTGAATTTTTGGACATTCTCGAAGTTATAGTCCTCCATTGTTACGTTTTGTCTGATTCTATCTCTGCGGAGATTGCGTGCTACATGCATATATTTGGTCTTATCTTCATTAATTTTAAGGCCCACTTTCTGACTCTCCTTTTCGATTTGTAGGAAACTTTCCTTGACTCTTACAGTATTTTGTCCTATTGTGTCAATATCATCTGCAAAGGCTAGCAACATTTGTGGTCCCTGATTTGTGAATATTTCGGTATTAATGTTCGCTTTCTTGATTACCATGTCGAGTACGATATTGAACAGAAGTGGAGATAATCCGTCCCCCTGCTTCAGACCACTTCGAACTGTGAAATTGCTAGAGACTTGGTTTCCTATTTTTACACATAATTCGGTATTGTTGACACATAGTTTCGTTAGACTAATAAGTTTTTTTGGTATCCCCATGCTTTCCATGGCAATCCAAATACTCTCTCGTATTATGGTGTCATAGGCCTGTTTGAAGTCGATGAATAATTGGTGTACATCTCTGTTGAATTCCCAGCTTTTTTCCAGGAGTTGGCGTATTGTGAATATTTGGTCCACCGTGGATCTGTTAGGCCTAAAGCCGCATTGGTAGTCACCGATGTTCTCTTCAGCATAGGGTGATATTCGCTTCAATAATATATTAGATAATATTTTGTACGCTGAGTTTAATAGTGTTATCCCTCTATAGTTTGAACAATTTAATCGATCCCCTTTCTTGTGGATGGGGACAATTATACCTTTCTTCCACTCTTCAGATATTATTCCAGTGTTCCATATATCTACTATTAATTTGTGTATTTCTTTATGGAGATGTGTTCCCCCATTTTTCAATAGTTCTGCCGGCAAATTATCGCAACCAGGTGCTTTATTATTTTTGAGCCGGTTAATGGCGTCTATAGTTTCCTGTATAGAGGGTTCATTATCTTGGATTTCTGCTGTTTGGTAGGTTATGCGCGTTATTTCCCCCTGATTGTTTGTATTCAGCAGCTTGTTGAAGTATTCTTGCCATATTTTTAGTATTTCAGTTGCATCTGTTACTAGTTCGTTGTTATTTTCTTTTCTTATGATGCTACCTGGTGTAGGTCTGTACCCATTTCTCATACTGGCTAGTTCACTGAAAAACCTTCTGCTATTTCCAAACGCGTTTTCTTCCACCCGTTCCAGCGTTTCTCTTTGGGCTGCTCTTTTCTTTTGTCTAATTAATTTCCTTGCTTCATTTCTGCTTCTTTTGAATGATTCGATGTTTTCATTATTGGGAAGCTCTAGCATTTTTATTCTTCTTTCATTCCTTCTGTTTACTGCATCCTCACAGTCTTTGTCATACCAATTCTTTTTCTCTGCTTTTCTTCTTTTTCCCAGTTGTTTTTCTGTGGCTGACTCAATAATCGATTTTAAAGTGTCCCATCTTGTTTCTACACTGTCGTTATCCGTTCTATTTTGTAGCAGTCTGTTTTGTATTTCCGCCTGGTACTTTTTCCATGTTTCTTCGTTTTTTAATTTATTAGTTTCCCATCGTATGCTATCAGTTATTTGTTGTGTTTTCCTTGTATTTTTAATTCTTAGCCTGATTTTTGCAAGTACCAGAAAATGATCTGAGCCTGCATCGGCTCCTCTTCGGCTTTTTACGTCCATTACATTTCCCGCATACCGTGAGTTGACTAAAACGTGGTCTATCTGGTTTCTTGTTCTGTTATCATTCGCTGCTTTTCTTCTTTTTCCCAGTTGTTTTTCTGTGGCTGACTCAATAATCGATTTTAAAGTGTCCCATCTTGTTTCTACACTGTCGTTATCCGTTCTATTTTGTAGCAGTCTGTTTTGTATTTCCGCCTGGTACTTTTTCCATGTTTCTTCGTTTTTTAATTTATTAGTTTCCCATCGTATGCTATCAGTTATTTGTTGTGTTTTCCTTGTATTTTTAATTCTTAGCCTGATTTTTGCAAGTACCAGAAAATGATCTGAGTCTGCATCGGCTCCTCTTCGGCTTTTTACGTCCATTACATTTCCCGCATACCGTGAGTTGACTAAAACGTGGTCTATCTGGTTTCTTGTTCTGTTATCATTCGAAATCCATGTTTCCTTGTGGATGTTCTTGTGTTCGAACATTGTTGATACTACTTTTAGATTGTGAGCTGCTGCGAATCCTGCCAGGCGTTGGCCATTATCGTTAGATTCAGCATGCAGACTGTGGGGTCCAACATGCGGTAGGTATGCTGGTTCTTTTCCTAGTTTGGCGTTGAAATCCCCTAGAATTATTAACATATCTTGTTTAGGTATTCCACTAACTGTGTTTTCCAGTTCTTCGTAAAATGCATCCTTTATGTTGTCCTCCTTTTCCTCTGTTGGTGCGTGTACCGCTAGTAGGGAGTAGTTCCACCATTTGCCCTTTACTCGCAAGTAGCAAAGCCGTTCATTTATGGGTTTGAACGATATTATCAGGTTCGTTAGATGTTCTTTCACGGCGAAGCCTGTACCAAACTCGTGCCGACCATCTTTATTGCCACTGTAAAAGATTGTGTATATCCCATATTCCTTGAATCTAAAGTATTAATACACATATTTAGAAGACTTGGAGATAATTTTTTTTATACAACACCGGCTTCAAGCTTTCCATTTAACCAACGTTCTTCGCCATTTTATTTTCGCAGGACGAAAACAGCTGCACTCTTGAACAATCTTCAATGATAAATGACTCGCAAGGTTATCGCTGATAATTGCTTTTGGACCATATAAATTTTGAAAATAACGAAGACAAATTTTTAGATACCAATCGTCAAAAATCTTTTCGTCCAACCATCCGAATTTCGAACAGTTATATCTAGTCTTGAAAGGCTCATTGCTGATCCAATCTTCTCAAATATTTTCACCTGATAGACCACGTAAGATGGTAACAGTTGTCCACTAGTAGACACAGCAATATTACTGATGTAGCTGTCCCGGAAAAATCCATAACTCTCTTTGGATTTTTGCGTGACCTTCTTACAAAAACTTTCACACTGCTCGGATGGTCTGTAAAGTTTATTTTATCGTAGTTTACAAGGTTTTCAAGAAGGATATTCTCCAAAAATATTTTCAGGTTCCCAAAATATTCGTCTATTACTTCAACTTAAATATTAGCTCGGGCTCTTTTAATGTTGATACAAAATCCTTTTTTAGTTTGGAATGTCTTTGTAAAAATTTGTCGATCCATTCAGCAGAGGGGTAGTTATTTTTAAACTTAGTTTGCTTGTCTAAATAGTCCTTTATTATTTGACATAAATTTCTTCTTTGTAAAGGGAATCCTCAATCTGACATTATTCCAATACATTCAGCGAACAGCTTTTCTTCTTTTAGTGTTAATGCCGTTTATCTCCACATTTCTTCAGGTTCGAATTCGTTACGTGGCGATACTTCAGCGACTGAATACTTCTCGGAGGCTGTATGACAATTTTTTACTTTTAATACTAACTACAGCCTCCATTAAGTTATTTTCATTGTAACGTGCATAGGGACGGCCACCCACTTTACCTTTCTAAGTTTACCCCATTGTGTTTCGAGTCGCCCTTAAAAAAAGAAGAGTTCGTATAAGCACAACTTAAAATTCCGTGGCTTTTGCACACTTTAACAATAGAAAACTAGAGGACTTTATTAAGAATATTAAAATCACTAAAATTTCTTATCTTGTTCAATTATTTTTTTATCATTAAACAAGTAATGACTGAAACTGTTAACTGTTGCAAACAAACTAAGCGAAGTGTGTGCCTTGCAGACAAATTATATAAAAAGTTTTAAAATTTGCTGGTAAATGGCACTGTAAACTAAAAAAAAAGTATTATTCTGATTTTATTCCGAGTTGCAACCCTGCTTTAAATCGCCCCGGTTGATGGTAATTTTCATTTTGTTTTTTGAAGATATCTCGATTTGAACTTGAGATATAAAAAAATATAATTGGGGTGACTCACCCCTTTTAAATATTTTTTATGTTATTCATAAAATCTTTTTTCAAAGAATTCCGTTCAATTTCATAGTTTTCTGGAATTAAAATACGTGAAGCTAGTGTAGGTCTGTCCTTATAAAATTAAAGGATCGTATCCGTGGGGACCATAGTTTTACATGGTTTCAAATATAAAGTTATTTTGATTTTGTTTGGTGAAGATATTTCGATTAGAACTTGAGATATCAAAAAAAGTATTTGTGGTGACCCACCCTGTGGGGTAAATAACGACCACGCAGGTCTCGCGGTGCTGAGGGGGGCCGGAGCCAATCCAGGGGCGCCCTCAAATACCAAAGAGAAATACGAAAGATCAAGATGGGTGTAAAATAGTACAGCGCATTCAAAAATCTGCGGGGATAATAACAAATATACGGATAATAAATTATACAGAAATTAACACAATAGTAAAGAAAATGACAGAGATATTTATAGAAATAAAACACAGCTTTTAGAAAACCTAATAGAGAACAACATAGCTTTAAGAATCTTGAAGGGGCAGAAAATAAAGAGGATATAAATAAGAAAATTAAAAGATAAAGAGGCATCATAGCTGAAGATAGATCATACGAATGAGATTGAGAGACTAAGATAATCAATGAAATAAGTACCACAGAAAATGTGAACAAAGAAACAAAGTAATCAACTTCAATTTAGAAGAACTACCACATATAATAGTAGAAGAATTAGAGACAGTGCTGATATAAATCAAAAATAACCGAGCGGTTAGAATAGACAATATCCTACTAGAGATATTTACAAGAAAAGTCAAAAACGAACTTCTTTAATAATTTCTTGGTTAAAACTGTATCCCAGTAGAATGGAAAAAAGGAGTAGTAGTCCTCATATGCAAGGAATGCGGTCCGACCGACCTTGAAAATAATTAGCCTTGTATCACGAGTTTACAAAGTCCTTATTAGGATTTTAACGAATAACTGTTTTAGCACCACCGAACATCTGCATATGGTAAGCATCAAAGTACAAAATATCGATATGGATGATATTCAGGAACTTTAGGAAAACATTTGATATAATAGGAAGCTGGGCAGTAATTCAATAAATAAGAAATGCTAAGATTGATCATAGGTATATAATCTTATAAATACTAAAAATCAAAAGAGATGTTAGATAGGGATATTTTTATCTCAGTGAAACTATTCATTCGACGGTGTCATTAAAGAACTCAATTGAAAAGGAATAAATATCCAAGGCTGGTACCGATTTGCTAATGATATTTGCAAAAGATAAAAAACTCACAGAGATGCTCGAACAATAGAAGGCTTAATTCATAAAGATAGGATTAACAGTGGACAACACTAAGGCAGAATTCTTGGAAAAACAATTCAGACAGTAGGTCAAACCATGTGTTTCGAGAAATAACATTAAGACTTGGAAGGTGACAGCAGAATTAAATTAGGCTGGACTGCATATGAACATTTAAAATATTTTTTAATATTGAGATCACAATGGACTAGAAATGCAAAATTTACAACCACTGTAACAGTCCCAGTAAAAACTTACTGATTAGAAACATGACCCCTGACTAAAAAGAGGGTCAACAAATTAAGAATACACTATAGAACTTTAGTAGCATTATCGCTGTAACGAAGTTACTATATTTTTGGGTATGAGTAAGTTTGTCGGGATTTAATTTATTTATTAAACATCCGAAAAATCTGATTCTTGCGGGAAAAGGATGTACAAAGTTTCAATATTACGGAATATAATTAGATTTGCCGCGTCATGTCGGGAAATACGATTTTCTGATGATTTTCAGGGCGTCCGCCCATAGTAATCGCGCGCCGTATACAGCAGTATTGTATGTGCGATCACCCCACGCGGTCACTCGTCGGCGTAGTGGGAGCTTGGGCCGACTACTTAAGCTCGAGCTGACCATTATTTCGCGGAGAACTGCACGTTCTCCACCCGGGTGAAAAGTACCAACGGACAGCTCTCATAACATAGTCTTTCCCTCCAGACCGTTTATTTGTTTATATTATTGTCCATCTTAGGTTGTAAGTTAGTTTTAGGCAATGTCTTTTTATAAAAGTATGGAATACAGGATGTTTTATAACCGTTTGTTTCATTACCTAGTTCAATTTTTAATACTACAGGTAACAATTGGGAGCCCGGCAGCCAGCACTAATACGCGCAATTGACCTCTGGCTTGCCGTTTCTCAACTATAACAAGCTGTCCGGTGCATAAGTGGGCCCTCGACCACATTAATCCCGAGGGTGGTGCCCGAGAACCGACCACCGAGTGGATGTTTTGACCATCGGGCAGTCAAACCGTTGAGCAGTTCAGAGAGCAGGGATACCCCGATTATAAGTAGAGATCGTCAAACCGATACCCCTGTGCTGAACATATGACCGATGACTGTCTGCACGAGAAATATCTACTGACCGATGTTTTGCTGCCGTAAACAAAGTAGATCCGTAGAGTACGACGATGCTGCTCCCCTTTAAGAAAAGCACGTCACACCACTAAGAAAAGTTCAACAAATGGATAAGACCAAAACACTAATAACATGTATCATGGGAAGAATAAGAGCCCGCGAGAGAGATGGCGGTCGGGAGTTCCTCGTTCAGAGTTCTGCGTTCTTTGAAATATGTGTTTTCTTAGTAACAACACACACTACAGGCTGTCAGACAGCCGCGGCCAATTAAAATGTTTGCGTTTGTGTGTTCTATTCACGGAAAGACAAAGAACGCGGAAACTCCAATATGTCGGAAACACAAAAATTTATTGAATTAATTCGGGAAAGACATTTGTTGTATAATTTAAGTGATAATGATTATAAAAATTGTGACAAGCAAGCAGAAGCTTGGCTTGAAGTCGCAAGAGTGCTGGAAACTGAAGAATGTAAGTGAAAAGGTATATTTTAATTTATTTTCAATGCTTTATTAGTACTATTTTACATATTATTCATTAAAATAAAAAATGAACTGTTCTCGAACTGCATACGCTGTGCAATTGCTTTTGTGGTTTATTTGTTGAAAACTCCTGAAGCCATGAGCATGTCGATATAAATCGATTATATCTTCTTTTCTATTTATCTGGAATTCTTCTTTGACTCTAAGAAATTTATGCAAACAACAAGCGGCCTTCACAATATCAACCACAGGGTTTACATTTAGTTCAAATGGTTTTAAAAAGCACCTCCAATTTTTCAACTAAAATCCCGAAAGAAGTCTCGACAATACGTCTTGTACTACTGAGTTTTTTTATTGAATTGTAGTTTTCTTTCATCTTGAATAGCTACATTATTTGGGAAAGGTCTCATCAAGAATGGCTCCAATTTGAAACCACCGTTTTAATGAAAACGTGAGGCGTTTGTTGTTCTTTTCCCGGTAATGGCTTTAGTCTAGGAATGTTCAGTTGATTATCAACGAGTTTCTGATAAAACGGAGACCTTTAAAGAATTGTGCTGTCACTGTCTGTTCCATAGCTACCAACAACAATCATTATGAATTTATAATGTAGATCTACTGCGGTAGGCAGTACTATAGAGAATCTCTGTTTATAGCAAAAATGTAATGTTCCACTGTTGGGCGGGCATTTTATATAAACACGTTTGCCATCAATACTATCAATACAATTGGGAATCTCCACTTCTCCTTAAATACACTTTAAGACTGTTTCCTTATTGTTTCCGTAGGGAGTTGCCAATATATTGGTTATAATGCATCCCAGATCGCTCTACTAACTTTTTTGACTATTACGCCAACCGTTGTAAATCCCATATGATAAGAATGTCCAATTGTTTTATTGTAATCTCCTGGGACAAAGTATCTGAAATGAAAAAGAGCAAGATATGGGTGGTCGTTCTTGATTTTTTTCTCTGTAATATTATCGTTTCCTCATTTTTCGTTTGTACTAATTTTACATTTCAGTGCTGTTGTTAATGTTTTTTTAAGACATAAATCTTTACGGCAAAGTTATGCTAATAATAGTATTTAATGAGTTTTATATTACTAATAAAATTATTTTTGCAGGTAAACTTTGGAGTATTAAATGGAAACATTTCAAGGACAACTGCAATAAGTTCCACAGACACATCCAAACTCACTCAGGTCAAGGCTATAAAAATTATAAAAACTGGCCCTGGACACATCTAATGAGGTTTCTAGACAATTTTAAGTTCAAAAGAACAACCGAAACTAATACCAGTAGTCAGCCTGAAGAAACAAATCTTAGCAATTCTCATTCGCCAATCACAGAAGAGATAAACTCCACACGTGGCGAATCAGAAGTTCGTGAGGTCCCACTGGATACTAATACTCCTTACGATAAAAAGAATAGAGAAAATATTGGGGATCTGACTGTTAAGGTACTGGAGAATATATAAACGAAAAATGAGCAAAAGCAACGTAAAATAATGGATGAGGTAGATTATTTCTTTCTAAGCTACGCTCAAAGTTTTTAAAAGTTTCTACCAAGAATGCAAGCTATGCTAAAACTAGAAATAGTAACTTCATTTGCTCGGTATGAATTGCAAGCAGTAGAGAAGACCAGTGGTATTATCCCTGAAATGACACAACAATTCCCCTCAAGAGGTCGGTTCACCAGTACATCATCCCAAGACCAATTGTCCCGTGGTAGATCTCTATCATCAACAGAACAATAAAGATCGCAGTTTACTCATTCAAATTTTTCTACTTCTACAAGTCTTCTTGGAAGTATCCCATGAAATGACATGGTTCAAGAAAATGCTTGTTCTTTTCCATTGACACCAGAACCAGTTCAAAAAGAATTTCACGTTCACTTTCAGATTTAGATGCAGATTACATGATTCATTCACCTGCTTATGGAAACTTGTAACAGTAAGAATTGCGGAATAATTTTTTTTATTAATGTGTCAGTTTAATTTCTTTTTGTACAAATGTAAAATAAGAAATTATTACCTTAAAAAACTGCCAGCCTCTCTTTTGTAGGAACGGTCTTCCTCCAGTTGGTATCTATTTATTGAAACTGTTTATTGACATATGGAAATAAATAAAAAATCGTTCTTCGTCTTCAAGCAATTCAGCAAAATGATTATTAAATTCTTCTCCATCTTCTCGCTTGTTGTTAATTGCATGCACCCATTGTTTCCTTTTTCTTTTTCTCTTGAACGCATGCAGGCTCCGCAAAAGCAAAGCTTCTTCTTCAACGGAAGATGAATAATCTGAGAACATGTTTCACGCACAATATTTGGAACAAAAGTGGAATGGTAGTAATTAACCGCCACATGTGTGCTCTCGGAACTCCAAAAAAAAGAACGCGTAATTCTGAACTTGGAACGCTCGACCGCCCTCTGTTTGCGCAGGCTTTAAGCTTTATAACAGGCAGTGGTGAAAAATATGGAAAACTGGAGTGGTCGTATTACTAAATGGACACCTTGAGGTACAGTAAGAAGCATGAAACAACCTCAATACAGACGGTATCAAGTCTTTCAAAAAATAATAATAATAATAATATGAGAGAGCACTCATTGCACTTACTATTTGATTGTATATATCCCACTGTCTTTTTGCATGTATTTTTCAAACTATAAAAAATATATCCTTATTTTTAATGAGCTTTTAGTTATTTTGAAATTTAAATAACTATTCCCAATTTAAATTTAACTTTCTATAATTTTTAAATAGATTTGGGTATAATTTTTAAATAAACGCAGGTATTTGAGTAAACAAGACAATTGGTTAACACAAATTTCTGGATATCTTGCATGAAGAGAAAAAATTAAATTTTCGTTAAATATGTTATTTTTTAAATGCTTATGTCTGCGTACCTTAATTTGATTTGTTGGAACATTTTGGAAAATATATTCCACGAAATGAATTCAATTTAAAGCCTGACATGGACACAAAATATACATCTAACCGCTTGAAATATAAATTTTAAAATCATGAAAATAGTTCGATATATTTACAGAGTTATCGTATAAAATGTGCTGCCGATATTTATCATTTTGATAAATCGCGGATTTATCCTATTTTCAAAATTTACAACGCGCTATAAATTTCAATTTTTAAATGAAAATATTAAATTATCCAACATGATTATATTAGTACAGCGAAATAAATGGCATGTACTAGAAAAGCCAGCTCACTATAAACGGAATAATTTAGATATCTATTAGATGCTTTTAGAAAAATTTTATAAATAACACGATTTTCTTTAAAAATTGAAAATATTTTAGCGAAATGCACACTGTATTATAAAAAATAAATAAAAAATTTGCTTTTTTAGATTCTATGCAAAATTATAGACATATTATATATATATATATATATATATATATATATATATATATATATATATATATATATATATATATATATATATAATACCCTATACCTAAGTCTAACTTTTTTTTTAACATATTTTTAATTTTATGGCAAAAATGGCGTTTGCAGGTCTAAACATAACTCTCTCCTATATGAAAGAATTTATTATTTAATCGGGGTTAGTTTCCTTCTAGAAGGGGATCTACGTTAGTGTACTGTGTATATTATCAAAATATCAATGATAATAAATAAATACAATTTTAAATTATACGCATGAAGATTATAGAAATTTGTTTATTATCTATGGGGAATGTAACAAAGTTTTACCAAGGCCATGCCAGAAATTTGCTGATAGATATCCAGATAAACAGAAACCATCACGGCACGGTGTTAAACGAATATTGAAAAATTTCAAAAATTTGGGCACTGCTAAGGCAAAATGCAATAAAGGAAACCTACTCTCAATGATGAAAATGTCGAAATTGCCATTCTGGAATATTTTTCGGCATATCCTAATACCATTAAGACAAGTGGTTCTACAAACAGGCATCTCGAAGAGCCCGATACATAGAATTCTGTTGAAACACAACTTCCACCATTATTTAATATCTTTGGTTCAACACCTTTGAGATACTGATTTGCCAAAAATAGTGCAAATTTGCGAATTTATACTAATAATGATGACAGACGACCCTCAATTTTTGGGCAACATAATTTGGATTGATAAACAAAATTTACGAAAAATAGCCTTTTTAACTGACATCACTCATATCTTTGGAGTGATTCTTCATGCAGTAAGATTGCGGAATTTTCAAGAAATCTGGTAATTTAACGTATTTTTGCTAAGACATGGTGGAATAGTAAAACTACATTTTTATGAAGAAATCCTAAATGGTAATTCATTAATAATACAAAGAAAATTATGTCCTCATGTTAAGTTATGTATTAACTTTTGTAGGAGAAAGTTAATTAAATATTGCAGAAGAGTTAGAAAATCAATATTTAAGCAATTTAACTCTGGCGGAACATAGCCAAATTTTTTACCAACATAATGGCGCCCCACCCAAGGGCGGACCAAGCTTCTCTCTTTGGGGACAGAGGGGGGGGGTAATATCACAAAAGTACAGTATGGCAAGCGAAAGCAAGTTGTCGACGGGGAAAGAGACTCCACCAACATTTCCATTTCTAGTGCAAAAGGCAGTTGTTAACGGGGGAATGCTAGCAGCATACACATTCCTGATATAAGAAGCAAAATCAGGTCTGTTTGCTCTTGGGAGGGACGATTGCAAGAAAAAACAAGGGAGGGGGAGATGCCAGCAGCATACACATTCCTAGTATAATAAGTGGAATCGGGTTTATTTTCCTAAATTCAAGACTCTTGGGGGGGGGGGGCGATCGCCCCCACTGCTCTCCCCTTGGATCCGCGCCTGGCCTCATCACACAGAACCGTTTTAGTTATCAACTTCTTACAAGTAACATTTTATGACAAGTTGATTGCCAATGATGGACTTTTCTGTGGCCTACTCGTTCTCCTGATTTGACTGTCTTAGATTCTTTTTTACTGGTAACGATAAAAAACATCGTTTATTGTGACAACAATATAGGATTGTATGGCAAGGGTAAGAGACGCGTTCGAAAGTTTATCTCCAGATTCAATCAAAGTGGTCAGCTATGACGAACTAACATGAAGATGCGAAAAATGTTTGGAATTTCAGGGTGGAAACTTAGAACATTTGTTAAAATAAGTTGTCTTCCTGTGTATGTAATTTTTACAATACAAAAATTGCTAATATTTAAAAAACCACAAAATTTTGGACTAGACAACCTTACACAAAGTTACCCTTATTTTTAATGTTAAATAAGAAATCATAATAAAAATAAAAGGTTAGTTTTTGATCACCCTGTATTTATTTATTATCAAAATATCAACACAGTCCACTAAAATAGATCCCTGCTAGAAGAAAACCAACCCGAATTAGATAATAAAGACTTGCATATAGGAAAAATTTATATTTATGTTTAGGCCTGTAAATGCCATAAAATTTAAAATATGGCAAAAACAGGTTAGACTTAGGGATAGGATATTATACATAAAATATGTCTATAATTTTGCATAGAATCTAAAAATCAAATAACATATAAGGTATTCCATTTACAATAAGCAAGAATTTAATGCTTAAATTTTTTTTTCTTTTTTTTTCTCTTATGAAATTTCAGGTAGATCCAATAAAATGCGAACGACAGATTTTTGGAAAAAATTTTTTTAAAATATTAACTCGAATTATTTCTGGTTTCATTTCTTATACCAAAAATCGTGTGTAACGCGCTTTTCATTATTTACCGTCAAGATTATTCTCCACATGGATTAATTTTATAATAGTAAAGATAAATACGTGAAATGTAAAAATTTGCCCTTCTAGAACGGTAATTCCTCAGATAAGAAAATCAAGTTTCTTAGATTTTGACAAAGAATACCCTATTTTAATCTTATCAAAATCGGAAGGGCAAACGGGAAACGTGGGAGTAAAATAATACAACTTTTGTAAAACAACTGTTACTTTTTGAATATTTTTAATTGGTGGATTAAAAGTTTTTTTTTCGATCACTGAGACCTGACAGATTATATGGAAATTTATTAAACGAAGTTGGTAAAATTTTGTGTTTCTATTAAATACGTATGAATAAGCATGCACTAGCCTGGGGAGGAAAGGATGAAAATTTGATATATTTTGAAGGATGTCTGTAAATTTCATAATAAGAAATTTTAAGAGTGTTTGAGGAAAGAGACGGATTTTTCCTATTAGAATGCAGCAAACTGAAATTATAAACGTAAAGTCTGTTATCGTTTCGAGCATTTGCCGTTTTTCTCTAGGTTTGCAGTTCTGCGCAACCCACAAAAAAATTGTAAATTAAAATAAAACATACTAATAAATATAAGTACAAATATTTTTTTAATTTTTACTGATAATTTAATTATTAAATTTAAATCAACTTTTACCTAGATCAGTGTTTTTCAATCTGTGGGTCACGACCCCTAGGGGGGTAGCGGAGTCTTACTCGGGAGGTCGCCGGCAAAAAAAAAGGTTCTACATGGTTCACTACAGTAAAACACAATTTTAGTGAGAAGGATGGGCTTGTTTATTTTTCAAAAAAATGTCAAATCGTGGTGCTATTTTTGAAATGTTAATAATCAAATCATTTTCTAATTGAATCCTATTTCTTTTTTTAGTTTTAATGTCCACCATTGAAGAGAACGTCAATTCACATAAGTATGAAGTGGCGAATGACACTAATAATTTAAGAGCTTCCCTCGCCAGCTCAGGAAATTCTTGTTTCCTTTTCATCCAAAACACGTCAACAGTTTGTGAATAAAATTACATTTTAAGCATGCCGTCAGTAGCTAAATCTATAAGATTTTCTTTCATATTTGTAGTGAGATCAGCTAGTTCTATTGATTTATCCAAGAAAGGGTTGAGAATCCATCTGCGCCCATTGTCAGCTTCAGAGTGCAAGTCTGGAAAGTATGTTAATAGTTTCTATTGCAGATTATGCAAGCTCTGTATCATGCAGGGAATGTGAGCTCCTACCACAAGCGATTGATCTGTTGCATTATCTTCAACATTCTTCTGAAGACATGGAAATGATTCAAATATATTCTTTTGCAGAGAGGTTGACCATAAATGAAGTTTTGCATAGAATGCTTTCACTTTATCTTTCGCTGTTAAAATATTTTCATTTCTATCTTGGAGATTCTTGTTTAAAATATTGAGATGACTAAAAAAATCTTCCAGAAATGATAATTTCAAGAGCCAAACAGGGTCAGAAAAGTGATTGGCATATTCAGATTTAGCATCTTGTAAGAACATTAGCAATTCAGCTTTAAGTTCTAGAACTCTTGTCAATATCTTTCCTTTGGATAGCCACCTGACCTCTGTGTGATAAAGGAGATTGTGATGAAGTGCACCCATGCACCCATATCTTCACAAACGATTCGGAAAAGTCGGGTTTGCAAGGCTTTACCTTTGATAGAATTCACAATTTTTATTACCTCTTTAAGTAAGTCATTTAAATCAGACGTTAAAACTTTAGCGGCTAGAGCTTGTCGATGAAGAAAACAGTGTGTCCATGATACGTTTGGCATTATTGATTTTAACTTCGCAACAATTTCGCTATTTTTGCCTGACATACTTTTAGCTCCATCGCTACAAATAGCGATACATTTTGTCCAATCAATGTCGTAGTCGCAAGTGCTTTATAAAAATATATCGCACAAACACTGGCCAGAAGTGTTTGCTGGAAGCGCTGTTCAAAATAGCATTTCTTCCGCGATACTGTCATCTGCTTCAAATCGCATAAATACTACAAATTGAGCACAATCTGAAACATCTGTAGATTCGCCAAAGCAAAAGGCGGGCTCTTCTTTAATTTTTCGACTACTTGATCTCGAATATCATCAGACATATCGTCTATTCTGCGAGAAATAGTGTTATCAGAAAGCGGTATGCTTTTTAACTTGTTTGTCTCCTGTTTGCTGACCATAATTTCAATCATATCTAGAGTTCCTGGCAAAATAAAGTTTTCGGCAATTGTGTGCGGCTTCCCTGCTTTAGCAATTCGATATGTGACTTTGTAGTTAGCCAATAATGGTGACTCGTTGACACTAGATATCTAAAAACAAACAAAACAATATAAAAATAAATAAATGATTGACAAATGAAAAAAATAAAATGCACATCAAAATTAATTTTAATTAAGTTGTATGCAAACATAAACACTAAAAACAACAACAATTTAAATAAACTCGGCTTGAGTTCATGCACTTAAACACTGACTTGACGATTTTTACAACACTATGTGAAGACTAGGATAACACTATTACCTGAAGCATAGTATTTTGCTGCTGGTTAAGAGCTTTCAATTTTCGTTCAAAGAAATCCAACGGTTTATCAGCTTCTTTTTGATGCTTGGTTGTGAGATGTTGCATAAGCTTTGACGGTTTGATACTCTCACGTGACAAAACATCGCCGCAAATTACACATTGAGGGTTATTATTTAAGACTGTAAACCCATATTTTAAGTAATTGTCGTCATAGTGTCTATTTTTTTCGGGTGTGATTCACCTCCGCTACTGGCATCCGTACCAGATGTTGAATGCTGCGATCTTTTGAGAAACTTATCCATTTTTCAATCGCGCGGAGCAAGTGAAAAAGGAAAACAATCACGTCCGTACTAATCGGTGAGGCTCAGTCAATTATTGAGAGTTGAGTGAGTCGAGACAAAAGAACCTACTAGCGCGGTCGGCGGCGGGCGGTGGAGGACGCTCCGCCGCCTCTCGCCCGCAACAACAATGCGGTGTGGGAACGCCGCAAAGTTAGGCCCGCGCAAGCTGGCTTCCAAATCAAATCCAAGCTCTCGCGGCATCTTGCAGAGTGTAGGTTTTAATAATGAATATAGGTACCTAAATAAAGAAAGTCATAAATGTAGTCTTTTAATAATTATATTACTATATTTTTGTCTTTCTATGGCCCAAGGGGGTCGCAAGACTATTTAACCTGGAAAAGGGCCGTGTATTCAAAAAGTTTGAAAAACACTGACCTAGATTATAAACGAACAGCAGTCAATTATTAAAATAATTTAACTTACTTCGCCTAAATATCAAGAATAATTTGTCTGTATTATAGTATTACGTCTGGAAACGTTATCGTTTTGCTGATGTACAGTTTTAATGTAATCCAAGCTAATACATTGAAGCCTATATGGAGTTGCCTATCTAAGACGTGGAGATTAATTTTATGTCATAAGCTTAATGAATGCTGCAAGTCGACTTGCACACCTGTGTTTAAGCTGTATTTTCGCTGTCAATTTATTTCAACCAGGTACAAAGAGTTTCCGGTAATGAAATAGTGACGTCATATTAAAATTGTTTTGAAACAATTATAGATATGCTTCAAATAAGTGAACACACGCACTTCGTTATTATCGTATTCTGACGATCGGAAACAGTAACGTCATTTCAAATGTGATTCAAAACAGATCTAAACATGTATTAAACCTGGTTACCCCCGAGAAAATACATCGAGTTTGCCGATACGCTTCCGTATTTTTTTTTTACGTTTCCGTTTTGGTTTTTATAAAAACAAAAGTGAATTGCGTTCAGAGTTTAATTGCAAAGTCATTCTGTGGTCGGTCATTAAGTGATAAGGCTAAAATAAAAAGGTTTGAAAAGCCTACTCCGAATTTAAAAATACTACAATCAGTGTCTAGCAAAAAAATGACATTTACTAGGTCGTTTAATCCGGAGTTTTATAATAGACATACGTGGCTTTGTGGTTGTGAAATAAAAAATACCCTATTTTTTTTTGTTTATTATGATATGCTTCAAATAAGTGAACACACGCACTTCGTTATTATCGTATTCTGACGATCGGAAACAGTAACGTCATTTCAAATGTGATTCAAAACAGATCTAAACATGTATTAAACCTGGTTACCCCCGAGAAAATACATCGAGTTTGCCGATACGCTTCCGTATTTTTTTTTTACGTTTCCGTTTTGGTTTTGATAAAAACAAAAGTGAATTGCGTTCAGAGTTTAATTGCAAAGTCATTCTGTGGTCGGTCATTAAGTGATAAGGCTAAAATAAAAAGGTTTGAAAAGCCTACTCCGAATTTAAAAATACTACAATCAGTGTCTAGCAAAAAAATGACATTTACTAGGTCGTTTAATCCGGAGTTTTATAATAGACATACGTGGCTTTGTGGTTGTGAAATAAAAAATACCCTATTTTTTTTTGTTTATTATTTGGAGAAGAAACCCTTGGACAAAAGTAGTTTTAGCGACTTAAATCAGTCGAGAGACCGCATTAAAAGCGACAAAACATGAAAAATGTATTGCAATATTCACTTTTTGGGATTTTTACGTAGGTGCTCAATTAAGCAGCGTTTGTCGAAGAAATATTGAACTACACAATGAAAAAGTTAGGCATAATCGATAAATTTTAAACATTATAATTAATTGTGTGCATTTCTGTGGAGCTTTCGAACTCGAGGACATGATGAGTCTACGTCTTCCTCTAATCCAGGGTTTTTCGAGGTTTAATTGATTTAAGTGCTGAGTTAGACGATGTCCTGAAACGACATTTGGAAAAAGCATCGGTATTTAAAGGTACGTCAAAAAACATTCAAAATTAAATTTTACAAGCAATGTTTATTGCATGTCAAGATGAAATTTCGGAACTTCTTGTACTTTATGACTGTTTTTCAAAAAATATCGAGCTAAGTGAGACATTTAGTGAAGTTCTAGAACTTTTGAAATTTTTAAGTACAATTCCGATGACATAGGCTGACGTAGAACGGCGCTTTTCTATCCTTAAACGAATAAAAATGTTTTTACGGAATACTATGGGCCAAGAAAGACTTTCTGCTTTGGTAATGCTTTCTAAAGAAAGGGATCTTTTCGATTTAAGTCAGCGGATTATTGATACTCGCGATATTCAGTACAGTGTAATAGCATTTAGGGAATTAAGGAACCTAATTATCACAATCAGGTGACAGCGATCTCCTTTATTCGGTTGGGATACTAATTCTAATTAGTATCTTTTTCTAAAATGATTTGATATGGTTTATTGGCATTTAGGATGAGCGGCGAGGGACGTGAGCTAACCTATCATTGTCTTGGTGGTTTGTGAAGTACAAATATAGTGAATAAGGAAATGTAAGTTTCATTAAGCTTTCTTCATATTTACAAAGTTATGTTACACTTATGAAATATAAAGTATAAAGATTATTTGAACAAATATATTATAGAGTGCTGTTCGCCCAGCACTTCCTATTTCTTTTTTCTATTTTCTTAGAACCTGTCACCAGACCTAGGACATGACCTATCTTCTTGGGCTTAAAAAGCCCGGGTGCCATGGTAAATATCAAAGTTCTTCAACTGATTCAGGATTCTGGTTAAGGACGATGAAATTTGGGCGTTCTAAATTTATCCCACTTCTACATTCTGGTGAGAAATCTTGATTATTAAACATTTTAATATCACTTTAAGTTAGTACGGCGGGAGGGGTGTGCTTCAACTGTCATCTTAATAATAATCAGGCATAACAACGCTGGTGATTTGAAAAAATCGTTATTTCTTCACTGTCTGGGCTGCAAATGCTGCACAGAAGTGCCACTTATATTTGTATGTAAACTTTTACGATGTATGTAATGTATATTGTATTGGATATATAGTTAAGAAATCATGACATGTAACCACATATTTTTATGAATAAAGATGTTTTAAGAGGAATGAAATGATGACGAATATTTTGAAAATAGGTACGAGAAAAATACAAAATCCTTTTTTTTTTAATTTGTATTTTAGGTATTGCGCCCCAAATTTTTCACTTAACAGTTTTTTGTCAATAATTCTTGAATATATAATCATATGTTGATTAGTTACTTCCTACAAATTGTCACGTGTACACCTTTTTTTGTAAAATTAATAGTTTATATAATGCAACGTGAGAAATGAAGAATTATCGTGCTCGAATCAAAATCAATCACTGATTATTCGAGACTTGGTGAAACGCGTTGCTTATGTGATATCCCCAGAAGGCTTAATCTACAATTGAATTGAATATGAACGAAAAAAGGTAAACCACTTTAATTTTCTATTATCTGGATGCATTGTATTCTAGCCGTATGTCGATATCACTATCCTCCCAATTTGAGCAATAATTGTTTGGATCTATGTATATACATACATACATACATACATAAATATATATATATATATATATATATATATATATATATATATATATATATATATATATATATATGTTGTAACGTAGGTTTTCATGGACGGCATTTTCCGGTTTTCAATTCGTTCATTAGTAGAAAAATCGTCACGATATTTCACCAACATCTCAGCTGGCATTTTCAAGGGGTGCTTCCTCGATGGCTTTTTATTGTTTGGTGCTTGCGCAGGTGATACCTTGGTCCTGCTTGGTCGCTTTCCTTGCTTCTCTGGGTCTGGGCCTCCTCTCGTCTCGCTGTCCTGTTTCTCTGGTGTGCTGTTTTTGGTTGTGTTTTGATTAAAGTTTTGTATATATTTGAAATATTTCTTCTCTCTTGTTAAGGTTTTAAATTTTTTCTATTTCGAGAGCTTCTCTGGTGATGCGCGTTCTATAGTGCTTTATGGGTGCGAGCTGTTTGGTTTCCTGGAAATTTATAGTGTGTCCTGTCTCCTGATGATGTTGGAATAAAGCTGATGTAGTTTGCTTATTATTTATGCTATTTTTATATTCTTGGACTCTGATAGAGATTTTTCTGTTTGTTTGGCCGATGTATTCTTTTTCACAGTCTCTATATGGGATGATGTACCCTGTCTGGTTTTCCAATATTATTTTGTCTTTGGGATCGCCCAATAATTTGTATATTGTTGTTTGTGGCTTGTAAATTGTGCTTATGCCATGCTTCCTCAGAATTTTTCTAATTACATTTGTTACACCTTTTATGTATGGCAGTGTGATTTTTGGGTTGGATTTGTCATCTTCTACTTTTTTCTCTGCTATTGCATTTGTGTTCTGTTTTATGACCTTTTGATGTTGTGTTCATTGTAGTTGTTTTGTTTTAGAGCTATCGTGATGTTGAGTTCTTCTTGACGGTTTGTGGGTTTGGTAAATCGCATGGATCTGGAGATCAGTGTGTTGGCGACTGATTGTAACTGTGATGGATGGTGGTGAGATTCGGCATTTAGGTATCTGTTTGTGTGTATGGTTTTCTGTAGACCGTATAATCGATGCTTAGGTCGTTTTTTCTAGTAATTAGAAGGTAAAGGAAAGGTAGCTGCTTATTGACTTGGACCTCCAGTGTGAACTATATGCGGTAATGAATACTATTTAGTTTCTCTAAAAATACGTCTAGGTTGGATCTTCCGTTTGGCCATATGATGAAGATGTCATCCACGTAACGTTTCCAGAGGGATGGTTTTGTTCTGGTTTTTCTTAAGGCTTATATCTTGAAATATTTCATAAAAAAGTTTACAATCACTGGTGATAGCGAAGATCCCATAGGAGCACCATTTGTCCATCGGTAGAAGATGTTTTCATAGGAAAAATAAGTGTTTTTTAGACAGTGTTCGGAGAGGTCGATGAAATGATGTGGGAACTCCTCGTTCAAAGCAATCTGGTCTAGAGCTTCGTCAACTGGTATGCTTGAATACAGGGATTTGATGTCGAGGCTAGCAAGAATGTCATTTTTTTGCAGTTTTAGCCCTTGAAGTGTGCCGACCAGGTGATCCGAATTTTTCAGGCATGAGTCTGCAATTTCGGTCACCAGTTGCACATTTTGTGCCAGGTATTCTTCTAGTTGTGGGGTAGGTGAATCTATCGCACTTACTATGGATCTTATCGGTGTTCCTTCTTTATGAATTTTTGGTAGTGCATATATTTTGGGACATCTGCTTGCTTTTTCCCGAGGAACGATGCGCTTTTCGATTTCATCTCCTAGTTTGACGGTTTTGATTAAATATGTTTTTTTGTCGTTTTTTCGAGGTATGTAGTTGGATCTCTTGTAATTTGCTTGTAGGTGTGGTCTTGACTGCAATGGCGTTCCGTTTGTCTGTTGGTAGGTTGATGATGTTTTTGTTGTTTTTAATATTATTTAGGGCTTGTATTTCTGAGCAACTTGCAGAAACAGAAAAAATTGTCTACGAGCTACACATACAACTAAGCAGACAGATTCTTCCGCTACTCTGGGATAACGTGGAAAAAGCTTCTACCTAGAGAAAAGAAACCGACATGGACCACAAAATTAACAAGTAAAGGAAGAAATTTGCCCAATTAAAACAAAAAACTCCTTATCAAACCAAGCTGATAGACAACAAGGCCGTTCATAATATCTCCAATTGTCAGCTTTGAAAAGACGAAAAACAAGTTTTAAGTAACAACTTTAACTAAGCAGTAACCCCAAAGACCACATGAGGACATTATCGCCAATATTGAGGCCACATTACATAAGAAGTCAGAAGGAGAATCAGAAATAATACGATAGGAGGTAGCTCGCTTGTTAAGGACCAGCAAACCACCAAAACAATACATAAAACGCTCAGAAATACAAGCCCTAAATAATCTTGAAAACAACAAAAATATCATGATCCTACCAATAGACAAAGGGAACGCCAAGTCACGAACATAGAAGAATACAAAATCAAAATGACAGAAATCCTCCAAAACCACACATACAAGCACGTTACAAGAGATCCAAATAAATATCTGGAAAAACGACAAAAAACATATTCAAAACCGTCAAACTAGGTGATGAAATCGATAAGCCCATCGTTCCTCGGGAAAAAAACAAGCAGATTTTCCAAACTATATGGACTAACTAAAATCCATAAAGAAGGAACGCTGATAAGACCTATAGTAAGTGCAGTGGATTCACTGACTCAACAACTATAAAAATACCTGGCACAAAATATGCAACCGGCGACTGAAATTACAGACTCATACCTGAAAAATTCGGATCACCTGGTCAGTATACTTCAAGGGTAAAACGATGACATTCTTGCTGGACATCAAATCCCTATATCCAAGCATACCAATTGACGAAGCTCAAGGCTAGATTGCTATGGACGAGGAGTTTCCACTTCATTTCATCGACCTGTCTGAACATTGTCTCAAAAACACATATTTTTCCTATGAAAACGACTTCTACTGACAGACAGATGGTCCTCCTATGGGATCTTCGCTATCACCAGTCATTGAAAATCTTTTTATAAAATATTTCGAAATAGAATATATATATATATATATATATATATATATATATATATATATATATATATATATATATATATATATATATATATATATATACATGTTGGTTTCTCGTAGCCTTGTACTATTCCTGAACCATTGGTAAATTCTGTTCGCTTCAAGCATTTGGGCAAAGAGTGAAACTTTTACCTCAATCCTCAATCAAATCGGCAGCTTTTACTTTTTGTTGTAGCATCGGCCGTTTTCGAGAAATGTATTCGTAAATTACTATTTATTAAGATAGCAGTTGAAGTACACTCCCTTCTGATTAAGCTTCACTTTAGGCTCAATCAAAAAAATGGCTATAGGAATTTACAGAATTTTGATCTCCTGTTTTTCATTCCACCGAGTGCAAATTTTAAATAAGGAAATATAGTAGCTTTAAATGAAAACTTTTTTCTAAAATGTAAATTAAGTACCGGTAAATATAACAAATGTCAAATAAACAGAAATAAATATTGATTTGGAATTTAATGTCGCTGGGAATCTAAGTAACTTTTTACAATCATTTCAAACGTCGGTGTCTTTTTACTGGTAAACCGATACTAATATGGTAATTATAACTAAAATATTACCATTATAACAACATCAACTGATTAACCATCAATTGCCGCTTAGCATAATAAAGCTATTTACATAAATGTATAATTTTATAAAAGTTGGGATGTAATTTGTTTGGACTTGGTTATTTATTCGCATTAAGCTAATTAATTTAATTGTAACTTATTAAATGTGTTGATAGGTAGCTTTAGGGTATATCGCGTTTTTCTTTTTGGTTCATATTTGTTAATGAAAAGATTTATTTTTAGCCTTCTAGGCCTGAATGAATCAAATTTTACACTTGAAAACCCAAAGCATATCTGAGACATCCAAGTTCTCACTCAAAACTTGTATTTTAAATATATTAAATAGTAAATTATTTTAATGAATTTCCTAGATATTTTTATCAATATATATAGAGTAAGTATTTACATTACACATGAGATATAAATATTAATAAAATGGCCATTGCGACTTCCTCTATCTATGAAATTTCGGTATACATTTTGGAGTAAGTTCCATAAAATATCACGGATTGGGCGTCCCAATTCTGCTTTGAATTGTAGAATTCTCTCAAGATTTTCCCCATGAATTTCTTGAAATAGCCGTTATTCTTTGTGGATATAATTTTCCGTAAGACGACAAAATTCTGACACCCTTGCTTATGTCATTGTTCACATAATCAATATAAGAAATGCAATATTTAACATTGGCTGTATAATAACAGTTGGTATGGCATAATCATACAAAACTACAAAACTTTTCTATATATTTTTCTAAAAAACGAATATATGATGTAAAACATTATAAGGCATGGTATACTACAAAATCGGGATGATTAGCATCGCCATTAATTCACAATAATAATATAAACTTCGTCACCTAATAATATTTTGAGCAGATGGTTTGTGAAAATGGTTCTAAAATGACGAAGCGGCAACGCTGTAATACGAAATAAGCGCGCGGAAACGACATATACTCCAGTCAAATTAAATCCAAAAGTCGCCTTAATTTGATATAATGCGAGGTAGTATTATTTTCTTGATAAATCATTCTAGTGTCAAGAATAACAATTGACCAATGCGCCACGCTCGAAGCGTGAAAAATTATTAACCAAAAAAATATTAACAATTATAGATTTTCTTACCACCTTTTCACTATACAGGGTGTCCGAGAAAATGTGGAAAATCTCCTTGATATAAAAAAAATACGTAAAAGAATACTACAAGTTCATTAAACTTTTTTTATAGGCCTCCTCTTCGGAGTCAAGTTTTTTACACATAATTATTGAACCACTGGTATATTTCATTTTTTTTAATATGATGCATTACAGATAAGACCCTTCAAATTACTATTTAAGAAAGTATTGTGTATTTATCCTAGCTGCAGGGACGGACTAGCTGTGACACTCATAACCCTATTTTTTTACGCCATGTATGATCAGAACTTTGGACAACGTTTTTTTACATACCTTTGACTATTGACTAAACATTAAGTACTTTTCATTCATGTCGCTTATCCTAACCGTTTTCGAAAAACCGTCATTTTATTTACATCATGTATTTGGCGTATTTTGATAAAAGATACATCTTTGTTCCTATCAAATGTTCAACTTTTAACCTTATAATAAAAAAAATCGATCCAAAATTAGAGTTTACCTTTAGTTAATAAAGTCTAATTCTGTGAATAGCAGTTAGGCCCAGGTTCGCAAAAAATGTTTATTTTATTTTATCGGCACCCAAAACAAAGTATTGTTTATACTTGATAACGATTAGAGATACAACCTAATCGAAACGTTGCAAAAGAAATAAAAATAAAGACAATGCAAGTCCGACAACCACATTTTACTCAAAGTATTGTTGTTGCAAACGTTGCTAGGTATGAAAGAAACAAATATCCTGCATTTAAGAACTTGACAACTTTCATGTCGCTGACACATTGATTTTTTATATTAATTTACTAATTTTTGGATTTCTTGGTGAAATTAATTGTGAAATATACGTCTATTGAGTATACAGATATGCATCTGATGTTTGATCTTGCACCTTGCAATGCTTTAAAAGCTAGGAGGTAATATCACGACAGATATCCTGATCGTGCTATTCCAGATCAGAAAACATTTCAACGAGTTGACGAACGTCTAAGGGAGAATGATAGGGAATTCCATTTAATAAGGTAATATTATTAAATTTCTTTCTAATTTGAGGAAATTTTGGGAAAAGAATTATTCATGCTGGTCGGGGAAGAACAGTACGTACGCCGCAATTAGAGGAAAATATTTTAAATGCTGTAGATGACTCCTTCAACGAGCACTCGAAAATTACAAGCGCAGTTTAAGTCGTCGAAAACAATAACGCATGAAGTTCTTCAAAAACGTTTTTCACGATTTAGTAGAGCACTTACTACTCGAAACCCGCCGAAACTTGTACTACATGAACGATGGGACACCACCTTACTTCAGCGTTACTGTGCCGGAACACCTGAATAACGTCGATCCAAACTCTTGAATAGGTAGATGAGGATTTTTACCTGTGCGGACACCTCAAAACCTTAGTATATTCCACTCGAGTCGATAGTTGGGAGGAACTTTTACGGAGCATCACGTTTCATTTTCATCAAATAAGGAACAATTTTTTTTTTAAATGATCGATAAATTATTTAAAACCCGGCCAATGTTTTGAGCTTGAGAATACATTGAATTTCTCATTTCAACAAATAAATCTTTCCTAGGAATAGTCCCGATCCACTAAATAGTTTATTCACAATAATTTTAAATCCATATCGGCGAGCGAGGACTCAATCAACAAATGATCGATAAATGTTTAATAATAATTTCATTAGGGCAACAATTTTTTAAAAAATATAAGAGAACAAAGTCGCGTTGAATTGTTGCAAATCGGATAAATAAAAAAGTCTAGTTATTGAAAATCATCCTCTTTTTTTGTATTTCTAAACAAATTGAAAAATTTGCCATTATTGAACATAATGATATAAAATGAATGAAAGTACTCGAAAAGAGTATTGAATTTTTCATGATACTTTTGGTTATGATTACAATCGATGACAGATGACGCCATTCTATTGAAACGCCAATAAAAATTTGTCAACAACCTTCATCACTTTCAAAAAAGTATAATCCCATGACTTCTGCTGCGCACACGTCACACCAAACTGTCACTTTTTGAGAATGCGTAGAAAGTTCTTGCAAGTCATGTAGATTTTTTTTGGATCCCAGATCTGAGATTTATCTCTGTTGAAATGAAAGTGAGTCTCGTCACTTAGGATGATTTTGTCATGAAATACATCGTCGACCTGCAGTTGTTTCAAGATCCAGTTTCTGCATTGTCCATTATCAGTAGGCTGACATTCTTGAGTCAGCTGGATCTTGCAAATATAAAGGTGCAAATCGTGTATCAAAATTCTTTAGAGAGTACTGGGGTAGAAGGGTCTTAGGATCGTAGCCGGATGTTGGTGTTTGGTTGTTCTGCGATATTGAAACTCACAGCTGCAATGTTTTTAGCCGATTTTTTGAGGCGAAAGTTTCTCCTTAATTTCAATAAAAAAATCCGCTCAAATTTCTTGATTATATTTGCAATACTGGGTCGTGATGGTTGATTATACTCACAAAAGTACAATAAACCAATAAGGCATGTAAGTTTTTTAGACACAAATTGCCTTGAATGGTGGAAGTTTCAGGGAACACTCAAGAGAAATCGGCGCCCTAGGCAAAATAAAAATAAGTACTCCAAATATATTGCGTGGTCGATGTTTTTGGTACCCAAGTATTGTTCTTCTTTTAATTAAGTTCAATAAAACCAGAGGTTTAATGGTTATCAACGAGTTCACACTCAACACCTATGTGTGCTCAATTACTCACCTAAAATTATGAAAGAGAGCAGGATGGACATAGACAGTCTGCAGAGGAAAGTCAGAACACTCCAGACCAACATCATTTTCATAGTGCTTGTGAACGGATAATGCTACCAAAATATAAGGAATGAAAAAGATTGGTGGATACTGGTAAGCAACAACTAACAAACTAACGCTCAAATTTTGACAGTCTTCTGTGTTGCATCGGGCAATATGCGAGGCAGAAGACTCAATACTGCTGCGGTTGAGGGACCGTAAACTGACTTCTCGTCACCAACCAGCCTAAAAGAAGCTTGAAGTGTGGCTACAGAAGCCTCTTCATGGACGAGACCTAATGAGGTCAACCAGACACATGTGAACAAATTAGCGTAAAACTGTTGGTTGACCAAGTGTTTTCTAAAACCGAAGGTTTCCTACTAGCTATTCAAGATCAGATCATCCCACGAAAAACTACCCGAAATTTATAATCAGAGACTCTTCAATCCAGAATGACAAATGTCTATATGGAATTCGAACAACAAAGACAGTTTCGCACATAATAAGGAGGATGTAAAGCATTTGCCGCATAAGAGTACAAGGAGGAACAAGAATCAGCCGCCAAGGTCATCCATTAAGAGTTGGCAGAGAAATTTAAATTGTTGTAGGTAGAGAAAGCTCCGTATTATGAATACAATCCGAAACCTGTACTGGAGAACTGGAGAATTCAAGCTGTACTGAAATTGAACTCTGCTAATAGATCATACAAGGGCGAATAATAGACTAAGTTTAGTAGATAAAACACCTAATTAAGTAACACTGAGGTCACTATCTTTAACAGCAATAATCTAAGGAGCAAGTATAATGAAAAGATCGCTAAACGCAGAAACCTGGAGGTAAAAACAAGACAATGGGGAATGAGTAGCGTCTGGACGATTTTCGTAATTCTCTCAACAACCGAAGAATCTTCTGCTTAATATCAAGGGATTGGGCTATCACCTGTATAAAGCTATACAAAAGGCAGTACTACTTGGGACCGCTCGAACTGTCCGAAAATTTATGGGATATGCAGAGGACTATAACATTATCTAGGGCCCGATAACATGGAAAGAACCCCCACAAAGTTCCATCAATATGATACTGATATCTCAGTATATCTGGGATAAGTGAATCTTCCTTGGGGTGTGCGAAAGCCATTTGGCAGTCTATGGATGATTATTAAATAATTACTCACAGTGGGCAATGTAACGCTTATTCGTTTATCTACACCTGCTATACACATAGAAATCGCTTTCCTGCAAACATTTAGGATTAAATGTCTACTGTGCTAAATATATAAAATTCACCACTCGATTTGTTGCAAAATAACAGCCGAAGTCTAGATGGCTCCAAAGCTCACCTATATTCTAAAATGGTTCCTGGCAAGGTCCTAGAATTTCGCACTATTACTTCCTAGAATTTGATAATTTTGTGAAATTTTTGGCAATTAATTTTACATAGTCTCTCAGAGTAATCTGTTAATCGTCAAGAAGTCTTGTTTTGTAAAGATATTTAAGTTACATATATAATATTGAAAAAAAAAACATAACGTATTAAAAAATTGCAAGTCTTGAATGATTTTATTACTACTGCTAACATAAAAGAACGTATCGGTATGACGTGTGGTAATCAACGTACTGAATAAAGTTATTCTGTTCGAAGTTTTCTAATGGTCTCTTGCTTTCCAGCATCCAGCCACTCAATAAAGTTAGAAATGACATATGACTAGTGACCGGCATGAGTGATTCTCTTTTATATAACGTATTCAGTTGGTATCGCATTGGTGTAAAATCAGACTCGATTTAAGCTTTCCCTTACAATCTTGTTTAAAATTATTCTATTTTAAGATATTAAATATATAGCGTACAAGATTAAAATATAGGAAAACTTACTTTTTGGTATTTATTAGAGCAAAAAAAAATCAACGTATTCAAAGTACTAAAATAAAACGATTTTAACTCTTTGAGCTACTACGATACATAACAATTATTAATTGATCTAGAGAAATTTTGAATTGACTATATTATATGGATGATGTCATTTTTACATCATTTGTCTGTAAAATCGACGAGTTGTTTCAGTACTTTTAGTATACAAATTGTTTCTTACCTCGTATTTATATATACGATTGTAGGTTCGATTTTCGTCTCGTCTCAACTTTTAAAGATTTGTAGTTATTACTTTCTCGTTTGACTCTCGAGCTCAATTTCTGGCCTCGTCTCGAAATTTCTCGTTTCTCGTAATACCGCCAATTTAAAAAAACTCATATCTTTATGTGTTATAAGCACTTAAAAATAAATTTTCCATTATCAGGTCTGCAAGAAAGTAATTTCGGTTTAGTAGTGGCAAATAAAACTATTTTTTTTTTAAATTAAGAACAAACTTTAATCAATTATATATATATATATATATATATATATATATATATATATATATATATATATATATATATATATATATATATTCCATTTTGTTTAATGCCATAATGGCATAATACAAGTTCATATAAACTTTTATCGTATGGGCCTTGCATTCGGACTTATGGGCTCCCGAAGAGCTGCAATGTAATCAAGTTTTTTACATATAATTATTGAACCACCAGGTATATTTCAATTTTTTAATACGATGTATACCAGATAAGACTCTTCAAATTAGTATCCAAGAAAGTGTTGTGAATTACTTACAGGACGGACTAGCTGTGACACTCATGACACCATTTATTTTATGCCCTGTATGATAAGAACTTTGGACAAAGTTTTTTACATACACTAGTGATTAAAAATTAAGTACTCTCCATTCACGTCAATAATCCTAATCGTTTTCGAAAAATGTCATTTAATTTACATCATGTATGTAGCGAATTTCGATAAAAGATACATCTTTGTTCCTATCAAATGTTCAACCTTCAGCCTTATGATAAAAAAAATTCGATCCAAAATTAGGACCCCTTCAGTTAAAAACGTCTAATTCTGTGGATTGATGTTCGACCTAGGTTCGCAAAAAATGTGCCTTTTATTTTATCGGTAAACGTTGCTAGCTAGGTACGAAAAAAATAAATATCCCGCATTTTAGGACTTGTCAACTTTCACACATCTGACACATAGATTCTCTACTTTGTGATGAAATTCATTGTGAAATAGTTTGAAATATGGAATATATGTTTATTGAGATATGTATGTGATGTATGGTCTTGCATCTTGTAATGCTTTGGAAGCCAGGAGGTTATATCACGATAGATATCGTAATGGTACTCCTCCAGATCAGAAAACATTTCAACGAGTTGACCAGCGTCTAGGGGAAAATGGTAGGCGATTTCATTTAATAACTCAATACTATTAAATTTCTTCCTAATTTTAGGCAATTTTGGGAAAAGAAATACTGATGTTAGTCGGGGAAGAACAGTACGTACGCCTCAATTAGAGGAAAATATTTTAAATGTTGTAGATGACACTCTTTTAACGAGCATTTGAAAATTATCAGCTCAGTTTAATACGTCGAAAACAATAGTAGATGAAGTTCTTCAAGATCAGCTGTTATAGGCATATTATTTGAAAAAAAATGCATGAACTGACTCCTAATTGTTTTCCCCGTAGTAGTAGTAGTAGTAGTAGTAGTAGATTTTCCCCCTAGAAAATAGTTTGCAAATTGGCTATTGAATCAGTAATGAAATAATGTAAACTTCATTAGCACTATTCTCTTCACGGATGAAGCAGGGTTTATCAAAAATGGTATCATAAATTTATACAACTTACATGTATGAGATGATGAAAATCCTCATGCAACAATAGTTTCGCCTCATCAACATCAGTTTCAATCAATTAATGTCTGGGCAGGAATCACTGACAATTTTTTGATTGTACCATTTGGATTGCAGGCACGACGAAATGGAGAACTTTATTTATAGTTCCTTCAGAACGCATTACTTACCACTTGAAATACGCCGAAACATGTACTACATGCATGATGGGGCACCACCTCATTTCAGTGTTGGTGTGCGGGAGCCCCTGAATAATGTCTATCCAATCCGTTGGATAGGTAGAGGAGGAGGACCTATTGCCTGGCCTTTTAGATCTCCCGACCTAAGGTCGTTGGATTTTTATCTGTGGGAACACCCCAAAACCTGTGTATTTGACTCCGATCCATAGTATGGAGGAACTTCTACGGAGAATCATGTTTCATGTGTGGTCAAATAAGGAACAATGTAGCGGGTACAGCAGTCCTTAATTCGTCCTATGAGTGTATCAGACTTACGAAGTTTTTTACTAAGCAGTTAATTTAACTTTTAATTGAAACTATGGTGACAGGAGAAAATTCCTCTTTTTCATATTTAACACGACAGAAGTTATAGGACTAACAGTGTAAATAAAATGCCTTTTTTACGAAAATGGTAAGGATTAGCGATATGAATGAAGTAATTTTTAGTCAAAAGTAAACAACGTTGTCTAAAGTTCTTATCATACAGGACATCAAAAAAATGGGGCTGTGAGTAAGTAATTCACGACAGTTTTTTGGATAGTATTTTGAAGAGTCTTACCTGGTATACATCATATTAAAAAAAAAACGAAATATACTCCTCGTTGGTTCAATAATTATGTGTACAAAACTTAATTCTATTACAACTCTTTGCGAGCTTATATCTCCGAAGAGGAGGCCTATACGAAAAAAGTTCATATGAACTTTTAGCATTTCTTTGATGTGTTTTTTCCACATCCGGGAGATTTCCTACATTTTCCGGACACTCTGTACAATCAATACCATAAACTTCACATACTTGTTTGTGAGTCTCAGCAGGTTTCTTTACTTTACGGAAATAAGAAAGTAATATATGCCGAAAATGTTCGTTTTTGTATTCCATGTTAAAATTAACCCTAAACTAACAGTTCCAAACAAAATTACGCACAAGTGGCTTCTAAAGTACTCTAAATGTGACTGATATCAAAGAAAAAAAACGACATTACTGACAGAAGTCCTTCAAAACAATTACAACACTCTCTATGTGTAATAATCAAAAATACTTTCTTGCCGACCCATTATTTTCATAAACTTTGGTAAAAGAATTACAAAGACTGGATGCCAAATTGCAGATTAATGTGCATTCACTTATGAGTGAATAAATATGAATAGAAATTACAAATAATATTTTATTTCAATTCTTAGTTAATGTCATTTTATGCTATTTTGGATAAGATAATTAGAAGGGTTAAAGGAATTTATTTATTTACAATCAATGAATTCGTTTAATCGTTATATTCTAGGAAACCTGGCACGAAATTGCAAAACAAAATTTGGCTGTTACTAGATGAGGAACCTTCAAGATCAGTAAAAAAGTCTCACGATCAGTGAAGAAAAGAAAAGTTGGTGTATTTTTCATGGATATAAGTATTTTGGCTACTGTTATCTTTCTTGAGAATAAGAGTGTTATAGTTTCCTAGTTTACAGTGGAATGTCTCCCCAGACTTATTGAAGCACTGAAAAATGAACATTCCATACTTGGTTTCTTTATCAAGATAATGTATCGGCACATCGAGTGGGGAGAAGTAAGAATTATTTATGAAAATAAAATTCAAATTACTAGGTCATTTGCACTTTATTCTGATATCCAGGGGCAGTTGAAGAGTCTACGTTTTACATCCAACATTGAACTAATCAGTGCATGGCTTGGACCTATGGAAGATTACCTAACCGCTAATGGAGATTATATCGGGAAAAATCAAATATATAAAACTTATATAGTAACCTAGGTATTTTTGTAAATTCTTTTTAACTACTTATTATATTTTTAACCTTCATGGTAAGATTTATTGCTCGTCAAGTTGAATAAAAATACAATAAAGTTATTTTTATCTTTTACAAAAAAGAACTTAATAGGTTGTATGAAACACCCTTTCCCACACATTAAAAAAATTCTACCGATCTTATGTTAACCGAAAAATTATTTTAGTTTAGAAATAATAATCCTCATTTAACCATTTGACAGTTCTGAAATTTATGACAAAACTCGACCCTGCAATTTGGCGTCAGCTACCTTGGCCACTTAAATTTTTATTGCTGTCCCAGATAATATTAAAACAATTTTATCCGTCTGGTAGGTACCCAGACCGTGGTTTTATTGTGTTTTTTTTAAATATCCAAAACAACCTTTAATATATATGTTTAAGGGGTCAGCCGTTAAGTGTCGATTTTTATTATAACATTTAAGCTAAACATTAAATTGAACTATTAGGGATGATTATTCGGCAGAAAAATTGGGGTAAAGGAGCCGCCCGTTATTAAAGAATGTTCTAGAGACATTAGGTAAAATTATTTAATTAAACTAATTATGTTTAAGCTTAGTTTTGGAAAGGATCCTTGGGGATAAATTGTGTTAAATGACTGATAAGTGACGATCAAACGATAATCGATGAATTTGAATTTAAAGTTGTTTTAAATTTATCGTTAGTTGCTTCTTTTGTAAAGTAATTAATTAATAAAATATAACGATATAAATTGTTATCAGGATAAGGGGAGACTTAAAACAGTACAAATTTATTGTTTAAATTTTTTATAATTTGAAAGGAAGTAAATATTTTTATTTGTTTTGTGTTAAAAAGAACTATGATCTTACGATTTTGAATTCTTGTTTGTTAGGACGCCAATCCAATTTTTATTCTACCAGTGACCATCAATAGTCCATATTTTGAGAGTTGTATTACAAGCAGGCGCGGATCCAAGGGGGGGGGCGGTGGGGGCGATCGCCCCCCCCCCCCCAAGAGCTTTGAGTTTAGGAAAATGGACCCGATTTTTCCTCTTATATTATAGTTTATTCAAGAACTAGAGAGAGTAATAAATCATTTTTTACCCTTTTTCTCTTCGCAAACTACCTGTGTTCTTTAGTCCGGTGTTTTTAGCAAAATTTGTTAGACACATATATTTTTCATAGGAATGGGTTAGAAATTTTATAATCAAAAATACCGGTCTATAATAATAGACTAAAACGTAGGATTATTCTCTCAAAAAATTCTAAGTTATAATTTAAATACTTACAAAATATCCATTGTCAAAAATACAAAAAGTTAAACATATATAAAAAAATAAATTCGTCCATATAATAATAAAATATTTTTGGGGCTATCGATCATTTTATTATTAATTAAAAAGATTTTTAGGGTATTTGACGTTTCAGTTTATTTATTTCTTAAACCATCTGCAGAATAACAATTAAACACTAAAAAGGGATTCAAATGTAATTATTTTTTTTTATGTTGTAATTAAAATTAGGCCTACTTATTTTTATTTCTATTGTACTGATATCTTAATTTAATTTACTTCTATATATGGAAATATGATAGCCCCCAAAAAATAAGATATACATGTTAATTCTACACACTTAAGAAAAAGACACAAACCCAATAATAAAATAATAAAAAATTTACGGCTAATTAGAATTAAATATATATAAAATTAAGGAGTGGGACATACTAAAATAAAAATATATAAAAAAATAAAAAAACATATAAACAACATTAAACAATAAAATATAACAAAAACAAAAATTTAAATAATGAATTGTGTTATCCTAATCAAAGTCAGTGAAACTATCTTCCCTAGAATTAATTATAATTGGTTCCTCTATCTCACCGATTATGAGATCGAGTTCTCACATTTTGTTTTATTCTTTTATTATATGGATTTTTCCCAATTTTCCGCAGTAACTTTATTCAAAAAAATCTTTCAAGTGTTTAGTTAAATTACTAATTTTATTAATTGTGTTATTTCTAGCAACTCTACCTTTTACTTGAGAGAGATATTTACGTCTCCAACGGACAGTTTCCGGACGATTTATAAGAACAGATTTTCTATCTGGTTTTCCCAGCAAAAATTAAGTTCTCTGAGCAACTTCCAGAGATCAGTTCTTTTAATTTCAGGTAAATCGCGATCTTCAATGATTTTAGTTAGAATTTTGTAGATGGTTGGGATCTGCTTCTCATAATAAAATGTGTATACAACCCCTTTAATTGCAGTTGTCATCTCTTCTTCCAACGAGGTTTTTCAATTGCCTGTGATCGAATGTGGCTTGGGAGTACTAACAATTCCAGTCGTTTTTTCTCCTTCAGTATTCGGTACATGGTAAATTTTCCAACTCCTGTCATGTTGGAACATATCTCAACAGAGCTTTTAACATTATTATCTAGATATTGATATCTTAAGGCATCATAAACATTCATCGTAATAAGTTTTTCGTTAAGGAAAAAATGCCCTGGTTTAACGATTTTGGAATAAATATAGAGGTGAAAGCCATATCTTGTGGGTATCTCACTAATCTCAAATAATATATAAAAACAAGCGCAAACAAGATAAATCACTAAGAAAAAACTATAAGTTGTACTTTGCTGACTGACAGAAATTAAATTAAACTATCAGAAATTCTATGTTGCAGTAAATTTATAAAATATATTTAAATATAATGAAATATAATTAGATTTACGGCAGTTCTCAGTTACATGCGGCACTGGAGCAGGTACGTTAGAGGTTTCGGTAACAGTTTTATTATTCTCTCTAGTTTTTGAATAGAGTTTAGAAGTCTGTATGCTTGCGATCGCCCCCCCCCCTCCCAAAAGCTTTGAGTTCAGGAAAATAGAACCCATTCTGCCTTTTATATTAGGAATGAGTATGATGCTTGCACATCCCCCCCCCCCCCCGTTGACAACTTGTTTTTCTTGCCATACTGTACTTTTGTGATATCACCGCCCCCCCCCCCCCAAAGAGAGAGGCTGGATCCGCCCCTGATTACAAGCAAGTAAAGTCTTCAAATATTTTTAATTGGTTTATATAGATATATGGGTTTGAATTAGAAGCATATAAATTGAATATGCAATTTCCTGAAATAATAGTTGTAATTGCCTTAAGTATACTTAAAATGTTCAGTAGCAGTGATGTTGTCCAAAGGCTGAAACTAACTCCGAACCGCGGTATTAAGGTACTTCATCGGATGTATTGTAGTTAAAAGTATGAAGGCGAATCAATGCTCTTTCTAATCCAGTCAAAACAGACATTTTTTTGTGAATTCGCAGAGTGCTTAAAAAATTGGTGTAGGTCTTAAATATAGTATTATAAATAAAATGTTAAAAGTCCACAGCGATACTACGTCTATTAAAAATTTTAATAAGATCAAATGTCAAAAATATCGGTTTTTCGCTTTTCCTCGTAAATGGTAAGTAAATTTATTACAAAAATTTTTCTTATACCTTTTTTCCTGCAAATCACCATTATTGGGATATCGCGATTTCAAACGTCGAAAATATAATATGCACTCTTAGGCAGGTGTCTTACGGAGATCATTCATTAGAATATCTCGGAAAGTAATGCGATTTGAATCTTGTAAATTTGTATAATAGGGTTTTCGGTGACGCTCTCTTCAGGTGAAGTAACAGCGATCTTGTGCGACTTCTGGTTATACCGGAAGTTGTCTGAATCTTAATTATTTTAAATGGATTTCCCTATACATTATATTTTTTTGTATTCTTTTCTTCAATTCCGATAACCATTTTTTTGCCATTTTCTAGTAGATTTTGAGGAAATTTTTTTTTTACAAATTTGGATCTTTGAGTGGGTGTCGTCTAAAATTGAAAATCGTTTCAAAATAAAACAGTGAAACTCTGAATTCCGATTGTGGCTTTAGATATTATTGGGTTCGATAATGAATTGTCTGAGAATTACATTTTAGATACAGGGAAGTGGAAAAGTAACAAATTTTGAGCTTTATAAAAAAATTTAGAAAAACTTAATTTTTTCAAATACGATGCTACGTTGTTGATTCATTTAGTAGATAGACAGGAAGATTCCCTATCTGTAAATATAAAGTGTTCCTATACCTAGACAGAAAAATTTTCAACTTATTTACTCTTTTTCGCAAAATTCTCTAAATATCAAACTGTTTTAGTGATTTTTAGCAAGAAAACTATGATAAACAAACTAATATTATATGTGTATGATGAGGCGTGACATCATCAGTTGCAGTTAATTGTTTATCAACGATCTGCTACCGTGTTTGTTCGTGAAAATATTGCCGAATATAATTTTTATAAAAAAATTGAACCGACTTCTAAAAGTGCGCTAAAAAGTGAAAAATAACTATAAATTTTTATATGAAATGGAAATTTATGAAGTCGTCGCCAAACTAATATCTGACAAAATGCGATTCGCATAAACAGATTAAAAATTTTTATGTGTAATTGCTTTTTTATCATAATTTGTATATATTAGTAGTTATTTATTTCATTTTGAAATAATTTCGAGTCGACTTAAAAAATTTCAATTTAATTTAATAGTTATTTTTTACTTTTTAGCGCACTTTTAGAAGTCGGTTCAATTTTTTTTTATAAAAATTTTATTTTTCGATTTTTAATTTTGAATTCATTATGATATCCATAAATTACCTGAACTAAGTACTAATCGAGATTAATGTACCTCGCAATGACTCCAAGGTGGAAAAAAGTACCCATTTTATTCAACGTTGTAAATCACCCTAAAATGAACTACTATATTTGATTCTTAGAGATTTCGAAATACTAGTGAACTTGTGTCAAAGAAATATTTAGTTTGTCACAGTAAATCCACTATCTTAAATTTCATATTAATTTTAGATCGGTAATATAGGATCCAAAACCTTTCAACATCGATATTTAAAGAACTTGAAAGGTAAATTTTTTAGCTCGACATATTTTGTACTGCATATTGAGTTAGTATACGCCCTAGGAAGCCCACAATTGTAGATAAAATCGAAAAATGTAAAATTATTAGTTCTTATCAATCTAATAGTTGCAAAATATTAATTTCATATTTGTAATACCAAATCTGAAAAAATGTGAATAAGGTAAAATTTTCAACCCACCGTATTGGATCGGCCATATTGAATTTCAAAAAAATAATATTAAGGTCTTAAACTAATCTGAATTTAAACTCTTCAAAGCCTCCTAGTACCAATTTTGGATGGAATCCGGAAATTTAAAATGTCTAAACCGTCATTACATCTGATATATTAGATTTTCTTAAAATAATTTTATATTCGTTATTTACATCCTCAAAAACGATTCAGTCCCACCTTTGAACAAAATCGAAAAATGTAAAATTTTTAGTCCGCCATATTGGTTTTGCCATATTGAATCTTGAAAATATACTTTTAAATTCACAATTTACATCCTCAAGAATTCCCTATATCACTTTTGGAGAAAATCAAAAAATGTAAAATTTTTTGGACGCCATACTGAATCCGCCAGATTGAGTTTTTCAAAAAATATTTTAACTTCGTAATTAACACTAACAAAAATCCCCATTACTGATTTTAGACAAGATCGAGTGATGTAGAAGCTTTAATTCGCCATATTTATTTTTTTTTAAATAATTTCAGATTCGTAATGTGCGATCCCAAAAACTCCTCATATCATTTTTGAAAAAATCGGAAATTTTATCCGCCATATTAGATCCGCCATATTGAATTTTAAAAAAATAATTTTAGATTCGTGATGTGCGACCTCAAAAACTCCCCCTTACCAATTTTGGAGAAAATCGGACAAAATTGACTTTTGTCCGCCATATTGGATCCGCCATATTGAATTTTTTAAAAATATTTTGGATTCGTTATGTGCGACTCGAAAACTCTCCTTCGCCAATTTTGGAAAAAATCGGACAAAATTAATTTTTTTTGTCTGCCATATTAGATCCACCATATTGAATTTTTTAAACATAATTTCAGATTCGTTATGTACGACCCCGAAAATTCCCCCATACCAATTTTGGAGAAAATCGGACAAAATTAATTTTTTTGCAGCCATATCGTCAGCGCCATCTTGGATTTTACTGCATCAATTTCGTCCAAAAAAATATGGGACTACCGCAACAACTTTCTGAACATAACGTAAAAATGGAAAATTATACGTGTTTAAACGCTGACATAAATTTATTTTTTACTCAAGGCGAGTGCAACCGAATTATAAGTCGAACATGCAGAGTTTTCAACGAAATATATCCTAACTGACAATGACACGTCTCACCATAGAAACATAGTATTTGTTTATCATGTCCTTCTTGCCGAAAATCGCTAAAACTGTTTGATATTTGGAGAATTGTGCGAAAATTGTAATTAATTTGAAAACTGTTTTAGCTAAGTATGGGGATACACTAGATGGACAGAGAGGGAATGTTTTTGTCAATTTACTGCATGAAACAACAAAGTAGCAACGTATGTGAAAAAGTAATTTTGTTTAAATTTTTTGATCAAGCACAAAATTTGTTTCTTTTTAGTTCCCTGTATCTAAAATGTAATTTTTAGATAAAATATTATTGAATGCAATAATATCTAAAGCCACAACCGGAATTTCGAGTTTTTCTACTTTATTTTTGAAACCATATTCATTCAATTAAAGGTCAAAATTAGGAAATTTTTTTCCTTCAAAAATGGCTAGAGTAGGACAAAAAAATTTTGAACAAAAATTATCGAAAATGAAGAAAGGAATGCAAAAAATAAAATATACAAGGTGATCGATCTAAAATAAGTTTTGAACTACTTCCTGTGTAACCAGAAGTTGCACAAGATTACTGAAAATCTTATTACATAAATTTGTAGGATTCAAATAGTATTACTTCCCGAAATATCCTAATGAACAGTCATTAAATATAAGTAAAATATGGAAGTATGGGTTTTGTGTGACTCACACACTAAAATTCGTACAAATTATATGATTCTAAATGAATATACACTTAGTACCCAATTCCGTTCGTTCGTATAACTTTGAGTAACATCTGTTTACTACTCCATTGTTCGAATGGCAATGATCGTATATCTGTCCTTTTTTTTAAAGAACGTAATAGTAATGCTTAGTTTCCACTAGTGAAGAAATCTGTTACCTTTGTATTTAAAGATTCCAGCAGACGTAGCAAAAACTATTATTGAACGCAGTGATTATGAATATGGTTTAGTTGCTGCTGAGGCTAAACCGTAATAATTGGTATAATTCATTTTTGAGGGAGATTAAATCGGTCGTCTTGAAAATGATTCTATTACTGTGGTGATAGAAGAAATATTTGCATACATTCAAAATGATGGTTATTGTCAGTTTTCATTGCAAGAATTAAAAAATATTTGCGGAAATCCAGCTATAGCTAATAGAACAATTACGACAAGATTAAAGTTTAAGTATTTGACAATGATAATTACCTACCCCCGCCTAGTCGAACATATGAAAATATTAACAGTAATATTCCGGAGTTTAAATTTAATATGTATAATTATCAGCCATTGTATTACATATATACGAAGATAAAAACGTTACTGTTCAAGGTAGACTAAATTTTTCCCTAAATCGACAATAATCCGTTCCATTTTAATCATTACAAATATGTCTAATAAAACTTAATCACAATAGATGTCTACTGGGAAAATCACGTTAAAAACTGCTTCAAGTACACTACCTGAGGTGGTGCGGAAATGTGTGCATATTATGTAGAATACGATTTCTTCATCTTTTGGAATCGCAATATCTCAAGAATGGTTATTCATAAAAAAAAGTGTTTAGTGAATTTTTGGAGATAATTGCATGATCCACAATTTTTGTCTGGCCTATTTTTACGATAATACTTACTGTTTGCGAGAAAAATGCAGTGAACCGATACTTTTAAATTTTGACACTGAATAAAATTTTTAGCAGAAGTAGGATCCGTGGAGCCTCTTGACATTTTATTTGCAATAGTGTATTTAAGATTTATTGGACTGGGCTATCCATATGACACGGCCCTACTTCTCTCTTGAATTTTTGATGCTAACACTCACACAAGCCAATCATGTATAAATATCGAAGCAATGATTCGATAACCGATAGGTAATGTGAGCTACTAAGTTTACTTTATGTTTGTTTAACCTTTAACTTGATCTAATACTCTACGCCTTAGTCCCGTAAGACAGACAATGAGCATATAACGTCTGGAATAAATTCATTATTTAAAAAACGTCGTTTTTTTAATCGTTCGGACACGTTGACTCTTTTTTTGGCACGAATTTTTTTAATATAGTAAATCATACAGAGTGATTCGCAAAAGCTGTGCTATAATCAAATTTGTTTTTTAAATAGCAACCGCCAATACCTTGCATACTTTTAGACTCTCAGCAAAATTCTAAACATTTCTTCTATTACCTGTCCTATACCTTTTTGATTTACTGATAGTTAAAAGTCGAAATCACGTAATAACAACAGTTAATTTATCATTTTATTAAATGTTGAAAATGTCTTCCAATGGTTAATTGACAATAGAACTTCTGTAGTAATTAACCGTAAATCTTGAATAATCCGGATCTTTAAGTCTTCTTAGTATGGAAACTCGACCTCCACAATAAGAAGTCAAGAAAGTTTAAATCTGGAGACCTTGGGGCCACTCAATACGTAGATTGTGAAATTGGCGGAAGATTAGGAGTAGTGAACATAACCCGATTCGCTCGATCCCCCCACTCCTCGACCTTGACCTTGACCTTGCTTCACCCCTCTTTGGCCCCGCCCACATGTCCTTGTCATTGACCTTGAAAGTGCACGTGTGCTTTGGCCTTGGCCTTGTGTTCAAGGTTGTGTGTGTGACCTTGACCTTGACCTTGGTCGAGACGACCTTGACTTTGTTGAAGGTCATCTTGGGTGTGTGACCTTTAAGTAGTTATTTGTGCATTGTAATAGTGTGGGATGATCTTGAAATGATTTTGACCTTGCAAATTGTTCTATAAATTGTGTGAGTCTACTTGCATTCATTCAGTGTGAAATGTCAGATACGGAACTATCTAAAGAAAAAATTATAGAGCAAGTCGGCAGAGTAATTTGTTTATATCAGAGTAATTTAAAAAGTTTGTGTGATTTTGAAGAGAAGGATCTAGCATTTTTTCCTCTCGAATATTTAAAAACTTGCGTTGATACGCTGAGTTTACGGCAAATTTGGGATAAGCTGCCAGCGTCATATCGGTGTAACAAGGAACTACAGTTAAGCTTACCCTGTTACATTCACTATGAACAAATATATCGTCATCATATAGATGGGCCACCACCAGCAATAAAAAAGTGTCGTGAATGTAAAAATGAGTGAATAATATGAATAGTGCTTTGCAAGAGACAGTAAAAAAATTGGGCGATGAGTTCACTGAAACGGCTAGTAATTATTTCAATGATGCAATGAAAAGTCGAGCAGAATGGGCGTCGCGCTATTGTGATTTGGCTTATGAATATGAAAAGGCTGCGAATGCATGTCGTAAATATTGCAGCAAAACAATAAATTTACAAGACTTTGTTCGTGAGATAAAAAAGTTGGGGTTTAGTGACTGTTTGGAAAAACTGATTAGGTTCATTGCAGATCCGGTTGTGTTAGATGAAATTAGAGTGTAGGACTTAAGTTTAACGTAGTAGTAGTTAATATGGAAAGTTTAGTGCGAGAAATGTACGAGGAATTTCTAATTTCTGCAGCCTGTTCGGAATTTTACGCATATGAAATGCAAGATTCGGAGGCTCAGGACTTTAGTGTATTTTTTAAGTATATGGACCATGCCGAAGTGTGTCTTTTAGCTAGTATAGTTTGTAAGAATTTTCTTAGAAATAAAAATAAACAATTATTATTGAACAAATTAAGGAAATTAGGTTTAGGTGATAATGTTAAACGCATAGAAGAATGGCAGAAAAAAATCAATGAATAAAGTACATAAAATGTAGTTATTTGTTTCATTATATTTTGTCCTTGAAGTTATCCTTATACCAATTTAAATGTGTGACGTCATTTGACCTTGAATACTCCTCCCACTATTTCTATCGTTAAGCTACCCCCACCATTGTTACAATTCGACCTTGAAACCTCACTATAAAGGTTCGTGGGAGAAGAAGTGACTTCAAACAGTCGCAGATATCAGTGGCATAAACATCAAATATTGTGTTCGTGTAGTGTTCTGAAAGTGCTTTTATATTCACGGTAATTTTTGGATTTATATACCATTTTTTTCCATAATGAGTATTGCAAAAGAAACTCTAGATGAAATTAATGAAATGTTTAGCAAAGATTTCGAGGTTTTAGAGAAAAAAAAGGTTACCGAAATGATTGTAGGCAAAGTGTATAAAATTGTAAAGATGGTTTCAATGACTACACGATTTGGTAAAACTCTTTTAGTGGCTTTACACGATGACGGTGATAATAGCACATTTCAGACTTTTTTACCAAAACGTGTGGCCGAAACACTACCTGACGATATTGTAGATATTATGACTAAAACTAAAGATAAATACACTCTAACTTATTTGGGGCAGGGCACTAGAGTTTTTGGAAACAATACTCGAACATTATTACGTTTTGGCTCATTGGAGTAAATTGTATGTAAATTGTTTGAAAAAAAGGATGTAATTAAATTTAAAATATAGTTGCACATGTCAGAATACTTACGCGTGTTCATTATTTCTGTTAAAGATGTCTGCTGATGCGACGACGACGACGACGACCGCCAACGAATGTGTAGATAGATACATATTTTGGTTGGGGAGAGAATTAAGAAATAGGGCTCACGATATGTTAGATAGCGTAAATGATTGGTCGCATATTGATGTAACCAAAGATCAATATAAGAACGAGATCAGGGATACAATCAATTTTATGGCTGGGGCACACTTGTGCGACAAATTTTTATATGGTTCCATAGACATGGATACATTTTGTGCTGAAATGGTTGAAGAAGAATTAAAAGAATACCTCGTCAATATTCCACATTTACCAGGTGAGCTTGCTGCAAAATATGAATTGGTTTCTGCAACAGCAACAGCCCAAGACGTTGACGATCGAAATAGTGTCGGATGGGATAGAATTTTGAGCAACGAAAACGAAGACATGGAAAACTAATTTTTTATAATTTTTGTATTTGTGCAATTAAATTACTGTAAATAAATATCTATTACAATCACAGTTTTATTTTATTTCTTTTATAAACATACCAACCCAGTAGATCATAGTCAGTGTTTCTTTTTCTCAGCTGAAATATTTAATATAAGTAGGGCAAATAAAAATAAAATAGTTTAGTAAAGATTGAAAATGAGTCGAGGAAACAACACAATTGATAAATTTGGTCGTCAGAAATATAATGAAAAATATCATATATTATCTGGGCCACAAGGGATTGGTTTTAAACTTACATCGGATGGGCAGTATGATATGGGTGGAAAAATCATAACCAACTTAGGCGAACCTAAAGATGATGACGATGCTGTGACAAAACACTTTGTTAATAGAAAGTTTTACAATTTTGCAGTTGTAATATGTGACATATTTAACAAGGATGTCCTCCCCATGATATACAAAAATAATAGTGAGCTTAAAACAAAAATTGAAGTTATGCAGAAAATACTCTATCATCAGCCTTTAAATGACTCATTAAGCGCACTGTCGTACGACTCGACTTCAAAAAAAATCTAAAAAAAGCAGGTTAAAGAATAGGAGAACGCACTCCGAGTGGCATAGCCTTGAAGATAACGTCGTAGTCGTCGGTGAATTGGACCTTCCCTCCAAGAATATTGAAATGTTATTTATGTGTATGATGTTTTATTGTCATTGTTTTTAATAATGAAGATTGAAATAAAAAACTTTATTTTACAATATATTGTTTATTTATTTTACATTTTAAATAAAAAATATAGTCATACAATATGTTATTTAAACAATATTAGCTTTATCTATCCAAGAGTTGAAGTGGTTGGGAAATCCTAGCCATTTGACAAATAATTGTTCGATGTGATTTTTCTTGCGTTGTCTAAGGACCTTTTCTACTAGATAAACGTCAGGACTGCTTGTTTTTTGTAGTTCTGATTCGTAAAAACACCCTCTTATAGGCTGACCTTCTAACGATTCCAACAAGTAAGTAGGTGGATTTGTAACGTTAACTTTTACAACTTTAAACAATTCGGTTGACCAAGAGGGCGTATATCCTTTCTCGAATAAGCTTTTGTACTTGCTAATACGCACAATGTCACCCATGGAAAACTTAAATTTTTTAGGTACAATTTTTAAATAATCATATGCTTTAATATGTGTTTTTTCTTGCACGTCTGCAGGCTTCATTCCAATGGTGCGATGTTTCGAATGGTTATAGGTTTTTGTTACTGCCGATAATATATGTATCCATTTGTAAGATCCTCTTGTCGAGAATTGTTTATATAAATTATTTTTTAAAGTCCTTATGACTCGCTCAACAATTGCAGCTTTCTTTGTGCTGTAAGTGGAATAATGATTTATATTATATTTTTTCATCAGGGCTTGAAAGTTTGTATTATAGAACTCCTTTCCTTGATCACTTTGCAGATTTGTTGGTGTATATGATGCCTCTTCAATGATGCTTTTCATCGCATTAGTAACTTCTATACCAGTCTTGTTTTTTATGGCTTTGGTATAGACAAATTTCGAGTAACAATTTATACAGACCAAAATATAACGATAACCATCGTTTTCATCAGCATACTGTTGCATTTCAGCCAAATCAATTTGCCACAAATCTCTGTATCCTTTTATTATCGTGCGCCGTCTTACAAAATTTTTTCTAGCCGTTCTATGTAGTTCATTAACAATCTTGATTTTTTCTAGACTGGGCTCCATATTATTAGTAATACTAAAGGTTTCAGATCGAAGGAAGAACTGAATAATATCATTAAATATTGAGCTTAATATATTATATCTTCTTCTCGTAATTCCTCTATGATTGACATAATTTCATTTTCGTGTCCAGTGTGACCGGCCATTTTGGAACTCCACAACAAACGTAAACGATCCACCAACTCTTTAGCTTTGTTCCAGTAGACATATTGAAATTTTTTCGAAGATAATTTCTTTTTTGTGGGTAACTGTAGTTTTTCCGAGAGATTTTTTCTTGTAATAGTACCACCTAATTTTGTGCCCATTATCAGAGGTTTAATAATTCGTAAATATTTGTTCCATCTGGTCTCCCGTAAACCATCACTTTTTTTAAAATTGTTGTAGACAGCATTCGTTGATTCCAAAATTTCCTTGTACGTTGAAAGTACATTATCACTTAATTGTTGTTGTTCCTTGCCTACACTTGGGGGTGTTTTAAGAAATAACAAATCATAAAGTGCCGGTGATCCACCATATTCTGCAATATTTTTCCCTTTTTTGTATAAGACAATATTTCCATTTCGAAAACGCACCTCTAAATTACCAATAAAATTTTTGTTATGATCTGTTTTTGAACCAAAACGTACACCATATACAGTATCGTATAGAGATGGTTTCGAACGTAATCCTTTCAGGTGTGCGTTTAAAGTATCGGAAGTTGTGGTGTCAGCGGATGCGAGAGATGTATTAGTTGATGTCGAGGGTGTATCAAACACCGATTGGCTAATATCTTCTTTTGAAATGCGATGCTGCTGCTGCTGCTGCTGAATAGGTGTGGAGGTTTGAAAGGAATGTGTAGGTTGGGGAAAACCTGATATTTGAGTCGACTGCACTGATGTACTGAGACTATGTGGCTTTGTAGCTGGATAATGTTGTTGCTGTTGTTGTTGCTGCTGCTGCTGCTGCTGCTGACGTTGCTTAACCACATCAGATATAGTTGTCAACGGCTTAGAAATGGGTTCGTAAAACTTTTCCAATTCCACAACATTAAACTCTTTAGCCGCTTTAATTTGTTTAAATTTTTTTCTGACGGCATTGGTAGCTTCCACTAGTTTACGTTTTAAGTCGATCGCATTATTCATGATGTTAACAAAGGACGTTTCAACAATCAAATGAGCGTTTTCTCTTATTATTACAGTAATATATAGCTATCAAATCCTTTGCGGTATCTTCCCGATTTCACATCACTGTCTTTATCAATTACTAAAAATCCATACTTATTATCCCAACATTTTGAGCACATTTCTTGAAATTGAGTAAAAGTTAGATCCGGTGAAACGTGGTCGGAAAATATGTGTTTCATATTCAACTCATCTTGTTTAAACATAATAATAAAATTGGCGTTGTCTCGCACAAGCTGTTTAGGCACTCGCGAATATGTTTGCGCTAGGTAAAAGGAGTCGATATTTTTATGACGTCCCATGCTAAAGTACGATCTTATAACATCTTGTTTTTCACATATAACATCATCAAAGATAAATATAGAGTTTGGTTTTGCATCGGACGGTTCCACAATATTACTGGTATCACTAAAGGCATAGTAGCCTAAACCTTTGATGGGCGCTAAAATTTTCCTTAAATACTCATATTTCGGTTGATACAGAGATTTCGAGTAAATATAGACATTTTCGAAACGTAGCCCAAGGGGGTGTGTAAGCAGCGAAATCATGACATTAGTTTTTCCACAATTGGATGGACCAATTAACAGGCCGCGAATAGAGGAAGGAAGTAAAGGACCGTGTCTCTTCATTATCTTCTTTTCAAATCCAAGTCCGACTTTTTCATCGAGATTGTCAATAGGAAGTTTTTGTTTAAGATCGATAACGCGCATCTTAGGAAAATTTGATATTTTATAGGCAATTTTTCACAAAAACTGTCATTCAGATGCCGAGCGTCAAACGAAGTGGACGGTCTCACGTTTCCAACAAAACTGGATACGGTATTGTGAATTCGTTAATAAATAAATTACCATTCGAGGTACACATTCCTGGTTATCAATATTGCGGACCCGGAACAAAAGTAATAAAACGTGTGACAAGAGGTGATCCAGGCATTAATCCTTTGGATGCCGCATGCAAAAAACACGATTTAGCCTATTTACATAATAAAGACAACATAAGTGCGAGACATCGAGCGGATTACGAGCTCGAACAAAGTGCTTGGAATAGAGTAAAATCGAAAGATTCCAGTTTAGGTGAAAAAACAGCAGCTTGGTTAGTTACAAACATTATGAAAGGAAAACAACGTTTTGGTATGGGTGTACCATCATCATTATCAACAAAAAAAACATCTAGTAAAGGCACGCGTCATACAAAAAGGAAAGGTGTTAATAAAAATCGACATGTTCGGAAAGCCAGTTTCGGAACAGCTATTCGACAAGCAGTTCGAAGGGAATTATTAAAAGCCGGAAGTAAAAATGTGTTGGAAAAAAATGTCATGAATGCATCTAAAATAGCTCTGTCGGCAGCACGTAGATCGGTAAAAGCGGCAGGTGGCAAAAGGAAGGTTCGTACACCGAGAATAATACCGATTCCTAAAACTGGTGGAATATTACCATTAATACCAATTTTTGCCGGGTTATCAGCTTTGGGTTCATTAGCCGGCGGGGCAGCGGGAATTGTGCGCGCCATAAAAGCAGTAAAAAAAAGCAACGAAGATAAAACCGGTGCCGGTCTGTATTTAAAATCGAAAGGAAATGGTTTGTTTCTAAAGCCATATCGTAAAGGTATGGGATTATTTTTAAATCGTAGATCAAAAAACTAATTGAATCCCTACCTCGAAGACCACTATCTAACATCGATAAAGAAAAATATGCCAAAAAGAAAAGAATAGGACACTTTCGAGGCGTTTATATGAGGGATTTATTACCTAGACAAGGTCCTCGACGTTACGAAGCAGCAATAGTGAATTTGGATAGTACGCGTGGTGCAGGGACTCATTGGGTAGCTTATAGAAAAAATAATTCTAAAGTAACATATTATGACAGCTTCGGCGATTTACCCCCACCGATCGAATTGGTACGATATCTACAAACGGGATCGGAACCATCAAAAATTATTTACTATACATACGATCGTCAGCAGGATTTTGGAACAGTCTGGTGTGGACATTTGTGCTTAAAGTTTCTTGTCGAATCATCAGCGTAAAAGATGTCATCATCATCATCGTCACCATTAACACCGCAAATGGATCGCAATAACTATACTAAAATGTTGCAATCACTGAAAGCATTTCATCTAGCCGGTGGATTAAGGAAAATGACCGTGAAACAGTTAGAAAACATGCCCAAGGAAGTAATGATTGCATTAGCCCCAAATGAAATTCCATTCGTTTGGGAAAAGTTGCCGGAGCACCTTAAAAGCGATATCGATATATTAAAATATCAGTGCGGTTGCAAACATTATTTCAGCAGCAGCAGCAGCAATTTAAACGAGGTTATGACTGATGAGGATCTTACGGCTAGAAAAATATTTTGTTGTTATTGCAAAATCAGCGATGTGCGCATAAAAGCAGAAAATAGCATAAAAACATCACTATCTAATGCAGTGAGAAAAGGTGTGACGATGAATCTTTTTAAATGTTGCCGCTAAGAATAAAACCGAGATGTGTGATGTTTTAATGGTTAGTCATGTCTTATACGTTCACACTAACAGGACACTCGAGCGTCTTAAGCGCCGATTTTTATCCACCAGTCGAATTAAATAGAGAAAACAAATATGGTCTGGCATTGCTGGGATTTTACACATACAATTCAATTTTTAATGTGGACGAAAGCAACAATAAGTTTGCCTACATGAAGGAGGGTTACACCACCGAGCCGATACAATTGCAGATTCCACCTGGGGCCTATGAAATAGATGAGATAGGTAAAGCTATGTTGGAGGCTTTGAGGATTTCAACTGAAGAAAAGAACGATGGAATCTTTTACTTGGTTGCTAATAATAATACGCTGAAATGTGAACTGAAATCCCAATATACTATAGATTTCCGGGGAGAGGCGAGTATCGGTAAAATGTTAGGATTTAATCATACAGTGTTAAAAAGAGACAAAAAGCACGAATCAACCGAGATGGTGGAAATAATGAAAGTACGCATCATACGCGTAGATTGTAATATAATTTCCGGAGCATATATGAATTCGGTGGAAGGTCATACCTTGTTCGAATTCGATATCGACGTGGAGCCCGGTTACAAAATCAGTAAAGAACCACAAAATAATATTTATATGCCGTTAATGCCGGCAGGACGTCAGTTTATCGACAACATTACTCTTCGCATCTTGGACGATAGCGGTGATCTAATCAATTTTCAAGGCGAGAAAATAATCGTGAAATTGGAACTGAAGAAACTTTCATAGAAATGGGTTTTTGCTTCAATCGTCAATTGTGTGTGCTGTCGACTAAGATGGGGGAACCGCCGAAACATAATAAAAGTAAAAGAAGAGTTAACGTCAAGGTTAGTCGTCGTCCAGACGTTAGATCACAAACATCTCAACAGTTATCTGCCGAAGACTATAAATTTTTAAAATCAATCGGTCTTAAAGTGTGAAAATGATTTCCACCACCAGCGATAAAATAGAGGTTTTCTCCGAGCCCATCTTGGACAATTCCATTATTAGTCTAGAAGAGCATACGTATAAACCATACGGATCTCCATCATTCAACAATTCGGATGAAGTCCGAATCCCCATTAATTTTCAAGATATTATACTGGATATCGCCGAAAGTTACATATATATCGAAGGAAAATTTAAACCCATAGACGCAACGAAAAGATGTTTTTTATCAAATAATGCCCTCGCATTTTTGTTCGATGAAATTCGCTACGAGATGGGAGGTGAACAGGTCGCCGTGGTTCGTAAACCTGGAGTTACGACGACATTAAAAACCATGGTTTCATTCGGAAGTTTGCAACAAAGATCTCTCATGACGTGCGGATGGGGTCTCGACGAAGCAAACCAAGATATCGTAGACACGGCAAGTAACGTATTCTCCGGGAAATTACCCTTAAAATATCTTATGGGATTCGCCGAAGATTACGCAAAAGGTGTTTTCAACGTAAAACAAGAGCTTATTATGATTATAGCTCGCACTTTTACCAATTGTTACGTCGGCGAAGTAGAGGCAGAAATTAGTATCGACAAAATCGAATGGAAAATTCGTCACATCATTCCAGACGACAAGCAAAAATTGAAAATACTGTCTCGCATTAATAAAGGAGGAAACAACGCCAGTATTCAAATGGCATATCGTAAATGGGATCTGTACGAATTACCAGCTTTAAGGCAAACATCTTCCGACGTGTGGGCCTTGAGAACGAGTACAAGTCTGGAAAGACCGCGCTATATAATCGTCGGGTTTCAAGACAGCAATAATTGCGACAAGAAAGAAAAAAACGCAACCCAGTTTACCCACGCCGACGTATGCGACATTAGACTGTATCTGAATTCAACCGTTTATCCATACGAAAGATGGAATTTAGATTTCGCCAAGAAACTGTACGCAGCAGCCTATTACAATTACGAAAACTTCCAAAGCAGCTACTACGGGCGCGAGATAAACGATCCGATGATAACGTTCGCGGAATATATGAAAAACCCCGTTTTTATTATCAATTGCAGTCATCAACCAGAGGCGATTAACTCATCGACAGTGGATGTAAAATTGGAGTTCCAAACGAGAAAGAATAAATTCCCCAAAGACACTAAAGTGTACGCATTAGTTATTCACGACTCATTTTTTAGTTATAATGTATTAAACGGTTCGGTGACCAATAAATCTATATTTTAATGTATCTATTATATGTAACACAAAATAATGTTCTTGAATCAATAAATTTGTAATGAGTGAAGTAGTAGTTTTATATTTATTTGAAACCCAACCAAAAAAAAAAAGCTGGCGGAAAAGCCCGCTCTTTAAGAAAAGAGTACGGGAATTTAGAAAATGGTGGTTTATTAAGTGGAAAAAAGAGCTTAAATAACACAAGAAAAAATTTTTAAGGCAAAATATGAAAACAACGATTTAGAAAATTTTTAGGAAAGTAACGGTTAGGAATAGGGAAAAAAATTATAAGAAAAAATTATAGAGGAAATCGAGTACTATAAGCAAGCATTTTTCTCGATAGTAAAAACGTAAAAAAAAATTTTTTCAAAAAAAAATTGAAAAATGGTGAATGCGCGCCAAAGTTGAAGTTTTGGAGCAAAATGATATTAGGAAATTAGAAAGAGAATTTTTTTCTACATATGGTAGTACTTTTCAAAATTCGGAAAGATGAAATTTTAAGAAAAGGGTTATAGTAAGTTAGTAATTTGGATTTTTTAAAGCGCTGTAGCTCGGGAACCGTTCAAGATAGAAAAAAAATAAAAGCACTTTGATAGCCCAAAATTTTGAGGAGAATGCGATGGTGTAAAAAAAATTATAATTTTTTTTTTTTTTGAAAATGCTGAATACGCGCTAAAGTTGAAGATTTAGAGAAAAACGGTATTGGGAAATTAAAGAGAGAACTTTTTTCTACATATTGTAGTATTTTTGAAAATTCGAAAAAATTAAATTTGAAAAAAAGGGTTATAGAAAGTTAGTAATTTGAATTCTTTAAAGCGCTGTAGCTCGGGAACCGTTCAAGATAGAGAAAAAATAAAAGCACTTTAATTACCTAGAATTTTGAGTAGAATACAATGGTGAAAAAAAAATTTGGAAAATCTTAAAAATGACAAAAAATTTGGACGAAAAAATTGAAATTCTCGAGTTAGGAGGCTAGGGCCGCCGAACGGGAGTATGTGGAAGTTGTAGGGGGAGGTTTTTTTTTTTTTTTTTTTTTCTAAGTCCACCACCACCTCCCCCCCCCCCTCCCACCCGCGGAGGGAAAAAAAATCGATTTTTGATGGTTTCAGAGCGATTGCGCGGCTCCTTCACCATTTTCTCGCAATTTTTGAGGTATCGATTTTTTTATTTGCGGTGACAGAAGTTCGGAATTTTTTTTTTGGATTCTAGAGAAAATTTCCCACAATATATGTATTTTTCCAATTTTTTATCGTCAACCGTTACGACGCCAGAGCCCATCCAAAATGCGATGAAAAAATTTTTTTTATATTAGCGAATCGGGAAAAATAGTGTGATATACTTCAACTCTTCCTTATTACGATTCCGTCAAAACATTTTCAAAATTTTCCTTACCTTGCCTGAAAATAATTAAAATATATGCATAATTTGCATTTTTTGTAAATATGTAGCAAAGTAATGGTTAGAAATATCAAAAAAATTTATTTGAAAAAAATGTAGAGAAAGTCTAGTACTATATGCTAGAAAAGTGGAGGGGGGTAGTTTGTGTCCATACCAGAGATACGGTGAGTTATAAAATCATATTATTCTCAAACTTATATAATGCATATATGCACTCCACCTTACCCCCTCCAACTTTTTGAATGTATATAGAGGCCGGTATTAGAATTATTTCATCATTACACATTCGATCGGCAAGATGGAAGATATACCAAAAAGGATCATTGGCATTGTCAGGCCATTCGTGCCCGGCAAGATATGCAAGTGTGAGGAGTGCGGGGGTACCGCACCAGGAGCGGCACCTTCGGCACCGCCTGCAACGCCGACACCACCAGCGACGACGACGGTGCCGCCAATGAGAAGACCAAGGGCTGCACCTAGGTCGGTGTTAATATCGTTGGGTATTACTCCACGGTAGGCACCCCACCCTCCCCCCAGGCCCTTTTAGGGCCACAAAAACGGTCCTTTTCAGGACCACATTATATTTTGATCGTAGTTTAGTAATCGTCACTTATGGGGCGAGATATTCGTTTAACGACGATTTGTCTCGTAGCTTAAGTGCCAAGTTATATGCTTGAGAACCTATGAAAATGTTAACAGTTCAAACAAGGTTTCTATTATTTTTTTTTTGTAATGTATTCTTCACAAAATATTAAGAATAAGTCTTATTGTCTAAACAAATCTAATTCCTTATTTAAAGTTTTTGAAAAAAATCAATAATTCTATAAGCTCTCACCAATACATAACATTTAGAATCCGTTGGTGGGGTGGGGGTAGTTCTATATATATGAGACTGGGTCAGTTACACAGTCATATATTCATCAACCCTCATACGATAAACATGGAGGAAGAAAGACCCGCCAGCCGAGGCTCATCCATCTTTAGTGATGACACCGTAGCCGACAACGTTGGAGACCTGCAAGTCTTCGACGACGACGACGAGGTGGATTTTGAAATTGACGTCCTACGTTGGGACGACTTGGATGAGCCGATTCCGCTAGTATATGACCATGATCCGGGTCTAGTGGAATTAGACGACGCGGGTGATTGGGTCTTACAAAGACTCGAAACTCCGTCGCCGCAGCCAGAGCCGGACTCGACGGAAGATGCGATGCTGGAAATTCCAGCATCACCAACACCCGACGACCCACAAGGCCCCTGCGATTCGTCAAGCTGGTGGTCGACCAGCGAGGATGGGGCACCATAAGCCCCACACTCTCCCTGGCCCTTTTTAAGGGCACACAACAACGGTCCTTTTCAGGACCACAAAATACTTTGATCGTAGTTTTAGTACATATTAGTACTTTGTTACTAATATTGTATGTATAGAATATACAATATTAGATACAAAGTATTAAAACTTTAAGTGCTGGTGGAACCCAGCTAAATCGTTCGTTCGTATTTGAGACCACAAACAACTTTTGGTCTCAATACGTAATATGACATTTGTTTTCACCCCCCACCATTAATTTGTCTCTATATATACGACCATCAATACTTATTACAATCATTTTAGTTCAACATGTCTGCGACTCAACAACAACAACAACAACCCATCCAATGCCCTGTGGTAGATTCTACCACAGAGAATTGTTTGGAGTGGGAGCCGAACGATCCTAGATGGGATGAACTTTGGCGGTTCATCATCGAATACACAGAGGACAGCGCCACCACCCCCGCTGATGATGATGACGGGCCGTGCGACTCCACAACTCAATAAAAGAGTCGCATGTTTTACAACCAAACGGTCCTTTTCAGGACCACAAAATAATTTGATCGTAGTTTTAGTTGGTTATAATACTTTGTAACCAATATTTTATGTTTTTTTCATAAAAACATACAATATTGAGATACAAAGTATTAGAAGTTCTGGCGACAGAACCTTAACTTCATAAACCGAACCATGTTTTAGCATACTTGTAAATATTATCAGAAAATATTTACAACTATTGCTATTGCGTAGTTTTAGTGGATTATTCACTCTTTTTTTTTTATTACCTAATATTATGTGGGACAGGGCCTATATGAAATAACACACAAAAATAAATTTTCAAGTCATTTTTATTCTCATTATAAAATATAAAAAATTTGATCAAACACTTTTTTATTAACTACAATATATATATATATATATATATATATATATATATATATATATATATATATATATATATATATATATATATATATTTACAAACTTAATACTATAAATTAAAAGCTAATATCTACAACTACCTAACACCTACTACATAATTTATTAAAGTCCTCTAATTGTCTTTTTAACCGCGCAGATTTCACCTTTTTTATCTCTAATTGTTTTTCAAGTTCTATAATGTCACTGGCACACTCGTTCACTTCATTCACTAAGCGTTTTTTCATGGCATAAATGTCAGTCAATTTGGTCTTCTGAGAGTTGGTGAAGTCTTCGACCCACTCCGGTTGTGATGGCTCGGAAGAAGACGCGGTTTTATTTGGTGAAGACGATGACGACGACGACGACGACGACGCAGCGGAAACTTCATCGCCTTCAAAACACCGCTTAAACCGCTTCTTCATGGGTTTCCGGCACCCCAATATCGGCGACAGTGGCGCTGGCGCTGGGGAAGACTTCACCTCCGACACTATTTCATTCTCGACGCTGGCCGGTGTTGGTGGCGTTGGTGGTGTTGGTCCATCGGGGCCTTCTATGACTTCCACTTCTACTGACAGTGGCTCTTGCGGTGCTGTTTTTAGGAAGTCGGGTAATGGAACAGGGGTGGAGGGACGCTTAAAGTTAAACTTTTTCTTCTTCCCTTGTCCCACACCTTTAATCGCCGAATAAAATGTTTTTTTATCGGCGATTTCCGACTTCCGCATAGTCAAGAGCTTTTGCAGTTTCGACGCTTTCGGAGAAGATTCCCTAGGCCGCGATGCTTTTCGCACAACCACATCACTGATCACATTTATCTTTGGCTCCTTCTCCTCCGTCCAGCATTCCAGGAATTGCGCTGCCGACTGAACTAACTCCTCGTCGCGACCATCGTTGAGGGCTCGGTCTTCGGCATCTTCATGCTCCACGCCATTCCAGTTCTCGAACACCCCCGGACTTAACACTTCTAAACCACTCATGTTATCCAGCATGCCTTGCTGTGAACCGCAGCTCACGTCAAGAGCATCTAAAAGAGACCGTACACTAGACATTGTCGATATTCAAACTCACACAATTAACTTTTTCTTAGCACTGTACTGTTTGCTGTTCTGACGAACTGTGAAGAGCTCGAGCCAGCAAGTCTGCTTTTATGCCCATTTCCCCCACTACACCACCTTTATTCCTTTTGTTCGATGCATTAAGTATAATATTTAAACTTGTCAGATGCAAGGCCAAGGCCAAGGCCGACGTAACCGGCAATACCAGGGTCGTTTTCAAGGTTGTAATTTTCATGGATTTTTTTTTGTCCCTGTCAAGGTTATTTTAAAGAAGCATATAAATATAGTACTAAACTTGTTAGATGCGAGGCCAAGGCCAAGGTCAAAGTACCCGTCAATGTCAGGGTCGTTTTCGAGGTTGTAATTTTCAAGGATTTTTTTTTGGTCCTGTCAAGGTTATTTTAAAAAGTAATACATAATTAGAGTACCGCGATTGAAAAGTACAACATATTCAAACATCATGTTGCCAACCGATGAACAACCTAGTGAAGCAGCCAAAACATACAGTCATATACCAAAAGCTTTTTATTTAACTTGTCATCATTGTAAAAGACTAGGTATCTGCTGGCGAAATGATCTTACGTACGACTTCAACTACATTGACCTTTTCAGGGTTAAATTTGTACAATGCGGCTTTTGTGGACTAGTTTACTACCAGTTCAAGGACATTAATGAACGTGCCATCCAGAGAAGAAATTGGGTCATAGAAGAAGCTTACCTGTACAGAAGAAATTAACATGTATTTTATTTCTTAATTTTTAATTTTTTTGTTTGTTATTTTTTTTATTTTTTTAATAATAAAAAGTAAACTCAATCTTTTGTTATATTTTAATTTTTTTTTCAGTAAAACAATAGTAAAATGAATCTGTATGTGTATTTATTAAACATCGCCTAAAATACGTTTTGCAATCCATATTTTTCTGCAGAGTCCGTTTATTAATGAAATAGAACCATATATTAGGGTGAAATCTAATGGTTTCAAATCAGTCTCACATAACAATGTCAGAAGTAAACACTATTGATAAGTTCGGTCGCAAAAGAAAATTTAAGGATTTTAACTTTATGCGAGGTCCTTCAGGAATAGGTTTTAAACTTACACCTAATGGAGATTACGACATGGGAAGCAAAAGATTGTGCTATTTAGCAGAACCTCTTGAAGGAGACGATGTGACCACACGAAATTATGTTGATAATAACCTTGCTCAGTGTGTGCAAGATACGCAGAAAGCTTTACATGACTCAACAATTGTTATTAAAGATATATTCAGAAACCAACTTGAAGGTTACGTACGCAAGAAATTAATTGAAACCGGTCAAGAACTTAGAGGATACATTGATGATACTGTTATTGCAATATATGAACTTAGGCAAGACGAACTGCGTGATGAACTTAACTCTAGAATGTTGAAAATTGAAAAGACTATGGAGGATCTTGTCAGCAAACCTGTTTCACATTAAACACTTACTCGTAGACCTGTGCGTTTAATTTACTATTAGACAAATTTTTCAACAATAACTTTTACAGTTTGTTATTTGTCGACACTTCATTATATTTATAATTTTAAAATAAAGGTTCAATAAAAAAGCAATCAAGTAATGAATACATGTTTTTTATTTAAAAAAAAAAAAAAAAAAAAATTACAATACTATCGTTACATATTAATGTTGTATGTTTAATAGAAATAATAAAAACAATACAAATAATGAAATATGGATTTTCCAGATTACGTGCTGTCCTGACTTAGAAATGATTCCAACGCGGTGACTAAATTTGCTAAGTTTTCTTCCGGGTCTGTTTTGTAAAAATCTATGTCTGCATGCCCCCAAGGTAGAGTTTTGGTTGAACTGGGAATTACATAACGTTTATCATCGCTATGTGACAATGCTACTTTATTTATTATGTTGGTATAAATGTTATGTAATTCACTTCTAAATGTCTTCATCTTTCTTAATATCAAACCACCCCGTTCAACAATTCTTTGGTAGTCTTCCTGATGAAGGTCTTTCTCGATAACACATTTTTTGATACCTTTGGCTTTTTTTAATTCATTATTAATGGACTTTACATAATAAGCCTTCGCGCCGGTACCATAAAAACTTATTATCGGATCACCAGGAAACTCATCTTTCATTCTACCAACTACAGAATTACTTTTAATTATGTTGAAATTATTAATTTCGGGGTAATTTGATGTATCGAATTTTTCGGGGTTTTCTGATATAGTTTGATAAAAGTTTTCCGTATACACTTTTAATATAAGCGAGTCAGTATCGGTGTAAAGTAACGAAGCATCATCGCCAAACTTGGATTTAATAAAATTATAATAAAAATCGTATATTACAGTCTTTGATATATCTAATATGGAAAAACCGATATAAATTGGTTTATTGTACAATATTTTAACTTTATTCATATGTATAGCAACAAAGTTCTCGGTAAATATCGAGCTACTATTGAAATTGGGGCGGGATATTAGTGCTCTAGCTCCATTTCTGCCTACACTGTTCTCCCAATGTGTTACTAATTTTATATCCTTTCGATTTTCCACATTTTCCATAGTTTTACCAAATATCGCGTTATTTTTTAATTTAAAAGTGTCCTTCGCAAATTTTGTGGTGGCCTTGTTACGTAAATTGGTATTAAAATCAATATACGATTTTAGCCATTTTGATTGCTCAAACTGTAATACTCGATGGGTTTGCATTACCACTAAGCCGTTGGCGATGGCTTGTTTTAAAGTTCTATAGTGTACAATGTATTTTTTTTTATCTTGTAAATTAGGAATTAATTTCGGTAATTTAGCGTTTTCTGTTGGCGGTATGATATTTTCTACTAGAAATGGAAGATCAGAATGTGCATCATGCAACTCAGTCGGATAATGCACATCCACTTCCAAAACGTAGCCATGTAAACTATCATCACCAACAGCCATAATATTTAAATCCAGAATTTCGCGCTCGCTTAACCATCGAAAACCACCATATGGTAATGCTTGTGACATACTATGACCATATAGATTTGTAGCATCAAGGTATGTTATAAATGAAGAAGGTTTTGTTGGGTCATAGTCTGGTAAAAAAATATTATTAGCGATGTGCTTCCTTTCTGTACACTGGCTTATGCCGCCGCGTATACCTTTCTTAAAAAAATGTATCATGTCTATATCAGTTAAGAGCTCTAACTCTACCTTAGTCATACGTAGCATACAATCAAATGATAAACTTGGAAGGGTATAGTAATGTGCTGGATCAAGTTTATCGAATTTTAAACAATTATTCCGAAATTGCTCAAAAACATCACACAATAGCAACACATCTGATTTTAAATACACGTCCGAATAGTCCCCCAAAGTTTTACACCCAAACAAGCGCCATACTTCTTTTGCTCTTCTATAGCTTTCATCGCTAATATGTTCTTCCCGTAAATTATCATAAAATTCATCTTTACTTGGAAGACATGTATTTTCCATTTTTTCTATAGAGTCAATAAAGCTATAGGGAAAAACACCCTTTTGACGCATCAAATTAAATTGGTTGATATTTGAAAAATGTTTCCGCGTTTCAATAAAATCGTCGTCGTTTAAACCGCTGCCTAAATTTTCCAAAGACGTTGACAGAAATTTAAAACTATCAATAAATCGCAACTTTAAATATTTCCTCTTGACTTTTCCACATTTACTATCAAAATAATCGTGCACATAAATGCTTTTGGTAAATGATATGTACTTTTCCTTACTTTGAGCCAAAACACCAATTTTATCCCCATATTTACATAACTCTTTTATAAATAAATGGCTGTCGTAGCCGCTTAAGTTATGAAATATGATAGGGATAAAAGAGGGTAATTTATAATTTAAATTACAAACGGAATGTGCAGCACCAAATCTTTTTGCACCAGTTATGTGACAGTGGTCTCGTACTTTAATCTCACCCTCTTCAAAAGGGCCTTCACATATACCACATATTTTAGCATCATTAAACTCCCTTTTTTCTTCAGGCGTTAACGGTTTCATAGGCTTAATGTCTTTTAAATATGTGTTGTATAGAGCCCTTAAATCACACTCGATACGATCCACAAAGACTTGAGCTGCATTATTCCCCCGAAATAGCTCAAATTTCGAAAGTGAGTCGTCAAAAGAGCATTTAATTAAATAAGCAAAAGAATATGGTTCATGTTTAAAACTTTTTACAGTGTAAGAATTTTGTGGGTTTGGTTGTACCGTTTCAATGGGTTTTAAAACAGATTCGAAATCTGCATAAACCACGAATGGAACGCGCATTTGCTTTTCTATACCCTCGAATTTTAAAATATTTTCCGGCACACTCTTTCCAAATTTATCGATTTTTAAATCCACTGAGGGTGTTTGCGTGAAAATGTGGTTACAATCGTAGCTTTGATGTAAAGTTAAAGCTGACGGTGTACTAAAATAAATGAGGCAACCATCACAGAAATATATTTTATGTTGTTGACAACTAATTTGACTTGAAACTAAACGTGATAAATCCCGAATCCAACAATAATGACTCTTTGAACAAGTCGTATCACAAAAATGTTCACCGCCATCTTTACTACTACAGTCTTTTGTAATTAACAATAAATTTACATGCCTATCCAACTTTTTTGACGCATACCTCAGTGGACCAATAACTTCATGTATTACTTCATTATTTTCATATTTAGATTCCAGACCGTATACGTTAATTGATATGTTGTTCATTTCCTCAAATTTTTTAATGTCACGTAATTTTACTGGAAAATCCATACCTGTTACATTTAGCACTCTAGAAAAATGGGGGTAGGATGTCTTCTGTGAAGTCTCTGCTGTTGGAGGAAACAATGCTGATGTTACAGCCCACGCAAAGCAAAATTCGTCCTGGTTAATCACATTGACGACAGCTCCTTTCTTTTCAATAGAACACGGCAACTTGATGTATGATGAGCCACCCATAGGCATATACTTGTTGATACCAACTTCCAAGTATAAAATTCGCACAAGAGCCCATCCTATAACAAGAAAAATAATATATAAAAATCAGTTTAATATATCGGGTTTTGATTTTTCCATACCTGAATCTTTCTCCTGGAACTCTGTCGCCTGCGTTTTTATTAATTCGGTGAAAGAATGGTAAACGGCATCCAAATCACTTTCTACACTAATTATTTGATTAGCAGTGTTGAAGGATTTTTCACTGAATATTTCTTGTGATGGAAGCATGTACTCGCCAACAGCTGTCATGTTAACTTTTAAAGCATGATGCACACGCAATAAATTATTAACAAGTTCCACCACCTTGGATTTAATGTCTGCAAAGAACATTACGTAATCGGAATGCTCCATATCACTGCTAACCCGATAGGTTGCAATTCTCCTTTTGAAGGCACATTGAACGAGTTGCACACCATGACATACCGGCAAACATGAATTATTTTTATGTTGTTGTGTTCGTTTATGCACCGACATATGATTTATTGGAACATCTACATTACATGTAGCGCAATTAATTAGCGGAATCGTCGATGTATACTCTTCAATTCGGAGCCGTTTTCCTCCAGGCACTTCATTAAATCTCGCCGCACACGATTCTCTTTGATGACGTCTCATATTATAAATATTAGTAAACTTAGAACCGCAATTTTCACAAACATATGCCATGATTTGTCAAATATTAACACATGTACTACCTATACAAGTCAGAGCCAACTGATGAATGAAACTGCCCCATACCTTATATAAAACCATTCAAGGTCACCCCCAACCACGTAACATATCTTCAAGGTCACACACCCAAGATGACCTTCAACAAAGTCAAGGTCGTCTCGACCAAGGTCAAGGTCAAGGTCACACACACAACCTTGAACACAAGGTCAAGGCCAAAGCACACGTGCACTTTCAAGGTCAATGACAAGGACATGTGGGCGGGGCCAAAGAGGGGTGAAGCAAGGTCAAGGTCAAGGTCGAGGAGTGGGGGGATCGAGCGAATCGGGTTATGTTCACTACTATTAGGATATTTTTTGACATAATTGACACACATATTATTATCATAAGAATTACTATCTTCTGTGTCTCAGTACGATTTATTTTCAGTTAAAATTAACTCAAAGTGACAATTTGACAAAATTAAGCAAAGGAATACGTCATTAAATCAGTAATAATGGTAAATAATTATTGTATTTCATTTCCAGTTTTAATTCTAGATAAATCAAAAACAGTTACGTTTAGGTCCAGGACATGTAACGGAAAAAATGTTCAGAATTTTGCAGGAAGTCTAAAACAACAAAACAACAAAAATTGGGGGTCACCTTTTACAAAATCAAAGTTGATTACAGCAGAGCTTCTTTTGAGTCACCTTGTAAAATTTAATATATTGGCTCCTTACATACTTCGTTGCATCCTAAACATACTCAAATTTTCTTTTTATTATTAGTATTTGGTTCTTTATATTCTTTTTTAGTCTTTTTTGTCTTTGGTTCATTTCTAGAATTACTTGTGATTTTTGTGCTTCCGATTAAAACTCCTAATTTGAGTCGACGGCGCTGAATTTATTTGGAGACTAGACCTCGCTTCTGCAACAGATGATTGCTTTTTAGATACATGTGCAGGCGTTTTTCTGAATGACGCAAAAAGATTGATTTCAACCAGGAAGGTCCGGGTTGTGGTGAATCAATTTCAATGGTCTCATTAGATAGTTCTGTTACTTGTATTGAATAAACTATCGAAGTCTGTACAAATTCACATAAGGTATTCGCTGCAGAAATTGACAGGTCCTGAGAATCAGATGGGGTATCTTGATTATCTTCCGGGTCTTCCCTTTCTTGCCAGAAAATCAGAGTCAGTAAACATGTTAAAATTCTAGGGCATAATACCAGTGTCAGAGTTCGACTCCGCGGCCAATTGTTGCAGACTGATGAAAAGCGGGTGTAAAAAATCGAAACCATCTGATAGACAGTAATTGTCCTCCCTGGGAGATTACGAAGCCATTTTTCGCACTCGCTGGAATAAAATTTCTTCAAAACTCCATGAAAACCTATATCAAAAAGCTGCATTTGTGGCTGCTGAGGGGCGGTAACGTCAGCGCAATTATATTATTTTGGCAGTAAAATTCAACAGCTCTTAATATGCAGTGTCAGACGTGGTTGTCTAAAATCAGTAGGATGGGCTGATCTTTAGTCGACTTCGCATGGTCTCTGAAGTGATTTAGCCAATCGAGATAAAGATTTGTGTTTATTAAACTGAGATTCGAGATCATGCTGATATATTTAGTTGGTGCAGCGTCTTTCTCTTCTTGCCGAATATAAACGCTGGTGAAATGAAATGGCTAGTCGCAGACACAGTATTAACGATAGTCACATTTGTGCCTGGCTCTGCGTTAGATATTTTGTTGACAGACCTCTTACCATTTATAAACACTTTGGGCTGTTTCTTAGGTATGGTGGACATACCAGTCTCATTCATATTGTAAATAGATTGAGGTGAAAAGTTATATTTGTCCATTAGAGTCGATAAATTTATGTAAAACTGCTCCACTTGTAGTCTATTGAATCCTATTGTTCGTGCAATGCTCATCGAAGTTGGTTGCCGGGCGTTGCTTTAAAAAAGGCATATAACCACTATTTTCCTGCACTTTTAAATTCTTTGTTCAACCTATGACGAATGTTGTTTTTTTCAGTATATTCGTACGCTGCACTCCTCAACCCTTTTACCGTTAATCCGTAAAATATTTCATCTAAAGTGTGCAGATGATTGCATAAGTCTTTTTCGACCTCAGACGAAAATCTAATATTAAATCTGTCTAATTTCGTTGCACATTGTGGTTGTTGTAGACGAAATCGTAAAGAAGACTCTACCATTCCTAAAGATGAGGCCACTGATCTCTTTTATTCACCATTTTCAATTCGCCTGCAAGCCTCCTTCATAGTCTTTTCAGAACAGACATGGCGATCTGTTTTTCTTTCTTTTCTTGACATTCTGAAATAATACAAGTCATTATAGAACATGTTTGAAATCGAAAACAGAAATGGCAAGCTAACTGGAATTATTAAAGTAGTAATATTGGACTATAGAAATCGCAGCTGTGTTTTATTGCGCGCGCAAACTTACAAGTGTCCAAGAGGCGTAATATTTTAAAGATTGCGAAACCACTGCTATCTCTTAGCATTTGCTAATCGAACTTTTTTGTTTGAGGCCGAAACTTGCATAATACTGCAATGCAAAAACATTAACAAACTATTAGAATTCTTTAACTTTGTTTTACCGTAACACAGATTTATTTTATCGAAAAATTAGATCAAAAGTCGATAAAAACTTTCTACTCACATATTTCTTGTGTTATCCACTGAACTAATTTTTTTTCTCAGATGCGTAAACCGGTTCCGATAGCAAACAAAACACGACTGAAGTTAGTCGCGAACTTCACTCCGTTGTCCTGTTATGATGAATGCGCAATTTTATCGCCCGCGCAATCTATTCCATACTAACTCTAGTGCTAATTATCTTTATTAGTAGCCTTGCAAATCTGTAGAAGTAAGAAGACTTAAAGATTGTGCACTGGAAAAACATTTGTAGAATAAAAAAGTATATGTAAAAGTAAAAGAAGCTCATATTAAATACTTACCAAAATTAATATTGTCGTTTTTTAAATTATTTTTTGTATATTATCCAGAATAATAATTTTAACATACAAATGTTTATTTTTGATCGTTTACTTCTTTCTAATAAGCTGTGACTATCCCTTTTTTTCATAACTCTATAAGTAATAGGTGTAAATACTCTGTAGGTGAAAATTCATCAATTTCTTTGTCCGAGAGATCAAAAAGGCATGTAAACCTTAAATGTTCTGAGAAACCGGTTTTGAGATATTTAAATGCAACTATCTGACTAGGCGGAATTTTTTTATTGATATTTCTCAAGCAATGACATTCTCGATAAGTTTCTCCCATAATCTTTTAGTCTCCGTAAATTGATGAGTGCTGATGTGAGTTTTATAAGTGTTGTACTAACTCTTGTAGGATGACATGTGTACAAAAGAGCACCTAAACTGTAAAACGTTAGGCCGAAATTTTACTAAAACATATACGATGATTTCAAAGAGTCCAAAAAGTCAATCTCTTGGTAAATATCTTTACAGTGCATACCTTTCAGCTCTCAACAAAAGCTCTAAGCATTTTAGCTTCCTTATCTTAATAACGTTCAAAAGTTCCGGGTTTTTGTTTCTTCTCTGAAGAATCTTATTACTGTCTATCTAGCCAGACACCTTTAAAAATTCCAATGTTTTTAGTATTATTCTGTTGTAACGTCCACGTTTCCATGCTTCCACACCATAATATAGTGTTGAGAAGACGTAATAACGTAACATTCTGAACGGAACAATATATTTCGATCTGGGCTATAAAAGAGTTTTCTCACTTTATTGAAGGCGGATCCAGCTATTTGGTCTTTAATCTTCTGCACCTGGTCCGTGGTGTCTGTTAGCCATGTCCTCAAGGATTTGTAATACTTGACTTTTTTGATCTGTATATTACTAATCAAAAGATTATCCTGAATGTCTTGATAGTACTTTGAATTTTGTTTTCTTGAGATTATGACAACTTTTATTTGGCTGTGCGCCTAGGTATTGTAGGTCTTTTAAGCTTCCTGCTAGCAGTACAGTGTCATCAGCATGCCTTATATTATTCAGAGAATTATATCATAACCATTAAATAGTTCACTTGAAGTTTAAAATGATTTTTACAGACATAGTGCATTCATTTTATATATTTTAGCTATTTTGATTGAAAAATGTGGTAAGAGGTCGAATACAGCGTCAATTAATTAATTATATTCCATCCGCGCTTAATTTTTCGCGGTGTAAACAAGCCTTAAAATTTTAATAGTAATTGCAGTTACTTTACCCTGTAGTAAAATAAGTATGTGGTTAAGTAAGACATAAATGGAATCGCTTTAGGAGTTATTATGAAGTCTTTATTATTCTTTTTTCCAAACAGCCTTGAGCATAAACCCTAATCTTCAAAGGGAAATTATCTAAACCATCGTAATCACGATCGAGTTGTGCGACTAACAATCTCAAGACGGTCAGGCTGTCTATAGGAACGACTCGCCGCCGTAATTTCAGTATAGATTTCCGAGGGATTTTAATATGCGATAATCACTGGTTACCGAATCAATATATCTCTGACATGTCAAACGTAATTACATACGTCTTGGATCGTCAACCTGCCTCGCTGGCTTCCGAAAGTTCCCGAGGCCAATCCTTCGTTAATATTCATTTTATGCTCTGGCTGACAATAATTTATTTATTGTATCAACTAGAAGTACGCTTTTTGCATATAATTTAGCTACTGGTCGTATTGATTAAGCCTACAAATAAACCTTATTATTGGTGGTAGTCTTTTTTTTTAATATTTACGTAATAATTTAAATTAGATTATGGAGTTGCTAAAGGAAAAATTCTATTTATTTAAAGGAAAAAATTAGAAGATATCATTAAGTTAACAATTACAGGGTGCTACTTCGCAACAGATCTTCAAAACCATCAAAAAATCACTTATTTTAGTTTTCCGTCGTATTTTGTTCCAAAATACAAATTTTAACTTTTACTATTTCAATTACCTTTTCAGGTATACGTCTACCACCTCGTGGCTGGTATTGATAAACCTGGTAGCGAAAAGTTTAAAAAATTAGTAAGCAAAGCATATCATTAAAAGGTATAAAATAATAACTTTTGGTTTTGTGCTGCGGTTGAGAGAGTTCTCAAGGATAGTAATCAGAAAAAGGTAAAGAATCTCAATGAGATCCAAGGACACGATGAATAATGCATCACAATATCAGGCGAGTTGAATCCACAGTCTCAGGGACAGTAATTAGAAAAAAGGAAAGAATCTCAAAGAGATCCAGGAACAAGATGCATAATGAATCACAATATCAGGCGAGTTGAATCCGCAATCTCAGGGACAGTAATCAGAAATAGGGAAATAATCTCAAAGAGATCCAAGGACACGATGAATAATGCACCACAATATCAGGCGAGTTGAATCCACAATGCAGTATAAATAATTCGTTGTACATCGTTAATTTGTACGTAAATAATTGTTGCTTGATTAGTATAAGCATGAAGAAATAATGAAATAGTATTTTCATTATCTTATAGATTTTTTAACCTTAAATTTTTGCAATAAATCTATAACTGAATATAACTTTAACTATTCATAATATAAAATATTATTTTTAGCTGAATCTAGGAGAAATTTAGAAAAGGCTCAATGCAGTAGTAAACCAGGATTAGCAGTATCTTACAAATATGTTGCAGTTTTACAGTTAATAAAGAATGCAATAACCAAAACCGATCATTTGTAAGCATAGCAAAAACCATAGAAAAGTGAAGGAAGAGTTAAGAAACAAAATTTTGGAGCACCTCGTTGTAAAAAAGGAAAGTTAATGCCACTTTTATATGATTATTTCAAACATATTGTTCATTTCCTGTTGACGATGTTGTTACATGCTGCAAATTTATCAGAAAGTGAAAATTGTTTCCATTACATTTTAAAATTAATTCTGGATGAACTATTTTGGAAAATATAAAAAAAATAAATAATATTGTGAATTTTGTAAATGTTTTTCAATGTAAATTTTATGTCTATATTAACAGTTTTAAATATAACTTAACGAAAAATTCCATGGATTTAAGAACTTTTCACTTTTTGAGAAATTTTCAGCATGGAACATCATCGCCAGTGGGGAATAAGTAATGTGTTTCAAATAATCTAATAAAAATTGGCGTAGTTCTGTTAACTTTACCTTTTTACAATGATGTAATTCAGGATGATATTTCTCGGCTCTACCTTTATATACATCTAGATCGTCTGATTTTCCTCTCTTTTGCTAACGATCCGTTTGTGGAAAGTTGAACAATCTTTGAAGGACGCAATAACATTACAAACAGAAGACGTTTATTAGATCCCTTGCCCTTGTGGCAACGTGTATATGGGTGAAACAGGACGGTCTACATCTACTAAGCTTAAGGAATATGAAAGATGTATTAAAAATAAACAAATTGTACAATCTGCAGTAGCTGAATACCAGCATTGCACAGGTCACAACTTTAATGTAAAAGAAACTAAAGTCAGAATCTGGTGCTTTTTCTAAAGTTCTCTTAAGATTGAGCTAAAAATAATAGAGTAGAATGTGAATAATTGATGTTATAAGATTTGAGCTTAAGATAATCTGTAAGATAATGAAACTATTACTTTATTCATGCTTTACCTAATTTACCTTAAAATTAACGATGTAAAATGGATTATTTATACTTGTTCCGAGTTTCACCTTGCCCGATATCATGATGCGTCATTCATCATGACTGAGTCTTTCAGAAACATGATTCGCATCACTCAGATTCAGTTCCGTTTTCTTGCTACTATCTCTGATTACGCTCTCGACTGTTGAAAAAAAAAACAAGTTATTATTTTATCTGTTCTGACAATATATCTCATGCTTTGCAACTAAGTTTTAAAATTTTTCACAATTGGGTTGAAACGGCTGTTCGACTTGGAGCCGTCGAGGACGCATCACTTGAAAATGCCAGCTGAGATGTTGGCGAAACGTCGTGAAGATGTTTCTATTGACGAACGGATTGAAAACCGGAAAAACACCAGTGCACATTTCACCATCCGTGAAAATCTACATATATATATATATATATATATATATATATATATATATATATATATATATATATATATATATATATATATATAATATTATAGTGCAATGTTTCTTAGTTTCTTCTTTAAGATAACGTACCGACCCATCGAACAGAAAAAAACTATGGATTATTTAATAAAAACAAAATCAAATTACTTAGTTATCTTTCCTATAGTCCAGACTTGGTGTCACGTGGTTTTGTAATTGTCTTTTTTATCAAGAAGCAGCTAAAAGGTTAATGTGAAACTAATCTGTACATAGGAGTTTTGGCAAGACATTCTCAGTACTAAGAATGGACGCATGCAAAACCGCTAATGACGATTATATTGAGAAAAAATAAGTGAGCTGTGAATACAACGAAACCTATGTAGTGACCTACGCATATACTTATAGTAAAAGTAATTTAACCTACGCATATACTTATAGTAAAAGTAATTTAAATAGAAGCAGATGTGTGCCATTATTTAAAATATTTTTCTTTGTAAACGGAAAGTATCTCAACTTAGACATTCTTTTAAGCGACCTAATATTTTAAAATCAGTTAAAAATGGGTTAATTGCGATAAATATTTCAGGTGCAGTTCTCGAAACAAAAACAACTGGGACGCGAATTTTTGTATTGTTCAGTAATTATACGCTATTTATTTGTTCTTAAAAAAATATTGTAACCATCATTATAACCGTTTCTATTGGAGAAAAAGGAAGTAACACAACACCTAACGTTATTTAAGTGCGTTTATTTTAGGAAGAATTCCCCCAAGGCATTATGATATGACAGTCCTGAGATCAAATTTATCTTCTACTGGTTTCATTTCCTTTAACAATTAGTTCATCCGTATGAAAAGGCAGGTTTAGTAGTAGGAATAATATTGTATTTTATTAATATTCGAAGTAGTACAGTTTATTTTATATACGACACTATAGATATCATTTTAGGACCGTGATTGTAAAATGCTAAGATGAAGCTTATTTTTGTTTCTGGCCTTGGAAACTAGAATTTGGTCATGATTAAGACGAAGTTAAATAATGTACATATATTCAATTACCGAAAAAAAAATTATACTACTAGCAGTGACCCGCACTTAAGATACCCGAAGATTTTAAGGAAGGAGGCCAATGATTTTATTAAATCCCATTTTTACGTGTCTTTTCGTGCATACGTTCCTGGGAAAAACCCTTACTTTAATAGCCTTAGCCCAAATAGATCAGATACAGTTAATTATTAGTTATTTAATTCAATAAAATCAAAATAATCCATTACAGTAGGAATATTTCAAAGAGCATTAAATGACGAAAATAAGAAAATTAGAATCATGAAAATTAAATCATTCCTGCATTATTGTGACTTGATTGAAAACATGCTAATATAGTCTAATTTTTGCGATCATTTTTGTCATTAATGCGCTTTTTAGATATACGTATTACGATAAAATATTCTTTTTTTATCATTGTTGATTAATTATATAATAGTTAACTTCATGTTGTTTATTTGTGTTGAGGAATTTAGAAAAAATTTCATTAGACTCTGTTTAGCCTGTTCCTTTGAATATCAAAAATACGTAAATGTATAAGCAATTACGTAAAATAATCCAATGTGTCATTCTTTTCTAATATTCTTTTCATTATACATTAGTATATTTTTTCAGATTATTGAAAAACCACATTACATCTGGCCAATAATTGTAATTAGTCCTTAAGTCCTCTTGAATGTATGTAGGTGGCCCAAAAAATCTGTATCCAGCTACTTAAAAAAAAAGAGAAAAGAGAAGTGGAACAGTTTTGGGAGGCTACTACATTACGCCGTAATAATAAATTTACTTTTTTCGATATTATTCCACTTCTATTTATGATATCAATAGAAAATAAATTTGATACTAATTTTGCATATTGCTATACTCAAAAAGTCTGAACAAAATCTAGGTAACAGTTTTAACGTTAAAAATCATGGTTCTTGGGTTTAGACCGTGTTAAACTGGAATTGCTATCCGATGTTTCGCCTACGATTGCACTAGGCATTTCCAGGGATCTTTACTCCACGATACTACAACAATGAATGACCATTGAGGAACAACAGCCCTGTATTTATACCCGACTAATGCTCAGCGAACCGTGATCCAGCGTTATAATCGATTTCCACGCGTGATGTAGATTGTAACTTGTATTTCTATTAATATTATTTAGACATTTACAAATTTTGATTGATTCTCTAATTTTACGTTTAATGAAACCAGACTATGATGCTAGCACCTTAGTTTCTTTTACATTAAAGTTGTGACCTGTGCAATGCTGGTATTCAGCTACTGCAGATTGTACAATTTGTTTATTTTTAATACATCTTTCATGTTCCTTAAGTCTAGTGGATGTAGACCGTCCTGTTTCGCCCATATACATGTTGCCACAAGAGCAAGGTATCTTAGAAACGCCTTCTGTTTGTAATGTTATTGCGTCCTTCAAACGTTGTTCAACTTTCTTACCTGTATTGAAAATTGTCCGAATGTTTGATTTTCGAAGCACATAAGACATTTAGTTGAGTAGCTAGGTTTTATGTTTATTAAAAGAACATCCAATATTTTCAGCGCAAAATCCGTTGCCTCTCAAAGCATTAGTCAGTCTTTCTGTTTCTGATTTCAGTGACTATTCGTCATATACTGAAAGAGCTATATGTACCAAAGAGTTAATGATGGATTGTTTTTGAGAAGGATGATGGTGTAACATTACATTGAGATATCGATTTGTATATAATCGTTTTCTGTACACAGAATGTTCTAATTTGCCATTATCATTCTTTTTTACTAGTACATCGAGAAAGCGAAGGGCACCCCTTGATTCAATTTCTTTAGTGAATTTTATGGTAGGGTGTTGTTGGTTTAGATGACCCAGGAAATTATGGAGGTTATCTGCGCCATGTGGCCAAACTACGAACGTATCCTCTACCAGAATTAAAGTTTAAGAGGAGCAGAAGAAAAAATGTCATAAATGTACCACCGATGGACAGTGTTGTCTTGCCTTACATACCATCAACAAAATTGCCAAATTGTTTCGGAAATCAAACATTCGGACAATTTTCAATACATGTAGGAAAGTTGGACAATGTTTGAAGTCACCAAAGGACGCAATACCATCAAAAACAGAAGGCGTGTATAAGATACCTTGCTCTTGTGGTAAAGTAAATGTGGGTAAAACAGGGTGGTCTATATCCTCTAAGCTTAAGGAACATGAAAGATGTAGTAAAAATAAACAAATTGTACAATTTGCAGTACCTTAACATCTGCATGGCATAGGTCACAACTTTAATGTAAAAGAAACTAAGGTGCTAGCATCAGTGTTTGGTTTCTTTAAAGGTAAAATTAGAGAATCAATCAAAATTTGAATATATCCAAATAATGGTAATAGAGATACAGGTTACATTTTGTATCACACGTGGAAATCGGTTATAACGCTGGATCACGGTTCGTTGAGCACGAGTCGGGTATAAATACCGGGCTGTTGCTTCTCAGTGGTCATTCAGTATTCTAATCTTGTGAAGTAAAGATTCTTAAAGACGCCTCGTGCATTCGTAAGCGAAATGTCGAATAACAATTTCAATTTGACATGGTCTAAACCCAAGAACCATGATTTTCTATTTGATCAAAGCCCTGAATCTTTCGTTCTTTGTTAGTTTTTACGTTATTTGGCAAAATAGTAAAAAGACTATTTAACCTTTTTCAGCCTTACAATTACGTGAAGCAAAAAATCATGTTCGTATCGTGATTATTATGAGATATTTTATGAAACCAAAATCGACTGTTTATCTCTGTTTGATTAAAAGATATCGATAAATTTATCAAATGATAATTACTCCCTTTAAAAGTGCAAAATTTTGAAAAATCCTATTTTAGTGGATGCTTCCATGATGTTGCCAAGCTTTTCTCAAAATTTCACGATTTTGGACTGGACGTTGATATGTGAGTCAGTCAGAAGAACAACGCTGCTTATAAGTATAGATAGTAATTTTATGTACTTACTGTTTTCTTTACTGAGTGTTTCAAAAACTTGTACCAATACTGATTTGATGATTCACCATTCAAAAATAACATGAAAAGTTCCAATAACCATTGTTCGGATTCTTTCACCAGATGAAATATCCTTAAACAGTTATTAAATTTAATTTTGATGATAATAATATTTTTTAATGCTTTAATTTTAATGTTAATAATATTTTTTCATACTTTTATAATTTTGACATCGCAGTCACTAAATGAATATAAAATACGGTATTTTTTCCCATTTTCATTTCCATGTATTTCAATAATGAAATCATTTTTGACCCATATTTATAGAAACTTTTACTCTTATTTTGAAATGATGAAGCAACAGAACACACCCTGTAGAATCGGATAATCATATCACCTTTATCACCTTTTATGAGAATAATTTTTATTTGTTGATGATTCAAATTAAAAGGTTCAACTTCACAAAAAAGTGGTTTCTCAATTTGACGGTTATATATTGTTATTACACATTTTTGAGGTAGATGAATATTTTAATGCCGTTGTTAGTAATAATTACATCTGGGAAAGTTAAAAAGAGTATTTTTTTTTGTCAATTTGAATCGCTTCGGTTGAGTATTTTTTGAACTTTCTATAAACGAAAGGTACACTGATATATTTTTTTGTGTTTCAGAATATATCGGTTTTAGTAAAAATGTGCCTTTAATATTTACCGTGTAAAACCCAACGTTCCCTTGCTAAAATCGGCTAAGCCATGTTTGACACTGATGCTAATATTCATTTTTATCGATTTTTTCTGACGAGCCGTTTACTTCAGATTAAATTAACCATAATAGTGTTTTCTTTAATTGAACTTCTTTCAAGCATAATTATAACAATAATAAAATAAAATGCGTCAAACATAATACATAAAAAATTGGTACACAATAAGAAATCCCTACAACTTATTATCCCAACAATATTCATAACTCCATACATAAGCCAAGAAAGTAGGAGGGAACCAAAAAACCAAAAAAAAAATCAGTAGACTCCCAAAAGCCTTGATAAGAATTGACGCGGTATCAGAAACTGTTGGCTTTTTAAACATAACTTTGAAACCGACAAATGACACTATTGGACCTTTTTATTATTTTTAAAACAGGCAACCATAAAAGAGAAATCCGGGATATTTTTAGTAAAAAAATCTTTTAAGGACTAGTCATTTAAACGAAGAAGAAAAAGAACGTATAACCAACTTATGTTTGACATTTAACAACAAAATGAAACATTTGACTGGAACAATTGATGTTTATCCAGTTTTATTTTTCGTCTTTCAATTTCACCCTAGTCATCGTCATTGTGAGTAGTCTCGATAAAGCTGTCTCTAGCAATCAAAAATGGCGCATTGTAATCGACTATCGTAAGCTAAGTAAACTCACTGTAGACGAAAAGTATCCTTTATCAAATACTTCCGATCTACTAGATTACCTAGACAAGTGCGAGTACTTCACAATCTTTGATCTTGTCTCTGGTTTTTACTAAATAGAGATCGATCCTAACGACATCCAAAAAACAGTAATCATATAAAACAGCCATTATGAATTTGTTCGATTGCCATTCGGTATATATATATATATATATATATATATATATATATATATATATATATATATATATATATATATATATATATATATATATATATATATATATATTCCCTGTTGCTTAATATAATAAGTTCAGAATTTAGCTCTATTTTTGTTGTCTATTCTTTAGCATAACGGCACTTTTTCAGCGAAAAAAATATGTCAAAAAAATAGTTCTAGAAAAAATATAAAAAGCTTGTTCGACGTTTCGGCTAAAACCTCATGACAATTATCTTCGCTTAGAAAATTCAAGAACGCATCCATATCTTCGATAGCCAGTTTATTTTATTGAATCTCCAGTTCCGCATTTAGTCCAAAAACAAAAAAATAGTTAGACACATTAAGATTTATAACTTCACTACTACACTATCAATGCATGTCGCAGAAATGTCAATTACTCTAGTAGGTTGTATAACTTTAAAGTTTATATTATAATACGCAATAAGGTCCAATAATAAAGACAAGTTAAAAATAGATTTTAGAAAATCAACATTGACATAACTCCCAGTAATGAAAGAATAACTTGATTTACTTAAATGTGAAAGTATACTATCCAATGGCTTTAAAAATGACTTAAAATCATTGAGGGAGTTTCTATATATAATTACTAAAAACTCTCGAAGACAATAAATTCTTACACAACAACATGCTAAACTTCCCTCAATATAAAATGAAGACACATCACAATTAGAAACGGAAACTTGGCAAGTATTATTCTTAAATATAGTATCTACTCCATGTCTTAAATTAAGCCTACTAAAACATGAGATCAATAAATAATTTTAAAATTTTGTATGTAATATTTCATGGTTGTTCAATCAGTGTGCAGTAGTCAGTAAAAAATCACATTTAAATTCTAGAAAAGCCACACCAAAAACCAAAATTCTGTTAGATAAACATTGTACATTTTGATGATGAGATTACAATTGGATTATTCAATTCTTTTGGTGGTACCAAAAATCTATTTGTTGATAATTTGCTAATTAGTATTTCCACTTACTGTTTCCTACTTTATATCATTACAACCAATTCGTCGAATTGGTGTGAAAAATCGTACAGCGACACTAAATTCGTCGGAAACCCTCTTACCAAAACTAATCACAATACTAACTTAAGCAAAATCATTATAATTTACTTTAGGGTTTGTTAAAATAATTTGAAGAAATTCCTTAAAAATAATTTTTCCTAAATGCTGTCAAAACGGCGAGCAATTTTAATTTTTATACAATTAGGATCAAGATAATTGACATAATTAAAAAGTTGTGTACATTTGTACAAATTACAGTTCATATTAGAGACAAAATTGTTTGAATTGCGAAGCTTCTTAGTTTCTTCTTTAAGATAACATGCCGACACATTGAAAAGGAATAATTATTTTCTAAGAAACGAGTTAGATGTTTTGATATTTTAATAAAATTTAGGATGAATAAGCCTTAGAAAATTGGTTATGCATTTTGTTTTGAGGGGACGGGCTGAACGCCATCTGGGGTGATAAGGTGGCCAAGGTATACAAACTCTTGGATTGGATCCTGCGATTTGCATTTCAGAGACGTTTAAAAACTTAAAATCGGCACAATATATGTTCATGGATGGTGGGAGAATAGGTTATATTATCATACATGTATATATATATTTATATATATATATATATATATATATATATATATATATATATATATATATATATATATATATATATATTGCACATTCATAACAAAAATGACTTGAAAATCTTAAACGCCGGAGAAAAGTCTAAAGCAATGTGATAATGTGTAAAAAATATTTAAAATATTGACAATAGAATAAAAGTTATTACTGATAGTTATCAGCCATCAGACAATGAAATACAGAATGATTTAGTACAGAATTTGCTTTAACTAATGATAATGAAACTTTGGATTTGGAATTTATTCATCAAAACGTTTCTTTGCCAGAAAAATGGTTTTTTATCTCAAGTGTACAAAAATTATTTATATTATAGATGGTATCTCCGATAATATCCTAAAAAAATGTAAAGAAATTCTATCATATTTAATAAACTAAGCCACCAAAAATAGCATTTTGCCACATGTTTTAAAACAACTGTTATTCATCTATATAAGAAGAAAAAGCTTTGAAAATTACCGTGGCATTAGCTTACCGGATATCAAATTAGTGATTAAGGAACAATTTGATACATTTTTTTATAAACACAAATCATTGTTACTCTATCAACACGGTTTTACATCAAAGACAAGCACTGATAGAGCACTGTTTGGTTCTCAGAGAATTATTGTAGAATCTCTTGATACAACATGGGAATATTCATAGGCTTTTGATGCTGTCGACCATCAAATATTACTTGCTTAGCTATTTCCGTAAGGAGTTAGAAGAAAAACACTAGATTATTTTAAATTATATTTAAATAATAGAAAGTATTTTGTGACAGCAGTGCTGAGAAAATGTAAGGCTATTGAATGGGGAGTGCGACATGGATCCACTCTTACGCATTTTCTGTTTTAGTATTTGCTCATAACCTTATCAATTACATTTGCAATACCGCAAAAAGCATATTCGTAATTTCATACTTTGGTGATACACATTTTAATTGTTAGAGTTAGCATTACATCGTTGAAAACGGTTGCTGAAGCTTAAAAATTACCTTAATTTAAATAGAAGTATGACTATTAAAGTAGATTTTTAGTTAAGGTTTAACAATCCTATTTGAAAACTCAGATATTTTTGTAAAATTGGCCGACAGTACTGGGGTGCTAGTTATTACTTGGTCGTAATCTTGTTCCGCTAGTATGTCATGCACAAACCTCATAATGAAGTGAAAAGGAATTATTAGTAAAAATTGAAGCAAAATTACTAGAGTTCAGAAGTAGGCTAGTAGTCGCGCAAACGAGTAAAAATGACAAGCTAACCTCTACGCTGGAGTGTATGGGTGGATAATTCAGGATGATACTGCATCTGTACATAGGTTAAATGTAGAAACCTTCCACGATGTCGTTAGGAACTAGCTTTCAACTTTACTCATATAGATAAGCAAGTACACAAAAATATACGCAAGTAAAACTCGTAAATAATTAGTAATAATAAAAATATTTATTTGAATAGCTATTGTTCCTTATCTAGCATAAAGCTTGATATGCCAAAAATAGAGTCATCAAGTTCAAATAAACTCACAATTTTACGAAACTTTCTTCTTTAAATAAAAAAAAATATTACAAGTTACTTCAGAGTTGATGAAAGAAAGAAAAAATAATTGAAATTAATGAAGGTTAAATAATAATGAAGATACGTTTTACTATAAAAAAGAGATCAAGTAAAATTTTACATGTAACACAATCTGGTACCATATTCCATGATTATGGGATATGGTACCAGATACCTATTAGATGGTGAAACTGTTAACTGAGCGATCTCAAACAAATCAGGCTACAATTCTGGTTAAATGCGCAGGTACCAGTGAAACATCCCATCTCCAAGGAGTTTATAGGGCTCAACTCCAAGGAATAAGACAAAAATACAACGAAAGTCTTCAAGAATATAAGGTGGATATAATAAGACTAATAAATTTGACCTATCCAACATATCTTGAAGAAATAAAGCAAGAGTTAGCAGTGAATAGTTTGGCTGAAGGTTTACGTGACCCAGAAACAAGTGAAACTCTAAGAATGATCCGACTGAAGAAAATTTCTGAAACTCTTGCTTATGCCTTTTAGTTTATGATAGCCAAACAGACCTCAAGGAACCAAGAAAGAATCATAAGAAGAGTCATATTTTCCCGGGATTATCGCAAGACCAACGAAAAAATTTTCATGAGGCTAATGAGGGAGTTGCAAGAATTTTTGAACAAATAAAAACGCATGACAACAAAAACACAACCTTTCGCAGCATAAATAGAATTCGCTGTTGGAAGTGTGGCCAAGAGCGACATATACAAAACCACTGTACCTATAATACTGTTAGCAAGGTGATGAAGTTCAAAGAAGTGACTTCGAGAAAGTTTTTGCTCCTTATGGTGAACTTAAAGAAGTTTGGTTAAGTAACAGTATGCGGTTGTCGCATTAGAGTAACTTATGCCCGATCAAGAAGAAGCGGTCAGAGTCGCCGGTACCATTTGAATAACATGCGTTGTTACCAGTGCACATTCTGTGGTCGCTTTTACCGAGACTGCCCGGAAATTACTGCTGGTGGTGGAGGTGATAGAAGAAAGGGCGATTACGGAAGAGATAAAAGGAGTACTCGCGGGGAAAGGGACTACGGAAGAAGAACGTCTTACAGGTCATCCTCGGAAAGGTATAGAGACGACTATAAGTAGAAAGCGACAGAATGAACACCCACTATGACCTCAAATCCAAAACTGGTGGATTTATGGTTGGTGAAAAAGTGTCGTTGTACAATCCTAAAGAAACCAGAGGGTGTTCACTAAAGCTTCAGAAGTCATGGGAAGCTTCGTACTACATAGTGACCAAACTAAACGATCTAATGTATCGATTTCAGAAAAGCCCTTATGCGAAGATGAAAGTTGTGGATGTTGACATATTGGCCCATTATTAAGATCAAGAAAGTTGATCTGGATGATCGATACTTGGAAGGGGGCAATGTAACGGATTTTATAGCAGGATACACTTTATAGTGTTTGTTTGTGTGTTTCTAGTTTGTACGGTTTCAGGTTTATTTTTTACAAGTTTATAATTTATTTAATTAATTTTACCTTTTGTTAATTTCCTCATGGGATGTCTATGAAAGAAGGTTTGGAACTTTTTAGTAAATTCTATTTCCTTATTTTGAACATGGAACGCCTATGACAGAAGGTCTAGAAATCGCCAGATTACTCCTTTTTCTTATTTTTGTTACACCATGTTGTATGAAAATACTTCTAGAAAATTAGGGAATCTTATGGAATCGACCAAAAGGGTATATAAAGTGTCCAGATCGGCTTTCGTGGACAGTTCAGTTTGAGAGCTCGTTGATGCAACTCGAATTAGTTTGATGAAGTGTCAGAATTGAGGTTGGCAATAAAAAGCTTTTGAAATAATATGTTCAATAATACAGTGTGTGTTTAAAATATCGGCCGTCCGGAACATTATGAATTGCATATTTATTTTAAAAATATCGATATATCGAAAACCCAATATTTTTGTTAACAACCCAAGCTGCACATATATTATAGGCCAAAAAAGGAAGGTTTCACAAATTTTTCAATTCATATCCGTGATTTTCTGGTATGAATATTTTGGATAAGGTAACAGAAAAGATTTCTTGTCTCGTGCTTCAAAAACAAAAACTTATGCATCTTCTTTTTAAACAATTAGACCAAAAAATCGATTTTTTCGATATTATGGAGAAAATGCAGAATATAGAGAAAAATGATGTAAAGATGGTTTATGCGTCTTGAAAAGATCTACAAAATGACTTTTTGAATGTTAATATCGTTTCATAAACAAAAAAGTTACCGCAAAAAGAAAATGCTTTTTAAAATTATTTTATATTTTTTAATTTCTGTTATATTTTTGTGGGCATAATTATATTTATAATTTGTTTCATTGATTAACTTTGGTGCGTTTATATAACCAGAATTTTTTTTTGTTTAACCATTTTATTGAAGGTTAACTAGTTTTTGAATGTTAGAAAATTTAACTTTCTAAACTCTTCTTAATTTATGTAAGATATACTTGGAAATTTTGCTTAAATAGTACCTATTGTATATGAATTTAGCACGCCTTTCTCTTTGCAATATACTGTTCGAGCACACTTGTCAGCGGCTCGGCCCCACGAACTCGAAGAGAGGAACCAATTAGAGGCATGCGTTTACTTGGAAATTTGTCAGTAGAAGAAAAAAGCACTTTTTTGGAGATGGGTGTGGTCCGAGGGGGTTGAAAATATGATAAAAGTTATTTTTTCGACGAGTCACCCAAAATCAAAAAAAAAAAAAAATTAAGTCTCTATGCTACTCGAAAACTTCGATATTGCAAAATTTACAATCGCGCTCCGATTTGAAGGTGCGTTTTCGATTTTACTAGATAACAATGTGTCCCCCCCACATGACTCCCTGTCATGTTTCTTCCGCGTACACTCACTTTGGCCAGCTCATCAAATGTAAATTTTGACGTTTTTTGCAATAACTTTTTGTTTATGAAGCGATTTTACCATTCCAAAAGTCATTTTGCTTCCTTTCTTTAGCTGTTATGGGAGTTGTTCCAATACTCTATTATCTAAGTTATGACAAAATTTAAAATATTCGGCCGTAATATCAACGAGAAATTTTGTTATAGCCTTCTGTTCTTACATCTAGACATCCAAGACAGTGAATTTACTATGGAGGACTAAATTTCTGTTTGAAAGAGTTTCATTGGAATTTGCAGGATTTTTAGAATCACAGAATTATTTGTAACCCACTTTGGCATGGTTTACAATAACTTTCGTTAAAATGGGTTCTTTTTTGCTATCCCGGAAACATTGCGAAGTACGCATCTCGCTCAGTACTTAGTTCAAGTAATTTATGGATATCGTAACAAGTTCAAAAAATATTTGATTTTTGATTGGATGGCCTTCTGTAAACATTTGTAAATTTTTTTACTTGCTATTCCTATTTCTGGGCTGATTTAAAAACTTCAAATCTATATTAAAATTTATACAGTTATTTCTCGGTATTTAGTGTTCTTTTGGAAGGCGGTTCAATAAAAAAAGTAATTTTAGGATATATTTAATGTGACAGCAGTGAATGAAAATATAATAGTCTAAAGCTCAACTAAGCAAAAACATGTAAAACCATATGAGTCAGTATTTTGTTATATTATAATTTTGACATTTATACTGTTCACCATACCATTTAGGTTTATTTCGTTTCAACTCGCTATTTTTTTAAACAATAATAGACAATGGCTACGTAAAAACTGTGAGATATTTTTTTTGAAAGAAGTACATTCTGCAAATAGCACGAGCCAGTCTAATTAACGACACCCCTTCAATAAATGATGTGATCACGGATGAACGAAAGACGTGCGGTATCGCGTGATCGAAGTGACCTTTGCGTGCGTTGATTATCGAAACAAAACACTATCAGCACGGGACCACTGAATAGGTAATGATGGCACCTGTCGAGGGATTTCCTCGGATTCGTTTGTTGTGATGAGATAATGACATTGTTAAAAGGGGGTGTAGAGGATACGGATGTGTCAACGAATTATCGACATGGGTATCAGTTTATTTTATGTACAAATATTTTTGTTAGATGATTATCAGAACTGGCATGATAAAAGTAATATTAGACTACTTTTTTATAGGTGTAAAACAAACGAAACTTGAGATGCAAAGAATTCTAGTAAGGTCGACAGTTAAATAAATTATTCGTTACGTACGAATTATAGATTTTTTGGTGTGTTCATTATTTCGATATTTCGTTCTTTATTTAGAATATTTTTAAAAAATAATTGTCTTGAGATTTCGTTATTATTATCGGCAACTACCGTATTTGTTGATATTAATAATTAGTTTTGATGAAATCTTAAGACAATTATTTTTTGAAAATGTTCTAAATAAAGAACGATGCGTCAAAACAATGAAAATCATATTTTAATGCCAACCTAATCCCAACAAAATAAAAAAAAATTATATATATGTATATATACATATATATATATATATATATATATATATATATATATATATATATATATATATATATATATATATATATATGTATATATATATATATATATATATATATATATATATATATATATATATATATATGTATATATATATATATATATATATATATATATATATATATATATATATATATATATATATATATATATATACAGGGTGCGGCATTTATTTCGAGACAACGGAATATCTCGGTGGAATCACATTTTCTCGAAAAATATTTTATACAAAAATTATAAGGTAGCTAGTGCCCTTAAAATGACCTTGACCTTGATTTTTTTTCTTGAAAGTCAACTTCAGAATTTTAAATGGGGCCCTCTAATTTCGACTCCGGGAATGAAAAGGGCGAGAAATTTTAGCATCAGAAATGACCATAACCTCAAAATAAAGGACACTTCAAAGTCAAAACAAAAAGATCACAGTATTTCGTAAAATTTTTCGTTTTTTTTTGGGCAGCACGGGGGACCAAGTGATGGTGACCTTGAAAATAACCTTTGCTTTGACTTTCAGGGTCATTTGAAACTCAATTTCAAAATTTAAAAAGGAAATCCCCAATTTGACGTCCGGGAATGGAGAGATAGATCAATTTCACTGTAATTTAATCATCGAATGTCACCGTGACCATAAAGTTAATGTCTTATATCCAGGTAATTTTAAGGTCAAACGAAGGTCTTCAACATCATTATTTTATAAAATGTTTCATACTAAAGTTGTAAGATTACAAAGTTGCTATAACATTAACTTGTTCTCGATCTTCAGGGCTATTTAAAGAAATTCATTTGTTCAGAATTGTTAGAAAAACTTTACTTAATTATGTGCATGATTAACTACTTATAGCACTACCCAGGGACATCAACGTGAATATAGTAGTTTTTGTTCTTTTGGGGTGCTGGTTTTCGGTAAGTCCCCTCTCCTCTCACCATCGGGGTTTTTGTTTTCGGTGAGTTCCCTCGCCTCTCACCATTGGAGTGCTTGTTTTCTGAGTCTCCTCGCCCCTTATCATTTAGTATGATTATGTTAAAGGTTTTAAAAGAATTTATTTCAATAAGTGCTCAAAATAGTTATTTTCAACTTCAATACACTTATTGATCCACACTTCAAAAGATTGCACACCACTGCGCAGTCGTTCAGGTGTTATTTTAGCATAAGCGTTTCTGATTCAATGCTTCATATTGTCACGAGTTGTTGGCACGTCTTTATAAACTTCACTCTTCAAATAACCCTATAAATAAAAATTTGATAACGTATGTTCTGGCAATCTTGCGGGTCAATTTACTGGGTGTCCTCTACTAATCCACCGTCCGTTGAATTCGCGATTCAACACTTGACGAGCTAATTGGAAACAATGCGCCGGACATCCATTTTGTTGAATCCACATTTGTTGCCTTACATCTAAGCAAAAGTTGAAGTTAATTTTCAAAAATATTACGATATTTTGCGCCGTTCAATTTAGTTCATCAACTATTCCACACCAAACGTTCTTGGATCATTAACGCTGTTGGTCAACTTGACGTAACTAATGTGGATTTTCAATACTTCAGCAATGTATATTCGGTTTGTTAACAGTACCGTGGTTCGTAAAAGAAGACTCGTCAGAAAATAGTACTTTTGTAGATAAATTAGGATCTGATGGTATTTGTTGACTTGCTCATTGACAAAAGATAACTCGATTCTGAAAATCATCACCATGAAGTCCTTGGTGCAATAAAATGTGATAGGGATGATATTTATGACGTTTTAATATCCTGAGTACACTACGTTGCAAAATTTCAGAATCGCGATCGATTTGTTGAGTTCTGACATGTGGGTCAGCATTCACTGCATCTAACATTGCAATTTCATTGTCAGTTTTAGTAACTGTGTTTCGACGGAGTCTTGTACTTTCACACATACTGTCCCCTGCTTTAAATTATTTAACGACCCGATGAAAAGAAGCTCGAGATCGCACGGAGTCTAGAAAACATTCAGCATAAAGTGTAACGGCGTTATCTAAATTTCTAGCAAAATTCGCCATAAATGAGAATTATTTCTATTTTTTCTTCTATGGAAATAGCGTCCATTATAAAGAAAAGAATGATGAAATTTGAAAAATTAAGCTGATTTGAGCAAAAATTTGAGTAATTAAAATGAACATCTATTAGCTATTGTTGTGAAACTAGTCGCAACCACCGATTTTATTTTTAACAAAAAATTTATAAATTATTTAATTTAAATATTATCTGCTAATATTTAGGTACAGCAACTCTTTACACAACGCAGGCGTATGTCGCCAGGCGCGAAGAATAAGTTTTCCCCGTCCGAGGGGTGGTATGAAATAAGCAACCAATCGCCGTGCTTCCGAAAGCAACAATCGCTGCAATTTGTCCGCAAAGTACCAGATTATTTGAGTACTTGTTGTTCGATCTCTTACTCGATAACTCTAATTTTGAGATTTCACTGTCACATTCTTGCAATTCTCTCTAGGAAAATATTTCGATTTTCCTCATATTAATTTTGGGTTTATCAAAAATTTGCTTTATTTTAATGGATTATAAATGAGTTTTTATTATTAAGTTTTGTAACGCTTGGAAGAAGAAGTTTCTTGTACATTTTAGTTTTTAAAGTTCAATTATTTTATTGAACGTTTATAAAGAAAAATTCTGCTGTTGTTTTTTTCCTTTGTAAGCAACAGATGCCTTCGAAATAACAAGAACAAATCCTGGATTTAGTGCTACAGAGACTAAATTTGGATACAACGGTTTACGGAAAAATGTATTATGAGAATGATACACTGTTATGCAGGAGAATCAGAGTATTACCCTAAAGGTATTATTAAGTGAACGCAGAAAAAAAACTGAATGATTCGATTTTCAAATTGAAATTAAATTAAATTCAATTAAATTATCAAAAAATTAAATTAAAAAAATCATTTAGCTAAAATGATTAATGATCTTAATTCTCTATTTTACAGACATACACATGAAATATAATTTTAAGTTACAATAACTACTGACTTTGCTAATGATTCGTAAAATAAATAAGTTAGAAAAGCTTAAATTAAAAATCAATGTTTTTTTTAACATAAACTGTAAGTAATTAGTAATCTAATGCACATCATTTGCAACAAGTAATGAATGTATTGACGTGAATAATTAATAAAAAAGAGCAGTTGAAAAATGATAAGAGTTTACCGTAGAGGTTTTTTTTAAATATTTACTTCCACTTAAAAACATCAGTGAGCTTTTGTAAAGTATGCAAAAAGAAAGCCTACATTAATTTTTTTACCTTCGATCTGCAAACTGAACATGATAATTTGATCTTACCTTTGAGGTTATGGACATATCTGATCATGAAATTACTGCGAAATTGAAATGTCTTTCCATTTCCGGGGGTCAAATTGGGAGTTTTCTTTTCAAATTTTGAAATTGAGCTCCAAATGACCTTGAAGTTTAAGATCAAGGTTATTTTCAAGATCGCTGTCACTTAGTCCCCGAGCCACCCAACAACTTTTGTATGGAACATTTCACGAGATATCGCGATGTTTTTGTTTTGACTTTAAAATCACTTTGATATTTCACCTTCACCTGGAGATCAAGCCTACATCGATTGTAAAATTTCCCGCCCATTTCATGCCCGGGGTTGAAATTGGGAAGTCTCATTTAAAATTTTTAAGTTAATCTTCAATGACTTTGAAGGGCAAGGTTAAGGTCATTTACAAGTTACTAGTTAGCCCCCTGCCACCCTCTAATTTTTGTATAAAACATTTTTCGAAAAAATTAACTCCATCGAGATACTCCGTTGTCTCAAAGCAATTAACGTTTCAGTGAAATTTCATTTACTATTTTCAAATCTCACTGTACGCCGTCTGTGGGCGAACGCCGTACAGTGAGTTTAAAAATGGTGAATATTTTTTTATAATATGGTCCAAAGTAGAACGATGTAAGAACTTTCGAATGGACTCCCGATTAAACTTTCATTGGGCGCGACTGAAACTATTATCGTATCTCTTCTAATAATACAAAATCTTATAAATAAACTTCTGTTCTCACAAATTTGTAGTCTATATGATATAAACATTACAGATTTTGTCTATATATTAGACCAACGTTCCCAATGTGGTTGATTTAGAACCAAGCTTTTCATGAATCGATTTTTGTCAAAATTGATATTCCTTCTTACTTGTCGTGGTACAGTTGTTAAAGTGTTCATTTCATTTGAACGGTCTATGCGATTTATCATTAATGCCATACCATCAGCAAATACCAAGTCGTTGAGCATTTCACGACTGATTCATTCATTTCACTCAAATATAACTTGAGCATACATCTAAGGAGGCTAATGAAAATATAGTATCCCCTTGTCAGATCTGCTTTTATCCCAAATCTCTCTGTTTCCTGGTGTATTTTGATGGTTGCAGAATCAAGGTTTATGTATATTGTATCTAGATGATATCCAGTAAAGGTTTAAACAAGTTTGTTTAGGTTAACCTAATCAAAAGTTTTCTCGTAATCAATTAATACAAAAATTAATGGTTTTTTATACTTTCACATTTTTCGATAAGTATTCGGTTAAAAGATGATCGTTTCTTCCACAACCCGTTCTAAATAAAGTCTATCTCGAATTTCTATTTCAAAATAAAGCGATATGTTAGCATTTCATTCACTACTAGTTAGCCCCCCCCCCTACAACCCTATAATTTTTGTATAAAACATTTTTCGAAAAAATCGACCCGACCAGTAGATATGGAAAGGGGACTAAACGTCGATAATTAGGTTCATCTGTTAGATTGTCATCCCCAAGTGACTTGTCGTTTTTATTTATTTCGATGTTCTTTTTATTTATTCGATACTTAATTCGGAGATATTCTTTGAGCCCTGATTTTCAACGACTAGTAGTTTTGGGGTTTGTTTTTGAGAAATAAATGATGTAATATTGTGACTGCCAATCTATTGGGTATTATAATGAATAACAATTTACCATAGTATTATTAATAAACATTTAAGGACTTCCTTAACAGTGAATAAAGAGTAGTATTAATACAAAACATTTCTTTCCTTATAAGTCTTCATTTTTCCTGCAGCTTCTTGTCATTTGCTTTAGTGCGTTACCTTTTTTCCATTTTTAAAATTTTTTGCATCAAATTAGGGAGCTGAATTGAACCGTAGACCCAAGCAACAAGGTGGGAGGGTTTTTGAGTTTACTCGGCCAAAAATTCAGTGGCGCCATTTAAAAAAATTACCCACCCCTACTCTACGGCAAAGGGGCTAGCTTGGCACTTTGCTTGCTGGTGCCGCCTCTAGCTTTCAACTCTGCTCTGCTCGCACGAAACAATCTTTATTAGCGCCTTAAAATAAATACCAGTGTAGTAAATTGGCGCCCAACGTGGGGCGCGAGTTCAAAGTTTATCTCTAAAACAGAAAGTAAGAATTTTCCTTCAGCCATTAGCAACACGGTATTAGTTACTCACCCAAATTTCCTCCCAAAAATTACCACGGAAATAGCAACTTAACATGCAATGGCTTAAAAGATTGCAAATTTGCCTAAACGCCAGCTGGAAAGGTCACATAACCCCAACAAAAAGGTAAACAAACCCTTGAAAATACTTCAAATAAAAATCTGGACAACTGTAACTAAAATAGATAAATGTAACAATTTCATTTGAAATAATCAGCACAAAAAAAATGATATATTCTAAAAAGGCAAAAAATAATATCCTATTTAAATATAAACAACCTAAAACAGTGTCGTAGAGTTGCCGACCTAAAAATACAAACTAGGAATGGATTTGAATTAGGGCTGTATTTCTTATAGGCAAATATTGAATGATAAAGAAAATAATTAAGTTGGGAATAAAACTTGCAAGGAAGTGAAATTTGGAAAGGCTCGAAAAGCAATAGAACCCAAAAATGCAACGAATATTAGGCTGTTATACGAAGGAGAAATGGGAAATGCTTAATAAGAATGATATAATGCTGCCCAAAAAGTGAATATTAGCAAAAAGAAACTAACCAAATTAACCAGAGTAAATTTAGAATAAAATCTCAACCGTGACACTATAAATGGGGGTTTCTCAAAGTCTTTAATTACATTTCTATAAAAATTTGTATACAACCCAACAACTTCAGATTATCTCTTAATAATGAGACTGTCTTTAAATTCTGCCCTAAATTTGACACTAGAGAAATGTACTAATTACGTAAATAAATTTGTACTTTTCTCGACCAATGATGAAGCAATTGTCTTATGTACGGCCTCATCTAAAGCTGTTAAGCTGTACAACTTTTTGACTGAAAATTTATTACAAGACCCTTGGTAGATTGCATTTGCTGTTCTAATAAAATAATTTTATGGTTATACCTTGATAAATTACTGCTCATAATGATACTAGTAGATTGATGGACAAAACCAATCAAGCGTGCCAAGATAACTATGCTGTGTTCTGCAACAGTGATTATCATTTTAAATACTTTAATGTTGTTTGAATATATTGTACCAGCTTGACAGAAAAAATTCGTACACGTACGTCACACTTTAAGCGAAACTATTTTGAAGATTTAAGAGTGTAACAATTATTTTTTGTATCGCCTTGTATTTACATTGCGTGTAGTACCTAGTGACTATGAAAAGAAGAATATTTATTATAAACTGTATGAGGTAGATTCATTATAATGTGTCCTGGTAAAGAACGAAGCCAATTTTTTAAAAGTGGATACAATATACTTGCAGTTGAGTGTATAATTACAATTATATAAGAGAAACTATTTTAGTTCTCAACCAACTGAAAAACCCTTAAACCGTATACAATTAGGACAAAGGTACTTTGTTCTAACACAGTTAGAGATATAGTACTATCTCAGATTGCAATAATAACAGGAAAGAGTAAAAGCCTTTCGCATGGTAATGCGCTTTCGAACTTGTTGGTTCTCGTCAGTACAGAATAGGCAAGCGCACTTAAACATCGGAGAGACTAAGAGAAATACAATCGCAAAGTGATGCCTATACTTAATACATCACTCTACACAAGCCCCTCTGCAAGTGGATGGTATCGGTTCGTTGACTGCAGACGGGCGCACTCTTACATTAACACATGACACAGGTTTAATCTCAAGGTGTGTGCGACCTGTGCTGAGGGGATGGTTGACGGCTTTAAAGGAGTATATGGGAAAGCGGGCGAAATCCTAAACTAATATAGCCTTGCGCCGGCAAGGGGAGCACTACCGGCGTGAATCACCCTTAGTCCCGTACTCGTGGAAACAAAATAATAGACGAAGAAGACAACTTTTTATTAAACGAGGACTCGTAGACGTGCGACTCAATTATGCAATTAGAGAGAGAATGACCCCTGTGAAAACATTCTAGTGGTTGACTCAAGTAGGACGGGCGCTAGTCTCATCGAAAAATCTGTCACTGGAAAATCAGACCCTGGAGAGAAGACGCAATTTGACCCACAGAGACACAGAGAGAAAAGCTTTCCGGAGTTTAAAAAAGGAAGATTCACAAAGCACAGAAAATAGCATCGGGGACTTGGACCAAGGAAAAACCAAGACCTAGGCTCCAAGCTAAAAAAGAGGAGGGTATAACAAACAAACGGTTGCATTCAGACTCAAGCACCTCCCCAGGAAATAAGCGACCTGTCAAGAGGGCCAGAAGTCAAGCAGAATAGGCTGGTGCCTCTTATAGTAGTGCGTTACCTGATCTCAGGATGGCGATTGTTCACAGTCCCTGACTTAACAATTGATCAAGCACAAGCAGACCTGATCCTAGAAAAACTTCTCGAGATAATGGATGAAACACTGTTCGGTAGTGGCCGTCCTCCTTAATTCGAAGGCAATAGGTACACGGGAGGCATACTGTGGATCACGTGTACAAACTCTGCCATAAAAGTCTGGCTTCAACAATCTGTTGCAAAGTTGGGGAATTTATGGGACGGGGCAAACCTGACAGTGGTCGAGGCAAATGACCTTCTAAAAAGACCAAAAGTCCTCGTCTGGTTACCAGGAACAGAAGAGGCAGAAAAAAGTGAAGGTGATACAAATAAACTCCTTCACAGTAGGACGGCTTCGGCTGCTCTGTATAGGGAGATCAAGAACTGTGCCATCGCCCTCGATATATCAGGGGAGGATAAAAGGGATTACGGGAATCGGATGTGAGCTTATATACTGCAAAACATCCGACAAATCGAGGACTTGGTGAGAGACTGTCAAGGAAATGGATCGCAGCTGATCATTGGGTGTGATGCCAATGCCCATTATGACAGTTGGGGAAGCTCTAACAATAATTGAAAAGTAAGTCAGTTTTCCAATTCATAATGACAAATAATTTAGACATAATGAATAAGGATAATGATCCTCTTTTGGTCGTCAGTCAAAGGCAGGAGATTATATATATTTTATAAAAAGCTGGCATGTGTCTCAGGAGAACAAAGTGGGGAAACTATTACGTAGACCTGGAACGAGAACTAGCGGAAATCAAAAGCTCGGTAGGTAACATAATAGACGTAGAATTGATGACAGAAGATGCCACAGTTTTAGCCTATGAAGCTATCTGTCCACAGATCGTTCAAAATTCTGCCCGGAATGTACCGTGGTGGAATACAGAACTAGAGGCGAGAAGAGGGCAAGTTAGGAAACTCTAGAATATGGCAAGAATATCGGAAAAGTGGGAGGAATACAGAATATCCCTGACTGAGTACAATAGGAACTTGGATAAGGCTCAGAGAGAATCATGTAGGAAACATTTTTTTAAAGATGCTGGAAGTTATCACAAAATGGACGGTAATCTGAGGGCTTTGTGGGTTTAATGCCTGAAAATGCTAGAATTTTTATGTATTTTATTTGTCCTTTATATAGTATTGGTATGTCATTAAGTAGTATTAAAAACATATTTTTATTACTATTAAAAGAAAGAAGTTACTACTGTACTTGTAAGTCGGTCAAAGTTGAATTTCCTATTGTCTTTCCTGATCTAATATTATATGATACTGCATGAAAAAATCGCGTTTCAAATGACATTCATGTAATATGTATATATTATTATAACTTTATACTTTAATTGCCTTTCTATGTAGAAGTGGCTAGAATCAGCATATATTTGGTTATATTTTTGGATAACATGTATCTTATGATAAACAGCAAAATTGAGTACAGTCATTAATACAAAAAATTAAATCCTTTTCAGATTTAAGGTGTGATAACTTTTCGTTTTCAAAGAAATAAACTAAAATTTATTTGTACCCACGATTCCTTCAACCTCACTCCATACAATGCAATACCCAGCACTCGTTTTAATATCATAAAGTGTAAAGTTATAGAGAGCTGTTTTAGTTTTCTAATAGACACTTGAGATGTTTGACTGTGGACACCGGATTACTGTTTGTACGATCACAATCCACGGTGTATACTTTGTTGATTTTACTATTTTTGTCTGTATTTTCTTTTTCCTAGCCTCTTTTTTTCTCCTGGTGTACTGTACACTTTTATCTTAAAATATTGTTCTTATTTCTAACAACACACGTTATCCTTTCTTTCAAATAGACTCTGATTCAAGTCTTTAAAATAGTTGTCACAGTATGTAACTGGAAATGACTCAACATTTCCTCGATGAAACAAATATATTTACTATAGATTTCATATAGTTTTCGTATTAACTTTTATTATGGTTTAAGGTATAAAATAATCTAAAATAATGACTTTCAAAAAAACTGTTTTCAGCAATCTATTCCCTTTATATTAAATTTTTCCTTCTTTTCTTCTGGCTTGAGTTCTCATTTTCTACATCTGTTTCAGTTTCTCTATTTCTATCTTCCTCAGCAGTAGTCATATGCAAAATATTTTTCATATTTTTTTGCTTCTTTTCAATTTTCTAAGAACCGCCTGTTCCCAATGTATTGAGAAATATTTTTTTGCATATCACAATTTGTACTACGGAGTTGCGAGGTTTTTCGTTACCCTACAATATTATGGAGTTAGAATTTTCTTTTAAAGCTTTTCAGACCTACTAGACTGTCGTCAAGTTGTGAGGATTGGTCAAACGGTAGATTTTATAATATACTAAGAGATGGCGCAATCTCAACTAAAATTTAAATAAAATTGGGTTTACGAAGCTTTCTAATTAGGGTAATGATAAAAAGATTTGTTTGTTAACAGATACAATTCAAAAGATAACATTATTATAAGCAAAATAAAACTCGCCAACTAGAAGGTGTAACCATTAGCAAACAAATTTTTGTATTAAAATACTGTCATTTCCGAAATTTGTTGATATTGCATATATTTCATTTCCGCCTAGATTATTGATCATAGATCATGTTAAAAGTACAATATTTTTCATTTAGACCTACTGTTGATGAACTGGCTGTTTATAATGAACTGTGGGTATTATTTACCTAAACATTCTGTTAGAACTTATTTTTTTTAAAAGGTTGGTAATCATTAGGCCTTTCTTTAATTTCGCCGCCCTCGTGCTGTGCACCATCTTGCGCCCTCGCTAGATCCGGCTCTGCATCTCAATGCAATATAGTGCTACTCATATATGCCTTTAACGTTCATTAAAAATTCGACACAAGCATTTGCCTTAAATATATGCCGCCATTTTTTGTGAATTATGAAAATTTTCGCATGTGTCAACTTCCAGTATAAAAGTTAGATTACAATCACAAACTCTGCTATTTTCGTTGAGAACAAAACATTTACGATGAATAGCTTTTTACTATATTAACCGGCTCGTACCGTCTGACCGTTTGAGTAATTTCTTTTATAAATCCCGTATATAACATCTATTTTTCATCTTAAAAGTATTTAAAACATTAAACTTGTAAGTATGAATAAATACAAAAAAAAGCAATGATTGCAAACCGCGACTGACAAAGGTAACGCCAGCATGAAAACCAAAAAGTACTGCATATCAGACATCACTGTTGATAAAATACTGATATATCGAAATATCGATTATTTTTTGGAAATAAAAGATAGGTATCAGCATCGATTTTTTTAAAATAAGTTATTAATTTCTTTTTTTCTCGTCAACTATTTAAATTAGGTTATCGTAAATTATTTAAACTATACTATCGTTTTTCCACGCCTTTTTTATTTACCTACCTATACTTTTGAAACGGAACATAATTTCGGCTGCGTCGATAAGTTTAATGCAGCCCAGACTTTCGGAGTCGAGACGAAAGGTTATGTTAGTTGATGTTTATGCTGTTGCTGTGAAAATCACATGTTTAATTTAAATCAGTTAATTTAATTATTGAACAATAGATAAGTGCCGTAACATATTGCGTGCAGTAAATTCTTCAATTGTTTGAAACTATCTTAAAAAGGTTGACATGCGCAACGCAATTTATGTAGAAAAATAATGTAATTTTGACTTATTCAATAAATATGTTTGATTAGAAAACTCATTCTTGGATCTACCTTTTTTTTCCAATTTCGATACATATATATTTATAAAAAATATCGATATATTGAAAATCTGATATTTTTAATAATAGCCCTAGATGCAGATATTTTATGGGAGTTCTTCTAAGACCATATTATCGGAGTTATTACAAAATCAAAGAACGTCGAGCCGTGACGTCATAGTGAAATTTGGTTTCAGCCTTCTGTCCGTATCAGAGAAGTTGTTGATTCAGGTAGTCGGTTGGAGATTCCTCTCCTCAATAACTTAACCTGCGATTCGACTTAGTCACTTGTAATTTGTATAACTTTAGTCATCATGAACATATAATAGTAATAAGGGGTTTTTATTGCCGCTAAGTAAAAATGATGTCGATTAAATGGTAATTGATCACTGGATTTTTATATTTTAAGAGTATTGTTTTTATAAGGACTTTCAAAAATAATTTAATTATTTTGTATTGCTTTACCATTTTGAGACAAAACTTTATATATCCTAATGAAATTTTTAATAGTTTAGTGTCATGTGTCATGAACCGCAATAATCACGATGGTGCGCAGGAAAAAGTTTAAGAATCAATGCTTTCGAGCAAAATATTTTGATGACAACTGAAATACCGTGGGAAGAGATGCAATAATAACAAAAGTTTCGTTACCGATACCAATTCAATACTTTTCTGCACGGTATGCCTATCGATATTTTCCATAAAAGTATAGATATTTTCGGATATCATTATCGAAAGATCTATATAACATTTTTTTAGAAATTACACCCAATTATATCAATTGATTTAAACAAAAATAAAGTTGTTTAAATATTGTTTATATTCGGTAGAGAGGGATTTTTCGATTTTTGACAGACATAAGTTGTTTAAATATTGTTTATATTCGGTTGGGAGGGATTTTTCGATTTTTGACAGACATAAATATTTCTATTTAACTTTGCTTTAAGTTTTTTTTTACTTGTCGTGACCCTTTTGATTATTTTAAAAATGTTTTAACAACTGCTACAAATGCATTCATAATTTTATATTAACAAAACGAGTATTTCAAACCTTATTTATATTGACAAATATTGTTAGATATTATTTACATATTAAGAATAATTTTACAGGGATCAAGGATGCTATAGAAAGTATAACACATATGAAATGGAACTGGGCCGGACATGTGGCGAGAATGGAAGACGCTAGGTGGACTAAACGCATTATAGAAGTAGGGGAAGATCTCCAACATGGTGGACTGACGATATCAAGAGAATCGCAACAAACCGGATTCAATCAGTACAAAATTGGAAACATTGGAAACGATTGAGTGAGACCTATGTTCAGCAGTAGACGCTACAGGCTGTGTGATGATGATGATGAAGAATAATCTAACAATTTAGGCAACCAGAAACTCTGCTTTATTACCTGGTTACTTTATTCTTGAATTGAAATAGCGGAGAATCTTAGTTCTAACGATATGTCAATTCTATGGGAGAATTTGTTTGTATTTGATTTCGATACTGATACTGGAAATAAATTATCTACACCTGCTTGGAATCGGAATAAAATAATCGATACTAAAAATACTCGATGCTTCAGAAGTATCGAAGCATTGTTACATTTCTAACAGGGAGATGTTTCTATGCTAATAAAATAATTACTAATGGTCTGAAGTTTTGATCTTTTTTTTTTTCATGGGTCCGTTCTGAACTCGGATGCATTGCGGCTGAGATTTTCATCTTATTAAAATGATGTTTTTAAATAATAAGGATATTTAGGAAATGAAAACAACAAAATTATAGAATGTGTTTTATTTTGATAAGACACCTAAAAGTAAGTAACAATATACACTAATATATCCGGATGGCTCTGTTTTTACAGCACATTATTTTAATATACCTTCTGTACAATTTTATCTTTAAACGACAAGAAACTAAAAGTTTTTCTAGGAGGATAATCCACATTCAACAACAAACAAAATTTTCGGGGAAAGTGTGGCCAAAAAATTAACCAAAATAATAGAAAGTTTAAAATTGTATATTATTTTTATTAAAAATCATTTTAAAAATGTGATTTATTCTCCATAAGGGCGTTAAAATTAACATACAATGTTATTAGTCATTTAATATATTTACAAGCAGTTGTATTCTATTTTTACATACATAAATAGTACAATAATACAAATTAAAAATAAAGGAGAATGTACTTGCTTGGCACTTTTAGAAGTGTGTTAACATAAATATACAGAACGATAAAATGTAAGGGATAATTTACACAAGTTTAGCTTCCTTTAATCGAGACAGTGCCACTAGTTGCTATATTTACATTTTTCACTGTATAATTTTTATTTTAAGTCTATTTACAAAAAATGTACTATGATATTTAAGGACTAAAAATAATTTAATTGCACCGTAACTATTAAAAGAGAGTGTTCCAAAATCCATAAACAATTATTTTACCTTTGTTAAACACTGGTTTTTTAATAAATGAAAACAGGCATATGATATTGTTTAGCTTATTGGTCCTGTTTCGTATTTTAGTTTAGTATATTTCGCAACTCTTCATAGAACAGTCACAGACAAATCAGATGCGACAAAAGGCGTTCTTGCCAAAACCATATACATATATTTGGAAGCAAAATTGGTATTACTTAGTTAAATATATAATATAACTAAAAACATTTATTTAAAATAACGTAAAAAATATTCCTTTTTATATACTGACCTAATACTCTTTCTATGTGCCGACGAGTTGACGTTTTACCCTTTACTACCAGTTATATCAATACAGGAAATATTTAATATAAACCAACTAAACGTAAGTAACATCGACAAGGACGTCCGAGGCGACGGGAACCAATAACGGCAATAATAATCCAAATCCAAGAAATACCAGTTTTATTAAATGGCGATTTGGTTGCCGCGATCGGTATCAGGAAGACGAAGTAGTCGCTACCGATACTGATGTGTTCTTTGCAATTGTCCGGCGACTCGATCACGGTGATCAGTATATAGGCCAACTCTAGACTTATTGTTAGCTACTCTCTCGTGTCATTTTATTTTCGTGTTTTATGCTAATTTAATGTTTTGTGTGTAAAATTATATATTATAGTGAATATTTTTGCTGAAAAATGGTACGGGGAACTACTTGTGCTTGTCGTAACTGTACGTCAAAAATTGGAGAAAATATGTTTTTTTTTTAATTCCCTAAAAATCTCTTAAGGTAAGCATTTGAATATCTATTGCTATGATGACCTAAATTTTAAAAAAAAACTTTACTATTACTTTTACTTTTTATTATCGTAACAGTGATATTCTTTCTAATTTTAACACATTTTCCCAGCGTAATATAGAGGGTCGCGAGACATCTAAGGCCATGAAAACTTTACCCTAATTTGTTGAAAAATCATCAGTGTGGATAATGACACAGTCTGAATTACTGTAGTCCGTTTGTGCCATTGGTCGATGAGACTATACAAAAATTTGACTTTATCTACATCTCTTTATCCTTTTTATACATTACCAGGCAGTATACTGCCATTTTTGCTGATGATACACCTGTGAGGCTCAGTTATTAATAATATGACTTACCCAATTTTTAGATCAAATTTGTCTCATTCCATGATCACTCAAAAGTACTAAGTAACAATAAGATCATTGTCAAAAAAATCATATTAAAAATGTTTCATTAAAAATTTGAATACGTTGAATGGATATCCATTAAAACTCATAATACACACAATACTAATAAAATATGTTTATGATCTTTTGGATAAATGTTTGAACATAATAGCCTCATCAGTACAGAAGTTACAGTTATAGGAGTGAAAAGTGCTGCCCATTATATTGGGTGTTGTAACCAAGATGGAATAGGGAATTCAAGTTAGCCAAATTCACTAAGAAGATTGCAATCTCATTTAGTCACCATGGATTTTAGATCTTCCAGTTGACCTGTTCCGTTTTGCTTAAGATATTTTTATAATTTGTATTTATGCCAACGAATAAAAGGAATTTTGGAGATTTTGAATTAGTAGCCATGTAAACCCTACTAGGCCTCCCCCTTGACATAATATTCATGGCTGAGACGAGGATTGGGGCATACAGGTTGGAACTAAACAAGGTCTAGTGGACTGGACCTATCCTCGGACACATCATCAAAGGCATGGTAACGAACTAATTGTTAGAAATGAGCAGTGATACCATGCCAAGAATCTTTAACTTTGACAGGTCCCACACCATTCAAATTGGCTCGTAGGTGGGTTCTCATCGATTAGTGAGTTAGCCAGGAAACCTCATTTGGTACACAAACGAGTCTAAAACTGACCATAGTATAGATGCCGGAATAGACTGGGACACATCCAGGCTTAATATAAGTGAAGCACTGGGACATCATACATGGTATTCCGGGCAGAATACATGATACTTATGAGAGAGAATCTAAAGAGGGGTTACAAAGGCAGAACCGTTTTCATTTTCTCTGACAGTCAGGCAGCGTTGAAAGCTGTCTCGTGTTATCAAATAACATTAAAATAGGTCTCGAACTGTTCTCAAAACCTTATTGCCCTGGCAAAACACAACAAGGTTACTCTTGTATGGGTGCTAGGACACAAGGGAGTCTCGGGAAATTAAAAAGCAGACGAACTTGCAAGATTTGTTGGTGGTTATCTTGGTAGATAAATCAACAACACCAGATTTAGTGGAACTACATTGCGGGCCACAGGCACAATAGGCAATTGCTGAGCACACTATCTAGTAAACTAAGTCACGAAATCTTGCGTCTAAGTAGATAACAGATCAGGCTAGTAACAGGACTGAGAACTACGAACTGGCCACTGCAACCTAAGGAAACATTAACCCATAATGGGCATCTTAAACGAAGAACCAATATGTAGACTATGTGACGAAGAGGACGAGACAACCTTAAGTATCATCTTCGAATGCAAGTCAAACTAGTGAACAGGTTGTTAAACCCGATCAAGTAAATAATTTTGTTTACATATAACAAATATAATAGGCGACATAATAAGTCTCAAGACTGCAGTGGAAAAGCTCCTTAACTCTGGTCTGCAATCAATCAATCAATGTTAGTGAATTAGGGGGATGTTTTGAAGACAAAGTGGTAATTTTATATTGAATTCTTAAAAAGGTTTGGCTTTCGTCTAAACTAGAATTAAACTTAAAGAGACCCTATTTTGATAAATTGTGAACAACTAATACGAGAACAAGTAATTCTATTGGATCTAAAATACACTACTTGAATGTTACAGCCCGTAAAAATTGTACTTATCAGATGTTAATAGTTCTGAAATAATTGAATTTATGCCTATAATAGATTATATAAAATATGCCTTGAATTTATGTACAATTTACAAATTCAATAATATAGAGGTTACTTAATTTAGAAGAACGTACTACAGCTGTTGATAGTTTTCTAGGATGTCCCAAATAGTTTCAAAATATAACTAATTTTACCCATAACAATATCAAGTCTGTTTTATCGTTAAAGTGGAATATCTACTATCATTTGACTGCATAATTTTGTGACTTTCCTATTTCACATTCGACTTTGTGAAAACGACAATAATTGGTGCTATAATCTTAAGACAACAGCGTTTAGTATTCAGGAACACTCTTTAATAAAAAAGAAGCACTAATAAATTAAGTGTAACAGGAACAAAATGTTACAGGGTGATTACGGTTGTTTCATTTAAACTAGAGCCGTTTTATGCCACAAACTTTAACTCGTAGAGCTTAATAATTTTGTTAAGCAAGATTGTATTTCCGAGATATCAAAAACATCTTTTTTAAATACGTTAAAATATTTTACTTGCATAAATATAAAAATGTTGCAGTGGGGGGTTTATTCCTTAATCAAGATTATCCAGTGTCGCATGTAATACTAGAAGAATTCTTCTAAATGGCAAATGGAGATTTAAAAAATAAAATATAAATTTTAAAATTCGATATTTTTAGAATAAACATTTTTGGTACGTGTAATTTTTTATCGATATTACTTTGGTATGGTATGCGACATTCGGTAATTTTGATTGAATAATATAGTATGATCCATAAACACTGTCATTTGTAAATAGTTTTCAAAATATTGAAAGCGAATTTGAAAATTTGTTATATGAAAGTATCATGAAGATCTAATTTCAAAAAAATATTTTTTTTATACCAATCAATACCACAGAATAGATCACACTATATAAAAATACCTAATGGAACAAATTGAAGCCGACAAAAATCCTAATTCTTTCTTAATTTAACAAAAAATCATATGGCTAATCTTTAACAAGTAAAATTTTTAATAGAAACCTCATAAATATTTTTAAAAATATTTATAAACCGATTTTTGTAACTGTGCGTACTCTTCACACTCTCAAAAATGAAGTTGAAAGTTTCAATTTCGGGGAACCTAACGAGATTTTACAAATATATAAAATCTTTTAAATGAATGGCTGCATCTTCTACCAATCCTTTGACTAACAGTTTTTAATACCTTCCTATCAAACCAATTAGCTTTATACGCCCTATTTAATTAGAAGCTTGTTTAAATAGTGACAGAAGTTCCCCAAAACAAAAACTTAAAACTTCCCCAAAACATTATCATATAAACATCTAATATTACTATATACACCACTATTCTCTAGCTCTTTTGGCTAGAGCCTTTGCCAGCTACCAAACTAGGCCTTCATTTAACTGCTGGGGGTTATCCGAGAAGTTTCCAGGGGACATAAACTCGGGACTCCCTCCTCGACCGCCCCCTTGACCTCCTGGACCTCCGGGCATCATTTGATCAGGGCCGGGTTGTTGAGGCATGAATTGCCCTCCTTCTTGACCTGGCATTCCCCCAAAATCGGCACCCATTGGTATTGGGCCACCATGATCCATAGGTCCGCCTGAAAGGAAGATACATTTATTTCTGTTTCATTAAGCTTTTGTGCGAAATGTTTTTGATTTTTTTGGAAAATATATTGACTCAACAGATTAAAATATACTCACCTCCTTGATTAAAAGGTAATCCTTGGCCACCAGGTCCGCCTCCAGGATGATGGCCAGGGAAGAATGGTCCGTCGTGTGGATGGAATGGTGGTCCTCCATAAGCAAATTCGAATTTACCATCGGTGAAATAAGGGAAGCCTGGAGGTCCATCTTCGAGGCCGCCAGGTGAGAGGTTCATGGGGAATCCTCTCATTTTTCTCGAGCCTCCAAAGAAGGGTCCTCGGCCCATGGAAGTTAGTTGTTTAAGTCGTCGTTCTTTCGACCGTTTATTCTGAAACCACACCTGAAACAAGGAAAAAAAATTAATTAACATGCTTATTTAATTAAGAAAAATTATAAACAACATCAAGTATTTACGAGTAGATACAAGCATTTGTGCCAATAATAGGTATACAAATATTAAACCAATGATAATGATAATAAGAATTTTTGTAATCTACAATATAGTATTTTTAAACAAGGTGATACAGTACAGCAATAAAAAAAACATTAGAATTCGTTCTTAACTTAAAAAACCTTTTTCTGGCATATATGTAATTAAAGCAATTAGTATTTGTATTGTTCTAATTTTGTATAATTTATTTCTTATTTAGAACTTCACTGCTGGAAATTAAAATATGTTATTGACTTGTTTGAAAAGTCACTGATTTAGAAAAAAGGGATATCTAAAACTTGGCAAGTCTCAGCAGATGATTACAGCAGAATATAATAAACATATTCTTAAAATCCATTCATAGAGTTGTTAGGATTTCTCTGATCTGGACTGGCGCCGTAATGAATGGATTTCAATGAGAACTACTATTACAATATAGGCGTGGCTTCTTTGTTAGCCTTGTTGGATAATAAATGAATGAATGAATGGATGGAAAAAGGTGGTCATCCTTCGTCATCGATGTCTAGGATTCGTTGGACCCTTCACATCCCACCATAGCTGCAGATCATTTGAAACGGACCACCTTTGCGAATCCAACCAGCCTCGTTGACTGAACTTGCTGAATAGTCTAGTGGCCACCATACAATAGCGGCCTACGTGATTATGGGGCTGATTACTATAGTGTATATGTTGGATAATATTAACGTAACTATATGACTATTTTTATTTACTTTCAAAACAATACATATTTTCAGTAATCATGCTAAAATTAACTATGTTTTAATATATATATATATATATATATATATATATATATATATATATATATATATATATATATATACGGACTAGGCCAGAATGGCCCGGGTGGCTCTCCATAAGCCTGGTATAAGGATAGATGGATACTATCGGATAATAATGAAATATACATATTATTAATTTTCATTGATATATATTAGATAAATATAGTTGCAATTACTAGAACTTATAACAAATCTGAAAATAGCCACTCAACTTTTTTTTTTAAAAGAGAAGTTTCAGCTAAGCTGTCAATAACTCGATCGTAAAAGTTGCTATTCTCGTCATCCTTGATTAGATCCGATTCTGTGTTTAAGATAATCAACGAATCCAACAATTCTTGCCCCAGTAGAGACCGAAGTCCCGTCTTAATGCTCTTCATCGCAGAAAATTGTCTCTCACAAGTCGCTTGCGTAAAAGAAATTGTGAGAATTACACCATAAGCAACATACATGCACATGGTATGTAACTTTGGCAGGTGTCCGAACTGCTCCGGGAAAAACAAATGGCGTCCTTTACAGCTTATTGTAAGACATCTTCGTTATGTTCATTATCTTCTCTCTCACTCTAAGAATCTAAGCCATTCATATCTTCCTGCCTAGGAGGAATATGTTCATCCCAAAGAGTTTTAGACAGTTCATGGAAACTTTTTGCCAAAGTTTCTAATTCTTTTGACATCAATTCTTGATTGACATTTGTAATTGGTGTGAGAGACTTTAACGGGTCATTAGAAATTACATTTTAGTTAATTTCACTGAAGTTTTTCAGGTACAAACAAGCGGCATCCTTCATTAAATGTTCGTTGAAATTGAATTTTGTATCTATTTTAACTAAAGCTGTGTTAATAATGACTTTGTAGATGAAAATAGATAGAATTTCATCGAGTAAATCGTATTTTTTTTTTTAGGTTTTTTAGATATTCTTCGTAATGGCAGCGTGATATATCAACACACAGGTTGATATTAATATTTTCGGCTTGCAATAATCGCTGAACTTGGGATGCAAACAAACTTACTGCTCTGAATACATCGTCAAAACTATCTAATTATTTTTACAAATTTATCTTCAAACTTTTGATAAGCCCCAAGCTCAAGAAGCTCGAAAATGAACAGCGCTTTGAGCTCGAAAATAGTGGGAAGTTTGAGAGATGGCCTCAGAGTCAAGCATTTTTCAAATTTTTCCATTTAATTTCTCTCTAAGTATGTATGAACCATTTTATATGTAAGTCGTCGGCCAGGGGTAGGTAGGGTCGGCGGCCCACGCAGGCTAGGGCTCGGCTGGCAAATGCCAGCTCGACTATATGGCCAGTTCGACACTTATATATATATATATATATATATATATATATATATATATATATATATATATTTATATATATATATATATATATATATATATATATATATATATATATATATATATATATATATATATATATATATTAATTATGTATTTTAAATTGTTGGGATTTATTATCACCATACAAAATTCGGACTCATCGTCGCACGTCGCCTTTGTTATAACAGTGAATTGTTTTCGGGATAGAATCAGGGTTAAAGCTTTTCGAGGTCACCAAAAATTTCGGGTGAAGTGAAGCTAAGAGAACTTACTAGTTATTTTAGTTCTATTGTGGTGGAGATAAAGTGGTAAAAACAGGAGGACGATTTTAATTTCCTTTGTAAATTGTAGTTTTAAATTAAGACAAAAAAAACATTCTTAGATTTCCTTTATGTTTTTTGGTATTATAAGTAAAACTTAAGATATTTTTTAGCGACACTCTGTTTTTTCTTGTTAACTATTATCGACAGTGAATCATTTTTAAAGCAATTGATTAATGATATGTTATTAACTTCCAGCTATCTATTAAGCCATCATGTTTTCTAATTGAATAAAACACTTATATTAATAGTGGGCAATCAATATTGGTAATTTTGGTATAAACAATTCTCAACCATGTTATATTACTAGCCGTTAAAACGGTGATATGGCCAACCTAGCGATTATAAATTAGTATCTACTTTCAATTTTTTGACCTATGTGGCAATATTATGTAAGTATGTAGGTAGTAGTGTTAACCTAGTAATATGAATTTGATTTTAGTTGATTTGTTTAACTTTTAATTAATCATAAAAATAGGCTATAAATCATTAATTTTTAAATCTACTTCTTAAACTGTATTTAATTATAAAACAGGGGAGATAAGAAAGTCGTTAAAGATTTGCAATTAATGTAATCAAATTTGAAATTACGTGCACAAAATTGAGGTTATCTAGTAGTAAAGTAGTTTGAATGATAAGAGAATATAGAAGGTTTGGCTTCCATAAAGCCTTGTTTTCGCTAAATTTTCATCTTACCTCTTGCTTCTAGTACACAGGTTAGGACTGGCTAAATTTTATTTATATTCTTAAGTATTAGACTATTCTTAATTTTGTTTAGAACCTAGTAGTCCTGTATTGAAAATCTATACTTATAAGCGGTGCTGTTTTGACTGTAGGCATCCATTAAGAAGGATTTTTTAAAATTCACTCTCTAAAAGGGTGAAAAGGGGTAAATTTTCATTTGATAAATTTATTGATATCTCTACTAATAGAATTTTCATAAACCACTTCGTTTTCGAGATACAGAGAGATTATGAAAATTATGAATTTTATGGCACCCCTCATATCTCGGTTATCTGCGAATTATTGCATTAAAAAATGTATTTTTTGGGGCTTTTAGTTTTTTTTATAGATTCCACTATATCGGAGAAATAAATCAAAATTGTCTTTTTATAAATGGGACACCCTGTATATTTTTGAATAATGTGATTTAGCTTGTTACGTAAACACTTAAAATAAGCATTTTTTTCAATGGTACAAACTATGAAAAGAAATTAATGAATTTTTCCTTTAGGTCCTTCAATGCAATATTTTAAAAAATATATTTTTAAGGTTAAAAAACAACAGCAATATTAATCATATAAAAATTTTAAAAAAGTTCGACAAAATAATCTTAAAAAAAATCATAAGAAATACCAAACATTTATTTATTCATTTATTATCTAAATACAGAACAGGCAAATGCTCATATAATACAGTGAACCAGAAATATATCTGTAAATTAAAAAAATATTAAATTACAATAAAAAAATTTATGTAATAAAAATTTTGAAACATTATACTAATCCAGCCTTGGAAAAGGCTCAGAAATAAAGTAATAACATATAATAGACCAACAGTAAACAATATAGAAAACTACTTCTCTTGGCTAAGAGCTATTGAGAGTTTCCATATACTTTTGAAGAAAACGAGCTCCTGTAGAAGTAAGGTATGTTCTTTCAATTAATGCTCTTCTGATTCTTTTTATCCTTAAGCCGATTACTTTTTAGATCAGCATTCTTTTCTAAGAATAAAAAAGACATTAATATTGTTAAATATATTGGTAGACCAATGATACTATTTGAAGGTGAGTTTAAATTTTACTGTTACTTTCTTGGTACATATTGTAGAGTGTATTTCAAACTACCTTTTTGGTTCCTTCGGGAAGATCTGTGATTTTTTCTTTTCGACGAGGTCTACTGTTTTCAGGACAAGAAATATTTGGATTGCCTTCTTTCCTTTTTGTAAAAGCATATAGTTTTCCTTAAAATTTTAAGAAACAATGATACCTTATTGAAAATATTTATTTCCAAAAGTCAAATTATTTTTCTACCTTTTGGACAGATGCAATAAATTCTATAGGATCACCATTTCTCTTCTCCAACTAGAGATACTCACAAAAATTAAGTACAAGCTCTGGTGCTTGTTTGTGAAGGGTTTCACAAAGCATTATCTAAAAGGACAAATCAAATTTCGTTACTTTATTCTAATTTTTAATGACGGATTATTCCAATTAATTAAAATAATGAGAAAACGTTTTAAATTACCGTATATGTCGGGCATTTAGACACTGGCAATAGATTTAAAGGTTAGAAATATTTACGCGTCTAGGTATAGGGTTTTAACGAAAATAATACATACTTAACGATAATAAATTATACAACAATAATTAATAGCTTTTTTATAAAATAATCTTCTGATTTCAATTCACTTAAATCATCAAAAGTTTTCAAAAATACAATATAAATAAAACTCCGATGGATGACTGCCAATAAAATAATGTTTTGAGTGAAGTAAAAAAACGTTTCTATTCATATAACGAAATAACTCTTTTGTCTCAGTTGTCTCTTTCTATCTTGCTTTACCCATAATGTCAGATTTTTTTGCGACGTATGGTTTGGATTAGAAGAATCAAGTTTTTTTTTGCCCTTTTATTAACTATATATGAATTAAGGTGAACATGTCCCAAAACTTTGTGTGAGACTACTGTGATTAAAATATAAGGGCGTAACGATCAGTTTGCACTCTATCTTCATTTTAGATTTTATTATTTATTTTTAAATAGCTTTGTAGCAGTAATCTGTGCAATTTTTGGAATATCAGTAGAAATATCAGTAGAAAAATCCCTAAAGTTTCACGAGACTGTAAATTATATTTTGGTGTTACAGTAAAAACTCATGAAAAACTCCAGTTTTCGCACGTAATATGTTCTAGTTATGGCAAAAATTAAACTACAAAGACTGTTACTTCTGTCTTAATAGCATAGAAAAACCCTTACCATTGTTAATAACGTCCAATCCTTCCATTACCGTCGATAGATGGCTTTATAAATTAATGATTCCTGTTCTGAAGATGACGACCTCATAGATACGAATTTTGTTATAATTCAGGCAACCGAGACTCATCTTATTTCTCAATCTGAATTAAATGACTTAGTAAAGGTTCTAAATTTATCGAAAACACAAGCATAACTTCTTGGATCGAGTCTTCAGCAATGGAATCTTTTTTAATAAAGTAATAGAGATCAGTGTTTTTCAGCTAGGCCATAATGATCTCTGAGAATTTAAATATTAAGATTTCAGTAAGAAATAAGTATGTCTATTTACTGCCGCGTTTAAATAGTTGTTTAATTTGTTCTGCTTTCAAGCAGCCCCACTGTCGAACAGCACATGACAATAGAACCAGAGTTGTATTTATTTGCAGGAAACAAGCTATTTATATATATTTTTTTCTTTAACTGCTTGAGAGGAGAATAAATATAGACAATGACCTCATAGAATATTTGTGCTGTTGTACTGTATTGATATAAATAGGCTATATGAAGGTTTCAACAATAAACATATCCTCCAAGCATGGGAGTTTTTTCTAGATTCTAGCGGTAACAAATACCCCTCTGTTTTTGTAGGTTACGATGTTTCTATAAAAAAAACTAAAAGGTAAATCTTGAGATAATATGGCTACAAAATAGGTACCAAAATAATAGCTTGCTCTTTTAGAATTAGTATAAAAAAGGCCCTGTTTATATCGAAGAATGAGTCTATCTTAACTAGGTACCGTCTGCTAAAGAGTCCAGGTTCGTAAAATTTTTTTAAATAGCTAATGTATGATAAAAATAACTTTTTTCTTCATACTGAGTTAGTTTAGAAACATTCTGGGTAAGATTTGACTTGAATTATTCTAAAAGAGAGACAGGATGACTAATTTAAAAATTGGGACTTACCGCGGGAATGAATCTCAACTTATAAACTTTTATTAAAACATCCCTTGCAAGGGGTGTTCTTTGTTTTTAGAAATTGCACACAATTTTTTGTGCATAGGTTTGGTTCTGTTTCAATGAGTTAAGGGACTTTAATCGACAGGGTACCAGAACTTCTACAAAACCGTGACCACAAAGATAATTTCTGGCTGTGCTTTTTTTAAAGTTTTATAGACATATGATTCTGATTCCTTGCTCTGTATTTTTAATTTGTGATATAAAATAAGTTAAATTTAAAGCTAAAAAATGCAGTTCCCTGCTAAACAATAAAATACAATAACTGTTTGAAAAAGAAAATTTTTAGCAACAATTTAATTACACTACGAAATAAATTTTACACACAAATGAAAATGAAATTAAAAACTTAGTTGCAATTTTCACGAACAAGTTTTTTAATTATAATACAAATATACCACGTGCATTCTTGTGGTTACATTGTTAATATATAGGGAGACATAGCATCATGTATCTCTAAAATTTGAACTAATATTAAAAAGATAAGTTTAGTTTCGGTTTTAGCACACCAAAAATGGTAAGATTTAGTCTATTTTTATTTTAGATACATTTTGGGTGTTATCCATTGATTAATTATACATTTAATTATTAATTATACATTTCAAAAATAAGAGTAACATCATTTGATTATATTTTCGTGTATAAAATAAAACAAGCTTATTTCCTGTCATCAAAGCTATTTCGTTTTTTATTATTAGTTTTTCATTTTATTATTAAAATAAGTGTGCCCAAAAGCTGTTCTTATTCTTTAATGGTATTCCTGAATAAACATAAATTTTTACACCGGTTTACAGCGCTGCAAACTACAGTTCATAAAAGGCAAAGAATAAAATCTATTTTACATATTCTCCATATTCAGAATGATTTATGTTCATCCCGGACTCTCCAGAATTGCCATAAACTAGACTTTATGGCTTCAAGAAACTTTTGCTTACAGGGTGTTTCAAATATTGAACTTGAAAATGTGATTAGTGTTTAGTTTTTATCTTAATGACATTATAATGAATATAAAGAGCCTGTTTTAAAAAGTGTTTTTTTCACATTTTACTTCTGATTTTTGGTTATCTTTACAGTGAATATAGCTGATGATAAAAAATAGCTGGATGAATTTTGTTGCTTCCCATTATCGACTGGTAAAGTCTAAAATAATAATTATTTGAACTGGATCAGTTATCCACGTGACGTTTTAGCTCTTGGCTATTTTGGTTACTACGTAAGTATAAGTAATTGGTTTAATTAGCAAATGTTAGTTATATTGTTTAAAGTCGATTTACAAAAACCTCTCATAATTTTGAAAAATTGTACTTTTTTGGACATTGAGTTGGTATAACGATTTGAAACAAAACAGGTTATTTTTACTTGTCTTGAAGTAGTACATTAGGAGTTAAAGTCAAACAAATGTTTTTTTACTTGTTAAAGATATGTTTGGAGATCAAGATGAAGTAGAGTTGCTCTGACATAACTGAATGTCGCCGATTTAGTTTGTAAAATAACACTTTATCAAAAAAATTAAATTGTAGATTCTGACACCAAAAAAATGTTTAAAACAAGATAAATACGTACAAATTTTTTTTAATATTCTGTTTTTTAATCGACTTCTATATACAGGGTGTCCAAGATAAGGATCCTAAGCATGGGGATCTCGGAAACAGTTGGAGATACGAGGTCGGTTAAATTAGAGAAAAGTTGCGCAATTTAGTGCTAAATTAAACGCAGTTAAAAAAATTTAACAATTTCAAACACTTCCGGAGATTTCCGGAAAAAAACGAAATTTGGCAAAATCGTTTTTAATTTTTGCAGGCTTTATTTAAAGAGATATCCGAAAATAAAAGGTAGATTCTCATTGCCACTTTTTATTTTTTATAATTTGGTCTAAACAAAATTTAAATCCGACGTTTCGTTTCTGAGATACCATCATGAACTTTCATTTTTTATATGGAACAAAAAAAAGTATCCCATGTATTTGATAGCATTTTTTATTACAAATTCAACGGTGTATCACACTTGCATATCAAGTGTGTAGTTCATTGGCTTTTATAAAACTGATATACCTTTCTCTCTCGCTCTCACGGAGCTCTTATGGAAAGTACTTGAACTACGTATTCGATATGCAAGGGTGATACACTGTTGAATTTGTAATAAAAAATGCTATCAAATACATGGAATACTTTTTTTTGTTCCATATAAAAAATGAAAGTTCATGATGGTATCTCAGAAACGAAACGTCGGATTTAAATTTTGTTTAGACCAAATTATAAAAAATAAAAAGTGGCAATGAGAATCTACCTTTTATTTTCGGATATCTCTTTAAATAAAGCCTGCAAAAATTAAAAACGATTTTGCCAAATTTCGTTTTTTTCCGGAAATCTCCGGAAGTGTTTGAAATTTTTAAATTTTTTTAACTGCGTTTAATTTAGCACTAAATTGTGCAACTTTTCTCTAATTTAACCGACCTCGTATCTCCAACTGTTTCCGAGATCCCCATGCTTAGGATCCTTATCTTGGACACCCTGTATATATATATATATATATATATATATATATATATATATATATATATATATATATATATATATTTATATAAAAAAAAATATAAATCAATTTGACGTTTCGCCCTTTATTTAAGACATCTTAAAAAAATTTTTGTCTTTTTCATTTATAAATCAATAATTTCATCATCATTTATTTTAAAACAATATCTATTATTATAAAAACACACATAAAGTGTTGATAGTATCGATTGTATTCTCAATTCGAGAAAAATATACGCTTCAAAAATAGAGAGTTTTTTTTGCGCAAAATAAAAAATAAAAGATAAAATTTTGGCTTTAAACTTCTTTAGAATACCCATTGAAATGCATATCGTTATTTCTTGTGACATTTGTTTTTATTTTGACAAAAAATAAAATTTTCAGACGCTTGATAATTTAAATGACATTGACGTCTAAATTTAGAAACTTAAATGGCGAATGAGTTTTACTAATTATAGCCCAATTAGAATTAAAATCGATATCTGGGTGTTTTTAGGGTCACTGAGCTCCAATTCCCATTGTAAATTAAAAAGGGGGATGAGTTTTACTATTTATTTATATTCAGATTCAACTGAGAATCAATATTTGAAGGTCTTCGAGTTGCTGAGTATGAATTTTTTGGTTGAAATCTAGATAAGACGCTGGATGACTTTTGCTCATCTCTGGTGAGCAATATGCTGGAAGATAATTTCACGATGGGTTTATTGCAAAAAGATTAAAAAATTTTTTAAAAAAATGGTTACCGAACTTTATGTCGTTCCTGCGTCGTTTTTTGAGCTATCGCCATTTCCCCTTTCCCTTAAATAAATTTCTTCTCATTTTCACTTTTTTAAAAGCCTTTCACGCATTCGTGTACCATTATTATTACCAATTTTAGAAAATAATTGAAAAAAAAAAGAAAATAAACTTTTTTTTCTCAAAAAACCAAATCGACTTTAAAGAATGGTACTAAAAATTGAAAAAAAAAACACATTAACTACTGCAATTTAAATTGTAATCAATTGAATAATCGTAAATGTAATGCACTTTTTTGAATTATGTACCAAATTTCGAAATTTATAGAAAATTCCTTCTAAATAAGGTAACAAGAAATTCAATACAAATCCGAAGCAATGTAGACATATACTAGTGGAATAGGAAAAATATCCATTTACCTAGAAAACTTGAAAATAACCTCTACAACTAATAGGTGTTTCGGTTCGTAATATCAATTTTCCTAAGAGATGGCATCACTAATACATTTATTGGTATATACTAATGTCATGTATTGCGACTTGAAAAGTAAACATACGATATTAAAAGCCATGTTGTTATTAATTGACATTGTGCAAAAAACCTAGTTCTTTACAGGTTCCGAAATAACAAATTTTGTAACAGGAAAACATGTTTTTAGAGAAAGTTTAATAACCTTCTTTCATTTAAAAAAAATAGCTGCTGAAAATTATTTATTGTTGGTTAAAGCTTATGGTGAAAATGTTTTAACCCAAAAAACTGAATGATGGTTTAAAAGCTCAAAAGTTGTAATTTTGATGTAAAAGTTGAGGAGCATCCAGATCAGCCAAAACAGTTTAAAGATACAGATTTGCAAGAATTATTGGATGAAGACTGAAACCCTAAAACAATTGGCAGCAGCATTGAATGTTTTCTAATCCACTATTTCTGAACGTCTACAAGCATTGGTGAAGATTCGGAAAAAAATGGGTTTCGTATGAACAGAAGGAAAAATATATTGGAAGATGACTTGTGATATTTTGCTTGACAGAAAAGAAAGAGTTTTTGCATCGAGTGATAAGTGATGAATTTTGACAACCCAAAAGCGCAGAAAATCATGGTAGGTCCAGGCCAGCTTTCAATATAACGACTAGTACGCAATATAAATGGAAAGAATGCTTTGCCCTGTGGTGTGGTGGGATAATAGGAAAGTCGTGTATTACGAGCTGCTAAAACTTGGTGAAACAATTACTGGCGATCTATATTGACAACGATAAAATTAATCCGAGCATTGAAGGAAAAACGACCAATATACTACAAAAAACAAGATAAAGTCATTTTTCAACATGACAATGCTCGGCCTCACGTTGGAAAACGTTAAATGGGACGTTTTACCCCACCCGTTGTATTTACCGGACTTAACCCCGTTGGACTATTATTTATTTCGATCAGCACATTTATGTTCTTACGAAGAAGTGAAAATTTGGCTTGATGAATGTTTGGCATCAAAAAACGAACAGTTTTTTTTTTGGCTCAGAATTCATTCTTTGACAGGAAGATGGGAAAAAGTCATAGCTAACGATGATCAATACTTGATTATTAAGGTAATTCATTTTGCTCTGAAAAGAAATGTTCAAATTTTGCGAAAAAATCGACATTACTAACTATTATTATTGCGCCGTAAATGAGTAAATCTACAATGATTAAACTATTGCAATATAAAACAGTTTTTAATTTATTCTTGAATTTTACGACTATTATTTTGTAGTTGTTGCGCAATTGTTTTGGAAATCAAAATTACCCGAAATGATTTCATCCTATATATACTATGTATCTCTTTTTAAGAACTACCTAACAGTTCACTAATGTAAATTAGTCTATATCATCCTGTATTTATCCTAAACGATCTCAAAATCCATCGTCTGGCATCATTCAAATAAAATTTGACATTTATATATTTTTAAGGCCTCTCAAAGCCGACCGACTATAAAATACCGTCGATACAAAAATCTTAACACCTGAATATATAAAATATTTATAAAGCCGTAAAACACATATTAAAAATAATATTTATATATGTGGAAAAGGACCGCTGGGTCACTTTTACGGTGATATTGAGTTGTTTACGACCGACTAAGGCGGAATGGGTATGCGTTTCTTTCTGACTCAAAAGCTTTCCCATAATAATCCCCATGAAGTGCCTTGCTTAAGGCCGTACGATGTTGCCACGGTTTTATCGTAAAATTTTACCTATAAACGTTTTTTGGATAAATATTAAAGAAGATGCTCATAAAAACATGATTTTTAAATAATAATATAGTCATTGTTTCAAGACATTGAGTACCTGGCTCCAACAACTGTTTGGATCGGCTACTGAACGAAATTTTTATTATTTAACAGTTTGAGATATTCGTCCAAAAATTACCGTTAAAAATTGTTTTTTATATTTCTTGTTTAAATTACATCAACTTGTTGGTATTTGGCTCTATTTAAATTAACATGCCATTGAAATTTTTTTATTTAAAATTGTTCAAAAGAAAAGTTAGGTATCACATCATGTTATTATAAATCATATTTGTAAAAACAGAATGAATAAAAAAACAACACTCAGGACCGGAAGCCAAATTTTAAATTTTTATTTTAATAAGAAATATTAATTACAAAGCTAGATTTTTATGCTTTGAATACAAACAGCGTGATTTAGAAATTGTGGGTAATCTCTTGGCGGTAAGTAGTTCACATGTTCATATAATTCTCATGCCGAGAACATGAAGTGTGAAGTATACTTTTCTCAAAATAATTTTTGTTCCGCTTTATAAAATATAATCCAATTTTGGTCAAGATTGTAATAAACGAATAATCTTGGAATAGTTAATTTTTTTTTAAATTACATTTCAGATAAACCGGGGGTGTTGTAAAATTTTTCATTTTTTCCACTAAATGTTAAAGCCGCTACATTATTTAAATGTACCGTTTATGCTTTAATTATTTGTTATCTTCTTAAAAATTTTATGCAGCTCTGATGTTATTTTTATGTGAGCTACACACCGCCAAGAGATTGCACACATTTTCTGGGTCACCTTGTATGTAAGTGATAAATTAAAAAATTAGAATAATAGGCTAATATTAAAAGAACCATGAAAATTCATTACCATCAAAATAGACCTATTACAGTACATATCAAAATTTTTCGTTCATTTTTAAATAAAACTTATAAAAAGATGGTGAATAGTGAAAATAAAATATAATACGTAAAAAAATATATTAAGAAGCTCCAGGAGATATTCCGATAAATGTATTTACGCATAAATCTAAAAATAAGTTGTACATATATAAATATTAATGAATGAGGTTTTCAAATATTAATACCAGGGGTACTCGAAATGTTTTCTCCCTTACAATGAAGCCAAATATTTCTTTGAAAATTTAATTTTTCAAATTAATCTTTCTAACATCAGACGCACTTTCGTCACCTGTCCTGTAACAAATTTGTTCCACCAGAAAAAAAAATTGTTGGCGTTTAAGATTACATCAATATTTTCCTTCCACTAGTTGTGGTCTGAAAAACGATGTCCTGCAAGGTACTTTTTCAAATTTCTGAATAACAGGAAGTTAAACGTTGCCAAATTTGTTCTATATGGCAGGTGATCCAGTTCAAATAAGTTACATTCGAGGACAATGGGTTAAGCTTTAGCTACTTTGTGAAGAAGGTAACTATTATTGTGAAACAATTTTTTTTTATCAATAATCATACGTAATTTTGTTAATACACTACAGATCACTGCTGTTACTGTTATGTTTTTCGCTGCATATTAAATGAGAGTAATTCCTACTTGATCTCACAAGACGGTGACTATTAGCTTCTCAGCTAAAGATTGCATGGAATTTAAATTTGTTTCTCCCTAAGATGTGTCATTGTCTTTCAGTATCTTAAGGAAAAAAATTAGGTCTGCATTCAAATAGTCGAAACGATTTTGAGGAATTTATTGTCCAAATATTTTTGTTTGAAAGTCGACAATTTTGGAACTAACCTTGCTAAAAGTTTACTCATGTCTAGTTTAAAATGTAGAATTATTTCAACGCTTGGTTCAGATATATTTAATGCTTTAGCAGTAGTAGTCAATTCTACATGAAGATTTTCATGACCATTCCTTCCACTTTCCTGCAAACATCAGGATTAATTATGTTTAAAGGCCTTTCACTGTTTGGGTGTACTTCAGTGGTTTCCAGACAAAATGTTTTATTTCAGCATTTTTTCTTAGAATTTATTGTAGCCGCATCCCAATATATGGCAATGAAAGTTCATAAATATTTTTAGGACCGCTATATTCCTTTGATAGAACTCATTTTTGTCGCAAAACATATTTACGTTTTAAGGATATCTATGGAGATTGTTGTAATTGTGGTTGGAAGCAACACAAGTTTACTCATTTTTAAACTTATATTACTAAATAGCCTAATCTGATTAGGTAATATTTCCACCTCAAACTACATTGTAGACAATTTTAAAAGATAATCTCCCTTGTTAATTACATTTTTTTTAATATTTCTGTAATGTTATAGTTTCTACAGGTTTACTATACTATAAAAGTATATTTATATTCGGCCTCACCGGGCTAGATCACCGCTCCACATCGGCTTCACAAAGACCCCCCGAGGTTTTACAAAAGCGACGGGGCCCCACGAAACCACCCTTCGGCCTTTGGCCTGTCCGATACGGTCCGTATTTCAAAAATATTATTAATAACGGTTTGGTCAGCACGGCGCTAAAATTTGCTATGGATCCCAAATGATTTATTATTAAATATTGTGCGAAAAATAATAAGGAACATTAAAAAAGGTGCGCCTCTTTATATTGTTGGTACCTGGCGCTAAATTGACTGTTTTATTATTATAAACTAGGAAGGTTTTAAATAAAAAATAGATACAATGCATGAATAAATAATGAATAAAAAAACTCGTAGACGCCAATATTCATTTTAAAAAATATACTCATAGATTGTTAAAAATAATAAATTGATTGCCAAAAATTCAAGATACTACCTTGGTGACTGAAAGTTTTCGGATTATTTCAGAATTTCGATATTATTCCTTTATATAGCAAAATTATTTTATAATATTTTTACAGCATAATTTATTTATTTCTATCTATATACTCTTTGATACAATTATAGAGTAAGTATGTTAATATATAGGTTTCATTTTCATCCGTAGAAAAGTAAAAGACTGTTGAAATGAACTTGTGTTTTACGCATCGCATTACCAAAAATCAAGATATTTCATTCATTAAAATGTAGAAAATCAGCTTACACCTGCATAAGACTTTGCGATTATTTAAACTGTCCGGAAGTTTGTGGAGAATGTCACCCAGGGCATGATAACATGTGAATGGCTCTCACAAAGATTAATATTTTTGGTATCTGCCGATGAGCTATGCAGCAGACCACAGTCACCTGGTGTTCGATCAATCCTTTTGATACCTGCATATACTCAGGATAAGTAAATGATCCCTGGAGGGAATACGAAAGCCAATTGGTCAAGTCAGAATAATAGTCCAGAGGACATAACCCCTATTTCATTATGATTACCACTCTTCTGAAACTTTGTGAGTACCTTCATTTTGACGAATCAGCAAATTTTTTTATTTGCGATAATTCTCGTATATGCTGCGTTTCTGAATGCGGGAAATTGACAATTTCCGAACGTTGGACTGGAAAAAAGACGCATAAAATTTGTCGGACAATATGGCTACTCCATTGTACAAACATTAATTAAACAACTGTGGAAGAATCAACTGGTTGGTAATAAAAAAACATGTACACGTTGTATGTACATTATTTTTTTGTGTCAAAATAATATATAGTTTTTTTATGATAAGCCAGCTGATTTTTTTACAGTTGTTTAACTAATGTTTGTACAATGGAATGGTCATATTATCCGACAAATTTTGTGTGCCATTTTTCCAGTCCGACAAAAATAAATGGATTTTATTCCTGACACTTCCATAAAAAGGCAATACATGTTACTATCAGATTTTCATTATTAAAAAATAAAAATTTAACTTTTTTCCTTCTCTTAAGGTAGGTTTAAAGCTTTACTTATAAGATTTAATGCCATTTTAACTAAAACTGCTTTGAATAGCGCCAGGAGTATGCCGGGATACCTGGAAATATTCTCGATGACATATATTGCTTTGCAGAACGTTAACCTCTGATAAAATTTCCTTCGACCTTAATAAAAGTAGCTGCATAAATTTTTAATTTTCTGTGAGCAAGATACAAAAGTCTATTAGACCATCCAATATTTAGTCTTCCTAACTTAGGAAATGAATTCAGAGTTGTGTAATAGTTAGGAACATAATTAGGAGAGTTGGGCGACGCCGATCTCCCTTACCCAATTAGAATGCTACTTAGGAAACGATTTAGTACAATCTAATAGTATTTAGGAAACTTAGGTAACGTGGGGCTAGCGACGCGGGCTGATCCAGTGGGATGTAAAGAAAATGGAAAGTTGTTTAAATGTTCCCCGTATTTATAAAGATATGCTATGCTTATGGAATAACACTTATAAAAATCATTTAACACAAATATTAGATACTATGTTTATACGGTGCTGTTCGTCCAACATTTTTTTTTAAATTTCGTACAACTAGCCACTTTAGCTAGGACAAGCTGAGAAAGCGCGGTGCCATAATAAACATCGATTGTTTCACGTGTTTGAAAATCATTCTCCCTCTGATTTAGGATTCTAAATTAGTAAGGTCCCGTGTTATAGATTTCAAACACTAATATAATTCTGATCAGAAGGTTAAAATGGTGTAGTCTAATAGCTACTTTAATGCTGGCAAATAAGAAAACATTTGCGTTGTAGCATTTTTACATTCCCCCATACAGTTCTTTAAAATTAATCAGAGGAAATACTTATTTTTCTCTTTTGTAAACCTAAATAGTTGTCGTAGTTCATCAAATTAGTTTCGTCGCGAAAGCAAGAATTCTACTTTATTGTGGATTCGCCTCTTTTAATACTCCGAACAAGCAGTCACTCGATTGATAACCGAAGTTCTAAAGAATGTAACAGAAGCGATGAATGTCGTATATCGCGGAGAGAAAGAAAGAGAGAGAGAGAGAGAGAGAGAGAGAGAGAGAGTAGTAAAAATGTCATGTTCTAGATTTATCCATTTCATTTTCAATTGTATTCGAAGGCTTTTGTTGAAGTTCATTTTGGAGAAACCAACTCCTTTTTAGAGACAATTTAAAAGTTAGTGCATTTTCCTTCTACAATTTTCTGACTTATTTTTAGGGTCGACGATCTGTGTTATCCTATTTTGCTTTTTCACATTAGGTTTTTATTCTTTACTATATTCAGTTGGGTTTAGCTGGTAGATCCAGGAGAAATTTTGACGGTCTGACTTTGGGGTAACTACCCAGTTTCGATTTCTGTTTTTATGGGATGATCAATGCCTAAATAAGCGGAATTTTTATAATGGACCTGGAGTAAGGCTCCGATAACAACAGGCTTGACAAGCACAACGGCCTTTACAGTTTATTACAAAATGGCTTTAGCATAGCGAATTTATTGTTTATTAAGAGAAAAATTGAAATTAAGTGCAGAAATTTTAGAATTGTATTTTTGTTAGATAAAAAAGTAATTCGTTCCAGAAGTACCTTTAAAATAATTTTTTTTGTCATTAATTGTGTTCCTTAACAGAAATTGTTAAAAATATCTCGTCCAACTGAAATGATCAACCAAAGGTTATTTATTCAATAGTTGGGAGAAAACTTAAATTAGCTCAGGTTAGAATAAAATCTTTTGTTGCTTAAAGATAAAATTTGGAATTTATAAAGTTATATAAATTCTGCGATGTTTATTGAAATGTATAAAAAATATATTGTGACCTGGTTGTATGTGTGTCTTGTCTAACCATAGTTTTTTTTACTACTGATCTTGTAAATACATTTGGTTAAGATTTTGTGTAAATAAACTTGATTATTTTTATTACATTTGTGGTGAAGCTGTTTTGAAGTAAAAATCTTGATCTTTGCTTACGAGAAAAGCTTACCACCTTTTGGAATTCTAATAGTTTGGTGAGAATCTCGTAATTATAATAATGCAATATGCTTATATCCACTGTTTCCTGGTTAAACTAAAACTTCCCTATAAATATTAGAAAACTGAATGAGGGAATATTCAGCGATTAGGCGACTTTTCATAATGATTTTGTACCTATTAAACAACCATCATACTGAACCAGAGTGTGAAAAATCTTAGCGGGGAAGTTGCTCAATCGATGATTAAGAATTTGTAGCTCGGATTAAAAATGTCCATTTAATTTACATTTGAACAACTACTATTTTACTTTTCATGTGAACTTCTTAAAACCAAAGTTCAAGTTCTCGGATGCCGTTTTAAGCAGAAATTAAAAATATATATATATTTAAGTGTCTGTATAGAGGTGCAGGCAATCTTCTTTGACAAGCTTTTTCTCGATCGATGGTGATTTTGAAAATTTTCTTAATGTTCCGAGTCCAATATCTCAAGGATCATAATTTGTCCTACAAACATTGTTTGTGAAAACTTATTGATTTAGTAAAAACAAATCAATTATCTTTTGTTTCTGTAGGCTGGTTTCAATTTGTCTTGCTTAAAATGCGCCAGTGCTCCTCTCAGGCCAAAGTGTAGTTGAGCGTGAATGCAAGGGGCGTGGCTTTAAAATTAGTAGCGGGTTGCAAAGCTGAGCAGTCTTTAAGACAAAAACATTTATTCAACAATTAGGTGCGTTTAGTAATGTGATTTATTTCTAGTGTGAGTTGTTACCGCTAATATTTACTATTTTATACGGTAATTCTCTAAAAATGCAGTGCAATTTTTTTTACCTTATAATAATTACTATTAAAATATCCCCAAAAATAGCTAGCTAGGCAGGCAGTATGAGCACACGAAAAATGTTTGTAATGGAAGTCGTGTCTAACAAACTTGCAATAAAATAATGGTTTATAATTTTATATATTATAAAAATATTAAACTCAATTAGAAAATTGGTACTTTAATTAAAATAAATACTGTTTACATCTCTTTCAGACCATAAAAACTATAATTATAATAATTTCTGAAGCAAAATAATTGCTTGTTGATATTTATTTTGCTTTGATCGTTCAAAGTAAGGCACTTACCAGTAATACAAACTACTATTTACGCACCTAGTTATCGCCTTTAAATGTAATCAAAATCAAATTAGTCGTTCAAGCTCGTGATCAATTATAAATAAATAATGAATTTCACATTTTTTTTTGATAAGAATAATTATTTATAATTAGGTGAGAGATATTAAATTGGTGCGAAAGGTCGAGATAAAATTATGGAATTTTTACATAAAATGCCTTTATTTTTTAAATGTATTTACATAGAACTGAGAGGAATATAAAAGGTTTTCCAATAAGAGTGTCCCGATGTTTTTTACAAAAAAACGTAGTTTGTTTAATAAATTTGTTTTGTTTTTATGTGAGGTAATTCTACAGATGTGCACAATTATATGTAAAAAATAATCTTTGCCAAATGACCCACTTCTTTGACAGGCAACAATTCTTTTGTCCAAATTTTAAATAATGTCTAAGCACATGTTGAGTTCTATCTCACTAATTACACGCCTAATCTTATTCTTTAAACCGGGAATTGTTTGTGGATTATTGACATATATCTTGCTTTTCACGTAGCCCAACAGAAAATAATCAAGTGGCGTCAAGTCACAAGACCTCAGCGACAAATTAACGTTACCATTTCCGGAAAGGATTCTGTCTCCAAATTTGGTTTGCAAAAAGGCCATTGTCTCCCGGGCCGTGTGGCATGTTGCCTCGTCTTGTTGAAACCAAATAACGTCTAGATTAATATCTTCCAGTTCTAACCATAAAAAGTCGTGGAACAAGGCGCGATAACGTTCGTCATTTGCCATAAGGACTTGTTCTTCTTCATTATCGAAAAAAAAATATCCCAATAATGTCTCGCGCATAAAAACCACACAAAAGGCTACACGTTGACTAGGCATAAGTTTTTCCTCAATTTTCCTTGGATTTTCATCACTTTAAATTCGGCAGTTCTGTTTGTTGACGTAACCTGAAAGATGAAAATGTGCCTTGTTGGTAAAAATGATTTTTTGATAAAAATCATTATCAGCTTCTCGCTTTTGTTGTAACCATCGAACAAACTCAAGTCGCTGCCTATGGTTATTTGGCTTTAGTTCCTGCGTCAGCTTGATTTTATACGGTTTAAGAGCCAAATTGTTTCTTAGAATACACCCTTATAATGTTTCAGCAGAGACTCGACGGGTACGAACAGGTGTCTATATATCTTTAGTAGTTCCAGTTTCCTCAAATTTTTGTACCATTCTATAAATAGTTTTCACCGATGGACGGTTATTCGCACCAAAAAATCACGAAGTTGTCTGTATGTTTGTTTTCGAGAAGACCCATTTTCCAAGTTTTAACAACATAAATACGCTCTTGCACTGCGTATCGTTCCATGATGAAAATAGTACTAGCTTATAGAAATATACTGTCCAAATTTTATCAATATACGATGTTGCCAATCTGTCAATATTTGTGAACAAAATCGGTACACTCTTATTGGAAAACCCTTTAGAAAACAAACCAGTACTGTTGTTTTTTTACAGTTTAAGAAAATAACCAGTGTGTTCTTTTACCAATACCGTTTCGCTGCTTTTTTAATTGATTTTTGAAAAGAAGTTTCTCAATTCGATTGCTAATTCACGAAGTGCAGTTCATGTATTCTTCGCCTCATCTAGTAAAAATCTTTTAATGCTAAAACTCTCATATGTAGAAAATATACACAGGTCTCAACAAGTCTGATAAATGATATCAACTCGCTGCGTCAATCAGTTTAATTGTATTGCGGAATTTTTAAAAATATCGAGACTCGAATATCGTGCTGTTAAAAAATTTCTTACTCAAGGTGTACTATCTAAACAAATTATGCAATATGGAAGTTGTTTACGACGATTCTTACAAATCATTTATTGCAATTAAAAATTGGTCAAAGTTATTTGATGGGGACGTAAATCGTTGGAAAATGACCTACGTCATGGAGACCTATATCGGTGACAACTCAAGATGACGTTAATTTTGTGAAAGAAGTTATTGTGTCTGATTGACGACCTAGGAAAAATAAATGTCTTTCGAAAACCAAAGTTTTGCGCCAGATCATTATAGAGAAATGAATAAGAAAACTCTACCGAGGTATTCGGTTGCTTCACGATAATGTTCCGGTCCACACCGCTACAATTTTCAAAGCGAATGTTCGATAATGCAACTTCACTGAACCCGATCATCCCCTATATTAGTTTTAAGATGTTCTTAGGGGCGCAGATGACTAATTTAAAACTATACCGTTAAAATTAAATACAGCAAATTTTATATGTACCGATTTCATTCAAAATTGGTATTAAGATGGTTTCAAAGAGATAGATCACGAAATTAAAGTTGCTTTCTTAAAATTTAATATGACGAATGAAATATGGAAAACTCAGTTTTTGTTTTGTTCAATTTATTTTAAAATTAGTTTTGGAGTAGTTCTCGGTATCAAAAAAGATAAATTAATCTAAAAGTCGAAACTAACCTGAACTAACGTGAACAACGAATAATAGTTTTATATATTTTTTATGTAACTGAAATTAAAATGGAAATAGGTTAACAATTAATGCTACTTACAAGTAATAATGGTGCGAGAAAGAGAAATTTCGAGACGAGTAATTGAGTCCGAGAATGAGACGAGAGAGTAATAATTTCTCGATGGGAGGAGAAACGAGTAATTTAATTTTTGATATGTAACTCTGAACACTTTTTACTAGAAAAGACGCCGAATAAAGTCTCATAATTCCTTGAATTTGCGATTTGGGATGTTCCTTTTAAAGTACTTAAAAGTATTAGACTAAAAACTTGCCTGTATCCATAGTACTTTTGTCTAAAGAACTTGCATGCCTTTTTAAACAATTGAAATACCGAAAAAATAAATAAACTTTGAATTAATGATTTTATTTGATATGATCAATTACGCACTAAAACATAGCAGTAGGATTATCATTGTGGCGGTTTCGTGTGGGTAAAATAACATTGTTAATGCCTCGAAAAGCTTATCTAGTACGCCTCACGTTATTTTTTAAATAGCAAATTCCGATGCAAACATAACCTAGAATAGGATTCCCGTTTTTATTTCGTTTACAAGATATTATTTATGTTGTGTCTTTAAATTACACGAAAAGTTAAATACTACTTTATAATTATTGAGAAATTTGATATTTCTTTCACGAGAAATGAGACCAGAGAAGTTGTATGGCTGAGACGAAAAGTAATTTATTTTTTGTCTCTACTCCACGAGAGGGTTAATTTTATTGTAAAAAATTTATTGCTAATTACACTCTTCTAATTTGGCTATTAGAAAATAGATTTGATAAACATTTTGTGTTCCACATAAGTGCTAGTTGAAGTACGACTGGAATTGTTCTGTCAGACTGTTGGTATTTGTTTTGTATATATACGAATATTTAGAAAGTTTAACCATTACAAAATATTTTGAACAAATTGTTCACCAGTTCTCACCCTATAACATCCTGTGTATTAAAGAAAAATAACTGAATGTAGCCCAAATAGGCATCTTCCAGCAACTATCTTTTTTAAAGTTTGTAATCAGCTCTTGCGAATATTTTCTTAAACATTAAAGTTTCTTTTAGGACATAGAACAAAGCTAAATAATCGTTAATAAATTGCTTATTAAAAGTTATGTACACACACCAATTTTACCCTATATCGCATAACCAAATGTTATTTTTCTTAAGTTCAACCCCCATACACATGTAATCAAATACAGTACAATACCATTTGAACTGTACTAATTTTAGGGCCATTAATTTTTGCACTTGACAGAGTCATATTTACTTATTTATTAGACTTTGACGAGTTTACCATCCGTATTATATTACTTCCATCTACAAGGGTGAATCAAAACAGAACCCTAAAATTATACCCCGTTTGTCTAGTACTAATACTTGTTCATATTCCAACGCATAAGCGGGGCTACTATTTTTGTATTCCTTGTATTTAAAGGTCGAAGAGACGCGTTTTTTACGCAATGACAAGTTTAGAATAATGAAAATTAATTTTGCATCTAATTCGCAAATATGTAGTTGATGAATTTGTCTGCTGGTGCCCGATTTTCTTAGAAAATAATGAACGGATTTTATTCCGGATTTCTCAGAATAGAGCATTTCCCTAGGAAGATTTAGGTCTATAATTTGTGGATTAAACAGTAACATAATAACAACTCCAGTGCGAAGTCGGGTCAGGTGGTTAATATGTAATAAAATATAACTAAAAAACACATTAAATTGTGAATAATTTAATAAACAATCCGGAAATTATTTATCAGAAAAGACAAATTGTTAACTCACACCTATTTTAAATTGAGTTATAAAATTTTTACTGTTAATAAAATAAATTGGTGTCAACTGATTTGTTTACAATTTTCACCACTCTGTTTCCTTTAAAATATCTTAAAAACTTAAAAATTATCCTTGTTGGTAATTTCAAAAACCAGTTTCCTTGAGTTTTTCGGCTGTCCTATCTAGATTAAGAGAATAATTAAAATAACCAGTAGGTTAACCTGAGTTCGAAATTTTCGGTGGCTACCCCAATTCTAGCCCGATTGTTATCGGATTCAGTGTTTTCGAGGAAGCCGTGTCAATAGCTTCCTTATATGGTGGTAATATAGTGAATAATTTCATACATGTAGTCGCTTCACATTTCAAGTTAACAAAAAAAAAGGAAAGAGAATTTTTGCTTCTTTCTTAAAATTTCTCATTAGTTGGTTATACTTCGTCATGCTAAACAAAAAAATTGTTCTCCATTATGCGTTAAACATGTTTCATACATAATTTTTATTGTCTCCAATGTATCTGAAATAATAAAAGGCCGGCTTTGTAACTCTCTAAATGCCTTTTGAGTCACATTTCTTAAATTTACCATGGTTTGCTACTGGAAGGTATACATTTTATTTTCGAGATATTCCCATAAGGAGTCCAAAATCGATAAATCGGGAAACCATCCTATAGGTCCATTTGTCCCAATCCAGTGGCCCGGAAAATTAGTGTCCAGAGATGACCTTAAACTTGCCCATTGTGAGCTGGAGTTCCGTCTTGTCGCAGGTACCGTTTTTTCAGAAGCGTAAATTGAGAAAATTATAACAAAAATTCGCGGAACCATTTACTTTTTGAAATGTGCCTACTTAAGAGGTTAGACTGTTAACATTTTATCTGTAACTTTTTCCTCTTACTGTTAGGTTAAAACTTACTTTTTCCACTTTGGAAAGATCAGTAGAATGGGAAGGCAGCCTGCGGTCTCGGGGCAAGGTGATTTTCGGAGGCCCTCCTCCCGCAAATAAATTGGATAATTGGAAAATACCAATAAAATTTATATATATATATATATATATATATATATATATATATATATATATATATATATATATATATATATATATAGTTTTTTCTTGATTTCTGGAATGTGAAAGATAATATGGAAGGGTGCGTTTATACTTCATAATCAAAGTATCGAAATTCCCTATAAGTAATAAACGAAGGTTTAGGCTTAGATAATTGCATCCACAAATTACACTTAATTCAAAAGTGATCAGAAACGTCTAAAGAAGGATCAACACCACTCTTCAATAAAAGATCAATGTTGAAGCATATGATAAGATCTATGAGCGAAGCGTCGGTCAGACCACGCCTAATTGGTTCATTTAATATTTGGCTGAAATTATATGCATATAGTAATGACAAACATCTCTGACTATATATACAATTCAATCTAAGTACGTCATCACCCAGGCAAACCAAATTCTCAGACAAAAGTAAATTTTTAGAAATATTAAGTTCAAACCCTTTCAAAAATTCATTCATATTTATAAATCCAGGTCTATATATATATATATATATATATATATATATATATATATATATATATATATATATATATATATATAGACCTAGATTTATAAATATGAATGAATTTTTGAAAGGGTTTGAACTTAATATTTCTAAAAATTTATGAAATATTAAGTTCAAACCCTTTCAAAAATTCATTCATATTTATAAATCCAGGTCTATATATATATATATATATATATATATATATATATATATATATATATATATATATATATATATATATATATATATATATATAGACCTAGATTTATAAATATGAATGAATTTTTGAAAGGGTTTGAACTTAATATTTCTAAAAATTTATGAAATATTAAGTTCAAACCCTTTCAAAAATTCATTCATATTTATAAATCCAGGTCTATATATATATATATATATATATATATATATATATATATATATATATATATATATATATATATATATATATATAACCGACGTTTCTAAAAATTATAATAGATCTTATTTTATTTCGTTTTTAATTCCGTAGCATCATATTCACTTCTATACTTAATAAAACTAAGGTTATTTAAGTGACTTAGTTTTGCACCGCAATTTGAAATAAGAACATATTTATTGCTTTTCTTCAACTAAATAATTTATTAGTTTCGTAATTACTCATATCTTTACGTCAATTTCTTCCTCTGAATTCACGCAATATTTATTTTGTAATATAAATACAATTTGAAGCGGTTTTGTAATATGAAGAATTGTCCACGGTCAGTGTGTGATAAAATAAGAGATATGTTAATAGAAGGCAACAACGTACGTCAAATAGTGGGTTAAAATACAGTTTAAAGAATTAGAAAAGAGTGTGGATGTAGAATAAAAAAAATTTGTGGTTGGCTAAACAAGATGAGCCCTAGCGACAGACGAAATATTACATACATGACTATTGGAGAAGCTTTATTGACGTCTCAAGCAGCTAAAATTCTTCAACGTGGTACTGGAAAATTAATAAGTAGGTAGACCTGGCAACGTGAGTTACACAAAAATAAATTTTGAACAATTAGGGAGAAAAAGAAGCCACTACTAAGTAAGAAAAATATAAAAGCAAGACTAAACTTTGTAAAAAAATATGAATATTGAATAGAAGAATGGATGAAAGTAATTTGGTAAGAAAAGACAAAGACCTATCGATTCAGACTGTAAAGCACGAAGGAGGTAATATTAAGATTTAGGGCTCATGGACTGGGTCCTATTCTCAAAATAGTCGGAAATAGGAATCAAGAAATGAATCTAGAAATTTTGAAATGTAATTTGATTGAAACTGTGGATAATATGCCTTACTCTACAAATGAAGTTACCTTAACACACAACCAAAATAGTAAAGAACTGGCTTATTTCTCAGGACATTCGAGTATTACAGTGGCCGGCACAAAGTCTTGACTTAAATGCAATCAATACAAATTTTGTGGTCACGATTAAAATATGCTTTACCAAATAACCATGATTCTCTAATATCCTCGTTAAATATTATGGGATTGATTCCAAGAAGAATTAAAAAAAAATTCACCAGACTACTGTGAAGATCTTCTAAAAAATATGATAACAGGATTACAAACCTTTAAAAAAGTTAAAGGCTTAAGGATAAATTATTAGAAAGTTGATAATAAATGCTATATGATGATTAATCTTTAATATTATTTTCATTTTCCCATACAAGTATTACTTTTTTAGAATAAGTAATATTACTAAGTATTGGTTCAGAATATATGTTTGAATTTACATTGACAACATAAAACAACATAATGTACCTATCAATACTGAATTTGAGAAGACACCTATTTACATTTTACGTAATAGGAAACATAACTTCTTATTCAACATGTAAAATTATAAAATTAAAAACAAAATACTACTTGTTTTCTAAAGAACTAGCATATAAATATGAAATATTAAATAATATTAAACAGATAATTTCGTGTTAAATATTAAAATTAGGGTTCAAAATTTTTTTTAAATTTATAAGATTGGGGAATTGAAATTGAACTGAAAATAATTAAATAAATAGTAATACATTAAATCTTTTAAAATATTTGCCACATGATAGTTACGCCACTGGAAAACATTATAAATTATAGAGAAAAGCGTCAAAAATTATGGTATAATTGTTCGTAAGTCTAAGGTACGAAATTCCAGATATCAAACGACCGTTTTCGTATAAAAACGGTTTGTTAGCATGACTGTCCTTACCGCTATTTTGGTTAAATTGGATTTCAATTTGAAATCGAATATGAATAAAATAGCTTTTACCGCAAGTGCTACCAACAAACGAAAAAACCCAAAATTGTTTATAGATGGCAGTTTTTTGACATTCGGAGATCCAACTTTAGATTTAAAAACAATAATTCAATTGAAATGAAAGTAATTTTCTAATATTTTTACAGCTAGATTTACTAAGTAGGTTTATGATTTAGACCCGATTTATTTGACATGGAAGTTAGATCTTCTAGTTGAATAGTTTTGTTTTGCTTATGATATTGTTATATTTACATATGTTAACAAATCAACGCCTATACCGGAAAATTAAGGACCAAAACGTAAAGATGTAGATGTAATCGATAAGAGGAGAAATTGTCATCCGAAAATAAATAAAATTTTCCATTTCTTATGGAACTGTAATAAATACAAACGATTTTTCATTCTTGTATTTTTAAGATGTAAAACTTGCTTGACTTATTGTCGTTTTTGTCAATTTAAATCCTCTACTGAAAAATTTAAATCAATTTAAAGTTAGACTTGGTGAGTGAATTAGGGATTTTATGTTTTCAAAATGCAAAAAGGTGATTTTTATGATTTTAATGAAAGTATGGATACTAGGTATACAATTTTTAAGTCGATAATACGCGTCATAATGTTTAAAAAATGCTAAAAGAATTTACTAATGCGAAAACTGATTATTTTCCACATATTAGTATCATATTTCAGTGGTGCTAGTACTGAAGTTCCCGAGCTCGTATGTATAGTTACCTTTTTTACTTTTCGCTTCAAATTCAATTATATTTATTAAAGTCATTTTCCACGCTACCTGTACAGACAAAATACAGTTTTCAATTGGTAAAAACCACAGAGTTTGTTTCCTAATTTTCAGTGCACTCGGCAAATTTGTTATCAGAAAATTAATATTGTATCTTGATAAATATTAGAAATCGTATTATTTTGATTACCCTCGTATTTTTACATTTTTTCTCCCCTATAACCTTTCCGCCCCCAAGAAATGCGTATGTATTTGTCGTTCATAACAAGTGTATTTATTTTCTCGGGTAGTTACCCTAATTTTCCAATTTTCTGCAGCCACATGTCATATGGAATCATAATTTGCCGAATAATGAAGGGTAATGTGTACGAAAATATACAGCTACTAAATAAAGTAACGAATCGTTATTATCTACATTGTAGTATCTAGTGCTTATTTCCACTGCAACGAGTTAAGCCTGGATTACCTAAGTCGGATTTAGAATGTGAACGTATAATTTATTTAACCTGAATGCTGAACATATTTTAATTGAACTTAACTCGACTGAGCCGGTATGAGAATTTAGTTATTCTCTAGTTTGCAACTTAAGAGTAATAATTAATATAAAATCTATGTTAATTTTATTTTTTACTCTGCATCTAAACTTCTGAAGGCCATAGGTTGTTAATTTAATTTTAAACTTAAATATATAAAAAAATTGGAATATTATTTTTTGGTTTTAAGGCAGTGTACATAATAACTGTTGTTTAAAATTTGTTTAGGTTTCTTCTCCGCTGATATAAAGGAATTTCTATTTAAAAAAAAAAACACTTTTTCTGAATACTTTTAAAATGCGATTGGCAATGTTTTTTTTTTATTTCACTCCTACTTCTGATTTCTACATTATATTCGTCTTTGAGTGCGATTATCTGTAGTTTCCTTTTTTTTTTCAATTTAATAGGAGGATCTTTAGATACCTCCTGGGCTTGCCCAAAACCTCAGCTCAGTGACTTTGGTTCTATATAAAGCTGTAAATAACTACAAATAAAGAAAAAAAAATAAAAGATAAGAAGAAAGATCAAATTAATAAAACAAAAGTCGCGGGGACACCGTTGTTTCTTCTTCAGAGGGTGGCGGTGGAAGAGGGTGGTGGATTTCCTCCTTCTTCTTCGTCTTTTTCTTCTTCTTCATTTTGAGACATTTGAAATTATTATTCTTTTCTATGACATTTTCCTTGTTTTCTTTAATATCTCCTGGTTTCATATTTCATGACTTCGAAATTTTTCTTTGTTTATTTTTTTTTTCTGTCGAGGCTTTTATTAGTGCATTTGTAGTATTTTGTGATGGGAGGTTTAAGTATTGAGATTCTTTATTTTTATCTATGATATCAAATTTACTCTTTGTAAAGTTTTTTTGTTCTCCTGAATTAAACTGCATCAATTTCGTCAAATAAGAAAGAAAGTCTGAAGGTAAAATAAATTAAAAATTAAATTTTTAAAGCAGAATAAGTCCAAAAATTAGAAACTCTACCAGGCCAGAATCTTCTACTTGTCTCCTTTTGTTTTGTAGACGATGTTGTTATAATTCCTAATAAATATGGCTTACTAATAAAATTGTACATTATTACAGAAAATTTGGGTACAATTTTATATTTTTCCTTTGTCAATAATTTTGAGTAAATGTCTTGTAATTTTAGGGTTTAAACCCTTTACTGTCAACGTAGACTAGTTTTAAAATTAGGCTATTTTGGTGAATTAGAAGGTTTATTGTCATATCAGTTAAGTCTTAAATTTAGGCTATGTTAGTGAATGAGGGGATGCAAATTTTAGATGTCTCAATACTTTCCTTTTTAACTATATAATCACCCTTCTTAAATCATTTTTCACTCAACGAACATACAATTCATCGATGAAATATAGCTGCCCACTTGCTACAGTAACATTACAATAGGGTTATTGTTATAAGTTAACCCCCTGTATATTCTGAGTGGCTTGGGGCGGATCCGACCGTCTGTCGCGTTTTGTAGAAGTCCTTTGAGCGTTTTGTGCCCTGCGAACCCTCGTAAATGATAAAGAATTACCAGAAAAAAGTTAATTTGTTATTAGCGCAGTTTGTGGCCAACTTGTGTGCACAATGATAAGGTAATTTAATTTTTTTGTGATCGTACAGATAATATACGATTATTTCCTATTCACAATTAGCATTTGTGTACTGATATCTAAATAAAAAAAAGAAAAAAATTGTGGTCACATATCTATGTTTCAGAAACTCACTATTTTCTTGTATTGACATACTAATGTTTTTTTTAGATGTAGTCGTGACTGATTCATATGAAATAAAATGGTTTTTAACCAACTTCATAAAGAAGTTGATTGTCAGTTCGTACGCTATACTGGTGTAACTATAAAATAACGAGAATACTGCTGTAAAACATTTTATTTTAAATTTATACATATTTAGTTATTATCACCCTCAATATACACCCCACTTGTATCCCTACAATACTCCATACCTCCCAGAAGTCTCCTTCTGGGAGGTCCTTCATGAGGCGTGCCGCTTTTTCCTTCACAGCTTCAAAATATTGTTCTTTTAATGCAGCCTGACATTGGGATATTGAGCTTGGCTAGTAACGTCTTGACAGACAATGCAGACCAGCGTGTTGTTTTGATGGGGAATCCACATCGTCCACAATTCAGATAATTTTTTCTTATTTTTCACGAGTCGAGCAAGAACCTTAAGGGAGTAATGTTGATTAATTGTTTGACTTTCAGGAACTCAGTGAGGGTACACCACAATCCCATGAATATAGAAAAAACAATCATCACTTTGAATCTTGATTTGCGGATTCGAGCTCTTTTAGCTCTCGGTGAAGTGTCAAGATCATAGGTTTTCGTACACACATTTTGCATGTTAAAATTGTTATGTAAAATTTGTCTTACGCGTTCTTTGTCAACTCCTACAGTTTCGATATTAACAGGAATAGTTAACCAACCATCAGATCGAATCAGATTATCGAGTTTGTTAATGTTTTCATCGGTTTTTGATGACTCGGACTTGAATCATCTTCTTTCCCGCCATTTTGGAAACGCCTAAACCACTCAAAAACTCGCGCACGTACTCATACACCTCTTTTAATAAAATACTAGTTTCAGTAGCGGTTTCTACAAGTTTCATGTGACATTTCACGACAATTCGTTGCCCTATTATTGCACTTATCGTTTTAATATGGATATGGATATGTCTACAGACACGAGGGGCGCTGTATTCGAAAGACAAGGGTTTTGCACATGCGTACTTTTTCTGTAGAAGCAAAAGTCTCGTTATTTTATAGCCACATCTCGCGTATATATTGTTATGCGTGTACGCCGGTAACTTCGGAGAGGTTCCACCGATTTGAATGAAAATAATTGCATTATGTTCAGGAAGTTTTTGCGGTGGCCCAATATCATTTTGGCTAAAATCAGTTCAGTAAAAAGCTTTTACAATATTTCGTACAAATACTTTATTATGGTCTGAAATTGTCATGGTAGAGTTTTCAGATTCGTAGAATATGAATATAAAATCAAGTTTTTAAAATTAATTGTAATGGATTCAATAGGGCGGACCAAAATTTTACACTTCCTGTTTTTAAATGATTATATTTTTATATTTTCGGATTCTGATAATATGAGGTATTAGTATGCTTTAAAATAATATTAGATAAAACTGGCACTTTTGTGCGATTTTGAAAACATCACAAGTTAAGACATTTAATAACAGATTGTAATTGAAATGTTTACACGTCTGCCAACATATCGTGGCATTTTAAACAGGCAGTTATTTTTTTAAATTTCTCTATTAGATCAATACATACACGGACGAGAGATTATTATGTAGTTTAAGTCCGTAAGAAGAAAGAAGGATAGCTGGAAAAACATCAAAAGATAGAGAAAGAAATGAAGATCTGAGGAAATAATGTAATATTCTAGACGTGTTATGAATTATTATTAAAAAGAAAAACGTTTTGGAGTAAGCACAAGTATAGCATGAATGGGCGACAACATACTGACAAATATAGCTAAAGAAAAACCACTCACATAGCACCGAAACAGGAATAATCCTATTCAAGTAAAAGAAGAAGAAGAAAAAAGGTCACTGCATAAAATGAAACTTTTAACAAAACCCAACAGATCATTATGTAAGCTTTTAGAAAGCATTTTTCTTATTGGATTCTCTTATGTATTAATTTAGCGCCAACTTTAAAAATTTATAGAATTATTACTCACTTTTTGGAGTTTTTTTAGGCAGTCCTAGAAATCTAAATGTTTTAATATTTGCTTTAATGTATACAATTGATCCGAAACATTTTTTATCGATTAAATTGTGTTAACAGAAATAGTGTATTGTACTTAAAATACTTTTGCTAAAGTAAAATAGTTTCAATGGAAAAATTCCATAGTTTTATTTCTCAGTAAATATTTTATTCATTGGAATTTCGCTTGACATTTTTCTCATTTGTCGTTAATCATTTTATATAAAAAAATATAACCCCATCTAAACCTGTCAGCACCGAAAACCACATCAAAAACATCCAAGCGTAACCACAAAATAAAAATAAATTCAAACTAAAATCATAAAACCTATAAAAAACCAAAATTATTTCATGTAACGTCCCATTTCTGAAAAATTTACGGCTATTCCGAGTAGTGCAGCCACTCTGGCCGCCAGTGTAGTCGTATTTCATATTGGTAACGGCCAGACTGCGTTCTGAATAATATTTTTATTAATTAGTTCCCCATATTTGCCCCTTTATGGTAATTAGGTTTTTTACTATTTTTTTTCTAAAAGGGGTCAAATTTTTGTTGTGTTAATAATATAGTTTGAAAGGAAAGCCTTAGAAGTGGTTTTCACCCTATAAATACGAACTAAACAAAATAGGTGTGCAATATTTTCTGATGTTTTACAACTCCCTAATAAGCAAAATCGGTGGGGTCACTTAGGGCGGTTTTCCAGTAGAAAACATTTTTTTAATTAAACCAGCGTTTTTCAATCTTTCAGTATTTGCGAGCAGAGCTTCCATATCGGTACTAATCTCGCCCTGTTTTAACCTGTTTTTAAAGTTCTGAATATATTCTATTAATGTTTTCTTTTGACTCAATACTCCATCTTAAGTTAGATATTTCCCTACAAGTAACATCTTCACACCACCACTCTTCTGGCACGCCTCTTCCCTAAGGGATGCGCTCTCCACAGGTTAAGAATCTCTGAGTGAAACATATTATGTATCCTATATCATTAAAATAGGGAATAATTCTAGATTCATGATTGAGTTGGAATGACCAGTGGTGACTTTTTTCGATTATTTAGTATTTTACAACTAAATGTAATTTTTTAGGAAACTTACTATTCATTTTTTTCAAATTCATGGCCTAATAAACATCATTACTTTCTGAAAAAGGTTAAAAAAAAAAGAAATTTTGAAAACACCTTATAACTTTTAAGTTAACTATCTTAATATAAAAATTCACATTTTTTTCCCTCACTTAAATTGTTGATCGGTTTATTTTCAATTTAATTATTTTTATGAAAATGATCAACAAAATAACAAATTCATATTAATAGGGATGTTGTATTAATTAAATATAATATTTGCTATCATGTCTTTTAAGCTAATAAAATTATGTAATTAATGTAATAACTATATTATTGTTATAATTATATTAACATATAATTATAAAATTATATGAAAATATAACTTTACAAATGAAATAAGGCAGCGCAACAATATTTATGGCGTAAATAAGCGCTGCAAAAAATTTAACTTTAGTCACAGATGTTCCTAAAATCAGTCAGTATATTTCCCATTTATCAAATTCAAGAACAAAACGTCTACCATTTATTTTACAAGTCCTACAATAAGAAAAATCAAATAAATCATATCCGCCCCCACACCTGGGACTCGAAATATTTTTGAAATTACGATTTTCAGAGATAATTAGCGACCCCTATAATTAAAGCAGTGCTACAGGGCAGATTCATAGGGGACTTAATATAAATGAGTTGGAGAAATATTTACTGAAACTACTAAATCTTTTAAACCTGTAATTAGAACTATAAGAATTATTATTAAAAGGAAACGTTATTAATGAAGTTAGGCCGTAATCCTGACACTTTTTTTTTGTTCTCCGTCATTTCCGGAAACTTTGAATGTATTTGTTTCTAAAAGCTTAAACATATTTGGTGTTGAATATATTTTGAAGAACTGAATAATTTGTGGTATCAACATTTTGGGGTACTTTGTATGGCTGAAAAAAATAGATTCATTAAATAAGGTTTCTACACATAGGTAGCATGTATGAGAAGATCTTCGAAAGAATGTCGAACTGGTCATGATAGCAACAACTGACTGTGCGTTGCCTAGTAACATCGGATATATCAGGTCGGCAAGAAAGTAATTTCGATTTGGTAGTATGAAATAAAGTTGATTATTTTATATAAAGAATAAACTTTAATCAATTATATATTTTCCATTTTGTTCAATGACTTTTGTCATCTTTCTTACAGCTTCATGACTTCGCGCTTATAGAAATTTAGGTCCTTATCAGCAAAAAATTGAACCAAGTACGACTTAAGGTCATCATAATTTGGGAAAGTTTTACCATTTAAAGAATTTTGCAAACTTCGAAATAAATGGTAATCAGATGGTGCCATGTCAGGGCTATACGAGGGATGAGACATTGCTTCCCAACCAAGCTCCAATAATTTCTCACGAGTTACCTAAGATGAGTGAGGCTTTGCATTATCATGATGGAACTCAATTTCTTTGCGATTTAACAATTCTGGGCGTTTTTCTTTGATTGCTTCATACAGTTTCATTAGTTGTGGACATTAAACATTTGAATTGAACGTTCAGTTTTTAGGAAGCAACTCAACACCTTTGTAGTCCCACCAAATTGACAGCATGATTTTTTTTTTGGATGCAATTCAGTTTTCAATGTGGTTCGTGCGGGTGCATCACGCTTGGACCATGATTTTTTTCGAATGATGTTACTGTAGATGACCCATTTTTTTATCACCAGTGATGATCCTTTTCAAGTGATTTTCAATTATTGTGTGTGATATATTTAACCTCTCTGCAATCTCTCGGGCAATTATATGACGATTTTCTTCAATTATGGTTTTGATTTGATCATCATCAATTTTAGAAGGTAGACCAGAATATTGGCCATCTTTGAGAAAAAAATCTCTGGGAGTTTAAGCAGCTTTTTTCCGGAATAAAAAAGTAAAATTTGTCGAAAGTTATCGTTTCTGCACCTCTGTTAAAACTGGCCCTAAACTAACAGCTACACATAAAATTAAGCACAAATTGCTTTAAAAGTAATCTAAATGTGACTGATATCAAAGATCAAAAGGAAAAAAACCATAACCCTGACAGAAGTCCTTCGAAACTATTGCGACGCTCTCTACCTGTGATCACCAAAAATACTTTCTTTCCGACCTAATCGTAGGATCTGTTATGGCAACTACACTGAATTTCACTAAAATAAATTATTTTATATGTGGTGCCAAATAACGACCTCAAATAAAGTAATGGCTCTCATTTTTCAGAAAAATTAATAAGTTTAATTATTCGTCCCATTTTTTGTATAATTTCGCATAACAGTCTTACTTGGCGGCTTTTTGTAGTCGTTGATTACGAATATGAAATAAGAATATCAGAATGTTTACATCCAAAATGGGGGATCCGATATGACTTTCTCAAAAATGAGAAATATTTGGAATTTAAACGAATTCAGCTTAGCTAATGAATTTTAAAAAATCTATCTAGAATATTTTAGAGGTTACTAATTGAAATAAAGAGAATCAATTTCTAATTATAAATAATGTCGGATCCAACATGGCAGACAATTTATAATTAAAACAACGAAGTTTAATTTTTTTATGGTTTCCATTATTTTGCCGAAAAACAATTTGAAATTTCCTAAATTTAATTCTTTATTTTTTTTAGCCTCTTTCTGTTTTTTTTATTCTAATTTTCATTATTTTTTTCTAATAATAGTGAACACAAAAAGTACGCTTGCTCCAAAGGCTGTGTAGCGCAAACTCTTCTCTTTCGAATGTGAAATTTCATAAGAAAAACATGTAAAAAGTATGTGCGAAAATGGTTCCTAAAATTCTCACAATCGAGCAAAGAAGCACGCGAAAATGTTTGTATTGATACTTTGAATGCCACTGAAAATGATCCCAACTTGTCAGAAAGAGTGATAACATGTGACGAATCTTGGTTTTTCACTTATGATCCTGAAACTAAGCGCCAATACATGCATCGAAAGGGCCAAATTTCACTGAGAGTTAAAAAAGTTTGAATGAGCAAATCAAGACTCAAAACGATGATGACTGTTTTTTACGATATTCATGGGGTTTAGTGGATTCCTGAAGGTTAAACAATCAATCAGCATGACTACTTTGAGGTTCTTGCTCAAATCCGAGAAAGAATAAAAAAAATGACCCGAATTGTGGAAGAACAAGTCATGAATTCTTCGTTAAGATAACGAGCCAGCTCAGTCGGCATTTTCAAGACGTTTCTAGCCAAGTACGCTGTCCCAGTGTTAGGTAATCCGCCTTATTCACCTGATCTTGCACCATGTGACTTTTATTTGTTCCTCAAGTTTAAATATGCATTAAAAAGGACACTTTTTTCTTTGTCACTCGGTATATTCTATTCTTAATTTGAAAGTTTGAAAACGATTCTTTATTAAACGATTTTTGGGGTAGAATTGTCTCAATTCAGCTGTATTTATTCCTTATTTGAAGAACTTTCTGAAGAGTGACTATCAAGATATTTTTGCTAAATATTTGAAATCTTTGTTCTATAAAAACGGAATAAATAACTGTCTGACTAAATATTTATGAACGAATATTCGTGAATTGAATTTTAAAAATTTATTAACAGCTCGATTTCCCTACGACTTTGTGATCTTATGTAATGGACAAATAAGTCTAGTATAGGGGCAAAATGTAAGTAGGAAGTTTTTTTTTATGATATAACTTTAACATATTTAATCTACAATATACTTATGGTTAATTACAAGGATTATGAGTAATGAAATCTACATATAATATTACTTCTATCTTATCGGTGCTAAATTTCTACATTCTCGAAATCCAATAGTTCCAAGTAATACAAATTGCGAGATGTTTGAACTCCACTTTAAATTATTATTTCTAGCGCTTAACCACAACACAGTCACCAAATGTCACATTAAAAGCATACCACATTCGGATGAGAAACGACTTAATTATCTTCACCTTAAAATATCCTTTTAACATCAACTCTTTCGTGTCGTCTCCGTCTCGTTTCGAGCCCATCCATCATCAGCGCGGAGGAAATTTGATTTACAGGTGATTCCATGCGAATCCGTGCGTTTCGAGAGAATGCTTTTAGAAATTTGGCGTGCAGGCGACAAGGTGTGGTCTCAGTTCTGCACGTTTTTTTTTAGTTGATGACGGTGGCGGGCAAATAAAAATTAGATATAATAATGGGAAGATGTATTTTTAATCATATTGCAAGAGTAAGGTTTTTTAGGTGTTTTTTATTTTTAGGTTGTTAGGATTTAAATGTTATTCAAAAATATATATAAATAAAATTCGGCTATTAACAAAATATGCATGTATATATTTATATTCATCATTAACATAAAACAACATAATGTATTTATTAACTATCGAATTTAAAAAGAGAGGGTCAATATACCCATTTACTTCTAACTCAATAGGAAACATAACTTGGTATTTGATATATAAAATTAAACACAAAATGATGCTTTTTTCTAGTAAATTAATACAGAAATATCAAATATTCAAGAATATTGGACAGATATTTTGATAATAAACATTAAAATGGAAGTTTAAAGAACTATTTTTTTTTTTAAATTTTGTATGGTTGCCGAATTGTAGTTAATATTTTAGTTTAAACGTCAAAGATAAATAATAATTATCAAATGTTTTAATTTATTTATATTTTAAGTAAGAGGTTATAAAAGCTCTCTGAACATCTGAACAAAGGAGTCACTATGGGGTTTTGCGGGGCAAGTTCGTAGAGCCTCAGTCATTTCCACTAAACTGACATATGACAGCTACGCTACTGATAAATGCAAGAGATTACAACCAATAATTTTAAAATTTTGATTTAGGTCAGAATTTTTTTTTGGATTACCATTACATTTTCATTGCGGTGACTAATTTTTCTTTATATAATTATAGAGTTTAGAATCAAAAGTCAAGACAAATAATAAACATGTTGTTGATATCATGTTGTAATTGCAAATGCGATATTCTCATTCACACTCTTTATTGGATTCTGGAAGAGACACAGAATGTTGAGTGAGTACTGAGCTCAGTAACCACGAATGTCAATTACGGTGTGGAAATCAAATACATGTCCCGAAGTTGGGGGATTGAGTATATATGGAGTGTTTCCCTCCGTTACTTTATGTTACTTTACGCTGCTCGGTGCGCTAAATTCATAACCGCAACTGCAACAAATACACAATGAACTTTTGCATATCATCCGGAGTATATTGTATATCCATTGATATATCATTTACATGATACTTGTAACAATCCACGCAAATCGAAGTATTTATCATAATAAGTAATTATTCTAATAACTTATAATAGTTTTATTAAATATGAGTAAAAAAAGAATTAGCACACTATATTATTTATAATAGTTGTAGCTTAAATGTATTTTATTTTTATTTTAACCTCAGTGAGTAAATATTTTATATCTGTATATATATATATATATATATATATATATATATATATATATATATATATATATATATATATGTATAAACATAAAATTATTATTAATCAAACTTATTTAAAATTTAAACAGCTAAACAATAACTTTTAATTTTTAATCAAAGGAGTGCTATTATCTTGTAAGATTGGCAAAACATGCAATGCTAAGTAGCAGTACGAGAACCTATACTAATCTCATTAAAGACCTGTACGAGGGATTTTAATATATTTTGTCAAATTACGCTTAAAATATTAGTTTAACGTAAAATTTACCAGAGACAAAAAATGTATAAAATTGAATAGTAACAAAAATTAGGTGACCTTCGGTATTTTTAAAAAATTTTTCCGGATAAGTCGTAAAACCATTTTTGATCAAAAAAGGGCCATAGCACCGAAAAATATAAAGTCATATAAAGTTTTCGAGGGGAACTTTCAATGTTTACTCACCCACCCCCCCCCAAACTTTCTGGCTATAGTTATCTTAAGTCTTGAAAATGAATGAATTGTAGTTTAGGCACGGAAAAACATATATTTTTTCTTACTGACCCACCCAAAAAATATTAGTAACTTACCTGTATAACTCTCATAGGTAATCCAGTTTCCTTCGCCAGTTGTTCTCGTATATGCCTAGTAGGTTTCGGCGTTTGTGAAAACGCCGTCTTCAGGATCTCTAACTGTTTCGCTTTTATCGTTGTTCGAGGCCCCCGACGTTTAGACCCCGCACTACTATCATCGGGACTTTTGTTTTCTGTCTGTGAATCCCTTGTTTCTGGATCGCCATCTAGAGAATTTTGGTCTTCAGAGTCATTTTCTGTTTTTGGATCCTGAAAATAAAAATAAATTTGTTTCAGGTACCTGAGCAAGCTCAATTTATGACTCGATAAAACTTATTTAATAACTCTCTTTGTAAATATATTACTAATTTTATGAAACAACTTATTTAACGAATAAACTGACGCAATAATAACAATTTTACTCTCCCTTCCCCAGACCTATAATCTAGTGATTTTTCAAAAATAATTCTTTAAATCAACATTGCAAGAGCTCTGCTAGCAAGAAAAACAATTTAAGCAAATTAGTGGAACAAAACTTGTACAAAGTACCCAGAAGCGTAGAGTAATTTGAATTTATATCCGTATTGTAGAATCTACATAAAATTGCCGAAGCCAACGACTTAATTGAACCTAACTAACGCTGGAAGAGATAGAAGTTAAAACTATTAGTAACTTTCAAACATGGTTATTTGCAGGAAAAGATTGTTAGACATTTAAAAGATCGGTGCTCTGGGGTCTTACCATAATTAGAGTTAATGTTGGACATGGACGTGCAAAACTATTCTTTGGTTAATTTGACTGATTTGACGTTACAATTATACTTATTTAGATCTAAGTATGAGCTTTCAAGTTTTGAGTAGGAGCTTGGTTAGTTCATATTTAATAAATGTCTGAGCGCACATACTTTCTTCTTTCCACTAAATAACCAGTGCGGGATTTTTTTCTAGATTTTAGAGAACAGTGCAATTAGTAAATTATTTTAATTTTATTTAGGCATAAAAAACAATTACGGATATTCCTTAAAAGGTTTTAAATATGAGTTTCGTACGAAACTATTCCAATATTAATAGTTGATCCATATTTCAACAAAAATTAGGAATATATAATCTGTCGATTTAGGCCAATCAACAGAGAAAATAAAGTAATTTTTGGCAAAAATACTCAGGATACCGACCACGCCATCACTTTAAAAATAATCTATAGTTATATTTTCTTATGTTTTTCACTCTCTACTATGATCAATTATTTTGTTTTAAACAATTAAAACCAAAAATAACATTTTTCTTTTCGATTTTCGTTCATAAAATCAAAACTTATGAAGCAATCTCGATGGTCTAAAGAGATCAATTGTCGAGAATCGACTTAACGGAGAAAAATAGGAAAAACTGGAAGATTAGGTGTTTTTCAACAATTTATATCGTTGTAGCGCTAGCCCTTCACGAATTAATAGTAATATATACTTTATGCGTGTCAAAATCAGGCGTTGTCGTTTCATTAGTTTTTGCATAATTACCATATGAAATTTCTAGTGCGCCTCAACACGTCATGAATGGTCCGATTTTAATTTTGTAAAAATATTTTGAAAATAGAAGTTACATTCTATAAGCTTATGTTTTGATTTTTTATCAAAAAGTTTGTGAAATACGTGAAAAAGACAAGCGCGGATCCAAGGGAGGCGGTGGGGGTGGCCGTCCTTCTCCCAAGAGCTTCGAATTCAGAAAAATAGATTCGCTTCTGTCTGTTGCATTAGGGACGTGAATGTCGCTCTCATCTTCACCTCCCCCCTCACTTTCGCCTGCTATACTGTGTGATCGGCCCTCCCCCCCTAGGAGTTTTGAATTAAAAAAAATAAACTCACACCTGCTTGCTGCGTAAGAACGTGAATGTCGCTGTCCCCCCTCCACCAGTCGACAACTGGCTTTCGCTTGCCATACTGTAGTGTTATGAGGTTGGATCAGCCCCTGGAAAAAGGCTAGCAATCATGACCGCACGAGCGCGTGAAAGTAGTGGGAACAACGCGGCTGCCGAGCCGTATGTATATATATATATATATATATATATATATATATATATATATATATATATATATATATATATATATATATATATATATATTTATTCCTTTAGTAAAAAAAAAAATTGTAGTTTGTTTTTGCCTGATTAGAAACTAAAATATTTGATATATCGCATTTATTTAATTTGAAAATGCCTATTAAAAATTTCAAACGTACGAAAATGTCAAAAACCAAAGTTAGTTATAAAAACCTTAATTTTTATTTTTTCCTCTATTTTACCAAAAAACACTGTTTTTTAACCGACTTTTAAAAGAAGGAAATTCTCAATTCGTCGACTATCTATTTTTTTTAATGTATGTATACCGATTATTCCGGAACGGCGACACCGATTTGAATGAAACTTTTTACGTTATGTTCAGGACGTTGCTGCGGTGGTCCCATATTTTCTTAGATGAAATTGGTGCAGTAAAATCCAAGATGGCGCTGACAATATGGCGGACAAAAAAAATAAATTTTGTCCGATTTCCCCAAAATTGGTATGGGGAAATTTTCGGAGTCGTTCACAACGAATCTGAAATTATTTTAAAAAAATTCAATATGGCGGAGAAAAAAAATTAATTTTGTCCGATTTTCTCCAAAGTTGGTTAGAGGGAGGAATTTTCGGGGTCGCCATAACGAATCCAAAATATTTTTAAAAAATTTTATATGGCGGATCCAATATGGCGGACAAAAAAAATCAGTTTTGTTCGATTTTTTCCAAAATAGCTACGGGGAGTTTTCGAGGTCGCACATAACGAATCTAAAATTATTTTAAAAAAATTCAATATGGCGGATCCAATATGGCGGACGAAAAAATCAATTTTGTCCGACTTACTCCGAAATTAGTATGGGGGACTTTTTGGGGTCGCACATAACGAATCTGAAATTATTTTTAAAAAATTCAATATCTTGTATCCAATATGGCGGAAAAAAAAATTTTGTCCGATTTTTTTCAAAATTGATATGGGGGAGTTTTTGGGATCGCACATTACGAATCTGATATTATTTTAAAAAATATTAAATATGGCGGATCCAGGATGGCGGATTAAAAATTCTACATCTCTTGATTTTATCTAAAATCAGTATTGAGGGATTTTTGTTAGTGTTCATTATGAATTTAAAATATTTTTTGAAAAACTCAATCTGGCGGAATCAATATGGCTTCCTAAAAATTGTACATTCTTCGATTTTCTCCAAAACTGATATAGGGGGTTCTTGAGGGTATAAATTATGAATTTAGGAGTATTGTTTGAGGATTCACTATGGTGAATCCAATATAGCGGAATAAAAATTTTACATTTTTCGATTTTGTTCAAAGGTGGGACTGATTCGTTTTTGAGGATGCAAATAGCGAATATAAAATTATTTTAAGAAAATCTAATATGTCAGATCCAATATGACGGTCTAGAAATTTTAAATTTGCGGATTTCATCCAAAATTGATTCGGGTGCCTTTGAGGGGTTTAATTTAGATTAGATTGAAACGTTAAAATAATTTTTTTGAAATTCAATATGGCGGATCCAATATAGTAGGTTGAAAATTTTACCTTATTCGCATTTTTTCAGATTTGGTATTAGGAGATTTTCGGGGTCGTGTATTACGAATATGAAGTTAATTTTATACAACTATTAAGTTGATAAGATATAATATGAGAGACTGAAAATTTTACATTTTACGATTTTGTTTAAAATTGATATTGCGGAGTTCGACCACTACTCTTGAGACGTATATAAACTCAATGTGCAGTATAAAATATATCGGACTAAGAAACTTACGTCTCAAGTTCTTTAAATATCGATATTGGAAAGTTCTGGGGCCTATATTAGCAATCTAAAATTAATTTGAAATTTAAGGTAGTGGATTTACTATGACAGACTAAATATTTGTTTGACACAATTTTACTGGTATTTGGAAAACCCTAAGAATCATTTTAGGGTGATTTACAACTTTGGATAGAATGGGTACTTTTTTGCCACCTTGGAGTCATTGCGAGGTACACTAATCTCGATTAGTACTTTGTTAAAATAGTTTATGGATATCATAATGAATTCAAAACCAAAAATCGAAAAATAAGATTTTTGTAAACAAAATTGAACCGACTTCTAAAGGTGCGCTAAAAAGTGGAAAACAACTATAAATTTTTATATGAAATTGAAATTTTTGAAGTCGGCGTCAAATTATTTCTAAATGAAATAAATAACTACTAATATATACAAATTATGGTAAAAAAGCAACTAAAAATAAAGTATTTTTAATTTGTTTATGCGATTCACATTTTGTCAGGAATTAGTTTGGCACCGACTTCGAAAATTTCAATTTCATATAAAAATTCATAATTATTTTTCACTTTTTAGCGCACTTTTAGAAGTAGGATCAATTTTTTTTAATACAAATTTTATTTTAATGTACATTTCCCTAGAATTTCCGATAAAAACCGATACTACCATGTAAGAATAAGAAAATTTTATTATTTTTTAATAATCAAGTATATTTTTTCAATTAAAGATTTCGTTAAGAAAACATTCTTGGTCTATTTTCATATATTCGTATACTAAAAATGTTTATTTCTCAGTCATAATGAGCGGAAAAGCTAGAAAATATTTTGAGTTTAGTACAAGTTATGTACCTAAAATTCTCTTTTTCTTTAAAAAAAAATATACTTTGTAATTAAAAAAAAAATCAAAATTTTTACATATTTTACATGGTAGAATTAGTTTATTGTATTCACACTTTGGTATATAGTTTATAGATCTTTACGAGATTAAATATTTTGATTGCGCGGGATACTGGGAGATGGCGTTGCTTGTATTAGACTTCATATTTTATCTGATATAAGTTGCCTAAAGGATTCGCTTCTCTTATATTTAGGTGCGTTTGCCTACATTGTGTTGACGAGAATCAGTGAGTGCTAAATCGCTTTGTAGGTGGCGGTGCACTACCATGGGAGAGGCATCCACCCTTTCCTGGTATTTACTTGAACTCTCTAACCGTATTAGAACAGAGTATATCTGCCCGTATAGTATAAGGTTTATTCAGTGGGTTGAGAACCAATATGTAAAAAATAATAGTTAACATTTTTGTACTTTACTTTGGCTTTAGAATATCCAAAGAAGTTCAAAAACTTGTTCTTTTAGCGTTTGTTTATATTTGGACAAATAATGGCATTTTCTGATGTTTGAAATTTTCATATAGCATTTGGAGATGGAAGCAGATGCGCTATGTCAAATATTTTAGGTTATTTTTTAATTTAGAGTGATACAAAAATAAGCCACAAAAATTATTTTTTAAAAACAAAAGGGATAAAAACATACATATTACGCAGACATTTTTGCCGGCACTGTGTATACAAATGCAGATGTGAATTTGTTTTAGATATTTATTGAATTTGTACAAATCAATTGATGAATAACGGAGGATTGAACGAGCATGTAAACAAACGTGGGCAGGACATTGTTCTCCTGTAGTATGGAGGATGTATTTTCTAGTTGTTCTGGAATCTGATATGAGAAATAATATAAAATCATTAACACAACTTTTTAAATTTTAAATTGATTTTAAATAAGTTTAAATATTGGATAGAAAGTTCTGTTAACTTTGAAACTTTAGATTACTGCTTCCCCAAATATCTTAGGGCAACTTTACACGTGGGTGTTAACGAAGTGGCATAAATAAACTCGATGGTCAAGTTACTCAACAATATGAAATTGTACACAAGTGTATCTTTTTCTTGAAGTTTACTGAGTATTTGAATATTACAGTGTGAGTATTTTATTATATTTCTAATGACAAGTTAAAAAATTCATTTTGATTTTTAGTTTTAAATATAATTTTAATACGATAAACAATTTTATGCACCAATTTGCTAAATTCCGCTTAAAATTTAGTTTATAATTTGTTACTGCTTTGTCAGAAGTATGTTTTTGAGGCAGATTATTTAATTTCTAACTATCTAAAAATTTGAAAAATGAATTAACCAAAGAATTAAATCCAACAGGAAGCAGTAGGAGTATCAGCTTTATTCAATAAAAATTATTGTCAAAGTTATGTTGCTTTGGTAAACAATCATTGTTCCTCAATAAATAACATGATAAGATATTTTAATAAAACAGAAATTTTTTGTAGAAAGTCAGAACAAAGGCGACAGCGACGCACTAATCAATGATATAAACATTTTTTAGATAATAAGATTTAAGAACTAGGATAAATGCTACCCATAATGTCACAATTTCTACTGGAACAGTTTGAAGATGGCTAAAAGACAATTAGATGTAGGAGACCAGCGACGGAGCTCCTGCTTACCAGGTTGAACAAAATTTTCAGATTATATTTTGACTAAAATGTGGATGTTGGACTTATATTATTTGCATTTTTGTTGATTTTTACCTCGTTTTAATTAAGTTGCTTACTAGTTGCAATATATATGCAAGGATCCCTTTTGCTGGTGGATTTGTTATATTCTGGAGAAGCATCTCCATTGGCGCTAGCATAGAGTTAGTTACTATCAGCACGAAATCTAGAAATGCTAACTGTTATGTTGAGAACATCGTAGTAGATCATGGACTTTAATTCTGTAGAGTATTCTTAAAATGAATATAAGAGAGAACCTAAGGGTAATTAAAAACATAGTTGTCACAGAAAGTGAAATTTCTAATAAGACCATCAATCAATTTGTTCCGTCATTTCATTATTTCTACAATTCTCTCGTAAGTCTTACGAATAATTCAAATTCTGATCTAATAATGTAGTATTCCAGTTAATTCACTTATAAAAAATAGAAAACGCCGTTTGTAACTTTTTGTTCTGTTAATATACTGTTGCGTTAAATTTGTCCAGGAGTTACAACAATTTTTTTTGTTTGTAATTAAATTTGATAATTAAGAAATTAGTTGTCGGCAAAGCCTCAGTCCAGTCTCTAATAAATGTCATAAAAATATGTTTGAAAGGAAGTTTATGGATAATTTCTTCTAAGTATATTTCCAAAATGTATAAAGTTCACAGAACAAGAACTATAGTTATTTTATTATCTCTATAATCTCTCTGCAATTTTTCTTCTGAAAATCACTTTCATAGTAATGGTGTACTATTATCATTGTGCTAAATCTTAACGACTTATATTTTCTCTCATTTTCTTAATAACTTACAAAGCTGAATATTATGAAGTATAGTTTATACCTCTGAAAGTTAACTATCCATAAAGAACATTAAGAAGCATAATTATTTTCATGAAACGAAAATTCTGTTTTACTTAATTACGCCAACATCAGGTAAGCCGCGCATCACTCAACATTCATTCTTCCTCTAACGTGAAATATATCTGTAATAAAAATCAAAACTATGTAGTTTACGGGAGTAAGATGTAAAGTTTCTGGTAAGAGATATATCAAAATATATTGAGTAAAAAATTCATATTTTCTAGAAAATCGATATTTAGAAGCATTTGTATCATCTTTTCGCCCTTAGATCAGGTAAATAAAAATACACTCTAACTTAAAAAAACAGGTCATAAACTAAGTAGCATATTACTTAGTTTATGGTTGGAAAAGTAAAACTGTATGATGTGTCATATATAATATTAACATGTGAGAAAAATTTAGACACGGATTCCTTTGACGTAATATCTGGTGAAATGACTGCTTAACACAGAAATATGTGGCCTAATTGGTGATTTTCTTAAAGTTATTACACAAACTTGGCCTTCTTGATATTTTTTAACGTTATATAGCAAAAACAAATGAACAAAACGTAACTTTATGAAATGTCTTCTTTCATTTCTCTAATGCCCAAAACTTCGAATAACATATCGTCCTCGTATGATTAAGATTAAAGTCTGCTACATACCTTACTTAACTATCCTTTTCGTGGAAACGTCAAAATTAATTAGCGAAAAACCTTTATCTCCAATAAATTTTAAATGCAGTTTAACTCAGATTTATTGAATCAACTGATTGACCTATCACGACTATCTGGTGGATCCCTTTGAGAACAATACTGAAGTTGACAGTATTTATACTGATTTCTTGAAGGCATTCGACAAGATAGAGTATGGACTGAGTTGAAAATCATGGTTCTAGGGTTCAGATCGTGTCAAATAGGAATAATTATGCGACGTTTCGCCTACGACTGCACGAGGCATTTTCAGGGATCTTTATCTCACGAGATTAGAACACTGAATGACTATCGAGGAGCAACAGCCCGGTATTTATACCTAGCCAGTGCTCAGCGAACCGTGATCCAACGTTACAATCGATTCCCACGTGTGATGTAGACTGTACCCCGTAGCTCTATTAATATTATTTGGATGTCAATTGATTCTCTAATTTTACGTTTAAAGAAACCAGACACTGATGCTAGCAACTTAGTTTCTTTTACATTAATATAATGTAAAAGAAAGTTAGTTCCTGCTTGTGGCGAAGCTCGGTGCGTGGAATTTCAGTGGTTTCGTTTTAGAGTGAGTACACAGTTTCTTCAGTGGAGGATTACAGAGAGTAAAAAAAATAATTATCGGGAGTTTCGCAGGGATCACATTGTGAACCCGTATTTTTTATTTTGTGAATAGGGAATTTCATTGATCATTGTGGAGCGGGGCGTTATACTTCAGGAAGATATCGATGGCCGGTTGCATTGGTCACAATTGAATGGGTTTAGTTTGTTGTGTGTTACTGGACGAGGTTCCCACATTAACTTAATTAAACAGAGCTAATAAAAAAACCTTGGATTTATTTCTAAAATTTGTAAATATTTTTCTTGCGATACTTTTCAATTAATGTACTGTTCGTTTATGAGAGCTGATCTGGAGTACGTCAGTGTGCTTTGGTCTCCCTTTTACCAGGTACATGTACAGGCTATTGAGGGTATACAGAATAGATTCTTACGGTCTTATCCCGGTAAAAGAAATACTCGCTCTGCTGGTTATCATTCTGACTATTCTCTGATTCTTAATACTATTGATATGTAGTCATTCAAATTCAGATGTTTTTATTTAGATATGTGTTTTATGTTTTCACTTTTGTGTGGGTATACCGACTATCTTGACTTTAACATAAATTATCTTACCCGAAATAGACATCTGTTCTGTTTGCCCTTCCATGCCTCAAACTATGGTATGCAGTATCTATTGACGAGACTGCAGGTCAATTTTAACAAGAATAATAATGATTCCTTTGGTATTCATGTTTCTAGATCAAAGTTCAAAATTGATCTTAAATATATGTTAAGAAATGATGAAATGTGATATATTCTAGTTGTATTTGAAGTGACATTACAGTTGTTTTTCTACGTCTCGAGAAATTTGCCAGGTTGTTTAAAGAGGGGGTATTTGGTGTGGACTAACAAAGGTAAAATTTGTTTTATTGTAAAATAGTTCATTCATCAATTGAAGTGTTGATGTAGCTAGTCGCTGATCGGTTTTTTCGTACGGGCTGATGATTCTAAAGTCATTTACAGGCCAATGAGAACTTACTACTTATAACATATTAGAAATATTTATATTTGTTATAATTGACGATACTTTAACCTTTAGCAATTGCTGAGATCTGTCGGAATTCGTCGGTATCGATAGATATTGTTATGCTTGCAGCGACTATCAGTACTTCAGTAGCTGACAATAAGTCTGATTCAGATCATTGGTTTGATGTGGAAATTTGATGTTTTTCTTCTGTTGTCATAGAGGTTACTTCCAGGAAAAGCTGCAAGATCATGTGGCCAATTTCTGCATTTTTCGAAGTCAATTACATTGTAGCTGCTCAATCAAAGTCTTACCGAGCTACTTAATGCACAGTAACTCTCATTCCTGATGTGTGCAGGCATGACGTAAGTGCTGGATCATAGTACGTGTAAAATGATTTCATAAAACTATATCAGCAAGTTGAAGCAATAAGTGATGGAAATTATAAAATAATAATGCTGCTAGTTTACCACAATTGACTAAATTGACATTCTATGCAATAGAGTCGATTGATGGATGGACTGAATGTGACATACTTTTTAATTATTTCAAACTCATTACTACCGACATATACTGACCAGTTGCGCTAAAACCAATTTCCACTATAACGATAATATGTCTTTCAGAAAAGTTATAACCCATCCTAATTTAGGTACAGTTAGCGGAGATTTATTTAGATTTGATAACTGTGGGTACGTTTTTTGGAAACCTAAGACATAGACTAGCTTCTCTCTTGTCTGTGTTAAAGGTGCTAGCTTTTTCAATTTCTCACAGCTGCAAGCTATGAACTCTAACTATTTCATCGTGACCATGTTTTCTATATCTGATACATAAATGATAGGTTAATTTTTTTGCGTTTTAGATAGTGCCTGTGATATAAGACGCAACGGTATCTTCAATATATTTGCAGCAGCATCCAGACTTTTACGAGCTACCTTAACCTTTCGTTTTAATATTAACTGAGGCAGCGAACAATAGCATTCACAGCCTTTTTGCTATGGAAGTGAAATAGTATCTCGTTTCTTCAATTAAAATCACTTATTCATCAGCTTGATTGTATATAGGTGAATTGACAGCTGTCATGGTGGCATGTCGCAACTAGCCAGAATGCATCTGATTGGTTCATTAAAAATGCCTTGACCACCGAGTACTCCCTACTATCAGCCAACCGGTCTTGCCGTGCTTTACCTTGTTTCAGTTTTCTATGCGTCACTGAATTGTTTTTGAAATTGATAATCGTTTGCGAAGTGATGAAAAAATTACCATATGGATAATCAGCTTAAAAAGACCATTTTTCTATAATCGAAAGTTAAAATTTTAAAATCCAGTTGGTTAGCAACATATATTTTAACGATAATGCCTTTGAATCTAAAAAAGAAGGGATGGGTCCCGTGATATCTCAGTTAAAGTACAGTTTAATTTCTTATTTAATGCTGATTAGTTTCTCGAAATTTTTGCAGTTGTTTGAAGAAGTAGGAGAAAAAAATTATTTCAAAATTGTAATATTTTCCTCATGAGAAACCCTTATGGTGACACTTCAGTATCGAGACATTTTTATCAGGAACAATACGGACAATTGACTTGAAATTTAATCGAATTCTTAAATTTGTTTGTTTGCATCTAGCTCAGGAGTTGGAATAAAAAAACATTGTTTCTCTCATTAGAGGGGGGTCAAGAGGGGTGAAAAACAGGTTTCTTTCTTATTTTAAAACTGTTTTTACAATGGATTTAGATTGCACAGTTTTTTATTTCAATACAGAAATGTAAGCAAAAAAATTTTTCTCTGACCATTATCTTCAGACAGGAAAATGTAACACATCAAAAATAAAAACCTATCGAAAAAATATGTATCTATATCTGTTTGTGATCAAAAAAATAAAGCTATATATTTTTTGGAAAATTGATATGGTTCTAATATTTCTGCATAGTTCATAAAGTTAGATGATTTCGGACACTTGGCGAATGAATTATACTTGCATTTGACAGTTATTTGCACCTGTTATCCATTTCTTCTAGAAACGTTTAATCGCACCCCTGTAATTCACCTTCAAGTATTATAAATATGAGCGTAAAACGAAGAACTACCAGGGCTTCCTGGATTCTATATTCAAGCTAAAAAACAGAAAAAAATAATCCTACAATCCGCAACAAATTTTTATAAAACCGTTATTAATAACGATCAGGTGAATTGTAATTTTAAATGGATTACACCTGTCAGTCGCGGTGTTTTATTAATGATCATATGTTGCTCTTGTTGCTTTATTTATTTTATTTTTTATTATAGCAATTAGAAAAAACGCATCAATCCTTCAGATGTTTGAATGGGTATCTTTGTATCTTCTTGGCTGTGTTTTTGATTACTGTGTTGAAGCTATTTGGTAATTAGGAGATACAAATGTTTTAGTTTTTGTTCTCTGAAGGTATTGTTAATTCCATAAAATTTCTCGGTAGTTGAACAAATTGGTGAATAAAACTGAATTTAAGCAGCTCTTGAACAATTTTAAATACAAAGGTTTAGACTAGGATAGTTGAGGATATAAATTCAAATAATAAAATAAAAGTGTTTTTGACTTCCACAAACAATAAGTTTTCTTATTGGTTCTAAATCCCTACCTCGTGGTTTTTATATATAATTAGAACGTAAAGTCTGAAATAAATTCATTATTAAAAAAATACTGGGAGTTTTGAAATATTTCTTGGACACGTCGACTTTTTTTTGTTTTGGAATGAATTTTTTATAATATATTAAATTTTACAGGGTGGCTCGAAGGAAGCTGTGCTTTAATTTTTTAAATAATAGCTCTCAATTTTTTGTACACTTCTAATAATTTTTTGTTATATGTCCTATATTTAAATGTTACTTTTTTCAATTTATTGACAATTAAAATTCGAAATGAAATACAGTAATTATTTACCAGTACAACTGATTCAATGTTCTATTTTCTTTATCACATTTTATTAAATTGTCACTATGGGTAAATTTTAACTAAAAATGAAACTTCCTGAGGCACAGGATAAAGTGATAGGGTAAAAACTCAAGATGAAGTGTGCCCGTTATTTCAAGAAACATATCCTAAATCTTCCGTCAACTTCACAATCGATCTATTGAGTAACTGGCAAGGTCTCCAAATTTAAACAATTTTCATTTATTTTTGTGGAATTACCTTGAAGATAAAGGTTTCCAATTAATATAGAAGACTTAAGGAATCGGATTATTTAAGAAATACGGTTAATAACAATAGAAATAGTCAGGTTAGTGTTCACAATAAATTTATAAAATATATAATTAATACGTTTCGGACCATTTGCGCAACCCTGTATATAATAACAATAAATAATTTTATAACGAAGATAAAATAGAGAACTCTTTTCTATATTGTAAAACATTATATTGATATACATGAACTTATTCTCTTCTTTAGTACATTGACTTTAAATCAAGGAAAATACTCTTCCTACATTCGCATTATGCGATGATATGTAGAAATACAAATCTGCAATTTTTTTGAGTTCTTGGCAGTTCTTGCTCTCTTCATACTCTTTGAAAAAGGTGGACTATAATTTATTGCAAGTAGTCTTATACTCGGTAGTATCTTCAAATCCAATTTTATTTATGAATTTTTGAAGTAAAAAACCTATTGAATAGTTTTTCTTCATTTAATATTATCTTACGTGACTATAAAAATTTAATTTCACCACTCTTTTGAATATACAAAAGAAGTTCAAGCGATAGCTCTGAATTGCTCTTTTACTTACGTTGGTTATGAAATATTTTTCGTCTGCCGTTAGGCCATGTGATGTATATATTTTGCGAATATTAATAAGTGAGCGTTCTACAAAAGAGGACAATTTCCGAAGAAAGAGGACGGCTGGAAAGCCTACCTTCAGAAAACAAAAATTACATTCGTTATTAGGTTCAGATTTGGACAATAACTTAAATTTACAATTGCAATAACAAGTATAAATTTTAAAAAGACAAAAAATATAATGTGAAAAATTATTTTATTAGTGGGTAAGTCGTTTTACCAATTGACTACACAATTTCTGTAAGGAACCATTTTTATAGTATTAGGTAATACAAGGAGGATTTCGAAAGGCTAAGGAAGCAAATAACCTTAAAAATTTTATGTTGTGCTACAATAATGGAATAAATTCAATTTTATATTAACTTAATACATATAGTCAGACAAAAATGTCATGACGAATTGTTTGTTGATAAAAAACATTATAACAGCCTTAATTTCGACCCGTAGAGGAGATAGGAATAATGGGTTAATATTTATTTTAATCTCAGGTTTCTGAAAGGATAAAGCATATTTACAAATTTACTTACTAGACCTGCCGGATTACTAATATCTGAATGGGGTAACGAGTTATTATTAGTTTCGCCAGGTGCAGGCGTTAAGGAACCATGTAGTGAGTGATGTTTTAACACAGATGATGCTGTACTACTCTCGTCGTCTTCGTCATCTTCCGACGCTGAACCCATCAACGAATCTGAAACAATATAAATAAAGGTTAGTTTATTTTATATTTCTGTCTGAATGTAAATAAAATAATAAACTGTTTAAAATAGCAGGAATATAATTATGTTAAAAACAGCTTTACTGGAGATTCTTTGATTGTTCATAATCACGCAACAGAGGTCTATACAGCATAGGCATGATAAGTTCCATGTAGTGTTTGATAGTATTATAAAGTTTTACTAGTAATTTTCAAAATCTACTCCTGTTTGCCCTACAGCTAATACAAATTAATTAGTTTAAACAGAATTATATTCGATGTGTTATGAATAAAAACAAAAAAAAAATGCAATAGGATAGCATTGTTGCGATATCTTCATATCTTCTAAATGGGACACTCTGTATAAATATATAAAGTCTCCAATAAGAGAAATTTGATAAACTAGTGGATATATTTAAGTATTTTTTTTTTTAATATTTATTACCTGATTTGTGCAAAACTTTATCGATGTACTGTATTTAATCTTATATAGATTTAAAAATGACTATGTCTAATGAAATTTCCAGAATATTATTATAGTCAACCTCGACCTTTCATATTAACAAATTTAAATCCAATATTTTTAAACCACTAAAAAAACGTTTGTGTTTTATCTTTGGTCCTCAAATTTTATTTTAAAACCCCCAAGATTTCATCACAATGTTATTTTTAGCAATCCGTTTAACCCCTTTAACGCATACCTACCCCGTTTTTTCAATTAAAAAAGGATTAAAAGGGTCGCATATTCCTAAAGTCCGATGACAACTTTCAAACGAACTTTTAATTGAACGAGAAAAGATAAAATTGAAAATGCAAGCTTTCGGTTTGTCTGTGGTTGAACAGCGGACAAACTTTTTAAAAGTTTGTCGTCGAATTTATAAAATACATAAGTTTGAGATGTTTATTATAGATACGAAACGTCAAGCGACATTTGGCATTCTGAGATTTAAATGAGGTTCTGTTTTGATTGTCTTTTAATAAGAATCCAAAAGTTTCTGGCATCAGCTGTATCATCTGTAGAGAGAGGAGAAGATTATCTGACCAAGCTCAGCGGACTACTTTGAAATCTCCAATTTCAAAAACAACTTAAATAATTAGAAGCTTGTTAGCAAGATGAGTATAATACATGTTCCCAATCAAAATTCAACACATTTAAAAATTGTCTGTAAGACAATATTTTAGGGATCAAATAGTAGTTGACTTATTACTGCACTTGCAAATTTAAATACTTTATTGTAAACTTAAACTAGAGTTAAAGTTGAAACAAGCTATTGAATATAAAGGTCTTTATCTATCTATCAAATAAATTTTAAAAAATTTTTGAATTAATTTAACTTTAAATTAATCATTTTATTAGCTACAAGAAATGTTATGCTTTAGAATATTTTATTGATTTGCTAATTAATAAACTTATTATTTTGCGTCCAGTGTTCTAGTGCGAGTTGCCAAATTTATAAAAAAATCTTCAACAACGGGTGATAATCATCGATAAGTGAAAAAAGCTTTTTTCGAAACGATTAAAATTCAATATGGCGATCATAAGAGAAAAAATTTGGCGATAGAAAAACTGAGACGTTTAAATTAAAATTTGACCGAAAACGTATTGTTCATCATGATTGATATAAAAATGTTTTTACATGTAAGTTGAAAGCACATTTTTAAAAAAATCAAAATTTCAGTAAGAAATAAAGAATTCTATCTGCCGTATTTAAATAGTTGTTATCTATGCATTCTCCTTTCAGGCAGAGAAAAGAAAAAAATATATTCAAACAGTATACTTCCTGCAAACGCCATTCTGATACTCTCTCCATACGCGTTTCGACCACCTTATGGTCTCGTCAGTGGAACTGTATCGGACCGAGAGTAACATTCGCAGGCATTCGCATTAAATAACTGATATATGAAATATAAATTCCAAAGTATGTTCCTCTCGGTCCGATACAGCTCCACTGATGCGTATGAAGAGGATCAGAGTGGTATTTGCAGGAAATATACTGTTTGTATATATTCTTTCCTTTTCTCTGCCTGAAAGGAGAATACATATATAACAACTATCGAGAGCACATTAATAACTTAAAAGAATTTTACAAAGAAGCATTCTTATAAAAGTTGTATATATGACAATGTCTTTTTGCTACAGATTCAGTTAAATGACTTTCGAACCCCTGCCAGGAAACTGGCATTCCCAGATATATCCAGATATCAATGGGATTAAGGTCTGTGGGGACCTGTTTATGTTGACATTTCCCATAAACTCACGAACAGTTCAAACGATTGAAAGTATTACTTGTTTTTTGCATATCCTTTTAAAGGTGTTCAGTAAGTCTAATTTCTTGATATTAAGTAGAAGACTCTTTGGTATTACGCCAGTTGTTAAAAGACTTATGGGGATTGTTACGCCACTGGATAGTCCAGTACTTATTATTATTCCCACAGACTTAACCAAATGGCTCTCGCGCTCCCTTCAGAGAAGCATTCACTTATACCAGATATACTGGAATATCATCATCAAATAGCATTGCATTTTCCAAAGCCTTATATAGGTGTTCCCTAAGGCTCAGTTCTTTTGATATTAAGAAGAAAACTCTTTGGTATTACACCACTTGTTCATACAATTATGGGGGTCGTCCTTACGCTACTCATTCCCGACTGTCTGCGTATTTGTACCTCCAGGTCTCTGGATTTGGCAACCTTTTCTTGCTTGTCCCTTAGATTGTTATTGGTAGGGACGACGATGTCTATTAGTGTTGTTTGTTGAGATGTTTTATGCACAAAAATGAGACCTGGCCGGTTATGTGCAACTGCATGATCCTAAGCACAGTGCAAACACAGTACAGCTTGAACTCGTTGTTCTCCAGTATAAGTTCCTGTATAGTTGTATTCATAGTATGCCACTTTCTGTATCTCCAACAGTTTGAATTTCTCTATCAACTCCTGATGGATGATTTTAGCTGGTAAATCGTGTCTCTTTTTGTACTCCAATGCGGCAAATGTTGAGCATCCTCTGTTATGTGCCAGATTGTCTCTGATATTCGACATCCATATCGGCACTGGTTGTTTTAGGTCGAGGGATCTTTGATTATGTATTTTAGATAGTTTCTTTTTGGCATGGTCGGATTTTGGATAGCTAGTAGGAAGGCTTCGGTTGCTCTGATGTCAACCAGTACTTCGACATTAATTTCTTGCCATTTTCGTGGTTAACCTCATTTGAGTGTTGTCTATAAAAGGGATTTTGTAACCAGGCTCCAAGTTTCTCTTGGTCTGGTTGGTGAAGTGAGAAGTCAGTTCATGATTCCTCAGTCGCAGCGGTGTTAACATGTAAAATTATAAGCGTAGGTTTGTTAGTTGTTTATTCCATTGCTTACCAATATCCACCAATCCTTTTCCTTTATGGTATCTTGGTAGCATTGTCCGTTCGGTAGCACTACAAAAATGATGTTTATGTACCTTTGTCAGGAGTATTCTGACTTTCTTGTGTACTTTCGGTGTCCATCCTGCTCCATTTCACCATTTCAGAAGCGTATCTGGGTGCAGAGCATGCATAGGTGTTGAATGCTTTAAATAGATTTTTACTGTTCAGATTGGTTCGCAGTACCTGCCTCACCTCGTTTTATAAATTCGTTGGTTAAGTCGCTCTCCTTCCTTGGTCAATTCTTTGTATTTGTTTCATACCCAACTATTTATAAATTTGTTCTACCTCCATTGCCGCATCTCAAATGCTCCCAGTTGTATCTTCCCTCTAGTTTCGTTTAAAATGCGGCATTTATCAAGGCCGAACAGAATTCTTATCCACAGAGAACTTCTCCACAATTTTGGGCATTTGCACCAACAGATGATTTAGTCTTACCACCTCTTCACGATTGTTTTTAATACTGAAGCCGCATCTGCTAGAATTTAAACGGTGTGATAGCGGATTCAATTATTTTTACTGCCATTGTTTCGATCATTTAATAAATTTGTTTTCTTTTAGTCTATTAACCTAACTATAGGATATAGAAATAGTAATTAGAGTGAATGATTTTTCAATGATAATATAGTTTCTTCCGATATTAAAGCAGATTTGACCGTTTTTCTCTTTCTGCAATATAATATGTTTAATAATAAAATGAATTTAAAAAAAGTTTACCTTGCTAATTTACTAGTCTGAAGAGACCTTTATTTAATAGAAGAAAGTTTTATTATATATATATATATATATATATATATATATATATATATATATATATATATATATATATATATATATATATATATATATATGTTTATTTATTTTTATTTAACGTTAGTTGTCTAATATCTTTGTGCAAATTATAACGGTATAAAAGTTGAAAATAAATACAAGAAATATTCCTAGAAAACTGTAATCCTTGAATTCAAATAAAATCAATTTCACAAGAATTCACATAACACATTTCTTAACTTGAAATCGTTTTATAAATCCCGCGAAGGCATTCGTGTGAATACGCGTTTTGACACTTCTCGACATCTCAGCTGGCCATGAAATAGACGTGGGGCACCGGCCCGTAGGCTACTCCTGACCCATGTCTCTTTTACGTCTGGACACGATAGTTTGAAAGACATCTCCGACGGCCTCTTTGTGGAAGCGACGTTGAAAAGATATCTATATGAATATGAGAGAAAAAAGTTGACAGGAAGTATGTTAAATACACTGCGACTGCCTAAGGTATGAGATAAAAAACAAAAACTAACACGCGATGCTAAGTATGAGTGCATTTGTCGAGATACAAAAGTTTAAATCTTAAGTTTTAACTACAAAACTGATACTGAAAAAAAATTACTACAAAAAGTATATATATATGTATATATATATATATATATATATATATATATATATATACTCGTAAACATAAAAGATAGTTAATTACATACTTGTAACTCCAAGTCAGATCTATAAACACTTATGTATTGATGAATTAAGAAGTTAATTCAGTAGACTGGATCGGCCACTTTGAATTCATAATGAATAATTAAAAATTAATAGTTATAACATGAAAAACCCTAAATAACAATTCCAGTTGCAATCGAGAATAATGAAGTTTTTCACTTCGCCGTTTTAAAACTACACATACAAAAAATTCTTTAATTAATGCAATTTGCTTTAAATAACAGCAATGTCTGCTTTGAGAGATAGAAGCGATATTTCCTTTAACTAAAATAATATTCTAATTTACTTAATGTAATGATTTTAACTTAACATGATGATTGGTTTATACAAGAGAACAAGTTTCGTTGTTTAAAGATAAGATAAGGTTTTCAAACAAGAAAATATATTTTTGATTGAGCAAAATTATTTTCTCTATCTAGAAATTTCAACTATTTTTTTTAAGGAAGAACATATTTTTTCTTATATTCAAATTTTATATTTCGTTAACTTTCAGTATTTTAAAAACAGTAGTAACATTTTTAAAATTTATAATACTCTATTGAAACTTCTATTTATAACCACTCAAATAAGATGTCACATTAAACAAAGACTCGTTTAACTTTTCGAGATATAGATTTATTTTCATTTAAAATTTCCACTTTGTAAACAATATGTCAAAGTATTTTTGTTGTAAGTTCATATCTTGCTCCAATTTTTTTACTGTTCTTGATGCCGGAAGATGAATTAATTTTGCTAACGATCCTAGTGATTAATAAGCAGCTTTAAATTGGAATTTACATATTGCTGCAATATTTAAACTTCATTATAAACGTAAAACGTTTTAAACTTACAGTCATAACAACGAATCATAACTGAAAAATATTATCAGTTAAATAATCAGCTATATATAATCTTCCTGCCCATAAAATTCTGAGCAAAAGATATAAAATTAAGGACTAGTTTTCCTATTTTTCGTATTTTCAATTTAATAAACTGAAAGTATCTCTTTATGAATATAATATTTGCATCAAATGTTAACAAATGTGCATACTTTTAAATATTTTACAAACTATGCCGTCGATCGGACTGAAAGGTTCGAAGTGCATCCCGCGTGCAGTCGAAGATGACTTACGACCTGGTCAATTACAAAAACGGCGCGCCCCATGGGGGGGCCAAGACCCCAATTAGTCCGGGGGCCCGCTGCGAAACATGGCATTAAGGGGGCCCCCTTTTGCTGAGAACGACACCTCGAAAATGCTTGCAAGAGGGCGAAGCACCAGGTATATGGCTCAGTTTAAAGGAGAATATCAGAATATCCATTTCCAAAAATTTATTGTGTTATATTTATATTATAGATAGCTTTTTTTTTTGTTAATGTGAACTAGGTCTAAAAGCTGTATTTTTTTTTTGTAGGATCCTTTTCCAAAAGATGCGTTAATTTCTTTTGTTGTTCATAAAGTTAACATAAGATACAAGGAAAAATAAAACCATATGTATTATATATTATTATGAATGATATATGTATAATATATTAGAATTCATGGAAGAGAGAAGGAATATTCAAAGCGGTAGGTAAAATATACTTATATAGCAGGAGATAAGAATTGTCAATGAAAATTGATTGGAAACACATTTTGAAGAAATAAAGGATCTGGAGAAAAATATGATATTTTCAATTTTCATGAGAATGTCAAAGAAGCAGCAGGAATGTATAAATCAAATTACTCAATGCAGCTCGTAAAATTATTATTATTAAAGGCGATAAATGGATACCTAGAGGACAGGTATCTCTAAATTATTTGAAGATAACCCATCAGAAAAATCTCCAAGATATAAGAACTTTATTGACCTTGCCATAATAGAAAATGAAGTAAAGAAAGTAATATCAGTACTTAAGAAATGCAAAGCACCTTGGACAGATAATATTAAAATTGAATTTATTTAGCTTTTTGATGGGGAAGGTGACAAAAATATTTCTGAGCAGTGGATAAATTCCGAAAGTATTGCTAAAATCTTCATTTATTACTAAAAAACCAAGCGTCAAATATCGAATGATCTCTTTGGACTGTTTTTAAAAATAATACGTAAAATAATACTTATGTTGGCAGGGAAACATATGGATCTGACATAATTCGGATTCTGTAATGCAACAGAACCACCACAAGTCTTATTTAGTGTCCAGGTTGTGTTACAAAGATTCAGAAATATCAGTTGCAATATTTACGCTTGTTTCTTCGTTTTCGAAAATATATTTGATAACGTACGATATAACAAATATAGTAAGATAATGAGAAAGAAACTGAAATGAAGAGTCTAGATCTAAAAATCATTATTCATCTATGCTAGAAAGAAACATCTTCTATACGCATTCAGGGAGAGAGCTCGAAAGAAGCCGTAATAAAACAGGTCAATCCAAGAATTAGAAAAAAGGCTATGTACATTATTATACGAAGAAAAGAACGTAAAAGTTTCTATTAAAACTAAATTAATACATAAAAGCAAAGTAATTGTATACTTATTTATCACAAAAAAGTAATTTTCACATGAAATTCATAATACGTTACAGATTTTTCAGTTTGATTGTGCTAACAACACAATCTATAAACTTTCTTTTTTAAAGTTATAGTCATATATGCATGATATTTTTGAAAGTAAATTAGTGCTATTAATCTTTGATTTTCCATGATTAAAAAATGGTTTATCTGTTTTTAGAGTGAATCTGTCATGGCCCTATGTATCTTTAAATTATAAAAATAATATGAATTTGTTAGGGTCAGAATTCGTTTGGTGGATATTTATTCCACAACATTGCTAATTATCAAACAAAAAGCTATCTTGTTATTAGTACTATTATATTTACTAAGTGAAAAGCCTCCCACAAGGTAATTATCGCAATCTGTGACGAGAAGTTTAACAATAAATGTATAGATGTAGTGGCACCAAGAAATATTTGAACAGTTAGTAGCAAATCCAAACTTCTGGATAGATTGAACCGGGTTAGTACAAACCATCGTTTATAATTGCCTTTGTCAGAATAAGCAGGCTTTAAAGTGGATGTCACATTTCGTAAATTATATCCAGAAAGCAACGATTGAAACCAATTGATACTTGAAAAGTTTGCTATTTTACAATTGTAGGATCTTAAATAATCATTATATTATGATTATAAATCCTAAAACAAGACACAATCTACAGTCTAATACTTTAAAAATGATCATATTGTCACATTAACTAATTTTTTAATAATCTTTATGATTTTGTTGCCTTTTTTAAAGGCAAGAAGATTCAAACTAATGATAAAACTATTTCAGTCCAGCTCTAAGATTCCCAAGAAGTAGTGAAGATCCGCCGCCTACACATTTGAACGAAGAAAGTTGTTTTGTTTTTTGATTTTATTTATTTTGTGAATATATCGGAGGTGGTGTGATATATGCATGACCTTTAGTATGTTGTCAGGTATTTGCGTGAGTGGACGTGTGTAATTGGTTGAACAAGTGTACAACTTAAAACAAATTAGGGTTAGCAGATAAGTTTAGCTGAACTACTTCCGATGTTATTAACATTATTACAGAATAAATTATCTTGCAAATAAAATATATTTTTCTATTAACTAAGAAAGCAGCAATTTTATTTTTATCTAGAAGATGACGTTAGTTTATAGCAGACCCGGATATTTTATATATTAAAATAGATATCGAAACAGTTCCACAGTCACAGATCGTGGAACTCCACGTGGAGCCATCGCCTACTCTTTAAATAATTATCGAACCAGTAGGAAACTCGATGTTCTATTGTCAAACACCTTGTTCTCCCATCGGGTAGGCCTTGCTTAGCTCCCATCCGCTGACCTGAGATCTTATAAAAATAATCTTCAATAGCTCGGATTTATAGTGCTATCTTTGTTTAATCTCTTCTGTTTAAAAAAAGATAGGTAGATAAGACGAGCGATTGAAAAGCGTTTTCATAAAAGGTCTCGCCAGGCGGGAGTATGATGGGCAAAAAAGTAATTAAAATTTCTTCGCTTCGGTTCGTGTTACTGATTACGCCGATAGGTGGCTGGAATTAATAGTCTTTTTGTCGAAGATGGTCGGGCGAATGTTAGTTGAAAGGACGTTTTTGCGAGATTTAATAAAGCTTATGATCCATCAATAACGTATATGGCAGTACCTACTTTTTCTCTTTATTGAAAAAAAATTAATAAACGTAATTTTAAGAAGTAACTTTACTACAAAAAATTACCATAAAAATTATTGATTGACAATTCGATTATGGCATACCCGAGAAAAGTTTCTTTTAATATAGTTATTTTAGTTTTATGAACTGGAGCTAATAATAAAGATTCTAAAAATATAAAGAAACCTTTACGGTCGTAGAATTAGATTAATAAGTTAATGTTTTTCTCTTTCCTATCGTCAAAGGAAATGGTAGACAGTTTATTTTCTGCAAATTCCACTCTGATTTCCACTCTATATGCGTTTCAACCAACTAATGGTCTTGTCAGTTGAGTTGTAACTAATCAAGACCAAAATTTACATAATATATATAATCAATCCCTCTTACTAACAACCGAGCTGAAATTGAATTGAAAAGTATTATAGTTGAATATATGGTATAATTATGAGAATAACCCATTTTACTTTTAGAAGCTTGCCAACATTAAATATTTTTTGCTTTAAGATCATTATGAATGTATGTGTATTTGCTATTTTTTGTCATATGAATAACAATATATATATATATATATATATATATATATATATATAAATATAAATATATATATATATATATATATATATATATATATATATATATATGTATATATATTGGTAAAAATGGACAGTATACAGGCTGTCCCAGAAAATGTGGGAAATCTCTCGGACGTGAAAAAACACGTAAAAGGAATACTACACCTTCATATAAACTTTTTTCGTATATATGGGCTCCAAAAGAGCTACAATGGAAGCAAGTTGTTTACATATAATTATTGAACCACCAGGTATATTTTAATTTTTTTTAATATAATGTATATCAGGTAAGACCCTCTAAATTATTATTCAAGAAAGTGTTGTGAATTACTCACAGCTGCAAGGAGGAACTAGCTGTGACACTCATGGCCCCATTTTTTTACGCCCTGTATGATAAGAACTTTGGACAACGTTTTTTACATACCTTTAGCTATTGACTAAAAATTAAGTACTCGTCATTCATGTCGCTAATACCAAATGTTTTCGAAAAAACGTAATTTTATTTACATCACATATTTGGCGTATTTCGATAAAAGATACATCTTTGTTCCTATCAAATGTTCAACTTTCAAATTCGATCCAAAATTAGAGTTTACCTCTTCAATTAAAAACTTCTAATTCTATGAATTGCAGTTCGACCTAGGTTCGCAAAAAATATGCGTTTTATTTTATCGGAACTAAAAACAAAGTATTGTTTAATAACTAGTCAATTTTCACATCGCTGACACATTGACTCTTTACTTGGATATTAATTTACCGATTTTTGGATTTCGTGTGAAATCAATTATAAAACAATTCGAAATATAGATTACACGTTTATTGATTATGCAGTTATGCACCTGATGTCTGTCTTGAGTCTTGCAACGTTTGGGGAGCCAGGAGGTTATATTACGACATAGATCCTAATCGCAATCTTCCAGGTCAGAAGACATTTCAACGAGTTGATCAACGTCTAAGGGAGAATGGTAGGCGATTCCATTTAATAAGGTAACATTATTAAATTTCTTCATAGTTTTAGGAAATTTTGGGAAAAGAAGTACTAATGCTGGTCGGGAAAGAACAGTACGTACGCTGCAATTAGAGAAAAATATTTTAAATGCTGTAGATGACATTTCTTTAACGAGCGTTCGAAAATTATCAGCGCAGTTTAATAAGTCGAAATCAATAATCCATGAAGTTCTTCAAAAACAGTTGTTCTCCTCACGGACGAAGCAGAGTTTACCAAAAATGGTATCATAAATTTATACAACTCACATGTATGGGTTGATGTAAATATCTTCATGCAACTATTGTTTCGCATCATCAATATCAGTTTTAATCAGTTAATGTCTGGGCTGGAATCATTGGCAATTTTTTGATTGGACCATTGCAGGCACGAGCGAATGGAGCACTTTATTTGGAGTTCCTCCAGAACGCTTTACACGATTTAGAAGAACACTTAACACTTGAAACTCACTGCAACATTTACTACATGCACGATGGTGCATCACCTCATTTGAGCGTTGCTGTGCGGAAGCACCTGAATAACGTCTATCTAAACCGTTGGATAGGTAGAGTAGGACCTATTGCCTGGCCTCCTCGAACTACCGACCTAACGCCATTAGATTTTTACCTGTGGGGGACACCTTAAAACCTTGGTGTATTCCATTTCGGTCGATATCAGAGAGGAACTTGTACGGATTATCACATTTCATTGTGATCAAATAAGCAACAATGCTGAGTTAATTTGGCTGGTACAGCAGTCCTCAATTCGTCGTGCCCGCGAGTGTATCAGATTTTACGGAGCCCATGTTGAAACCTCTTATTAAGTTTTTAACTATGGTGACGGGGGAAAATTCCTCTATTTCATATTCAACCCGGCAGGAGTTAGAGGACTAACAGTACAAATTTTTTTCGAAAACGGTTAGGATTAGCGACATGAATGAAGATTACTTAATTTTTAGTCAACTGTTAAAGGTATGTAAAAAACGTTGTCTAAAGTTCTTATCATACAGGATGTAAAAACATAAATGGGGCTATGAGTGTCACAGCTAGCCCATTCCTGCAGTTGTGAGTAATTGACAATAATTTCTTGTATAGTAATTTTAAGGGTCTTACTTGGTATACATCATATCAAAAAAAATTGAAACATACCTGGTGGTTCAATAATTATGTGTAAAAAACTTGATTCCATTTCAGATTGGGAGCCCATATCTTCGAAGAGGAGGCCCAAATGAAAAAAGTTTATATGAACTTGACGTATTTCTTTCATGTATTTTTTCATATCCAGGAGATTTTCCTTTCCACATTTTCCTGTATCTATTAAAAATTTATTAAATAGCGTTGATCGACAGTGTCATCTCGTGACACATCTTATGATCTTAATATTGGTCCTGACGTAAATAAAAAATTTGTAAATCCTGGCGTACATGTTGACTTATTGCGCAAATTCAGTTTTCCATGGCATTCTTCTTCTATTCCAACTTCCTTGGATTACACTATAATAGTTTAACGGGTGCTGGCCATCAAACATTACAGTACTTACGGCAGCTAATCATTTTTACGGAGGTTAGAAGGTCGTTGTTCTAGCCAAAATAATTCATACTATATTTTGTTTTGATAGAGGGAACCCCTGAGATTTATAATGTTAAAAAACTGTAAAAAACTTATTGAATATTCGTAGATTGGAAGCTTCAGTACAATACAGGAATATTGCTAAGTAACTAATACTATATGGATTTAGGAATATTCTGACTGATGTTTTATGAATTAAATTTGTGGTATAATGTATTAGAGGAATTAAATTAACACAATATTCAAGCTTCTTCAGACTAAATGATCAAATATTATGTAAATATAGCCTCACATATATAAATAATTTAATTGTGTTAACTTTTTTTTTTAGTTTTTGGTTTCTTTTTGATATTAAAATAAATTACAGGCATGTACATCAATAGAGCTCGAACTCAAGTCTGCTATTACCGGAGCCTGATTCGCGGTCCACCTTAAAACTCTGCCTACTTAAGCGTGCATTGATCGTCCCATAAAAAACGGAAACAGGGACTGAATGGAGAGATTACCTTAAGACAAGACTATCAAAATTTCTTCTAAATTAACCATACTGAGCCCGAAACATGTAAACATGACAAGACAGCAAAACAATACAACACTAAAATAAATCAAAAAATGATATACGGATAATGCAGTATTTTTAAATAAAAAACTAAGTTCTAAAAGGACGTTGGCCTCCCAAAAAGAAAGATCCCAAATGACCATTCATACGACTTTCACTACAAATTTCAAACGGATGCAATTCTTGATTTTTTTCAAAAACCTTGACAATTTTGATATCCTCCTAAGAAGAAATAATTAGTCATGCCAAAATTACTGTTTGTTATGGAGTATCTAGTCTAGTCGGTGGACTTCTGTTTTGATCGTTAAACTGTCAATATGTTGCGCACTTGCAAAAAGCAAGAGAAAACGTGATATGGTCATTTAAAGACGTTGTGGGGTGAGTCGTAAAGTACGGGGGGGGGGGGGGAGTTTGTATGTAGTTGCTTGCTCTACGGAGAGCACCCATAAATGGATATACCTGTAGAGGGTTGTTAACTCTGCATCCGGCAGTTGAAGCAAAATAAGCGGTCCGAAATATGTAAATGTCAGTCACATATGTGACAAATGTCTTTTTTGTTATAGTCGGTCATACACGTAACCAAAAGTTCTAGTTGGATGATGGAAATATCCAGGCCCTGTTAGATAAGACACCCTTCTTGGCTTTTGATTTTAGAGAACGATCTTCCAAACTTTGCCAAAGTGTAAACCGTCCCGACTGGTTCTTGGACAAAGGGATGTAATCGCGGGATGGGACAAAGTGAAGCTGGCTAAACTGCCTTAGTCGTAGGGGCCATCCAAACTAGTAGTTAAGAGAACATATTCGGTTACACTACCGTAAGTGTAAATCCACAATAAAGATCTGCAACTAGTCATACTCATAACGCGATACATAATTGATTACAAAAACCTGTAGTATTAGTGTGTCGAAATATGAAAATGTTACAGCACAGTATTTATTTTTTTGGTTATTTTGTGTTGCAGATACTATGAATAGTTGATCGAATAAAGTAAATTTAATTTTTTTTTCAACTACTTCTTTCAAAAAGAAAGCCTTTCCTATTCAAGAGAGTTTCTAATTTCAGTTAGACATTACTATGACATTTACTACAATTTTTCTAATGAATGTCATGAAAATTTTTAATTATTGTCAATATTTTTGATTAAGGTGTATAAGTTCAAGTTAAATAAAATTAATTAAAGAATATTTATGTATTTTCTACTGGTGAATTGCTTCTCTAAGATGATTATTATCTTAGTAGCCAGTGTTAATACAATTAATTTTTTCTGTTGAAATTATCTTCTTAATGAATTTGTAAATAAAAAAACTAGCTTTATTAGAAAAGCATTGTAAGCCGTTATTATTGAATAATTGCATTGTTTTTATACTTATATGAAATATTCTAAAAAATTTTACATTTACAATTTACGGTTGACAAAACCTTATGATGACTTAATGATATACTTTCTACTTCGTAGTTAAAACAAAATGCAATAAAATCTATTCTAAGTAATTACTATATATTAGTAATTCCATTAAAAAGCTGTCTACCTGACCTCTTTTAATTACCGGAATGATTATTCAGTGTAAATGATGATAAGTAACTACATCTTTTGTTCACTGTTGCGTGTGTTGACCACAATAGACTTCACTCTTTAAGCAAACATTAAAAAATGCATGTCTGCAGGAACCATTACCGCAGAAAACCTCAAAAAGTAGTCAAAACGTTTTTACAGTCACTGATTACGGATCTACGCGTATAACGTTATCTCCCATTAAACAAATAGAAAAAGAATACAAAGAAATTCGCAGTCACTTTGGTATTGTTTTTGTTGTGGTAAAATTATGTTAGATTCCTACATCATGCAATTTTTTGACTTGAGATTTTCCATCTATAATAAATACACCCAAGAACTGAGAAAAACCTTGCCAAATCCTACCTAAATTATCTATGAATGTGTATCAACTAAAATGAACTTCTTAAAGGATACATTAGGTCGGCAAGAAAGTAATTTAAGTTTTGTAGTGTGAAATAAAACTCATATATTTTACAAGGAATATCAATTATATATTTGCAGCTTCATGATTCCGCCTTCATAGGAATTTTGGTCCTTATCAGCAAAAACTGAACTAAGAGTGATTTAAGGTCTTCATTATTTGTGAAAGTTTTGCAATTCAAAGAGTTTTGTCAATTTTGAAATAAATAGAAATAACCTGGTGCCAGGTCAGGGCTGCATGGGAGGACGCGACATAACTTCCCAACCAAGCTGCAATAACTTCCGAAGATGAGTGAGGCTTTGCATTGTCATGATGAAACACAATTGCATTGTGATTTGCTAATTCTGGCCGTTTTTCTTTGATTGCTTCATCTGGTTTCATTAGTTGTTGATAGCAAATATCTGAATTGGTCGTCCAGTCCCTTGGAAGCAGCTCAAAATACACAACACTTTTGCAGTCTCACCAAATTGATAGCTTGATTTTTTTTGAATGCAATGCAGCTTTAGGTATGACTTGTGCTGGTTCATCACGATTGGACCATTATCGTTCCCAAATGATGTTACTGTAGGTGACTCATTTTTTTTCATCAGTGATGATTCTTTTGAAAAAAAGGGTTGGTTCATTGAGCGTGAGATGCATATGACAAATATTGATTCACTGTGTTAAATGAATTCCTCTCAATTTATGCGGAACCAAAATATTCAGTTTTTTAGCGAGTCTAAGACATTTTAAGTGATTTTCAAGTTTTGTGTGCGAGACATTTAACCTCTCTGCAACCTCCCCAATAGTTATATGATGATTCTCTTAAATTATGGCTTGGATTTGGTCATGATCAATTTCAGTAGGTCGCCCAGAAAGTTAGTCATCTTGAGTGAAAAAATCTCCAGAACGGAATATTTTGAACCAATTCTAAATGCAATCAATACCCTAAACTTCACATATCTCTTTGTGAGCCTCAGCATATTTCTAACCTAAATATGATTGTATGAATGGGAAAAACCATAACACTGACATAACTTCTCCAAAACACTTACAACGCTCTCTATGTCTGACAACAAAAAAATACTTTCTTGTCGATCCAATAGGTCCATGTAAGAGCAATTGCTAAAACATTTCCGTCATGAATTTTGTTATTTTTTTTGTAAAAGTCTGTCTTTAAGAATAATTCTTCCCATTATATAACTAATGTTACTCTAGTATATATATATATATATATATATATATATATATATGTTTAAATAAAATGAAAATACACATCACTTAAAAGTTTTTAAAATTTTTTGAAAACTAAAAAAATACTTAATTCAACATTGTTTTTTAAATTTCATATCTCTTCACCTCTTTGAATATTGAATGATAGTGATCAAAGTTTTAATTCATATTTTCATTCCGCTACACAAAAAAATTCCGGGGATCAAGGAAATGATGTAAAATACTAAACAGTGGCTATTTATTATTTAAACTGTTTCGTGCAAAATAAACTGAAATTGAAAATTTCTAGTATACAGAGACCAAATAATACTTAACATTTACATTATTTGATATTAACTTTTCTAAGCGAATGTTTACAAGAAAAAAATAGGGTATTTATTTCAATTAACAATATTATTAGTGACAAGAAATAATTAACAGAAACTTAAGGTAAAATCTTCATCAGCCTTTACCAAACTTGCAATACTCATATTAATACTCATTTATAAAGCATGGAAAAGGTCAACTGTCAAGATAAAAAATATACTTTTGCTGTACACTATGTATCTACCTACACACATTATAAGTCTAAAGATAACCTAGATTTGATAATTTTAGCCGATAGGGGGTCGTCGACTCAGAAGTAAATGACTCCACTAGGTAGATTTTTACATACTTTAAAATTGAATAATCCTTTGCAATTTTTTTCCACCCACTTTAAAATTGAGACACAAGAACACTAATCAAATTCTGAAGAAAAAAAATAAATTTTTGATTACCTTCAAAGGAGGACACAACTTTCAATCAAAGTTAGCAAATGCTATAACGTTAAAATTAAAGAATAAAGAATCAATATTTGTATAATGAAACAAAAAACACATTAATAATAAAGCGAATAAATTTATTCGAACAAATGATTAATTACTCTTTATTTTGCATAGTAATCAGACAACATCTAGGACGAGGCAATTCTTTTATTCGACTGCCTCCGGGAATAAAATACAGTTTTTTAAAGAGATAGTTGGACGTTTACTACAATAAAAATGAAATAAATCTTTACAGATCCAAGTAGCTTATTGTTTATATAAGAGTATAATATTTGGGATAATTATAGTGTTGGTTTAGAAAAATCGAAGCGCCAGCTAAGTTATTGTAGAAATTATTGCATACCGGACCACTGCTTATACTCTCATCGTAATATTGGTTGCCAATTGTCTTGGTGCACGAAAATAGGAATTGTTAAAGTAAACCTCGTCCAGACTCGGTAAAAGGAGATATATATCCATTACCAAAAATCAAAGTGATTTTCGACATGATAGAAACATTATATTTGGCAAACCAGGCTGGATACTCCTATACACCGTGCATATATCCAAAATGCACTTCACTTTAATGTGATGAATTCAATTTTCAAAACCTCCATTGCAAGGTAGTTTTATCAATGACTCATTTTTGTTGTTGATTTTAACAATGATATTCAAAACAACCGGGTTTCTTACCAAATTAATGCACAATGGTTGTCTTAAAATATTTTTCGAGTATTGGGCCATGACGTTTGGAATTATTTATGACCGTTCCTTATTTCAGTTTTATGTTTTTGATTTACTGATTTACAGCGCAGACCTAATTTTAAGCAGTTGCAGTGATTCAAAAGTCCAATGTAATGTTAATATTGCTGTCTGCTGGCCTACCACTTTGAGAAGCTCTGCATATTACCAGTTTAGATCACAAGCTTTTATGTTTGAATTTATGAACACTAATAATATACAAAAATGCTCTCGTATGCTTAGGAGCTAGAGATTGGACATACGGTCCTAGCTTACGGTGCAAAGAAAAATTTAAAATCCTAATTTTTCTACTTTAAATCTTTTGCTAAATACTCGCAGATGGAATTTTGTATAAAGAGAAGACTAAAAACATCTTGTAAGAAGTCAAAATTTGGCAAAAAATATTATTATCCTGTTACAAATATAAAATATTATTATCCTGTTACAAATATAAATGTTAGGGCATAGAGCAAGTTCTCTTCGAGCAGTTCGTTGTGAATTCAAGAATGGCATTTGGAACACTAATTTTGTTTAACCCAATATCATCTTTTCACGTTTTTACTTCAGATTTTCATATTCAGCTAAGAAATTTCAGAAATCCAAAAATTTGCCGAGCAAGTGTCTAAAGATGTAATGAACTTATTTCAGATTTTCTGTTTCTAATATCTTTTCTAGAGTTAGATATTGGAACTAAACTTGGTAGTTTATTATAATTAGAAACAGATGAAATATTCTATAATATATTGTAGTATTTTTAAAGTTATATTTTTCAAGTATTACAGTGTATTAAAAAGACAACAATTGATATACAGGTTCGAATAATTTAAGTTAAGAGTTCTATTTCTGCGCATTATTCAATTTTAGTTTAATCAAATTGCAACAAGAAACGAACAATTTCATTTATTTGTGTATTTCAATGAGCCACAACTTTAAGGAGTTATCATCACAATGATATATTTTATGGTTAACTGCAAATTTTTGCTATTATCTTTTACTCTTCTAGCAATTTTAGTTTAAAATGTATATTCAATATGTCTTAGTTTAATTGTCTGATGCAGAACAAATGACTAATTATACAGACAAAATAAATCTCTTTTCTATTTTTGAATTATAATACAAGAGAAAAGTAGATAAAATAAGGTTATTGGATCTCCAACTTGATCACACATGTTTATAAATATTTTTTATTTTAAAACTGTAAGAAATTTTTTTCTTTATGAGATTTACTTATAATTTACTCTAATAAATAACAATTATTCTATTTTTTGACTGCTATATTCTCAACAGCCACAACTTGGATTTGTAATAACAACGGTACATTCAATGTTAAACTGCAAATTTCTGCAATTCATTTTTACCACTTTAACGATTTTAATCTAGGACATACTGTACATCCGTCGTGATGCAGTCAAGCCGTCAAAAGTCAGTCTCGGTCGGTTCGTCGAGATTTTTTCAACGGCCTTCATGGATCTTTCTTCGAGTTAAAGCGTGCAATTGGACAGTCATTCCACAGCGAGACCGTGATGGACTTGCAAGTCAACATTATCTTCTTTTTCAGAGGTTGTAAGAGTGTTGCTACATGGCGTTATAAATTTTTATTAATTTTTTTCCTGAGGTTTATTATTTTTTAAATTACAAATTTATGATAATTAACAAGACAAAGTAAAAGAGAATTGAAGAATTGAAAAATAAAGTGTAAGAATTACAATGTCAAAGGAGGTAAAGCAGCATAAAAACTCTAGGCGGAACAAGAGATTTAATACAGGGTGGATCAGTTACTTGATAAAGTCTAACGGTCTTTTTATGCTACTTGAAATAAATTGAATACCCATGTATACGTTTTTGTTGTGCAATGCCGGACAAAAACATAACCGACAATACAAAAAAATATAATTATTCTATATAATAATTCATTATCGAAACACCTCTCGACTCTAGAAATTTGAATAATAATGAAAATTTCCATTAAAGTGTCTCCATTTCAACTATTACTGTTAATATATGATAACGTAACATTTGTATAAACCTTATCTGAAACGAGCGCCAATAATCAGGTCAGTGTCGCTATACTGAAGACACAAACGAAACGAGTTTGGCGTCAGCTTCGAACCATACCGTCATCGACTCCTTCCCGATTGAATACTACTCTAAATATGCAGATAAATCAAAATCTTTGAAAAAATTCTGTCTGTCTTAAATAATTAATAGTTTATGACATACGTGTTATGTCATAAATAAATAGATTTATGGTTTTTGCATAAAATATCGCCAAGCAAGATTGTTTACAGAATCATAATCATTACCTGTTTAAAATAAACTAACAAAAAATGCGGTATTAAAAGTTATATAAAAAATTTTTAATCGAACAAGAAATCTTTAGATGCATTTTGGATGTCGGCCTATCGCCGTTTCTTAAAAATTCGTTAGACGACCAAAGTACTGCACTAGCTAGACAAAGATAAGTAAGTAATGCACACTAGCTACACAAAGATAAGAAATATTTTGCTCAATAGTAAATAGCTATTCCTGCTGCTGATAATCTGGGGCAAATGAGAGGGAAAACAAGGATTCGGACGAACATCATGTTTGAAAAACTTACAATTAGTATGAGCTGAGCTCACGAACGCATCTCAGGATGGTTGTAGATAAAGTCCAGATTTTGGTACTGATCGCCACTGCTTTAGGAGAAAAGGCATTTGAAGAAGGAAATCAACAATACAAGAAGAGATCTACTGATATTTTTGCCTTTTATTGTGAGAAGTTGTAAAACATTATTTTTAAAAATATGATTCCCTAATAACACTATAGAATGCAACATAAAAGTTATTGTAAAAATGTAATGCTGTTTTTTTATTATATAAACAAAATATTATATATATATATATATATATATATATATATATATATATATATATATATATATATATATATATATATATATAGTTCTTTCCTTCCCCTGTACATACATCAAAGAGCCACAACCAACTGTGAATCAAACTCAGGACCTCGGTATTTCGAATCCATTCCTTCCATTCAGTTTAGTTCAATGGGGAACAATGAATAAAAATCTGCTAATGACACAAATTTGAAAGGATCTGGATAACTCGTTTTTAATTACTCAGAACACAGTATTTAACGATACACCTGTGACAATACCCTAGTCTATAAATTCTAAAACTATGAACCCCATACCCATAAAGTCCAAACTCATAAACCCAGAAATCTCCATCCGACAAACCCCAATCCCGTCAACTCTGAACCTTTGAACCCAAAAACTCATACCTATAGACCCACAAACTCCAAACCTATGAATCCTATATCTATAAAGCCTATACCCACAAACGCCAATCCCACAAACCCCAATTTCGTTAAACGGAAAGCAAATTCGAGCACTCGCGGGTCCATAGCTTTAAGGTTCGTTTATTAGTGTATTGTCAAAGGTGTACCATTACAATACGTTGTCCTCAGTAATTTTAAAGAAAATTATCAAAATTCTTTAGAATTTGTGTTTGATGCAGAGTTTGGTCTATACATATATATATATATATATATATATATATATATATATATATATATATATATATATATATATATATATATATATATATATATATATATATATATATATATATATATGCTGAAATCACATTCAGCAAACGTACAACTATATGCATTCATCGAGATGATGGCCTACATGTACCACCATACCGAAAAGAAAGTCAAAACTTACCCTCCCCGCCACAGTGATACGGCAGAGGTACATGTTTCGTCTCTACTAGACTCATCAGGGTACCGACATACACCTGGCTGTGCAAAGGACAGATCGGAAGGAATCATGCAAATTCTGCCAGATGGCGTATATATGTTTATACGGCTTTCACGGATTCCTCCTTGTGAGATGCAATAGCAGTGGATATATCCACATTATGCCATTGTAGTGCTGAAATCACATTCAGCAAACGTACAACTATATGCAGCTCCGTATATGAATGAAGTAAAATGCGAACAGTAAATGCAAACTTCGTTCCAACCATAACCTTTCCGTGTTAGAGGTTGCACAGTGGAACAAATTGCTAAGGAACACAATTTATCCTATTCCACCATCATGGAGATGAGGGTAAGTTTTGACTTTCTTTTCAGTATGGTGGTACAGGTATGCCATCATCTCGATGGTGGTGGAATAGGATAAACTGTGTTCCTTAGCAATTTGTTCCAACTGTGCAACCTCTAACACGAAAAGGATATGGTTGGAACGAAGTTTGCATTTACTGTTCGCATTTTACTATATATATTTCTGTGATGAATTTAATGGTATATGACACAACTATTCAAAACCACAAAAACTTTTATCAAAAAGTTGAAGGTAGATAAAGTTCTACGTAAAATAAAATTACATTTTTTATTCACATCTTGAATTTGTAACAGCATCGAAAGAAATCAAATATTTCCCTAACAAAATCCACAAAAGCTTCACAATATATGTATATTCAATCGACCGAGCGCAGAGTGTCAGTTTCGCCAGAGAAAAAATCATCCCCTTAAAACAATATTTGTATTAGATACGCGGTAACAACTCCAAACAAAGGGGTATGTTTTTACAGCCGAAGGGTGTATACATAATATACAGGGAGCCGTAATAGGTCGGCTATTCCTTTAGTAATCTAATATAAAGAGAGCCAGAGCTAAGGTTCGTTTTAACTTTTGCATGAATCGGTATGGTACAATGATCGAAACTATTATAGTGGAAATGATAATATTATTTCATCGTTGACTTACATAAATTTAATATTTCTGTAGGGAAAGATTATTATACGGGGGACTTTGACAAAATAAGGCAATTTTATATATTTTTAACAAAACGATACGTTTGATGTTTGTATGACTACGGATGGTATATTAGAAATAGGTTGAAAATTATATTAAAAAAGTTAATATATTAAAAAGTATTTGTTAATAGATTTCCGTTAATATAATGAGTTCTGATGTATTTTCATTATGTTTAAAATTTACCGTTATCGTAACTTGCCTAGTTTTTACCTTTCTATGTTTTCTCACACCATATCATATTAAAAAGGAAATATACTGACTAAATATTAGAAAAAATAAAGTACATATTAGGAGAGAACCAAACGTTTTTAAGTACCCAGTATTTTACAACCTGTAAAGCTAAAATGTTAATTCGGAATTATCCTTTCCACCTTGAACTGCCACGCTAACCATAAAATGCAATAGAAAAACGAAGAGAAAAAAATTAACATCTGACAGCTAACGACCTAGGCAAGGAAATAAACTTGAAAGAATCATTTTTCATAAACCCGAACTGGCGCTTTGACTGAATTCTTATAAATATTTAATGAGGTGATTTTTTCCGAATAGGCGGTTCTCTTTAAGCATGCTAATTTTATGGTTGTTTTAAAGCGTACGTTGGTCGTAATTAGTCGAAGAGGGGCTGCGTTTTACGGGAAGTTTAATAAATCGAATTACTTAATGATTTTGGTTTCTTAAGAAAAAGGCAGTATGAAAGTACCATATTTCATAACCTTACTTACTAGGCAATGATTTTAAAACAATTTTATAAAAGAATGTTTGGAATAGTAGAGAATTATGTCACAAGGTGAATACACACAAAGACAAACAAACATAAATTCGTCGATTTGGAAAGCTTATGCCAACAACGGCCGACTTTGGAAGCTCCAAATGGATCTTCTAAAGTTCTTTAAAACAGTTACTTGAATTGTTACTGAATTTTACCTATTTGTATGTTCAGATTCTGGATAGATCTATTATCTACGCATATACCAGTTAAAGAAAGTCTCCTAGTAGCATATACAAGAGTAGCGCTTTATATTTCGGGAAAAACAAACAAAAGCAAATATTTACCATTGAAAATGATTTTATTGTTTTTCAAAATATTCTTCACGATGAAGATGGTATCCTCCAAACATGATTTTTGAAAGAAGCAACCGCCTTTTTTGGAGTAATAAATTGTTGATCATGCAGTTTATTTTTCATGTGCAGGATTAAAAAGAAATCATTGGGTGCAAAATCTGGGCTGTATAACCGATGACTCACCAATTCAACGTTTTGACTGTTCTGAAAGTTACTTGTCTGAGCCGATGTATGAGAACTCGCATTGTCATGGTGGAGAACGATCCATCGTATCCGATCTGTTTTCCTTAATTCACCGAAGATTTCCGGAAGACAAATGGTTGTGTACCATTTAGAATTGATTATTTTACGATTCCTTACATTTGCTTCGAATTGCTTAGTGAGCAAGCAACTCTTGTTGATTATGGCTAATTGTGGAAGACCCGTATAATCGACTGTTATTTACTTTCGTGCTCAAACACCTTTCACGATCCTATAAATGTATTTTGAAGCACCGTGATCATATTTCTTGTACCAATTGACAATTATGCGGAATCTAAATATTGTATACGTTGGGGTTATTAATGCTTGAAGATGCCTAAATCTCACAGTATGTCATATGAAGATCTTGCATCAGTTGTACTTCATCGATGTTTTCTTTATGTTTTCGATCTTCCCGTTCGTCAACAAATGACGGCCACAACTGAATACAATAAACTAGTGACATAATATACAAATTTTACTCAGTGCAGCTGGTCGGTGGGTCCCTTTGGAATGACAACTTGCTGACAAGCACTATATACATCTTTAATGACTGGTTTCAAGACTGGGTCAAGAAGGAGGGAGACACATATATTCTTCTTACAAATACACATATTAACACAAGGCATAACCTTAATGTTTTATGTGATTTGTGATGAAGGGGTGGGTGGTACCTGACTTGCCAGGAGTCACAAACGGAGCCTCTGAGAAATCAAGCGATATCTCAGAGTAATTAGCCTTGCAGCCGTGTAGGGGACATCGCGGGTATCGTTTTTCATTCCCCCCATAATCACGCGATCAACCAGAAAAACTTCAAAACGAGAGGGTACCCTCCTCCTGTACCTCTGATCCTTAAGGGTCCGAAAATGAATCCTTACGCCTGGTGCTTAGTCGGGCGGAGCAGCCTGCCAACTTTACCAACATTTAGATATTGGAATTCTCTGACGCGGTGAGCTGTGTTCGAACGCTTTTATTTTATTTTTTTTTTATCGATGACGCTGTGAAGAGGCCGATTATTGGTCAATTCTGCCGATTAAATATCTAAGGACGGTCTCGTCGGCGATTAGACCCTGGGATGATGGGTTGGTGCACACCTTCAGGGCCATTTTTCGAATACCTAACCAAGGGGCTTGAAACGTTCCAAAAGAGTGAATCCTGGACTGTTGTGCTCCAAATGGAAGATCATAATTCACACTCACAAAATAGAGCGACAATTATAAACAATAATAGAGGCTTATATTTCGTGAATGATACAACTAAATAAAAAATATTATTTTAATATTTAATAACATTTTTGAAGTCTTATTTAATGGTATCCTAATCGGTGACCAAAACATAAGAAATTAAATTTTTATTTTAGTTTTTAATCTCATAAATTAGTTGACCAACAATAATTGTCGAAGCATATATTTAGTAAGAGCTATTTCAGGCCTTTTACTGTTGGAAAGTTAGTTTAAGGGGGAAGGGGATTTAAAAAGCCACTTTGGAGGCTCATATTTCACAAATAAAGCAACTAATTGGAAAATATATTATAAAATATTAATTTATATTTTTTAATACAAACAATTATTTTTTTTACCTATACTTATCACACACCTTTTTTTTATCAGATCCGTTTTTTGATTACAAAAAACACATGTGTTTGCAAAATTTCAATGCAAAAGAATACAAGCTGACGAAGTTATAAGACTGTAACATACAGAAAAACAGACAGACATGACGAAATCCTAAAAAATCCTGAATATATTTCATATTTAAAAAACTTGCAGAGACTTTGATGTTTTGTTTATACTTTGATATAGCTACTAAAATATTATAATGATAAGATTATGAAATGAATTATTATTCAAACCTATTATTTTTATGAACTAATAAAAAAGAACTGTTATTTATTAGAATCCAGTAATTGCAATAAAAGGTATTTAGACAGTTTGGATAGTTGATTTATTCATGAATCACAGGTTAAATTCAGAACAAATTAGTCATTTAGACTGCCATTCACGTCTATCATCGCAAACATAATCGTATTTTGCAAATCGAAAAACAGAAAGCTAATCCTCCAGGAATGTAACCATGTTACTTCGCTGAAAACGCACTAAAATCGTTTGTAACTTACGTACATACATCGAGTTTCAACATTTAAAGCAAAATCACGTTTTCTGATTGGCTGATTTGATGGCATGTTATGCGCCACACGCCATAAACTTAAAGCTCATAAGTCCACGTTAGAAATTGATGTTATATATTTATGGCCCGTACATAATTGCCCTCTAAAATCCATGGAAAAAATTAATTGCAATACATTGCAATAAAACTGTAGGAAATCGATTAGAGAGGTTTATTCTGATGTATTTCAGTAATGATTTTCTTTTACTCGTATACTTTATATATGTTATAATGCTAAAATTTGATGAGATATCACAATCATAAGTTTTCAAATAAGCATTGTTTAAATTTATATTTTCTATTTTTAAAAGTATACTTGATTAAAAATGTTTTAAATTCTGTGAAATCTTGATTATGAAATTTATCTTTAAGCCCATTTAATTCTTTCAACTAACATAAATTAATTAAATTCTTGATTAAATTTATTCATAAACAAGTTTCAATCTTATGACAAATGTTTCAAACAGAATATTTATATCAAAGTGGAAATATTGTGTTTTCTATTTTTAACATTTTTAAATGTTCGCAGATCCGTTTTCATATGTAATGTAATGAATATTAAAAAAAACGCTTTTAAAAACTGAGGATTCCTTAAAAAAGTAGTAAAAAGGGAAAAATAATTCTAAAAATTTGTATATGTAGTTAAAATATTTAAAACCGGTGCGAAGTGGGAAAAAAGTCGCCAACTTAAATACTCACCGAAGTGGATGAATCTTTGCTTATTGTGTGATACTGTTTATGTGTGAGACTGCGGAATTGTTGCGAATAGTTATGCATAACTTCCAAAAAGTAGTTTAAAATGCAACACTGTATTTTATAAAGACGTAATAGGTTTTGATATGCTGTAAAAGGTCTATTTTTAAATGTATACATATTTTTTGAATTCTAGACTAACGCTTTCAAAATTTTGGATCCCTAATTCCTATTTTAAAAATGGGCTGTATTGCTCCCTTGACTTTAACAATTTATAAAATGGGCACAGTTTTTTAAGAAATGTTTATTGTAAACCCGTAAAAGGATAGTTCTTTGTCAGGGTATTATAAAAACTGCTGCAACTAACAATAATCAGAGATTTAGTCATAAACCTCGTCTTTTGGAATTATGTTTTTACCGAAATTTGAATATTTCTTTCCAGTTAGAATAAAAACGAGAATTTGAAAAACGATAGTGTAAATGAATATTAAGATAGAATACTAAATTTTTTGCTTTTTTGGATTTACGAAAAAAAATTGTTATTTTGAGTGATTCAGATGGACTAAATAGGTTTAAATTTAAATTACTTCGAAACCTTCAACGACTTGAACAAAGAAATATAATCATTAAACTCTGCAGCAGTGGCGGCGGGTGCATTAAAAAAGTAGGGGTTGGAATTCTAAAACGTAGATATGTATAAAACCGGCCATAGGCACCGGTGGATGAAAAAATAAGTCTTTAAAAATTGAGTTGGTATGAAACAAAGCAGTGTTTTTTAAATAAATAAACATAAAGAAGGTAGTAAATTTTAAAAAAATAGCAGTCAAAACAAAATGCACGTATAATTTATTGTGTAAATTATTTATAAAGAAAATCCATAAGATGATTTTTGGCATTAGCAAAGTTATCAGTGGAAATCAGTATGCTTTCGATAAGATACCTTTCTTTAGAGAGCATTACCAAAACAGAAAGTCTTTCTTGGCTCACAGTATTCCGTAAAAATGTTTTTATCCATTTTAGGGCCGAAAAGCACCGTTCTGTTTTAGCCGATATCATCGAAATAGTAGTTAAAATTTTTAAAAGTTTTAGAACTTCACAAAATGTCTTACTTGGCTCGATGTCTTGTAAAAGATAGTCATAAAGTACAAGAAGTCTCGAAATTTTCTCTTTACATACAATTAACATTGCTTGAAAAATTCTATTTTGAATGGTTTTTGATGTACCTTTAAATACCGATGCTTTTTCCAAATGTTGTTTCAGACCATTGTCTAACTCAGCACTTAAATCAATTAAACCGCGAAAAATCCCTGGATTAGAAGACGAAGACTCATCATGTCCTCGAAATGTTAGTTCGAAAGCTCCACAGAAACGCACACAATTTATAATATTTAAATTATATCGATTTGTCTCACTTTTTCATTCTGAAGTTCAATATCTCTTCGATAAGCTCTGCTTAATTGAGCGGCTACGTTAACAGCCCCAAAAAGTTTATATTACAAAACACTTTTCATGTTTTACCACAACGCATTTTAATGCGGTCCCCTGAATGACTTAAGTATGCAAAACTACTTTTGTTCAAGAAGTTTCTCTTACAGATAATAAATAAGGAAAACAAAATAGAGAATTTTTAATTTCACAACCAAAAAGCCACGTATGTTTATTATAAAGATTCGGATTAAATGTCCTAGTAAAAGTCTTTTTTTTCTTAGACACAACAAACAAACGACAACTACAAAAACAACAAAATTGGCGGGCAAACTAAAGGTATTTTCTCGTGGGGTAGCCCGGTTTAATATATCCACGTTTTAGATAGGCAACTCTATATACGCTTCAATAGATTAGCTTGGATTGCATTAAAATTGCCTACCAGCAAAGCGATAACGTTTACAAATGTAATAGTGTAATACAGACAAATTATTCTTGACAGAGGCGAAGTAAATTAAATTATTTCAATAACTGATTGCTGTTCGCATTTAATCTAGGTAAAAAAATTGATTTAAATTTAATCATTAAATTATTAGTAGAAATTAATATATATATATATATATATATATATATATATATATATATATATATATATATATACATATATATATATATATATATATATATATATATATATATATATATACATATATATATATATACATATATATATATATATATATATATATATATATATATATATTTGTACTTATATTTATTAATATATTTTATATAAATTTACAATTTTTTTGGGGGGTTGCGAAAACCTGCAAAACTAAGAAAAAGCCGCCACTGCTCTGCAGGAATAGATGAAAGTTGATCAAAAATGAAATATCACGCTTTCACGCTTTTGCTTTCCTGTTTCAGGAGGCCGATTCACGCTGATTTAAATCGTGAGAACGTGCCATTAATTATAAACCAAAAATAATATACTAAGTTTGTTCATAAAAATAATGTGAACACATTTTATCAAAAACTAAGACCCCTAAATTCAAGCAAATCGGGTATTCTATATGCATTCGTCAGTCATCTGTTTTCGTAAGCTTTTAGCCTTATCCTGCACATCCCCGTCTGTTTGTACAGTGAAATTGAAACAGAGCTCAAGCACACACATACAAATCCGCCCATTCGTAAGGGTGTTTCAAAGTGGATGATGTGCCACGTATCGTTCTTAAAGTGGATTGTTGCATTTAAATTCCTTTTTGATCTGTTAAGGGGGTGATTGTAATACATATATTTCATATTTTTATCCATTTAATACATACGATTGGCGGGAGATGAATTGAATCGAAATTTCTGTAACTAAAAATTGTTTATTCCACACTCCAGGCTTTTTCACGTTCCTGACATTTTCGGGATTGAATTTCAAAAAACCCGGGATTTTCGGGGTCGATAAACTTTTTTTTATTTATAAAAAATACTCCATGAAACAAAGCGCACTTAGTTTACCTGCCAATTTATCGAGTTGTCAATGCCAATAAATAAAAGTCGGCCACTTTGTTTAAACAGCTGATTTTAGTCGTGTTTAGGTCGTCTGACTTGAAAATCATGTAAAAACAACACTTCGCACCATGTAAGTTATTAGTATTTAACATTAAAATATGCTAATTTGTAGTAGTTTTGTTTTTGTGTACCTTAATTTTGGAATTTTTGTTTAAGAGCGATACATGGTAGGAAACCCGAAAAATTTATAAATTGTTGTAGAATTTCAGTTTAAAAATAGTTTTTTACAAAGTTACAAAGATATTCTTGTTGTATGTGTTACAAATGTTTATATTAATAATTATTAATTTTAGAGGTTATGAGAGGTTATGTCGATGCAGTAATACAGTTTTGTTTTTCTTTTTGACGGTACTCACGATGACAGATTTATAAAAATGTCGTTAGCAAAAGAAAGCTTGTTTGTGCTTCACAAAAAAAGATGGAGACGTGCCATCGGTGTGGAGTCAGTTTTTGGTGGCCAAAGAATGGTATACAGCAAAATGTAAACGTGGCCCGGCAACTATTAAAAATTTTGGTAGGATCTCAATATTTCATATATCAGTTATTTCAGGTAAATGTTGCTCTCAGTTCGATACAGCTTCACTGACGAGATCATGAGGTGGTCGAAACGCTAATGGAGAGAGGATCAGAGTGGTATTTGCAGGAAATAAACTGTTTGTATATATTATTTCCTTTTCTCTCCGTGAAAGGAGAATACACATATAACAACTATTTAAATACCGCAGATAGATTTGTTTATTTCTTACTGAAATTTTGATTTTTAGTAAACTTCTTATTATTCCGGTGTTTCATAGACGTCGTTCGACTGGCGATATTTTTCAGTCTGATATCCAGGTCGGTAGGTGGCAGGTTTGCAATATTATACCGACATACCTTGGAATTTAAATTTCATATATCATATATATATATATATATATATATATATATATATATATATATATATATATATATATAACAACGATCCACTAAATGCTTGCTAACACATCTTCTGTCAAAACATGAAATTAAAGTAGCTATCGGAAAACCATTGTCACCAACTCGCCAATGCAGTGAAGAACCGCCTTTGAAAAGAAAACCTGATTCAATAGCGGACTATTTTGCTAAAACTGATACTCTGGACGACATTTTGGCTCGAATGACAGCTTTAGACGGATTTCCTTTCAGTGTGTTTGTGACTTCCAAAGATTTGAGGGCACTTTTATTATCTAACAGTTATACAGATTTACCAAAAACTGCCCCAACCATCTGTAACCACGTCGTGAATTACACTCCCAAAGTAAGAAAGGAAACCAAAGTGGAATTAACTGTTTAAAAAGCTGAAGGCAACGTTTTAGTTTCAAGTTTTGATGAATGGACTTCCGGTTTTAACAAGAGATACATGAATGTAAATATTCATTCGAATAAAAAGTTATGGAGTTTAGAACTCATACATGTTAATAAATCCTTAAAAGCCGAGATATGTGTTCGTATTTTAGAAGACCATCTTTCACAATTCGATAGCTGACTAGACACCGACATTGTGGCTATCGTAACTGATAGCCCAAACGTCATGCTCAAAGTTGGAAAACTTGTCAAGGCAGAACACCAAGTTTGTTTTACTCATGGCATTTCTTTAGCTGTTTGTAATTTACTGTACAAAAAAATACATCGGTGAATTTTGCAAATGAGCCCCCCCGCCCGATTGGAGATTAAGACTATGACGATGAAGATTTAGAGTCAGAATTAGTTATGGAAACAGAAGTTTGTCCAGATTTAGCGAATAATCAGAATGTTAATGACGTAATAAAAAAGTTCGCAAGGTGGTTCAGATTTTCAAAAGAGCCTCCTTGAAAAATGATACTATACTTCAAAAATATGTACAAAAAACATATGGAAAAGAACTTGCTTTACTTTTAGATTACAAAACAAGATAGAACAACCTCTTTACAATGCTTGAGAGTTTTGCCCTTTTAAAAGTTAGTGTCCAAAAAGCGCTCATAGACTTAGGTAACCCAGTGCAATTGGATGAATCCGATTTCGATCTCATCATTGCGATTGTCATAGTCTTGGCTCTAGTAAATTTAGCTGGTGAAGCACTTTGTCGTTCTGATGCAAATTTATGCACGGCTGATGCTGCTCTCAAGTTTTTTTTTAAACATCTAAATGATAATCCCTTCATTTTGGCTTCTAAATTGAAAAACCATTTACAAGAGCGCATTTATGATCAGCGACGAAAAGATTTGAGTGGCGTTCTTGGTTATTTACAAAATCCTCAAAATGACGATGTTGATTTAGATGACCAAATATCGTATTTGTTTTCGTGCCCCAATAAGACGTTTTTAAAAAAACATTGTTTCGTTAAATGAAAGGTTAAACATTAAGAATAACGTTGAAGAGAAAGCCAATGAGTCTCAAAATATGCAAATCGATCTAACAGCTACAAACAAAAGTGATTTAACGCTCCAAGGAATATTTCAGCTCGAAATAGAAAACAGCATGAAAATTTTATCTCCTGAATCATTCACAGAAACTGAGTTATCTAAAATTACTAAAAAGGAAATGAATTTGTTCGAAGCTACAAGTTGAAGCCGTGGCTATATTCTAAAGCAAACTTATAAGTATCTATTGACCATTCGTCCAACTTTGATTGAGCCCGAACGCACTTTTTCGTCGGCTGCATATATGTGCAACAAGTTAAGAGGCAGGCACGGTGATGAAACATTGGGAGTATTATTATTTCTTCGTTCATACTTTCACAATTTAAACAAAGTATGAAAAGTTAATAATAGTACGAGAAATGAATCTGAATAAAAATGCAACTGAATAATATTTAAGAAATAAGACTAGTTAATACTATAGGTAATAAAACGACTGATTAATACTATAGAAATGTGCTGGTTATTATTATAATAATGCAACTGATTAAAGAAATGAAACTGATGAATACTTAAATAAGTAATACTAACATTTATGGCAAATTATTTGACTCAAATATTTTAGATTTAAAATTCGTTAATCTTGTGTTACACAAGTCGTTTTTTAATATTAATTTGTTTTTTAGAAGTTAAACTTTTAGTTCAGAATTTTGATTATCTCTTTCTTAAGAAAGTTTTAGGATTACATAATTAAAAAATTAAAAGTTGTTTTTTGGGTATTTTCGCATTTTTTTGTTTGCTACCTTCAAATCCCGGGACTGAGAAATAAAGACCGGGATTATATCCCCTATTCCACACTAAGAAGTATTTTAATTCAACTTTCTTCTTTTATACCTTACGAAAAATTTGGAAAATTAAAAAATGTAATTTAACTATTCAACCAAGACGTAACAAAAAGGTAATATGTGATAAAAAGAATATCGCATCTTCTAAAAACCCGATTAAACAATTTAAAAATGATGGGTTCAAAGTTGGAAATACAGTTTAAAGTATCGTTCTGTTTCTGACTTCCCAACTATAATTACTTTTATTTTACATACATGGAATTTTTGGCGCCTTCGGTGTTTTCTATAATTATTTTCAATTAGTTTTCAATTTATTTAATTTTTATGTTTTAATGGTAGCTTGTTCATTTAAAAAGTTTAAATGTTAAGCAAAATATTAGATGTTAATAAGAAAACATAAATTTCTGATTCTCAAATATAAAAAAATTGCTATTAACTAATGAAACTAGTCATGGATACTAAAATGAATTTAGAAGATCCATGAAATTGTAATGAGAGTGCCGGAAATTGGCTACTGGCAACGCATTTTCTGCAAGAAATTCTAAATTTACGACTAAACAATATATAAAATGGTATTTAAATCCTAAAAAAATTATGCTTATGTGTTAACACCTTTTAATTTCTAGTTTTACGATCTTTGGGTGGTAATAAAATGAATTGGCACTGTCATTCTTTACATAATTTCAATTATTCGTATCCGATTTTTTTAACGTTAACTGTGACATTTTCTGTTAGTTTATGGATTGTTTTACCATTTTTCAAAAATAAATTATGGAGTGGCTATATGATCCTGACTCTAAGTAAGTCTATGGTTAACAGGACCGAATCCGGGAGGGAGGGGCGATCGCTCCCCCTCCAAAAATATTTCGTTGTTCCTACACTCAAGACATTATAGGCCCAAGCTTCTAAATCTACATAAAATAGAAAGGTCCACATTTTCAGTACATTTCATAGCTATAAACGTAAGCTTTTAAATCCACAACCTCTTATACGATTGGGGTGGGGATAATTTCGACATTTTCTTTGTTATTTTATCGTTCCACTCTCCCCACGAAGAAAAAGCTGGATATGCTCTTGATGATGAATTTTACAAACCAATTATATGTTAAAGAACCTGAGCCGCGATCTTCGTCTTGTGCTCGCATTTCGGTACGAATTAACTTACTTTTTACCTTCAAGTCAAAAAATTAATAATTTAAAATTTTGACTTACCTGATTTACACGGATTTTGATCTCCGCTTTTCAATGGTGCTATGCATTTTTCTGAAGTTTGCAATTTTTATAGGGAAGATTGGAAAAGAAAATTTCTTTTGAATTTCTGTGAGATGATCATTTTTAATATCTATTTAAGTATTTCAGTCGAAAACTGGGATTTTTTACGTCGAAATTACTAATGAAAAAAGAGATCTTAATTAATTTTTCGAGATATAATGCGATGGAGAACGCGCGACGCCCTATCGTAGTTGGTATTGCCTGAAAAGCCTTGAAACTTTGTTTATATATATTTTTGGATCTGTCGAATCCGAATCTAAATTGTAAAATATTCAAAATTGGAAGTTTGTTTGTGCGTTTGCCAAAATCGAATCAGAAGAAAAATTTTCTAAATTGGAAACATTTTGCACAACTATCTAAAAAATTGCTTGATTGAAACAAAAACTTGTTCTTATATATCTTTAAGGTTATTAAACAATCAAAATTTCAGTAAGAAATAACAAACTCTCTTTAAGGTTGTTTCAACTGGGCCTGAACTAAACATTCCATTATTTTTAATAGCTTTTTTTATGAACTTTTTTTTTTTAATTATTGGGACTGAAATAACCGAGAACAAATCTCTGTAAAATACATTATATCATAATAATGATAATAATATAACACAATCGCAATACAGGGTGTGTTAGATCAACTTTTCTATTTAGAAATTCAATTTAAAAAAAAAATTAAGGCAATTCTTCAAGTGAGCCAGGGTGCTAGGACGATCGTTGTAAACAAGTAATTTTAGATATCCTCACAAAAAATGGTCATATGGGGCTATATCAGGCGATGCTGTCCAGTGCAGATCACCCCTCAAGGAAATGAGGCGTCTTGGGAAGTGTTGCCTCAAAACGGTCAATGACGCACGCGCTGTGTGAGCCGTGGTACGGTCCTGCTGGAACCATACATCTCTCACATCCATTTCGTTGAGTGTTGACAGAAAAAACTCCTGAATCATGAGGACATAAAAGTCAGAAGTCACCAAAACTACCCGTTCGTTTTCTTCAAAAAGCCATGAGCCAATAATTAAAACTCGCGAAAGTGCACATCAAACAGTTACACCTTGTGAATGTAGGGGACGCTGATGAATTTGTCTGGGGTTATCAGGGGTCTAATAGCACATGTTCTGCCTATTTACAGATCCCGAAAAACGCAAGTAAATCTTATAACTGGAGAAAACAAGCGTGTCGTGACGCATGTCAATAAGCGCCTCACATGCATTTTCTCGAGCAACAAAATTGCGTGAATAAAGTTCCTGCACCACAGCCAATTTGTAAGGATGAAATTTTAGTTCTTCGTGGAGGATTCGCCTCATAGAATGAGCAGATAATCCAACAGTAACTGCATGTTTGAGGGTAGAGCGCTGAGGGTATCGCAAAACAAGAAGCCTTACCATGTCAGTGTTTTGGGGTAACCTTGCTGTTTGTGAAAGGCAAAGTTTTTTTCTTCACATCACTAGTTTGCCTGATATTGTTTAACTATGAAACAGTCGACTGATGGCCAGGAACACGACTACTGGGCACAATATTCAAATGGGTACGGAATGCACGTTGCGTGGCGATGATTGAGATATCTTTAGAAAAGTATGCCTCTACAGAGAATGGGTGCTCCACCTTCGTCCACGCTATGATGCTAACTAACTAAACCAAGTGGAGCTACAACTTTACGCCCCACTCTCTCGAATGTATCTACCCCCACTCACCTCGGAGCAACCGCGGCTTTTGGGCGTCAAATTCAAATAAGCAAGTTGCTTTGCCTCACCCTATACATTACAGTATAGCATGCCTATGGTCGAAACTCATAATTGCCCTACACCACACACTGGCGAGCACAAGTTTTCTTTGTAAAATTCAAAGAGGTGCATCGAATAGAAAAGTAAATATGTTTTTAAATCAATTTATAATCTCTACGTTACAGTAGCAAGATAAAACATTCGACGTTATGCGAAAGAAATAGAGTCTTTACAGTAAAATTTAAAAAAATAAATAAAAATATACTTTGATCGTGACATTAGACTAACCAAAAGTAAGTCACACTTATTTGATAATGCTGCATTTTCAATCACATCAATGGAAAGTAAAAATTATAAACTATTCTAAAATATATTTACTTTTCTATATGACGTCTCATAAATTCTAGAAAGGAAATGTGTGCACGCTTCATTTTGAACGGACTTTCATTACGCGTTGATTTTTTTGCCATAAAATTTGCTGACATTCGTTTGGAGTCAATATATTTACACGAATCGATTAATGATTTCTTTCGCTACTAGGTGAAATGCATTTTATTAAGGTCGACAAAAAAGTAGTTTCGGTTTTGCACTGTGAAATAAAAGTATTTTTAATACAAAGCATAAACTTTAGTCAGTTATATCTTTGATTGCTTCATCCAATTTGTTGTCGACAGTAAATATCTAAATTGATCGTCCGGCCTCTTGGAAGCAGCCCAAAACACAGAACACCTTTGTAGCCCCACGGAATTGACAGCATGACCTTTTTTGGACACAATTCAACTTTAAATGTGGTTTGTGTTGGTTCATCACGCTTGGACTATGATCGTTTTCGAATGATGTACTGTCATCACTTATGAGGATTCTTTTCAAAAAAGGGTCGGTTTCATTGCATGTGAGATGTATATGGCAAATATCGAATCATTTCATGGTTAGTGAATCTCTTTCAATTCATGCAAAACCCAGCTTTTTGACGAATCCAAGATGTTTTAAGTAATTTTCAATTATGGTGTGCGGTAATCTTTGCAATCTCCCGAAGAGTTATAAGACGATTTTCTTCAATTATGGCTCTGATTTGCTTATCATCAGGTGAACCATAACATTGGTTATTTTCCAAAAGGAAATTTTCTACACCAATTTGGACACCTGCGTTCTGTTATCCAATCAACACTACAAACTTTAAATCTCTCTTGGTGAACCTTTCTTTCATTTACGGAAATAAAAAAGTAAAATGTTTATTTCTCCATTCCATGTTAAAACTGACCCTATACTAACAGCTACAAATAAAATTACAAACAAGTTGCTTCGAAAGTAAACTAAACGTGACATGTAAAATGTCAAAAGGAAAAAACCTAACAGCAGTCCCTTCAAAACAATTACAACGCTCTGTTTGTGTGACAACTAAAAATACTTTTTTATCAAAACAGTACTTTATGCGTGATTTTGTAAACTTTCATTAAATTAAACTATATTTCTTGAAAAAATAGAATTGATTTTTTGTCAACCACATAATGATTTTAAACGAAAAAAAAAATTCTGAGTCAAAGTCATTAAAGTGCTTACTTTCTTGAGGTGAATCTGTTTTACAGAAGAGAAATAGGCGAATTACGTTGAAAATAAGATTGTCTTAAAATGGCCGTTTCGCGTACGATTATGCGCATCTGTTCATGCATTGACGTTCACTTTCAGAATGAATAAAATGCACTTCTGCGCATCAATAAGCTTATCTGTGGTGCATTCTGCAGTTGTACTATCGGTTTACACTATCTAAGCATTGAAATAACTACTTCCTCATTGTCATATTTCGAAACTAGCTGGATTTTTTAGGCAATCCCACTACTATGTGCTAGTTTCATTAGATCGCGTGATATGTACCTTTTTTAGTCACTAGGAAGCAAACGACTTTTTCATAGAGTATTTTTTTTGTTAATGATTTGAATGTAAAAAATCTCAAATACCTAAAATTGTCATATTCAAGAAAAATGCATATGAAATTTTCTTTTTGAATTTTCACTGTAAAAATGGGAACATTTCGGCAAATGCATAGCATCATTGTAAAACAAATGGTAGCAATCTATGAAGCGAACAGTTCGCTCGTAGACGCCATACAGTGAACTTTGAAAATGGTGAATGAGATTTCACCGAAACGTCAGCTGCCTTACAGTCCTGAGAGGGACACACACACGGGATGCCCGAAAACCTTCGATTACATATTTATATATATATATATATATATATATATATATATATATATATATATATATATATATATATATATCAAGAAACAAACCTTTATGTAAGGAAACCAAGGATAGAAATCTACAGGTGAAGTTTTGGAATCGGTGTTTGTTTAATAATAAAATGGAATATTTTCTTTATTTTTGTATTTTCTGTTTAACAGTTGAATAAATTTTTACTGCAATTGCCATTTAAAACCCGTGGCTGTCAAACAGTTTTAAAACTAAACAACGTTAGTGAATTAGGGAGTTAGTGTATTATTAATTAATACCTACATCTTTGTACTTTTCAGAAATTTGATTTTAAAATGAATGTTTCCATAATAAGTTAATGCTAACAGCTTTATGTAAACCACTTTTAACATAAGAATATTTTCAAAAAAGTGATTATTAACAAGTTTGGTCCTGGGTAAAAAATATATAAACCCATAATTTACAGTTAAACTCGGCTCTGTCCATTATAATTTCACGAAATTAGTCACATTTTCGAATTTACAACAATCGTAAGTCGTTAAAACAAAGAGAACGAACCTTACCGGGCACCAGATAATTTAGAGACATTGGAACGAATAAAATTATCGTATCTCTTCTTTATATGGATAACGCGTCTTCTCTTTTTATGTCTACCAGGGTTGCCGTTAGTATCATTTTTTTTAAAAATATTAGTGATTTTAAAAATGACATTACATGGAATACCCTTCGAACATACCCCTGTAAAATTAGCATAACGTCAGGACTAGGACACGGTTGTTTGAACGCTGAATAACATAAAAATATTTTTATTTATATTTGAAAAAGTGTTGATAAACAGTAGATATTTCATTTCTTGGTACACATATACCGATTTTATGCTAATCTTTTCTAATTGCATTTTTTAAAAGAGTATCATATGGTAATCGGTACGTTAATTCTAAAATACATAAAAATTTGAATTTATGGTTCCCTAAATTATTATTATTATTATTTTCAATATGTAAACAATATCTAATATAAAAATAAGTGTTTAAATCCTCTTTTTGTTAATATTAATTGCAAACTTCGCATTTATAGTAATTTCTAACACTTAAAAACACTGAAAAGAGGCACGACAAGAATCTAAACTGAGAGAAAAGATAAGTAAACATGTTTATGTCTGTTAGACATCAAAAAAGCCTCTCCCCCAATGACAATAAACAGCCTTTAAATAAATCTATTGTCGTTTAAATCTATAGGGTAAGATCGAAGGGAATGCCAAATGCAACTGTCATTTTAATTTTAAGAGAAACTATGCTCTCCTTTAAATATTTTCTAAAAATCAATTATTAATGGTTTTTTCAATATTATTCGCATTTTAAAATTTAACGGATTTTTTTAAATTTTAATTTTAAGCACTTAAATCTTGATAAACCAAACTTAATAATATATAGTAATATTCATTTTGTCACTAGCAGTGTTAAATTAGAAAAAAATTATCTATCTATTGCTTAGTTACGATATATGTATAAATTTGGCAGCAATGTCTTTAAGTTCGAGAAAAATAATTCTTCAGTCCGGATTTTATATTGCTGTTTGGCTTGGCGTGGGCTTGGTGTCATTTAAAAAAGATATTGTCAATTTTTCCAGAGTTCGTTTTGAGATTTATTTAATGTGAAGTATTTTCGTTAAGTAAAAATAAAGGAAACTAAAAAAGTTAGGAATTTTTTAAGTATAGCGTAAATGCTGAACGTCATTAAGAACAAATTAAATCAAGAGATCTATTTATCGATATTGTTTCTTTTTATATGATGAAAGTAGCTGACCTGGAAACCACCAAATAAAAAAGAAAACGAGACCCTATCTGTAATCAATTTAAAAAATCATTTAAAAAATTTCACTGTTAAATACATTTAGACTTGGTTTATCAAACAATTGTCGAACCGTTACTAATATTTAAACCATAACTAAACGTTTGTAGAAGAAGAAATGGTTTTCTTTTATTTAAATTTTTATTGTATTTTCTTGAAATGAAAAGAAAAATAATTGTTTCGTCTTTTATTTCCTTGTTCTGAATTAAAATTTCACAACAGTTTGTATACATACCACGGTTTGAAAATAATTTAGTGGCGTAAAAGATTAATTTAATAAGCACTACCAACACATTTATTTTTATATTATTTCTAGCGCCATTTAAATGAAAAGTATAACCATATAATGGGAAAAAATGTAAAATATCAAATGAGCTAAGTAAATAAGTAAATCACTAGATTTGAAGTGCTATTGAGCAAATCAGAACAAATTCTAGACCTATAGGTTTAAAAAAGATTATTTTTGCACGAAAGTTACCAGATTTTATCATTTGTGGAATTCTTTATTGTGTTTGTACTTATCTGGATAATATTGCTGGAAGGTATTTGCCTTTCCAAATGCAAATACTTTTCAGCAACAACATCCAGTTCTCCAATGGATGTTCTAAAAGCTCACGGATCCGGGTAACTGACATGAATATAAAGTAACATCGGGGATTCGTCAATTTGTTGTTGGACAAGAATATATTATACATTATAATCTCACTCGCTTCTCCAAAAATTAGCAAAAATGTCTGAACTACACCATGGCATTGTTGTTGAAATGTCTCAGGAATATCCAACTTTTGTCATTCTAACCATATAATACAATATCTTAAAATTTGAAATCAATGTCTTGAAAATTAGAGGCTTTTTGGAAATTTCTTTGACCTATGGTAACCAGTAGATAATAGTACCTAATTTATCAAAAATAATACTCCACGATACCTCTTAAACTACTCTTCCCTTTTTCATTTACGACGAATAAACAAAAAACCACTCACTGCCCTTGCAAGAAACACGCAATATATTTGTAAACACAATTATAATGAATAAATTTAGGCGGAAACACTCGGAAACAAGAGGGTGTGAGTCAAGAGCCACCCCAAGCGTCAGATGCAGTCGAAGCTGCGGTTAAGGGTCTATTTTCTCATTTTAAGTTAAATGTTTTCCTTGCTTGTAGACTCCCTCTTGAACATAAACTCAAGGGTAAACGTTTGAGACGTTGAAAAAATATTTAATTGTAAGACAATTCAGTTTTTAGTTTTTTCTAAATTGAGGTAGCTTTGTTAACTTGGTCAATTATTTTAATATTCATATTAATGTTTCCTCTTTTAATATCTCAGTTCATCATAAAACCTAATTATAATATAAATATACATTTAAAATATAACAATACACCTAAATTAAAAAATATGTAATATTACTCAATTCGCTAAATACTCGTATACAAATATTGCTTTTTATCCAGCGGGCGCAAGATAATGTACAGCATGTGGGTGGCCAAATGATCGTCAACCAGCGTAAAAAAATGTTTCCTTTCTTAATATCTCAGTTCATCATAAAACCTAATTAAAATATAAATATACATTTAAGTTCAAATATAACAATATATCTAAATTAAAAAATATGTAATTTTTACTCGTATACAAATACTGCTTTTTATCCAGCGGGCGCAAGGTAGTGTAAAACATGTGGGTGGCCAAATAATCATTAATTAGCGTAAAAAAATGACCTGAATGTAACAAATGGTTTACATAAATAATGCCATCCCTTATTATAATCGGGCTATTCACATATAGTAGGCCAAACCTTCCGCATGTGGAACGAAAAGCGCGTTCAGTCACGAATTGAATATTCGATTCGTTTATCCTTCTTTTTAACCGACTTTTAAAAGAAAGAGTTTCTCAATTTGTCAACTAGTATTTTTTATGTATGTACACCGATTACTCCGGAACGGCTGCATCGATTAGAAAGAAATTTTTTACATTATATTCAGGAAGTTGCTGCGGTGATCCAATATTTTTTTAGATGAAATTGGTGCAGTAAAGCCCAAGATGGCGCTTACAATATGGCGGCCAAAAAAATTAATTTTGTCCGATTTTCTCCAAAATTGGTATAGAGGAATATTCGGGGTTGTACCCAGCGAAGCAGAAATTATTTAAAAAAAAAATTCAAAATGGCGGACCCAATATGACGGACAAAAAAATCGATTTTGTCCGATTTTCACCAAAATTTGTATGGGACAATTTTCGGGGTCACACATGACGAATCTAAAATTATTTTTAAAGAATTCAATAAGGCGTATCCAATATGGTGGATAAAAAATGAATTTTGTTCTATTTTTTTTCAAAACTGATATGAGAGCACATTACGAATTTCATATTATTTTTAAAAAAATTAAATATGGCGGATCTAAGATGGAGGATTAAAGATTCTGCCTCTCTCGATTTTGTCTAAAGTCAGTATTGGGGGATTTTTGTTAGTGTTAATTACGAAATTAAAATATTTTTTGAAAAACTCAATCTGGTGGATTCAATATGGTGTCCTAAAATTTTTATATTTTTCGACTTTCTCCACAACTGATATAGAAGGTTCTTGAGGGTGTAAATTATAAATTTAGTAGTATTTTTTCTGGATTCAATATGACAAACGCAATAGAGCTGATTAAAAATTTTACATTTTTCGATTTTGTTCAAATGTGGACCTGAATCGTTTTTGAGGATGTAAATAGCAAATATAAAATTATTTTAAGAAAATCTAAGATGTCAGATGCAATATGACCGTTTAGAAATTTTAAATTTCTAGATTTCATCCAAAATTAGTACTAGGGGGCGCTTTGAAGGGTTTAGATTTAGATTAGATTAAGACGTTAAAATTATTTTTTTGAAATTAAATATGGCGGATCGAATATGGTGGGTTAAAAATTTTACCTTATTCGCATTTTTTCAGATTTGGTATTAGGGGTTGGGGGTGGTATATTACGAATATGAAGTTAATTTTTTACAACTATTAGATTAACAAGATACAATATGAGGGACTAAAAATTTTACATTTTCCGGTTTTCTCTAAAATTGATATTGTATGGTTCTTGGGGCGAATACAAACTCAATATGCAATATAAAATATATCGGGCTAAGAAATTTACGTCTCAAATTCTTTAGATATCGATATTGTAAGGTTTTGGGGCCTATGTTATTGATCTAAAATTAATTTGAAATTTAAGATAGTGGATTTACTATGACAGACTAAATATTTGTTTGACACAATTTCATTGGTATTTGGAGAACTCTAAGAATCAAAGAATTTTTAGTGGTTCATTTTAGGTTGATTTACAATTATGGATAAAATGGATACATTTTTGCATCTCCGTGAATATGGATCTATTTCCTCATTTACCGGGTGTATTGGATTAATTTGATCCTTCAGGAAACGTGGAAGTTCGTTTCCGTCGGGACTAATTTATTTTAAGAATTTTCGCATTATCAATTACTTGTGTAAAAGCTAAGTTTTAACACAAATCAGGGGTTGTTGGTGAAGTCCCCCAAACTTCCCGGCTAGAATGAAAACCCTAGCCGCCTCACCTTTTTTCTCACTCACCAGGACAGAAGGGGAATGAGTGAAGCTCAAGAGTTAACGAAAATTTTATTTTATCAAAGGAACACCTCTAAGGAATGAACCAACTAGGAAGAGGTTATCAAGTAACGCTAATTCTTGACTTTTAGTTAACTTTAATTTATTTTATTTTTTTACTGTTTCCGCAAGTCAAATTTGGGATTGTTTTACTCTCCACTGTCACGTTCTGGATTTATTTGTCAAGATCGGTATTCATAACTTAATAGCCAACACGAAGTTGACTATTAGTCACAACGTCAATATTAGGTTTGCTCCACGTTGTCACGTTCTGGTAATTATTTAAAGTCAGGATGCGTCAGTTAAGTAACTCGTACGAGCCGCTGACCTCGTCTTTTTATCGACGGTGTTAATTTCAGGAATTAAGATACGTGCACGATCTTTATTTTCTGTAGTATATTATGTTTTCAAAGACAACCTACTTTAAGAGCCACGAGCTGCCTAAAAAACAGAACAGCCAACATGGCCCCCCAGAGCTAAGCTCAATCAGAAAAAGGACAAGTTGACTCTAAGGGAGCAACCCGTAATGCCTTTAATTACACCGCTGTCTTTCCGCTTTTACAGCAGTGGTGACATCGAACTCTGAATTCGGGGAAGCATCGAATCAAAGCGCCGCCATGGTGCTGTTTATTCTCTGAGTTTCCCCGCAATCGAAGAATTGTAGTTTTAGCACGGTTTGCCTTATTATTTAGATTATTTTATTTAGGGAGTTTTGGGGCAACATTAAATCTGAAATTTAATATTTTGTTGTAAAATAAGCATGTTTTCACAACACCCCTCCCCTTAGACGTGATACTGCGTGAATTTTCTTTCAAAAAAAATTAATCAGGAAAACTGACGCTAAGTGATTTTCCATTAATCCTTTTGCTAGTAAGGATATGGTGGAAGTATCACGTAAGAGCTTATTTTATCCAGTTTTTTATGAAACGATTTTAAGGGTTCAGTTCTTAGAACCAAGAACTTGCGTCATCTGGGCAATTCTGTCCCGACTATGCATTTTCATTTAATTTTGGAACCTTACCAAATTCCCCAATTCTTTCTCGGGCGCCATGTTGCATTTAGCAATGCCCCTGGTGTTAAGGACATATAACTAAGCGATCTAATTGTCGACTACCTTCAAAATGATTGGATGTTTCGTCCCGATATCGGTGGTGGACTCATCAGTGGGATCCACCGATATCTTTTCCAGACATCCTTATTGCACTTTCCACAAATTTGGACTCCTATTTAAGTCAAGTTTTGCCGGAAAGTGGTGGTAAGATGTTAGTTCCATGACAATATACAGTGTGTTAAATTTAAAACGATGAAGAGATAAGTCAGTTAAAATGGAGATAAATTGCTCTACATACAAAATGACTTTACGATTGTTGTGATGCAAATTTGTAGTTTGGCATTACCACTATTAACACTAGTGATCTAAATACGGACTTAAGTTAATATTTCACTTATTGACATCCTGTTTGTATGAATTGTAATTATATATGGTAGGTAAGCCGGATAGCTCCAAAAAGTCGTTTGGAAATAGCAGTATGTGACCAATACGTTCTAGTTTTTAGAAACATTCTTTTATGTTTTCGAGGTGGCATGGCGAAACATTGGAAAAAAAGGTTTAGTCGAAAATTAGAAAAATAAAATTCATACGTTCTAACCCACCTCTAAAAGATGGATATTCTAAATTCAACCGCAATGTATTTTTTATGAATGTATGTCGATTACTCCAGCACGGATTTGAATGACATTTTTTGCATTATGTTCAGGAAGGCCGAAATTGGTTTAGTAAAATTCAAGATGGCGCCGACAATATGGCGGACAAAAAATTAAATTCGTCTAATTTTCTCCAAGATTGGTAGGAGGAAGTTTTCGAGGTCGCAGTCCAATATGGCGGACTAAATATTTAACATCTCCAGATTTTGTTCAAAATTGGTACTGAGGGTTTCTGAAACTGTAATGACTTTTTTTTCCCCAATTGATATTGAGGGTTTTTGGAAGTATATTACGGATTTTAAATTAATTTCTTTAAATTTAAGATGCAGAATAAAATATGTCAGATTAAATATTTTTCATGTCTCAAGTTCTTTCAATATCGGTATTGAGGGTTTTGGGGGCCTTACTATAGCAGACTAAATATATGGATTGTACAATTTCATTCAAAATTGGCATTTCAAAGATTTTCGGTCCTGCAATTTTGTGTGCTCTACAACTTTGGTTAAACTGGGTACTTTTTTGAGACCTTAAAAGCTCAACTCGAAAACTACGAAACTAAAAATCGAAAAATAAGATTTTTATAAAAAAATATAACGATATCTAAAACAACGCTAAAAAGCGAAAAATAACACACATTTTTATATGAAGTCGAAATTTTTTAAGTCGGCGCTAAATTAGTACTAAATGAAAAAAATAACGAGATACATACAAGCGAAGGTAAGAAAGCAATTACAAATAATGTATATCTCGAATTTTTTATGTGAATCACGTTGTTAGCTGTTAATTTGGCGCCGACTTCAAAAATTTTAATTTCATATAAAAATTTATATTATTTTTTTGCTTCTTAGCGCTTTTTAGAAGTCGATTCAATTTTTTTATAAAAATTTTATGCGCCTATTTTTTGTGGCATTACCTAAAAAAATAAGCCCTAGTTCGAGTTTCCGAAACAATTATTGGCTGAATGACGAATTTTTAAAGTTGTACCATAAGGTTTCACGCGTGCATCGCGAAAGTTGAGTGACGAAATTTTCAATTTTGACTAACCAACTATCGAATATTAAAATATAGTTAGTGAGGAAGTTTTCTGAAAATTTTCAGCCATTCATGCCTAGTAGAAAAGAATAGAATAAAAATAATTTTATAAACAAGTTAAGTTCAGTTAGTTTGATTATACTTATATGATTTAATATGGAATTTCGCGATAACATATTTTCTATTACAATATATAAACTTTTACAATGACAAAAGTTTGGCGCATTGTTTCAAAATACCCATTATTATCACGATCATAATATTGTGTTTAACAATGCTGCTTAAACATGAAGTCACTTGTTTATTAAGCGTATTCGTGTCATATTTATGATCCGAGAAAAAGTCAACAGCCATTCACAATTATATTATCTCTTTACGCTATCATTTAGTGATCGAAGAAATCACATTACAAGACTACTCAACATATTTTAGGAGCTCCTTGGTAGATCAATGAATGGAAGCATCCTCCAAAAATCGACAATTGATTCCGAAGAAGTGACAAAATTTGAAACGTTGGTGGAAGACTGAAAACTGCAATTTCTTTATTACGTCGGACCCACTGCAATAGAAAACTGAAAAAGGCTTGTTCAACTGAAGTTTATCCCTGTATAGTGAAATGTTGTGATATCTGTAATTGCAATGATTCGTGTGTCAATATGATATACAATTACTTTCACTGTATTTCAATGCTTTACATTCAATTGCGAACTACAGATTTATTAATTACTATTATATATGTTATTTAAATATATTATATTACTATAATATATACCATTTCAAAATACCACAACCAGGTAAGTAATAAGTCACTCAAACATACTATTTAAGAAATTACTAATTTTTAAGCGGTTGTATTCGCTTACCGTGGCGCGATCATAAGATTACGCAGAACGCGCTAGCCTGAACACAGAGCTCAAGTTTGAAAATGCGTAACTTTTTTTCCAAATTGCCTTATTAACTATACTTTAATAACCAATAATTGATTACTCGAAATTCAAAACTTCGTCTCTCAGCGTTATCTATGGGTTCATGAAAGCTTGACTTTTATTTAGGTATTACTATAAAGATTAAAGGGCTAAATTTTAAATATACATATATATATATATATATATATATATATATATATATATATATATATATATATATATATATATATATATATATATATGTAGCATGTGTTACAAAACATGCACTTCACGTATTAACATTTGTTTTTGCTGCCTATTTTTTGTCCTGCCTTTATGAAATTCGTTTTCACACTAAAAATGTATGTTACAAATACATTGACCTTTTTTTGTATTTTGTATCCTGTTAGGTAGATATCGGAATCTCGATGAGAGAAGATGACAGCAAAAAACAAATGTCAATAGTTAAAGTAAATTTTTTGTGGCACGTGCTACCTTCAAAAAAAAAAAAATTTGTAGGGTAAGTGTAGATATAAAAAATTGTTAAGCCTAATAAAAAAAGTATATTCCCATTAATTCCTGGACATTTCTGATGAAAGTTATGAACCGAAACGTCAAAAACAACATGAACATCAAGTAAAATAAAAAATAGTAAAAAACACAAATGTGTATGTAGTTTATCAAAAAAAGGATTTAATTCCCAAGAATCCAAAAAAAAAAGAAGAAATAAAATAGGAAATTCTCGGCTATGCGGACATAAAGACCGTTAATAAATATTTCTTTCATGTTAAAAAGTGCGGAAATCTCCAAGATAATGGAAAAACTCGGGGTCCGAAAAATTACGACAGCGCTGTTTTGTCCTGGTATGGGACTCTTCAGGCCATTGCATTCGATACAAACCATCATCTCGCATCTGTGTCCTATAAAAAGATTTTACAGCTGAAAAATGGTAATTAAGGCAAACAAGAGTAACGCGAACCAACAATATTGTATAAAACCGCCGTATGATGTCGCGACGGTAAATTAAAAAATGAATATATTGAAACTCGATACACGAAACGTGTTACTCTAAGGATAGAGGTCGCATTATTCAGTATCGGCAATCAAACTAACTACGAATTCCGCAGTTTAAGTAAAGTGTCGCTTCAACGATGTCCCTACGAGAGCTGTTGCGTGTTTTTTAAGCCAACAATTATAAAAATAGAGATAGATTGTTCAGCGACCTCGGACATATAAAAAAGTGGTTCTAAGTACTAGAACGCCGATGGTCATTACCCGGTAATTTTAGTGGTGAGTTCGGTTCTTCTATGGATCAGGGATTTTGATAAACATTATTTTAAAGACAATTTTTAAGAAACTTAAATAACCAAAGTATTTTTCAGGAATCATGTTTTCTTTCCTTTGTTAGATCAGAAAGTCCTTGGTTTTTAATGTAAAACAAAGTACCAAACAATATGTTAAAAAATAATAATTGTTGTAAATTTCTACTTTCAAACCTCTTAAAAAATAAAACAGGTTTAGTATGTTCATGCAAAAAGTAAAATCCAATCAACCAAAACCTATCGAAGGTTCTTCAATTCGAAATTCTATTGTAAACTCAACGTTCTGTTTATTTTTACACGATTCAATGTCAACTGTGAGTACTAAGCATCCTCCAGATTTATTACGAGGCAAGAACAATAAATAGGTTTAAATAAACAAGTTAAACAAAAAACGACTTTAACTGATTTAGTGTTAAGTCTAAAAGTCTAAATTAAACAACATATGTAGTTATTGTATATTTAAAAATGACAAATCGTTGATAAAAAAAAGATAATCTATTTTAATTAAATGAAAAATATTATTGTAGCAGAATTTTGATTGATAAAAATGAATTTAACCTTAAAAATGCTTCGTCACTTCAGGTTGTTTAAAAAACGAAATACTAAAATTGATGAAGATGAACATTGAAGAACTGTTACTTCTTCGAAAGAGAATTTATAAACAAATAATTTAACTTTATTTTTATTGCTTCGTTTTTTAAACTCGTTCTTACCTAAAGATTGGATTCTGGCATTTTCTGACATTCTAATACAAAAAAATTATTGTGTCTCACGAAATTTTGTGAGTTTTTGTGTCGTACCATGCCAGCGAATAATACTAAGTGCCGAACCTAAAGTATCGATTTGCTTCCACCAAAATGTTTTTTTTTAATATCCCAACACATTTTTTTTTCCAATTTGATTATAAGAAATAATTAAAAGCTTTATCCTTTCAATAAGCGGCTTTAATGATTGCTCTCAAGTTTTGTATGATTATTTTATTATTGATTAGAGAAAGACATATTCGTTTTCTCCGGAAAATTCAACGAAAAATGCTGTAACAAATCTTTGATCAAACGCAAAAGAGTCTGTACGAGGTAAAGTAGGTATCATATACAATTAGTTCCATAAAAACGTGTTGAAAAAGTGTGACTACCTAAGAAGTTTATGTAAAAAAGTCCTACGGTTTTGGAGACAGTAATTTTCGGTCAAAGTCTCACATCGCCGAAGCATGCTGCTAATCAATTTCTCCCCATACTCCACTGACCAATTTTTCCATATTCTACGTATTTCTACACTTAGTTGCTTTACAGTGCTAAGGTTTTTTACGAAGTTAAACCAGTGAAGAAGCAGGGTCCTCCATAGTAGTAATGTCTTTTCTTCTTTTCCAATTCTGATAAAGGCGACTACGGTGTCTAGGTGTATTACCTTCCTGTAGTATAAATGAGTCATAATTAGGTCCAGACCAGCTTCCAGCAGAATTTACTAAACACTTTTCACAAACTATTATCAATCTCATTGCGCTCAAGTTTCCAAAAATATATATATATATAATGATGCAAATCTATCGAGAGAAAAGCATGTCCGGAGAAAACGGTGTTGCGCAGTAGACCAAACTTTCTTAACAAAAGTCTAGGACTAAATTTTTTTTAGAATTTTTAGAGAGTATTGCAATCTGCCCAGTGGGCAATAAGCGTTTTTAATAACTATAGAAATAATGATATGTAGACTATCACTCCAGCGATAAAACTCCTTTTAAATATAATATAAATCTTCATTCTATAATTTATTTATTTATGTGTTCTTATGATCTAAGCTTATGTGTGTCATATGAATAGGTCGGATGGCAGCAATGGTTTCAGTCTGGGCACTTCATTGAATCATGCACATTTAGCTGAATGGCTAGCATGTTGGGGTGTACTAATAATCTTTCAGATTACTTGACACTGAAACGATAGATGGCTTCTTTGATGAATTTGAAAAGGATATCGTATTGTATAATAAGAAGCGTCGACTATGGCACGCGAAACCTTGTTTTATAATCTCTGGAAGATAGCGACATTGGAATTACTGGCAGTACCTCTTATTTGTATTTTTGTGTCCAAATAGGCTTAGGAATTGTGTTATTGAATAATATCTTATTATTCAAAGATAATTTTGATTTACGACTAATAAGCCAGTACATTTGGCTTAGACTGATTTCTAGCTGTTTATGTTTGGAAAAAATATGTTTTCTCTATGTCAGTTTTTTTTCAGGTGTCTAAAAGCCGATACAGGATCATTATGAGGTGCCAGATTTGCTGTATCATCAGCAAATGTTGCAACTGTGGTAAGTCTTGTTCGCAAACCTGCAGTGTACAGAAGATATAGTATTAGTCCCAGCACACTTCCTTGGGGAACGCCTGATTATATAGGATATAGACTAATGTATTCTCTTTCCTGCTTCACCTGAAAGTGTCTATCTGAGAAATAGGATTTTAGTAATTGAAATTGAGGGTAAGAGAGATATTTCTTCATTTTAACTTGCCATCTTATGTGCCAAAAGCATGGGATATATTGGAGGCCTTAAATGAAGATTGGTCAGTAAAAATAACGTTTGACCAATCTCTAGCAATGATTCCTGAACGTTTATGGGTGTGCTTTTCATACAGTAGACATTTTAGCCTCATCGTTCTTAACTTAGTGCCATTTTCATGAAGTCGCCGTCGAATAATATTTAGGACAACACGTATTACATTTGAGCTAAAATACTTTGTCCTTTTTGCAGATTAAGATGGTTTTTTTTGGGGCACTTGGAAAAATTACCTTATCTTGATTTTTGTAGTCACAAGATTCCCGAAAGCTATATATTTTTCCCTGTATTTTGCAGCAACAGCATAAGTCCACTTCGTTCCTAGACAAAAATTCGCTTTGAATCTTTTATGATGTTTGGGATATATTATGAATATGTCTGTTAGAATTCACGAATATCAAGCAACGAACTATCAATACATAGTACAATTTAAGACATCGAGTGTTGGGTGTACCAATTAAACAAACAGGCCCAAACAATCATGGCATTTAAATACGCAGCGACAAGTATTTAAGGAATAAAAAAATAAAGTATTAAATTTTTTGGACTAAAAAGAGAAGAAGATGAACGCTATTGGGCACCATCTTGGTTTCTAATATGTTAATTGTATAATATCCAGCCAAAGTTTTTGTATTTGATGGTATGTCTCTATAGTTTATAATGCATGCTTAAAGGTTTTAAAAAGTTGAAATCAGAAACAAATCTAATAGATGTTTAAAGCCCGTGCCTCACAATTAAAAATAAAATGTTAATTTTGTGTTGTTTCGCACCTTCATAGTTCCAATATGTATCAGGACCTGTGAACCTGTGTTCACTTTAGAGATTTACATTTTATTATATTATACTTAAACACCTTTTTGTCACTTTTAATAAAATAGGTTGAAAGAACAAAAAACAGTAAATGTTGAATATCCCTGGTAGATCCCCTACAACTTTATTGACCTTTGATAAATCGAAGACCGTTCGGTCTAATCAGGACATAAAATCGATGACCTTGGCCCAATAATAATTGGATTTGAAAATTGCATTCATGAAATAAACTAAATTAGGTTTCTTCGATGATTTATTGGCCTTAGTTCTTATGAATGAAAACATTTTAATAGTTTTTTTCAGAGGAAAAAAATGAGCGTACTGAAATCAACAAAATTAATTACATGGTTATTATTAAACCACTATTATTTAGTCTGCTTATGACACAGACTATGACATGATTTTAAAGAAGGCTGTTAGGATAAAAAAATTATACCGAGTGACTGACAAATTATCTTACTCTTCAATATGGCATGGACTAGATATAAGTATAAATTAAGCTTGTCCACCAAATCTTAACATCCTTGAGCTTGGCTCTACTGTTCCATGCACACAGAAAGTAACAATATTTAGTGTACCCTCCTTGTATGATAGTTCTGGAACTAATGCCACAACTTTTATATCTAAGTAAATTTAGTAATGTTCTTGGTATTTTATACTTTTGAGGAATGTCCGAATGTTTTCTTTTATACAACGTGAGCTACAGGTTAAGATGGAAGCTTATTGTAATCACAAAACATTAAAAGCTATTTTTAACCTTATTTTAGAATAATTAATAATTGATTCGGTTTATATACAGATGAAATTCAGTCACATGCTCGCATTGCTGTTGTAGTCAAGTGATTGGCTTCGCACTGGTGCTACCTGGGATCGATTCTTGGAGCCTGCATTGAGTATCTGTATATCTGAATAAATAAGTGTAGTGTTTATCTGGGGACTTGAAATATAAATTTTCGTGGTTAAAATGCTTGTTCGCAAGGCCAAAAGGGAAAAGAATTATAAGCTGAAATTTGTATGGTTTGAACTTATAACTTCTTTTTATCAAAAATGAGGTCTGGGACATTAGTAATAATAATCATAAAAATTACGTATCTGTATTATATGAAATATTTGTGGGTTGCTACTTTACTATGGGTTTAATCCCTGACATCCCTCATGATATATTTTCATATCCTTGAAAAATTCCATGCATAGGGAAGATTAAGTAATTTTGCCTTGCATAGTGTTATTGTTCCCTCCTCTTACAGGTTCCTGGTATATTTATTTTCAAATTAGTTTTGGAGTAACTGTGATCAAAATTATGTAGGGGACCCATTAACTTTGAAGGAAGGATTTAATGTATTATATATAAAATTGCCTCTTTAATGATATATTACCAAAGTAGGAATAATGAACACAAATATTTATCATCAAAAAAGGCATTACTGTTTTTTGAAATATTCTTAAGGGTTATATTTGCATGCGTTTAAACCAATCCAAAAAGTATTTTTGCCACTGTGAAAATGACATCCCCAAAATATGGTTTTTGAACGCATCAAGCGTTGCTTCTTGGGTAGAACATCGTTGATCACGCAGTTTGTTCTTCATGTACGAGAATCAAAAGAAATCGTTGGGTGGTAAATCAATACTATATAGCGGTTGACCCACAATTCCACGTTTTGAGTGTTCAAAAAGTCATTTATTTCAGCTGATGCGTAGGAGCTCACATTGTCGTGATGGAGAAAGATCCGTCAATTCACCGAGAACTTCCAGCAAACAAATGGTTGTGTACTATTCGGAAGACCGTTCTACGATTCTACAAAGGCACAGTTGCTATATGGACATTTTTTTCGAAAAAACAGACGACCATTTGCCTCGAAGTACTTCGTGCGCGAGCTACTGTTGTTGGGTTTGATTCATCATGCTCATACGGTCGACTACTATTTACTTTCGGGCTCATACGCGTATATCTATCACAATTTAATAAATGTTTTTTGAATCACCTAGATGGTATTTTTTTAGCATTTTTACACTAATCGATACAAGCCCTTTTTAAGCGATTATAAACATATGCGTAATCCAATGCGAACCTAATTTTTTCTCAGTTAAATGTTTATGCAATGTTTATATTATATACGCTGGTGTTATTAATTCCCAGGGATGGTTTAATCCATAACGACCTTACATAATTAGTTTAATCAGACAGAGCATCGATGTTTTCTTACAAAACCGATTTTGAACGACCTTCATGCGACTCGTTCGTAAGCGAATGACAGTCACAATTGAATTCATTAAACCAGCAATATACAGTTTTTTGTAGTTTTTGGATCGATGTACTTTTGTTGAGATGAGCCTCGTTTGAAATGTTCACGAGTTAATTCCATTTTTGGCCAAGAGGAAATTTTGAAGTTGCTGTAAATAAAACAAATAGTATCTGTAAGTCCTAATGATCTTACTACCTATACTGTCTAAAATATCAAACTTTACAATGGATATGTCAGATGGCACTTGACAAGGTTAGTATTGCCAGTTCCCGAAATGTGAACTGCTATCTTTGTACATGACTTAATTTTTTTAATATTAACTTTAATACGATCGTAAAAAATATCATACTCGTATCTTGAAACGTAACGGAAAGAAGAACTAGCCCATGATTCGTAGATTATGCTGTATAATATATTTTTTTTAATAACAATTTAGTTGCCATGAAAATTAATTTTTTTTTGGGGGGGGGAGGGGCTAGCTGGGCTTTACTTAGGATGTTGAATAAATGCAATGTTGGGGTATAGTATATTGCCCAACAACTTTTATTTAAGAAAATTGAAGCAAAAATCGAGACGTAAATGATTATAATTGGCAAGGAGAATAAACTTAACATCATTTTTTATTATTTTGGTATCTAGTATTAAACAAAAATGGATCATCTAATCTGGGTTTATTTAAACTCTTGTTTCTCAATTTATACCAGTTTGAAAGTTATACTATATTGACGAATAAAGAGGTTTATGGTTAACAAACATCAAATTTGTACATCACCATAATTTGAGTATATTTACAGCTTTGTGTCTTCGTTTTCTTATTCTTAAACTACTAGTTTTCATATTTCAATTCTCTTTACAGACTGTATGAATATTCAACTTTTTACTGGTATGAGTTGCATAATTTACCTCCGGCTTATGCTTCAACTGTTTGTATTAATGGGTAACATCATGCCACGCTTCTTGTGGGTTATACTTTTGATACAAAGTATAAGTGCGAACTGTCAAACTTACTTCAAACATTTTTTATTTCTGTGGTTTTTATCAGATTCAAAATTTAACATTGTAAAGGCCAGTTCTAATTTTAGTTTTTAATCGATCTAACTCGCTCGTCTAAACAACACTTCCTTCTATTATCTCGCTCAACGGGATTCCGCTGATGTAACTGTGTATCAGGGTTTTGAAGAACAAAAAGATTATCCGGAGATATTAAAGAATAACATCTATCGCCACTGTAACAAAGAGACCATTGTGTTTTTTTGTTCTGAAATGGGCGATTATAAAATGGATTAAAAATTATGTTCTTTTTGTGGTTGAAGTGCGATTTCTTAAATCGCCAGAACAATATATTGATTATTTTTGATTTAAAAATTGAATATAAAATTACGAAATATATTCACAAATATATGGCTTAAGTAATGGGTCTTCATAGCAAAGTGGAACAGAGAAGTTTAACATATCAGCTCTTTCATCAGAGATGGTAACTTAGTAAATGTAACTTTATTGAATAACCTATGTTTTGTAACGTTTTAAAACTAGTTACTCATTAATATCCAAATTAACTAAAAATGTTAACGTTGACAGCTGATCTAGTTCCTACGGAAATTAGATCTTTCAGTGTTTTATTTTGCTTGTTATAATATCATTATAATGTGTACTATATATGTCAACTAACTAACCTTTATATAGACATTCGTATTGATCAGTAAACTGTCAACACATAGCAGGTGCTCTCATGCAAAAAGCAAGAAAAAAATGTGGTTTGGTCGGTTGGGAACGCTTGTTGTGGGGTGAGTCTTAAAGGAGTCAGGGGAAAGTTTGGGTATGGCGATTTTCGCCCCATGAGTCGTTCCTTTTTGCAGTTAAAGTGATGGATATACCTGTCGTAGGCGGTTACACTGCGTTCAACAATTCAAGCAAAAAAATGAAATGAAATATGTAAATTTCTGTCACTCATATGACAAGGGACTTTCTGTTAAAGTAGTTCACACATGTGACCAGAAATCCTGGTTGTATTATGGAAGTATCCAGGTCCTCTTAGATGAAGCATTCTGTTTTTTTTTCTTAGAATACGATGTTCCTAACCCGGTTACCGTGTAAACCATCCAGAGAGGTTCTCGGACAAAGACGGTATAAGCACGGGATCGGAGAAAGAGAGGCTAGCTAAATTGCCTTAGTCGCAGCGACCATAAAAACTCGCACTTAAAAAAAAACTTTTTATAAGCAGATTAAGGATGGAAACTTAGGAATATTGAGAAAACTTGGAAACAGCAAAAGTAACAGTTGTCTTTTGAAAAAAAGCAAAATCTTTCGTTTTTATCAATTTGATAATAAAAAAAAAAAAGATTTTTTTATTGTAGTATTTTTAAGGTTAAAACCTTGGTTGACTAATTGTTGCAGTTGTCAATTTAAATCCTTTATTGTCAACTTAAACAAGTTTTAAAGTTATACCATGTTGGAGAATTAGGGTGTTAAACTTGTACTAATAATACAATAATTACAGCAGAAGAAATTTATAAATATACGGTATTTTATATCGCGTATGTTTTCATTTTTTGGAACTTTCGTGAGTCCTTTTCATAGAGTCCTTGTATTATCAATGCGTTTTAGCAAGAAAAGACCATCTAACAAGAAGATATCAAGGATCCAAAAATATTTCCTTACGGATTACAGAAATCAAAGGTTAAACCAAAAATGAGTAATGTAAGTAAGTCTCTCAAACAGAAAATTTTTTTACTCTGCGATAATTTCATTACACTAGTCATATAATATAGAGTAATTGTGGTAGGCAAATATTTTGCTACATTGTCATCTGATGTAAATAATTTTAAGGGTTAAAGTTAGTGTTTAGTTTATATATTGTAGTTATGTAGTTATCAACACACAATGAAAACATAAATATAATATTTAGATTGCAGAATTTCAGAACTTTGAATAGATTAATTTATCTATTTATTTTTTCATTGATAAATAATATAAATTTCAATAATTTCTCATCTGCTGTAAATTGAGAAAGAAATTAGACACATTTTATCTAAAACTACCGCAATTATTTAGTTAGACCACTCTACGCCAAAAGTAACTATTTAATACATGTACTTTAGAGGAATGAAATTTCACTTCAATGTTTAGTTTTTCAGAAATTTCTTCTTAAAATATAGGAAGTGGTGTTTTCTCTAATTACTTGTCATATTTATCCATTTGTTTGCCAAAAATATAAATACAACCTTTCTTTCACTTCAGAAATATTAAAAACTTTAATGAGTAAAATAAAAAAATTGGCCCTAGTTTTGACGTTATATTAATTCTACAGGGAAATTCGTTGGTTGTTGATTAAACTTAAAACTAATATTCCTAAGAATATAACTCGCTTGTTTTTGTATATAAAAGATTTATGTAGTTTAAATTAGTTCTCACCACAGAAATAAAGAGCTTCAATACACAAAAAATACTTAAAATAACAATCCTAATTAAAAAATTCTTTTGCATAAATACATTTTGATTTAATACTATTGTTTCTGTAACATTTGGGAAATCTTATGTATTAATACCAGTTAAGTAAATTTGTTTCTATTCAGACATTGTGCCCTACAAACTGTATAATAATAATAACGCATTCTTTGGTTGACGTACCGGTGGGGCTTGAGCGCTTTGATCATCCTAATAGGTATACCAGCGGTTGTTTAACTACTGTTAGGGTTTGCCATGTCGGACAGGTTGAAGGTGAGCAACCAGACTAAGAGGAATGCTACAACGTAGAGTCTGATATGAAGCAAGTTGCTACAAATGGGCGGATCGAGCTCAAAGGGAATGCAATAGATCTATGGAGGGACACTCGGTATAACTACATCTTGATATTTTCTTAAGATGGATGAACACACAGACAGGAATAATTTACCCCTATCGAGGGCTGTCTTATGGATTCTGGGGTGAAATTTTTAAGAAGCAACAGGTTAAAGAGGCAGCCTAATGTCGCACAAAAAGCTACAGCCCAATAGCAATAACAGCAACTACATCGGTACGAGATCTCCACATGGCCGAGGGTGTTGCGCAGGAACCTCAACCAGCGCTCACATTAAATGGATTGTGTCCATGAATGAGTCAATAATGCTAATTTTTTACAGGGTAATTGATCTAGGACGAGAGATGATCGGCTACATACAACAACTACATGTCGAATTCTGCAGAGAATACCCACACACACCAGTGTCGCAACAGAGAACAGGACTATTCTTCGAAATAAATTAATCGCAAAATCGTGACTTAACATCATTAAAATTGAAACAGAGCGAGAGATCACAGGCACTGACGACAACAATGAACATAACGCTGAACATGAGCAACAGCCAGAACTCGTCGAAGAACAACCAAACAATGACATTCGAAACGACATCGCTGAAGGTCGATAGCAAGAACAACAGCTACAGCAACTACATAAGCACCAGAGCCAAACAACACAAAGAGCTCACACCGCCGAAAATACTGCGCGGAAACCTCAACCAGCGCTCATTCAAGTAGGACAACCAAGGCCATGAAATGGACGGTGGCTAATAATGAATCAATAATACACATTTTTACAGAGTAACTCATCTAAGGGAATACCCACATATACAAGTGTCGCAACAGAAGACAGCAGACCAGTACAGGGTTATTTTACGAAATAAACTAATTCTAGAAATGCGACTGACGATAACAATGAAAAAACCGCTGAACCTCAATCACGTCCAGAACCCGAGGTCGAAGAACAACCAAACGACGATACTCGAGAGGACAACGCTGAACTCTATCAGAAATTATCCACTGAAATGAGTAAGGCAGTGCTGGAATATAATGGAACCAATCCGTTGTGAAGGCTACCATTGCCAAGAGAAAACTTATCTGAAAAGCTCGGTATTGTATTAGATATCATAAACAATAAAGTTTTGCCAATTTATGTTTCAGAGGCTTCAACGCTAGAACATCAGCCGCTATAATTAAAGAGGTTAAGATAATCACGACGCAGCGATCACTACAACCTAGAATTCCAAAATGGAGTATATTGGAGGTATTAGAACAAGAAAACTGTAGAGACGAGTACAAGAAATATCAAATTGGATTCAATAACACTCGCAACATGACTAAATACACAGCACTGCCCAAAAATACTTCGACACACTAAAAAAAACTTTCCGTAACTGCAGGATGGTTAAAGAGATATAAAACCAGCAAAAGTCAACATCGAGATAATGCCCTTTTTGAGCGATGCGAAGGGACCCTTTATCGAAAGTTGAACTCTTTACAAAACATGATAAACAATAGATAACCGAAGAAATTACAAGTAGAAGAGTTCTGGATAAGTTAACCAGCTACAACTACCCGCTGCAATATCAATGCTACCTGGATCAATAAAGAACATCAAATCTGACAGGATTACAGTCAGATGCAATTCGGACCCATCACCACCGAACAAATCACTGGCATCATCAAGGGACTTCATAATTGGAAAGCCAGGAGTCCTCATCATATTTAGAACTATTAGCTTAAAAAGTTTTGAAGCATGCACCAAATGGGAACTGTTCTAATAAACGATGTTTTACTTGATCTACAGCAATTGCCGTTATTTCTTACACAAGATGTCATATATCTTTTACCAAAAGATAGGCATAATACACAGGATTTAGCCAAATCTCGGCCTATCACCTGCCTTCTCATGTTATACAAGGTGATCACATCCTGCTTGACATAACGTACCCATGCCATACTGTGAGCAAAACAATACTATTGAAATTCAGCAAAATGGATGTGCCAGGAGCGCAATGGGTTGCAAGAAGCAACTTATTATCGACTCGGTCAACTACAATCAAGCTTATATTAAAAAGTCTTCGACTCTGTACCACATGACTGGCTGGCAGCTATTCTGATAATTTATAGAGTCAATATACATATTGTCTTCTTTTTAGAACACCTCATGTCAACTTGGAGAATTAGGATCCAAATGCAAATACTCTCCAGCGCCAAATAGAGGCAAACAGAAACCCAATACGAAAGGGAATATTTCAGGGAGATTGATTGAGCTCATTAGGGTTCTGCTTTGCCATGAAACCAGTATCATACCGTTTAAATTTCACTAGATGAGGCTTCAATATTAAGAACAATCGTGAAGAGGTGGTTAGACTGAATCATCCTCTGTATACGAATGATCTTAAATTGATGGCTGCTTCCAGAAATCAGCTGGAACAAATGTTCAAAATTGTGGAGAAGTTCTTCGGAAATATGTTTGGCCTTGATAAATTCCACATTTGGGACACAACTAGAGAAAAGACACAACCGGGGGCATTTGAAATGCAGAACGGTCAAACCATTGTGGCAATGGAGGCAAAACAGACCTATAAATACTTGGGTATAAAACAGGCACAAAAATTGACTCAAGATCAGGTCATCCCAACGAGAAACTATCTGAAACACATAATCAGAGATCCCTCGATCCAGAACAACCAATGCAGGTATAGATGTCGACCATCAGAGACAATCCATCACATAACAGGAGGATATCAAGCATGTGTCGTATCAGAGTACAATTAGAGATACGATTCAGTCGCAAAGATTATCCATTAGGAGCTGACAGAGAAATTGAAACTGTTGGAGGTAGAAAAAGGGCAATACTAAGAATCCAACTCGGATATATACTGGAGAATAACGAGTTCAAGCTGTACTGGGATCGAACTTAATAGACCAGACCTCATTTTAGTAGATACAATATCCAAGTGAGCAACACTAATAGAACACCTAATAACAAAAATCCAAAGGATAAGAATAATGAAAAGATCGCCAAATACAAAGACTTGCAGGTACACATGTGCAGATAGAGGGGAATGAAAAGCGTCCGGACGATCTCCATAATTCTGTCAACAATTGACGTCGTACCGAAGAGTCTTCTGCACACCTGAATAAGGCCATATAAAACGTAGTGCCACTTGGAACCGCTCGACCAGGAAGTTTATGGGAAATGCAGAGGAGTATAATATCATCTAGGGCTAACAGCATTGAAAGAGCTCTCCACAGAGCTTCATCCTTATGATATTTGGGTATATCTGGTATGAGAGAATGTTCCCTGAAAGGAATGCAAAAGCCATTTGGCTAAATACATGGAATAGATAAGTATACAATACAGTTTTAAAGAATGTAAAAATTGGAATATAAATGATTATAGAGTGTTTCATTTAAATTAAGAAAGGCTTTAATGATAATCAAAATCAAATGTAAGTTTTTATTAACTCTGTATAATTTTTTAAGATTAAAAATTAATAAAATTTAAAAGATTTAGTTTGAATAGCCAATGCAGAAACGCCTCTTAAATTTTGATCTACAATTTCAGGAATAAATATCTCAACGGTTTTTTAGGTATATGAAATATAATAGTAACTTATCTTTATTTGGTCCCGGCTATCAAAATAACAATAATATATAGGGCATTTCACTTAAAATTGGTGTGAAACTTTTTTTTGAGTAACACAATTATTTTACAATGTGGTCTCAATTTTTTATTAAAAATATTTATAAAATATTTTAACGTTCTCTGTATATAAACCGATGGAAATGAAGTACACTACTCTGTATATTCTTTTGTTAAGTAATTTTTTTGAGCATATGAATTTTGAATAGTTTAAAAAAATTCTGCATTATTTAAGAAAATGCATTTATGAGAAGTTAATTTTATATTTTATGTAAAATAAAAGATGAAAAAGTTGACGCCGTCGTGACGCGATTTAAAAGGACTGGGCGTATAACAAGACCGCGGTTTGTTTCACGCTCCGGATCCGTAGACATAACCAATCAAGGGTGACAGATTTTTTCACGGATCAGATGCCAGCTGAAAACAGTACTTTACCTAGAAGAAAAGTTATTTTAACGTGTTCAGACCACCATTGAATGGTTTCAACGGTTTATATAGGCAAAGTTATACAAGCAATTTATCATTATCTTAATTGTGCTGTACACTATTTAAGTATGCAACTAGTCAAACATAAACAATTGCTTCATTATATATAACTACTTTAACCTTTTAGGCTGAAGAAATAAATTGCGTTATATTTACACCGAGTGTCAACGAAATTACTATCTAGCTTGCTGGCTTCTAATTTTGTGAATTCTACAGATATTCCTCATTATACGAGGGTAGCCGTTTATATTTCGGAAATAACATACAAAAACAAATATTTATCATTGAAAATGGTTTTATTGTCTTTTCAATATAATATCCACGATGACCAATATACTTCTGTATGAATTTGAACTAATCTGAAAAGTATTTTTGCCAAACGTGGTTTTTGAAGGCATCGACTTAATCTTGACATAGAAAATCGTTGTTTTTCATGTACGGGAACAAATAGAAATCAATGAGTGCCAAATCAGAGCTGCACCGTGGATGGTCCGTCATTTTCAAGTTTTGAGTGCTCACAAAGTCACTTGTTTGAGCGGATGTGTACGACTTCGTATTGTCATGGTGGAGAATCGTCTGAAGTTTGTTTTCCTCTTCCGCGCAAACAAATAGTTGTGTACCATTCAGAACTGACTGTTTTACTTTCTTTACGGCTACAACATGGCCAGTTTTTTTGAAAAAAACTGGCGATCATTTGCTTCGAAGTGCTTCGTGCTTGAGTATTTTTTGTTGGTTTTGGCTCATCATCACCCATACGGTCGACTGCTGTATACTTTCGAGCTTATAATCGTAGATCCAAGAATTTGTCATCTATCACTATCTTATAAATGTTTTTTGAAACACACAATTTCTTCAACATTTCTTTTTTTTTTTGAGAAAATGTAAAATTTTGCGAAATTCAAGGCCAACATAGTTTCTTTGTAGCCAAATGGTCATGCAATATATTATATAGGCCGGTGGACACAATATACCAGATGAGGATTTTGGATTATCACTTCATGCACAGCTTCGATGTATTCTTGCACTACAACTGATTTTGGATGACCTTCATACGATGATGGCTATAATTGAGTTCACTAAACCAGTGATATAAAGCGATTTTTGTTAGTGTTTCGTCCTCGTATATAGAGTTAAATTCATCAATGCAGTCTTGTTGAGGTAAACAAAGTCGATAGTTGTGAAAAACGAGTAGAAAGCTAATCAGAACGTTTTGGTTTTGGACAATCAATCCTTCGAATTTAAGAGCTAATGTAGCTTCCCGCAGAAGACTAGTCTCAACTATTTCGCATTGTTCTTCCAGGAAATGCGTATGTTTGAAATGGATAGCAGATTTTTCGGAATCAGGAATCGTAATTTTAGGAAAATGATTGTCAGAGTCTCGTCTAGGTTCAATTTAATTTTCCAGTACGCCATTTGTTTCTCCAACTTATTGACATGTCTTTGTTGCCTTCTGATGATAAGGCGAAATGACCCTGAGGACAATACAAATGCAGTGTCGTGAGTGAATAAATAGAGCTTGCTATACAGGGTGATTCAAAAATCGATCACGAAACTTAAGGAGGTGATTCTACTTGACAAAATAAGGGTAGAGCTTCATATAATTTTTTTTCAAAATGTCATTCGTTTTCGAGTTACAAGCCGTCCAAATTCAAGTTTTTATTTTTTGTTTTTTGAATTACTCGCTTACAGGAAAACCGATTTGACTAATATTTGAAAGATAGGCTAAGTCTTCTGCGCTTCATCATTTTAGTAACAATTCACATTGATTGTTTGCCGCTAGAGGGCACTTTACCTACATTGAAAATTGTTTTTTTGTCATAATTTTTTAGTGTTGACAGCTACAGTAGTTTTTGGCATAATTTCTGAAAGACTGATGCCAGGCCTTTAAAAAAGGTGCTCTTTATTTACATCGCTAAACCCAACGGTTTAGACGTAAATCACCCTTAAAAATTAAGTGGTAAATTTACTTTTCTCATTTCATTACCACCAGCTACCAGGTAAATAGCTATCAAAGTATACTAGAGCTGTCAGTTTAACATCAAATAAATTCGCTTTTTAAACTATTTAATTTATAATCTTAAAATAACTAATAATGGCTAATCACCAATATTCAAATATCGAATATTGTGATATCCATTTTTGTTATGGAAAAGCAAATGGTAATGCAGAGTTGGCAAGAAGATATTATATGGAGAGTTATCCGGAAAGAAATATCCCTCATGCTCAAACATTTTCCAGTGTGCACAGGAGGCTTGCGGAATGTGGTTCCTTTAAAAGTTATAATGGAAATAGGGGAAGACCTAGAACTGCTAGAAACGTGCAACAAGAAGAAAGAGTGCTTGAAATTATTGAAGATAATCCAGGTATTAGTACTAGAAAAATTGGGAATGAAGTGCGGCTCTGTCAGGCTAGTTCATGGAGGATACTAAGAGAAGAACAACTCTACCCGTTTCATTCAAAAAAGGTGCAGGCTCTTTATGACGATGATCGGCCGAGACGGTTGGAAATGTGCAATCAGATCCTAGCTAAGTATGAACACGATAATCGATTAATTGGCGTCATATTATTCACTGACGAAGCTGGTTTCACTCGTGATGGCATAACAAATCTACACAACATCCACACATATGCTTACGAGAACCCAAACAATGTGGTAGAAACGAAACATCAGCGTAGATTTTCACTAAATGTGTGGGCAGGGATAATAGGAGATTACCTTATTGGTCCTCATTTCTTTGATGGCCCATTAACTGGTGACGTATACTTAGATTTTATCCAAAATCGTCTCCCATTGTATCTGGAAGATGTGCCATTGGAAGTAAGGGCCAACATGTGGATCTTCCAAGACGGAGCTCCGCCCCACTTTAGTATACGGGTCCGACAGTATTTGAATGCAACGTATCCTGAGCGATGGATAGGACGAAGTGGACCATTGGCATGGGCAGCGAGGTCACCAGACCTTAATCCTATGGATTTTTTCTTTTGGGGTCATTTGAAACAATTGGTGTACGATATTCCAGTAATCAACGTCGAGGATCTTCGCTTCAGGATAATCGAAAAGTGCCAAATTATTAAAGAAACACCAGGAATTTTTCATCGAGTTAGGCGACATTTTTTGAAGAGTGTTAGGAAATGTATGGAAGAAAATGGGGGACATTTTGAGAATCTTTTTTAGTTTGTTTAGTACTGTTTCATTAATTTTTATCAATTAAATGTATATCGCAATAATCCATAATATGAATATTTACTGATTAGCCATTATTAGTTATTTTAAGATTATAAATTAAATAGTTTAAAAAGCGAATTTATTTGATGTTAAACTGACAGCTCTAGTATACTTTGATAGCTATTTACCTGGTAGCTGGTGGTAATGAAATGAGAAAAATAAATTTACCACTTAATTTTTAAGGGTGATTTACGTCTAAACCGTTGGGTTTAGCGATGTAAATAAAGAGCACCTTTTTTAAAGCCCTGGCATCAGTCTTTCAGAAATTATGCCAAAAACTACTGTAGCTGTCAACACTAAAAAATTATGACAAAAAAACAATTTTCAATGTAGGTAAAGTGCCCTCTAGCGGCAAACAATCAATGTGAATTGTTACTAAAATGATGAAGCGCAGAAGACTTAGCCTATCTTTCAAATATTAGTCAAATCGGTTTTCCTGTAAGCGAGTAATTCAAAAAACAAAAAATAAAAACTTGAACTTGGACGGCTTGTAACTCGAAAACGAATGACATTTTGAAAAAAAATTATATGAAGCTCTACCCTTATTTTGTCAAGTAGAATCACCCCCTTAAGTTTCGTGACCCTGTATACATCTGAGGGAATATCGGCCATGTAGAGGTCAAAATGAGTGAAAAACAGAGATCAACCCTGTGGCACCCTAGCTCTTATTGGCTTGATATTAGATACGGTATCACCTGATGACATCACGAAAGTTCTGCTCTCAAGGAAACTTGAGACTAATCTTATTAGGTAGCTTGGAATTCCTAGCCTTATGAGCTTGACTATAAGTCCATGGTGCCAAACCTTGTCAAAGGCCTTGCTCGTGTTGAGCGCTACTATGATTGCTTCTGAGGCTGATCTGTTCCGGAGGCAAGATGTTCCTCAGTTATAAAATTATTTAGGCGATTCAGTATCACTCGTTCTACTATTTTTCTTAGATTGAAAAGTAGACTAACAGGTGTGTAGCTATTAATATTAGTGATTCTTTCGCCGTTGAATTTGAAATTTCTTGTCATTTGTAAAACTAAAATATTGATAACATTTCAGAATTTGTGATAGGTCATATCCATAAAACTAAACTTTTTGGTCTGAGATTTACATTTTGAATCTAGGGTAAAATTTGAAATAAATGATAATCAAATAAGTTACAGTTTACCAGATCAGGTATTTGCACGTCCTAAAATGAAACACATTACCGCTTTTTCAATTCTCGTAAGTTTTTGAAATTTACAAAGTCCTTGATATGAACTTTTCCGATTCAAATTACACATAAACTAAAAGTTTCGATTTATAAGCTTTCCTCTAGCGACAAATAACTGCAGCAATTATATGATAGATATTTAGTTATTCTGCTGTTGCTTTTGATCTCTACAAATGTGATTATGAAGAGGAAGAAGTTTCTTCGAAATTTTTTGGAATTGATTTTTAATAAATCTGGGCCTTGAAATAAGTACCATTTTTAGCAACTTTCCAGTCTAGACTGTCGATTCTCTAAATATAAATCCGTTAATTTATTAATCATTAGAGCAAGTTCAGTTCCACCAGAAGACATATTTCTTAACTTATTTAAATAATTGTCTTGCTCAGTAGTATATAAGTGCATACCACGTAGAACATGTTTTGTAAATATCAAAAATCCGTAATGATCTTCTTAATTTATTGAAAAATAGGCAGTAATTTTTTCAATCTAAACATAAACTTAAAGTGTTTTAATTCTGATTTTTCTTTTCAATGTAGAAAGTTATTTCATCTTTTAAATATCTAATAAACAAATATTAACTTCCTTTACAATGGCTATGATTAGACAGTACTTTCTCTGAGACGTATATTCAGACTTAAGGTGTTTAAATTGTGGTTTCCAGCGAGAGAGCTCAATATTTCATATTCCAAGTCGATACTCATTTATTTTTTTTTACAAACTTACCACTTTTCTTTATCATTAAGCTTTTACTCATTTTCTTTCTTGAATAAACTGCCATTTCGTTTAAACCATTATCAGAAAAATATTCTTCCATATGTTTAATCGTGTTCGTGGCCGACAAGCTTAACTGTTCTCGGTTTTCTACTGTTGCAGTGTCATCTGCAAACAGAGAAATATATGAACTTTTAATATTTATATCAATGCTAGTGTCAATTAAATTTAATCTTGGGTAACCATAACTTTTACAAATTTTCATTGTTGACAATCATGTGGTGAGTATTAGACCCAATTAGTCAGAGTTTTCGACAAGTAATCCTCTTAAGGACAAACAGTATTTGTTATTCTAAATCTTTAACTTAATTTGTTAGGTGCGTACTTATATCATCATATATTACTCTATTTCGATTTCTATAATAATATCTACTAACATTAATGGTAATATACGGTGCTTAACATAATTTTAAGTTGCTTGTTTTAACAAGGATGCCACTTCGTATTATTGGAACTACTGGAATGAATACTTATAGATATTTTGAAAAGCCACAGAACTTTTCCATAGTTTTTAATTTTTTAACAAGCATGTAGGTCTAGTAGTGCTACTAAATGATTTACAGTGTCATGATTTGTAAAAGAATGAATCCGTGGAAAAGCAAAAACACAACCAGCAAAGAGCTTAACTTAAAATTAGACTTTTATAGGAATTTTACAGTTAAAACACACCGTGCTCCTTTATGCTCTTGAAAGTTCAGGTAGTATGGAGTTCTTCTGCAACCGATAAGTCCAACTAGCAAACCTTATGCTTGGATAAATTTCCGTGTTTGTCTTATGTTTCGCACAAATAAAAATACTTTAAACACCTCATCCTTCCTATAAGTGATAGACTGATACGTCATACTTATATCTCTTAATTATATGGGTGATCTAGTACTGAAATTATGTTTTCATTATCGACTGATGACGTTTCCACAGAGAACGCAATAGGATTAAATTCGTCAAGACAAATACAAAGGCACTCATCAAGCTTTATAAAACGGTAAACAGCACAAAAATAGTCAAACAGACTTTGGAAAATTTTTAAGGCTGTTTACTAAACTCGATAAAAGCAAATTGGCAAAAATATTTTTAAGATGGTGGCACTTCCGGTTATACCGGAAGTTAATGTTTTCTTGCTTATTTTAAATGAAACACCTTATATGTTATTTCATTTTTAGATTCTACAAATTTTTTCATGTATAATGTCGTATACCTAAGTCTAACTGTTTTTGACATATTTTAAATTTTATGTCAAAAATCGCGTTTGCAGGTCTCAACATAACTGTCAATGAAGATCTTTATTATTTAATTGGGCTTGACTTCCTTCTAGAAGTGGATCTACTTTAGGGGGCTGTGTTGATATTTTGATAATAAATAAATACTGGGTGATCAAAAACTAACATTAAATATTTATTTGAAAAAATCGTTAAAAGTCAAATTTTTTAAATGTAAACCCCCTATTTTTATGATGTTATGTTATTTAGAATTAAAAATAAGGGTTACTTTGTATAAAATTGTCTATTCCAAAAATTTGCCGTTTTTAAAATATTGGCAATTTAACATTTTTGTATTCTAAAAATGCTAAAAGACTTACCTACACAGGGAAACAACTTATTTTAATAAATGTTGAAAATTTTTACCCTGAACTTACAAGTATTTTTCGCATATCCCGAGTTAAGTCGTCATAGGTGGCCACTTTGATTGAATCTGGAGATAAACTTTCAAACGCGTCCCTGACCTTTGCCATCGTTCTCAAATGGTGTTTTTTATCGTTACCCATATAAAATATTCTAAGACAGTCAAATCAGGTGAACGAGGAGGCTACACCAAAGGTCCATTGTTGGCAATCCACTTGTCATAAAATGTTGCTTGTAAGAGGTTGGTAACTGGAACGGTTCTGTGAGGTGGGGCGCCATGGTGTTGGCAAAAAATTTACCTCTGTTCCGCCAGAGGTAAACTACTCAGATATTTATTGTCTAACTCCTCAAGAATATTTAACTATCTTTCTCCTGCAAAAGTTAATACATACTTTAAAATAGCGACATATTTTCCTTTGTATTATTAATGAATTATCATTTAAGTTTTTTTCATAAAAATGTAGTTTTACTATTCCATCATTTCTTACAGCACAAGATACGTTAAATTGCTAGGTTTCCTGAAAATTCCGTAATCTTCAAGCATGTGGATTTGAATCACTCTAAAAATGGGAATTGTGTATGTTCAAAAGGCCATTTTTCATAAATTTTGCTTCATCAGTCTAAATTATGTTTTTCAAAAATCGAGGGTCGTCTTGTCCTATTGTTAATATAAAATCGCAAAATCGCATTATTTTTGGCAAATCATTATCTTTTAGGTGTTGAACCAAAGATATTAAATAAGGGTGGAAGTTGTGTTTCAACAGAATTCTATGTATTGAGCTTTTTGAGATTCCTGTTTGTAGAGCCACTTGTCTTAAAAATATCATAGGATATGCCGCACAATATCCTAGAATTGCAATTTCGACATTTTCAACATTGAAAATAGATTTTTTATGCATTTTTGCCAAAATTTGTAAACCTGTGCAATATTTTTTTAACAGTGTTTCGTGACCGTTTCTGTTTAGCTGGATATCTATCAGCAAATGTCCGGTATGTTCTTGATTAAACTTTGTTACATTCTCCATAGATAAAAAACAAATTTACATAAATTTCGTTCGTATCTTTTAATCATCCGGTATGGTTTTTAATACTAATTGTCAGATGACAAGAAATACTGACATTTCTGTAGTGTAAAGTAATAAACTTAAAAGCCATATAGCATTTTTACAATACAAAAATGTTAAATTGCTAATATTTCAAAAATTACAAATTTTTCGAATAGACAGATTTATTCAAAGTCACCGTTATTTCTAAAGCTAAATAAGATAACATTAAAAAAAATTGACTTTTAAGGATTTTTCAAGTTAATATTTAATGTTAGTTTTTGATCACCCTGTATTTATTTATTATCGAAATATCAACACAGCACACTAAAGTAGGTCCCCTTTTTGGTAGGAAACCAACCTCAATTAAATAGGACAAATCGATAGTTATGTTTAAAATTTAAAATAAGTCAAAAATAGTTATATTTAGGTATAGGACATTACGCATAAAATACGTCAATAATTTTCCGTATAATCCAAAAATTAAATAACATATCGATGGTGACTACGAAGAAAATCTCAATAAAATTTTGTGCGGTGAAAAACCCTTTCGTCTCAGTGCCGTCTAAATAACCACATAACATTAATAGCGGCGTAAAAAATCTCTCTTATATTGCTCCAACAACCTATAGACCTAGGGGTTCCCCACCACAATCCAGGTGGGGATTTTTCCATTGTATTGTATAGGGTATTATAGTCTACAAATTATAATCTATATATGTACGTGCAAAAATACTGTTTTTTAGTTACACTATTCAACTTTATTGATTATACTATAGTACAGTATAACAGTAGTATATTATTAGGTAGGAAGCCTAATTCTGCTCTGTATAAAGTTAAGAGAATAGAAGTTACATGAAAAAATATTTACAGTTTTTGTCGTAGTATTCATATTTAAAGAAGCTCCGTTGTAACGGGCCGTAGCTAGGAGGTATATTGAAAACAAGTTCAGGCTATTTTTACAATTTTTATGCTGGTGTTATTACTTCAACTCGAACTGACAAGTCAGTTACTATTTATTTATTTATATTATAAGTCGCGTGTAGAAAAGTATTTTGATCCACCTGCATTTTAATTAGAATTGCTGTAAGGCATTTGCAACGAATAAAATAATTAGTATAAAAATTCAACTTCTTGATTAAAAATTATCCTGATTTGCAATGAATAAAATAATTATTATAAAAAAATCAACCTCTTGATTTAAAATTATCCTAGTATGTAGCATCATATTAGTATCAAAATAGTATATTAGAATACAAATTATTTAATTCCACGTCAATTGCCCAGAAAGGATTTTTTTCGTTTTCACAACAAGCGAAGGAATTTTCTTCGCCACTCATTGTCTAGGAGAGATTCTTTTCATGGCACTTATTTAAGCAAAATTTTTTTCGTCGCATAATTTTTAAGAGGATTTTTTTACTCCTACACAGTAAGCGATGTGATTTTCTTCGCCGCTTGTTGTCTCGAAAGATTTTTTCGCCGCACTTATTCTGGAGGAATTGTATTCTCCGTACCTTTAATCGTAATATTTGTCGTAGCCTCCATTGATATAGAGTGTTCCATTTTAAAAAAGCATGAAGGCTTCAACTTCCAACAACCAGAAGTGCCACCATCCTGATATTATTATAATACGGCGATGAATTCAACACATGAGTTAAAAAACTTTTAAGGTGCGTTACATGTTTTGTTAAAAGGCTACAAGTTCGGTTTTAAATACATTTTAATCGATTTTAATAAAAATACTTATTTCATATTAATTTGTTGTAAAAATCTAGTCTCACAATTTGTCCGTGATTTGTAATTGAAAAAGCTACATTTTCTGAATTATAGAATTTATCTCTTATGGAAAATGGTAAAATTTTCTGATTCATTTAACCTCATTGTATTTCTAGATTTTTTCCCATGATTTTGAATCTTTTAGCGGTTTATTTAAGGATTTCATGTTAGATATACTGTGTTTATCAATTATAACTGTATAGAAATATAAGTGTATGATTAGTTATATAATATATACCTTCCGCGTATTCGTTGAAGCTAACAACAATCGTTTTTCTACCCATAAAATTATTAATTTCCTAACAATAATTTCACATAAATTTAACAGACCAACACCAAGTAAGCTTTAATAAATCACGTTTTACATTTATTCACTAGACGCAGGTTTTTAAACGCCTGAAGGTATTAATTACCAAGGTCTTAACGTCAGAGCCTTTTCACTCTTTTCCGAAGAACCTTGTAAAATCGAGCGTTTACATGCACAATCTACGATCTTTACGAGATAAACAGACAGATTGTGTCAGTTTGTTGAAATTTCACAACACACCGTGTGATACCACGTAATTATTTTTTCTGTGTTTCTGATTTTATTCTTAATATCTTTAGGAGAATTTAAATATATTAAAATTAATGTTAATACTTACTATCAGTTCTACAAATGACGTTTAAGAAGTTTCCTAATAATGTTTTTATTAAATTTTTATTAATGTTCGATAACTTCTTCGTTCTACACTGCCGTAACCATTTACCGACCGTTGGACATCAGGTTGGCTACCATTTAGACAATCATTGTCCTCTGAACAGCTGCACAAAACAATTCGATGGATGATTTTCCATACCATTGCCTTAGATTCTTTACCACGAAGTTATTTTCCTACCAGAACCTCGTTTGCTGTTTATTTTTCGCTTCATTATGAGGTGCAGTATGCCATATTTCTTAGGGTGACGCATGATATGACCGAAATACTCTAGCTTAGGTTGATTGATTGTTAGAATTATTTCCGGAGTTCTTTACTCTATCAATTCAGCTAATTTTTAGCAAGCGACATCTATATTTCAAACGCTTCTAAACGTTTGAACATCGCTTCAATGAGTGTCCATGACTCCATGCCATAAAGGAGAACAGTGAACACGTAATATCTACGCATTTTCATTCGCAGGCTGAGTGATAAATTATGGCTACAGACAGTTTTTTTCATTTTTACAAATGCTGTTCGTGCTTTTTCTATTCCAATTTTAATTTTGTTAAATGGGTTTCATTTATCGTTAATGCTACAGTATCTTAACTCACTCCAGAAGTGTTCTCTCTACATAAATGTCATTGTTTTAAGGTGAGTCATGCTTATGTCAGAGGGAAATGTCACATGACAATTTTACTGATGGTGTTTCCAGCCTAATAACTGAACTTAAACTGCCATATAAACCTTATTAAATGGAGGATTTTTGCAGATTCTTCTAAAATAGGTTTAAAAGCCCTTTTTTTTGCTTGCAACAGGAATGGACTATCATTCGTTACTGGAGCTCACACAGGAAATACGGACGAAAGTGACAAAAACATTCGATTATTACTCAAAAGTATCAAGAACCAAGAGCATCATTAGAAGATTGACACTATTTGAAACAACACATAATTTACATTATTTAAAGAAGGGTACTCTAAATATGATTGCTTATTATGCGAATGGGAGAATAGAGCCAAAGCTAAATATTAAATTGTAAAGGAATGACCTCTTCGTAGAAATATTGCACAAAGTCAAGAGAGAAAGGTTTGGTTAACTTGAAAAATTTATATTTACCTCCACACTTTATTGTTTCACCTACTCGGCGCTTCTATAAAGTTTGCGTCATAGTTGAACTCTCAGTTTAACGATTGCAAAGCTACAAAATTAAAGAAGTTTCACAATTCATAAAAATCTACACCCTAATTCACTAACAAGGTTTCTTCTAAAATCGTCCTAAATTGATAGCAAAGGGTTTAAACTGACAAGAGCCACAATAAGTAAAGCAAGTTTTAAACCCTAAAAATACAAGCATAAAAAATAATTTTAGTTATTTTCGGAATACAACTATTTCTCTTATACATTTCAAGGCTTTATCGCAAGTTTCTTATCCTTAATAAGCGTTTATTTGTTGATATATGTTATATAAATTAAGACAATCCATAAGAAAAAACAAAACTGGCCGACTAGAAGATTTAAATTTCATGGCAATTAGATCGGATTTAAATCTTAAATATTCTTAGTGAGTATAGATGTGAACGTTTTATAATAATATGACGAACTATTAAATGTAGCAATGTTGTAGAACTCTTCTGATTTATTCGATGACCTCTAACTAAATGATTCTTTTAAATACTACTTTTCCAGGTAAAATCAAAGGTTCGGCTCACGAACCGGCATGTGAGAATACTCTTCACATATGTCATTCGCTATATCATTGCAGGTACTACCCCTCATTATCTCTTATAGTAATGCGTTATTCTACGGTGGATGTGTGTACGTTAAGTATTTTTTTAAATCAAATTTATAACAATGTTATATGGCCCCATTCATTGTTTCCAATATGAGTTTTGCTGAGATGGAGACTTTTGCTAAGAATTTTCTACAAAGGTTTTTTTATTTAAATATAAGTAGGATCACAGCAAATACAATTTTGACCTTAAATTAAAAACCTTCGAGCATACCCTAGATATAAACAACAATAGATTTGTTTGAAGGCTGTTTATGGTCGGTGGGGGAGACGTTTTTTGATGTTTGACAGACATGAACATATTTAGTTATCTTTTCTTTCAGTTTAATTGCTTGTCGTGACTTTTTTCGGTGTTTTTAAGTGTTAGAAATTACTATAAATGCAAAATTTATAATTAATATTAACAAAAAGAGGATTTAAAAACTTACTTTTATTGGTAAATATTGTTAGATACTGTTTACATATTGAAAATAACAATAATAAAAATTCAGGCAACAATATATTCATACTTTATGTATTCAGAATTGACGTATCGATTATCATATGATACTCGTTTAAATAGAAGAGGATAGCATAAATGGGCATGTCTGTACCAAAAAATTAAATATCTACCGTTTATCAACACTTTTTCAAATATAAATAAAAATATTATTACGTTATTCAGCGTTCAAACAACCGGGCCCTAGTTCTGACGTTATGCTAATTCTACATGGGTATGTTCGAAGTTAAAGACCATAATTTTGTTTAGTTTATAGTTTTATGAAACACTGAACCAGGATGATCATATTGAGGTTCGAGCCAAGAAGACTATATGTGCTTTCTGGTGGGATGTAATGGGTACAACGAGGCCTAAACATCAAAGATCAAGTATCACCACACCTATTTGTTTATTTATTCATTCAAATCACAAATTGTGAGCCAACCTTAAAAAACGGACATATGCTGTAGCGGACTGATTGGTAGAACTTTGTGAATCTACTGTCTCACTCATTATATAGTGTTTTGATGTGTATCAAGCCAAAGAAGAAAACCGGTATAAAATGTTATCCTGCATAGTAATTACATTACATTTTTAGTTGCCTCATGATCTAACTTAGTGGAAATATCGCTACTACACTCACAGATAAAAATATTCTATATTTTATTTTTAAGTCTTTTTTTATATTGATTTGTTTTCCTCCAACATTGTGAATTTTGTATTATTAAATGTCTTGTGCCAGAGTGTTATACGTATATTAATCGACATGAATTTACATATTGAAGCGTTATAATAGATTTAAAAAGGAATTAATGAAATAGCCTGGCTTTGTTTATAACATTTAATTGAAAAGAACAAGAATGACGACAATATAACAATTTTTTAATATAACATCAAACAGCTTAGTACTTAATATTTCCTCCTCTAGCTTTAGCGATAGCCTGCATTCTCCTAGGCATGCTCCGTAGACAAGGTCTTTGGTCGTTTCTTGCGGAATCCGACTCCATTCTTCCCGTGGAGCAATTTTTAATTTTGCAAATTGAGTTAGGAGCTGGATTTTGTGCCAGTATACGTCGCTTTAAGATATCCCATCAATGCCCTATGGGATTTGGATCAGGACTTATTGGTGGGCAATTTAGAGTCATAATCCCATCAGCCTCAAGATACTGGACTACTGTTTTTGTGGCATGTACAAGGGCATTATCATGCAGTAGCATGAATTCATCGTACCCTATGAAGCCGGCATAGGGTAAAACTTGCTTCTCAAGGATGTTGTGTATGTACCAGTCAGTATTCATTCTTAAATTCTCCTCAATAAGTTCCGTATAACTCTCCCAACTAATGCCACCCCATAACATAATGAAACCGCCAGAAAAACTAACGGCTTCTTCAATATTACATTTTGTAAAACGTTCTTCAGACCTTCTGTATACTTTACCATGTCCATCTGGTTTTCATAATTGTATCCTGGTTTCATATGTAAAAAGAACTTTTCCCCATTGGTCGCCATTCGAGGATGAGCTCTTACAAACAGTAACCACTCAGTTTTGTGACGTGAGAGAAGCCTAAGAACTCTGGCTGGACATTTTGGATTTAAACCGACCTCTTTAAGTCTTCTTATTAGTGTTTTAACACTTACACTAACTTGTCTTGTGATTAGTAATTCATTTTTGAGATTTTTGAGATGCGGAGCTGTAAGTGTGCGAATGCGCAAGGATTGAATTCTTAAATATTGGTCATCTCTTGGCGTTGTACATCTTTTTGTCCTTGACCTTTTGTATTCTCCAGGTTCCCTGTATCACTTTACTATACGAGAAACAGTCAATTGATGGATAAGCACTCTCCGCGCAATAACTTCTTGTCTGCAACCCTCATTGGCTAAAGTAACAATTTTAACACATACTAAATCGCTTAAATGTGGCATCTTAGCAAGATAACTACAGATCGACAAATAAAGCAATGGAAATGTCATTTTAACAGCGACAAACAAAACAGCAGCGATTTTTAGTCACCAAGGCATTCTATGCAATATTTGTAATTTGTGATATTGCTGCTTCTTCCGCTCTAAAGGCTAAGTCTAAATATTGTTTTATCTGTAATAAATTGCAATAAAAGTAAAAAAGCCGCAGCTTAAGAAATATATATAAAAAAATTATTAAAAATAAAATATGCAATATTTTTGTTTGTGAGTTAATTAATGATTCTTACCAAACAACGATTTGGACTGTAGAATTAACATATCATTCCCAGGGCCCGTTGTGTGGCCGGTGAATAAGTTGACAACATTTTTATTATATGGAAAATTGTTGATAAATAATGCCTTTATTTTTTGGTATACATACCGATTTTATGACTATACTTTTCTAAATCTATTATTTAAACTAGTATAACATTATAATTACTATATTATTTTCAATATATATAAATCATATTTAACAATATTTACCTATAAAAATAACTTTTTAAGATCTGTTTTGTTGACATTAATTATAAACTTCACATTGTAAGGAATTTTTAACACTTAGTAATACTCAGAGTCACGAAAAGTAAAAACACTGAAAGCAATATTAAATAAAAATAAGTTTGTGTGTCAAACATCAAAAAAACCGCTACTCCATCCATTATGAAAAATGACCAAAACAAACTCTTTGTTTTTTAAATCTACTGGTATCATCGAAGTTATCAAAAATGATAGTAAGGTACACCACATATACATTTTCACTTCTTTAACTTCAACATTGATTACAGATTATTAGAATGTAGCAAGTAGGGAGCAAGCGGCCGGAGCTAACTAACTATTATATCTTTGCTTAAGGTAACTTTCTATGCTGCCGATAATCTTACGTTTACCTTATCAAAAATAAAAAATCAAATTAAAATTCCATTAACGAAAAACAAATATATTAAATAGCTATATTTTTCTTTTTAACTTCACTTCAGTTATAAGATATACTACACGTCCCAAAAACAAAACGAGAGCATACACACCGATGACTCTGTCAGATATAAAATCGAAAACCGCTGTGTAGCAGTATTCTCTGATCTATATGTTGTTTTTGTTCTTATAATGTTTTTGTTTTGGGCTTGATCAGTCGACCGTGTCTTGTCGCTGTTGGTGATGACATTGAGTTTTAAAGCGGAATGACTTTTGGTTTATCTAGACGATGTGTGTTCTTAGGTTGGAAGTTTTGATGATCAGTAAATTTTGTTCGGTAAATTATAGTAAAAATGTTCTTCTAAAGCTATTGTTAGTTATACTGGAAAATATTTTTCTGAAACTTTAATAAAATTTCAGTGAATCTTTTACGGTATCTTACAAATTAAGGGTTTTCTCTGAACGTTTATTAGTGTTTTTAAATAAACGTTAAATTGTATTAATTAATTAAAAATTTGGTAAAATTGGAAATAATTTAGGAAAGTTGCTTTTTTACATGCATAATAATTGAATGCAAGTTAGAAAAAGTTTTCTCTTTATGAAAATAAACATGCGGTATATTAATTTTTGCTTGCTTTGTCTTCCTTATTGCTGTTTAAGTGGTAATTTAAATTTATGTAAATGTAAAATTAATATATATGAATATGCTTAAGGTTTTGTTACTTCCAGGTACCATTTTTTTTCCTTGCCCAAAAAATCTAATTGTGTTTCAAAGTACAGAATAGAAAAAAGTGCTTTACTTGGATGCGATTTTAACGATTTCATTCGAATGTCTTCAAGGAAACTCTAGGAAATTAAACTATTTGTTTTTCCAGAAAAATTAGGAAAAATTTTGGTCAAGATCAGGAAAGTCTTTAAAAAAATAATTCTTTTCATGCCAGTTTCTACGGTTTTCATATCTTAAGAAAAAAATTTCAGTTACACTACTATTTTTCTTTTTTTTCCAAAAGAATTCTTAATATCAATATATTTTAATTGAAATTTTTTCTTACATATCATCAATTTTTGCATGATCTACTTAGATATTAACAAAAAAATCACTAAAAGTACTGCCTTGTGTATCTATGCTTTTATTAGTTGACAGAAAATGTATGTGGTAATGTAAATTCTTTGGTTAAATTTATGAATCGCGTAAATAATATATTTTAGACGTTATTTTCTTCTTCGCAAAAAAAAAGTGATTTTCTGAACAAATTTTATTTTTTTATTCAAAAGATTACAAAACTATTGATAACTACTAGTCAAACACTTATTATCTTTTTATGGATGAAAAGGGCTATGGGATATTTAAAAATTAAAAAGTTCAGTAAGAAATAAATCTATTTTTTTGCCGTGTTTAAATAGTTGCTAATATATATGTGTTCTCCTTTTAAGCTGATAAAGGAAAGAATATAAGCAAATAGTTTATTTCCAGCTAATACAACTCTGGTTCTTTCTCCATACGCATTTTGACCACCTTATGGTCTTATGGAGCTTTTTCTAACCGAAAGCAATATTCTGCTGTTTAAATAGTTGCATATATGTTATTCTCCTTTCAAGCTGACAGAAAGGAAAGAATATATAGAAATAGTCCATTTCTTGCAAATTAAACTCTGGTCCTCTATCCATACGTGTTTCAACCACCTCATGTTCAGTGGAGCTCTATCGAACCGAGAGCAACATTCACAGGAAACAACTGCTATATAAAATATAAATTACGAGGCATGTCGGCAGGTTATACTTTGAAGTGTTATATAAGAAGCACGAATAGAATATTTTTTTCATGAAAAATACGCAGGTAAACAGAACAGTCTCATCAAATAGTTAACTTTACCCTCAAGCAAAATAAATAATTTTTCATGACGTTTGCCATATGTCACATTTTCATGACCTCGCTGAACGATTTAAGCACTCCCTCCAGGAAAATTTTATTCATCTCAAACATACACGAATTTCAATAGGGCTATAGGGACCTGGATGGCATTATTGTCTGCTGTATTTCTCATAAACTTCCAAACAGTTCGAACGAACTAGTATTGCCTTATAAAGTCTTTTGCCAAGACTCAATCCTTTGATATTATGTAGAAAATTCTTTGGTATTACTCTAATTGTTGATATAATTGTGGGAATCATTTTGACCCTATTTCTTACTGTTTATCTGTATTTTGACGTCTCTGTATTTGGCGATATTCTCATTATCCTCGTCCTTTAAATTGTTTTTGTCAGGAATGGCGACTTCAAATAGTGTTGATTGTTTAAATGTTTTGTATACCCAAATCAGATTCATTTAAGTGCATTCCATGAAAGAGCTTCTGCAAATAGGCTTGAAACTTCTCTTGATCTGTCTGATGATAAAAAGCTAGTTTATTTTCTTTCCTATAGCGATGTCGAATCTGCTCCGCATATTGCCTGATGGAGCACAGAAGAGTTTGCTACTCTGTAAAAATATGAAGTAAGTAATTATTGATTGGTGAAATATCCACTAATAGTCTTTTCCTATGGTATCTTAAGAGAATAATGTTTCGCTGTAAGCTTTCTATATCCGTTCTACCACATTCTAAAATTCCAAGAGTTATTGAGTAAAAAGCATACGTTTGTGCTGATTGCTTTTAATAGAAATTTACTATTACAGTTAGTTCACAATTACCCATCTTTTGAACTAGATTGTTAACTAGGTCTTCATAGTTTTTTGGTCAATTTCTTGTTCCTCTTTAATGCCCAAGTGTATCTGTTCGGCCTCCATTGCCGCAATGGTATGACCATTCTGCATCTGAAATGCTTCCGCTTGTATCTCTGCTCTAGCTATATTTAAGATGTGATGTTTGCCCAGACTAAACAGGTTTCCTATATCTCCGGAGAACTACACAATTTTGAGCATTGATTCCAGCCGATTTCTGGTGGCAGCTGTAAGTTAAGATCTTCCTTATACAGAAGATGATTTAGTTTTACCACCTCTTCAAAGTAGAACCATAAAGGGCTTAACGAATCGCTTCGAAATATTTTTCTTCTTATTGTGAATGCAACTGCCTTGATGTTGTTGGTGGAAGGTAGTTGCAGTTCTCGCAATTAACGTGAGGTTAAGAATAAAAAAATAAATACCGTTACTATATATTCTCAATATAACTGCTAGTCAGTCATATGGTACCGAGTTGGAGGCCTTTTGGTAGCAGACGTAAGAGAAGAAAAGTTTCCTTCGATTGGTGTAAGTTCAGTACAGATGATCGAATTGAAAATAAGTTATCGCTATTGCGTTTTCGGCTGCAGAAGTGTTATTTTGCTCACACTGTGCATTTGTACGTCATGTCAAGCTAAATATAATCGCTTCATATAATGTAGGAAGGCAGGAAATTCGTTGATATTATACACATATATGATATATAGGCTGTGAACCCTGTAGAAGTTCGTTTAGAAAGACACAGAGCATTTTTGATGAGTAGTATATCTTTTTCTATTTTATGAAATAGAGAGAGAGATATTACTCATCTAAGATGCTCTGTATCTTTCTAAACAACAGCTTACGCGCTTTTATATGATCCGCGGTATATTATCTCTATATTATGTCTATGATTGATACCTAGCTGGGTCTTGTTTATTATTCGGACCTTATAGATACATAACTTGTTGAATAAGAAAGTAGAATATCATTATGAAGAACAGTACGTCGATGGTGCATATATCAGAACTTTTCGAGCCAAAAGTTCTGGACCCAGTCAAAACTCGGGGCTTTCCAATTGTGAACTCCCGTGATAACGTTAGACACTTCTTCGATAATGAATGGCTCAAATTACATTTGACTGTACTCCTGACAGATTTAATTATTTGACCAAACTAGCATTGCTGTTAAAGTGAGCGGATGTGGCAAGTTGACTTTTCTACCTGTTATTTATTCGGTATCTACTATGTACCACGTTTCTGAACAGCTAGACAGTTTTTGATTAAAAGTGTTAGAGCATTATGGATTCTGTGTTATTATTTGTATTATTATTCTTTATTGTTAAGATACTAGATGAAGTAATCTTTGAGTTGTCTGTTCGGTCTGAAATTCGGAACATAAACTAGCTAGAGAGGACAAAATAATACTATTGTCTTACACTGTTTAGATGTACATATTCCATTTTATATAGTAGTATAGAAAGTATAGAAGTATAGAAACATATACCAGTTAATAGATTGTTTTGAGATTAGACAAAATTAGATAGAAATGAGACAACATCGTTGATTGAAATATTATTCGATTGTATCGTCAAAAATTATTGTTTAGTTTTACTACTATGCGACTTTTTTAAGGCACGAAAGTTACGAGGAAAACATATTCTAAAAAACATCAGATCTAGAGTATAGCCTTGACTCTTTTTCAAATACTGAATATTTACATACAAGCTAAACTTAAAATAATGTTTAAATTTTTTAAATAAAACCCTGTTTCCTACATGTTACATGAGTTTCAGATTTATAACCTTTTCCATATATTTTGACTTTTCTCGATAGTTATTGAATAATGTCTTTAGGGACACTGATTTTTTGTAAGAATGATGAGGCTTGTCATCTGTCACCTACCGGTGTAGACCTACCCATATTTTAGTAAAATAAATCGCTATTAACACCGATTAAAATTGGTATGTATATAGAATGTTACATAACAAATAAGTGCTCTAAGCTTGTCTCCTAAGTATTTTTTGGTTAGTTTTTTCGATTTTTAAAAATTCATCAGTGACAGTTTGTTATTAATACTCACAATTTCTTAAATTGAAAATATAAAAACATAATTTACATAAGACGTAAAAAAAATCAAATAAATTCAGAAGAAAAGTTGAATTGAAGTTAATAGCCATGATGATTAAGTTTTTTGAAGGATTAGTTTATGTTCCCTCAATTTATCTAAATAGCACTTAAATTATTGTTATTACTTTTTTCTGGTACTTAAATTAATGTTGAAATAAATCCAGACAAAGTCTCTTAAGCTTTTGAGCAGCTTTTTGAAAAATCCAAGATTGATAATTAAAGCAGAATATGCATAGTAACGTTTTGGTAATTAATAATAGCCGTAAAACATTCCATAATTATCCTACCTACATAGTGGAAGGTAATAGATTCAAAAGTTAAATTGTGTTGCAATTGCCTCTGCTTGGGACTATAAAAGAGTTTTGCTTATATTCTTTTACATGCTGGTCGTTTCAAGTAAGCCGAAACTACATAATCATTCAGACTTGCAGAATTTATTGTTTTGAAACAGCAATGTCTTTGAAAAAAAGTAAAGTTGGAAAATTGCCGTGGTAATTTTTTAGAGGTCTTATACAATGTTGGAATTGTTGTTATTAAAGGTGTTTCGCATTGTTGTTTTCCCATTGACTTTAATAATTATACTACTTTATAGCCATTATGTGATTGTAAAATAAGAGTTCTTGTTATTATTATTATGATGTAAACAAAAAAGGGGTAAACATGTTTTGGTAATTAGCGTTTTCGAGTAATACTGGAGCATGAAATTGGTGAAATTGTAGTGCTGAACAGTGTTACGAGGAAATTGTGGTACAATAAAGCCTGTGACTTCTGTTGCTAAATTGTTAAAACTAAAATATGGAGCGCAAGGGGATCAAGTTCATACTTCATAAATATTTTTCAGGGTTACAACAAATTAAGTCCATACGTCGTTTAATACTGGTGGCATCACTTATTTTATGCCACTTGCACGTTTTCAGTAGGTGACAGTTAGCAATTTGTTTTTGGACGATAGTCACTGAGTCGAAATATTTTCGTCTAAACTTTTCTGTTAGTTTTTGTTATGTTACATTCAGTTTGGTACTAGAATAACAAAGATATGGCTAACTGTGATTCAGTCATAATGAATCTTTCCTTATACTCCTTATATTTCTATAAGGATCTACCAGGCGTGACACGTATCAGCTCATGAAGTGAGTTTTATCTCCAAATGTTCAAAATCAATGTTGTGATTCTTATATGAAAGTAGCTATTTATATTTCGGGAACTGGCATCACTAGCATTTCTAGGTGCAATGTAACATCTCCATTGTAAAGTTTATTATTTTAGACGCTATATGCACTTAGGACATATACGGACGCTATTTGTGTTGTTTACAGCAACTTCAAGATTTAATCTCGGTCAAAGAATGAAATTAACACGTAAATATTTTCATGTGATTTTTTTCCATAATTTCTGTCGTGTTTTTTATCAACAAAATGAACTTAACTCCTATATGGCTATGAAACACATACAAAAACCACTGTACATCACTGGTTTAGTGAATTTAATCGTTGCCATCGTTCACTTACGGATAAGTCGTGTGTAGGTCATCCAAAACTCTGCTTGAACTCAAAATGCAAGAGTGTCATGTGACATATCGTGAGATTGCCGCATTAGTAACATCAGTGTATATAATATATTGCGTGAAGAAGATATGTTCTCGTTGGGTCCCGCATAATTTGACGATTGTTCAAATAGAAAAGGTTCATACTTATTAGAGCAATAAAATGCTCAAAAAATACAATCGCAGTGCTTTGAAAAAAATGATAAAATCGTGACAAGTCTTAGATCTATGCATATGAACTCGAACGTAAACATCAATCGATCGTATGGATCTCTCATGATAAATTAAAACCAACAAAAGCTGTTCGCACTTTGAAGCAAATGGTCGCTTGTTTTTTGAGAAAAACAGGCCAAGTCGCAACAGTGTTTTCAAAGGATCGTTGAATTTTTGAATGATACATAACCATTTATTTATCCTTCAGTGAATTGATGAAAGCAAACCGGTTATGAGGATTCATTCTCCACCATGACACATCGGTTCAAACAAGTGAATTTTTGAGCACTCAAAACGCTGAATTGATAGGCTGTTCAAAAATCCTGTTTTGCGGATACTATCTCCATAGTGGTCAAAATACTTATTGAATTAGTTTAAACGCATGCAAGAGTATACTGATCATCGTGGACAATAATTTGTAAACTATAAGACAATTTTTAATGATCATTGTAGCCGTTCTTTCTTTGGTGCTTTCTTAAAACAAATGCTAAAGTTTTCTCGCACAAACAAACGAAATGCCCATTTTAAACTTTAATAACAGACAAAACTGTATAGAAAATAGTTTTTCAACAATTACACTATCAACAATTTGTAGATTTGATTTTTATAGGTTTTTCAAAACACTAAGACCTGATCTAGTTGCCATGAAAATTAGATCTTCTAGTTGGCCAGTTTTGTTTCGCTTATGATATTATTATAATTTGTATTACATGTCAACAAATAAATGCGAATATACGGATATTAGTCCTACAGTAGTCGCGTATGGTTTGTGATACCGATGCAAAAATGATTTCGGCTGTATAATCTATATCACCTACGACTGCGCCATTTCAGAAATGCCTTTCGCTACATAAGATAATTCTTCAGTATGCGTACGATTTCAGTGGGAGTAATGCTAGTCAAGTTATTTTATGATTTGGTGTGACAGACCGACGGCACCATTTATGTGAAAATTTATATTATTTTATTTCTTTCATATTTGATTATGTTAGCATTTGTATGTGTGTCTATCTGTATGTAGGTCCATATGTGTTATATGTATTATACCAAAATGATTTGCTAAAAATACTTTTTATTCTAGATGAGTCATTTCGAGAATGAGATTCATCGGACGAAAAACTAAGCTCTGCAGAAAAACAGAAAAGTGGCATTTCCTGAGCAGCAAACATTTCCTGAAGCTATGGAATTGGATCTTTCTACTACCCCATCAAGAGTTGATAATTGCTTAAATTTTGCTGGCAAAGATAATACCACTAGATGGGGAAAAATATCTTCCATGTCAAAAAATACAAAAACGAGATCAGACAACCTTGTAAGATGTCTGCTAGGTCCAAACAAATTTGCAAGATATTTAAAAACGTCTATTGAAATATGGAAATATTTTTTGTGATGAAATCATTGACATAATTGTTGAGTGTAGAAATAAAGCTATTGAAACTTTTCAAGCAAATTTCTCATGCGAGAGGGATGTGAAGTTTACAGATTCTGACGAGATTTCACCATATGTCACGATAGATAAGATGCTTCTTGGATTTGGAGGAAAATGTCATTTTCGCCAGTTTATTCCTTCAAAACCCTAAAGGTATTGACAAAGTGCGATGTAAAAATGTTTTATACTATCAGCATGGAAGTGTATGTGGCTCTTCAGCCTGATGGCCATTTAAATTATCCAATGCTCCAATCCAATATGATGTTGTCATGTGACTTTCACAACCTATATAGGGAAGTAATCGAAATATTACTATGGACGATTGGTATACCAGTGTGCCGCTTTTTAGGCAACTTTATTCAAAGAAATTGACAGCAGTAGGTACGATTCTTAAAAACAAGCGAAATTTTCCAATCGAATTTACTGCTCCTACGAAAAGGCCACAAGTATTTTTGGTTTTAGCCATGAACGTACCCTTCTATCATATGTTCCCAAGGCAAAAAAATATATTACTGTTTTCCACAAAGCACCATAATGATGATATAGACGAAGAAACTGGCGATCTGTTGATAATAGTAAGAATGGCAGAATACAACAAAAGAAAAAGTGGTGTTGACATGGTTGATAAAATTGTTGTTTATTACGACTGTGCTCTTGGTACTCGTAATTTTTTATTCAATGTTAAATACTGCTGCAATAAATTCTCATATAATTGGCACAATGACCATTAATTAGGATGAACTTTAGTAAGATGATATTTTCTTCAAACTTTGTCACATGATTTATTCTAATCCCATTTACGAAACAGATCTAATATTCCGAATATTCCACGATGTTTGAGATTGCGGCTAAAGGAAATAACGAGCCAGGTACCAGCCGAACCTCCAGTAGAACGGGCTGAAATTGGAAGATTTTGCTTTTGTGATTCCAAAAAGAATCAAAAAACCAAATATAATTACTTATAGTGCGGTACCTTTTTGTATCTAGAACACTTGGTAGGACTTTGTAGTGAGTGTAAAAATAGTTCTTATTAGTTGCTATGTATTAAAAATTATTATTAAATAAAACAAAAAACAAAATCGACTCGACTATAATTTCAGATCATCTTCTTAATACGACTAATGTAGGGTTAAGGATAAATATCTGAAGATAAAGCTTTTAAATTGGTAAGAAAAATAGTTATCTCTCGAAAATATACAAAATTTTACAATCTTGTCAGTTTAATAGTAAAATAAAATGATTTTTTATGCTCAGATTTTTAAAGTTCAAAACTTACTTGAGTTATTGTTGCACATGTCAATTTAAACCTGTTTTAAAGTTAGTGAATTAGGGGGTAATATTTTTCAATTTTATTATCCAAGATTGATTACGAAATAAAAACTTATTTCTATTGATCTCAAAATATTACTTAATGGAAATGTATTTGTGCTCTGAACCCACCATATTATAAATATTTTATTTTAGTATAATAATTTTTTGTATTTTTAGATTTCATTTACAGTAAAATAATATATTTAAGTCGCTGAAATATGAAGGAAAATGAAAGATAGTTTTATGAGTAACGTTATTCGACATAACTAAATTTTAATATTACATTTTTGTTTCAAACTCTTGTTCGTCCACATTTCTTTATTGAAATTGCTGCCCAAAAAGAAAATGTGTTTGCGTTCCTTTTGAATTAAGCCCTACTTGCTAAAGGATTTTTGTCATTTTGAAGTTGGTATCCCCAAAACATGTCTTTTCTGGGTGCTAAATCATAGCTGTAAGGCAGATAACTCATCAATTCCTCGTTTTGAGTTGATGCGCGGGAGCTCGCATTGTCTTGGTACAGAATAATCCGTTGTCTCTGGTTTGTTTTCCTTAGTTCACCAAAGACTTTTGGCAAACTAATGATACGACCATATATCAATATGTTATAAATATATAGTATCTTTCCGAATTATCTTAGTAGTTTAATATGAAGAATTATTTATTACCAAATTGTTTGCTTCTATTATTTTTCCTTTAATAATTTATGAACTATAATATTTCTTTTCTTGTCATAAATAGAATACTAATATAAGGCAGATTTTTATCATATTTTAGTAAGCTAGTAAAGAACTATTAACAAGCCGACGGTTTGTTTAAACAGTCCAATATACCGCACGATTGCGTTAATGTTCATATAATTTACATCAAATATAAATCATTGTTATAGTGTTGTTGTGTCAAACACGCGATATAATTAATAACGATAACTTACTTTACATAAAAACGTGACAAATAGACATGCTGCTTTTATCAAGCGAAGATGATGCTAATGACGAATCTATTTTTCATCAGTAATTACAGTTTATTATATTTATAATTAATACCCAATGTTTTTAATAAGAGTGCAATGGTTAACATTTAATTAAATTATGTCAGAATCAAATAAAGTCAAAAGCTAATGGTGTCGTTCATGTATCATCATTATTACTAAAATAAATTAATTCTGATAAGTTATTTTCACATAGAAGGCATCATGTTCAGCCGGATTTTTTTCGTAACAACTTTATGGCTATCAAATTTAACTGGCTATAAGCAAATCCAAATTCGGTTTAGTCATTTCTCTATTTCTCTTTGATCAGATACTAATAAGGCAACATGGCGACATTTAACCAAAAGGAAGGTAAGTAATACTTCAAATGCGTAGAGTTTTTTGTTTTATTTTCCTTCATTAATGTATCATCATGTATTATTAAAATAAAACTATGGTGTTAAGTCGTTTTCACACAGACGGTAAATCGTTCAGTCCGAACTTGTTAGCCTTTATGCCATGGCCTATCAAATTTGACTGACCCGATCCAAGAAACCGTGAATATTGCTCCCAGCTTTTCGCATTTTTTGAGATGGCATCGCAGAGGTCCTGTGAAAATATTTGTTATTACTGGAATATTCCTTTTTGGGAGATCGAGAAGTATTCTTTGGTGATGGATTTATGAATTTTTTCGCTTGTCTGAGATAAGCCGTCTTATTCCACTTTAATTTTATCTCTATTACTGAGATGGAGCTTGATGGCATGGTCCCTGTGACTCCTAAAAAAATTCATGGTGACAAGTCATTTTCACACAAAAAGAATCTCATTCAGTCGAATCTTGTTCGGAAGAACTTTATGGCATAGCCTATTAAATTTGACTGGATATAATTTAGAATAAGTTTAATGCAAAATGACTAAGAGATCCCCTAGTAGTTCGGTTAATCATCAGTCAACTGTACCCAGTTTATTTTTTCATTTCGTCTCAATTACTGTCGTTAATCTACTCACTAAATATCAAGTGTAATAAGGCTCGAAAAGTTGTTTAAGTATTTTGGTGCCTGATAAAAACTTGGATTTTATTTATAATGGGTATTAATAAACAAGATGCATATAAGTGAACAATAATATTTTGGTCAATTAAAACATTACATTGTGTACATAAAAATTCCTTGTCTAAAATTTTTTCTTGAATAATCTAGATTTGAGTATGATTTTTAACCATGACTACCGTTTAATACTAACTTGAATTTTACATGATTTATTCTTCATTATGTAGATTTTAATTTCGAAGAGTCTTAGCCCCCACAGTAGTTCGTAAAAAACGCTTTATCCTAGTTATAGTCATTTCAATAGTATGATTAGATCGTTTCAGGCTACTTGCCCTTAAGCTTACATAAATGGGTAATCGGTTCCAATTTGAGAATATTATTGAAGAAGTAGAATGTAAAATAAAAAATACTATTAGTTTTTATTTCTAAAATTGCATTAAAATGAGCCAATAGTTTGAAAGTATATTCAATTTCACGGAAGTATTTGGTCACTCTCACGAGCTTTTATGAAAACAAAATCATTTTGTTTATTTATGGCATTTTAATATTAACATGGTTTCAAATTTTTGATTTATATGCCCACTTTGGTTTTTTTATAGCAAGTTCCTAAAATAATGGCAATCTTCTTACTAATTTTTTCATTGCTGAACTTTTTTTTATATCATTTTCCTTTTTTAAATATTCCTCACAAGTCTTAATGAGATGTAAGACAACATTAAGCTCCTGTCTACTAGAACAATAACTTGATATAATTTAAATCGTGCGATTTCTTATTAAAAATGTTCACAATTCTAAAATCTGTTTCGGTGTTTTTCTTAATAGTAGTCAATAATTATTTCAAGATCTTGCAGTTTTATAACTGATATTCATTTGCCTAAAGCTTTAAAATTTAAATTTTGCCAGGTTAAGAACCTTTATCAAACAAAAGTCCCACAACAAATATTAACTGAACTTTCAAAACCTCGAAGTATTGATCGACCATCACCCCAAAACTTCTCCATACATACAGAAACTTCCGTGTGTATAACCATACATAAAACATTGAGTCGGTACATCGGCACCTGCTTTGATGCCTCGCTCTTCGGTGACTTTCGGCAATGTTTTTGTTCCCTCGTGCATTCCCTGCGGGAGGTTGAGGGGACATTCCCCAATACGACGCGTCGAGAGTCAGACAGCACGACGCGGTAATCGCGACTGCGTCCATTGGCGGAATTCAAGAGGAAGAGGCGGAGTTTTATGACGCAAGCGCCAAGAATCGACAACATTCTGAGGCGGAGACAGTCGAAAGTGAACGAGCGGGGACGAAGCGATCGATCAGCGAGATGACGTGAGTAGATTTATGTATATTGGGTTGTTCGGTGTCTGGTTTGGTATAAAACACGAAGCACAAGCAGCTGATTGTATGTATATATATATATATATATATATATATATATATATATATATATATATATATATATATATATATATATATATAGGATGGGATTGTCATGGTATTTGATGTTTATGTAAAAGCATTACTATGGATTTGTTTGTATAAGTTATATTGTTAGTAACGTGTTGTTCTATCAAAATGTATTCCTTATTTGTAGTAGTCGTAAGTTAATGGTTTAAAACTTAATAATTCGAAATAGTTTTTTATTACGTTTATGAAAATTTGAGAAAAGTTAGATTTCTCGATTGCAGTTTAGGTTTAAAACGAAAGTACAATGAAACTTCCCTTAAAAAACTAAGAAAAAGTTTATGTGATATTTTATCACTCATTCCTTAATTCTTCTCCTGCCAGATCATAATCGTAGACACAAATACTCAGTACATCGTTAATAGTGACATTTTATCTCAACTACAAAATGAAGAGAAACTATTTATCCATTTTATTAGAAATCTGAACGCTACTGCTGTTGAATAAACCTATTGTCATTGTAAATCATAGGCACATATTTACATCTATCACTATCACGAAGATAAACCCAAAATCAGCCCAAAAATAATTGGTAAAGGTTTTTTATATTCTAATAAAAAGAAAATAATTTTTAATTTTTATTGCATCACAACAATTAAATGGAAAATAATAATCTTTTAAAATGGGAATCAGAAAAAAAATATAAAAAAATAAAAAGAAAAAACGATTCTGAGGTCTTATATCAGTATTTGACGAGGTTGTTGAGAATTTTAGTATTTTCGTAGAATAAGAATCGAGTTTTCTCTTTTTACTACATTTTCCCTGATTAGGGTCGGATGAAGATAAAAAATAGATCTATGGTAAGTCTTAATTTTTTTAAATTGAATTTATGTGACAAATTTAAGTAATTTTAAGTACGTTAACTGAAAAAAATGTAAGCGACCTGCAGGGGATGATTTTTCTTTCTTAGTGTGTGAAAAGACTAATTATATTTTCAAATCAAATATATCCCAATAAGCAATTATTATTATTCTTAGAATAAGTGAGCAAGGGAAACGTAAACTATGTTGTGTGAAAGCCAGGATCAGGTACGTGAATTAAATATATAAAACCATAATGAAGTAATTCAATGTTTTTACTTATGCAATAAAATAAATTATGGAATTGATGTAGTTGCTATTAAAAAAATACCTAATTAATTTGGTAATTTCATTTGTATACGAACCATCATCCAAACATCCATGTAAAAAAGTCACTACTAAATATTTTAATTTAGTTCACGTCAGAATCGACTTCTAGTCCACAGTCACTACGTTTATGTCGACAGCTTCAAATCAAATTGAGAGTGAAGTGGCCTTAAAACTAATTTTAAACCTACCCGTTTATTTCGGTGACTTAAATCTGGGTTAAAAATTAATTTCAAGTCACTTTCAAACCGATGATTTCGCATGTCTGTGTATCCAACCTCAAAAAATACCATTTGTAGAACATTTTTAAGAATTTGTGTCGCTTACTGTAATAAGCTGAACTTAAAGTAACAAGGGCTTCCTTCGTTTTCATAATATAGGAAAATAAATTAATATTTGTTTCATAACCTTAACCCAAAACCTACGAATGCCAAAATCATATGTTCCGACAATCACCGATTTTAAGTTCGTAGTTTTAAAATCTAGCTTGAACCGTTTATAACTATCACATTTTGAAGTCGCTTTAGTAAAGTCAACCCCATTTCAATTTAGGTTTGACTTGAGTTATTCAAGTCGCTTTGAAGTGCTTTTATTTCACTTTTTTCAAGCCGCTTGAACTGAAACCGGCTTCAAGTCCTTGATATAAATGTAATGAGTGTGACGTCACGTAAAAAGGTAAATAATATACAAAGTAGAAACTGACAGATTTTCACAATATCGCGAAAGATATGTACAACGAATGTTCCCGTAAAATTAATATATCATCAGAAATGGTGCTCGGTGTGTGGTCGATGGATTAACGTGATTATATTTTTATTTATATTTGAAAGAGTGCTGATAAATATTGTGAGTTCTTTTATTTCTTGGTATCCACACAGATTCTATGCTCTCCTTTTCTAATTACAGTATTTAAAATAGGCGAATAAAGTACCTACTTTCGGTGTAATGTTCGAAAAATAAAGTAACGGGGCAATAAATTTAAAGTATGAATTTCTAGTTGCCTGAATTATTAAGTTATTTTTGATATGTAAATCCACTGTGTTGATATTAATTATAAACTTCGTATTTGTAGCAATTTTAACATTTAAAAATACTTAAAGATATCACGATAAGCAAAAAAAAAAAATATTTGTCTCCTCTACCGACCATGAACAACTGAGATTATCCTTTATAATGGTTATTGAAATATATATGCTTTGCCAATAGTAGACGAGAAGATTTTCTTATATTCATACAAAAATGTTTGCGCTGTTTCTAAGAATAAACTTAAAATTTATATGAATACTAATACTGGAAAATGAAAATATATACACATTAACTGGCTTCCTCCCTCTGCATTTTGCGAAGTTAAATGAAAAAATGCCTGTGACTTTCTGCTTAGTTTAAATATAAAGGAACAGTAAAGACTATGAAGGTTAACTCAGCAGTAAAATAGCTTGTCACAATCAGCAGTTAAAGATGTCTTGTATGGAAATAATTCGTTACTCATAAAATAAGTTTTTTTTTGTAGATAAGAGATATAAAGATACTCAGCGCATAGTTAAACAGTAGAATAAAAAAAAAACACGTTTTAAAACTGAAGTAGCACTATCTGAAATCAATCGAAGGTTTTATTGGAGTGTTCTAGGATATTTAAAACTTAATAACCTCAAATAAATTTTTGTAACCATTTACATTTATTTTCTGATAAAATCACATTGGTACAGTTTTTAATTATTCTATTGACAACTATATTAAAACAAAAATTCAATTAAAAAAAAACATTATGTTAAGTTACTTTCATTTATAAGATCACTAACCTTTCTATATATAGATTTAATTATTGTTTTCAAATAGATTTATTTAAAATAAATAGCATATATCCACCATGTATATCAAAGAAAATTATTATAATATAATCACCTGGTTCAGCTTAAATTGAGATTAATGAAGTTAATTAAGATATAAATTGCGAAATCAATGCATTCTGAATATTCTTTAATAATTATTCTAAACTCCTGTATGTTGTACTGTCATTGAGTTTTAAACTAACCATAACAGATTTTTCTCGTTTTTTTTAGAAATGTTATAGGGAATCTTTTAAAAAATAAACTTCAAATAGTTACGTAGTCAATTTGGAACAGAAAGAGTTTTTAGATTTGGTCTCGTCACCAGTCATTTGCAAAAGCTTTACTTTCTCATAGTTTTTACTGCAGCGTTTATTTAAATTTTGAAAAATTGTATAATGTATTTTTTTTATGTATGTACACCGATTACTCCAGAACGGCGGCACCGATTTGAATGACATTTTTTACGTTATGTTCAGGAAGTTGCTGCGGTGGTCCCATATTGTTTTGGATGAAATTGGTGCAGTAAAATCCAAGATGGCGCCGACAATATGGCGGCCAAAAAAATAAATTTTGTCCAATTTTCTCCAAAATTGGTTCGAAGGAATTTTCGAGATTGTTCACAACGAATCAGAAATTATTTTAACAAAATTCAATACGGCGGATCCAATATGGCGGACAAAAATATTAAATTTTGTCCGATTTTCTTCAAAATTGGTGTGGGGGGGTTTTCGGGGTGGCACATAACAAATTCAAAATATTTTAAAAAAATTCAATATGGCGGACAAAAAATCAATCTTGTCCGATTTTCTCCAAAATAGGTACGGGGGAGTTTTCGGAGTCGCACATAACGAATCTAAGATCGTTTTTAAAAAATACAATATGGCGGACGAAAAAAATCAGTTTTGTCCGATTTTCTCCAAAATTGGTACGAGAGAGTTTTCGGGGCCGCATATAACGAATCAGAAATTATTTTTAAAAAATTCAATATGTCCTATCCGATATGGTGGATAAAAAACTAATTTTGTCCGATTTTTTTCACAATTGATATGGGGGAGTTTTTGGGATCGCACATTACGAATCTGAAATTATTTAAAAAAAAATAAATATGGCGGATCCAAGATGGCAGATTAAAGATTCTACATCTCTCGATTTTGTTTAAAATCAGTATTGAGGGATTTTTGTTAGTGTTAATTACGAATTTAAAATAATTTTTGAAAAATTCAATCTGGCAGATTTAATATGGTGTCCTAAAAATTTTACATTTTTCGATTTTCTCGGAAACTCATATTAGGGGGTTCTTGAGGGTGGAAATTATGATTTTAAAAGTATTTTTTCAGGATTCAATATGACGAATTCAATATAGCGGACAAAATTTTTTACATTTTTCGATTTTGTTCAAAGGTGGAACTGAATCGTTTTTGAGGATGTAAATAGCGAATATGACGGTCTAGAAATCTTAAATTTCCGGATTTCATCTAAAATTGGTACTAGGGGGCTTTAAAGGGTTTAGATTTAGATTAGATTAAGACGTTAAAATAATTTTTTTGAAATTCAATATGGCGAATTCAATATGGTGGGTTGAAAATTTAACCTTATTCTCATTTTTTCAGCTCTGGTATTAGAGGGTTTTCGGAGTGATGTATTACGAATGTGAAGTTAATTTTTACAACTATTAGGTTGATAAGATACAATATGAGGGACTGAAAATTTTACATTTTCCTTTTTTGTCTAAAATTGATATTGCAGGGTTCTTGGGGCGTATGCAAACTCAATATGCAGTATAAAATATATCGGGCTAAGAAATTCACGTCTCAAGTTCTTTACATATCGATACTGGAAGGTTTTGAGGCCTATATTACCAATTTAAAACTAATTTCAAATTTAAGATAGTGGATTTACTATGACAGACTAAATATGTTTTTGGTAAAATTTCACTGGTATTTGGAGAACTCTAAGAATCAAAGAATTTGTAATGATTCATTTTAGGGTTATTTACAACTTTGGATAAAATGGGTACTTTTTTGCCACCTTGGAGTTATTGCGAGGTATACTAATCTCGATTTAGTTCAAATAATTTTTGGAAATCATAATGAATTCAAAACTAAAAATCGAAAAATAAAATTTTTATAAAAAAATTGAACCGACTTTTAAAAGTGCGGTGAAAAGTGAAAAATAACTATAAATTTCTATATGAAATTAAAATTTTTGAAGTCAATGCCTAATAATTTCTAAATTAAATAAATAACTACTAATATATACAAATTATGGTAAGAAAGCAATTACAAATAAAGTATTTTTAATCTGTTTAGGCGAATCACATTTTGTTAAATATTAATTTGGCGCCGACTTCAAAAATTTCAATTTCATATAAAAATTTATAGTTATTTTTCACTTTTTAGAGAGAGAGTCGTTTCAATTTTTTTTTATAAAAATTTTATTTGACCTTTAGCAATTTTATCAGAAAATTCCCTAGTTTTGATCTAAAGATGTTATTTTTAAATTAGAAGGTAACTAACACGTAATAAGTTTAGCGATTCTTTAAATTTATCTGCTGTGAATCAGATTAATAAACAAATTTTATTAAGAAATTTTCATTTTTCTCAAAACAAACTTAAAAACACATTTGGGTAATTTCTGTAATACAAATATTACACCTTAAAATTTATTGGGTAGTGGTGCAACAAGTAAAAATATGAACAATACAGTCTCGTAAAGTTCCATAAAATTTAAACGTGCGCCACTGTTTATCATAACCGGCGTTGTAATGAATGAATTTCAACTAGAGTTACAATTACACAACAGCAGGGCTTTCTTTGTGTGTGCTTCTTGGATAATACAAACATGACCCTATATTTGTTTATCTTAAAGATGACGGTTGTATAATATCTCGAAATACTTGCCTGAGATTTAAAATAGTTACATTTAATGTTATCCAATAGAATTTTTAATGGCTGTAAAGTGATATAAGGGCATTTTTGATGATTTTAGCAAAAAATGACTGAATGTACTCATAACAATAAAAAAAATGACAAAGCATTGAATCTTTTTGCTACTTACAAAAAGCTTTCGACAGCATAACATTTGATATTTTGTTACGAAAGTTAAAATCTTGTATCATTCTGAGAAGAAGTATAGACCTGGTTGATTCGTAATTGCATGGCAGGTTAAAATATGTGATAGGTGTGACAATGAGTTTAATACCAGGATGTCAAATGTGGTGTTCCCGAGAGCTCTCTCAGGTGTCGATACCTTTATGTTTGCGGACAATATTCTTAGTTACAGGAAAGAAAATTGATCAAACATTGTTTGCCGATAGCAATTTAGTTTTGAATTCCAAGAAAACTTATAAAATATCCATTTCTTATAAAAAAAATCAGACTATATCATCCAAAAATATATATGTTCCAAGATCGTTAGTTGAAGCTGTGTCACGGGATACTTTAATAAACGCTGATCACTCTCCATTTATGTCTCATTGAAACTGTGATTTGGCAGTCTGGGAATACTTTCCATATGCAAAACGTGTTTTTGAATTGTAAAGGGGGATTATCAGGATCATTTTTAAAAAAGGCTATAGAGATGTTCAGCTAGTGTTGCAAAACTAGTCTCAATTACTAATTTTGTTTTCTACAAAGAATTGATAAATAATTTAATTTAAGTATTATTTAACAATATTTTAAGTATAGGCAACACTTTATACATTTGCGCTGGTCTACGTGAACCAGCGCGAAGAATAATTACTTTTCGACCTAGGGGTAACATGACAAATAAGTAACCAATCACCCTGCTTCCGAAAGCGGCCATTTGCTGCGGTTGGTTCGCGACGAGCCAAATGATTTCATCACTTGATTTTCGATTTCCCACCTAATAACTCTATTTTCCAGGTCTCACTATGTTAAATGCTCTCAATTCTTCCTCGCGAAATAAACACGTAAATATCTCGATTTTTCTCACCCTAATTTTTTAGCTTTATCAACACTTGTTTTACTTTAATGTTAACGGCTGGTTGCTATTAAGTTTTGTAACTTTTGGAAGAAGTTTATGTTTAAGTTTTCAAAGTTTAATTATTTTAACGTCTGTAAAAAAAATCCTGAGATTTTTTTTCTTTTACGAATAACAAATGGTCCTTCGAAATAATAGAACTATAACAAATCCTGCACTTAGTATTAGTGTTACGAGACCACTGTCCAGCTATGTAGGAAAGGCAGGGTATTTTCCTAAAACAAGTATTTATAAAAATCATTTTATTTTTGTTTCTTTTATCTTTGCACCAAACACGTAAATGAGAATATCACTACATAATCATCAATTAGTGAAAAAAAGACTATCGTTTGTTTGAAGGTTATAGATTTTAGTCAAAAATGACTATAATAGTCGTAAACGTACTGACTTCCAAGTAAATTTCTTTAGGGTAAGTTGTAACAGAAACATAGACATAGAAGTATATAGACTGCGGGTTCAACAGCAGTGCGTTGGCTTTCGTTTAGAAAGAAGCAGAGAGAAATAGGACAGTAATACCTCTCTATCGGCGGAGCTAAGCACGATACCCCAAACGTCACTGGATACCACTTTCGTCTGACCGACATTAGAAAGAGAGCTCAACTGTCCTTTTTCTAAGTAAAAGCCAAATTACTTCTATAAAATTGGTAGTTTATAAACTTTTATGTCTATGGGTAGAAATGGGATTAACTAGTTTGGCCTAGTATTTTTTCTTATTCCCCTCTCCATTATATATATTTTTAAAGATGGTGAAGCAACTTCTAATAGATAAGGTATTTTATAATGCCAAAGATTTTATGTCAGACCAAAGTGTCTTAAATTCACAACAAATTCATATTGTGATGAGAAGAGTGTGTTAATGTGATTTTAAATCAATGTAATTTTGTATATCATCAATTTATTGACAAAATTTTTGTCTTTCCTTTTGACGTGTGTCAAACAATTTTAAAGTAGTCAACAGCATGAATAAAGAACTTGAATCTGAATTTGATAGCATAATCTCTAAATTAGCAATATTTTAAGAATATCTGAAAACGAAATATTTTGGCGAAATTTCGTTTTAATTTTCATAATGTTCGCCTTTTTTTGGTCGTGCAGCATAACTAAATAAGTAAATATTAGTAAAACCACTTTTAAGGGATAAGTAAGCATTTGCCCAGCTTACTGGAAAATAATTTAGTTAATAAATTTGTTGTAATATTATATATGAATGAATTTAAGGTCGTTTATACGCTACGAAAAGTTTTGAATAATAATCAAAATTTGCTATTGGCTTGTAAAAAAATCATATAGAATGAAATATAGGCAGACCACGTATTTTGATCCAATATCACGGGAGTTAAAGAAAATAATAAATGTAGAATAACATTTAAGACTAATGAAATAAATTTGTAATGATGATTTCGACTTTTAAAATAGGCCTTTAATAACTTGAAAATTTGTGTTTTTGGACATATAGACATTTTGTAATTTTTAAAAATCGAAACAGTAAACTAATGCAAAACGCTTGAAATTTTGAGTGTGTCATATCCGTTAATATCTATAAAAAATCTGAAGTGTAGCTTTTGGGAGTAGTTCCGAAAAATTGTTCTTTACCTCTATAAAATATTTTGAAGTTTCAACACAAAACTTGTTTCCTTGGTGTTTTCAGTTGTTGTAACTAGGAAGTTATATTTCTTGATTTTTATTTTTTTTACCTTTAACTAATTGTAAGTGAAATAATTACATTTTTTATTATTTTATCATCGACATCAAATAGAAATTGTTTTAAATATTTGAAATAGTTCGAATTTATGTTTTCCAAAATATTGACTTACCTTGTTGATGTGGTATACTGGCTACTTTATTTCCACTAAGATAATCTTCTTTACATATAAATTTATTATCGTCCAGTACATATAGTTCTTCTCCCGTCGACAGTTGCTTCCGACAAACTAAACATGTGAAACAGTTCAAATGAAACACTTTGTCTCTCGCTTTTCTTACTAAGTCCGATGGTGAGATGCCTTGTCCACAACCGCCACATTTGGTGCCGTATCTCCTGGAACAGAAATAGGAAATTACTGACAAAAGTTGAATAAGATGGGTTAGTAATATAGCTATATATAACTAAATTCTAATTAAGGAGTTTTATGAGAAGTTTAACGGAATAATTTCTTAATGTTGTCTATGCGATTAAATTAAAGGCGTGATTGGAACATGCTAGGTCAGCCTTTTTAATTTTACATTTCTAGGAGAAAACATTCTAAAAATATATATTTTGGCTTTTAAAACGCATAATGGTTCAGCAACACTTTCTCGTGAAGTTGAATCTAATGAGTAATGATGGAAATATTAGATAGTACTTAACCACACTACAATTCTTAGGTGGTATATTTTATTTCAAATCGTTTCCTCACTGTTTTAAGAATAGAATGAATTTTACAAATATTTTCGCTCTTTGATATAGGTAGCTCTATGTAAGATTACCTAATAGATTTTTTGCCTGGAAAAAGTCTAGACAAATATTATAAAAGAAAACGACGTGGGCGATAACGAGAACTTGTGCTTGTTATAAATAGACATCAAATTTGCAACAATCCTATAGATGTTCGCAAATTAACCATTACTGGAGATTCAGATTACAAAAGTTTATTATGAATGCTACCTGAAATAATATTCAACATATTTTCTATAAGTCTCCACAATGTACGTTGGTTTGTTTTATGTATTGTGTTATTAGTAATGTTCAATTACAAATACGAAATTAAGTTAACTATTTTTGAGTCGAATAATATGCATTCGAATTTTTTTTGAAGGTCTCACATGGTTTTTCCAAAATAAATAACATATTTTTACTTTCACACATATAACTCGTATTTTTCAATCTCTAACTTTAAATTTTGTCACTTCTAGCAAAATTCACAAACACAGCACAAATATTCAATCATTTTTTTTAACAAAATTTACATAAATAACTGAAAAAATATGAATCTTGTACCAAAATTTTGAAAAACTGTCGATTTGTCGTTTGGTTTTATTTTTAGGTGTGTTAGCGATTTAGACAAAACACGTTGTTTATATGCGACGTTGCCACGTTGACGTGGATTTTAAATTTCATTGGTACCTAAGTGAAATTGCAATTAATTGTGGTCATTCCAGTATTGTAGCATAAAATGTGAGTAAACGTGCAGAATTGGATACTAAACATAAATAGATCGTCAGTAGGCTATGTTGGTCTAAAAATCTATATCAAACTGGCCTGAACTCATTTGAACTGATCTGAACTAACCTGAACTGATCTGAATTAACCCATTAATTATTCCAATTCTGCGTGACTCGTGTTAAAGCTAACTACATTTAGTCCAACTTAGTCGACAACACCTTCTAATAATTTTTTTCATCCTCATTAAAAAATGTTGCTGTCCAAAAGAGACCACAGGGAGGCGAACCACTCTCTGTCGGAATGGGACTTGGGAAAGATTCTAAAAGTTATTCTAAGGAATTGTCGCGATTAGTTCTGGTTAATTGATTGTACGTTTGATCGATGAAGTCCACAGAAAAACGGCCACAAAATTCTTGTCTATCCATAGACATTTTTTTGAAGAGACACAACTTAACAGCTAAAGCAATAAAGCAATACTATCCTTAATGCTGCAAAGTGTAGGATTTTGAAAAACGGTTCGTTATGAAGGGAAATTATTTTATTCCTATTCAGTAATTTACAAGTTCAGCCTGATAATGTACCCTTTTGTGACGTCAGAGATATTGCTTCTGTCGATACCGTTTGGAAAATCATTCATCACCTTTTATTTAATAAAGGATTTTTGAACGAAAAGGATAGGAAGTTTCTAAATGCAGAATTTAAAGAAAAATAGTAAAATAGAAGTTTTTAAAGTAGAACCAGCGCAAGATTATAGGAAAACATTCGGCAACACTGCGCAAGTATTGGCTAATGACTGAAGTGTCTTAGCTTTTCATTTCCCGACTCGATTTTTCGCGTTTTCCGCTATATTTTAACAAAATTTTGTAGGTACGCAATTTTAAGAAAAATTTGCATATTTCAGAATATTCTCAGATCTGTGTTGTAGAGAAATTGGCAAATTATAAGGGAATAGGCCGGAAAATACAAAAAGTGACATGTTAAAGTAAAATTGTTTTTGGAAAATTATTTACGACCGGATCCAGGGGGGGGGGGGCGTTCACTCCCTCCCAAAAGCTTTGAATTTAGAGAAAAAAGACTAACATAACTGCTGCATTAGGAACGTAGGAGTAGAACCTCCCCCCGTTGACAACTCGCTTATATTACTGTAATGTCTTGTACGCAAATGGGGTGGGGATAATTTTGATCTTTGTAAGAATGATATTGCCCCCCCCCCCAAAGAGAGGGGCTGGAGCCGTCCCTATTTACGATCCCCAAAAAACCTTCAAATTCGCGTTTTATGATCCGAAAATCGAGAGTATGCATTCGCAAAAAATTCGGTTTTTCTATTATTTCGAATAATTACTAAGATTAATTATTGTTTTGTCAATTTAATAATAAACATATAAAACAGTTCCAAAAGTAAACATTGATTGTTTCTATTCCTTTATATGTCGCAATAAGGAGCCTGGAGCCCCTGTGGCCTCATGGATAAGGCATCTGCCTCCTAAGCAGGGGATTGTGGGTTCGAGTCCCACCAGGGGTATGACTTTTTTAGTAACAAGACTGTTTATATTTCCGCCTATTTATTAAATTTTTATAAAAATAACAGAAAATTTGACTTCTTAAAACAAAATTCCATAAGCCTGAATATTTTTTAATTATTTTTGTAGTTTTGCTTTAAGTCCTATACATTTATGGCTGGAGCAGTATGGTTTAGGTACTGGCGTATCTGATCCGAAAATTATTGTTATGAAAGCTTTTTTTGACGATATTTTTTAAAATATTATGTTTCAGAGTCTAAAGTGTAGATCGGAAACTTTTAGACTTCTTGTCAGTAAACATTTTTTGGATCGTTCTTGAAAAAAAGTCTTATACATAATATTCATCAATATCCTCCTTCCGAAACGATTGGATATTTTGTGTAACTTTGACCATAGACCGAAATGGCACTAATTGCGAGGAAGGGAACCAATACCATATCATATTTTGCGAAGCTATCTTATTCTTCTTATATTAAGGAATTTTTGGGTGACATCGAATAAAACTAAATCCTATGAAAATTTTTATTAATGCTTTGAACAGAGAAAAACTATTTTTCTATATTTAAAGGAAGATTTTCCCATTAGAGTGAGTCCAAAAAGAAAAGTTTTTAGTTGAACTTTAAATAAGATACTTTCTAAAAATTTTTCCAGAAAATTTAGGTGCTGTATGATATAAGCATGGAGAAAGATTTTGCAAATATCAGTTTTTTGATTAAAATAAGAGCATAGTTAGTAGCGAGTATTCCTTTCTCCAGCTGTAATTACGGCTTGTTTTTCAGCTTATGTTCGCTAATGGATTTAAATCTGGGCTATACGGTGGACAACCCAATTTTTAAATCTGAACATCATCGAGGCAATTAGTCACAATGCCAGCTGCGTATAGTTAAGCGATATTGCGCATTAACACGAATCTTCAAAGTGATCGTCATAGGGCAAAATATGATCACCAGTAATTCGTCCAGTCATTTCCCCAACTTTGGTGCGTTTCTCCTAGCTAACATGCAGCCCCATCCAAACTTAAGGCTCTGTATACGATGGCAGTTGGCATAGTGTTCTTTAACTTTTCAATTGACCTGATTTTATCCATCTAGTTTCCATATTTGAATTCAAGTTCATCTGTGAATAAAATATTTCCCAGTTCTCGATATTTCACCGAACATGTGTTGGTATCCTGTACCCTGAAGGTTCAATAATTTCAACATCGACATGCAAGAGGTGCAACGGATTATTTACTTCTTTTTCAATGGTGAATGGAGTGTAGATGTGTCAAGAAATCATTTAGTTCTTGATCATGCCATAGAAACTGCAACAGTAAGACTAGACATCTAGTTGAGAGGTTTCAATGATATTATGCTCGTATGGAAGAGAAATACAGGAAGCCAACACACACTGGACAATATTTTAAGCATGGATTTAACCATTGTGTTATAACCGAACGGGGAATTAAACGCAACCTTTATAATTGCGCAATATCTATATGTAACAATGCAGATTCACTTGAGAAAGACATAGCAAATATTATTTCAAATTTAACAGAATGATTACCCTATAAAATAAATAGACGATGTTAACCTTAGGACATAAATCATTGGACAATAGGAAACACATTCCTTCTTTACAATCCTGCCTAATATGGGAGTGTGATGAAATGTATGTTAGAGAAACCAAGCATCCGTTATAGGTAACAATTAAGAAACTCGTCCAAAAAAGGGGAAACGTCGAGATCTGCAATATTAGGCAGAACATTCGCATGATATAAAATAGTCTGAAGCTCCAGTAATATATTAACCCAACATGGAAACGAAACTTTACGTTTTGATCGATACAGTTTTTATATAAGCTCTTAGCTTTAAGATCAAACATTAAGTTTACATTTGATAACGATTAAAGATGCAACCTAATCGAAACATCGTACAAACAAACAAAAATAAAGTTAATGCAAGTTCCACAACCACATTTTAGTAATTTTAAAGAGATCGTAAAAAAAATCGAGCAAATAATTTTTGGTATTCATGTGCCAGCAACCTCTGGATTACACCCAAAAAAATCGCCTAAAAAGCTTTACGACAAATCGAGAAAAAAGATGTGAAATAAACCTCCTCTCGGTAACTTGTTTATTTTACGACAGACCGGGGGAATTTTTAAGAGCATTTACGACCTTCTGGCCTCCCGGGTCAGCCATATTTCCCCGCGTTGGAACATATAAATCCGACCATTCGACGATATATGAGCTGTGGCTCGTTAAATGGAGATTTTCGTGTACGGAGACAGCAAATGAAATACTAGAAATATCTGAAATAACCGATAATGTTTTAAATCTTATGTAATCCGCAGAAATCTCGAAGAAAACTTTTATAGCTACTAAAATAATTTGGAAAATTATTTTCAAGGGTATACTAGATGCAAACTTCCTGTCAAAAAGATTCAAATAGGCTATTTTTTCAGGATATAGTTTCTCAACAAATAACATATTTTTGATACAGAGACGTAGTTAAAGTGAAGGAAGAACTATACTCTATTCAAATTGCAAATTCCGATGGAAAATACAATGATGTGTAGAGAACAGGTAATTTGTCGATTGTCGTAATGCTATTGGTCGATAGATCATTAACTTTAAGCCCCTAGAAGGAAAATGGAACAACTGTGGATCCAGTAGCACAGCGTAGTGTTAATTTTTAGTTTATTTTCTAGATAATCTGAGGTTAGTAATAAATCAAATATATATAAATCGTCGTGTAAGAGCTACAAACATAAATTTTTCAAGCATTAATTTTCTACAATAAATATTATCTATTTAAAATTATATATAGTTCTCAGTGTTCCGTGTATTTTGTTCACCGTTCCGCATTTGCAATTTGAATAGAGTATAACCATAATAAGGAGTAGGATATCTTTACAAAAACTTATTTGAAAAGCAAAGGGAGAAGCTGTTAGGTAAAGGAACTTGAGTAAAGGAAGAAGCTGATATGTAACCAGACATCTTTATCGTAATCTTAATTTTTTTGTATGAATTGGAATTTTTTGAATAAAATAATGTATTTTTTATCTTCTTCTATTTTTATTTACGGGAAGCTGTGCTTCCCTAGCTTCTATGGTAAACTTTCAATGAGTTGAGTAAAACCTTCAAGGTAATAATGTTACTGAATTGCTTGACCTTCAGGAACCCAGTACGCCATGGAGAAAAACCAATTATCATCGCTTTGAATCTAAATTTGTTCATTTCACATTCACAGATTTTTTAACTCTCGGTCTCTTCGTCGCATGTTATCACTCTTTCCAACAAGTTCGGGTCATTGTCAATGGGTTCAAAATGTTGGTACAAACATTTTCAGGAGTTTCTTTTGGTTGATTGTGAGAATTTTAGGCATCATTTTCGCACACACTTTCTGCATGCTAAAACTGTTAGGTAAAATTTGCCTATGCCTCATTTGTCAGTTCCTACAGTTTCAGCAATTGCACGAATAGATAATCGATGGTCGATTGAGTCAGAATTTTGACGTGGAAGAGCGCCCCAAGCGTAAATCATCTTCAATGTCTTCTCGGCCAACTTGCAAAATGTATAAACCACTCAAAAACCCGCACATTTAATAAATATTGATTGCCATACACTCATTTTAATAAAAGATAAGTTTCAGTCGTGATTTTTCCAAGTTTCATGCAATTCGTTGCTCTATTATTATACTAATCAGATCCGGAACGTCGCATTCGAAAGAGAGGGCTTCACGCTAAGTAGCCATTGGCCGTTCAGCTTTGGCGCATGCGTACTTCTTCTGGAGATGCATCAATCTCGTTATTTCATAGCCACACCTCATACACCACAACGCGTGACATTTCTAAAGTTAGTTAGAAAGAAACCAGACAGTTTTTTTTATAAAGTAGTGAAAATTGTTTGGATTATTATGGGGTCTAGTCCAAATCAAGCAAGATTTTTGACTTCAAATTCGATTTTTTTTTCAAATGTAATTTTATAATATTGTTACATATTTTGCAAAGTTATTTGTAGGTATTTAACATTAACCGCATGTTTATTTCTTTGGAAATTTCGGATTTGGTGTGCTTTTCAGTTTTTAAGATTTCAACATTTTTGAAATCGCAAAAAGGGTTGTTTTCCATGCTGTGGGTAACTTCCGAGTTATTTCTTTTTGTCGTGTTTGTTGCAGTTTATTTTATTTTTTAGATGCTGGTTGGTTTGTTAATTGCTAATTATTCACTATTACAATTTTTGCATGGAATGTTATAAACAACATGGGTTTTTTCTCTTTTGAAATTTTAGTCTTTAAAATTTGCGATAGTAGTTTCTTAGAAAGTTATAGCTCTCATGGCTGACCGTTTTATTGTCTTTGTTAGAGACATTTTGCAGTTTTTCTGAGAGGGTTGAATGTATGTCAATGACTACAACTACGTCCGGATAATTTTTAAATTAAATAGGAAATTTCGACTCTGCAGACACAAATTATAAAATAAGTTATCTTCCGAAAGTTATATATATATATATATATATATATATATATATATATATATATATATATATATATATAAGGTATCCGTGAAAGCCGTATAAACATATATATATATATATATATATATATATATATATATATATATATATATATATATATATATATATATATATATGAAATAAAACGCGAAACAGTGAATGCAAACTTCGCTCCATTATATCCTTTCTGTGTTAGAAGTTGCACAGTTAGAATAAATTGTAATAAAACACAATTCATCCTATTCCATCACCATCGAGATGGTGGCCCACCTGTACCACCACACCGAGAAGAAAGTCAAAGCTTACCCTCCCCACCACAGTGATACGGCAGAGATACATGTTTCGTCTCTCACTAGACTCATCAGGGTACCGACATGCACCTGGCTGTGCAAAGGACAGATCGGAAGGAAGCATGCAACACTGAACGCGGCTGTATATATATATATATATATATATATATATATATATATATATATATATATATATATATACATATATATATATATATATATATATATATATATATATATATATATATATATATATATATATATATATATAAAAGGATAAATGTAACAATTCTGAAGGCCAAAAGGTAAAAATCTTGACTACCTAAGCTCTCAAGTAGATATATTGTAAAACGAAATTCCTCAAAAACTAAATATTTTCACGCAATTTCGTTCTCATTTGCGCAATCTTCGCCCCAAAATGTCTTCAGATTACCTAAATATCGTAGTTTCATATAAATATTGTTGAAACAAATTTTAGGATGCAAAAATCGTGCAACATTAGATTGGAGAAAATTGAGTTTCTTTTTGAGATCATGGAAAACTTTGACTGGAGCAACGTCGAACTGGTTATTTCAGGTCCACTGTGACTTGATTTTAAGATTATATCAGATATTCAGAAAGTACCTTTTTTCTCAATAGTGCTTAATAAACTGTGGCTTACATAACTTTTATCGATTAATATCAAAAAATTTACTTTGCCATTTTATATAAAATTGTTTTACTTAAAAAAATCAAATAGATACGGTATTTGCACACGAAATTATTAAAAAGTTAAAGTTTTATAATAAAATAATAATTTCAGCAACCTGCCGCTAGTAAAGTACACAATAATAATTTACTGATCTAAATAAGTTTCGAACTCCCTATATCACATGACCGATATCATTTTTATGTAATTTGCTTGTCAAATCGACGAGTTCTCTCAGTATATCTTATATATTGAAAACGAAGTATCGACCTTAGAAAATCAAACATTGTACTATGACACTTCCCTCACAAAATATCGCAAATTCAAACATATAGCCCTTATCTCTACTCTTCCAGTTATTTAAACGACAATTTTATCACGCTTAAACACATAGGTTGTGCAAACCCTCTCTAAAATGCATTACAGCCACCCTCTAGCTTTAATCGTATAAAGTCTGGGATCAAACGTTACAATAACCTCTTGATATCGCTCCCTGTTGCGATAAAAGAACACTTTCATTTATTTATGGTAATCGTCCAACGTTTTAGACAGCGGCCCTCTTAATTCAAATTTACGAAATTGAGGGTTGAAAAAAGTCCCTTGACTAAAGTTAAGTCGTTACAATTATTGAAGTTAAACAAAAATTACTCGCTGAGGGAGAAAATTTTCGTTTTTTATTCCCTTTTATTTAGTAGCTGAGTAAAGAAGGGGAATTATTTAAGAGATAATTGCTGAAGGAATTAAGAAAGGTGATTATGAAATCAAAATTTTATGTTTATATATATATATATATATATATATATATATATATATATATATATATATATATATATATATATGATTCAGTATTAATCCGGAATACATCCGTTCGTTCGTTTGGTTTCCTGAAAAAGTTTGCAGACGTTTCGCCAAAATCTCATTTGGCATCTTCTGTGTTTGGTGGTTGTAGATCAACAGTTGATCACATCCGTGAAACACTACGTAACAACATATATATATATATATATATATATATATATATATATATATATATATATATATATGGGTCATTATTTCCCAATGTCACACCCCTGCTGCCCATTTTCTATTAGTTTAAAAAATTTCAAAAGAATGTCAGAAGTATCAGAAAACTACAAACTTTCGAATAGTGCGTGGCAAAATTACATCAGTAAACCAGATAATGCTGAAAATTTCGAAAAACCGAAAATAAATGGTGAAAATGTTATTAGGGAAATACTTTTGAACTCCCATTTTTCTATTAGCTTTTTTTGCTTAAAATTATTCACTCGGGGATTTTTGAGACCGCAGAGTGAGAATTTTAATTTTCCAATATCCAAGATGGTGGATTCAAAATGGTGGACCACAATCTTTTAAAACTAAAATTTTGCTCTGAAAATACTTATTCGGGGTGTTTTAGGGGCGCTGGCCGCGAATCTGTAATGAAAGTTTCAAATTTTCAATATCCAAGATGGCGGATTCAAAATGGCGGACTTAAATTTTTTTAAAGCTAATATTTTACTCTCAAAATACTTACTCAGGGGGATTTGGAGTCACTGAACACAAATCTGTATTGAGAATTTCAATTTTTCAATATGCAAGATGCTGCATTTAAAATGGCAAACCTTAACTTTTTTTTTAAAACTAAATATTGGCTCTGAAGATACTTATTTGGGGGTTTTTGAGATTGTCAAAGAATTTAGCAACTCATTCTTGTTTTTTTTTAATTCTTTCTATTTTTGTTGTAATTTTTGGTGTTTTTTGTGTTCTTTTATTTTTGTGTTGTTTGTTTTTTTTTTCAGCAGTTATTCTTAGAGTACAAACAAAATTTATCCACTATATGCTGCGATCTTAATGTCACCTTAGGTTTTGTGCCCTACTTTTTGCAATCTTGATATGAGAATGTCGATATATTACAATTTTCAGAATATCTTTTGATAACCATTTCTTTCTTGGCATTGGAAATTTCTGGAACTGGTGGGGTGGGGCAGCATCAAATCTTCTGTTCAAAAATCTTTTTGTCTTTTAGTGATCCTTGTCATCACACGAATAGTTTTGAATTATTTCTTGGCCCAATCAATAAGTTTCGCTCTCAGCGATCCTAAAGGGATCTTAATAATTAGGTTTTAATAAGTTTAAGGTCCGCCGTTGTGAATCCGCTATCTTGAATATTGAAAAATTGAAATTATGATTACAGATTTGTACCTAGCGACCTCAAAATCCCCCGAATAAGTATTTTTAGAGCAAACTATTAGCTTATGAAAAAGGTCCACCATTTTGGATCTGGCATCTTGGATATTTGAAAATTAAAATTATCATTACATATTCGTACTTTGCGACCGCAAAAAACCATTTATTTTCAGTTTTTCGAAATTTTAAGGATGACATGATATAATGAAGTAATGTTACCACGCACTATTAGAAAGTTCGAAAGCTTGTACTTTTGTGATAATTTCAATATTTCTGTTCGCATTTTACTTCAGATATATATATATATATATATATATATATATATATATATATATATATATATATATATATATATATATATATATATATATATATATATATATATATATATATATATGTTAATGCGGATTTCATGGATTCCTCCGTGTGAGATGCAATAGCAGTGGATATATCCACATTATGCCGTTGTAGTGCTGAAATCACATTCAGCAAACATACAACTATATGCAGCTCCGCGTATGAATGAAGTAAAATGCGAACAGTAAATGCAAACTTCTCTCCATCATATCCTTTCTGTGTTAGAGGTTGCACAGTTAGAATAAATTGTTATAAAACGCAATTGATCCTATTCCACCACCATCGAGATGATGGCTTACCTGTACCACCATACCGAGAAGAAAGTCAAAACTTACCCTCCCCGCCACAGTGATACGGCAGAGGTACATGTTTCGTCTCTACTAGACTCATCAGGGTACCGACATGCACCTGGCTGTGCAAAGGACAGATCGGAAGGAAGCATGCACATACTGAACGCGGCTTCTCCGGCCTCCCGCCGGATGGCGTATATATGTTAATGCGGATTTCACGGATTCCTCCGTGTGAGATGCAATAGCAGTGGATATATCCACATTATGCTGTTGTAGTGCTGAAATCACATTCAGCAAACATACAAGTATATGCAGCTCCGCGTATGAATGAAGTAAAATGCGAACAGTAAATGCAAACTTCTCTCCATCATATCCTTTCTGTGTTAGAGGTTGCACAGTTAGAATAAATTGTTATTAAACGCAATTTATCCTATTCCACCACCATCGAGATGATGGCCTACCTGTACCACCATACCGAGAAGAAAGTCAAAACTTACCCTCCCCGCCACAGTGATACGGCAGAGGTACATGTTTCGTCTCTACTAGACTCATCAGGGTACCGACATGCACCTGGCTGTGCAAAGGACAGATCGGAAGGAAGCATGCACATACTGCCGTATCACTGTGGCGGGGAGGGTAAGTTTTGACTTTCTTCTCGGTATGGTGGTACAGGTAGGCCATCATCTCGATGGTGGTGGAATAGGATAAATTGCGTTTTATAACAATTTATTCTAACTGTGCAACCTCTAACACAGAAAGGATATGATGGAGAGAAGTTTGCATTTACTGTTCGCATTTTACTTCATTCATACGCGGAGCTGCATATAGTTGTATGTTTGCTGAATGTGATTTCAGCACTACAACGGCATAATGTGGATATATCCACTGCTATTGCATCTCACACGGAGGAATCCGTGAAATCCGCATTAACATATATACGCCATCCGGCGGGAGGCCGGAGAAGCCGCGTTCAGTATGTGCATGCTTCCTTCCGATCTGTCCTTTGCACAGCCAGGTGCATGTCGGTACCCTGATGAGTCTAGTAGAGACGAAACATGTACCTCTGCCGTATCACTGTGGCGGGGAGGGTAAGTTTTGACTTTCTTCTCGGTATGGTGGTACAGGTAGGCCATCATCTCGATGGTGGTGGAATAGGATAAATTGCGTTTTATAACAATTTATTCTAACTGTGCAACCTCTAACACAGAAAGGATATGATGGAGAGAAGTTTGCATTTACTGTTCGCATTTTACTTCATATATATATATATATATATATATATATATATATATATATATATATATATATATATATATATATGTATATATATATATATATATATATATATATATATATATATATATTTATATAGACAAACTTTAACAAACTAAAAAGTTATTTCCAGTATTCGATCAAGCTTACTTAATCACTTTATAGATATTGATGCAATAATACTCTATGTATAATAATTTTGTCATAGTTCAAATTAAAAATTCAAGTAGCACAAATGCGGCAAAACTTCAGGTTTTTTTTTTTGATAAAAGCAGATCCTGAATATTGTATCCTAGAAATAAGTTTCTACCAAAAGTCTTATTTGAGAGACAATGTGAAGTGCTAAAGTTTTAGCCCCCCATTTTGAAACGTAAAACAAAAACTATAAGTTTTAAAAAAATTATTTCCACTTATACTGGCAAAGTTGCTTATCCTTAAAAACAGTATAATTTTCTTGCACTCAATGTCTCTGTTTTCTTGTAATTTAATAGTGATTATACGTGCCAATACGTGGGACAAAATAGAGGATCATGATAAAACATTTCAAACAGCAATTAACATAGGCTTTTAGTTGATACAAAATAAGTAAAAGTTTAAAAAATGAACAGCTAAATAAAGCTAAAGTATATGCCGAAATATTTTGTAAGAGATTGTATAAAACATTAAAAACACGCAACGAAAGGAGGTTTTCTCTTTCGTTTGTGACCTCTTCATGATATATATCCAACATATATTTAAGCAATTCATTTTGAGTAATTTTGGAAGTGCTTTTAAAGACTTGGCAGTTTTGAATATGATAGTTTAGATTTAGGTGAACGTTTCTGGGGGTTCTGAAATAGGAAGCTCGTCACTATGAGGCACATGTCTCATGGCAGATTGTATATTTGGATAGCTGATAACCGACTTTTTCTTCTTTTATATACCTGTGCCTTGCCCAACATGAGGTATGATGCAGAAATATTAATCATTAACATGATTTGAAGGCTGATTCCAGATAATTGGGGCAGCAAACTGCATCGATCGTTTTTTACTATTTATCCAGTTTCTAAGACTTGAAGCGCATGCATTACAGCAGATATGTGGCGGCTATTGTTTGTCTTGATCCCCAATATTGTAACCGAAATAAAGCTGATGTGCCTTTTTTTATCAATGGATTAATAGATCGCTTTTGAGACGCAAAAGTCACCTCACCACAAACATAACAAAAGTGATCTGGATTATATACATCCTTTCGAGAGATCTTACAATCTCAACTATTCGATTTGACTCACTAACTTCGACTGACTAACCCCTCTGCTTTATAACTGTTTATATACCTAAATATGGCTTCTACATTTTTAGAGAATATTGAAGAATTTTCTATTCAATTCCATATTATTCGCAATAGCGGTGTTTGTCATTTGTCTGTATTCAGGGGTTGTTCAGTACATAGCACACATAAAAGTCGATTTACATGGGTTTAAACGGCTCTCCCGTATTTTAAGCCCCAGAGGCTTGGAACTTCTTATATTGGGGTCATCCTTAGAGATACCCCATGTGGTGTTGCCAAGTTGTGCAAGATTTCCATAACTTGGTGACAGGGTAGAAACCCACGAAGAAGTGTGTCAGTTATTTCAAGAAATATATCCTAAATATTTTGCCAATTATATAATCGATAGTATGGAGACCTATTGAGTGGCCGTCGTAGTCTCCAGATTTAAACATTCCTGACTTCTTTTTGTGGAGTTAGTTTAGAGGTAAAATTTTCCAAACTAAGCCAATTGACATAGAATACTTAAAGCATCGGATTATTTAAGAAGTATGGTTAATTACTAAAAAAGTAATAAGAAATGTTCAGAATGAATATATAAATCGCTTAGGTTACGGTCAAAAAACCAATGGAAGACGTTTTCAACATTTAATAAAATGATAAACTAACTGTTGTTACTACTTCATTTCAAGTATTAACTGTTGATAATTCGAAAATAGTTACTGATCAGAATTTTGCAGGGGTGTACAAAAAATTGAAGGTCACAATTTAAAAAATTAGTTATAGCATAGCTTCTTTCGAGTCATCCTATATGATTTACTATATTGGAAAAAATTCGCATCAAAAAAAGAAAGTAGACGTGCCAAAACGATTTTTCAAAAAAAACGAGCGTTTTCTAAATAATGAATTGATTCCTGATTTTATATCCATATTTTGTATATTTTTATAAAATTTACGAAAGTACGATGTTTGTCTACTTTCACTTAATTTTTCAAATAAAGCAAGGGTCGTCCTGATTCTTTTACTTTATGTTTTTTCTCTAAAAAGAGCATAAATAAAAGAAATCTTAAGAAAAATACCTTTCTTCGTAGTCATAGTGACAGACAAAACGAATTTTAGTAAGAGAACAAAAAACACAAGGATGTAGAAAAAAATTAAGTTGTGTAAATACCTCTGTAAATATGCGATAAATAACTAAAACGATTTTTTTAGAATCGGCAAGTGCCAACAAACCAAACATGAGAGCCAAAACTAAAAAAAAAACGAATAACACCTATCACCCGTTGCAATTGCCTGACACAAATTTTGTTTAACTTTAAACATTGTTGCATACAGAAAATCATAATATATATTTGCATCTTTCTTACTCACATATTTGTCCCTTCAGATCTTCATATTTTTGCTATTCAGTATCACTGTCGCGGGTTTTTATCCATTGTTGCCGATTATAAAAATCCGCTCGTGTTGCCATAAGTAACACGAAAAAATTTAAAATAAAATAATAAAAATTTTTGTCGTACTGTCGTACCATGCGATCTAACAAGCAGCCACTGGATCATAGAAATATAGCCATTTTTATACTGTTTACCATCATAAAACTTTATTAGTTTATTTTGCTCCAACGAAACGGTAAATTTTGTTGTTTTTTACGCGTTCTAGAATGAAACTTTCCGCATAATTTATGGTAGGTTCATACTTTTAAAAATTATCAACTAACACTAGGAATTTCCACTTAACTAACGCTTACACTACGAAATAAAAATGCTTGATTCATATTACAAAATATAACAGTTACTAAAAATTAAAGATTACCAATCAAAATCCTCCATAAATATTCTAACCTAAAAGTAAAACGTAAGTTTTTTGCTTTTTAATTGTGGTTGCATAGTTAATTTTATTCTAAAGTGTTTCGATTATTTTATAACACATTTTTACTATGTCTTATTTGTTTATAATGTTATTTTTTATATTTTTATATACTTGACCAACTTCTTAGTAAATAACTGATAGTTGTTAATTTTTAGTAGGCACTATGAACAGATGAAAGCAGTGTAGTGTTTAACTGGCAAGAGAAAGTTGAGATTGAAAATTCTTAGTGGAAGTTGATAATTTTTTGAAGTATGAACCTCTCATAAAAATTTAATTGATCTATTTTCTTTTTGGATTGAGTAATTATTTAAGAACATGTTTGTTTTTTAAACGTATACCAAAATTTTTTTTTCCTTTCATTTAATTTAAATAATAATTTTATGGTTATAACAAAGTCAATAACAATAAACAAATATGTGTCAGGAGTAGGTTCACACTTATGAAAATAAACAGACACCTGGTCAAAACCTCGAGTAGTATAATATTTTCACTTTCCATGTAACAAGAAGGTCTAAATACAAACATTCTGGGGCCATTTCGAAAATCAAAATGGTTGTAATTGTCCACTATGTAAAGTTAGATGTATAAACTTTGATCTTGGCCTTTGACCTTTTGCCACTTTTAAAGAAAACATTTAAGAAGAAATATAAATTTTGTCAGTACTTTCTTTAAAGTATTTCTTTAATACACCCCTACCAGCATCTCTGGCCATGAGTCTTCCTTGCTCTATTTTATATTTTTACTATTTGGTACTGTATTATAATGATTTCAAAAAATTAGTGATAAAAATCTAACCAAACATGAATGTAAACATTTTAAAAAATTATTTAATAACGGTAGAACGGTGATATTATCAGGAACGTCTTTATTTGGGACATATTTTTAAGAAACTCATGGGACGTCCAGTTACAAACGTTTTTAAGCACATGTTAAAAGATGTCTTCAGGACGTCATAATTGGAACCAATAAAGGGAATTCATAAGTTCCTGTTTTCTACAAAAATTCTACCTATCAAGTTGAAATCCAAGTCAGACTTTTAAAATTGAACATTATCGATTATTTTTATTATTATATAGTTATTAAACAATTATTAAATTAATTATGTGTGTATGTTTGTGACTTAAACTTTACAAATACACCAAATAATTTTCTTGGTATTTTTTATTATTGTTTGTTTCTTTTCTCGCTCTGTTCTAGATATTTGTTGTGGTCGAATTCGAAGAGAGTGACGGATTAGCTACTGTGTGTAACCAATTTGACTGACCGCTCAAAAAAAAAGAAGTGGTGTTATTTGGTATTCCAATTATTGTTGTATATCGGGTTTTTACTAGAATAAGAATATTCATCCTTTCAGGACAAATATTCTTTATATTAGGGCGGCCCTTCCTGCAATTCATAAAAATTGATTGATAAAGTTATCATCTCATCAACCTTAATAAAGCATAACGTATGTTGTTGTTTCCCAATGTTTAATAATATTGTCTGCATATTGTATGTTAAAGTGAAATAAATTAAAAAACTATTTATTTAAATTTGCTGCTCAGATCATGCGCATATTTTTTAAATAATTTTAGATGTGCGCGAGACTGAAAAATAGCACGAATATGTTTCCAATAATACCCACTAACACGTTAGTAAAAACTATAAAAGTTTATCAGTAAGACCATTTAAAGACGTTTCAATATCTGTAAGACGTCTCTTAGAAGACGCTTCCTGGCTGTTACAAATTGACGTCCCAGAGCCGCCCATAGGACGTCACAGTTTTGGTTCCCTATGTCCAAAAATGACCAAAAAATAAGGCCTCTTAGACATCACTTTCCTACCAAGGTACTATCACTAGATCCTCAAGTTGTTAGTTAACGAACTATCAAATTGTTAGTTTCAATAATTTCATTGCGAAGATGAAACACTACAAAATGCACAATGTTTTGAAGACTTTATTTTGCTAAAGTTTAAATAATTTACTGGACGGTATTACAGCATTTCTATCTTTTCTTTGAAATCTTGTTGCATAATGATTCCAATTATGTTTTGATGTTAACATAAATTATCATTTTCTACTTGAATATATGGATTAATGTATGCTAAGTTTAGCTATGAAATTATAGATTTTTTAAATGTCGTATCGGTGTCGGAAGAAAAGAGAGTATGGGCTAGAGTCAAAGAAGAATTGACCAGTAACTTAGGAAAAATATCTATTTTTATCATATTCGTCATTGATTAAAATAATTAATTCGTTATCTAATTCTAATTTTTCTACCAATTTAGTTTTTCTATTTCTTCTTTTATTAAACGTAGGCAAATCTTCCTGCGTGTTAATATCAAAATCGCCATAAAACTATATCGGCCGATAAATTTGTATTCATTTTCAGAATCAGAAACCAGATTATATTTTTCTGAAGGTTTTCGGCATCCTGAATCCAAATCTGACGGTGTCTCATTATCACGTCAAAACTTCGAGATATTTTGACTTGAAAGTGCAAAAAAAAAACAATTTCTCGCAATTACTGAGACTATATATGTATGTATGTGCGTAGAGTTCAGGGTCTGTACACTGCGACCTGGTAGATTTATTGTGCTTCCCCCGCCACTGCTGCCCAGTCGTAAGAGTTACCTCATCGGCTAGAGTAGGTTCTCCAGTTCTATATCTCTCAGGAATTTCAGGACGATGGACGGCTTTAAGGTGGATAGCTCCCCTTCTTCGATTTGGTGTGCTTCCAAGAACCGCATCCTAGGGTTTTCTAGAGCGCTGCACTCTGCAAGGATATGAATACAGGTTTCGTCCTCATCCTCACATATTTACACTCTTCTTTTTCTACCAGTACGAGTTTTTTGAGGTGTCCCTTCAGGTGGCATGCCCGTCAGGATCCCTGTCAGAACTCTGAGTTGGTTTGAGACTATATAACATCACTAGTTAAATTTTCTTCACAAAACTCTTTGCAGCAACTTTAATTACTACTCTTTCTCTTCAAAATGCACTTTAAATTGATCGAATATTTATATTAATTTTTGAATAATCGTCCAATGAAATTTATTATTTAGCGTTTTCGTCTATAGCCTTAATTTGACCATCAGTACGAACTAAAGCTTTTCAATTCACATTATGGCAGATGAACTGAAAGTTATGGTTTGATAAAGACCCGTTGCTTTCTTCAAATTTGGGTTAGAAGGCTCAAATTTTTGGTTACTGAGTTAGCTCGCAGGCCTCCAATTCTTTTTGTCAGTGGGATTCATTACCCTTGTGTATGTGGGTTAGTTAGGTTTATACTTCTTTCTTACATTGTTACTCTTGGAAGAGCAATACTCTGAGTTGCAGTTGTGAGTTTTGCGGGAATAATTCACACAGTAATATTAAATAAACTCAAAAGGTGCCGTGTTTTTTGAACTATTAGGTTAAAATATTTCGAAATCCTGACGTGAGGCAAAAACTTGGTCAGATTCGGATTTACTATATCAAAATCTTTTGGAAAATTATAGTCTGTTTTTTTGGCTTTTGTTATTTATCTAAGTTTGTTTTTCGGTGACTGTAAATTAAGGAAAGAAATAAATTGTTTTATCTTCAGTTAACTTTTTCATAATTACGTAATAAAATAAATGTCTCTTCGTTCAACAATGTTTATTTAAAAAAATATATTAAATATTATCCTTTCTAGGTAATCAGCTAGACAGCTTCAGCAGGCTGTGAATGTCATCAACTTTCACAGCTTTCTTCTAGTCACCCTATTTGAAATAAAAAAATACCGTAACATTTGTACTTGTAAAATATATCAATTTTCAATCGTTAATATTTCGATAAAGGTTCAATTTAGGCACAGAGCATGCCACGGAAAAAATATTTGAAAATTCTTATGGATTTCAAAAATTCAATAATATGCAGAATGTTCCATTTAAAATAGTTATTGATGACGTCATATTTTCTAAATATATAAATGAATCAATTGATAAAAATGCGCAATTCGATAAATGACTTGAAGTGTTTGCGTATTTTTCTTAAAATTTTTGCCTAAATTTCAATCAAAATTTTTGTGTAAACCTTGATGTGAAAACATTAACGTTTATCAGGAGGTTATATTTAATTGAATATAATCAGTTGTTACTAAAGAATTCAGCAAATTTAATTAAAAAAGGTGGAATTTTTATGGAAAAGCCATTAATGGATAATGTATTCTTGATAGAATAATACATAATTAAACAGTAAAAATACGACATTTTCCTGTAACTTTTAAAATTATTGTAGTAGTATTAAATGGCATATAAAGCATAAGTTTTATTGAGCTTTGAAAAAATAATTTTATAGACGATAAAAGTACACATAAAAACTGGTAAAACAATGCACCGTTTATTATTGTGCTCTTTTTATTAGTTTTATTTTATAGCACTCCTAGCTTTTTTTTTTCGTAATTTCTAATTTAACAGTTTACTATTTGGCATTTAAAAAAAATATATTTCTGTACCATTTTCTAGCAATTTTTACACCACTGAAGCTTTTAGCAACAAATGAATACAACAAGGACGTAATATGTTTGTTAAAGTGCATAAAAATATGGCGAAGCCGCTCCCGTGACGAGCTTGCCGCGTCTTCCTTAAAATTTTTTCAATTTTGGTTAATGTCGAGCATTTTTGGTAGCCGACATAATGGAAGATAATAAAATCGTCATCATATTTCTACTGTTTGCGAGAAGCGATGGAGGGATCTATTTTTTGTCGGTTTTTGGTCTGAATTCAAAGGAATTTTTTATTAGCCAGTTGGGCGGCTTTTCCCATTGTACCATATGGAGTCGAGAACTGTGTGCTAAATAAAAAACTGGAGCAAAGACTTCGGGCCTCTAAAATGAAATATTTGGGAGAAATTTTAGGAGTGAAAGGAACTTAACCTGGATCTTTAGAAGAAATAATAGCCAAAAACAAAATTAAAATAGGCTGGACACTTAGATAGAATGGACTACAAGAAAAAAATGCAGAGCAAGACCAAGGAATACTTGGAATAATAGTATTGCTAAATTACTGACAGTAAAGGCAAAGCTTGACAACAAGCTAGAAGTCTGGAAAGGAGTAGACTAAAGTGAGGAAAATTTATAGAAACTACTGAATGATGAAGACATTTAGTTATCTCAATATAAGAGGCTTAGATTATAAATATATTTAAAAAAAAGGCATGCCATTTGTAATAGATATTTTTTGAAATTAATTTATAATTAGTAATATGAGTTCAAAAGCTGTTATAATAAATTACATACAAAAAAATTAACGAAAACATCAAATAAATTCATAGTACCATACAATGTCTGTTCTTATTCGATTAAATAAGTTCGTTTCAAATTTTAGGCCTATAGACCGATAAGTTACTAATCCTGTTAGATGTAATATGTATAATAAACTACCTACTATCGACACGGTAGCCGAAGAAATCAAGAAAAGTTCTCTAATAACGTCATAAACATGTTAAACCTGTCATATCTGGGTCACCAATTTTTCCCTATCAAAATACTTTACAACCTTTTTTTTCAAAAAATTAATTAACTCGCTTTTAATATTTTATTCATGTTGTTGAATTTATCGGTTCATAACGCAACAAAGAAGCTATTAATTGTATTTTATTATTTATTACATAATTAATATATCTACAAATGTGTTAAACAAAATTATTATTATTAATAAATTTATTAATATTAAGTTTCATATCGTTATTATGGGAAGTATGTATGTACATATTTGGAAAATGTTTACTTTATTTAAATAATAATTGGTTTAGCGCTATCTTTTTAATTTTTTGATAAAAAGTATTGATATTTATGGATAATGATTTGAATTTATTTATTAATTTGTTTTGATTACTTTGTTTAATGGAATATTTAATTGATATATTAATATAAAATAAATAAACTGCCATGAATTTTCGTTTTATTAATTCATATTTTAAAAGTGTGGTAATAATACATAGACTTTATGATTTTGAAGACATCGACTAAAAAACAGATGGGGGTTCGGAGGGTATGCAAAATTTTCTTAACGAAAGCTAGATTCATCAAATTTTGAGGTTGGTTATAATAAAATGTTATCTTACTTTGTTCTTCTCCATATGAGAATAGTAAATATTTATCTAGGGATGATTCATGATAACGTAATAGTTTTTTAACGTGGAAAAACATCAAATTAACTTAAGTTTTTTCCTTTATACAGATAATGTCTCACATAAAAAAAGGACACTGAGCTTTACCTGAAATGAGTTCCAAGCCGCGCAAGATTTTAGGAAGGTTTTACTGTATACACTTAACTCTAAAAAAATAATTTGACATGACATTACTAGACAATTTTACGCAAAACCGAATAACTATAATCAGCGCGTGGTTAGCCGTTAACGAATTATGCACTAAAAACTGCAAAATGGAAATTTTATAGCACAAAAACAAGTAAAATATAATTTTTTCAAAAAAAATATGTAGCAATTCCTTCTCGAAAAAAAAACTCTCCAATATCTTTTTCGTAGACTCAGCTATTTTCTTAAAAATATATATTCGCAAAATACTATTTATTAAGATGGCGGTTGAAACCACACACACCACTCAAAAAATCGCTGTTGGAAATTAATGCGAAAAAATATTTCTAGAAGTGACAAAAGATATGATATATATTATTTTTATATTATGTGGTACATCCTTTCTTTTGCATTAGAATATTGATAAAATTTTATAGAATTTCTAAAATGTAAGTTGTGTATATTTTTTTAAATTGTATACACAAAAAAATTAAAAATACAGCTGTATAATTAATAAATTTATTAGAACATGGACTCTTATAATTGAATAAATTTTAAAGTAGTTTTCGATAGTTCAACCGTGGGAAGTCTTCAAAATCGTCGAAGTCGAGTAATAACTATTTAGAAATTAAAGTATACAATACAAAGTATGATGACCCTGTTATCATTGTAGCTTATTATATGGACCCGTCATCGAATTGGGTTATTTTCTACCATTTTTCCCTCTAAAACTTGACATAATGACACAAAACTTACTTATTCACCATAAGAATTTATTATTGAAGCAACAAAACAAACAAATAAGGCAGATTAGAGATCCTTTTTAGAGACTTATCATATAATCTATATGTTGCTGTCGGTTTAGATCAGCCAAGTTGTTGTTATTGCCCTCAGCTGAACTGGTGAAGTTCAGTGCAGAGGAAGAACTATATACTTATATATATATATATATATATATATATATATATATATATATATATATATATATATATATATATATATATATATATATGTAATCGAAGGTCTTCGGTTAGGTATATGTGTGAGAAGTAGAAATATAAAATCGTCGGGGCTGGTTCGGAGGGCTACAAAAATGGATCATTTTAGTCTTTGTTGTAAATTTAAGTTATTCATTGGAACGAAACGCATTTTTTTTTCAAAAAGTGAAAAATAAAAAAGGTTTTCTTTCCTCCCGTTGACTCAATCTGCGGACATACTAGGTGTCAGTATTATATTTGATTATATGTATTAAAGACACTTGAAAGTTAGTAAAGAAAAAATAGGTGAAATTGTAATATTCCTAAAATTCGGTACCCTACTGATGGTTTCTAATATATTGCAAAAATATTGATGACTATATGGTTGAAAATAGATTAACAATAATATGTAATTTAACGAGCATAACGATTTATTTCAGTAGTTTCAAAATTGGCATTATTCCATATGCATATTTTCAAGACAAAAAACCCAGTTATTGGTGCAATAAGTGGATTTATGAATGTAGTTTAGAGAAAAATAATCTAATTTGCTCTTTCTTGATTTTGATATCGTATTACATATATTAAAAGTAAGTGTATTCATAGAGATCGATATATTTAATTTTCAACTTATTTTGTATTAGGTTTTGCATATACAGTGAGGACTTAAGGTATGGAATACATTTTTACGATTTTTTTCGAATATATTTAATTTTACACGATGACTCGAAAGAAATTGTGCCATAATCAACTTTGAGTTTTAAACATGACCACTATTTTTTTTGTAAACTTTTCAACTGCCTGTAAAATTCTGAATATCTGCTACATCTCCAACACCTAAATAAAACTGTTTTCAATTTTCGACAGTTAAAACTTGAAATAAAATAAAATAATTATTTACCAGCATAACTAATTCAATGACCCGTTCCTTTGTCACCTTTTGTCAAATTGTCACTTTGAACTAGTTCTAACTGAAAATGAAAATTCTGGAGCACACAGAATTCTTTTGATGGTTGAATGTGGTGATTGGGTAACGACCCAAGATGAAATGTATCAGATATTTCAAGAAAAATATGCTAATCTTCTGCCAATTCCACAATCGAGAGTGAGTAAAAGCAGAAATTTCATCGGAAGCCGCTGAGGTCTCTAGACTTAAATCTTCTTGACTTCCTTTTGTGGGGTTACCTTAAAGGTAAAGTTTTACAGAATTAATCGAAAACAGTTACATGCAGGTATTGGATATAAAATAGAAAAAATGTTCAGAATTTTGCAAGGAGTCAGAAAATTGGGATCTCCATTTATCAAATCAACGTTGATTATAGCATATGTTCTTTCAAGTCACGCTGTATAATTTAACATATTAGAAAAAAATTAGTACCAAAAAACAAAGTTCAACGAATTTTCATAAAACCCAGCATTTTGTAAATAATTAATTTAGTTCAGACTTTACATCCTCTTTCTTCGCTGATCTTACCGAATTACTCAGAAAAGTATCAAAAAATTACGAAGTAGTTCAGTAATATTAAATTAGGGTTTTCTTGGTAATGTTTAAAACGTATTAAAAGAAAATGAGACGAAGATCACGTCTCTATGCAAGCGACGCAAGCTCATCATACCGTTATCGATAACGTTCAAAATTACAGTAAAGAAAAGGAGTTTTATTATACATTCTCGATACATATGGAATAAAAATTATGAAGATTATTTAAACAAAATATTAGATACGATAGTTAAACGGAGCTGTTCGCCCAGCATTTCATTTTTCTTCTTTTATGCAACTAGCTACGACTAGGATGTGATCCATTTTTACATGCCCAAAAAATGCGGATACCACGGTAAATTTTCTGAGTTTTGGCACTCTTGATGATATTTCTCCGTGTGATTTAGGATGCTGTAACTGGCATGCTCTAAATTTTTCTCACTTCTACATCTTAGTTAGGAATCATGAATTTCGTACAATCAAATAGCTCGTTAGACCGTTATCAATTTTTAACAATTTTTTTTATATAATAGAAAATTGCTTTTTTTTCCATCCGATTAAAAAAAAATTTTAAATTCTTTTTCTTGATAATATAAGCAGTCTCTATAAAAAAAGATCAATAGTAGAACAGGGGTGGATCCAGTATTTCTCTTTAGGGGGGGGGAAGGTGGTGATTTCACAAGAGTATGACAAGTGAAAGCAAGTTATCGACGACGGGTTGGAGATGCCAACAGCATTCACATTTCTAATATGGGAGACAGGATCGAGTATATTTTTCTGGATTCAAAGCTCTTGGAGGGGGGGGGTAGTGATTACAAGCAAAAGCAAGTTGTCGACGGGGTGTAGATGCTAGCACTATTCAAGTTCCTAGTATAAGAGGCAGGGGTACGGCTCTATTTTTTTGAATTCGAGATTCTTGGGGGGGGGGGTTGCCCCACCGTCTCCCCTTTTTGGATCCGCGCCTGTAGTAGAAAACCAATATTTTCGCTTGTAGAAAATACCCTACAACAATTTAGTAAATGAAAAAAATATACCACATATTGTTAGATCTCATTTCATCATGTGATGAAAGCAAAAACTTGGTATATATATATGTATATATATATATATATATATATATATATATATATATATATATATATATACATATATTATTGCGGAACTAACATCTAACCACCACTTTCCAGCAAAACTTGACTTAAATAGGAGTTCAAGTTTGTGGAAAGTGCAATAAGGATGTCAAGGAAAGATATCGGTGGATCCCACTGATGAGTCTATCACCGATATCGGAACGAAACATGATATCATTTTGACGGTGGTCGAAAATTAGATCGCTTAGTTATGTGTCCTTAACACCAGGGGCATTGCTAAATGTGACGTGGCGCCCAAGCAGGGACGCCGACAGACAAGGTTATAAACCGCCGTTGGCTTTGATTAAGCCTGACCCGAACTTGGAGAGATCACCTACGATGTCCGTTCCACATTTCTCTTATCAGGCTTGGGCTTTCTATGACGGTCAAATTTAGAAAGCAAATGCCTTAGGGGGGGCATATTGTGGAACTAACCTGAACTAACATCTTACCACCACTTTCCGGCAAAACTTGACTTAAATAGGAGTCCAAGTTTGTGGAAAGTGCAATAAGGATGTCTGGGAAAGATATCGGTGGATTCCACTGATGAATTCGCCACCGATATCAGGACGAAACATCTTATCATTTAGACGGTGGTCGAAAATTAGATCGTTTAGTTATATGCCTTTAACACTAGGGCCATTGCTAAATGCGACAATATATAAAGAAAAATGAAGAATTGGATGTCGAAAGATTACATGTTGTTCAAGATATGCAAAGATATAACATATCGTAAACATGGGAGTTTTCAATATCTGTGAAACAAGTATTTTAAATACCTGTAATGATGAGAAAATAAAAATTTACCAAAACAACAAAAATAAAAATTAATGTTATTATAAATAGAATTTCTTTAAAAATTAAAATTTCAGTAAGAAGTAAACAAATGTTGTACTGATATGTTTAACAAGTTTCCTATATTCATTTTCTTTTCAAGCAAAAATGTATTCACAAAATTTATTTCCTGCAAATACTCTGTTCCCCTCTCCATACGCGTTTCGATCACTTAATGGTCTCGTCTCTTCGATTTAGCTGTAATGAACTAAAAGCAACATTCGCAGGAAACAACTGTTTACATAAAATATAAATTTTAAGACATGTCGGCAAAATATTAAACCTGCAGACTTCTTTGATATCAGACTGAAAAATATCGCCACCGGATTAGTGCGAAACTTAAAAATTAAAATTCAGCTCCACTGATGAGAACATTAAGTGGTTGAAAAGCGTATGGCGAGGATCAGAGTTATATTTGCAGGAAATACATTATCTGTATATATTTAGGCAAACTTCCTTTAGATAAAAATTCCTAGGAAGTTGAAAGAACTATACCTGACTTAACAAAATTAAAGGTCATTTCAATTATTAATTTTGTGACATATTGTTAGTACAAATGACCTCATTATTATTTGATATCCATATCTTTCAGTTTTGAAACTATAAAACCTAAACTCGTAAAATAAAAATTCAAAAGAAAGTTAAGAGAGGTAAGCTATATCTCAGGTTTTAGAGGCGATCAAAATAACCAATTGGTCACGGTAAGGGCCAGCATATTCGTTTCGGGGTTCCGATTACATTTTATAGCTCGGAACCGGGCTAAAGTCGCAGCTTTTTACGATCTAAAACGGCTTGTTAACTCGAAAACATGTTTGTTATATAGCGGTTTTTAAATATAGTAAACGCCTCAGCCATTGTTCGAGTTTTTTTGTTGTTAAGGTGTCCGGGTATTTAGAGCGAGGTTCAAGAATGGAAAGGATTTTTAAACTATATTACCATACATTCTGATTTATATTTTAAAGTGTTATAATAAAAATTATTATATTTTTTGTCTAGTCCGGAGTTATCAAGTAAAATATAAAAGAAATGGAATATTCCAAACTATGGTTTCTGTGAAGAAAATTAAATAGCGCATCCCACAGAAATTTTACGCTTTTACCGAAAATTATATACCTCTCGTTTTAGGTCAGGTTAAGTAACTTATTACCGTATTTCTGACTCTGATGCTGCCAAAGAATTAAAATGTACTTTTCCTAGTTAAACAATAATTGCCGTGTTAAAGATGTATTGTTAAAATAATGTTGCTTAACTGTAAAACATCCAAACTTACTTAGTTCCAGTATTTTGGTTTTGCTCGTTAAATTATAATTAGTTATTTATCACTTTTACAATTGGACTATAAAATTTACACGTTAATAACAAAATTTTCTTACAAATATACAATCAGCATCCTGTTTTCTGTCTAAAGGAAAAATTTTCATATGTATTTTCAAAATATTCTCTACGACAATTAATACATTTTGCATGTGTGATCAATTTGAAAAGCATTGTTACTTATGTAATAAAGATGAAATCCTCAAAACAAGACACGCATAAAAATGGCCCTCAAACAAAATAGCTACAAACCATCAACCATAAATAAAGCCATAAAATTGCAACAAAAAACCCGCACAAGAAATAAAACTATCTACAGAATATAAACAAATCATCATACTTTTTTACATAAAAGGCAAAACAGATAGAATTAGCAAATTGCTAGGAAAACATAATACAAACAACACAAACAACAACAGCCTACAAACCACACAAAACAATAGGCTTATCTCTAAGAAATCCAAAAGACAAAATTAATCCAAAAAACTGAAGAAATCAGGGCGGATATAAGATCGCATGTGAAGATGACACCACCAATGGCCCAGAGAAATAAACCAGCAGCCGGTACGATCTACGACCGCGAATAAAACAAGCTGCACATTGATTTATTCTACAACCAACAAGCACAGAAGTTGCCAAATAGGATTTTACGAAACGTCTGCAAATTTCTACAATAAACCAAACGAACGAGCAACTTAATTCCTGGATTAATACTGAATCACATGTTCTCATTAATGAAACACTACGTTATAACATATATACATACATACATACATATATATATATATATATATATATATATATATATATATATATATATATATATATATATATAATCACAGGTGTGATGCGTAACCGAAAGTTTTCAGGTATCCTGTGTCCTTCTCAGGACTGTAGGGCAGCTGACGTTTCGGTGAAATTTCATTCACAATTTTCAAAGCTCACTGTACGGCATCTGTAGGTGAATTAATGCTTGCGATTGCGGTTTAGTGTGTTCCTGGGGCATATATGTTGGCTGGACGGTTCTGACCATTCAGGTCGAGAGTCTTGCTGCGTATCATCGCCCCTGTTGCCAGTGTTTGGAGTCATGTCACCGAGTTATGATTCTTGTCTAAGTAATTAATGAATACTGCCACTTTCCCAGTAACTAAACACTGTCAAGTCAAGTAAGCTGCTATGGGATCGCCGCTGTCTCCTGCACTCGCTAATTTATTTATGGAAGACTTCGAATCAAAAGTTTTTGAGAATTCCTCACACAAACTACGACTGTGCCTGCGTTACATAGATAACACATTCATTATCTGGCAACATGAAGAAGAAAATCTCAAAAATTACCTAAATCATATAAACAGTATACATCTAGAAATCAAATACGTCATGGAAAATCGCTAAAGCCAAGCTCCAAAACTCTTGTTACTTATGTCAGAGCCACCGCAGACAAGATCGCAAAAATTCTCAAGACACAACACTGAAACTATGTTCACCACATACCGTAAAGTAAAGGATTTTCTGCCAACACCTAAAGAAAACAACTCTCTAGAAAACCATGGAGTATACGAAATTCCATGCAGAGAATGCAGCTCATTCTACGTAGGTCAAACCAACCGTAAAATAAGCGCTAGAAGAGATATAAACGCTGTCAAACAAAAAACAATTTCTTTTGCACTGGCTCAACACTTGTTAAACACAGGACATAAGATCGACTTCTCAAGAACAAAAATGTAACTTAAATAGCAATGACGCCAGTCAGGGATTGCCTAATACTTGGAAGAACCTGCTATCGATCAGTAGTAGGTAGTAAAGACACGGGTCATAACTCGGTGACACGACCCTAAACATGGGTAAAAGAGTCGATGACATGCAGCAAAACTCGCAACCTGATTGGCCAGAACCATCCAACGAACATGCCCCACGAACACACAAAACCCGAGTCGCAAGCATCAGTTTGCCTACAGACACCGTACAGTGAGCTTTAAAAATGAATGAGATTTCACCGAAACGTCAGTTGTTCTACAGTCCTGAGGACTGGCACACACACAGAATACTCGAAAAATTTTGATTTTAATATATAACGTGTCACCAAAGTTTCAATAAAAAGTTAAACTAACTTCTTAGTTAAAAACCTCGCAAGAGGGTTCAACATGGGCTCCTTGAAGTCTGATACACTCGTAGGCATGACGATTGAGGGCTGCTGTATCCGCCACATTTTTAACGGCCACTGCTTTGCCAGTATTTATATATTTCTTCAACAAATGTAATTTTCTATGTAGGTGTCTTGGGGTCCGGAAAGAGACTACAGCTCTGTAGTACATTCCATCATTTTGCAATCGTGCCCTATCTACTATGTTTAAAGCGAAAAAACAGCATACAGGAATACGACAGCGACATCTCGACGGATTACTTAAAAACATAAGAGCAACACTAACTAAAAATGTTGTATAAAACCGCCATGTGGTGGAGTGGCGATAAGATAGAAATAGAAGTCAAAACAAGATTTTTGGCAATAAAAGTAGGGATATTCAAATCTCTTTTGTCACGGGCGTCTAAGACTTTATATAAACAATTTTTATGTTTCCTCTGATATTTTTTATAAATGTCCCTGTCATGCGGCCAGTCATTTCTAAATTGCGCGGTCTCAAACGAGATGCGTTTTTTTACCCCACCCGGTATATACTTTGTGGTTTTTGTTCAGCATTTCTTATCTGTAAAATTCAATGGCGCTCGAGATATTGACATCTGTCATTCTGCCATTTTATGCTACCCGCCAGTATAATTTCGGATTTTTATGTTTTTCGGTAAAGTTTATTTCGAATACATTGTATAAAATATTATACAAAGCAGGCTGTGATACAAGTCATTGCAAAAGACATGTGTGATCATAAATTGAGATCAAGCAGGTACATTTAACTAAGTTGCGGAATGCTTATTTTTTACCCCATTACAAATTTAAATAGACATATATGTATCTAGTTATAAAGAGATTAAGCAATTTCTATTTCACATAAAATTTTACGCATAGGAAAAACAATTATTGGGGTTTTAATAGACTTCTGTTACATGTAACAAGTTTTTTTAGGTACTTGATGTAATTGGGTCAAGACTATCTAAATAAATTGGATTTATAAACGAACTAGTTTTTAGGAACTGTTCTGAGAAACATAATTTATATATTTTTTAATTTCTATATAAAAATCATATATATATATATATATATATATATATATATATATATATATATATATATAAAAGATATTTCAGTTGTTTGCAAAAAAAATTCAAAACTCGGGCACTTTTTAAAATTTTACCAGAGATAATTATAAGTATAATTGTCTGATTCTACACATATTAATGGGAAGTTCGTGAATTTTATCTTTCAAACAGGAAGGGGGGGTACAAACCTTCCCAGTTTTTTTAATATACAAGTATGTATTGTGAGAGCACATTACGAAGAATAATTAATAATGAGTATGCCTTTCTAGTTCAGATTTGATTGATATAAACTACAAACATTAATTATAAACAAATTGATAATAATGTTGTCAGGTAAGGATAATTTTTGGTATTGGTTTTTTTTTTTATCATTTTATCCTCAGTAGATGCGAGAAACGAATACTCAGTGTCCAAAAAACCTTAATATTGGGGCAGGCATTATTAGTGATCGAGTCACTGGGCCAATATTTTTTGTGGAGAATCTTAATAGTCATTATATCTAAATTTTTCGCCGAAATCCTTTTTTTCAGCTATATTGCGTCATCGTGAAGATCGAATACGGTTTTAGCAAGATGATGCCCCCACACAATGTACAAAATATACAGAATGACCACCATGATCACCACTTCTTATTCCCCTTGACTATTTTCTTTATGTTATCCTTAAAAATCAAAGGTTACATGACAGAACTTAAAAATCTAGAAGAATTTAGGCAACGAAAAAAATGAATCCGACAAATAATAGTAGTACATAATGTTAAAAATTAGTTTTAATTCAGATTAGGCATTTTCTACTATGGGAGAGAAATTACACAGCTAAGGTATAAGATACATAATAGTGTAAAAAAATATAGTGAATAAATTAAAAGACCAACATATGATTGATTTTTAATATCTAATCAAATTTAAATTTTCTTATCTTGTTAGTACATTTATACTAGCCTAGTACTTTTTTCACATTGAAGAGAGTTTCATAAACGGCTATCTTCCATGCTATCACTCTCCTTATGGAATATTAAAACCAGATCTTAGATATTTTGTTAATTGAATAAGTACGTAAAATGTAGTATAACACTATAAATTTTTCTCATTTTGGGAATTTCGATTTTTTAGATAATATAGACTTGATTTAAAATATTTGCTTTAGTTAGATGAATAAAACATCCATAAATTATGTTTTAAATTGGATCACTCGTCTCCTGATTAAAAAATGCTCTTGACTATATAAAAATAAATGAACACAGGAAAATGCATTTTGGCTTTTATTTGAGTCACAAAAATTTTTTCACTTTGTCTGTTTGTTCATATTGTATGTATCTGTGTGCAGTAATTCAAAAATATTAAGTTACTAAAGCTTATTAATGATTATTTATAACTATATTTTTTATAGAAGAGTGAATGAAAAATAAAAAGTTATTATTAGTAAGATTTATAAATAAATTACTGTTGTAGAATTTCAAGAACTGTAAATCTACTATTATCAGTTACTTACCTAAAAAAATCCGTCCGACAGAACAATTTTCCTTCCCTACTAAAACATTTGTCCGTAAGAGGGGCGTGGCAGTCGAAACACCTGACGCAGTCTGCGTGCCACGTCCGCTCCAGGACATTTAATAGGAATTTGTCCAGGATCGGCTTGTCGCAGCCCGCGCATGCGATAAGCATTCCTGCGGCTGGCTCGCACCTCCCTAAAAAGAAAAACATTATTATGCCATATTTTTTCAACATTTTTGAAGAACAAAATTCAACTCTGTCATTATCGAGGGAAATATTTTTAACATTAAGTACATATTTACTGCGTCAGCTCTTCCTACATTTACGTTTAGTTGATGTGGCTTTTCTCTCTGTCAAAGTAATCCAGACAAGTAATTTGTTATATTTTGTTTCTGCTGAAAAAACTTTTTGACATTATTACTTGACAGATAAAAACCACATCGATATCGCACATGTAGAAGATTTACGATGGGAATGCTAACGTATGTGGGGCTCAATGCAGCAATCTTAGATTGGTAACTTTAGAATCATGGAGAGAAAATTAATAATATCAAATAAAAGGGTACATGTTTGCTTCTCTCCTGCTGGCAGACCAATATAGCGAAAATATGTGAAAATAGACAGTATTATGCTGATAATACAGCCCTCCATTATTTCTTTTTGTCGCTACAAGAAATTAATATTAGATCGAGGAAGTTTATTTCAATCAGAGATGTTATTTTTCAGTAATCTTTCCTTATTTCTCTATACCTTTCACAACATTTACTTAAAGCTTCTAAATCTCTACGAAAGTATTCTGAATCTTTAGTGAGAAAATGGTTATGGACATCTTGGTTAATTTCGTACTCACTCAATTTTATTCCTCTTAATTTTGACTTTGACTACTTTGAAAATAAAAATACTCTTTGACAGTTACAAGGAAAATGATCGTTTTCAGTGAATAGGTAACCACTGTTGCGTGAACTAGGTCAACCTAATACCTAAACTTATTTCAAATGTGTATGAAGGATTCGAAGAAGTAGTTACAGTTTCGGAGCCTGCTTCACATGAAACATCCTCTAAACACGCGTGTTCCCAACAGAACAATTTCCTTCAATTTTCCAAGGTTGCAAATAAGAAAGAGTTTTCGCAACAGCCCCAATTCGGGTCTTGATGTTAAACCTTCTATAGTTCGAAACTTTATCATAGACCTATATTTATTTTCCGACATTTTAACAAATTCTTCCACAATATTCTTATTCTAGCACTGACTAATTAAAACCAGTTAACGGAACGAGGTGAAACTTTGCACGGGAGATGCTAAGACTTTTATCTAGGAAAGTTTAGACATTGCGAGCTTTTTATCTATGAGGCTAAGAATAAATGGGCTATACGACGTAGCGAATTGTAGCCTTTTTTAGGTAATAATTTTTTTTTAGTTTTGCTTATTGCTTATGATCATTTAGTTTGAAGTTCATGGATATTTATTAACATTAGTCAGATTTCAATGATATAAATTCAAATAGAGAAATTTTTAACCAAATGTGGTATATAAATAAATATTAAAAAACAAAAATAAATTTTATTACACGGGTATACAGGTTTTAATAAGAAACTATAGAGCAATAAATTTAATAAACAATGTTGTCAACTTGTTCGAAAAGTGTATTAAGTAAAGGTTACTTGCATTTTACAAAAATAATAATATATTTTCGGAGGATCAATATGGTTTTGTGCAAGGTCACGGGACAGTTGATGCTATAAATAGATTGATATTTGATGTTACAAGTTACTTGGATGCTGTATCTTTGGATTTGGCAAAGGCGTTTGACACGGTCCCTCATGATAAGCTCCTTAATGCTCTTTGGCATTGTGAGATTAGGAGAACTATGTGGAAACTATTTCATAGCTATCTTTTTCATAGATAACAGGTCGTGAAAATTACTGACATTTTGAGTGAGAAGCGGATTGATAGGGGTATCGCAAAGTACTGTCCTTGAACCTATTTTGTTTATAACATGTATTAAAAACTTCTCACTTAGTATAAACAGTTCAATAATCTCATATGCTGATAATACTGTATCGGTTATTAAGGGTGGTATTAGGGAAAAAGTAGGGAACAACATGATAAAATACTTGGATATAATTAGAGTGTAGTTAGAAAGTTGAAGTGGCATCCTTACATAGATTATATTTTGAATAAAATTGGATCTTTAATCCATAAATTCTATATCCTTAGAGAAATTTCAAAATTTTTTATCATGTTATATAAGAGCCTTGCTAAATGATTGATTTGTGTTGAAATTTTTGTCTGAAGGGGGAGGGGAATACAGCAATCCTTTGAATAGACTGAACATAACACAAAAATGTGTTTTAAAAATAATAGATGCCAGTGAACTGTTATTTTCTGGTGATATTTGAACGACAATAACTTTATACATAATAACTGTAACAAAATTCATTCATAGAAATGCTGCCTGTGGAAATGTCTTATATCATTGTTATCAACCTCGTGCTAGAGTGAAAAATGACATGCAGATCCCAATAATTCATAATAATATAAAGTTGATTGGTACTGCCCATTTGGGATCTAAAGTATATTACATGAATTCTGTGATGCTCAGAAATATAGGGATGGATATAAATTTACGATTGAATGTAAAAAATATAATACTAAAGAATATAAGAAAATTTTAAATGGGCCTAAATCCTCAATCACTCCATCATAATTTCATAAATTTTATTTTTAAGTAAATATTTGATTACGATTTATACAAATAGAATAATTTGGTACATATAAGTGATGTTTGTTGCTTAGGTACTAGGATGGTATTGTAATGTTTGTGATATTGGAGGAATAACCACTTAAATATAGAAAGAGGATTGGGAATATAGGTATATATTAGGAATAATGATAGAGTGTAGGTCTTAATCATATCAAATTTATGTAGAAGAGTTTGTCGTTTTGTAACTATTTTATATATTGTGTATATATATATTTTTTACATCAATTAAACCAAAAATTTCAATTTCATTTTCAAAGCATTAGTAAAAAGAATTATAATGAACAGGGTTTAACATAGGTTATATTAACTGACGTTTTTAAATTTCATTAAAGAATATATTTAAATACTATAATACGCAATGACCTCCAGTATTTCAATAAAACTGTTACACTTATTCCTCGCTAGAATGAATTCAATGGAACCGACTAAATGAATCATTTACACCAAAGACACAGAATCAATGACAAATATTATCTTTGTTTTTTTTTGTTTGTGGTAATGATAATGATATTTATGTCAATAGCGTAAAACGTTTTTAAATGTTCAATTTGCTATAGCTTTGAGTTTAAGGTTAGCCGAGTAGAAACATTAATGGTTCATAGAATTTCAGATTTTTTAATACCTATACTATAAAAAATATTTAAAGCTGATGATCATGATTGTTTACACAGTTTGAACAATTTAAAATTTGTTTATTTTTTCAAAGATTAATACATATAGAAGATAAACTAGAGACTAAAGATTTTTCGTAATAATCGACAGTGTTTAGTAATCTCATTGAATTCCATTCAAATAAGCTTTATTATCCAAAGTTACAAACTTCAAAAAAATTCATGGATATTATAATAAGGTTTTCACAACAAATATTTTTTATCCTTTTCCGAAATTTTCTAGAAGTTATCATTTTTCAGTGTTAATGGTAGTTTATTGAAGACAACTTTACTGTTATATATTATGAGACTGTTTTGAGAGACCGATTATGGTTTTGTGTTTAGAGATTTCAAAAAAATAATTCTAAACGCTTAATATAATCTTGATCTGCACCCTTGAAAACCTGACAGGACCATTTTTAAACAAAATCGGAAAATATAAAACTTTTAGTCCGCTATGTTGAAACTACAATATTGAATTTTTCAAAAATAGTGTTAAATTCCTTATTTGCGTCCTTAAAGTCGATAGATATAAAATTTTTATTCCGCCCTATTGATTTTTTTAAAAATAATTTTAAATTAGTAATATCTACCTCCAAAAACCTTATTACCAATTTTGGACAAAATCGAGAGATGTAAAATTTTTAGCCGCCATAATGAATTATTTAAAAATAATACAACATAAGAAATTTCATTCAAATTGGTTATTAAAAATATTCGATAATGTTAATAAATTTTGGTAAACAAAAAACGATCTGACATAATTCCTGGGTTCAGCTACATGGATGTACCCAAGAGTCACTCTCTGCCAAAATAAAAAGCTAGCCAAAAAGAGTTTTTAGGTGGCCCTCAATGAGTGAAAAATACTCGTATATATTGCGTCCCATGCTCTACTTCATTAGAAACAGCTCCTCGTGCATAGCATACTTGACACAATTTACCTGAGATATTTCGCACAAGAGCCTCAAATATGTATCTGCCATCAACATGTAGTTCCATGAATTCAATAATTATTCATTAAACAGTATATTGATTGCACTCCTGAAATTTTACATTTTCATCTTAGAAACTCAACAAGTTAAAGTTACATTACTCCTGTATTTTCGCCAGGTCTCTACTGACAGTTTTCTGTAAAGGGTCAGGGTACCAACAAATCGTGGTACCAAGCGGGAATACTGCAAATGTTCCAATAATGTTGACTGGAGGCAAACCAACTAACATAAATTAAAATAGAACGGGCCTTAGTAAGGAACGCTGAGGAATTCCGGTCTTCCCTTTTAATGGCTCTTAACTCTCTGACAACTCCCGAGTATCCCAGCCTGCCCATCATTCAGATGTAAACACAGCTTTCCAGGAAATGAAAGTCTGGGTCATTAGTATCTGTCCACTTTAGCATTACGATTTACCATGATGACAAAATGCCAAAAAATTATAAACGCAAATAGGTCAATTAGTAAAAAAAAAACAAGATGTAAAGGGCCCTACCCTTTCTACTACCACTCAAGCACGAGCATGAGTAATGAAGTGAGATGTTGACTCTTTGAATCTTGGAATCCAAACTTAAGTGTTCTCAATATGCCACGTTCTTGTTAAAATGAAATTATTCTTCTCTTTATCAGCGTCTAAATAATCCTATATAGACTAGAAAGTAAGGAGTCCCTATAGTTCAGACATGGCACGATGTGACATTGCACTGATGAAATTATTCTTCTCTTCATCAGTTTCTTTATAACCTTAGATAGATTAGAAACTAAGGAGTTCCTATATTTAAGACATGGCACCATGTGAGTTTGCGCTGATAAAAATATCCTTCTCTTCATCAGTTTCTTAATAATCTTAGATAGACTAGAAACTAAGGAGCTCCTATAGGTCAGACATGACCCCATGTGATTTTGCACTGATAAAATTATTTTCCTCTTCATTAGTTTCTCAATAATCTTAGATAGAGTGGAAAGTAAGGAGTCCCTATAGTTCAGACATGGCGCCATGTGACTGCACTGATAAAATTATTCTTCTCTTCATCGTTTCCTTAATAATCATAGATATAGTACAAACTTAGGAGTTCCTATAGTTCAGAGATGGTGCCATGTGACATTGCATGGTGAAATTATTCTTCTCTTCATCAGTTTCTCAATAATCTTAGATAGAGAGGAAAGTAAGGAGTCCCTATAGTTCAGACATGGCGCCTTGTGACTTTGCACTTTTCTCTTATATCAAGAAGCAGCTGGAGGGTCGACTTTTTTAATCGAATACGAACTAATTCTTGCCATTACATAGATATAAGCTAGCGTTTCAGGAAGGCTGGAAAATATTTTGAGAAAAAAATAAATTCATTGGGAGTGCGATAAAAGTTATGCAGGACTTACGTAACTTTAATTAACTACATTCTTAGATTCTAAAAATATTTTTTGTGTCATAGATAGGAAGATCGAATCTTAGGGCAGAGCCAAAGATTTTCGTATATGAATCGTGATTAGGATATGAAGAGACTTCATAAGTAATATCCAAAAATGTTAAGCATGTTACAGCACTAAAGCCTACTTAATGCTAGTTGCTGATTTTCTAATAGCTCAACATTCTTTCAGCTATCGCTACTGCAGATATGCTAAACGGCCAAGCGGGATGGCAAATGAATTATAGAATCCTTCACACCTATTGTCTAGTTGTAAATCGTTTTGTAATGAGTAATATAATACAACCATAAATAATAAACAAAATGTAAATCTACACAATTACAAAGCATTAAAATAAAAGGAATGTCATTCCGAGACCTTTCAGGCCCACAAGCGAGGATCTTCGCTCATTTAGACTGACATCCTCGGAAGACGTGAGTCTCGGATTTGTTCGTATAAGAAGAGTTTTTTAGCCATTCGGGACGTCCTACGCACACACACAGAACGGGCTTTAGGGATTTTATAATAACTTTTTATAACAAATTATTTTTGGGTTCAAAGTTTCTCACATCGATCGGAATAACCAGGAGTAGGAAATAATCCCAATTTTGTAAGGAATATAAAATTATCTATGAATCAGTGCAACACCATGATCTGTAAAAAACATAAGGCAAGACTTTTTTTATCCGTAATAACTGTTAAATTTACTATTTGGTTAGTCGGTTTCTTTCACTACTTTTTTCAAATATCTAGCTCACTGCGTAAGTTTTATCATACAATTACTAGACTCACGATAATGTTGATTTGTAATTAAATAAAAATACATTTTAAGTTCGAGCTCTACTTATAATTTTTGGAAAAATTAGTATACGTCACAATATTCGTATGATAATGCTGTCTAATTTTAAGAGTGACTTAATAAAACAACTATGAGTACGTTTATAGTGCGAAAATTCGATCAGCTCGAACACGCTCGAATTTTCTGTTGTTTTTCTCTTCCTACTTTTTATTATTCCATCCATTATATCGTTATACAGGGTCACTCAATTGGATAGCCGATTACTGACATAATCTAGCTGAATGTCAGAAATGTTGGGGTGAAACTTGATTATTCTTAAAGAAGATTTTATTTATTTCTCAACTTAGTCTCCTTTTAGCTCGATATACTTTTCCCAGGGATGTTTAATAGCTTCGATACCTTGTTTACATCAAGAAACGTCGAGCTCGTCAAAATAGCCATCTACTGCAGACATCACTATTTCATCCTTGGCAAATCTTTTATCTCCAAGCGATCTCTTCAAGTTTGGAAAGAGAAAATAGTCTGAAGATGCTAAATCTAGCGAATAGGGTACATAAAGAAGTAATTCGTACTTTATATCATTGATTTTGGCTACTGCAATAACGGATGCGTGAACAGGCGCATTATCGTGATGGAACAACACTTTCTTTTTCGCCAAATACGGCATTTTTTCCCTAATTTCATCGCTGCAATAAGTTCGCATAGTACTCGCTGTTGATGGTTTTTCCTTTTTCAAGATAATCAATAAAAATTATACCATGCGCATCCCAAAAAACTGAAGCCATGACCTTGCCTGCAGATGGAACCGTCTTTGCCTTCTTTGGAGCCCTTTCAGTCCATTGTCTTGACTGTTCCTTCATCTCGGGTGTATACTGACTCATGTTTCATCCGTAATTATGAATCGACGAAGAAACTCGGCTTTCTAGCGGCGAAACATTGCCAAACACTTGATTGAATCATCCTCACGACACTGTTTTTGTTCGATTGTGAGCAAACGCGGCACCTATCTTGCACACAGCTTTCTTATGTCCAAATATTCAGTCAATATGCAATGTGCAGCATTTTTTAAAATGCCTACCATTTCTGCTAACTCGCGCGCTTTTAGTCGACGCTTATCCAATATCATTTTGTGGATTTTTTTCATCAATTCTGGAATAGTCGCCTCATTTGTTCGACCACTGCGATATTCGTCTTCGCAGCTCATATGACTTCGTTTAAACTCTGCCACCCAATACTTCACTGTTGAAAACGAAGGTGCAGATTCCCCCCAAGTGGAATCTAGCTCGGACTTGAAATTGGTTGCACTAAGCCCTTTCAAATGAAAGTATGGAATCACATGACGATGACCAATTTTTTCCATGTTTATAAATTCACTGGGAGCGTTTACTATTGATGGCTGTCAAACAAGTAATAAACAATGTAGCATCTTCAAACTTAAAGCTTGATCTTTCCAAGGTTGGTACTATCTAACATAGTCATTATATTTTAGCAACTACCGCTATCCATGTGTCATGCCGGTTAATTCTGGGACTGCCCTCATATAAATGACGAAACCTTGACTAATTACTACAACCCCATGATATTTCAAAGTAAAGTATGGATGTTCCAATATCAATAAAGGAATAACTATCGGTGAAAAAAAGATGATAGCAGAATACTGTCACAGCTTTCTGGTATACAGATATCTCCAGGGTTATTGAAGCATTGAAAAATAAACATCCTAGAAAGGAAAAATATATACTTGGTTTCTTTCTCAAGATAATTATTAAGCACAACAAGAAGGGCGAACTACGGACTATTTAATAAAAACAAAACTCACATCCTCCCTAAAGTCCAGACATGGTGTCATGTGATTTTGTTACTCTCCTTATGCTGAAAAGGACCCAAAAGATTGAGTTTTATTAATCGACGTTGGATAAATCAGTGCATTTAAAGAGATGTGTGCTAAAGCTTCACAGAAGTTTTGTTATATTTCTAGTACCTGGATTTGATGTATTGTATGCATGACTATTTATGACAAAATCTATACGTACTATACGCTAAATTCTACTTCTTTTAATATTATCCTTTAATACTTTATAATTGTCTCATACACCTGTAAATATGGATTACGCTATTGAAAGAGAAGGACAAAATCAATTATCAAAAAGAATTTAAACCCATATGACAAATTCTGAAAATAAAACGAGAAATTCATGTGTTTTAAAAAGGTAATGTGCAAAGTGGCTCACTAGCTTTCCTAGTATAGATTAATGAATTAAAATTTCTTTGAATAAATGAAATAAGATCAGCTGTTTTTTAAACTGTCTCATTGGTAGCTTTGTAAATTATTAATTAAACTACTACATAACAATTTAGGCCTTCTCTTGTAGGCCGAAAGTTGATGTGTGTCAATTAAATCATTAGACTTGCACCTTGCATTGTCTTCATGAAAGTTAAAGAGTAAGATATTGGGACTCTTTCCTACAAACATTTCAGTTTCTAAGGTTATTATAGGAGTTAGGAAAAGTTAGAAAGCGACTCGCAGAAAAAAAACCATGACAAATATCTGCAGGACTCAACCGAAAGATCGGTTTATGCAAACTTTTCTGTAATACAAACACTTTCTTCCAATCAATAGATTGCTACCAAAACAGAACGAGGTATTTTAGATGAGGATATGCAAGTGCATAAAATATATCGATAAGTTACATTTTATCGAAAATAAATGTGTGATTTCGAATAGAAAAATATGCGACGTTCAGCATGTTTAACCAAGATATGTTATAATTCTAAAAATAGCAATTTAAGTGAAATTAATTTTGAGTTGGATCAAGATCAAACACTTTTATAAAAAATAATGTAGGCAGTATTAGTTTTGTGTGTTTTCAACTGTAATTCTGAAGATGTTTTAAGGAATGAATAACCGAAACGTTAAGTGTCCTAAAAAATCTTAATTTAATAAAACAAAATGACCGATAGCCCCCAAAAAAATAAAATATACTTAGTTAATTCTGCGCGATCAGGGTATTTTTATCGATCTATTCCATTCTAAGCCCGTCTCTGCTTATGTCGCTCGGGCCTAACCTGAATACATATCTTAATGGGATTAATCCTTTTATTCTTTTGTAAGTTATACAGCTTATTTAAATAATATGTCAGACTTGTTCTTTCGTTGTCTACAACTCGTTGCATTTTGATTTTATTTACATAAACACAATTTCTTTTGCCGAGTGAAACTTTTGTCTAAGTTCGCGGCACCATAATAATGAACTATTTTATACCGTAATGGGTTTATACATATTTTTTTGTATTTTCTAAGCCAGTTTTGCAATGAAAAAATTATAAAATAAATGCGAACAAGATTAAGCGTTACTGACTTACGCCACGTTCTGATTTGATTAAATAATTCTATAAAGAAAACATAATTATTGTATTAGAAAAGGACAGACTACCAGTTAATATCTTGCTCCTAAGGTAAAATGCTGATTTTACTACGAAATAAAATAAGAAGAAAACCGAAATAGGAACTTATTTACCCTTAAACCGCCATTTTTTTAGATTAAAAATATTACTTTTAAATTGTGTCATATTTTTCATTGCCACATACTTGAAGGTCAGTTATTAATTTAAATGATTATTTTTACGCGATATCTACCTAAATACAAATTTTAAATTCAGCTTCCATCGATTTGTAGGTCTTCTATCCGTATTTTTTTAAATGTATGTCTAAATTATTTTGCTAAAAGTTATTTAAAAAAATTTTGATCTAAAAAAAAAGTAAAAGAAATTCAAATTTATATTAAACCTCTACACGTTTTTATATGTTGGAAATTTTAAATAAAATTATAGAGCTAAATACATATAATGTTTATAAAAAATTGAACCGATTTCTAATACGGTGCTAAAGAGCAACAAATAACAATTTAAAATTTTATGGGAAATTGAAATTTTTTAAGTTGACGTCAAATTAATACCTGTCAAAATGTGACTTACAGAAATATATTGAGAAATAATTTGTTTGTAATTGATTTCTTACCGTAGCTTATATGTATCTCATGTTAATAGTTATTTATGTCATTTAGTAATAATTTGGCGTCGATTTAAAAAATTTCAATTTCATTTAAAAATTTACATTGCTATTTTTTGCTTTTTAGTGCATTTTTTGAAGTTTTCAATTTTTAGTTTAGAATCCGTCACGAAATCCATAAATTATTTGAACTATGTACTAAGCGAAATGTATAATATATACCTCAATGTTTCCAAGGTATCAAAGAAGTACCTATTTTATCGAAAGTTTTAAACCTCACTAAATTGAACAATAAAAATTTTTTGATTTTGAAAATTATCCAAATATCAGTTTTGACTAAAATTGTACCAAACAAATATTTAGTCCGCCATAGTAAATTCACTGTCTTAAAATTTTCGAAATTAATTTTAGATTAATAATCTAGGTTCCCAGACTCTTCCAATACCGATATTTAATGAAGTTGAGACATGACAATTTTTTAGTCTGATTTATTTGATCAGGAATGTTGAATTTGAAGAAATTAAATTAAAATCCCTAATAGACGCTCCAAGAATCCCCCAATTTTAGACAAAATCGGAACATTGTAAAATTTTTAGTCTCCAATATTATATTTGTCAAATTAAATTGCAAAAAAATAACTTCAACTTCCTAATCTGCGATGCCGAAAATTCCCTAATTACTATTTCAATGTTGGATCCATCATATTCAATTTTAAAAAAGTAATTTTAAACTCTTTATCTAATCTTTATCTGGAACCTCGAAAAACCCTCGTTATTTATACCCTCAGAAACTCCCCGGTACAAATTTTGAACAAAATCGAGAAACATACAATTTTAGTTCACAATATTGGATCTGTCCATATTGAAATTTTAAAAAATAATTTCAGATTTGTAACTTACATCTTCAAAAACACCCGTTAGCAATTTTGGGCAAAATCCAGAGATATATAATTTTTGGACGCCATATTAGATCTGCAATATTAAATTTTTTTTAAATAATTTTAAATTCGTAATTTACCCCCTACTTTTAATTTTGAAAAAATTAAAGGATATAATAAAATTTTTAATGCATCATATTGAATTTCTTTCTCTGCGACTGCGAAAACTCTCCCGTACTAATTTTGGAGAAAATCGGACAAAATTAATTTTTTAATCCTCTATACTATAAATGCCATTTTGAATTTTACTCAACCAATTTCGGCCAAAATGATATGGAACCACCTCAGCAACTTCATGAACGTAACGCAAAAAATTTCATTCAAATGGGTGCAACTGTTCAGGAGTAATAGACGTAGATTTATAAAAAAACACAGCGGTCGAATTTAAAATAACCTTCTTATAGAAGTATGTTGAGAAAACTCATTTCTCAAGGATTCTAAATATGGTTTGACTCACATTCCTAATATGAGTTATTTTTTAGTTTATATCTGGTAAATACTTAAAAACGAATTTTAATTATTGGCTTAATTTATTTGGTGGATTCATGCCAGGTTCAAAGACAATAAATAATATTATATCAAGTTGCAAATTAATATTTTTACGAATTTTTAAAATATATTAATTTATTTAGTCAATATTTAGTATAAGAACCCTGTTGATAATAACTGCTTGGCATCTTTTAGGTATAATGGCCAGAAGTTTTTAATAATTGACGCCTCGATATTTTTCCAGTCATTCCTTCACGCTGCAAATATTTCTTATACATTTTTGGTTTCTATTTTATGTTCTAATATTTCTCATAGAAATTCGATTGAATTTAGGTCTGGAGATTGTGATGGCCATTTCATTGAAGGTGTCATCTTAGGTTCCAAATATCGTATGTCTAGTATTGGCCTGTTATTTTCCACACAAAGGTACCACAACCTTTTACTTATATATCCAATAATGACTAAAATGTGGTTGTCGGACTTATATTGTTTTTGTTTTTTTTTTTTTTGCGACGTACTGATAAGGTTGCATCTCTAATTCTGAACTGAATATTTTCATAAATTTTCTCTTTTTCATGTTGTTTCATGCAGCTTTAGACCATTTTTTATGGTGTTATTTATCCCAGGCGTGTTTTTGATGTCCCTCTTTCTTGTGTATGAGTTTTATGCCCATCACTTCTAACTTCTGGTTAGTTTCTCCAATATATATTTCCCCACACTCAACGTGGAACTTCATACACATATTCTTTCGTATCAGTGTTTCTAAGTTTTATTTTTGTTAAATGAGCTTTAAGTGTATTTGTCAATTTGAAAGCCTTTTTATGTTGTAGCTGTTGGTAATCCATCTTGAGGATTCCTTAATATATGGAATTATGAAAAAAAAATGTGATTTCTTGTTGTCGAGTGGTTGTTGTTCCATGGTTAGTTATAATATTGTCTATTAATTTTAGAGGGTAACTATTCTGTTATAAATCTGATTTAATATTTGCTATCTTTTTCGAAGTGAATCTGCATTGTTAGATATAGATATTGCGCGATTACAAGGGTTACGTATAATTCCTCATTTGGTTAAAATAGAACTTGACCCATGGTTGAGATATTGTCCAGGGTATGGTTTTCTGTGTGTTCAAGATTTAATAATAATTATTTTATAATATCCAGGAAGGGCAACTGATCGTTCACGTCTTTTTCCATGATAAACTTAATTGTTGGTCGAATTGAGTTTAGATGTGCCAAGAAATAATTTACTTCTTGATCATTATCGTTCCGTACAATAAAGGTAAATATGTTAGCCTTGGCTAGAGAAGGCAAAGAACCCATTGAAAGCCCTTCGTTCTGAGCGTGGAAAATGTTTTTTACTTGAAAATATGTATTACGAAGGCAATACTCCAAAAGATCACCCTGTCTAGTGGTAACGTAGTTATATCTGATAATTTTGGATCTTTTGAAAGTCTAGTTTTGATAATGTTTGGTGATGTGATGTTGACTCATTAATATAGAGACATTCCACTTCAAAACTTATTAGTGTGTTGTCTGGGTTTAGATTAATTGATAATATTCATAAAATATGTGGAATTTATGATTTGAGTTTGTCTTACCATTTAAATGTATTTGATTTTTACTTGTTAAGGATCCCTGGGAGCTGGTTATTAATATTAATGTTATGTTGGTTTTGTAAATTTTTGATAGTGCGTAAATATGTGATGACGATCGTAGTTTGTCCGGCGTATGGTCTATGTAGATTTTTCCACAGTATTGATTTGATTTTTTCACGAGATAGAAGCTTATATTTTTCTATTTTTATGATTTTTCCGACTTTTCGGTCATATGTTACGATGCCCTTTGTATTGCCTTTGTCTGCCGGTAGAATTTTCGTAGATTCATTGGAGAAATTTTGGACGGAAATTTTCTTGTTTTCCAGAGTTAATTATATAATTACTCATCGGAATGATTTTTATTGACGTGTATTTATTTTACAGAACTTATGATGTCTAAAGCAGATATCTTTTTAGGCGTCACTACAAAATTAAGACTTTTACCCCGTAGTTGTTCTTCCGCTGCTATGAGTATCCTTGAAGATAAGTTTATGATCGTCTTTCATGAAGTGGCTTTAGAAAGAGTCGATTGTTGCCGTGATTTTAGTTTTTCAAGTTGACACTAGTGTTTGTTCGCCATATTGTCTTTCGAAACGTCGTATTAGCAAACAACAATAAATACACTGCAAGTTCGACAATCATATTTTAGTCGATCTTTAACATTATCTATAACTTTAGCAAATCTATCCATTATATCATTAATTCTATGCAATGGACGCAGGCCAAGTTCCGAAAAACATCCCTAGACCACTACTGAACTTTCACTGTAGTTCACAGTTGGACTTCAGTTGTACACGTATGTATTGTCTAATATGGATTTAATCTGAAGAAAACAACTTATATAATTTTACCTAGTCACTAAAGTATATAGATTTGTATTCTAGTATTGCCCAATGTTTATTTATGATCTTCAGTAGCGGATGAGAGATACAAGTTTGGTTTCTCAGCCTCACTTCCAAACAAAGATTTTATAATGTATAAAACAATTTTTTTTTAGTTTTTTTTTAATAACGGTTATAGATAATTACATATAATAGTTGTTCTAAAAAACAGACTACCTATATTCTTAACTTTTCCCATAATAATTGTGTGTTAAATTTGCAGACATTAATAAATCATATAAAGTGAAAAATTAAATTTACGATTTTATAATGCGAGGTATTGTTACTGTATAGTAAAACGGTTTCAATTTTAAATTTATATGTATAATATACTGGATTTTATTTTATAATTTATTATTATTAAAAAAATTTTTTCGACAACTACAGCCATAGTAGACAGGACTAATGAACAATAAGATACTAGGAGTGTTTGGAAGGATAGTTTAAGAAGATGAAAACACAGTTCATTAATTGGTGACAGTCAGAACGCATCATGGAAATTTATTGAGTTAGTTCAAACATTTGCCATAATGACTAACCGAATAATAAATCAAACGTTCTAAAAATTAAATTTCGCATTTTACCTGATTCATACTTTATCTTAATTCAAAAACTTAACCCCTTTCAAATTCTTATTTCTTAAACTTGAAATTTTAAGACTTTTTTCAAATGAGAAGATTAGTAACGCCTCTGTCAACCGGATGAAGAAAAGGAGAAATTCAAAGATCTTGGACATCGATTGAGACTGTGTTTAGAAATACATATGATTCTTGTAGGTGTTCAGCATAAAACATTACAGAGCTTCACTATTTCGAGAATAGTATGAGAAAGAAGGATGCATGTATGTGTGTGGAAATGCGGATCAGTAGATTGCAACCTATTGTGCGCCCCTTCTGCTGCCAAGTCGTTAGGGATATCTCGCCGACTAGAGCGGGTCTTCCAGTTCTATCATGTTTTAGGAATCTCAGAATGTAGGAAAGCTTTAAAATGGTGTGCTTCCAAAACCGCATTCTAGGATTTTCTAAAGTTTTGCACTCTGAAAGGATGTGAATAGATATTTCGCAGAATCTGTACTCTTCTCTTTCTGCCAATCTGAGTTTCTTGAGGAGTCCCTTCAGGTGGCAATGCCTCCTCAGGAATCCTGTCAGAACTCTAAGTTGGTTTTTACTTAGGCTTATGCATTCCTTGAATCTCTTCCGGTCGCAGTTCCCAAGAAGTATCTTCGCTTTTATCATTCCTTGGATCTCCTGCTTTTTTCCTCTCTTTTTAGTTCCTCGAGTATTATACTGGTGTTGATTTCACGGGAAGGTTCGGGCCCCAGAAATGGTGTTTCAGCCTGTTTTCTCGCGAGCTTGTCTACTGTTTCATTCTCCTCTACTCCGGTGTATCCCAGTACCTACAGGAGGGTGATCTTATTATTCTTACCTAATTTGCTTAGTTCCTCCGGGCATTCCCAGATCATCTTTGAACTGATTACTTGAGAACTCAGCTTACTGATGGCTGCTTGACAAGCCGACATAATAATCTCTTTTTCGCGATAGTTTTTCTCTTTGCTGAATTGAATGCATTTCCTGGTAGAATGTATTCCTGCTTAGAAGATGTTTGGTGATTTACCCAAGCTTTCATGGGGTTTGGTTCTGGGTCCCTATATTCCTTTTCCAGTTCCCTCCATTGTTTTAGAGCCATCTGTATGCCATTTAATGGAATTATTGTTAAGTTTTCCTATGGTGTTACTGTCCCATTTACTTTTGCGACTCAGCTTTAGACTTCTTTTTCATTTAATCTTGGAGCATATTCCAGATTTGTTGATTTCTGGATAAGAGATTGGGCCTTCGTTTTATGACTTCATCTCTGATGATCCTATATATACTTTTCGGCGCGATACTCTCAACAAATTTATGTAGAGGTGTAAGGTTTACGATTACTTCCATGGCGGCCATTGAGCAGGTTTTCACACACCAGTCTTTGAACTTTCGAGAGGTTAGCTCTCATATTGGTAAGAATGTTTTTTTTTTAGTTCAGATAATTGCCCCATATGTGATGATCGGTCTCACTATTGCAGTGTATATCCACTATAGAATTTTTGGGTTTGTGCCCCAGCTTTTTCCGCTTTTGTAGCCTCGTTGATGACTTCTTTTCTGTGCTTAATCCAAAAAAATTTTTTATCTATTGTCAGGCCCAGATATTTAACCTCTGACTTTCACTCAATAACGTTCCCATTCATACTGATTGTTTTCAGGTTGAGGTTTCTTTTCCTAGTAAAAACCACTAGAGCGGTTTTGGTGGGGTTGACATTTAGTCCCATCATCTGGCACCATTTTCTAGTTTGTTCGAGTTCTCTCTGGACTATGTCGGTATTCTCGAATTTGCCCCTCGCGATTATAACCACATTAATGGCATAGCCCTAACAAGATATGACGAGGTCAGTCAGATCAAAGAGGAGTCTATCTACAATTAGGTTTAACATAAGTGAAGAAGCTACTTCCCTGCTGAGGGCATCCTCTGGTGGTACAGAGGGCGATAGGGCCATGTCCTATCTCTGTCTCTGTTACTCTAGTGGAGAGAGGGATAAAGACATACAATTAGATTTGATAAAAATAAAGCTATATTAATTTCTCCAAAATAAGCATAATACACAAGTATTTGAAAAAAGTTGTGTGCTTAGCAGGCTTGTGCTACAAATTTTTATAACTGTTGAAAATTAGTGCTGCTCCGTGTTCACTGTTAAAAATTTTTTTGGCAAATATAGTTTTTAAGGTTGTTAGGGCAGTCTAGTGTCACCTTTTTAGTTGACCTGAGAACAATATTTAACAATTAACTAAAGATATCAGTAGGACTAAGGATTTTGGTTTTTTAAATCTTATGATTTAACTTTTTAGATTCCAGTGATGGATTCTAACTTTTACGAATCATTAAACGTGTTGTATATTTCACATTTCAATAAATACAGACACCACATTCAAATAAATATACTACATTAAAAATAATGTGCCCATAACCATAAAATAAACGAGTAAATTAAAACAGCTGTCGTAGAATAAAATCTGTTCAGTGGTGTATTGTTGGTACAAGTTAATGGACTCAATATGTTTTCAAAATAAGAATATGTAAGTAAATATTACGAAAAATTATTTTGTCGATCCAGTTGTTTGCGAGAAAAAATGACTGCTGGAGCGTAAAATTTACGCTATAGTAGCAACGCCTATATCTTATTAACCAAAAAGAGATATGGATATGAATTAAACAAAATATTTTGTATCTAATTTGTTGTTTTTGTGGCTGAGGGTAGTTTCTTGAGAACCAACCTCTCCGATTAAATCGCACCACTGCACAGTGGGGCATTCTGGACTGAATTTTATCAAATCAATCAAAAGAGACCTCAGTTTTTGTTGTATATGAACGAATCTTTTCTTAAACTGCAGAAAATTGTAGTGCTAATCGATGCTTTGTAGCGGATTTTTCAATTTTTTTTCGAATAATACCACACTTTAAAAAATTTTTTATGATTTTCAAATTTCGAATTCTTGGATCAATGTCTGTTGAACCGCAAACACTGCGAATAAATTGAATACATGTAATTAGTTATTTTTAATACTGCTTGTCCCAAATTAGACTTTTAAAAATTCAAAACGGAGAATTTAGAATGGAAGGCCAAAAAAGAAAATTTTTGAAAAATCGAAAGAAACACAATATCATAGTTATATATAGGTAGTGTTTAATCCTTGTTCTGATAAGTATGAAGAATATAACCTATATTAGTTCCAGACAAATAATTTTAAAATGGCCGACTCAATAATTCTTAGAAGTCATTAAAACTCCAAAGTAATTTATATAGTTGTAAGTGAAATTTTCGGTAGTTTTAAAGCTATTTGGAAGTTTCCAAGTCTTTTGTGCGCTACATTATGTAATTTATAACAGACAACAATTCTTCTTCTTAAAGTGCCTATCCTCTTTGGATGTTGGCTATCACATTGGTCCATATTACTTTATTCACTGCTGCTCTGAACAGACCTGTTGATGTCATTCCAGTCCATGTTCGTAGGTTGCGCAGCCATGATATTCGTCTTCGTCCAGCTGATCTCTGGCCTTCCATCTTCCCCTGCAGGATAAGTTGGAGCAGGCGATATTTCTCATTCCGCATGATATGTCCAAAGTACAACAATTACAGAATATTAATAGTGATTTTTTTTTCGATTTTTTAAAATTTTGTATTTTAGGTTCGCTATTTTAAATCCGCCATCTTGCATTTTGAAAAATTTACTGAATCTAGAATCGACAGTATTGCTAATCCCTAACTATTATTAAAAACATTCAAAGTGTTTACAATCCAACAAACATGTATCTAATATTTACCATGCGAAATTTGAAAGACTTAGCAAATCATATTTTTCTTAAACGTATAAAATTATTCAGGATTAAATTGAGAATTTGGCTCTAAGAGATCGATTGGAAATGCGATCATATACATTTTAAGTAAAAATTCGTTCAGATACAACAAAAGTTGAGGCCCCTAGACTGATTTGAACAAATTAAGTTTAGAACGCTCCACTATGCTCATCCCTTCCTAGAAAATGCAAAAACCCATAAAAAATTATGTTTCAAAACCAATCGTCGTCAAACATGTTGATGGCAGTTAGTTGCTATCGATTCGTACAGAAAAAGATTTTGTTGCCATCTACAGGAAAAAAATAGAATATCATTAAAAACTTGTAAAAAGAATCTGCAAAGTGTAATTTTCATAACTTGAATTTATGTTTTCTTGATAATTAAATTAACGAGTGTCATTAATTCAAAATAATTCAAGTCTATACCCTCTCAAACAATAACAGTTTTTTACCATCAGAATTCTACACAGTATGTATTCCAACCAAAGTTACCAATGATTAGTAAACGATCAGTTTTTTGTTTCATTTAAGATTCAAATTTTTTTAAATTATCAGAATACTTTGCGGTTATCTTTTAACTATTCACTCGGTATATGCGTATTTCTATTTCTTCATATACAAAAAGCTTTATTAGCAATATCTTAGTCCATTAGACAATTCTGCACTTAATTTATTAAGGTTATGTTGCAATTCACAAACTTTAAATAAAATTATCAGCTGTTCCAACGATAGACATAAATTGATCAGGAATTGATTTATTTTACAGACATGCACGTTGAGAACGATTTGCAAACTATTAGAACCAGTGTAGTCAACATGGCTGGAAAACAATTCTCACTTCAAATTGTAAAATTTCCCAAATTTTCAAAATAATATCGTCTATTAGTACAATTTTTAAGAGCATATGCCACAATTCAGTGCAATCTCTCTTTCTTGAAAATAGGTTGCTTCTCATCACACATACTGCATTAAGAGCCTCGTAAGCATTTTCTCTGTTTTGTATATCTAATATGACAGAGAAAATCTTCTCCTACTAGGCATTTGAGAGGGACTAACTGTTTTCGCTAATTTCGATAAATTAAGATATTCTAAATTTTTTAATTGAAAATTTCAAACCACATGTAATCAATATAGTATATTATAATAAATTTTTAATTTTAGCTTTCATTTGAACTACAGTACGAATCGGTGTCACTAATTTAAGATATTATTTCATTCCTAAAGACCAAAATCACACCCCAAACTGATCTTTTCGGTGTTTGTTGCATTACCGGCGCACAACATCCAATGCAATACAATAAACACCTTTTGTTGTACTAAAAAACTCTTTGGAGCATTATTAACGCAATCTTCTTTGTTTAATCTATTCCCGAGTATATGCAATATAGATAAAACATACTTTTGCTGTTCTTATAAGCGAAATGATTTGTCATCATTAAGAAAATGTGCGTATTGTGCAGTAGGAATGTGCAGGGCAAAAATGGATCGGAATTGTTACTTTCCAATTTTTACATTTAGATAAACAAATTCCCACAAATTGGGAAATTTTCCACGAGTTGGCAACACTGGTTGGAAATCTGTGATTCAAGGTTCAACCTTATGAGTTTGATCCAAGTTAGATCAAGCTTATACACTATGTATGTAGAAATAACATATAGAAAGTAAAATAAAGATACATATAATTGAGAGAAAAGCAAACCCTCAAAATATCTTGTAGAAAATTTTTTTGCCCCTATTAAAACAGTAAAATTTTTAAGATTTTTCAATTTTTGATTATTTTAGCAATTGAATTGGTGTGCTACTGTAACTTAATGTTTATGGTACAGTAGCCTTTGTTTTTCGGAAACGGCTGGAGCTACAAAGTTGTTTTCAGCGTCGTAAATCAGTTGCTATGAACTGGCTGCTAAGGCCTAATATATAAAAGTTTTTAAGATATTAATGTATCTACTTTGGATGTTGGGTTGTTAGTACTTTACTTGCCATTTACCCTATTCTATTGCTCTTAATTCTTGCCTTTTTGACAATAGAGGGAAACCATTATTTAATCCTTTATTTTTAAGATCCAAAACTTGACTGAACTACTGAAACACTTGCCAATTTAAATGTCTTACTGTACACTTAGATCATGCAAGTGATTAGGGGGTTAATGTGTCCAAGGTAAACGAAAAGTGATTTTTATGTTTTAGTCAGTAAAGATAAGAAGAGGGTAAATCAGGCATTGAGAACCCACATAGCAGGAAAGAGTGCACTAAGCTTACACACAGCTTTCCTGAAAGTTTTGGAACTTTACATACATTTTTGGTAGAAGTTTTCAGTAATCACGAAATGTCAGCGACAAATCATTAATGGAAATATTGACTCTTAAGCTTAAGATAATCTTTTTAAAAAACAAATTATCCTTCAAGGTTCTAAAAAGATTGTTGGATAATTATAAAAAGCTTTCTTGAAAATATCAATTTGGAAGAAATGAAACTTTTCTTGAAATTTTACTGCAAATTTATACTCAGCTTCCGAGTTTGCTTACTTTGTGCATTGCAATTTTCTTTCTTGAAAAATTGGATGATATATTTCAGAAACTTGCCGAAAGCTTTCATGAAACTTTCAAGTTAGTTTCATGTTAATCTTTCACGTAACCTTGATTTAAGTTTCTTGGAATATTTCACGAAAGATTATATAAGATTCTTTATGAAATTGATTCATAAGTTCTTGGTTACTCAAGAAGTTTTCATGAAACTTTCATTAAAAACTTTTCATGTTATATGGAAGCTTTCCAAGTAGATACATTTTAAGAAGGAATATTTCAATATTTCCCGTGCAATTTTGTTTTCATTTCTGCAATCTATATAAATAAATAATTACCGTGTGTACTAAATATATATGGTTTTTAAAGGCTTAAAAAATAGTAACAAACTTATGTTAATATTATCCAAAAGTCATAACCAAAAATGCTACCCTATGGGATAATAGTAATATAGAAATCTAAGCCAACTTTATGGATAAATTTTTGTGAAAATAGCTTACTTATTTTGGTTATACTCGGCCTAAGTCATGTGAGAAGCTGCTATAATTATAAAATTATGTTGAAAGAGAATTTTTTGAACTGTGACCGAGCACCGATTTATTAAACTTTGATGAATAAGTTATAATAATTAATTTGTTAAAGTTTACGTGATAATTTTTTACTTACTAGTTGAGACACTCTATTTCTCATAATACTTCAAATCAATCACCACTTCGAAATAAATTTTGATCGCTACAGAAAAAGCTCCGATAAAATTATTGCTCCAATACTTTATAAAACAAATATTGCCAAATTTAATTAAAATAAAGTAAATTGGATTTTAAAAAAATTAGAAAAAAATTTCAAATTAAAGAGTGACCGCAAATAGGCAGGTTCAGGTGCTAAATGACAAGTTATGACGAGAAGTTATCCAGAAAAAAAAATAAATTAGGTTTAATCATTGTTTTGGAAATAAAGGATATAAAAGAAGCTAAAATATGTAATTTGTTCTGATTTATCCATTACCAATCAAATGTACTTAAATGTGTTGTAATTTATAACTAAAATATCAAAAGGTTTACTTTTTATATAGAACAACCAAAACATAAATAACACGTTCACGATCTAGATTCCGAAGTGAAGCAGGAGCAGGCTTGATTTCTGGTTCAAAAAATTCTTTTTCATTAAAAATTATTCCAGACCTTTGATAGTTTATGACATTTTATTTTCCGAAAACTGAAGAATTATACGAAATAACTAGCACAAGTTGTGTCAAAAAATAATTACAATGACGGTAAATAAAACATATTTTAGATTAGTTGAATTCGAATCTAACCATGGCTATATATACATATATACAATATATTAATGATAATTATGCTTCTCAAACTTAAACCTAAATTTTTGCAAAATAAAATATAACATAAAAAAATACATTTATTTTGTATATGGTATATTAAAGAATGGTAATAAGCAATTAGCATTACAAATGCATATTGATCATAGTGTTACAACCGAATATGCAACATAATTCCTTTTGAAGGTTACTGAGGATTTTTCTTAGATAGATGATTCGTTTACTTGGATACAGATAAATATATCAATCTTAGTCAACCCGACACCCCCTTCTCTTCAGAATAGTATTAACTTTTAAGAGTCCAGCAAGGGCTTAAAATTTGTGTTTTTTCATCTAGTTCCTGGAGCCGAGTGGCGTTTTCCAGTTCTCAACATGAATAATACAATATGGCGACTGAATACAATGGCTTCATGTAGGACTTTTATTTCATCCCAGAAATTATTTTACATAAATGAACGCATCAGGCTAAAAATTTTCATGCAATTTCCAGCAAGGGCTTAAAATTTGTGTTTTTTCATCTAGTTCCTGGAGCCGAGTGGCGTTTTCCAGTTCTCAACATGAATAATACAATATGGCGGCTGAATACAATGGCTTCATGTAGGACTTTTATTTCATCCCAGAAATTATTTTACATAAATGAACGCATCAGGCTAAAAATTTTCATGCAAGCTTATTACAAGCTATAGAATATGAAACATAAATAAACATTGCAAAGTTTAAGATGGCAGATCTAATATGGCGGCCGTGTAGGCCCTTTCAATATAAAATAGGACACATTCGTCCGAATGGCTTGAAATTTGAAACTCGTTTTCGAGGTCGCTTATCACAATTCTTATATCAAAACTGCAAAATTCAAAATGGTGGATCTAATATGGCGGACGTATAGGTACTTAAAATACAAAAGGGGCACAATGCATGGTCGCATGGACAATAATGCGAATTTATAGTAATATTCGTAACAACTCTCAGAATATTTTGGAAATCACTAATTAGGGTTAAGGCCTTGAATTTGATGTTTAACTTATGTGATTTGAGATACATAGCTAATCCAATATGGCGGTTACATTTGCTTTACTAATAAGAGTTCGCTAAAAGTCCTTAGAGTGATGTGAAAATTGGAACTTCGAGGATTTTTATATTCCTGAAATGTCATGAACAAGGGCATTAATCAGTGATTCTTAAAATTTCATGTTTTATAAATAAGGTATTAAAGGAGGTATTAGAGTACCTCTTTCATAACAAAATAATTCCTTCCGTTATTATAAAACATTGATATTTGATATTTGTAGTACTGTCAGAGCTTTTTTGAATCTTGCTCTTAAAAATTTCCAATGCTCTTCTGTTCTATAAAATAATATTGTCATATTTTTCATGAATTTTTTACCTCATGCAAAGAGTTGAAATGGTGATAAAATAAGCTCAGCTGACTTATGCAAAAGACTTTGTCTCGAAGCTTCTCTTTTAAATGTTCCTCCAATACCTTCTGAAGCATCTTTATCATGTGCAGTTGCATACATATGCCATTCAGCCTTTATTCCAAAGTTTTTTTCATGATTTATCAAATTAATCATTTGAAATTAATTCTTAAAGTGCTCTTTTGCATCATTGCTAAATCAACTGATTTTCTTTGCACTAAGTTGTTGTGTTAAATGAGGAATTAACTTCTTCTGCACAGTAAATACAGCAGCTGTATTAAGCTGTATACTTTATAATAAAAAAAAACAATTTTTACTGGAAAATGAGAAAAAATTATATTGACATAGGGTTCCCTACTACTACTGATGGATATCAACTTGTTCATAAAATACAGCAAATCATTATCAATTTTCCATGCGAATTTTACAATTTTGACATAACAACTGTGATTACCTACCCCATAAACTCCTCAGTATCAAATTTCAAGACTGTCTGACAATTGCTGCCCATTTCGAGGACGTATATGGACGTCATATTGGAACCACGATTTTTAATTTTGCAATTTTGACATCAGAATTGTTATTGGCGACACCAAAAACGTCGAGGATATCAAAGTTTAACCCATTTGAATGAATGTTTCCTTTTTTATATTTTAATGGCCTCTATAGCTACCATATTGGATCTGCCATCTTGAATTTTACAATTTTTACGCCCAGTTCATATTTTATAACATCGAAATATATGCATATCTCGAAAATATTACCCTTGTTATGTCCGATAGTGTAAATTGTTCTTTTCGAGTTGAACCGTGAAGATGTGATTTTAAGTAGTTTTAAGCAGAAAAGTATCAATAATATGAAGCACAGAAACCAAAGTTTACATAATATTAGAAGAAGTGAACGGATATTGCTAAAAATATTCGAAGAATATTTTTCTGCTTAAAATCATTACACCATCAAAATTTCTATACCACAATGTTAGATCAGCTTCAAGAGATATTAGATAGAATAGAAAATAATTGGCGTTGGTGTTTAAAAATATAATAAGTTTGTTTTAAAAACGTACCTGTGAATTTTTGTTGACCTACAAAAGTCCTATGATACGGTAACAACTAAAAATCTTTAGGAAGTTTTCCAAGAATCCGTTTCCCCATATTGAAAGCCCAGCAAAACTTTTATTAACAATCAACTTCAAGCATCAAAATAGGAAATAATTAATTGCAACAATACTGAGACACAGAGGTTAAGGCGGAAATGCAGTGTTCATCAACCATATTTAAAAATAATGTAGATGTTACTTGAAGATATCGGAAAATAAAGATTAAAGGTGTGGACATTAAGCTTAATGAGAATATCTGGCGCTATATCTTGTAATTCGGAGACGATTAAGTAATTATGACAAATGATAATGCCTCGAAAACTGATTGGAATACTGGGGATTAAGTCTATTGCTTAACGTAGTGAACACCATGCATGGATGAGAACCAAAGAGACTTACAACTAGAAATAACGAAATATCAACAGGTAAAGAATAGAAATATTTTTGAATTACTTTTGCAAACACCGGTACATATAACAGGGAGATAGATATAAAAAAAATGTAAAACGTTTTTTTGTCTACACCGTATTTTATGAAACAAACAAATTAACATCAAGATAAAGTTTAAGTTATATAAAACAATAGTTAAAGTTCTTTGCTCTATGAGGCGAAAATCTTTTTTCTTGTTTTTCTTGAACTATTTATTACATGTATCAATAGGTTTTATTTGTATTCTTGATGTCAGGTCAGAATTTTTGAAAACTTATTTTACAATTAAAAACTTATATGATTTTAAAATTATTTAAATCTTTACAAAAATATGTAGGTACTTACTTAGAGCTTGCCATTTCTATTTCGATACTGACTGATAAAATATGTTGATTGTGGTATTGGAAAAACAATTCCTTTTCCATTACGTTATTTTTTAAATCATTACTTATGGAATCTTTGGTGATTTTTTTTTATTTTAGAATTGATAATATATAAATTTTCTAAGAGGATATTCCCAACTATTGACTTTTAAGAGGGTATATGAATTTTTATTCAGATTTGTGTAAATGTGGCTTAGGGTACTTACATCCGTTTTGTCGTTAACGGCGTTTTTTTCCTTTTTTTATTTCTATCATCTCCTTTATACTCAATTTATTATAATTATGGTCACTTTCAAGTATTGTTGTGGTTGAAGGAATGGACTGTTTCTCATACATGTTTATTTAATGTGAAACGTTGTTTTTTTTCAACATCCACGTATGAAAAAAATTTTATGCAAATTCAATGTCCACTCTACTTTAAATTTAATGATTTTATACCTAAAATTGTGAATAATTTACATTTACTTTAAATCTAAAGCAATTCATCCAAATATTAGTTCATTGTATATTAAATTTGATTAAATGGTGTCTTACATTTCAGTAAAGTAATTGAAAAGATATTTCAACTTTCTGTACATTCAAATTAATTCACGTGTACCTTAACATTAAAGAAATTTACATTATTATTCATGGTACATTACATGAGATTCCGGGAGATGGCGCAACTTGTACTGAACTATTTGTTTAGTATGATATAAGTTGGTAAAAGGACTAAATTTTATTATGATGAGGTGTACATATCTGCAAGTACCAACCGGAGTTCGAAACCGGTTTACAGATAATGGTACACTAGCTATGGGAAAATTTTCTATCTTTTCCTTGTAACAGAATTTTTTGACCTCATATTAATGTTGATGCATTAAATATGTGATAACATATCTTAAATTTGAAGAACACTGGCTGTATATTTAATGTACATAGTCACCTTTAAAAATAACGATCAAAACTTTACACTTAATGTATCATTACATTAGATATAATGAAATTAATTAATTTAAATTAGTATAAATTATTAGATTTAATGCATAATACCTTAAACGAATTTAATAAACGTTTATAAAATTTGCATCCTCAAATTTACTATATATATATATATATATATATATATATATATATATATATATATATATATATATATATATGTTTATGCGGCTTTCACGGATTCCTCCGTGTGAGATGCAATAGCAGTGGATATATCCACATTATGCCGTTGTAGTGCTGAAATCACATTCAGCAAACGTACAACTATATGCAACTCCGTGTATAGATGAAGTAAAATGCGAACAGTAAATGCAAACTTCGTTCCAACCATATCCTTTCCATGTTAAAGGTTGCACAGTTTGAACAAGTTGCTAAGGAACACAACTTATCCTATTCCACCACCATCGAGACTACAACGGCATAATGTGGATATATCCACTGCTATTGCATCTCACACGGAGGAATCCGTGAAAGCCGCATAAACATATATACGCCATCCGGCGGGAGGTCGGCGAAGCCGCGCTCAGTATTTGCATGCTTCCTTCCGATCTGTCCTTTGCACAGCCAGGTGCATGTCGGTACCCTGATGAGTCTAGTAGAGACGAAACATGTACCTCTGCCGTATCACTGTGGCGGGGAGGGTCAGTTTTTGACTTTCTTCTCGGTATGGTGGTACAGGTAGACCATCATCTCGATGGTGGTGGAATAGGATAAGTTGTGTTCCTTAGCAACTTGTTCAAACTGTGCAACCTTTAACATGGAAAGGATATGGTTGGAACGAAGTTTGCATTTACTGTTCGCATTTTACTTCATATATATATATATATATATATATATATATATATATATATATATATATATATATAAATATGTAGATAAGTTTTTGTCCGTGTAATTTAAAATAAAATAGAATAAAATATTGGCGAAGCGGACGTGAAAATTTGTCAATCTACTTGATTCTCGTATTAAAAAGTGCGGAGCACTCCAAAGTATGGAATAACTCCGGGTCCGACAGATGGCGACAGCGCTGTTTCGTCCTAATATGGGACTCGTCAGGCCACCGCAGTCGGTACAGACCATCATCTCGCCTTTGCATCGTATAAGCCATACTTATAATCAAAATACGGCAAATAAGACGACAAAGGCGACATCTCGATGGTCCACTTGATAATACAAGAACCATACAGATTAACAAAGTTTGTAAGAGAACCGTCATATGGTGGCGCGACGGTGAATTAAAACAGAAATATGTAAAATCGAGTACACGAAACGCGCTGCCCAAAAGATAGGGGTCGCATTTTTCGGTACTGGCAAGCAAGCATACCGCTATTTAAGCAGCCAAAGCCACGTGCCGCACCAAACGATCCCACCATGAGAGCATCGCTTAGCGTGTTTCAAAGCCAAACAAGTAAATAAATATGTAGATAAGTTTTTGTCCGTGTAATTTAAAATAAAATAGAATAAAATATTGGCGAAGCGGACGTGAAAATTTGTCAATCTACATGATTCTCGTATTAAAAAGTGCGGAGCACTCCAAAGTATGGAATAACTCCGGGTCCGACAGATGGCGACAGCGCTGTTTCGTCCTAATATGGGACTCGTCTTTTTAATACGAGAATCATGTAGATTGACAAATTTTCACGTCCGCTTCGCCAATATTTTATTCTATTTTATTTTAAATTACACGGACAAAAACTTATCTACATATTTACTTACTTGTTTGGCTTTGAAACACGCTAAGCGATGCTCTCATGGTGGGATCGTTTGGTGCGGCACGTGGCTTTGGCTGCTTAAATAGCGGTATGCTTGCTTGCCAGTACCGAAAAATGCGACCCCTATCTTTTGGGCAGCGCGTTTCGTGTACTCGATTTTACATATTTCTGTTTTAATTCACCGTCGCGCCACCATATGACGGTTCTCTTACAAACTTTGTTAATCTGTATGGTTCTTGTATTATCAAGTGGACCATCGAGATGTCGCCTTTGTCGTCTTATTTGCCGTATTTTGATTATAAGTATGGCTTATACGATGCAAAGGCGAGATGATGGTCTGTACCGACTGCGGTGGCCTGACGAGTCCCATATTAGGACGAAACAGCGCTGTCGCCATCTGTCGGGCCCGGAGTTATTCCATACTTTGGAGTGCTCCGCACTTTTTAATACGAAAATCATGTAGATTGACAAATTTTCACGTCCGCTTCGCCAATATTTTATTCTATTTTATTATATATATATATATATATATATATATATATATATATATATATATATATATATATATATATATATATATATATATATACGAAAATATCAATTTTTATGACTTCCTGAAAAATACCTGATCAGACCTTTTTTAAATTATGGTTTGAAAATGAAACTAAAGTTCAGTTTATAAAATATCTGAACCTTCGTGCTCAAAATACTGAACCCTGCCAAAACTATACGTGGTGGCTAGCTGTATAACAAGGAAAGAAAGTACAACATGTACTTCCGATGATGAAGTTGACGGAAAATAAGGTAAATTAGTTTTGTAAGGTTTGATACAATATTTGATATTAAAATAAATTTACTATATATATATATATATACGAAAATATCAATTTTTATGACTTCCTGAAAAATACCTGATTAGACCTTTTTTAAATTATGGTTTGAAAATAAAACTAAAGTTCAGTTTATAAAATATCTGAACCTTCGTGCTCAAAATACTGAACTCTGCCAAAACTATACGTGGTGGCTAGTTGTATAACAAGGAAAGAAAGTACAACATATACTTCCGATGATGAAGTTGACGGAAAATAAGGTAAATTAATTTTGTAAGGTGTGATACAATATTTGATATTAAATTAAATTTATGTTATTGAAACATAATAATAATCGTCGTAAATATGAAACTTGTATGAATAAACAAAAACAGTCGAAAGGAAATTACTTTTAGACTGCGGTATTATTATAAATTTTTGGGTAATTTCAAACTTCAAACTCTAAAACAGTTATTTCAAATCAAGAGCATCCGATCGAACCTTATTCTTTTAAAATTTGTTCATCTGTATTTTTGCTGTGGTTGCCTAAGAACATTCACATAATCAACTTCTCTTTCGCACCTTCTAAAATATTTTAATGCATCCATAAAATACTTAATTTATAGCACAAATTGTTTATAATAAATGTCAATTTTATTTACAGCCGTTTCTTGCAACACATTTTGGAGCCTCTAAATATAAAATTTTGGATTGCGTATTTTCGTTTTAAATTAAACTTTGCACGATAAAAAATACTATGTACTAGAAAACAATATTGCAGTTTTTAACTGCGTTAAAGAAGATATGTACTTAAAACGATTTACTTGATATTTAAGATTATAATGTGAATGACTTAATAAAACCATGGACATTTTTAATGAGATTGAGGAACGGTAGGATTTATGATGAGTACCTTTTGCTTATAATTAATCTGATTTTTTAAATGCAAAAGTCTCAGTATACAATGTCATTTTATTAGCATTGGTTAAAAGTTGCTCTCGTAACTAAGCAAAACATTGTTCTTGGAGAATCAGACAATACTGATATATTGGTGTTTCAATAATACCGCCAGTCACAATGAAAACTGTTTCTTTCACTTAAAATGTCTTCGTTATTTTTGAATATATCTTTACATTTTAGCTTAAAAAGTAAATCAAAGTAATAATATTTATTTTAAGAAATTCTGTTAATATCCATATAAATGGATTTTTACAATTTGTCTTGCATATAATTTTTTGACAGGGATGCAAGAAAAAAATCAACGTATACTTTATATACGGGTGTTATATTTAGGCGTATTTTGGGGGCCCCTCGACACACTTATAGAACATATTTAAGAATAATGATATTGCTAGATTTTTTTTCCGTACTTTAACATGATGGGGTGAACCAACATGGGGTAACTTTGAAACTAGTCTAAGTTGATAATAAAATGTGTAAATTGACAAGGACAAAAATAACCTAGTTTTAAGTCCTCGAAATACAATAATGAAAAATCGTTTGTATATACTATATCACCAAAAATGAAAAATGTCGTTTATTTTCGGAGTACAACTATTCCTTTCATTGATTTTAAGGCTTTATCTCTAGGTCTTTTTACAAATTTTGTCTATATAAAAGTTTGTTTCTTGACATATATAATATAAATTTTAACAATATTACAACCAAAGCGAAATTGGCGTATTATATACCTAACTTTTATAGTAACTAGACCTGATTTAAAGGTTAAATTCTTCTTGTGAATCTGATTTTAGATGATTTTCTTTAGTTCCTTATTTTGTATGTTTCGTATATTAGCATTATTTTAAAATATATAGAAAAGAAAAATAACTTCGTAAAAATATATTTCATTAAGAAAATTTGGCTCCAAGTTGGGCGCCAGTTTTATTTATGCAGCCCATGTTTGGGCGCCAGTTAATTTAGAGTTTAAAATAAGCTATTTTGCACAATATTAAACCTTAAAATTTTAAGGGCGCCTGAAACCATAACATAAGTGTTTGGAATTAGCATTCCTGGCGACATACGATTGTCAAGTCAATGTCCAATTTTTCAAGGATTGAATTGAATGAACAAAATGGATTCCGAAAAAATACAAAGGATTGAGTTGACATTACAGCTAATTTATGAATAGAAGAGACGCTTGCATTTGTTGGTTTTTCAATTTTCAAAACTTAATTATTTCTAAATATGCTAGTTTTCAACAGAAACTGAGATTCGAGTTATAATTGATGAAAGAGCGGAAGAGTACTTAACAAAAATGTAACCAGGATGTTAAGCCTATCAAAATTGCAAAAATAAATTTAGTATTACTGCTCTGTTATTTATGAGAAATATAATAAGGTTTTTTTTTTGTATGAAATTCAAATCCAAATCCCAAAGGTATATTATATATACCTCAACAGTGGAGAACCTTTGTTCTAATATAAATACGTAAACAAATACATCCACATTATAAAATAAATGTTGAATATTATTCAGCGGTACATTATGATAATATAGTCAGTATTGCGAAGGAACAATCACCTCCCATTGTCTCAAACATTTTCAAATAATTGGGTTGATCAACATCCAGTTATGGTTAAATGTTAAACTTAAAATTTTATAACCATTTTAAACAATACAAAACCAATATGAAATATTTTTAACCTTTAGTTATATGCTTAAGGATCCCAATACAAAATAATCTAATGACTAATCACATCACGAATTTTTCATTAGGAAATAGAGTTTTAATTTTATTTAGAAACGAAATAGGGCGCATAGCCGTGGCGCAAATAACGACTAGCAGGCCCCGCGGTCTAGCTATTTCAGGGGCGCTCTCAAGCCCCTTGATGAAAATGAATAAATACGAAGGATCAAAACTGGAGCAAAATAGTAGGGATCATTCAAAAATCTGCGGGGTGCACACATACTCTTCGTTACACCACTGGCGCATAGGTAAATTCATATAAACATAGACTAGTTCAAGTGATTTAGTTAATGTTTTATTATGGCCAGGGCAACCTCGCAGAAGTAATTAAAAATTTTTTTCATATAGTTCAACGCAATGAAAAATAATGGACTAAACAATTGTCTTATGCTTAATTTCGATTAAAAATAGCATTTAAAGGAGTTTAAATTAGCGAATTTGGAATCTGTAATTACAAGAGGATTGTTCTATAAAGTACATTTAGCTTCATCAAAGATTATAATAGCTACCGCTCTTAGCTATAATAATCTTTGGCTTCATGTAATTTTAGGATCCGAATTCAGCTGTGTTGAATAGGGGATTAAAATTCCATACTATGACCCACCCCCTTGCAATTTGAAATTTCTCTTAGTACCGGTACCTTAGTAGCATGAAATGATATCCGTACTGTATTAGAACCCTTAACAGTATCATAAAATTACTACCCAGCGTCTTTCACAATATCTTCAAATACCATAAAATACAGAGATTTAAATTCCAAACAGGTAATAAAATATTTAAAAGGCCTGTCCTAACCTATAAATAATTATTTTACAACTTAACTACTATAAAATTTTAATACATCTCCGTGTAAATTTTTGTTCATTTGAACTAGACCGGGAAAAAAAATTATAATTCTGTGATAACTTGAAAAATTACAAATTTGATATAACTATTTAGTTTAGTAATTAAAGGCATGCATAAATAATAGTTCAGTGAAGTTGAACCAGTTTTTTTATGATAAATTATTAAATATACAAATTACAAAACCACGCTCAATGTGATGGAACATTTTATAAGTACTAATTGCGGTCTTAGATTAGATACCCTATTTTTGAATTAAAAAATGCACTTTTGGATGGAATGTTGGCCAAGAATACACTTCTCACAAGACGTAGTGGAATAGTTTTCTAACAAGTTAACTAGCAATACTTTCAATTCAACAATGTTTCCCTGCTTTATGAAGCTGTTTCTTAGATGTTTTTAGACATTTTAAAAAAGAATCACCCATTTCCTGTTTGCGAATTCATAACCTTTTTGAGCAACGGTCATAAAAAAATTCTTAAAAATCTTTTCATGTACTTGAGAATAACTTTACTCAGCGTAAATTATTGCTGCCACATAAATTTTAAGGTATAAGAAAATAAAGCATATTTAAAAGAAAAAAAAAACTTATTGAAATCAGTTAATTTTTTGTGGCACATTCTTCCAATGAATACCAGAAGTCTCATATAACAACAATTAGTTCCATAAAACGTGTTGCTGTGTATTTGAATATCATACTTGTTTGGACATATTTACATCCAATATTCGAGGCTCTAAATTATTCCACACTGTGCGTTGATAGCCCGTTTCTTGATATTCGTGAAGTCTATTTAGATGAGTGCGAAACATCAAAAATGATTGGAAGCCATTTTTCTGTGTAGAAATGAAAAAGGCTCAAATTGACTTATGCTGTGTCTGCAAAATATATATAAAAAAAGTCTATATTTTTCGTACAGAAAGAAGTGGGTGAAATGGTATGACTGAGAAAAACTTCGATGGTCTTCCAGATCGCGATTTACCACATGTGGCTACAAGAAAATCAAGATAATAAAGGTAATTATTCAAGTGTTCCAAAATAATCTGTTTTTTAATCTGCGACAAGGACAAAATATGTTAGCTCGAAACGGAATTAGTGTTGACCTAAATGCTATTCGACGGTGACTTGATAAAAATGGCATTAAGTATAGAGCAAGGAGCTAAAAAGCTTTGTTGCTTGAAAAGCACATTGAAAGGCGTTTAACCTGGGCATAAGAAAACGTTGATAGAGATTGGTTAAACGTTATTTTTACTGATGAATTTTCGTTTTTTGTCTAGAACTTTGTTAAGAAATCTAGTCTCCCGCGCAATATAGAACTACTCGGAGAAGAATTAAACACTCTTTTAAAGGGTATAGGGGGAGATGCTCCATTCTCTATAGATTTGGGCCATTTTGTCTTTTTACTACAAATCTGAAAGCAGTGAAAATGCATAAATTATGAAAAGTGTTTAATAAAGTTTGCTGAACGCTGGTTTGGACCTTATTGTGGTCATAAATACTACAAGAAGAAAATCACCGGAAGCATCATACACGTCTTTGTCAAGAAAAGAGAAAATTACGTTATTATCATGGAGTTGCCTAATTCTTTGCCTGATGCAAATCATATTTAAATTGTATGGAGTTTAATGAAGGTTCAACTTCCTTAAAAACGTATTATCTCCATTGTAATCTTTTCACGTAGTTTTTAAAACGAAACTAAGCATAACCTTAACAATATAATCATCTAATTAATAAATTAATTCGACAATTGTGTATAATTTACCAAAAATCTTTTATCTAAATATTGACTCGCGATAGATTAGTGAATGGTAATTTTAGAATTTTTACCTTTTAATTCTATCAAAATAGGCAGATTTTGCGTTGGATACACACCAAACCAACGAAGAGGTTATATTGGCGTTCGTTGATCTGGTATGTACCGTTTAGCATCCGCGAACGAACGTTCGTTGGATTGATCCGAAATCCACAGAGTGGTGCTAACATCAAAAGAAACTGAGCATTCAAGCGAATGTGATGTGGACGGTTATAAAAAGTAAATAGACAGATGCTTCAGGGGGTCCATTTCAGTAAAATGCAATGTTCGATGGGGATGTGTTTGCTGCTGATGTGGGCTAAGTTCGAACGTTCACGAGACGAATTGTATGTAGGGAAAGTGTAATGTATAAATGAGAAATAAAAATTTATTAATATTAAAGTATATTCGAGAGTCATACCAAAAAACAAGTAATTTTATAGCAAATGATTTTCTTGGACCATTTTATATAAAAAATGTTTTAAAAATCGTTAGTAATGGTATAACAGTAAATTATATACTAATATAGTATCTTAACAGTCTCACAGTATTCATTTTAAAGCCTTTTACGTTATTTTTTTTTTTAAATAGGTGTCGTTCAGTACTTCTAGAAGGGTCTTTATATTAAAATATTGACCAAAATTTTGTGTGGTGGGTTGAAACTGAAAATGGGAAAATTTCTAAAACTGCTTAAAAGTTAAAATTCAACCAAATTTTATACTGACAGGTTAAGTGTGTTATGTTAAAGCATTTTATGATTCCTAAATTAAAACATCAGGATCCTGAATCTCGAAAATACCGGGATACCGGATTAGAAGAATACCTCAAAATACTGTAATTAAATATGTGACAAATCGGAAATATTTTAAATATTTTTGTATATTCAGGTATAACTAATTTTATTAAAGTAACTCAGCCAGATTTACTAAGAAGGTTTAAAACTTAGATTCGATCAAGTGGCCATGGAAGTTAGATCTTTTAGTGGGCCAGTTTTGTTTTGATCATGAAATTGTTACAATTTATATTATATATGTCAACAAATAAATGATTTTAAATGAATATTAAGGATAGAGCCCAAAAGATAAAATCTTGATATCGGTAGTAGGAATAGTTGTCAAAGTCGCTCGCAAGTTCAAAGTTTAGAATTGAGAATTATTTTTCTTGTGATTACTAGATAACTGATTAATATTTGAGTTCTATCTGGAAGTTTAAATATAAAAAATGAGTTTTTTATTTTGAAATTTTTTTTATTTAACTGAATAAAACAAGAGTTTATAAGTTAAAATTAGCGATTTCCTTAACAAAAATATATATTTTTCTAAATATCGGAATATCCATATCTAGATAATCGTAAAACTTTAATGCTTTTGGACAGTTATTACAATTATTATTTTTCACTTAAATCTTTTTTATAATAAATATTTCTGCCATTTCGGTACCGGTGTTTCTTTTGGTGTACAATATTGAATAAATTATAATTTAGGGAATCCCAATTTTTATGACTATTTTATCATTTAACTCTAGCGTTGGCCATTGTTTGAGTACCTTTTATTCCTGTCCACATCACAATCGCTCGAATGTTTTAATTCTTTTCATATTATCGTCACTTCACTGGCCATGGACGAACTCCAACGAACGTTCGTTGGCGTTCGTTACATCATCCACACCAGACCCTCGAGAGCCAATTAAGTACTTTCATTGGCGTTCGTTTACTGGCTATGGACGCAGTATTCTCGAAGGCTAACGAGCACATAGTTGCATTTGTCTATTCCCCATATTCTTTGGTTTGGCGTGTATGCAATATTAGGAAGATTGAGACAAAAATATGTGGAATTTAAAGTGAAGACAGTGCCGTTGTCCTGACTACTCTACATATATAAAATTTATTATTCCCGAAAAAAGGGAAAAAATAAAAACATTTTTCTAACTTTCTTCCAAGAGAGGTTTCTCAACTTGATCTAACTATTGGAGTTTATGGTGTTTAATAATTTAATTTAGCAAAATCTTTCGTCAATAGCTCATAATAAAATCTAAAGAAATTTATGTTTTTATAAAGTCTGTATAGTTCCTTCTTTAGTTTCAATATCTGAATTATTTATGGTAAAATGTGGGCTCAAAGAACTAGTAAATTATTGATGAGACGATCTAAACCTAAATGACTGAACTGCTCCGATGTCAGACACGTTAAAACCATTTTTTTTAAAGCGAAATTGTAGATCTGCAAAAATAAGATTGCAGCGATTAATAATAAAGTCTTAATATGGAATAATATCCAAAATATAAATGATCATATTTTTAGACTTAGATTTAAATGCAAATTAGAGATAGTTTAAAATTTCAATTGTTTGTACGAGATAGTCTTCAAAATTTTTGGTACTTGGTTGCTTATTTGACAATTTAAATATGAAAATATGTACAATTTTTTTTATTGATTGTCAGTTCCATGAACTTCTAGTTCGAGATAAAAATGTTAAAATCTTTTGTTAATGTTAACTTTGAATAATTGGGTGTACATAATAAATTTTGTTTTACATTTGCTTAGGTTTCTTTTCTGCAAATAATATACAGGATATTTCACTTAAGAAACATACATCTTAACGAATATCTTCACAACGCTATGTTCACTTGTTTTCTCGATAACAGATTGGTATTCGGCTCATGAAAATAGACAAGATTTGATAATTTTATTAATGATATAGCTTTAAAAATAAACAGTTAGCCATAGTGCTAACTTCATCTGCAACAATTCGTATATGAACTTATTAGAAATAAGTGAACGTTTTAAATAAGTCTTTAACTTGGCTGCTCGTAGATTGAAATTCGTACCTTTGTTCTAATTCTAAAGTGGTATATTAAATTAATGCCTAGAGTTTGCTAAAGTACTCTAATTAATAAATGATTCCTTGTATTTTGCAACTGAATCCCTTATACTTTAAGTTATGTATTTTCTATTGTTTATTTAAATAGTGTTGTATGAATAACCGCCTTTAGTACTTTAGTAGTACTCTAATTAATAAATGATTCCTTGTATTTTGCAACTGAATCCCTTATACTTTAAGTTATGTATTTTCTATTGTTTATTTAAATAGTGTTGTATGAATAACCGCCTTTAGATGTAACATCTTATCTATAGATCCCGTCAAGGAATTACTTTAAATATAACATATAAAAATAATTAAGTACTGTAAACAAGGGTTTCTGGGGAAGGCATCGGTGGAACACACTGACGAGTCCGCCACCGGTGGACGAAACACGCCTTAAAAATATTTAGAGGTCGAAAATTTAGCTTGGACTTATGTCGTAACATCGCCAGCATATTTACAACATGGCGCCCAACCAGGGGCGGCGGAAGACAAGGGTCTAAAATGCTGCTGGCTTTGATTAAGCCTAACCCGATACTTGGAAGACCACCTAGGATGTCCGTTCCACATTTCTCTTATCAGGGCTGTGCTTCTACGGCTTGGACTTTCTACGATAGTCAAAGTCGGACAAACAAATGCCTTAGGGGGCGCATGTTGTGGTAAGAACATCACATCGTTGTTCTCCGACAAATTTGGGTTAAGTAGTTGTTCTAAGTTGTAGAAAGCATGACAAGGATGTCTGGGAAAGGCATCGGTGGATCCCACTGATGAGTCCACAACCGATGCCGGAACGAAACATCCTAAGATTTTAACGGTGGTCAAAATAGTTCGTTCGTTTTATATGCTCTTAACATCAGGGGCATTACTACGACAATAGCTGTGAAATTCTGTAGAATGAATAATTAAGCAGCTCGCTCATTTTTTAAAATTCAAAATAAGAAAGTAGTTTCATCATGACCAATTCTGGATTTAATTCCTATCTGTTATTCTTGTGTTTGGCCAGTTATCAAAATCAGTTATAAATTAAAACCTTTCTCAATTATGTGCGAAAAGTAAATCTAAAATCGTCAGCTCAATTTTTTTTTATTAAAAAAAAGTTTTTTAATTATTAGAATAAATAATATTCCATAAATTAAGTGCCGATGGCAAAATTTTGAAACGTACATTTAAGGTACTATTTTTCTATATTCCAATAATTAAATGGTACAGTTTTACAAAAAATATTCCACCTACAGAATCGCAACTAGACTAAAATTAAAAAAGTTTAGCAATATAAAAATATGAAGAAGTAATTCGATTTAAATAATATTTTTCCTGACATGTTATTTTATGCACCATGAGTTTGTCGAACTTAGCTTCCCAGAGACCTACAAACATGATATAAAATAAAGTCGTTATTTTTTTGGAAAAAATATTAGTTATTGTTTAGCTAACTAAGCAATTTTAATGAAGTAGTATTTAGAAGGAACAGCAGTCAGTTAAGCTTATTGTGCATTAAGCGCAAAATATTTTTAAAAATATTAGTAATTAAATAATTTTGATGAGTTTATATAAAATTAAAATAAATTACTCTTCCTATGTCACATTCCACTACACATAACATTATTCAATAAGGCTATTATCCGTCGCTTTGTAAAAGATTAAACACGCTGAACGCTGTTTATATACAACAAAAGATCATAATTAAGTGTCTAAAAATAAATTGTCATAATATTGTCAAGAGGGTATGAAAATTAACACGTTTAGAAAATCGATTTTGTGTCATTGGAACTACCGAATTAATTACCATTTAGCAGGCAAGCGATTTAGTTTTAATTATGTTGATGCAATATGTCAACTCAATAAGTCTCGTTTATTTATTTATATACTTATTTATTCATACGCGAATTCTATAATTTATATAATCTTTTATTTTTACTTGAATTTTGAGGAAAACATATCCAAAATATGTATTAAATTTAAAAAGTTTTATGGGATTTAAAAATAGGGGACAAATAGGATTTTTGCTCAATTCTTAAGTTAGCTGTATAACACCGTCGGTTTCACCTATAAGGTCATCACAAAAAGCGTCCGACTCGGTGCCACATTATCATTATCTGTTGCAGACTGTCAATAATTATTTATATTAGTTAGTTAGTATAACTACAAATGAACATAATGATCAGAAATGCCGGTTTAAGTTCAAAATTTGAGCAAGTAACAGTCTATCAGTAGATTTATTCTGTTTATAGATTTAAAAAATTTTTTGTGAAAGCGGATCTACAGTTGCTTTGGATATCAGCTGTCCGTGGTATTAATCGTGACTATTCATTAATAAAAAACGGGTAATTAATGATGAGTTTTCTTAACGTGTTATCGTGAGTACAAAATAAAAACTCTAGAAATAAAATACAAATAACTGTTTTCGGTAATCAAAGGGGGAATACAATGTTTCATTTCATATTGGAAATGCTTAACACATACGTAGTTTTCTAATATGTGATAATAATATCAAAGTATGGTTAAAATATGCGTGAGCAGAACTATACTATATAATCAGTAAGAAGGTAATGTATGATATTATTGATGCATTTTAAATCAATTTATTAAAGATAATAGAAAAAAAATTTTCATTTAAGCTATTTTCACTAATAAAAGTATAAGTTGATGGTAATATATCATTTTCTTTTATAACTGCAGCATGAAAAAATACTTTTAGATGCAATAGCACTTATTTATATAGCGTGTAGCAACCGGTTGGTTCTAATTCTCATAATTTAAATTCTGGTGGGTCGCTTAGGTGGTGAAAGATACAGAGTTCTTGTTCTAATTGTAAAAAGTGAAATATTAGGATATTTTTAATTGATTGTATATCAATATCAATTTACATTTAGAAATTGGCGAAGACTAAATTACTTATAGAGCAAGACAGTTGAATTTAATTTTGTATATTTAGTCAAATAAATAGCCGAATATGTTTATTTCCCCACTAAAGGTGGCCTTGTTTATTTTCATGGATATATTTATCCATTTAGTTGCACGCGATAAAGGTGTTATATTTACCTAATAATTTAGGGTTACGACTCCAGTAAAGTGAATTTTTATTAGTTGCTCTTAATGGCAATAACACAAATTAAAAATATTTTCTTAAATAGTTACTTCTTAATTAGTTAATGTTTTGCAATTCCAGCTCAATTTGTTTTAAAAAATTTCTTTTTTTATTAAATTTACAAACTACTAAAATTAATTTTTAACTACAATTCGCGTTTCATGTTAAATTAAAACTATATATATATATATATATATATATATATATATATATATATATATATATATATATATATATATATTTATAAATTAAAAAATAATAAACAGGGTTGAGGTATTGAGTCAGCCCTAAAGTATTTATAAAACAAAATATTTATTCTGAATCTTGAAGGCATCAATGTACTAACTATTGAAAAACGTGTCTTTTTAAGCGTTGTCTTCTACTAGGTTAAAAATGTCTACTTCTTTTTTGGAAGTACGTTTAAAAATAGACAGTTTCTATTTCATGCGGTATGATTTATTTTTCAATAGTCCGTATAAAAAAATTTTTGATAATTTTTTCGAAAACTTTGTTTAAATAATTAGTCTTATTTCTTTCCATATAACAGAAAACTTAAAAACAATTGCAAACTAAAATAGTATTCAATCTTATTGGTTTTATCAACGAATTTTTCAATCTTCCAACAAATACTGTTAAGTTTTGAAACTATTAGATTAAATTATAAAATCATATATTCACAATATTTAGAAGTATGACATCGATTTCTTGATTATGTATTTTCGTATAATTCGGAAATGCTAAATAACAATCCTGACTATTTTTTCGCGCACTACCGATATTCTCGATCGGTACATATGCAATATTTTACATAAAAATTCTGAAAATTAAAGGTTGCACCTAATAATAAAAAAATAGTACCTTTACTATTCTAGCAATATCTTGGAAAAAAAATTAAAAGGGAGGAAAATTGGGAATGAATTTCTCTAGTACTCCAATCAACGTAAATAAGTTTGTTATAGTGTTAATGATATATAAATGGGGTTAGAAAATTTTGTAGAATATATGTTTAACCCACCTATATTGTGCGTAGAATGTTGCAAACTACTAAAATTGGGCCCGATGGGCACATGGGCCAGACCGGCCCTTAGTGTTAGAGTCCCCACGGGTGCGATTGCGGGTCCTTCGAGGTACGCCGCCAGGTTGCTTAGTTTTTCGCACTGACACGCACACCACCAGAATGAACACTCTTTTAACAAAAACACCCTGCTATATCACCAGATTTGAGTTCTCGTGAGAAATTATCACAGTTTAAATTGCACCCCCGCGCGATGTTTACGATGACTGTTTGTAACGAGTATAGATCGTGAACGCGACGGACGTCAAACGTTTGACAGATAGATGAAAGAGTGACGTCAAAACGCGTATTAACACTGCAGAGTGTTAAAAGCGACTGGTTTGCTTTGTATTTCGTGCCGACTACCCCTACTTAGGATCGATTTTCTTCCCCCACTCTCGATTCGAGCCAATAGCATAGTTTTTCCACACCCCTTCAGCTTAGTCCCTCCTACACCTGGCAGCCATGAGGTTGCGATCTTTATCGAGACGGCTTCGACCGCCGTTCTCTCGCCTCTCGGATGTTCTTATGTTCTATAGCACGAAAGTTGGCATTTGCCTACTGTATTTTTTGTGGTTGGTTTGTGGTCTTGCGTCGCCTCACGCCTGCCACCGTTTTGTGTTTATTTTTTTGGCACGGACTATAGGTGCGAGGTGACATATTTGGTGGGGTGGACTGTATGCATTACTCTTCTTGTAGAGTATAGCAAGTCTACTTGAATGTTCATGTTTTACTAAAATGGAAGGGATTATAGGGGTACAATCTTTACTGCTTCGCATGTATTATTGTAGAAATGTTAATTAGGGGAGAAACTACCTGTTAACAGGCTCAAATTTTAATGTAAATTAAATTTTAAGTAAGGAATGTTTATTACCCAGGAACTGAAAATGTTTTGAACTCTTTTTTTATTACACTGGTAAAAGTAATGAAAAGTTGTGAATATCAACACAACGCACATACAATGCGCTAAATACTTTACCTAGGTAGTAATTGTTTTGAGATAGTCAGACTTAAGTAATGTAATTATTTTTTCAAGATTTTTTAAGTACTAAATATTATTTTTGATTCAAACAACATAACTACAGTTAATGATACGATTACTTAAGTTTTTACAATTTGGTAATAAAAAATACATATATTTGAAAAACAAGACTAGATTTTAGTATGTAATAACGTAAAGCTGAGTGCATGAATCTTACTTTCATTTCCAAACATCACAGAAAAATCTTCCCATTTTTATTAACATCTTCTAATAGCTGTATTTGTATTGTATTATATTGAATACCATTTTCTTTTAAAGTATTTGTGTGAGAATATAAAATTATTTTCGTGCGTGTGGAGTTGGCACACTCGAGTTTATCTTTTTTTTTTTAGCTTTTAAGAGATAATTGGGAATTGGAAAAGTCATTTTGGATGTAATAGTTGCAAGCACAAATTCTATTTTAGCTGTCTTTGCATACTACAGTATATTGATAAAATGGATATCTGCGAATCCTACATTTACTTACAGCGTGCAGCAAAAAGTTAAATTTATATTTTTTATGATAATTTCTTGAAACGGTATTTTTTAAATACTTTCTATTTTCGGGTTGTAGAACACGATATGTTGTTTTTTTGCCGATTTCGCTTGGTTTTTCCGAAAAAGGAAATTAATTTTCACTTATATAACAGGTATTTTCCGATCACAACTTTTTTAAATTTTTACTACATCTAGTAAAATTCACAAACACAACTCAATATTTAATCATTTTTATAACAAAATTTACATAAATAACCGGGAAAATGCGAATTTTCCCTAAAAAGGAAGAAAATCGTTGCCTTGTCATCTGATACTTTTTGGGCATGCGCCTACGATTTAGATCGAAACATGTAATTTGCTATGCGATGTTGCCACATTGACGTAGATTTTAAATTTTATTTGAATGGAAAACTTGTGGTTCAAATGCAATTAATTGTAGTCATTCCAGTATTGTAGCGTAAAATGTGGGTAAACGTGCAAAATTGGGATGCCAAACATAAACAGATCGTTCGGCAAACTACGTTGATCTTAAAACGAAAAACATAACTAAACTAACCTGAACTAACTTGAACTAAACTTATCGAGATTCCATAGTAAAACCACGCAAGATGGGCGAAAAAAAAACAACATATTCGTGTTCAACGACCCGAAAATAGGAGGTATGTAAAAAAATCATAGAAAAATTTGGAAAATCCGGTGTTTCCACCGTTTCCAATAATTACCTTTTTATTTACGGGTACTTACTTGCTTCAATATGATATCTTGATTTACATAAATCAGATATTCTTGCTTGGAAAAAGGTATCCATAAAATTAATAAATTTTAATTCTCTTCTTAGGTAAGATTACGTTCTCATTATAGACATATAAGATATATTGCTCGCGGATCTCAGAGAAGTGCGTTGGCTCTCGCTTAGAAAGAGACAGAGCGAGATAGATGAGTATAACATCTATTTCTATTCCGCGGAGTAAAAAGAGATGTACCACTCATCTATTTCGCTTTGTCTCTTTCTATGCGAGAACCAGCGCGCTTCTATAGAATTTGCGATCTATTTTCCTCATATTATGTCTATAGTTTCAATGTGACTAATTAGTCTGTTTTCAGTATTACTACGTTTTTGTGAAGATCAAGGAACGGGCACTAAATGAGATCCTATTATTCCTGTTTTCACTAAGCTGGTTAGTTTATGTTTTTATTTATAAATAATAATTTATTGTACAATTCAATTTAATTTTAGAACTCTTATCAAATTTATGTAGCTCTTATGGAAGTGGTTTAGCTATAATTTATATAGAAGGTGTCTTATTTGATATTCTAAAAATGTGAAACCTTTGTGAATTCTTTTTCTTTTAGTAACAGGAAAAAGTTGCCCTTATGCTTATTTGAAATAAGCTTTTAAATAATTCTTTATTGTGCTGAATTGGGAACTATGTTAGTGCACTCTACCGTTCACAAAATTGACTTGAGCTTTAGTTTTTACCATTTATCAAAAAATTTTGTTTTTACATTTATCAAAATAAATATGAATATTCTATTTATTTATGGTTGGTATAAGTTGAGTAAGTAAGTAACTTTAATTTATTTAAATTATTAACATTTTGAGAAAATTTATTAAAATATACACATGAAATGAATAGGAAATATGTTACAAAACAATTAGCTAATATTCAAAGTTTCACTAAATAGGTGTTCACAAATATTTTTGGGTCGGGAAAACTAAACTAAAAATAGTTTAAACTACTCTTTTTTGGTGCATATTTTCATATAATTCATAACTAGAGTGGACATTTATATTTCAGGAATAACAAACAAAAACAAATATTTATCATTGAAGATGATTTTATTATTAAAAAAAAAACCTTCACTATGATTAATATATCTTTTTCATCCTATTTTATCTATTTTTAGTATTACTACGTTTTTGTGGAGATCCAGGAACGTACAATAAATAATGTACCATTATTCATGTTTTCACTAAGTCTGTTAACGTAAAGCGGGTTAGTTTATGGTTTTATCTATAAAAAATAATATATTCTAGTTATAATTAAATTTAATTTATCGCAATTATTTAAACTTATTGGAGAAAAAAATAGTTATCCCATTTTTGTACCATCATACAAAATAATTATATATATATATATATATATATATATATATATATATATAAATATATGTATATGCTTATTGAAGCTGTTTATGCTGTAATTTAAAATATGTCTTATTTGATATTCTAAGAATGCGAAAAGCTGTGTGAATTGTTTTTCTTTTACTAACGAGCAAAAAATTGGTCTTATACTTATATGAAACAAGCTCTTATACATTTCTTTGTTGTGGTGAATTGAGAACCAGCTTAGTGCACGCTACTATTCACAACATCGACTTGAGCTTCTAACTTTTACCTTTTATTAAAAAATTTTGTTTTTTCCTATTTCAAAAAAAAAAATATTCTTTAATCAGTAATTTATGGTTAGTATAAGTCGATTAAATTAATGTATTTAAATTAATAACATTTAAACGAAATTTACTATAACACATAGATGAAATAATTAGGAGATATGTGACAAAACTATCAGCTAATATTCAAGATGCTACTAAATAGGTGTTCACAAATATTTTTGGGTCAGGAAAACTAAATAAGGAATGGCTTGAACCACACCTTTTTGGTGCTTATTTTCTTTGTCCAAGATGATCAATATATTTTTGCATGCGTTTTATTAATCCGAAAAGCACTTTGGCCACTGTGAAGATAGTTTCACTTAAAAATGGTTTTTAAACGCATAAAACAGCTCTATGTGCGAAAAAAGTCATTGACCACTCAGTTCGTTCTTCATGTACGGGAACAAAAAGAAATTATTAGCTGCCAAATTAGGGCTGTAGGATGGGTGAATTATCAATTCTATGTATTGAGTGTACAAAAAATTACTTGTTTGAGCTCATGTGTGAGAGAACATATTGTCATGACGGAGAATTATCTGTGGTCTTCGGTTTGTTTTCCTCAATTCACTGAAGACTTCCAGCAAAGAAATAGTTCTGTAACATTTAGAATTGACTCTTTTACGATTCTCTAAAGGCACGGTTGTGTCAGTCAGTTTTTCTGAAACAAATAGTGCATCGTACGTGCGCAACTTTTGTTTGTTTTGGTTTGGATTTTCACAACCAAATGTCTATGCAATATACAGTGTGTCTCACGACAAATTGCCGCGAACGATTTCTTGAAAAATAGACTGTAAAATTTTCAAAATTTGGCAGTTTACTAAAGTCGATGGAGGCAATTTGGCTAAAATATTTTTCCGGTTATGCATTCTTTCTTATCTTAAATGAAACACCTTATATGTTATTTAATTTTTAGATTTTACGCAAAATTATAGACATATTTCATGTATACTGGTCTATATATCAGTTTAACTGTTTTTGACATATTTTAAATTTTATGTCAAAAATGGCTTTTGCACGCCTAAAGATAACTACCATTTCTCCTATATGAAAGCCTCTATTATTTTCTTGGGATTGGTTTCCTTCTAAAAGGGGATCTATTTTAGAGGACTGTGTTGATATTTTTATAATAAATAAATATAGGGTGATCAAAAACTAATATTAAATATTAACTTGAAAATATCGTTAAAATTTTTTTTTTAAATATAAACCCCTCTCTTATAATGGTGTATTGCTTAGCATTTAAAATAAAGGTTTCTTTGTGTAAAGTTGTCTATTCCAAAAATTTGCAGCTCTTGAAATATTGTCAATTTAATATTTTTATACTGTAAAAATGCAAAACGGCTTACCTACACAGGGAAACATTTATTTTAATAAATACCCAAAATTTCCACCCTGAACTTCCAACCATTTTTCGTATCTCCGAGTTAGTTCGTCATGGGTAGCTGCGCTAATTGAATTTGGAGACAAACTTTTGAACGTGTCCCTTGCTCTTGCCATACAGTCTTCCGTTGTTGTCACTAGATTACAACAAATAATGTTTTTTATCGTTCTTCGTATAAAATAATTTAAGTGTCAAATCAGAAGAGCGAAGAAGCCACAGAAAAGATCCATTGTTGGCAATCGACTTGTCATAAAATGTTACTTGTAAGAAGTTGGCAACTGGAATGGTTCTGTATGGTGGGACGCCATCATGGTGGTAAAAATTTCGCCAGAGGTAAATTGCTTAAACTTTGGTTGTCTAACTCTTCGAGAATATTTAAATATCTTTCTCCTACAAATGCATACATAATTTGAAATGGAGACATAATTTTTGCTTCGTATAATTAATGAATCACCATTTAAGTTTTCTTCTTAAAAATGTAGTGTTGCTATTCCATAATTTCTTACAGCACAAAATACATTAAATTACCATGTTTCTTGAAATCTGCAATCTTACTGCATAGGGATTTGAATCACTCCAAAAATGGGAATTGTGCCAAAAAGGCCATTTTTCGTAAACTTTGCTTCATCAGTCCAAATTATATTGTCCACAAATCGAGAGTTGTCTTGTATGATCATTAATATAAATTCGCAAAATTGCACTCTTTTCGGCAGTATCTCTTAGGTATTGAACTAAAGATATTAAATAAGGGTGGAAGTTGTGTTTCAACAGAATTCTATATATTGAGCTCTTTGAGATTCCTGTTTGTAAAGCCACTTGTCTTAACGATGTTATAGGATATGCCGTAAAATATCCCAGAATTATAATTCCGACATTTTCATTTTTGAGAGTAGGTTTTCTTTTATGTATTTTTGCCTTAATACTAAAATTGCAATTTCGACATTTTGGTCCTTGAGAATAGGTTTCCTTTTATGCAATTATGCCATAACGGTCCTAAAATTTTTGAAATTTTCCAATATTCACCTAACATTGTTTCGTGACCGTTTCTGTTTATGTGGATATCTATCAGCAAAAGTCTAGCATGTTCTTGATAAAACTTTTGTTACATCCCGATAGATAATAAACAAATTTAAATAAGCTTTGTGCGTATAATTTATTCCTTATGGCATGATTTTGATCAAAAATGGTCAAATGGCAAGAAATAGTGATATTTCTGCAGTGTTCTATTGTTTTCTTTCGCCGTGTCGTCGTAAATTACCAATATTTCAAAAAATTCAAATTTTTTTGACTACCATATATTAATGCTAAATAAGATAACATTATAAAAATAAGTTTTTTTTTTTAAAAAAACTGACTTTTAACGATTTTTTAAAGTTGATAATTAATGTTAGTTTTTGATCTCCCTGTATTTATTTTTTTGAAAAAAATATTTGTAGTCAAATAGCTTTATGAATTCGGCATATGAAATTCACACACAATATAAGTAAAAAAAAACTGACGATATCTCATTATAAGATCGGAATGAAGATGCGAATTTTACGAATCACCATACAATTTAAAAAGTTTTTTGTTAAATTAAAAATTTTAACTTTTATTTCATTATAAACAAAGTTTTAAAAGGTTTTCAATGACTAGATATTAAGTTGTGGTAATAATAATTATATAATAGTCATAAATTTGACAAAAAAGAAAAAGGAACAATTTTAGGTTATATTTTATCAATAAATGATACATGTATCAGATATTGCTGCTTAATAAATGTAATATAAGTATTTTTTTTATTAAGTATACAACCATTATAAATTTTCGAATATACACAAAACAATTGTCTACTTGAATCCAATAGAAAATTAATAAATGAATAAGTGACCTGACTCGACTCGATGATAAAAATTATGAAAATAACTAATAAAACAGAACTTAATCTAATTTATTTTGCTTAAAAGTTAAATTTTACCGATTAACAGTGGAAAAACACCAATTTTTATTAATCGTCCAGGTTTTAAATTTTTTGTTTAACCATTTAAATTTTTTGAAATTTTTGTAGATTTGTTCAAGAACATTAAAAACTATGGTACATGAACTAATAATTTTTTTGATATCTTCTTCATTTTATAATTATGATTACCATTGATCTCTTTAAGGGAAATTTTGGACTTTTACTTGTGATGGAGTGGACGATATAGAAATAAAAAAATTACTTTTATAGATTCAATGTTTTTAATTCCTTTATAGTTATTTGAAAACTTTAAGAAAACTTTATAAACAAACAAGTTAACATTCTAAATTATTCTATTTTGTTATTATCACAAGAAAATACTGAAAGAAATTTCAATTTTCGCAACAAACCTAATACAGACTTTCATTGGCCAATTAATTTAGTTAAAAAGATGTTCTTTTCTTTATTTTTCAGATAATTATTTCTTGTGTAGGAATTTTCAAACGTAATATTTCCTAGTGAGGACTAAATTATGTACAAAAAAAAACCATTAAATTTACCAAACCATAAAAAGTGATAACTGTAATCATCTATTCATTTAGTTGGTTTCGCCAATTTTTTACTCAAACATAATTTCTGCACTGAGAAAATATCAACAAAAATAAAATAGCTTCATATTTTCAAAAAAATTTGGATCCGACGGTATTTCTATTATAATGTTAAAAAACTGCTCGACTTCTCTTGCCTCATCGCTTCAAAGAATATTCCAATGCTCCTTAGACTTCAGCTATTTTCCACCAGCATGTAAAATTTCCTACCTATTTTTATATCCGGGGATAAGTGCAATGTAGAAAACTATGATAAAATTTCAATTAGCTGTTATTCCTTAACTTTTAAAGTCAACCTATAATATTTATAAGGGATGCATTAATACCGAGTAAGGACTTTACCAGGGACATTCCACTGTAACTAATCTTATAAATTATCAGAATTTTATAATCACATCCGACACACACATAAGACATCAGATTCATTCAGTTTACACTGAGTTGTCTTGGTCTTTTTACAGCGTCCATTGCCGACTGTTGCTCAAGAAGTTGTCTGGAATTTGAATCTCGGGACCTCAGAACCTAAACTGCTTGGCTTTTGATATTTCTCAGGGCTTACATATGAAACTTTTTTTGTTTCTTCTCCTGCTTCATTGCTGTTCTATTATATGCCGATGATCAAAAATTTTACAGCAAGGAGTGCTCCGATCATAATCACTTACAAACTGATCTAGATAATTTCTGGTTTTTCAAATCTCCTGAAAATCAAAGTCTCCAAATGCAAATAAGTTGACTTTTGCAGGTGTGATTATCCAATTCTTCACTCATACACAATACAAGGTCAGTCCGTTGAGTCTATTGAATCAATTAATCACATGGGAGTGCTTTTTCAAAATCATTTACACACACATAGACAATATCACGATCAAGCGTTTTAAAATGCCTGGTTGTATTAATGACACAAGACCTCTAACTTGCTTATATAACTCTTTTGTTCATAATATTTTGGAATATTGCTCGATTATGTGGATCCCTAATTATATAACCTTCAAAAGCCGACTCAATAGGATCCAAAATACATTAACTAAATATCTGCTGTATAAGTACCATTTTTCTTCACACGGTCTAGTAGTCTAGTTTATGAGACGAGATTGTTGTGTGGGCTTAAAAGTCTGGAGAATAGAAAAAGCTAACTACGACGTGTTACTGAGTATGATTCTTTTGAAAGTCTTACTAAGAGAAAAAAATTTTTACGGAAAATTCTCACCGCACCAACTACGGCCAATTTGTGTTTGTAGATAGGATACTTAATACAACCATAAAACAAATAAACATACTTGTCTTTATATATTAGTTTTATGTACCATACCATTCTCTAGTGTATGTTCCTGAGTAAATAAATATATAATTTTAAAGAAAGTTATTAAAAATTTCGGCTACATTTAATATGGTGTTGAACATTATGATATTTATTTAAAGGACAAAATTATTCCAGCAACAGGACCGACTCGAGGCAGTAACAAACTGAGTCACCGCCCAGAAAGGAAAATTCCAGGGGCGAAAAATTGCCCGTTAAGCTTTGATATACATTTAATAAATGTTCCAGCCAAGGATGGTAATGTTTGGTTTAGACTACGGTTGAAAAGGCCTTAGAGCAGTCCCTTCCAAAAATGTTAAGAAAAAAAAATTTTTTTCGCCTAAATAAAAAAAATAAACCCAACAAATCAGTAAACTTTTGTACACCGCCTACTGAAGAAATTGCAGGTTAAAAAAATTGTTGAACAATTATATTATCTTATGAGAATGAGCTACGAATTAAAAATATAGTTTGTCTTAATAATTTCATGAAAGTATCCATAGATATAATTGAAAACATTTAATATAATTATTCATTATGAAAATAAATACCGATATTTTGTAAATCGATAGAAATAGTTTAATAATAAAAATCGGGAGCTGCTTAACTAAGTGTCTTGTGATGTTTTAAATATATATCTATTAATTGGAAAACTAGTTTAACTCTCATTTTAAATAAATCATTAAAAAACTAAGACAGTACATTTCTGTAATAAATAACGAAAAGGTGTGTGGGAGTGGTTGAAAAGGTCGTTCAAGTGGAAGCCTCTATCCAGCCCCCTTGTAGATTTATTAATGTACAGAACGCATATTTACTTGAAAGCCTGCAATTATAGCTTGTTACTACATTCTTCTATCTACCTGTATAGATTTAGATACATCGTAAACTAATTTGGATCGTTAATCATGTGTTTTTTATTTGAAATATTTTAAAATGTCATTTGGTAACACCTTTGTATGATAAATCGGGATTATACATTAAGAATAATCGTGGAATCCGAAATTGTGTAAAAAACAGAAAACTTTTAAAATAGAGATAAGAGCCCATTAAACCAGCTGATATTCAGTTATTCTAAATGAGTTAGGAACTGAATTTAATGTGATATAATAGCATTTAAGGTAGTTAGGAATCTGATTAGGACATGAGCGATGATTATTTTTTTTACTCAGTTACCGTGCTAATTAGGACAAAATTTAGGGAGGTCTACTAACATTTAAAATATTTAGTCGACGTGCGATGAGTGACATGGACTCAGCGGAATAGTTACGCGTGAAATTTTCAAATAAAGAAATAAAAGTTGTATAACATAACACTAACATTCGTACAACGATTGTTTTAGCATAAATATTAGACCAGACAAGGCCTATTTTTATGTGCTTAGAAAGCGCGATGTCATGGCAAATATCGAAAATTCGGCATGCTCGATAATCATTTTGACTCTGATTTAGGATTTCAAATGATCTCTTTAACTTATTAACTAATTAGGCTGAATATCATATAGTCTAATAATTGCCCCGTAGTAGTTAAATTATTTTGTTTATGTATGACGCCTTATAAACTAGTATTAATGATTAGGGTCATATCTTAGACAAAATGAACATAATAAAAATAATACACCAGTCAATATACTGCAGATAATGTACATTTCTTATGAGTTGGGTGTGAATATTACACTACTCTACAGCCAATTTGCGACTCTAATGTAAAAGCCAGTCTTTGGATAATTTTTGGTTTTTGAATGCGAAAATGATGGCAGAAACTTCATAACACGTAAGATTTTTGAGTTATAATTTTTTCAGCAAAAATAAATGCGTATTTTAATTATATTATTTTATAAAGTAATTTATAATATACCGGAGCGCGATGGTGCCAAAATTACGTTTTCCATAAGTTAGGGAAATTATGCACAATCTGGCAACATCACCGTCCGTGTCTAGGGATGACAAATCAACCATGAAGCCTCAACCCCCTAAGGCTTATAATAACGGAAGTACCCATTTAAACCCATATAATTCCAAATTTCACTCCGCCCCGCAGCCAAATCTACTTATAGAAGTACGCCGTCGCGTTTCGAACTTCCGATATCCGATGTTTCTAGAAAATACCAGAAATACGGAACAGATATAAAAGCAGCTGACTGGTAGTCGTATCATCAGTAATGGTTTAGCGCGAGTTGTGCTCAGTATTAGATAGACAAGAGAAGTGCGCGGACAAGCCAATAGTAAGAGTCTTGTATTAGTGTTATCCTTGTGTTGAATAAAGTTAGTTGACGCCTGTAAACGTAGTATCACATCGGTGAATCGACATATGCGACAGTACATAAATGTCTAAAGTACAGAAACGTGGCTGTGTTAAACCGGCTGATAGTTTTTGCACATATGGTCAGTTTACTCCTAAATCGCAGAAAAGGACAATTAACAAAATTACCAAAATAGCTGATTGTAAGTATTTTGGATGTCTTGTTGGCAATCAAGATCGGGACTGGGCTCCACACATATGTTGCTAAACCTGTGCAGCAGATCAAAGTAACTGGTTAAATGGCAAACGCTCTTCCATGCCTTTTACAGTTCAATAATTTGGCGAAAACCAACAAATCATTTTAACGACTGTTCCTTTTTAATGACAAAAGTATCTGGTTTTTCTAGAAAGAGCAAACATAATAGTGAATATCCAGATATTTCCTCAGCAATAAAACCGGTTCTTCGTGGAGGAGGATTACAAGTTCCAGCGCTCCCGGTAAAATGACAGGAAGATTTAGAAATATATGATGATAAGGCAGAACCCGATAATGTATCAGTAAAGGACGATACTTGTTTCCCCGAAAGTGAAAGAAAGGCACCTCATTTAATCGAACAACGTGAATTAAATAATCTAGTTTGGGACTTCACTTGTTCAAAGAGCATGCTGAAGTATTAAAGTTTAGATTACAACAATGGAATTTATTAGCCACTGAAACCAAAGCTACAAGATTTTAAAACTGTAACCAGGAGATGTCCCCGTTTTTTATTCTGCAGGATAAAATGTCTCTTTGTGTTAATCCAAACAGTGTTATAGAAAAATTAGGATTTGCACATAACCCGGACGAATGGCGCTTCTGCCCCATAATGGCAACAAAAGACTATCCATTCCTCTGGTATGTGCAGTTGACATGAAGAAAATGTACGAAAGTATGTCGCTTATTCTAAATGTAATAAGTTATGATACATATAAGTGACAAATATGTGGTGACCTAAAAGACATAGAACTATTACTAGGACTTCAGGGTGGATTTACGAAGTATTGCTGTTTTTTTTGTCTTTGGTACAGCAGAGCAACACAGGGCCGTTACCAAGTAAAAGAATGTCTTCCGAGCGAGAGATCAATATATTTCAGGTCAAGCTAATGTAAAGAAAATAGCTCTTGTTGATCCCAAAAAAGTACTGTTACCTCCATTACATATTAAACTGAGATTAATTAAATATTTCAATAAAGCATTAGATAAAGGTGATCCGTTTAAATACCTTTAAATTAAGTGATGTTGAATTAGCTGAGTGGAGTTCTTTGAAAACAATTGTTTCGAAGTTTTTAGACAACACTAAAGTAGAAAAATACGAAAAACTTGTAGAAGAACTACTTGAAATCTACTACTTGGAAGCTACTGCAAAATAAGCTGTCGCATGTCTCTTAAAATATATTTCTTTCCACTCCCATTTAATTTTTTTCTAGAAAATTTGGATGTGGTTAGTAACAAGCAAGGAGAAAGGTTCTACCAAAACATATTAACAATAGAATAATGCTATCAACGCAGATGGGATCGAGCAATGATGGGGATTATTTTTGGTTCCTTATGAGGGAAAGCGAATATAAACGAAAGTCAATATTTGTAAAAAGGTTATGGACAAAAGACTTAGTATAAATATATTTTCATGTGTATTTTTGTAAATAAGTCCTGTTATCTTTAAAATACCTTGTTTTTTATTGACTTGAACTTATGTGTAAATATTATATAAAAATGTTTGTATTAAATAAAAATAACTGATACATTCTATAACTCAAAATCTATACGTGGGGAAAAATTTTCGTTGTTAAATTCGCAATCAGGGTGCCTTAAACCTCCACGGACAGCCATTATAAAAAATCCAACATCATCTTTGCTTTGGTATATTTATATACAAGAGCTCATGTTTAACAGGAAAACTAAAATATAGAGTAAAATATCGTTCACAAAAGAATTACGACGGGTTTTGTAGTTCCTACATTAATGATGTATGTATATGGAGATGACGATACGGCCACAGGGACCTAATGTGTCCCTCGTCTGCTGTTAAGTTTTTGGGAACGCCGCCGACTAAAATAGGTTCTACTATCCTAGAAATTTCTCTTGGGAAATTTAGAATGTCCTCTTCTTCATAAAATCTGCATTCTTCTTTCTATGCTCGCCCAAGTTTCTTGAAGTATCCCCTCAGGTGGCAGTGCCCCGTTAGGATTCCTGTTATAATTTTCAGTTAGTTTTTATTGAGGTAAATATATGCCTTGAATTTCTTCTGGTTATAGCTCCCCAGAAGTAACTTCACTTGTTCATGCTTTGTAGATGTGCTCAATAATCAGATTTTTTATTCTCCTTCCTCTATTTTTAGTTTTTCTATTATTGCGCTTACTAATCTCGCAATCTTTATTGGGAGTTTGTCTAGTATATCATTTTCTTCTACTTCGGTGTGCCCTAGCAATCATAGGAGAGTAACCTTGTTGTTCTTGTTTAGTTCGTTTTGTTCCTCTAAGCATTCTCATATCATCTTCGAGTTGATAACCTGAGTCCGCTGATGGCTACTTGGTTATGTAATGATTATTGTACTCGATTTTCTAGAGTAACTTAATTGACACCCACAGATCCAGACCATTCGATTATTACATAAAATAAGCAATTGAAGCTACAAAGATTTACCGTACTTTGGAGACGATGTTGACATAAATATGGTGTTACTGGGTACCTCAAAAATACTAGGTACAAAAAGTCAAAGGATTTTAATGGTTGTTTCAAAATTCGGATAATAAGCAAAATTGGGGCTGTAATCGAGTCTCCAAATTCAAGCCTATAAGCCATGATTTCAAGGATTTTTGTATCAGATATAGATTTTGAGAGTTATAAGTGGTGGTAATTTTGTTTAGTTCCTTTCATCTTCTAATAAGAAATTGACTTATGTGGCGTAAGCTATAACGAAGTTTGAAGGTAGAAGTGAGATTTTATGGATCTGAATATGCGGTATTACTAAAGGGTATCTGTAGGAAAAATTCAAAAAAGAAAAAAATCAATTATTTAAGCAATTGTATACTTTCTAATACGATATAGCTATAGAAAACCTAAAAACGAACATTGTAGATTTATCTCTATTCAACTTAAATCACCGAACATCCTTTCTTTTGGTTGAAGGTTGTAGACAATGTTGAAGAGTGACTAAAATGTGGTTGCCGGACTTGCATTGCCTTCATTTTTATTTATTTTTCCATTAGGTTGTATCTCTAATCGTTATTAAGTATAAACTGGATGTTTTGTCTTAAGGCTACCAGCTTATGTAGGGACTGTGTCCATTGAAGCGGAAAGTTTCGCTTCACTGTACACACCTCAATGATTTGATGTTACAAGGTAGTGGTTGCGAAAGATTAATATCTCAACATTAGGTTTACTGAAAATTCCGTTATTATTTTTAATATAAGCTGCTTCTATAAAGTTCCATGTATATTGCTGCAGCTTCAGACCATTTTATATGATGTTATTTATCCCAGGCGTGTTCAGCAATGCCTGATCTCGACGTTTCCCCTTTTTGTGTATGAGTTTTACGTTCCTTAATTCTAAATTCTAGTGATCGCTTGGTTTCTCCAATATATATTTCAGTACACTTACATGGAACTTTGTAATCACATTCTTTGTTATTGGTATTTTTTTTTAATGAGCTCTAAGTCTATTTCCTGATTTAAAGGCTGTTTTTATGTTATAACTGCTGGCACTTCCTCTTACTTTCTCTGAGGTTCCCTTAATGTACGGAATTGGAAGAAAGAATGTGTTTCTTGCTGTCCATTGGTCGTTGTTCTGAAGTTATTTATAACATCGTCAATTAATTTTAAAGGACAACCATTCTGTTGCAAACCGAATTTAATGTTTTCTACCTCTTTTTCCGATTAATCGGCATTATTGTATATACATATAGCCCGATTATAGAAGTTGAGTACATAATTCCTCGTCAAAATTTTTAGAAGCAGCTTAAATTAGAAATAACAATGGAATCTTCAGTAAACCCAGTATTGAGATACCTAATCTTTGTTTACCACTACTTTGTAACATCAAATCATTGAGGTGTGTACAGAGAAGCGAAATTTTGCGCTTCAATAAACTCATACCCTATATACGCTTGTAGCGTTAAGAAAAAAACATTCAGTTTATACTTGATAATGATTAGAGATACAACCTAATTAAAACGTGGTAAAAATAAACAGAAAAAAAGGCAATTCTAGTACGACAATCACATTTTAGTTATCCTTGCTTTTGTTTCTTAAACTTTGCAGAATTATTATAAATTAATATCTAATGAAAGGCATTCACAATAGACTTCTTGCGTCGAAATAAAGCTACAGCTAGACATTAAAATACAATAAAATATTAACAATCAATATTTGATGATTGTTAGTCTTTAAGATCAAAATAAAAAATTTTTTCGCTCCATATTATTATCAATATATATATATATATATATATATATATATATATATATATATATATATAAATATATATATATATATATATATATATATATATATATATAAATATATATATATATATATATATATATATATATATATATAAATATATATATATATATATATATATATATATATATATATATATATATATATATATATAAATATATATATATATATATATATATATATATATATATATATATATATATATATATAAATATATATATATATATATATATATATATATATATATATATATATATATATATATATATATAACATTTCCTTAAAAAATATCTTATTTTATTATATGTGAAAATAAATTACTTTTGATAAAAAGTTCTTGTAAATTATAGGTTTTTAATGATTTCAATAATTGTATGTATTAATTCCTAGCGTTATTATACTGAAATAATTCCCAACCTAATATTATATCTTGCGTTAAAAACATTTATGTTATGGTTTGCGGTGAATTATAATTTTTAATAAGCTTGAACGTTTATAATTTATTTCTCGACTTTTATGTCATTCATACATATATGAATAATTTCTATAACTCAACAACAAAACCCTTTCTTCGCTAGTGGAAATTCACAAAACGAGACAAAATCAAATTCATCTAACTTTTCGATCAGAAGTGGGATATGGCTTTGAACGCGAGCATTGTATACGAAAGCAACGAAGCTTAAGAATGTTCCCGGTATTCCCTCGGGACAAGGCAGCTTGTAGCGTCCTGAGGGATCGACGTCTTTAATTGTATCGGGACATTGGATGACGCTCGAGTTTGATCGGATTTGTGTACAGATATACTTAAATAGAGGGTGTGCGAGGGTGGGTTAATGATAAATGAATTTTTAAATTTAAAGCACTGCAATAAGGGGATACGATATACCTACCTTAAATTTATAATGTAGTTATAACATACTTATGACTTATTAAAGAATTGTAATAATTTTTTTAGTATACAGTGAGAGTTCCTTTCAGTAACTCTGTGTTACTTAATGTTTTTTGTTACCCTGAATGCATTTTCGTGGTTACCAAACCCAAATTTCGTCCACTTTTGAGCTATGGCTCGTTTTTGGTCAAACATAGTACGAGGTAATTTTCATTACATATTATTTAATTCCAAATATTTTTGTCTCTTTTAAATTTTACGTTAAACTAATATTTAAAGCGTAATTTAACAAAATAATTTATATATATATATAAAACAGTACTGAAGGCTCATTTGAGAATAACGTTACATGTACTGCAAGCGTGCACAAGAAGAATTATTAGTTTTATCATCCGATACAGATGTTTTCGTATTATTACTGTACTATTGGTGAATGTTTGAAGAAAAAGGCTTACAGTAATATTATATTATTTTATTTTCAGTATATTTTCTAAAATTATTTATTTGTAATAAATATGTTATATGAGCAAATTTGGAATTAAGCACAGTGCTCTAGAATCTAAACCAGAAAATTATCGGAGTACAATTGCACAGTTAGGTAACACGTAACAGAGCTTTTTACGCAAAGTATCAACAAATACATTAATTAATATTTGATTATGAAAAGTTAAATTCATTATAGTTTGGTTATGTAGAAAATGACAATTGTTTGTTTCCAGAAAAAGTGTCCTCCTTATTTCCAACAAGTGAGGAATTAAGATCTTACTGTAACTGCAAAAAATGCGCTACGAAATTTTGTATTTGCTGATCATCGGACGTATCTTGTACAGAGTTGTCCTTATATTTTGACAAGCTCTGATAATTTTATTATAGAAGTTAGAAAAAAACTTTAAATACATAAGTTGCCGATATTTTCTACATCGGAAGAATATGTTACTATAAATGACAAATGCTTACGAAAAATTGTATTTTTTTATATAAATTCATTTTTTTTAAATGAGACACTCTGTATATTACTCCATACTAACATAAAGCTTAAAATTCCCTTTTCAAAAATGTATTCATTGCTTCTCTCTGCTCCAACCATTTTTGAAATATTAACCTCAAAATATTAAATATTTCAAAAAGTCGCCATAGCCGTATAAATTATTGGACAATTGAAAATTAATTGCTTAATGAAGCATATAATATACTATAGTCGTATTATAATATAAAATCAAGTTAGTTGCCAACGGCAATTGGGACAGCTAGAATTGGTTGGGGTCCTCATTCCCGCGTATGCCCGAGTGGCCCGGACTCACATGAGTCTGATTGTGCAATCGTTCTTTGTCATACCATTCAGTACGTCCTTGCACTCAGATACCAATCATGAAGTTAAGACGCTGGATTTCAGTGCCATTATTAGAGCCTTACTGTCTCAGCATAAATTTATTGACCTATTCATGTTCAACTCACAGAGATGGGCACATTGCAGAATAGCATAAATTTCCGCTGTGAAGATCGTTGCAGGTGTCCGAGAGGGTAGTACTCTCTGACCCCTGTGCTCCTGACAAACACTCCGACTCCAACTCTTTCATCTTGTCGAGATCCATTATGGTCCATTTCTCGGAAGATTTTGCTCTCCCTCCCAATCCTCTCTATTTGGCAGACATATCTCCAGAGAGAGGTTGGGTTTTAAAAGTGGCCTCATGTAATTTGTCTGCGTGGGGAGTGATGAACATCTCTCCACCGTGATTTCCCAGACACCTGAGTAGCCGTCCGTTCCAGTTCGAATATGCCCTTGGTAACTGAGACGATAAACAGTCTTCAGAGCCTCGTTCTCTATATATAAGTGAAGAGGAAGCAGTCACTAGGACTTCAAGAGCCCTAGTGGGAACAGTCCACACCGCACTCAATATTTCCATAAAAGCCATTCTTTGAAATTTGTAATGGCTGTGTGTGCGCTTTGTTGTAGTACGCCACCATTCAATAGCGGCGTACGTTGTCATGGGGGTAATCCTACATTCAATTAAAAATAAAATATATTCAGCTAATATTAATGTGATTACTAACATATATGTTTTTTCAACTACCCATGTACATCGATAGCCGATTCTCTATTTACAAATTATATATTTTTTTTACTTTCTAATTTAGTTATTATTTGTCTGCTCACTACCTACCTTTATTATATAACAGATTTTCTGAGTGTAATACAATAAGGTATATTATTTCAAGTTATTTTACAGGGGAAAAGAACAAGATGTAAGAAATGGTTCTTTTTGTTATTTAAGAAGTAGTCTTTAATATTTATGTGGCACAGAGGTAAAAGTAAAAATTAACATTTTTATGACAGAAATGTGATATGCATGGCCAAACCAAAGGGGTGCTTCTCTGGCATGATATCTCCAATAAAAATAGACGAAATGAGAAAAAAAGTGGGACGGTTCTTATAATAATAATAATTGTACGCATCGTCGCGATTCATGATGTTGAATGGGTACGTTGCAAGAAATAATGCAGTACGTAGAAATACAAATCAGAGTTTCATTAAAGTACTGATAGAACCTGTACCTTATCGTCCAGTAGGGGGAGTTTGAAGAGATTTAATTGTCGGTTGTCGGCAATATAAGCTATAAATCATCACGACCGATATAAGAACACCAAAAATGTTAAAACATATCCAGATGTGTTATCTGACTACAACCTTTTAGTGAGTAAAATAATTATTTAATTAAAATCACAAAACATTAAAACAAGATGCAACAAAATAAATATCTCTACATTCAAAAAATAAGGAACAAAACAGGAAGTACAGAATAAAATAAATGATAATTAAGGAATCTAACACACTACAACTAAAAAAAATTTGCATAGTACAAATTAAAAATGGGAGAATTAAAAAAGTCTTAATAAAACTCAGCAATGAAATACTTAAGGTTTAGAAGCAACAAACAAAACAAAGATGGACAATTCCAGAGCTACTTTAGCTTATGAATTTATGCAAATCTCACAAAAACATCAACACAGAATATAAAAAAATAACAATTTAGTAAATGTAGAGAGAAGAACAACAAATAAACCATTATAACATAAAAAGGTTAAAGAGCTTTTGGGAATACAAAAACGTAAACATATCAATAGGCAAATGGATTAAAACAGACAAGTACTACTATATATCGAAGAAAAGCTGAAGGAATGGAATATACAGGGTGTCCGGTAAGTACCTCCTAATTTCTCGGGGCATACAGGGTAGGTCAGCATAATCCTACTTTCTCATAGAAGAAAAATTCATGAGGTGCCCCTTAAAGGAGATACAGAGCCCTAAAGGCGTACCCAGCGATTTACCTTATTAGCTTTAAGTTTTGAACCGACTTGTATAATTTAATGAAACTGTTCTGTTAGAGTTTCATGTATAATCATCATGTATATTTTGTAACATTGTTTTATGTCGCGAGCTTTCTTATGCTGTTTGAGGGGTTGTCAGTAATATTTTGCAAATTTTGTTCCTCTACTGAGGGTCTTGTGCCCTCCTGGGAGGGCCTTCACCGCCAAGTCGCGGCAAAAATGACTATAAAATAAAACAATAAAAAATTAATTCGCTAACTCTAATATTTATTTTCTAGTCATTTTTTACCTGTTTCTCTTAGGCTTCGATCAAACCTTTGAAATATTTTTGGACTAGGAAATGTTCAATCTATCAGCATAAAGTCTTCTTGCTTTCAAATAAATTGACAGTGCTTCTCCATAAATTAAATGCATATCAGCATATTCTGCGTAAGAATATTCTTCCATTTTTTAAAATTATTTTTACCTGAAGGCGGTTTTGACAAGCTCTGTCAATAGTAATTCATTATGAAGGTATTAACAGTACAACCTGATTTTTGTTTGTGTTTAGCATTAGTAACTTTTGAGTTTTTCGTAAAAAATCCGATTTATTTCGAAAACCGCCAGTTTTATGGAAATAAATTAAGAGTACCTTTTCTGAATAGGAATGACCAAAGTATTTAAAAAATCAATTTTCAGCTCTGTAAAATGACTTATTGTCGTTAAGGTAAATCGCTGGATACCCCTTTAGGGCTCTGTATCTCCGTTAAGGGGCACTTAAAGAATTTTTCTCCACGACAAAGTAGGGTTATTTTGACCTCCCCTGTACGCTCTCGAGAAGTTAGGAGGTATATATATATATATATACAAATGGATAAGAGGGCAGGCAGTATATTCTCTGACTATGAAATATGAAGTTAGAGTGTACTTGATCCAATTAATTTTGCCCATAGTGGTGGATTGCAAATTAAACTAATATTTTTCCTTCGCATTTTATTTTATGCTGGGTTGATAAATGCTGTAGCAATTAATCATGTATTAAATGCTTATTATTAGCAGGAATGCAAACCACTTCATTAAAAATAAACTTGTCCTGGATATAAAAAGCAAGGCTCTGATAATAGGAAGGGCCAGGATACGGCCCAGGTGATATGAAAATGGTTAATCCAGTAATTTGGTTAACTAATAATTTAAAACGTAAGAATTAGGTAATGTAAATAAAAATGCAGTAATTCAGTTTGCGTAAATATGACGCTCAAATGAAGAATATCTGTTATATAAAATTTGAGTTTCTTTCGTGACGTAAAATCTACGGCACGAATCAGTGAGGTAAGTTTTTAAATGAGTTTGAAAGAGTTTACATAAAAACACTTTTTTTGGAATAACGTAAAATGTACATGTAATTTATAAAGATGTTTGTTGGAAAGGTTGCTTCAGATCTTACGAGTCTGGTCTATGGTCCTTCACAGTTGTAAAATTTCCCATGTTTAAAATGACATTAAACTAAAGAAAGCTTATCATCACTTCGCTTTTTAGCTACGATATTTTTATAGATAGTAGCCGAATATGATTTCTATTTAGTTCAGATAATGCTGCCCAATCAGGATTTCATTTTTGCATAATTAAATTCAAAGAATTTTTAGGGGGCCTATTATCATATTTAGGATAGATAGTCATAAGATATTGTGAAACGAAGTCTTAAAAATGTCATCGATGGATGCCATTAAAAAACGAATGATTTTTGGACGTTCTTAAACTATTTTCAACTTGCCACAAAACTACTTTTTGTTACTGGTCAGTCAAATCGCTTGTAGAATATCTAATTGTAAGTTACCGAATCTAAGGATTATGAGCGAACATTAGTATGATTGTTGTAAACAGAGGTCAAGAGGTATCTTCTTTATACAATGAGGACGTAAAGTTTGGAATAAATTCTTTATTTAAAAATGCTGGGTTTTTTGAAGAATCGTTTGGAGACGTCGACTTTGTTAAATTAAAAGGAACTGCTTTAATCATATAGGATTTGTTAAATAGTCACTCTCAATTTTTTGTTAACTTTTAGACTCCCTGCAAAATCCCGAAAATTTCTATCTATACCTAAATGTAACTATTTTTAACCAACTTCTAAAAGAAGGAAGTTCTCAATTCGTCGACTATGTATGTTCTTTTTATGTATGTTTACTCCGGAACGGCTGCACCGATTTGAATGAAATTTTTTACATTATGTTCAGGAAGTTGCTGGTGGTCCCATATTTTCTTGGATGAAATTGGTGCTGTAAAATCCAAGATGGCGCTCACGATATGGCGGCCAAAAAAATTAATTTTTTCCGATTTTCTCCAAAATTGATATGGAGAAATTTTCGGGGTTGTACACAACAAATCTGAAATTATTTTTAAAAAATTCAATATGGTGGATCCAATATAGCGAACAAAAATATTTAATTTTGTCCGATTTTCTCCAAAATTGGTGTGGGGGACTTTTAGGGGTGGTAAATAACGAATCTAAAATATTTTTCAAAAATCCAATATGGCGAATCCAATATGGCGGACAAAACAATCAACTTTGTCTGATTTTCTCCAAAATTGGCATAGGAGAGTTTTCGGGGTCGCAAAAAACGAATCTAAAATTATTTTTAAAAAATTCAATATGGTGGAACCAATATGGCGGACGAAAAAATCAATTTTGTCAGATTTTCTCCAAAATTGATATGGGAGAGTTTTCAGGGTCGCATATAACGAATCTGAAATTATTTAAAAAAAATTCAATATGGCGCATCCAATATGGCGGATAAAAAATTAATTTTGTCCGATTTTTTTCAAAATTGATATGAGGAAGTTTTTCGGATCGCACATTACGAATCTGAAATTATTTTAAAAAAATCAAATATTGCGGATCCAAGATGGCGGATTAAATTTTCTCTCGATATTGTCAAAAATCAGTATAGGGGATTCTTGTTAGTGTTAATTACGAATTTAAAATATTTTTTGATAAACTCAATCTGGCGGATTCAGTATGACGTACTAAAAATTTTACATTTTTCGATTTTCTCTAAAACTGATATAGAGGATTCTTGAAGGTGTAAATTGTGAATTTAAAAGTATTTTTTTCAGGGTTCTATATGGCGAATCCAATATAATGGACTGAAAATTTAACATTTGTTGAAAGGTGGGACTGAATCGTTTTTGAGGATGTAAATAGCAACTATAAAATTATCTTAAGACAATCTAATATGTCAGATGCTATATGACGGTCTAGAAATTTTAAATTTCCGGGTTTTTGTACACAATTGGTACTAGGGGGCTTTGAAGGTTTTAGATTTAGATTAGATTAAGACGTTAAAATTATTTTTTTGAAATTCAATATGGCGGATCCAATATGGTGGGTTGAAAATTTGACCTCATTCGCATTTTTTCAGATTTGGTATTGGGGGGTTTCCGGGGTCGTGTATTGTGAATATGAGGTTAATTTTTTATAACTATTAGGTTGATAAGATAGAATATGATGGACTGAAATTTTACATATTTTGATTTTGTCTAAAACTGATATTGCGGGGTTCTTGAGGCGTACACAAACTGAATATGCAGTATAAATATATATCGGGCTAAGAAATTTACGTCTTAAGTTCTTTAGATATCGATATTGGATAGTTTTGAGGTCTATATTACTAATCTAAAATTAATTTGAATTTTAAGATACTATGACAGACTAAATATTTGTTTGACACAATTTCACCGATATTTGGAGAACTCTAAGAATCAAAGAATTTTTAGTGATTCATTCACTCTAGATAAAATGGGTACTTTTTTGCCACTTTGGATTCATTGTAAGGTACACTAAACTCGATTATTACTTAGTTCAAATAAATTATGAATATCATAATAAATTCAAAACTAAAAATCCAAAAATAAAATTAAGAAAAAAAAATTGAACAGACTTCTGCGCTAGAAACTGAAAAATAACTATATATTTTTATATAAAATTGAAATTTTTGAAGTCGGCGCTAAATTAACTCTAAATGAAATAAATAACTACTAGTATAAACAAATTATGGTAAGAAAGCAATTAAAAATAAAGTATTTTCAATCTGTTTATGCGAATCACATTGTCAGGTATTAATTTGGAGCCAATTTCAAAAATTTCAACTTCGTATAAAAATTTATAGTTATTTTTCACTTTTTAGCGTACTTTTAGAAGTCGGTTCAATTTTTTTTTATAAAAATTTTATTAATTTATCGATAGATAAAACTCGAAATTAAAAAATAACTACAGTTAATTTATTATTTTATTGAATGTTGAAAATGTCTCCCATTGACAGTAACCTAGGTGATTTATAAATTCATTCTGGATATTTATGACTACGTCCGTGGTAATTAGCTGTATTTATTTAATAATCCGATTCTTTAAGTCTTCAGTGTCAATTCAATTAGTTTGAAAAACTTTAACTTTAGGGTAAAAACTGGAACAAGGGGGTTTAAGTCTGGAGATCTTGGCGGCCACTCAATAATTTCCCTTCTTCTAATTCACCTGTTAGCGACGATTAGGATATTTTTCTTGAAATAACTGATAAACTTCTTTTTGGATTCGTACCCTATCGCTATATCCTATCATCATAAGAATTTCTATCCTCTGTGTCTCAGTAAGTTCGAGTTTCAGTTAAAATTAACTCAAACTGACAATTTGATAAAATGTGACAAAGGAACAGAACATTGAATCACTTATGCTAATAAATAATCAATATATTGTATTTCATTTTGAATTTTAACTATCGATAGATTGAAAATGGTTATATTTAGATAAAGGACATCTAATAAAAAAATGTTTAAGATTTTACAGGGTGTCTAAAAGTATACAAAAAATTGAGGGTTGCTATTTAAAAAAATCAAAAATTATAGCACAGCTTTTTTCAAGTCACGCTGTAAAATTTAATATATTGGAAAAAAAATCGTAAAAAAAAAAATAGTCGAATTGTCCGAAGGATTTTTCAAAAACCCAGGTTTTAAATAATGAAATTATAATCCCACAAGAACAAAATATTCATTCTTTTCGGTTATAGTCAGGGATCCAGTACAGCTTTTATGAACCCAACCGTTACAATTAGTACATTGAATCCAGTCGTGATTTAAATGAGTATATTCTTCACAGCAGTATAAACAAAAGATTTCATCATTCTTCTTTACTTTGGCCATGAAACTGGCGTCTAAAGGTTGTAGCTTATGCGTGGTAATGTTGTGATAAACTTAGGATTAATACGCCGTTTTCTCTAGCCCTATCAATCAAAGGTATATTTTGTGAGTGACTTTTGTGTCTGTCTAACAAAAGTAAGACTAAGTTCTCTTCTTTGGGTGTGACATCTGTGATCAAATGATTGAGCCACTCGACGAAAATGTCACTTGGTAGCCAACCACTTAAATGACAAACTGACACAGTTGTCATTTAAGTGAAAAATCATTAAAGGTAATGCCCAGAAGCAGATATAGAAATTACAGTAGTAGTAAGCTGCTCTTTTGCTGCAAAACTCGCGAGATCAACGTGTTTCCTTCTTTTCAGAGCAATTATTTTTGACTCTTTTTTGGGGTCTGTTATTATATCCGTTTCATCGACGATTTTTGTGAGTCAAAATTTATATTTATCCATCAGGTTCTCTAATAAATCATAGAATTTATTAACATGGATCCTGTTAAATTCCATAGCTCTCGCTACTAATGTGGGCTGTGCTGCCCGAAGAGGTAACTGGGGGTACCGTTTCATGAAACCAGCCAACCAGTCTTCACCGGCTAATTTAACTGTGCCGTTAAAGTTATGTGCTTCAGCAAACTCAAATGCTAAACTTCGAAGATCTTTGTATGCGAGGATAGATAAACGTCTTTCCATTTCCAATAGAGGATCAACTAACCCTTGTTCAGCAGATGGAGTAAACACCGGCTTGAATCGTTCTAATCCTTTACTAGTTGCCACAACTAAATCACCTATTGACCTGTATTTATTAACTCGATCTTCTAATGTTGATTTGGGTATGGCGTAAGTTTTTGTAACTTTTCTTCTTCTTCTTCTTCTTATTTTAAGAAAACGCCTTGTTTTTTCAAAGTTGTGATCCCGATGTCCATCTTTAATACCAGCGTTTGGAAAGTCTTCCGGGAGGTCTGCAGGTATTCGGTTTCTCTTCCTTTGCAAGATTTGCAAGTCGATTATCAGCCATTCTATCTACGTGGTCGCTCTATGTTCTTCTTTTGCTCTAGACCATTTTACCATGTCTTGAATATCACATAGGGACCTGATATTGCTATTTTTCATTCTGGCTCTCAACGTTTTGCTCTTAATGGTTCTTAGTGTCTTCATCTCTATTGTTCTTAGCAGCTGTTTAATAGCAGCTTTTTCTGCTCACGTTTCTGTGGAATAAGGCATAATAGGTCTTATACAGGTCTTGTAGGTTTTACCTTTAATACTGATACCTCCGCTGCTGTTATTGCTTGCTTTTATATTTCTTGTTTTAGGTTTCTATTACTTGTAATATTAATGCCTAGGTATTTGAATGCCATGACCTGTTCCACGATTTTATTACAGATCGCTAAGTTATATCTTCTAGGTTCTCTTGATATTGTCAGAGACAGCGTTTTCTGGAAAGAAATTATCGTATTTAATTTCTTTGCTGTTTTCGAATCTATATATTAACTTCTGTAAATTTTCCTCATCGTCCGATATTATCACCGCGTCATCAGCCTAGCAAATTATTTAAAATTCCCTTTTGTCTATTCTATATCCTATCCCTGCGGCTTTTACTTTTGTGATGATCTGATCCATAAGGATATTAAAGAGGATTGAGCTGAGACTCTCCTCTTGTCTGATTCCTGTTGAGACTGGTATTTGGATGGAAATCTTATTGTTTGCTCTTATGAAAGTGCTGTTTCCGATGTTCAAGTTTCGAATAATTCCGATTGTTTTCGGGTTCAATTTTCTTTTTTTTAATAATTTCAGGACATTGTCAAGTCTTACTCTATCAAAGGCTCGCATAAGGTCAATGAAGTACATAAAGGTAGTTTTATTATACTCAATAGCCTTTTCAGCTATTCGCCTTAAAATAAATATCGTGTCTATGGTAGATCTGTTTTGTCGGAATCCCTGCTGTTTTTCACTGATGTCACTCTGTGAAATTTCTTCAGCTTTGAAATTTTGCTTAATAAACTGATTCCTCTATAATTTTATGGGTTCGTTTTTCCCCGTTTTAGAAAACTGGGATAGTTATACTTTGTTTCCACGGTTCTGGCATCTTTGTCCTATCATATTGTTAAACAGAGTTTGTATTTGGTCCGTTAACATGTGGCTTCCATATTTGAGCAGCTCATTAGTAATATTATCTATCTTTGTTGCTTTTCGATTTTTCAGCTTGGCCATTGCAGCTTTTAAATACCCAAATTCGCCATGAATCACACTTTTGACCGTATTTTTTTCATATTTTCCTTACGTCAGTTATGCCTATTAGTGATCCTCTCATAATTTCACGGCATATCGGACATATTTGTTAATTATAATATGTATGAATTGATTTGATAATCATTACTGAAACAGACGGACGAAACCGTATACCGGCCGATTTTACCCCATACGTTATGGCCCAGAAGCACAGCACACAAGTAAAATTCTGTCGATTTTTATCTAGAGAATGTACGTTTCACAACCTGTATGGTAATGACATTGCCGACCAGCTCAACTCAAATATAAAGACACTGGGAAAATATGCCCCGACCAAAGTGTGGTAAAATATTTATTCAGAATTCGCTTAAAAATACTAAGGAGCTTCTAGAATTTCATAAGAATAGACTCAAGCTAGTCATTGACTCTTCAAGAGGATATGACGTTTGAAGATATCGATTTGCAAAAATGAGAAAACAGAAAATGCAAAATGAATTTTTGGTTATAAATTACTGAACATAGTATGTTTTTATATAAAGAATTAAGCCAACTGCGAAACTGCTCATTAAATGAAATTTTTTCCAGAAGTAAAAAACTTCCAAATACATGTGATTATTCGATATAAATGTCTAGGTTATCATAATGTTAATGTCACTTTTATAACACTTACACTACTTTATAGAGGATCGCTATACCATTAGAAAACGTCATATTAGAGTGTTAAACCACACACCAAATTCCATTAAATTTAGTTATCGCGTTTTCAAGCAATTTGGGAAAAATCTAGAGTTTCTTAAAACTTTAACATCTTCTACCACATAAACGAAGCAGTATCGGATATAACTAAATTGTTTGAAATCCACCCATTTTGACATCCAAAGGCTATCATCAAATGTTGTACATGTGTTTTCCGGACACGCTTTATTACGATCTTTTTAGAACGAACTGATGTAAGGCCGTTTTAAGGACAAGCGACCCAGTATTTTATAATAGAATATGATACAACAGAATATATTATCCAATCTTTTTTATTTGGGTCAATACAATACAACAAGCGAAAACTACTTGTGGTAAATCAAAAATTATGCCAAAGTCAATTTGGGTAACGTATGCCACTTAATGTGAACTTTTTAAACTGCTTTGTCTGAATTTAACCAAAGACTCCGTTTTGTTATTAAAATTATAAAACACGTACAAGACTCATACTTTACTTTTAAATATCCATCTTCAGGATAAAAAATAAATAGCTTTACCGGCAAAACAGAGGTCATACATCATGTGGACGCCGACAGTGAAAAATGAAGACCGGGCCTTCCAAATACCGACACTCATCAGAAAGTGAATGATTGTTTTTTAGGGCGCTGACGAGGGATACAGCCTAATGTGGGTAATAATTTTAAAAAGGCTTATAAATTTAAATGTGAAAATATACAGTGTTTTTTTATACCTGCAAATGTCAAAACATAATCAAATGGTTTCAGATATGTAAGATTTGGCACAGAACGAGTTAAACAATCTAAAGAAATTACTATGTGAAAGTAATTTTCAGTTTCATTTAACACTACTTTTATAAATTAAAAGAATGAAGGATATTATTGAACTTTATATTTTTATTTACTATTATAAGAGATCCATTTATATTAGAGCCAAAATATTATTTACTATTTTATAATTTTAGTTAAGAGTTCGAAATTTTAAGTCTTTTGAGCCGATTTTTCGGCAAGCTATATTTTCTGAAAATTGAAAAAACTTGCAAAATATTTCCAAAAATTACGTACGAAAATACGAAACTTCATTTTTAAGTAACAAAAAAATATGTTAAAGAGAAGATTATTTAAAATTGGGCAAGGATTGTCGACACCAGAATATTTAATTAAAATAAAAAGGTCTTAATTCTACAATTATCCCTTCTCTACTGATTTTTAACACTGTTTTTGAAGTCGAACAATCATAAACTCGACATTTCTGCCAGAAACCAACTAACACTAACAAAGTTTTAACTTTTAGCTGATAGTCTGGCTTAAAACGGATTTTTTCAGTTCTATTTTAATACATCTGAAGTAATCTATTAGTTAATATTTTTTTGTACATGTGCGAACTAGTAAGCTAAATTATATTTTTTAATAATAGCAGATAATTCTCAGTAATATTAGTATCATTGTTTGACTAGATCACTTCTTGAGATTAATACATATTTAATAATTATAAATTACTAATCTAGTACAACATTGTTAGATTTACAGATGTTATATTTTAAGCTACTGAACGCGGAGAAGTTACAGAGCTGCTCCTCTTAGATTACTCAAAGGCTTTCGATAAAATAAATCATTTTTGATGGCTATTTAAAAAAAAATACGTGTTTTCGTAGGAGTTGAGAGAGAATACTGATATAGTAGAAGTCGGAGGATTATGATAAATTGTAATTTGTCATAAACGAATAATTTATTTCATGGAATTCCACAGGCATCAATTTGGGGGCCTCTACTATTCACCTTGTATACGTCATAAATGATAACTTATTTGTACTTTTGTAAAGCTTATTTTTACGCTGACGATACTTAGATTTACGTATCTTTAAAATTTAATAAAATTATTGATATCAACAATAAGATAAATGATAATTTGAGTGATATCCTAAAGGCCCCATTAGCAAATTTAACTTAACATAAACACCAGCAAATAACAAGTATAAGCAAAATGTTCATTTAACTAAAATTGCATCTTGTTAGATCGGGTTGGGAACTACTGTGTTCGCTTGTTTGGAATGGGGGTTTGTGCTGAGATGAGAGATATTGGATACTTGAAAATGAATGAAAGTCAAATTTTGCATATTCTGAAACTTTTTAATAAAATTATAGTTAAACAACGTCTAAACTATTCGTATGGAAATATTAATTTTTAGAATAATATGCACCATATGAACATACATTGCAAATTTAACATTTCTCAATAAGCACACGTACTGCTAATTTTGAAAGATCATTTCGTATTAATATAACAAAACTCTATATGTTTCTATATATGTTATAAGTTTACTTGGATATAAATTTAAAAGAATAATAATGAAAAGTATAAATTACTTTTTATAATTTGATTCATTTTAGCCTTTTAAAAATGTATATTTATTATAAATATCCTTTTACTTTATATTTCTGTTATTGCCTGCATTAATTTACTGTTTTCCAGGCTAAGTGAGGGGTCCTACTGTCTCAACTTCACATTTTGTAATAAATTTCTATTGTTACCAGAAACCTACTTTGTTTAGTATTATAAAGACCATGGCAATCGATAAATTAAGTATCAATATCATATTACTATATTAAAAATACACACCTAAAAGTTTTGTTTATTTTCGCCTGTATAAGACGCTGCTTTATTCCCTCTTCAATTCATCTCGGAGCATCTATCCATTAAATATTGTTTATTTATTCTCAATAACATTGTTGTAACCATAAAATTATTATTTGGTAGATGAAAATTATTCATTACTTAAATGCTATAATTAAAAACAATTTTTATCGAAAGTTTAAAAGTAAAAAAAATATCGATCAAAGACATTTTGTTAAATAACTTCTAAACCCAAAAAGAAAAACTGTTGATAAAATTTCTAATTATAGTCTAATTTTTTGTAATGCTATAATGACGGAAAAAATTATTAATGTTGTAAATTGGAAAAAAAAATAATAATAAACATTTCTATAATAACCTTTATGTTACAAAAAACAGAAAACTCTGAGGTCACAACATTTTATTTTTAGTAAAGATAGGTAACTTAATCAATATACGTTAAAATCGTTTTTTATTTGGGAACCTTCCAAAAACTTTAGAATTCTATAGTAGATGGACTAAGCACCATCAAAAGATAAAAGATTGAAATCCTTTTTAACGAAAAAAATAACATTATCAAATATAGTTTTGTTTTTAAATTATTTTTAAAATAATCTAAAGGAAAAAATCGCAAAAATTTATTATTATTAGCGACCCCGGTCTCGGCTTCGTCCGAGAGAAATGTAGTCAACTCATTTTCCAACAGTATTATTTATAATTTTTTTATTCGTGCAGCGAAACCCTTTGTAGCCATCCATCTATAATGTATGTATATATATATATATATATATATATATATATATATATATATATATCCGAAAAATACGTCAAAATAGGTCATTTCATCGCTTATTATTTTTTATGTCATCAACGTTATGACAACTTAGTTATTTCTATCGGATCACCGCATGTATTTGGAAACTTCTTTAGCTCTTGAAAAGTGTTCATTAGATGAGCGGTTGTGTCAGAAAAAGAAATGTTTTCAATTACATGCATACAACAATTTGCTCTAATAATAGAACAATTTTTAAAATAAATGTTGGAAATGCATGTACGTATTTTAAAAAGACTGGAAAAGCTAACTAAAAAAAGATTAATTAAGTAAATGTGCCAAATGGTTTCCATTTTGTTGAATACACTTATCAACACTTTTCATAAAATGAAATTGTACTCTACCTACTATCTCAGGATTATTATAAAGGTTGCCAGTGTTTAAAATGTGTATCAATAATTCTTCGCGGGTGTTCACCGGAGTCTTGTATACGTCTGTTTTAAGAGCGCCCCACCAAACGTAGTCACACATATTTAACTCTCAAGAACGTGGTTGCCATCTTATTGGTGTCTCATTGCCCCTTTCAATTCATCGGATAGGGCACCATCATGCCTATATTATAGTTCTCGCTGAAGTAAAATAGGCAAATTTTCCAAAAGGAGTAGTAATGTGTTTTGCAAAAAATTAGATAAATATTTCCATTTACCTTGTCTGAAATCCCAAGAGGATCAATTAGATAGCGATAAATAATACCTGTCCAAACGTTTATTTTAAAGTTATGGTGATGGTGTGAAATTTTAATGGCATATAGATTTTCATCCGCATAAACAAGTTTTTTGTATGGGATGGTGACTCCAGATCTTGTAAAGAACATTTCGTTTATAAACAAAATTTTCTACCACAATTAGGATCATTAATTCTTTTGTTTCAAATAAGTTCATAAGGCGTAGGGGAGAATCAATAGGAAAAAATTCCTGAACCTTTTGAACGTGATATGAATGTTATTTTAAAATATCATTTACTATAGTGTTAGGAATATCCAATTCACGTTCTAAGTGGTGGGTACTCACACTTGGTTCTTCTTCAGCTCTTTTCAAAATTTCTTCATCTGTTTCGATTTTTTGAGTTATTCGTATATGACCACTACCTCCAAATTTTTTCTTAAAGCTGCCACTATTGGCGAATATTTGATGGTTTAGTATTCGGCAATTAGAAAATCTCTTCATGTAATCCCTAACACTTCAACCGTCTCGGAGTGAGTAATAGTTATTCATTCAAGAGAGTGAGGTTATGCATAACCTCACTCTCTTGGGTTTTTATTAAAGAGGTTTATTGTTTTATCAGTGTTAATGTACTAGTATGTTGAATGTTTTGGTTTTAATTTTAATTTGTGACAAAGTTTTTTAAAATTTTTTAATTGTATACAATTTGTTCTGTGTGGAGGCTACGGCTGGCGACTGCTCTCAAACTGGCAGGGTTAAGGTGTGCCCTTTGACGAGTGAGTATGGTTGGTGAATACCGAGTAAGCTTATTTGCTGACCATATTCTCTTGTTTCTAGGGTCTGAGCCCTGAGGATGGTCTGTTAGACCGACAGCGCTTGGCCGATATTAATAAAACATACACTGAAATACAAAACCCGTCTATTTCTTGATTTCTTCGGTGTACAACCTGTTAATAACTTATAACCTATAGATAGACATTTGGTGGGTCTCGCATAAATATTACAGTTTAACCTTTGGAACCTATTAAATCTAAACCTTTTAACACTAAGTGCTCAAATCTGAAACCCAAAATCCTTAAGCCTTAACTTCAACCCTTTAACCTTAACCTATGATCTTTGAAACTTTGAACCTTAAACTTTTAAATTATTTGTTATTAAACTCTAAATAACTGAGCCCTTGAACCACAGATCCTAAAACCCGGAACGGTTAAACTTAACCCTACCAAGTTAACCTTTAACTTTACAATCTTAAACTCTTCAGTTCTTGAAAATTAGCCCTATGGTTTAAGGATGTAGTTTTCCGTGGTTTATGGGTTCAAGACTGGCTGTTAAACTAGATTCACTAAGAAGGTTTAAGACTTAAACCTGATCTAGTTGCCATGAAAAATAGATCTTCTAGTAGACCAGTTTTGTTTGGCTTATGATTATTACATATATCAACCAACACATAAGTATATTAAGGATAAGAACCACACGGTAAAGCCTTGAAATATGTAACAGTAATAGTTGTATCCCGAAAATAAATAAAATGATCCATTTTCGTCGGTTTAGTAATAAAAGAAATTCATTTTTTATACTTGTATTTTTAGGGTTTAAAACTGGCTTACCTATTGTTGCTCTTGTCAGTTTGAACACTGCTGTCACATTAGAATCGGGGATTAGGATTTGAGCATCAAGGGTTTACGGTTCAATATCTTAGGTTATTAGGGTTTAAGACTATAAAGTTAAAGGAACTTTGGGTTGAAGTGTTTATGGTTAAATGATTTAAAGTACAAGTTTTTAGGATTTTATGGCTTAACAGCTTAGGGTTATATATTTCAGAATTATTGAATTAAGCTTCAAAGGTTTAGAGCTCAAGGATTTCGGGGCCAAGCTTAAAATAATTAATGACTTAGGGGTTAATTCAACTACCCCACAAACTCTTTTGTAGATTATAGTGTCTCTGACTTTGTTTTATGCCTGTGGAAGATTATATCACCTAACTCCTAGGTCGAGATAGATTTATTTTTATTGACATTTTAATGCCTCTTTGTGACGAACATTCAATAGTTTTTATAGACACAGTCCTATTTTGGGATCTGTCATTTTACATTTCTGAAAATTAGACATCAAATTGGAATTCAGCGACCCCAAAAACCTCTTAGTAGAGTAAATAGAATCATTGCCTTTGTTTTAGGCCACTAAAATTATGATTTTTAGATTTTTTAGGTTAGGTACGACCGGAACACCCTCCTCGATACTTATACAAACAATGTGGTAGTAAGTTTCATGACAATTACCAACTTTTGGCACAGGGTGCGCGCATCAATCGCCTTCCGGAAATTTTCGACCCACCCTAATATATATATATATATATATATATATATATATATATATATATATATATATATATATATATATATATATATATACATATTCTTCTTCTTCATCCAGCCCTTTGCGTCCACTGCTGGACATAGGCCTCCATTATTCTTGTCCATTGTGCTCTATCTTGAGTGATTTGCATCCAATTTGTTGCAATTCTCTTGAGATCGTAAGTCCAATGAGTAGGGGGTCTTCTACTTCTTTTGTCTAATCTCGGCCTCCACTCGAGTAATATCTTCGTCCACCTTCCATCACTGATTCGGGCAATATGTCCGGTCCTGTTCCATTCGAGTGTGGCAATTCGGAAAATTACGTCGGTAACTCCTATCTTTCGTCTCAAGTCTTCATTTCTAACTCGGTCACGCAGCTATATACCTAGCATTGACCTTTCCATCTTTCTCTGAGCTATTTGCAGCGTTTTAGAAGATTACAGTTGTCAATGTCAAAATTTCGGCACCGTAGGTCATAACCGGTAACACACATTGGTCAAATGTTTTACTTTTTAAAGAAATTGATACATCGTTTTTAAAGATGTCTTTAAGTTTTCCATAGGTTGCCCATGCGAGATTTACTCTTCTCCGTAGCTTGCATGTTTGATTATCTCTTGTGATCTTTATTTCATGTCCAAGGTATATGTATTTTCCAGAAGCTCCACTTCGTTGTCTCCAATATTGATATTTCTACTAGGTGTCAGATTGTTCATAAATTTTGTTTTTGATATATTTATTTTAAGACCCACATTGGCGCACACTAGCTGAAGTCCATGTAACATTGTACCTATCTCCTTGAGATTATTGGAAAACAAAACTATGTCGTCCGCGAACCTCAAATTTGTTAATCTTTGGCCGGCTACATTCAGACCTCTTTTTTCCCAGTTAAGTTTTCTAATACTGCAGTAAACAGTTTAAGCGATAAGGTATTACCCTGTCGGACTCATCTGCCAGTTGCGATATGATCCGTGTTTCTGTGTAGTTTTACCGACATAGTTGCATCCCTGTATATATTGTAAATTAATTTTGTGTATCGATAGTCAATGCGGCATGCTTGTAATGCTTTCATAATTTTGTCAAGTTTTACCGTATCAAATGACAAATTTTTTTCTGAAAGTTTGTGACTCATGTGACCTTAATCAAAAGAGAAAACTCAAGTACGTCAATTAGCCAAAAAAATATACTATTTTGAAGAAAAAAATTACTTACATTTTTCTTCACTACAAAAGCTTTAAGCTCAACTTTAAAATTTCCATAACTCCCTTGAAAATGTTTTTTTCGCAAAACTAAAATATGTGTACATTTTTTTGGGTTCTGTAATAATATATTTTAGGGTGAATTGTTTTGATTATTTTCACTGCATGATTGTGGAATCTGTCAAATAAACAAATAAAAATATCAATATTGGATATTACTTTTAGATTATAGTGTTATTATTTTTATGTCCTAAAGTTGTAAAACACCTTGTTACTTTTTTAGCAGGTAACGATAATAAGTAACTCTATAAATTTTTAAGTATCACCATAACGTCGATTTATGGTATTTATTGGGTTTTCGAAACGAAACCACACAACCCTGTCTAAAAACGCTGACCATAAAATTTGACACATCATAGTCACTAGGCAATTTTCAAAACCCGGCAAACCGTAAAACGTTTTTACTAATGACATGCTGCGCGGGTCGTAGCCATTACGAATTGGTCACGTGTCATTAATTTTATGTTTTAATATATACCAGCAAAAAGCTCACAGGCAGCCGACTATGGTGCTCCTTCTTGTTGGTACAGCCAGCATCAAAACACTGCGGCAAGCTTCATGCTGCATTGTTTAATTACTTATTAGAAGGGTTTTTGTTGATTTTACTATTATTACATTAAGCTAGGGTTTTTTGAGTCGTTTTTATTTTCCACCTACAAAACAATGAATACGTTTTAAATCTGGAAGGACTGAATATCATTTTAAATCTGGAAGGACTGAATATTATTTTAAATCTTTACTTTTATATTTTGTGCAAATGTACAAACATTCACAAATGGCAGATTAATTAACTGAATTTATTTAACTATTACTCGATAGATATTTAATATTTTTCTTGCGCAAACACGAGATATCATATAATTGTTCCATAAATTGATTTATTTTTTCAAAAACTAGACAAAGTTTTTGGGAGATTTCGGAAACATCTCAGAGTCATATTTTTGGGCATTGCTTTAAAATATATTTATAGTATTATTTTTCAAAATATAGCGAACCCAATTTACTTATTTGCAAACTTAAAAAAAAACTTACTTTAGGTTTTGCCTAAACTAGTCCTACATTAATTCAATTAGAAAGTTGATGACTAAGAGTAGAAATAAGTTAATAAACAGCTCAAAAATTTGATTTTATATAATATTTTATATGCTCACGAAATTAAACTCCGAAATATTTCTAAATTATTTGTTTCCATTTGTTAAAAACTTCCTTTTGCCAAAAAAAAAAAACAAGGAAAAGAAAAGGAACTATCACACATAAAAAGGGCCCTTAAACAAAAGAGCTACAAACCACCAACCGTAAAGAAAGTGATAAAATTGCAAAACTACCTACACAAGAAATAAAAGCACCTGTCGAAAATAGACAAACTGCCATATTTCTTGATATAAACGGCACAACAGATAGAATCGTCAGATTATTTCGGCAACAACATATCTACCACCTACAAACAACATAAAACAATATGATCTCTATAAGAAACACAAAGGACGAAATCAATCTAGAAAATCAAGACGTATACGAGATAGAATGTGACAGCTGTTGTAAAATATACATAGACCAAACAAATATTGGTAAACTCAGAATAAGAAACGAACAGACAACATCGGCCCTTCTTCAACATCGGCATGATACAGGACACAAAATTGATTTTGACGATTACCAAAGAGACGATGCACTTAATCTTTCCTTCATCTGGAAAACTCTCCTCAAGAGGTACTATTCTACCGGCACTGCGCCTGAGCCTAGATTGACACCACCAACGGCGCTCGAAATGGGGACGCCAATCAACCCGTTTGATCTACGATCGTATGTAAAGTACGCTTCACATTCTATTTCTATCAGTTGATCTACAATCAGCATGCGTAGAAGATGTCAAAATTGGTACAGGGGCGTTCTTGAGGGTGTGAATTAATTTTACATTTTTAAATTTTATTCAAAATTGATACTGGATGGTTTTTAAGGATGTAAATAGCGGATTTAAAATTATTTTAAAAATATTTAATGTGTCAAATTCAGTATTACATTTTCACATTTTGTCCAAAATTGGTACTAGGGGGTTTTCGTGAGTGTAAATTCAGATTAGATTAAGAGGTTAAAATTATTTATTTAAAATTAAATATGGCAGAGCCAAAATAGTGGGTTCAACATTTTATGTTATTAGTAATTTTTCACATTTGGTATTACCGAGTTTTCGTGGTCGTTGGTTACGAAACTGAAGTTATTTTTTTTAACTTAATATGACAAATAAAATATGGAGAGCTAAAAATTTTACATTTTTTCCAATTTGTTCAAAAAATTGGTATTGGAGGTTTTTTGGAGAGTATACAAACTCAGGATGCAGGATAAAACATGTATGTAAATATAAATATCGGTATTGGGAGGCATATGTTACTATTCTAAAGTTAATTTAAAATTCAAGATAGTGAATTTATTATGGCAGACTAAGTATTTGTTGGGTACAATTTCATTCAAAACTGGTATTTAGAGATTTCTCAGAATCAAAGAATTTTTAGTTGTTTATTTTGATGTTTTGTACAGCTTTGGATAAAATAGATATTTGGAACCACTGTGAGGTACATTAATCTCGCTTAATATTTAGCTCAGATAATTTATGAATATCAAAACAAATCCAAACTAAAAATCGAATAATAACATTTTTATAACAAAATTTTACCGACTTCTAAAAAACACTAAAAAGCAAAAAATAACAATATAATGTTTTATATGAAATAAAAATTTTTTAAGCGGCGTCTTAAAATCAAAATTTTGCGACATATTTTATCCTGCATATTGGGTTTGTATATGCCGCAAAAAAACTCTAATATCAATTTTGGATAAATTCGAAAGAATGTAAAATTTCCATTCCTTCATATTAAATCTGTCATATTAAGTTAACAAAAATTAACTTCAGATTAGTAAACTACAACCCCGAAAACCCCTAATGTCAAATTTAAAAAAATATGAATGATGTAAAATGTTGAACAGACCTCTAAAAAAACACTAAAAAACGAAAAATAACAATATAAATTTTTTTATGAAATTGAAATTTTTGAAGTCGGCGCCAAATTATCTCTTAATGAAACAACTACTAATATAAGATACATAGGGTGTCTAGTAAGTACTTCCTAACTTCTCGGGAGCATATAAGGGAGGTCAAAATAATCCTGCTTTGTCGTAGAAAAAAAATTCCTAAAATGCCCCTTAATAGATATACAGAGCCCTAAAGGGGTACCCAACGATTTATTTTATCGGTTCTACGTTTTGAACCGACTTGTATAATTTAATAAAATTTTAACATTTTATAGGGGTCATAAAGACTCGTATCACTACCATACTATAGTAGAAGCTTTAGATCATGAGAGAAGTCAGGAACGGATTTGCAGCCAAACTCTTTAGAGTTAATTATTGACAAGTGTCATTTTATAGAGCTGAAAACTAATTTTTTAAATATTTTAGTCATTCCTCTTCAAAAAAATACTCTTAATTTATTTCGATAAAACTGGCGGGTTTCGAGATAAATCGGCTTTTATGCGAAAAACTCAAAAGTTACTAATTCTAAACACCAACAGGTAAAAATAAAATACTCAGGTTATTCTGATGTGCTTTAATTTATGGGAAAGCACTGTCTCAATCTTCGACGGTAAGAAAATGTTATGCTAAAAGATTTCCAGCTCAGACAGTCAAGTCCAGAAACCTTTCAAAAAGTTGATCGGGCTCAGTACATTTACAATGCTAGTAAAATTCAAAAATAGTGAAAACGTTTAAATGTTATTTTGGCAAATGTTCAATATGGGCTCCACGTACTTCAATATATTTTTTTATTCTTCAAATATGTTCCCGCTGTACTGCAAATAATATTCCGGCATTATTACGGACTTCATTAGAATGATGTGCTATTCTCGCTAGTAGCTCTTCTCTAGTATTTGCTGGTGTTAAATAAACTAGTACTTTTAGATGTCCTTAGAAGTAAAAATCTAAGAGATTTAGGTTTGAAGACCTTGGCGGCCATAAAACAGACCCACCTCGACCTATCCATTGAGGGCCAAAAAAATTACTGTGTTAAAATGAGGTGGAACACCATCATTCATGTACCACATTTGCATTCTTCTATCAAGAAGTCCGTCTTCCAATAAATTATTTAAATTTTGATGCAAAAATCTCACCATTGAGTCTTCCTTCCAAAGCAAATGGACCTAGAAGGTTATTTCCGATGATGTCTGTCCACACATTTACAATAAACCTTTGTTGATGTTTGTCTTGAATTATAGTATGCGGGTTTTCATCAGCCCAAAAATGTAAATTGTGTGAATTTATTATGCCAATTCTTGTAAAAACCAGCCTCACCGGTAAACAAAATAAGGTTAGAAAATTTAGATTTAGATTATGTGGCTGTATAAACTAGTTGAAGTATTGAAATCTTGCGGAATAATCATCCGGAGACATAACATACACTTTTTCAACGTGGTACGGGTAAAGTAACTGTTTTGTTAGAGTTTCATGTACAATCTCCAGACCTAAATCCCTTAGGCTTTTACTTTTGGGGACATCTAAAAGACCTAGTTTATTGAACACCAGTAAATATTAGACAAGAACTACTAGCGAGAATAGCAGAGCATTCTAACGAAGTCCGTAATAATGTCGGAATATTATTTAGAGTGTAGCGGAAACATATTGGAAAAATAAGTATTGAGGTACGTGGAGCTCATATGGAACATTTGCCAAAATAACATTTAAACGTTTTCCCTATTTTTGCATTTTAATAACATTGTAAATTAATTGAGCCCCGATCAACCCATTGAAAGGTTTGACAATGTAAGCGAGAAATCTTTCAGAATAACAGCTTCTTGTCTTTGAAGAGTGAGGAAGCGCTTCCCCATCAATTAAAGCAGATCAGCACACCCTGCGTAGTTTATTTTTACCTGTTTGTATTTAGCATTAGTAACTTTTGAGTTTTTCGCATAAAAACCTTGAAATCAGTTTTATCGAAATAAATTAAGACTCCGTAAGTATTTAAAAAAATCGGTTTTTAGCTCTGTAAAATAACACCGGTCAAAAATTAGGCCCAGCGAGTGTGGCTGCAAGTCCGTTCCTGACTTCTCTGATGATTTAAAACATCTACTGTAGTATGGTTTAATGAGTCTTTATGGCGTCTATAAAATAATAAAACTTCATTAAATTACACAAGTCGATTCAAAACGTAGAGCTGGGTAACCCTTTAGGGCTCTGTATCTTCGTTCAGGGACACTTTAGAATTTTTTTTTATGACAAAGTACAGTTATTTTGACCTCCCCTATATGCTCGCGAGAAATTAGAAGGTACTTACCGGAGACCCTGTATACAAACTATAGTAAGAAATCTAATTTCATTTGTCAGGTATTAGTTTGGCGCCGACTTCAAGAATGTCTATTTTATATAAAAATTTGTATTGTTACTTTTCGCTTTTTAGCGCATATTTTAGTAATTAGATCAATTTTTTTTATAAAAATTTTATTCATACAGACATTTCACAACAACAAATGTTAATTTATTAGGAAGAACGTTGTTTTCAAAAGGTAAATTAACTGATTAAGTAAGACCCGAAGTAATGTAGTTTTTAACTTCTTTAAGAATCTTACTTGAAACATCATCAAATCCGTAATTTATAATTAAAATATATACGGAGTTATTTTTCTTGGCTGTTTTTGGGAAAAATGTCTTAAGATTTTATTTATTTTCCTAAAATACTTATTATGAAAAACAATCTAAGTACAGAGTTATGAAAAGTTTTGTATTATTCATATGTCCAATTTTTGAAATACCCTGTACACGATCTAGTTTCTGTTGTTTTCAAAATACAATTTATTAGTATGATAATTAGGAAGGTGATGTTGCTGTTCTTTCATCTCCTTACAGGTAGATGGGACCGTGCGGCGCTTTTGGTGAAAATAAAAAAAATATGAAGATCATTAATTTTTAGTGCATATAGTTTCGGGCAAGGTCATTATTTTGGTAATAAGCGGAACGATATAGCATTTTTTTCTACGTTCATTTTTGGTAAAAATTCCTAACGTTATATTTTAATGTAATTAACTTTTTAATGCTTATTGGAAAATATTTCTATATAAAAAATATATAAATCAGAATATGGCAGTATGGGTAGGGTGAACAAATCGGTTGAAAGGTTAAATCATGTTTGACAAACATAATTGCTGTATTATAGATGTAAATGATATTTTTAAAAATAAAATACAGGGTTTACGGATAATGCATCAGGATACTTGGAGGGAATTTTTTACATGGCCCCTGATCTGTCGACTGCCAATCAAATTTTAACTCATTTCCGATTAACCAATAAAGTTGAAATTTGATACACACCCACACACACACACACACATATATATATATATATATATATATATATATATATATATATATATATATATATATATATATATATATATATAATGTAATATTATGACTTTAAACATATATTTTAAGGCCATTTCAAGGTCAACTTTTCTTCCGATTGTTCGATCAAGCTGAAATTTGGTACATATATAGACTCGATGACGATGTAATAATATGACCTTGAAACTAACCTTGAACATATATTTTATTGTATTTTCAAAGTCAACTTCAATACTGATTATTCAATTAAACTGAAATTTGGTAGACATAAATAAACCCCATAACAAAGTAATATTACCACTTTGAAGCTGGCCTTGAAAATATATTTCTAAGTCAAGTACACTTCCGATTATCCAATCAAGCTGAAATTTGGTACCCATACAGCAGTTGATAATGCAAGACTGTAATCTTGAAACTGACTTTGAATATATATTTTAAGGTCATTTAAAGGCCAACTTTACTCAAGGGTATCTAATTAAGCTGAAATTTGGTACCCATATATAAACCCGATGACAATACCATATTACAACACTAAAGCTGACCTCAAACGCATATTTCAAGGTCCTTTTAGGGTTAACTTTGTTTCTTTTATGATGACCCGTATTTTTTATTACAGAAATAAAAAGTTGACAATATTCCGCGTCTAACGATACATATATGTAATATGGTTTTTTTACTTATAGAGGTCATTTGAAGATTAATCGCACTTGTCTCCAACAAACGCAAAAAGTCTTAGACATCAACCGGTTTAATGACAAAAGACATAAGTTTCTTTACGTAGACAGAATTTAACATTTACTTACTTACATTTTAAGGTTAAGTTTTTTTAAATTTAAATGACAACCTATATATTTTTATAAAACGGTATCATTTTGTTTCACTGCTGTTTATAGGCTATCGTTTCTCTATCAAATCTTCTAATCGAAAACTAAAAAGTGAAAAATAAAATAAATATTTTTTTTTTAAGAAAAATGATTTCATTTTCATGAAAACTGTACACTTAATGGTTTGAAATAACGTTCTATATAAAAATATGTTAAAAAAATATACGAAAAATAGGTATATATAGTAGATTCATATTTTAGATTACTAGTTTGATAATTCATCTTGGTTCTAAAATCTGCTTTAATTTAATAACGAATGACGACAAAGTGATTAATGTACAAAATTCTCAATTTGAGAAACTCTCATTCTCATGTGATTCTCAAATTAAATACAGTTAACAACTAATAGACTAATTTGAGGCATAAAAGCAAACGCCAACGATTTTATAACCAAAATAAATTACACTAGTCAACAAATAAAAAAAATTGCGACTTATGTTATAATAGCTGTCAGCGGGAGTTTAATCCATCCTAACTGCGAATTCAACAACAAAAATTTTTCACTATGTATAAATTTTGAGTTATAGAATGTATCAGTTATTTTTATTTAATACAAACATTTTTATATAATATTTATACATGAGTTCAAAATAATAAAAAAAAAGATATTTTACAAAAATACACATGAAAATACATCTATAGTAAGTCTTTTGTATATAACTTTTTTGCAAATGTTGATTTTCGTTTATATTCTCGATCCCTTTCGCTCATAAGAAACCAACTGTAATCCTTCATGATTGCTGGATCCCATCTGCCTTGATAGCTTTGCTCCATTGTTAATATGTCTTGGTGGAACCTTTTACCTTGCTCGTCACTGACCGCACCCAAATTTTGTGGGAAGAAATTTAAATTAGAGTGCAAGAAGTGTATTTTAAGAGACATGCGACAGCTCATTTTGCAGTAGCTTTCAAGTAGTTCTCTTACAAGTTTTTCGTAGTTTTCTACTTTTTTTTTTTTTTTTTTTTTTAAGATATTAAAAGAACGCCACGCAGCTAATTCAACATCACTTAATTTTTGATGAAACTGTTGATCCTTTAGTATTTTCCTAATTTGTGGTCGAATAAATATTTCTTCCTTAAGCTTGGCATCACTTAGTTTAGAAAAAAAAATGTTTAAGGTATTTAACCGCACCTCCTTCTTTATCTAATGTTTTAACGAAAATTTTAATCAATACCACTTTTATGTGTAATGGAGGTAACAGCATTTTTTTTTGGATCAACAAGAGGTATATTCTTTACGTTAGTTTGACTTGAATTATATTGATTTTTCGGAAGTCTACTTGGTAATAGCTCTGTGTTGCTCAACTGTCCCAAACACAGAGAAAACAGCAATTCTTCGTAAATCCACTCTGAAGTCCTAGTAATAGTCCTATGACTTTAAGGTCACCACATATTCGCTAATTATACGTAACACAGCTTATTGCATTTAGAATAAGTGATATACTATGGATATGTTTGCTTCATATTAACTACATGTGCAAGTCTTTTGTTGCCATTATGGGACAGAACTGATTTCAAACTTATTTTAGAATCATTTATAAATAAGCGCCATTCGTCTGGGTTATGTGCAAATTCTAATTTTTCCATAACACTATTCGGATTAACACAAAACACACATTTTATCCTGCAAAGTAAAAAACGAGAAGTGCTCCTGGTTACGGGTCCTAAATATTGTAATTTTGGTTTCAGTAACGGTAAATTCTATTGTGGTAATTTAGATCCTAATACTTCAGCATGTTCTTTTGATAAGTAGAGGTCCCGAACTAGATCATTTAATTTTGGTTTTTGGATTAAATGGGGCGCTTTCCCTTCACATTCGCGAAAATAAGAATCGTCCTTTTCTGATACTTTATCGGGTTTTACCTTATCATCATACATTTCTAAATCTTCCTCCCATTATACCGGGGGCGCTGGAACTGGTAAACCTTCTCCATGAAGAACCAGTTTTATTGCTGAGGATTCATCCAGATATTTAATATTCTGTTTGCTCTTTCTTATAAAACCAGATACTTTTGTCATGCAAAAGTAACAGTCGTTAAAATTATTTGTTGGAATTGCAAAAGGCATAGAACAGTGTTTGCTATTTAATTAGTTACTTAGATTTGCTGCACAGATTTGACAACATATGTGAGGAGTCCAGTCCCGATCTTGATCGCCAACAGGACATCCAAAATACTTATGATAAGCTGCTTTCGTTATTTTGTGAATTGTCCTTTTCTGTGATTTAGGGGTAAACTGACTACACATATAGCAAAAACTATCCGCGTGGGACGTGTCTGTATTTTAAACATTTTTGTACTGCCGCGTAAGTCGATTTAGAGATGTGATACTACGTTTACAGGCATTAACTAACTTTATTCAATACAAAAATAACACTAATATAAGGCTCTTGCTATTGGCTTGTTCGCTTACTTCGTTTCTTTATCTAATACTGCCCACTACTCGTGCAAAAAAAAACTGATGATACCGCTGCCGGCCAGCAGCTTTTATAGACGTTCCGTACTTCTGATATTTTCTAGAAACCTCGGGTATCGGAATTTTGAAAAGCGACGGCGTACTTCTCGTATACAAAGGTCATCTATAAGTAGATTCGGCTACGGGACAGAGCGAAATTTAGAAGTATATGAGTTTAAATGGGTACTTCCGTTATTTTAAGCGTTAGGGAGTTGAGACCTCGTGGTCGTCTTGTCATTCCTAGACACTCCCACGTGTTTTTACTATCATTTTTGAATTTAGAGATCAAAAATTAACCAACAACTTCCTTTTACATTACAGTCGCAAATTGGCCGTAAATCAGCGTTAAAAAACTAATAATTTAAAATTTGAACCTGTTGTATATGACTATTTTTTGCATAGTTTTTTAAAATATTTTTATACAGGAAGTTAGTTTATACCGTTTAGTGTACAACTCTCAAGAAAATAAAATCATATTCCGTATTTTTTTAAAATTTTAATAACGTATTAAGTTAATATTTGCCACAGGAATCACACTTAAGGACTTCAATCATTCTGTTATTAAAAGATTTTTCGACTGTGCCTCCAAAGATCACGCTAATTGAATTTCAAATATTATTTTTCATGTATTTTCTTTGTTTTGACAGTTATTGAGAAAAAGGTCATGCCATTTTACTGATAAAGGAACACCTAATTATAAGGTACTTCTTATTCGAAGCGATAAACCATTTTGTTTAGGCGCAAGTTGGAATTAAAATTTTATTTCCAGTAAAATCAATTTTTCAATACTCATATTTTTTTCAAGATATGTTTCCAGATATAATCACCTTATTTCTTCTGCATTTCCATTTGCTATTCTATTCAATAGTTCAATATTCATGAGCCGTTTTGTAAATAATTAAACACACTTTTAATTTTAGGGTTTAAACTAACTTCGTGTCTACCAAAATCCAAAAAAGATTTTACTTATTAACAAATAAGTGCACAAGTAATAAATGTATTGGCATATATTGAAGCGTAGGAAAATAATCAATCATATATTTGGCAAGGAACAGTGGTTTAAGTTTATTTACAATTTGGAAACATTTTAAAAACACAAGTTTGTACCCTATAAATACCGACCAGTACAAAAATTATTACCTAGCGACACTGAAAGAAGACTAATTTTTTGCCAATGGTTAGTAGATACGTGTAGGTAAAATCCGAACTTTTTTAGACACATGATTTAGAGTGATGAAGCGAATTTTTCAAATAGGGGTATGTTTAATCATAAAATTCTCATCCCAGAAATGCGCAAGTATAATTTAGTGTTAATGTTTGGTATGATTTAAAAGACAGCAAAGTAACTGGGACAATTTTTTATGAAGGCCGACGATATGTTGTCACAATTATTGGAATTATGTATCCGAATCTATTTTAAACAAGATGAAGCTCCTCCTCATCAGTTTTGTGAGGTGAGAATGTTGTTATAATAGCTTTTCAAAGGTAGCTGGATATCAACAAATGTTCCAATATGTTGGTCTTTAAGATCTCCTGATTTAACTCTATTAGACTTTTACTTTTGGGGTTATGTCATGGACGAAAGCAATAAAAGGAGCTATGCCAACCTAGGCGAACTTCAGTATAATATTAAATACATTATAGCATCTATTGATGACAGAACAGTTTTAAAAGTCACGAAGTGTCTATTAAAGGATGCTTGAAAATGTATTGACAAAACTGTCGTGTTTAATTTAGGTTTTTTCCTCTTATGCTGAATAAATCAATACATAGGATATTATTACAGAAATACGTAGTCAACTTGTCAAAAACGTGACTATGCTAATAATTCAGTTATTTTCAGTTTCAGACTGATATTACATACAAACTTTTTTGTTTTGTGGGTGATTTGCAAACATAGCGATAAAAAATATACAGGATGTTCTGATTAAAAATTGAATTTTCATTATTTATTCGGAAATATTATGTTCCATTGTTATTTTGTTTTAGCTGATGGTTAAGATGGCGAAAGCAGAAGAAAATTGAACATAGTTTTATTTTTTGGTGTTGTGGGTTTTGGTTGTTGTTGTAAAATGTGTTAGTTCTTTTCATCAAATGTTAGTCACGTGTTATCAATATGTAATTATATGTTGTGTGCTCCTTATGAAAACTGTATAATATTTAAGGGTTGTATTACAATTAACCAGTTAATTTGATGTCCATAATTTAGCAAACAGTTTCTGTTATATTTATCAAAAAATTATTCTGAGGAAGGTCAAGTGTGACCGAAACGTCAATAAATATGCATAATAACTAAAATAGATGCAGTTTCATCTATAAAACGGATTTTACCCCTAAAAAACAAAAACTCTGAAATTACTAAAAATACATGATTCCATGGTCAATGTATTTGGAAAAGTTATTTTAGTCTCCTTATGACCGTTAAAAAAAAAGGTAGACAGTATATTATTTGTGCAATTCACAGAGATTATACTGTCTGACATCTTTATTAACGGTCATAAGGAAAATAAAATAACTTTCCCATATATATATATATATATATATATATATATATATATATATATATATATATATATATATATATATATATATATTTATATACATATACATATGCCTTACCCATACGAATGCATATTACCATCAAAGTTAATCTTTCTCAAAATGCCAAAGGAGATCTAGACGTCAAATTTTTTTCGCCTGTCCGTTTTCGATATGAAAAGAGAGATTTTCGAAAACTTAATTTTTAATTGACATTGATGCACTTCAATAACAATATGTATTAAGATGCTGGGAGTGAATTAAACATAAAATTCTCCATTCTACTCATTTTCAACATTAAAACAAAGATGTTGTACACCTTAACCTTCAGATGACCTTGACATCTCAAGAACAGTGTATATACAGATTATGAAAGGTTTTATTTCGATAATGTTTGGAGGATAAATAAAATTTTTGAAATGGTGTTTTTATCACATTTTTAGACTGTTTTAAGGTGATTTTAGTTTTTATGAAACTATTTATTGTCCTTGACGTCTGCAGTAATGTGTATTGTATTAAAAATTTTATTTTAAACCAATACAGGTAAAAATTCTGGTAAATTATTTGGAGGAAATTTAAAGAGAATATATGATATTAGTTTGCAGAATAACGTGTACAATTTTTTTCTGTACAATCATAACAGCGCAAATATTTATTGAAAACTGACTCTGAAAGTTTTCTACTCTGTATAAATTATGATTTTCTTTAACTGAAATATGCAAGTTGTGGAGAATTTCCTTTTTTGTGAACGATTCCTCATTTTGAAAAAGAACCCGTCTGTAGAGAAAAATGTCAAATATTTTATTTTTAGTGTATGCAAATATAACTGATAATGATTTTATATATTTCTTATATTTTAATTTTGATTTAACATAAAGCGGTATAGATATCAGAAGTAATTTAAATTTCTATCTAATTGTAATAATGATTTTTTTGTATTTTTTGAACTAACTAATTAAATTTTATGAATCATAGCGATTAAGAATACTTGAATTCACGTTAGGTGATTTTGTAACCAACTTTTATTTTTATAATTTGTTCCATTCCGTTGCGAAGTTTACGTATAAAATAAAAAGTATGTTTGTCGAAAAAAAGGAAGTCAATAAAGTATTTAGTAAGTGAGGTGGGCTATTCCTTTTTAACCACACTTTTATTAACTCGTTATCTTGTCTGACTGTTTTGTTTGTTTATCGTCTGTTCGATACAAATTTTGCAGTCGAGTATAAACTAACTTTCCGATGAGCTAAAAACCTGGAACTTTAAATGTACCTTAGAACTGGATGACAATGCAATATTAGCACGCTTTCTCGTCTCGATGATTGTTTGTTCGGTACAAATTTTTCAATCGATTTTTGTCTTTTCAGCCCATATTTTGGCATCGATTTTAAACCAATAAAAATTAAAACGCAGAAAATAATTAATTAAATAAAAAAGAACGCTCTAAAAAATATAAAATAATTTCTCCTCGCCCCTTACAGATTTATAGCCCCATATAGATTTCTAACCATACATATTGTTTTGAGAATTTGTGATTATTAATTTTGAATAGGAAAATACTTGTTAGTTTTAAAACAAACTTGGGATGTTATTGATAATAACGGTTGTGTGAGTTTTCGATAGCTACTTTCTCCACTCTTAACTATTATCTATTGAAAATTCACAATCACGAATTTTCAGGACAATATATAAGAATCTGCCAGGGGTTAAAAATCTATATGGGACTAGGAGAAATTATTTAATACTTTTTATTTCGTTTTAAAAACCTGGTATATTAATTTCTTAGGTTGTATCTCTAATGGTTATCAAGTGTGAACTGAATGTTTTGTTTTAAGACTACGAGCTTATATAGGGACTGTGTCCATTGAAGCGCTTCCCTGTACACACTTCAATCATTTGATGTTACAAACTTTGGAAGACAAGAAAAATATAGTTCAAAATCTCTCCAATCTAGAAGCATCAACTTTAAAAGAACTTCGTAAGGGTGAATCTATAAAGATTTTACCAGCGGACAAGGTAATAATGGAGATCGTAATATACAACCAGGAGATATACTGGAAAAAGGAAAATATAGACAATTAGCTCGTGACCCTACTAAATCTATAGTCAAAAATTTACAGAACGCTAAGGAAATACCAAGACCATATACCTGACAACCTACGATCGGCCCTCACACCACACTACAGTAAGCCACCACATCTTTACGGACTACCAAAAATTCATAAAATGAACATATCATTGAGACAAATAACTAGCTCCAGAGGATCCCCTACAAATGCACTGTCGTAGTTTCTTTTCAAAATCAGACAATCTTTAGAAGGTAAGACGAACACATGTTAAAAATACTACACATTTTGTGAACATTCTTAGTAACATTAATTTATAGCCAGACTAATAAATTTTGATGTGGAAAGTCTGTATACTAATGTACCATTAGGGGAATCACTAGACATAATCAAAACTAGACTGATACTACATTATCAGATCGAACCACGCTACCACTGGACGGGATGATGGATCTTTCAGAGTGTTGCCTGCATAGTGCTTACTTCCAAGTAAAGGACTAGTTCTACGTTCAGGACGACGGGCTTCCGATGGGTTTTTTATTCTCTCCAGTCATCTCCAATATATATATATATATATATATATATATATATATATATATATATATATATATATATATATATATATATATATATATATATGGAATGGTACGAAACTCATGCCATAGAAACGGCAACAGTAAAACCGAAAGTATGGTTGCGATATGTCGATGATGCCTTCATCATCAAGAACCTAATGATTTCTTCAAACATTTAAACACTATTAGACCTACAATTAAGTTAAATGATCAATTGCCCTTCCTAGAGGTCATGGTGAACCGTTCAAACGGAAGTATTAAAACTTCAGTATACAAACAGCCAACATATACTGGACAATATTTTAATCATAGTTCTAATCATTCTGTTGTAACAAAACGGGGAATTATATGCAGCCTCTATAATCGCGCCATATCTATATTCAATAATGCCGATTGTCTGGAAAACGAGATAGCAAATATTAAACTCGATTTACATCAGAGTGGTTATCCTTTAAAACTAATTGACGATGTTATAAATAACTTTAGAACAACGCCCACTGGACAGCAAAAACGCATTCCTTCTTCACAATTCCGTACATTAGGGGAGAGGAGACGGAGAAGATAAAATGAATTGCCAGTAGTTATAATATAAAAACAGCCTTTAAATCAGGAAATACACTTAGAGCTTATTTAACAAAAATAAAATCCAAAACTACCGATAAGAAAGAATGTGTTTATAAAGTTCCATGTGAGTGTGGGAAATATATATTAGAGAAACCAAACGACCACTAGAAGTTAGGATTAAGGAACATAAAACTCATACACAATAAAATTTTTATAAAAAAATTGAACCGACTTCTTAGGGTGCATTCCACTAGGCGCTCACAACGCTCAAAATATTCCTTCAGTCGTTCCACATAACGACTACGGTCGTCGCGGTCGCGGCGAAAACGTCATTAATGACGTCATTCTTCTCGCTCACGCCAAGCTCACAACGACCCATCTGAAAAGGTGGGTCAAAGTGGACGTTCAGAATTTTGGCGCGGTTTTTTAAATTTAAAGATAATTGAATGTAAGAGTTTCAAAATTACAGTGTAACATATGAGAAAAAAATAAGTATAATTTAGTTTAGATTCAAAATACACTGAATTAGATGGTGTAGTCCAATCCACAAAAGGTGTTACTGAAAAATACATTTATAAAATGTAGTAATTATATACAAGCACATTTATAGAATGTAGTAATTATATAAAATTTACCCTAAAATGATTTGAATTCTTTATCTGAATAACGATTAATAACATTCTCATAATCAATAATACGTGGCCTAAGTTTTCGCTTTTCCCGACTTTGTAAAACTGCATTCCATTCTTCATATGGACTAGATGAAGTACTTCCTGAAGCATGATTACGATCTACCATTAAATATCCAACTGTCACCACAAAAGATATTTTGAATATTTTTCAACGTAAATTACTTAAAGATTCCACTAAAATAAAATATAAGAAACTAAATAGTATTTTTCTTTAATATAAAGCAAGTTAACCAATAATTATAACAAATTTTTAATATTTAAGCTTAAAAATTATAACATAACCTTTTCAAGCTACTGATTTATTTTCAAATCCGCCATTTGTAATATTTAACTCAACGCTTAAGGTGTCCACAATCCCATTCCACTTGGGTTTATGATTAGAATGCTCACAAGCTAGTGGAACGGGAAAAACTGCTATCATGAGCGTGATCGTTGTGGGTGCTTAGTGGAACGCACCCTTAAAGTGCGCTAAAAAGTGAAAAATAACCATAAATTTTTATATGAAATTGAACTTTTTGAAGTCGGCGCCAAACTAATACTTGACAAAATGTGATTTGCATAAACAGATTTAAAATACTTTTTTTGTAATTACTTTCTTACCATAATTTGTATATATTAGTAGTTATTTATTTCATTTACAAATAATTTGGCGCCGACTTCAAAAAGTTCAATTTCATATAAAAATTTATGGTTATTTTTCACTTTTTAGCGCACTTTAAGAAGTCGGTTCAATTTTTTTATAAAAATTTTATTTTTCTATTTTTAGTTTTAGAATTCATTATGATATTCATAAATTATTTGAACTAAAAACTAATCGAAATTAGTGTACTTCGCAATGACTCCAAAGTGGCAAAACAGTACAAATTTTATCCAAAGTTGTAAATCACCCTAAAATGAACCACTAAAAATTCTTTAGCTCTTAGAGTTTTCCAAATACTAATCAAATTGGGTCAAATGAATATTTAGGCTGTCATAGAAAATCCACTATCTTAAATTTCAAATTAATTTTAGATTGGTAATATAGGCCCCAACACCTTCCAATATCGATATTTAAAGAAAATAAATAAATTTTTTATCCACCATATTAGATACGCCACATTAAATTTTTTTTAAATAATTTTAGATTCGTCACGTGTGACCCCAAAAACTCTCCCGTACCAATTTTGATGAAAATCGGACAAAATTGACTTTTTTTGTTCGCTATATTAGATCCGCCATATTGAATTTTTTAAAAATTATTTTAGATTCGTCATATACGACCCCGAAAACTCCCCCATACCAATTTTGGAGAATATCGGACAAAATTAAATTTTTTGTCGGCCATATTGGATCCGCCATATTGAATTTTTTTAAAATTATTTTAGATTCGTCATATGAGACCCCGAAAACTCCACTGTACCAATTTTGGAGAAAATTGGACAAAATTGATTTTTTCGTCCGCCATTTTAAATCCGCCATATTGAATTTTTTAAAAATAATATTAGATTCGTTATGTGGCACCTCGAAAACTCCTCCATACCAATTTTGGAGAAAATCGGACTAAATTAAATTTTTTTGTCCGCTATATTGGACCCGCCATTTTGAATTTTTGAAACATAATTTCAGATTCGTTGGGTACAACCCCGAAAATTCCTCCGTACCAATTTTGGAGAAAATCGGACAAAATTAATTTTTTTGGCCGCCATATTGTATTTTACTGCACCAATTTCATCTAAAAAAATATGGGACCACCGCAGCAACTTCCTTTACATAATGTAAAAAATTTCATTCAGATCGGTGCAGCCGTTCCGGAGTAATCGGTGTACATACATAAAAAAAAAATACATAGTCGACGAATTGAGAACCTCCTTCTTTTAGAAGTCGGTTAAAAAGGGAAAACGTCAAGATCAGGAACTGCAGAACACGTCTGGGATAAACAACACTATATATAATGGTTTGAAGCTGCGGCAATATATATGGAACACAACATGAGAAAAAGAAAATTTATGGAAGCAGCTCACATTAAAAACAATAATGGAATCTTCAGTAAACCGAATATTGAGATACCTAATCTTTGGCAACCACTACTTTGTAACATCAAATCATTGAGTTGTGGTACAGTGAAGCGAAATTTTGCGCTTCAATGGACACAGTCCCTATATAAGCTCGTAGTCATAAGACAAAATATTCAGTTTATACTTGATAACGATTAGAGATACAACCTAATCGAAACGTTGTAAAAATAAATAAAAAATAGAGACAATGTAAGTCCGACAATCACATTTTCTTCAGTCTTCAACATTGTCTACAACCTTCAAACATTAACCAAACTGTTTACCTGTTTTTCCTTTAAATAAAATAGATAATATTGTACTTTTTTTTAATCAGCAGTTTTACTTCATATGTTCATTAAACCTTTCTATGTTGTTACTGCATATTTGTTATAATATTCTGTTTTATCATCTCTAGTTTAAGTGTCATCTCTAAGTTAAGTGTAAGGATAGTTATACCAAGAGATAAATTTTACCTGTTGGAACATTTAAAAAAATTGTTTTGAAAAGTTAGAATTATATAAATGCGATATAATATTGTAATAATTTCTTTTAGTCTATAACGCAATTACACTTTAATTTTATTAGTAATTTTTAATGGTTTTCATAATTTTAGGAGTAATATTTCCCTGCCGTGCTACTACTCTTAATTTTCTTATTATATGTACATATACATTATGGCATAAAAAGGAATGGTAAAGTAAAATTTTCCTGTAAATGTTAACCCATTTTTGTAAAATATATATTATAAACTGAAAATTAATTTCTCAGGCAGGAAGGTAACAAAGCTCCTTTGTAGGCGGAAAAGCGCGACGTCTCTTTATTTTAATATTTATGAACTTCGCAAAATTTAGAATAAAAATGAAATTTAGATTTTTGTTTTCCAGACAAAGAAAATTCCCCTAATTATAAAATTGCATGCAAACCAACACTTAGCTACTAATACTTAAGATAGTTTTAAACATCTCTTCTCCTTAATTTTATTATTTTTTAATCTTAAGGTAAAAAAATCTAATTTAACGAGTTACAAATGAATATCTTTCATATATCAGCAGACATTATAATAAAAAAAAAACATACTTTTGGTCTATACTCTTTCAAAAAATCGGCAAATCTCGATATTTTTAAAGCCTGCTTTTGTATGATTTTAGAAAGTTCCAATGGCGGAAGAGTTTTGTGTCAGAAAAAAAATTGTTTTTCCATTAGAACTGTAGGGAAATTCTTAATATTATAAATAATAAATAATATTTTTAAAGTTAATAGCTTTGAGAGGCAGAAATGATTAATCTGCAATTCTAAGTTTTTTTTTGACATACCATGTGGCAATGAGCTCGAGAGAGTACTAATTTAAGGAGGAAACTACATTAGACGGTTCAAGAAATCTTTTTTTTATTGCATAAATTGAAAGCCTAACTGTTCAAAAGTATGTTAAAGAAATTTTAAAGTAAAATTCGAAGTCCTTCATATACTGTACGGGTATTTAACCGAGCATGCTCCAGTATATCGCTTAGGTGGGGAGCAGGTAAAAAGGAGCAATCCCAGGCAGGTAGCCTCATACTTACCTATCTCATGCCGAATCATGCTTATGAAGAAGAAAAAGTATTACTGTATGTTGTTAGAATCGCAGAATGAAACTTAAGCATTTCATCTAATTTATTGTTACTTGAATTTTCAGTTTTCGGTATTATTTTTTTTAAAGGTGTTTTTCTCGAAATGCCTTTTTTTTTTAATTTGCGTGCACTGTAACTCGGCGGCATAATCATTAAAGTCTGCTGGGGAAATATTCCGCTTACTCTAATTGTAATGTGATCTTGAAATACAACTAGGTAGGTTTATCTGTTATCAAGATCAATCACTTATTAAGTCCTATTTAAAAAAAGGCACGAATACCATTCAGTACATATTCTGATGTTCATCTTATTGGACTCTATTTTTATTTCATAACTGACAGAATACTACGTGAAATGAACTTGGGTAATATATGCAATGACCTTAATCTAATTATATTCTAGATTTAAGATGTAACAGGTGGTTCGAAAAGTCACGAGACTAACATATAAAAACACAATTTTTCAGCAAAATTCGACTGCATTGATCAATATATTCTAAGTTTATAATGAGACAGTTATTCCCGCTCTAAGATTTCTATGCATTTTTTGAAGAGCGATTTATCCAACCATTCAAAATATGTTTCGGTGACCACCTCTTTATTAGAGTCATATTTCTTTTTAATGAGTATATTTTTTGAGGTTTTAGAACTCACTGGAGTAAAATCTGGAAAATAGGATGAATGTAAAAGCAATTCGAAGTGCATTTCATGCAGTTTTGCCATCGTTGTGATCGACTTGTTACACGATGCATTGTCTTGATGAAAGAGCACTTTCCTCTTTATTTAGGGTAATTTTTTCATGATTTCTGCCTTCAAAAGCACCATTAATGCCATATAATATTCGTCGTTGGTGTTTTTCTCTTTCCAAGATAGTCGATGAATATTATACCATGCCCATCTCAAAATACGGAGACCATCGACTGTTGCATTGTTTTGATGAAAGAGTACTTTCCTCTTTATTTGGGGTAATTTTTTCATGATTTCTTCCTTCAAATGCATCATTAATGCCATATAATATTCGTTGTTGGTGTTTTTCTCTTTCCAAGATAGTCAATGAATATTATACCATGCCCATCCCAAAATACGGAGACCATCGACTGTTGCATTTCTGTTTACTTTAGTTGGCATTCATCTTTCGTTGTTCACTCAGCTCACTGCCGATTTGACTCCAGAGGGTAGTGGTGGATCTATATTTCATGTGTTGTCACATACCGTATGAAAAAATCCTCTTTATTTCCCTTAAATAGCTTCAGACACTTTGTTAAATATATTTACTAATTAACTTTACTTACAAATTGAACATTGATTAAAATTTATAATGAGAAGCTGCAGGGATTTTTCAAGTAACGAAGTTTTAAAGTTTTTATATTATTCACTTGTGCGTAGCCACCTAGAATATCGCTGCGTCGTTTTGAGCCCTTGTTACATAACGCATATTAAGCGGATTGAACGCATACAGTTTAAGTTTGTGAATTTTATGCTCTATAAGCGCGGCGTTGACAGAAATCTTCTTTCCCATTCTCAGAGATTACGACTAATAGGTATGGAAGCCTATTACTAATGACAAGGAAATCTTAAAAACTTGGAAGGAATACTTCTGCCAACTGCTAAATGGTGGAGCTAGCACGAATAAATCAAATATAGAGGTACATACAGCTGAAATAGAAGACCATTCCCCGACATATGAAGAAGTAACCCAAGCAATTAAAAAACTTAAAAAAATAAAGCCCCTGGCAGCGATGGTATACCCGCAGAGTGTCTGAAGCACGGAGGGGAAGCACTATACAGATCTATATACAAGCTAATTCAAGGTATTTGGCAGGAAGAAACAATGCCAGACGAATGGAAAGAAGGTGTTATCGTACCAATTCACAAAAAAGGTAACAAAAAGCAATGTAACAACTACCGAGGAATAACGCTCCTTAATACTACCTACAAAATCCTTGCAAACATTCTGTTAGAAAGAACCAAATCGTACACAGAAGAAATCATTGGAGAGTATCAATGCGGATTCAGACCCAGCCGATCTACTGTTGACCAAATATTCACTATAAAACAAATAATGGAAAAATGCTGGGAGTTCGATCGAGAGCTTCATCAGATGTTCATAGACTTTAAACAGGCTTTCGATAGAGTATGCCGGATGAGATTGTGGACAGCGATGCAAGAACTTGGCTTTCCTAAAAAACTAGTCAACATGATACGGATGAGTATGGAAGGACTACGATGTAAGGTAAGAGTTGGGCAACAGTACTCGGAGACATTTGAGATTAACAATGGACTGAAGCAGGTAGATGCACTCTCACCACAACTCTTCAACGTAGCTTTAGAACACATAATCAGAAATGCAAGAATTGATACACCGACTTCCATATTCCATCGAGAAGGACCAAACTTACTGCTGGCATTTGCAGACGATGTAGATCTAATAGAAAACACAAGAATAAAAATGAAGGAAACTTTTATCAGGTTCGAGAAGGAAGCAGAGAAGATGGGGCTACAAATAAATGAAAACAAAACTAAATATATGTACACGAGGCGCAATATTCGAAACAGAGACAGAATTGGACAGAACATCACCATCGACGACTACAACTTTGAGCGCGTCAGAGAATTTAAGTATCTTGGAACAACAATAACTGAAGATAATAACGGATCACAAGAAATAAACAATAGGATCCAAGCTGGGAACAGATGTAGCTACGCCCTTCGAGACATGATAAAATCGAAACAACTAACAAGACGAACAAAGATAAATCTATATAAAACAGTTATAAGACCAGTAGTGATGTACGGCAGCGAAACTTGGACAATAACAAAGGCAAACGAAGAGCGACTGCGAGTTTGGGAGAGAAAAATCCTAAGGAAAATCTTTGGCCCGTTACTGGATGGGGCAACGGGACAATATAGAATAAGAACAAACAAAGAGTTAGAAGAGTTATACGCAGACGCCAACATAGTAAAAGAAATAAAGTCTAGGAGACTCAAGTGGACAGGCCACCTCATAAGACACTCTAACGAAAGAATAGTGAGACTGGTGTGGGAAGAAACCCCAACTGGAAAAGACCATTTGGACCCCGGCTCCGGTGGCGGGATAATATAGCAGGAGACCTTAAAGCGATGGATGTAGAGAACTGGATGGAGCTAGCAAAGGACAGAAACGAATGGAGGCATATTGTCAAGTCGGCTAAAACCCACACGGGGTTGTAACACCACGGAGTAAGTAAGTAAGTACGTAAGTAAGGTATGGAAGCCTGGAATTGCGTAGAACTTATTTAACTATTCTTTTTGGATTTCATATAATTAGGAATAGCATTGACTCTCTGGGCTTCTTGAATTGATTAATTTCCGCGTTCCTTCACGCGACACTCGCCTTTTCCAAATGTTCTCGGTTAAGAGAAACCGGACTGATGTTGGTAGAAATAATGTAATGAATCGTATTAGGCAATATTTCAACACATATATTCCCACTAATTTCGATTTTGAATGCTCCCTGCCTACGTTCAAAAAGAAACTAAAATCACTCTTATATAATACTTCAATATTCGTGTGTTGCAGCTTCGACTGTTTATTTGATCTGCTATTTAGAATATATTAGTACATAACTTTTTTTTGTTTTGTTTCATGTATAGTCCTTCTTCCTTCTTTCTCAATGTGTATTCTTTGTTAGAGGTTTGTATCACCGTTAAGCATTAGACAAGTTATTTTATTTTATTAATGTAACATACAATAAGGAATATACTATTTGCATTTACTCTGTGATGTACTGTTTGCGATAAATAAATTAAGGATTATTATTTGACGCTTTAAATATTATTATATATTCCTAATCATTTTTACATGGAGCAACACAGCTTTTTTTAACTCCGCGAATGAAAGTTTGCTCGTTTCATTTCCGCCATTCTTGCTATTTCAAATTTGAGTGTAATAGTACCGTTACATTAATTTGTGTTAATGTCGGAATTGTTGTGGTCTAATATGTAGTTTAATGAAAATTTAACAATATGGTGTTTTCGTATTATGTGCCCGGCTTAGTAAGAGCAGTAAAAGATAAAATACGTGCTGTGAACTCATTTGGACTAAAAGAGCTTCATAACATTGAAATAAAGAAATTTAGAAAAACTGTTTATCTTTTTTATGAAAAAATGTTTTCAAAGTGCTAATGGTAGTAACATTTGGGATGAAGACATCAATCTTAGATCTGCAATTGTTGAGCATTCCGCCACAGACCCTTTTGTCTAGAGGCTATAAATATTTTCAATTTATTTAAGTTTCCTAACAGTAAAAACACCAAGAATGTTAAGCCTTCAGTAAAAAACGGGATGTAATACTTTGAAAGGATTTCGATATCTCCAATCTCTAGAAACTGAAAAATTATTGTGGTAATATAAAAAGTACGAAGTATGATCCCAACTTTTCAATTATTTTTAAAAATAATTTTTGTCGCCATTTTCTCCTGGATCAAACTGTAAAAACCATGCACTAAATCGCCTAAGATATTTTTTCAGTAATTCGGTGTTTCATTTTCATTTTAAAGTGTTAAAAAGAAAACGGTTTGGGATATTTTAATAGAAGAATGGTGGAGTAATAAGGCGGCAAGGGGGCGAATTTTAAGATATAACAGAAATTTTTTTTTCGAAATTTCGAATATCTTTCAAAAAATACTTATATAGTCTAAACCACTTACTTTAGACAGTCGAGAAAAAGGTAAATTTTGTGATTTTTGGCGATTCCTATTATATATATATATATATATATATATATATATATATATATATATATATATATATATATATATATATATATATATATATCAATGGCTACACTAATACACTATTGAACCAGTGACGGATCCAAGAGGGGCAGTGGGGGCCATTGCCTCTCTACAAATGCTTCGAATTCAGGAATATGAATGCTGTTGGTATCTCCATCACCGTCACAATTGCCCTCCTCTCCTCAAGAGTTTTGAATTCAGAAAAATAGGCCCATAAGATTGTGAATGTTTTTGGGATCTCTCCCCCCTCAACAATTCGCGTTCGCCCACTCCCTCTAAGACCTTTAAATTCAGACCCTGTCACTTATCTAGGAATGTGAATATTGTTAGTATCTCCTCCCTCCTCCCATCGACAACTCGCTTTTGCTTGTGTTCGACCCCCAAGAGCTTTAAATACAGAACTGCTGGAGTCTTCTCCCTGTCCACAACTCGCGCTCACTTGGGATCGCCTCCCCCACCCCAAGAGCTTTGAATCCAGAAAAATAGACCAGACCTTAGCTTTTTTCTAGGAATGTGAATGTTATAACTCGCCTTCGCTTGCAATCGACCCAACAGGAGGTTTAAATAAAGAACTGCTGGCGTCTCTCCGGCCCTGTCCATAACTTGCTTTCATTTGCCATACTGTATTTATGATACCCTTTGTCTAAGTTCTTGTTAATCGGCTCGCTACTTGAGTTATGGGCCGACTTAACTTAGGAAATAATTTGAATTGTAAAATGGTTAAATGCCTAAAATAGTCCTAAGTGAATAAACAGTGTATCTACCCTAAAATAATATTCTATTTTTTTTTTTACTTTTAAGATGATGTAACATCTTAAAAGATGTTATTTTGAAACACTTTTGAATCCTTTATTAGCAAGAGTTGCTTAAGCGCTTTAACATTTCGGAGTCCAATTTTCGGCATCTCATTATTATTAAAGATAGACACTTGCGATTTTTGCGAACCTGCCATTGTGTTTGGCAGCAGATTTATGTTTTTAAAATGAAATACATAATTAATTACTAAACATATCTTTTTAATAAAAATAAATAGTGTAGAAATTCGGATTTAATTTTTTAAAGATATATTGTCCAAATACCTTTTGTCGACTTATTTGAAACGGAGCTTTGTGTTGCGCGCCACACTCTGCAATAAGTTCTATTAAATGTAGTGAATTTCTTGACAAATGTTTTCTTTTAAGGCTACTGTTATCGTAAACTTTTCCTTTCAGGTAGCCCAATAAGAAAAAGTTCATCATCGGAGTCAAATCAAGTGTGGCCACGAAATGTCCCCAAATTGATTTATCAACTTTTGAGGGAAAGCTTTCCCAAGCAAATTCATTGAAATATGGGGTGGCTTCATCTCGTTGAAACAGGTGTCTGATGAGAACCATGGACGAGCTCGCAGATTCGGAGAAAAAAATTCGTAATCATTCTCCCATAATTGTCACTATTCATATTCATCACTTGGTTCCGGGCATTTTCAAAAGAAAAAAGGTCCAACAATTTCATTTTTGAATCCAGCCCACCAGAGAGTTACCCTAGAGCAATGTAATTGTTTTTGATGTTTGAGTCGTGGGGTATGGGTTTATGGAGACTAGTAACGGTAGTTTTGTTTATTAGTATGCCCGTTTAAGTGAAAATGAGCTTCCTAACTCCAAAAAATTGAACTAACTGTTCGGAACCTCTTTAACATCATTTTACAAAACCGTTTGCTTAAAGTAAAGTCATTTTCTTTTAAATTTTCGACGATCTGAATTTTGAAAGGATGGAACTTTAATTTTCTTTTCAAAATTTCGTGGACAGTTGCTCTTGGAAAACCCAATGAAGCTGTCCTTTTTCTATTCGCAAGTCGCAGATTTTCTTGTGAACTTCTTTCAACGAGCTCGATGTTTGCGGGGTTCCTTGAAGGTGGGCCCTAGTTATGGGCTGTCATAGCCAATGCTGTAACGCCGAGCCTTTCCACCCAGGAATGAATTAAATTCACATTAGGTGCATCACTGAATCGTCGGACATTGAACTTAGAATTGCCTCCACAGTTAACTCGCGATGCTCTCCCGACTAATGCGGCATCGTGACAAACAAATCCGTATGATTAGAAATTCGAATGACGCTACTCGATTCCCGTACCGGTTATTACTTTTCAAAATAATCGCATTTAAAAACAAAAATCTGCCGCAAGACATCCTTTACAGGTTACTAACCTGTACAGGGTGTCTGGCGGCAGATTCTTGTGACGAGGCTCATTTTCACTTAAACGGGTATATTAATAAACAAAAATACCATTACTGGTCTCCAAGAACCCATAATCCATGACTCAAATATCAAAAACAATTACATTGCCCCAGGGTAACTGTCTAGTGCGCTTTATTCACTAATGAAATTATAGGACTTTTTTTCTTTTGAAAATGTCCTAAACCAAGTGACGAATGTGAATAGTGACAATTATGGGAGAATGATTACGGATTTTAGTCCGCTCGCTACTTGAGTTACGGGCCGACTTAACTTAGGAAATAATTTGAATTGTAAAATGGTTAAATGCTTAATGAATACGGATTTTTTTTTGTCGAACCTACGAGCTCGTCCATTGTTCTCATCACACCCCTGTTTCAACAAGATGTAGCCACCACAAATACGGCTAACTTCAACGATTTTCCTTGGGGAAGCTTTCCCTCGAAAGCTGATAAGTCGATTTGGGAACATTCCATGGCCACCGAGGTCTCCTGATTTGACCCTGATGAACTTTTTCTTATGAGGCTACCTGAAAGGAATAGTTTATGATACCAACCCGCGAACTGTCGTGGCTTTAAGGGAAAACATTTTTCAAAAAATCCACAACATTCGACAGAGCTTATTGCAGAGTGTGATGCGCAACGCAAGGCTCCATTTCAAACAACTCGACGGAAGTTATTTGGGTGACATTATCTTTAAAAAATGAATTCCGCATATGTACTCTGTTTAAAAGTATTTTTATTAAAAATATATGTTCAGTAATTAACTTTTTTTTTTCATTTTGAAAACATAAATCTGCCGCAAAAATCGCAAATGTCTATCTTTAATAATAATGAGATACCCTGCAAAAATGCCGAAAACTGGACACCGAAATGTTAAAATGCTTACGCAACTCTTGCCAAAACAGAATTCAATTCAACCTTTTAAGATGTTACATCATTTAATTTTGCATGTATGTATGTATGTACGTAGAGTTGGGGGTCTGTACATTGCGACCTGATAGATCTATTGTGCCGCCCTACTGCTGCCCAGTCGTAAAAGTTACTTTATCGGCTAGAGCATGTCCTCCAGTCTTATTTCCCTCAAGGATCTTAAAATGTTGAACGGCTTCAAGGTGGGTAGGTTCCCTTCTTCGATTTGGCCTGTTCCCAAGAACCGCATCCTAGGGTTTTCTAGAGTACTGCACTCTGAAAGGATATAAACAGAGGTTTCGTCCTCCAACTCACAGAATCTGCACGCTTCTCTTTCTACCAGTCCGAGTTTCTTGAGGTGTACCTTCAGGAGGCAATGCCCCGTCAGGACCCCTGTTGGAACTTTGAGTTGGTTGTTACTTAGGCATATGCATTCTTTGAAGCTCTTCTGGTCGTAGTTCCCCAGAAATATCTTGGCTTGTCTCAATTCAAAATTATATTTGAAGTTGTAGCAATTGGATGTGAACATGGTGGTGCGCTGGCGCGAAACTCAAGTAACGAGTGAACTAACAAGAACTAACACAAAGGGTAAGGTCGAATATTCTTTTCTATTAAGTATTTTGAATCATTGATTTCTTTTCGAAATAAACACATTTAAAAACAAAAATTTCCATTTATAAACCTCTCTCGTATCGTAGTTAATATGTAACTTAATGAAAAAATAAATACGTGCTATTATATAGTTTTTTTTTAAGTTAAAGTCTTCAATTTTTGAGTTTGCTTTTTTTTTTTTTAAATTGAACACCTTGTATATTGTTTGACAACTCGATTTCAATTTTTTCAACCTCTTTAAAAATATATAATAGTTGATATTTGATTTCACTAATAAATTTAAAATTTTGATTTTTTTAAAAATTCAGACCAAAATCCGCAGTAGGCTATGGATATTGAATATATATTTTATTAGTAATTCCTTTAGTACAACGTCTTATTTAGAATAAGTTTTCAAGGTCTTTGTAACATAATATACTTTAAGAGTTGAAAGCAATTTTTGTTAACATTATATGTTAGACTTCATACATTTCCAAAATATAAACACTGTCTAACCTTATTGTGTAAGAAAACAAAAATGAAATAAACGGAACACTATATGAAACATTTGATTTTAAGTACCGTTGAAAATGGTTGCAATTACCCTGATACAGAATTGGCACATTTTTGCAAGTTTCCTTAAGACACTTAAAATATTTCGGTTTATTTTGCAAAAGCTGCTATATTTAAATAAGAAAAAAATTTAGAACAGATAGATCAGAAGATCTGGGGGGCTAATTAATAGATCCGTTGGTAATAATTCATGTTTGAGGAAAATTAGTTTCCAAAAAAGGTCTCACTACCTGAGAGTTGTGATTAGATGCATCATAATACTTCGATAAGGGAACATTTTCTAGCAATCCAGGTATTATATCATCTAAAATTTCTAGATAGCGGTTTACTGTGAGATCCCTGTCGTAAATTCGCTACTTAATTTGTGTTCTCCTCTCGTTCTTGAAAGGCAGATTTTAAAAATCTGAAAAAATTCGACATAATAGCACTCAAAAAAATCTATTTAGAATATGCCTTCCGGTAAAAGGATTCTCTTTTGTGATATTATTTTGCAGGCACAGTTAACTCAATAGACGTGTAATGAAAGTACAGAAAAATCAACAATACCAATGACTGCTACGGACTCCCATCATAACGTGTGTCTGACAAACAGTTGATGAGTTTTTTTTATTACTTTTAGTTTCCATATAATTTGTTGCTAATTTCGTAAGAAAAGAATAGGTACGAGACAATTATTTAACTCTTAATATGCAAATCTAGATGATACATCGAGTTTTTTTTGACACCTCGGGCACATAACGGAATCGACGCATTGGGATGGCACTGCTCTATGTTTATCCTTTTGCCCGTGTCGTATTAATGCTATACAGGGTTATTAGGCGAATTGTTTCACGCAATGCACGCAGTGCTTCATAATCACATCTTACACCTGTTGTATGTAATCTACAGTACTCGCGCTTAGGATAATTGGCAACAACGCAATTAGGAATACAGAGCCGGAGAAGAACAAGTTTTAGTTATTAAAATATATGTACTATCATACAGGCTCTAAACAGTATTTCTTAAAAGAATTATGAGTAACTTAGGAGAACATCATAAAAATATACGAAGTATTCTCACCACCCGGAAATATTTTAAATTTTATATAAGATATATTTTGAAAATGCTTAAGTCTTTCTAATAGAACTATTTATTAAGAGTTGCATCGTAAAGCTATTAACGTAACTGGGATAAAACCAAAAAGGATTCATTCTAGAAAAGGCCTCATGGATACGGTTCACTAGGCTAAAATAAATTTTATTACACTATATATATTTTTCTGATGCTGTTTTAATACTGTTATAGAATTAAACCTAAAAAATAAAAAAAGATATTTTAGCCATATTTGAATTTCATAAGACTTGGACATAGACATGACAACAGTAAATTTTGAAAGCTGTATACATTATAGAAAAAATATTTAAATCAACTAACTTTATCATGGAACTAACAGTAAAATATAATATTACATCCTGCATCAATGGCATGATATACGAGTATATTGACTAAAATGTGGTTGTCGTACTTGCATTGTCTTTATTTTTATCCATTTTTACGACGTTTCGATTAGGTTGTATCTCTAATCATTATCAAGTATAAACTGAATGTTTTGTCTTAAGAGTACGAGCTTATATAGGGGCTGTGTCTATTGAAGCGCAAAGTTTCGCTTCACTGTACTGTACACAACTCAATGATTTGATGTTACAAAATAGTGGTTGTCAAAGATTAGGTATCTCAACACTTCATTCCATTATTGTTTTTAATGTAACCTGCTTCTATAAATTTTATTTTTTTCCTTTTCGGTTCTATATATATTGCCGCAACCTCAGACCATTTTATATGGTATTGTTTATCCCAGGCGTGTTCTGTAATACCTGATCTCGATGTTTCCCCTTTTTGTGTATGAGTTTTATGTTCCTTAATTCTAACTTCTAGTGGTCGTTTGCTTTCTCCAATATACATTTCACCACACTCACATGGAACTTTGTAAACACATTCTTTCTTATCGGTAGTTCTTGGTTTTGTTTTTGTTAAATGAGCTCTAAGTGTATTTCTTGATTTAAAGCCTGTTTTTATATTATAACTACTGGACATTCATCCTATTTTCTCCGAAGTTCTTTTAGTGTGCGGAATTGTGAAGAAGGAATGTGTTTTTTACTGTCCAGTGTTCGTTGTTCTAAAGTTATTTATGACATCGTCACTTAGTTTTCCGATGGGTTCTTCACATTCTCCAGTCGTCGTGTGTGTGTGCCTCTGACAGAAGAAATGAAAGCTTAGGAGTTCTTCTCTTGGTTTTCGCGAATTTTCGGCGACAAACGTTTGTTTTTTAGAGCCTTGTTCATACGTTCTTTTTTATGTAACAGAAAACAAATAAAATCTGCCAAAATATATAATCGAATTAGCTAGACACTGCCTCGACAACACCTATTTTACTTATGAAAGCCAGCGATATAAATCACAGGATCTCCTGCACTAACTAATTTATATATGGAAGACTTCGAATCAAAAACTTTAGAGACCTCCTCACACAAACCATGATCGAGGCTGCGTTACGTAGATAACACATTCGTTATCTGGTAACATAGAGAGGAAAATCTCAAAAATTTCCTAAATCATATTAAAAATATACATCCAAAAATCATATTCATCATGGAAACAGAACAGGAAAGAAAACTACCTTTTCTAGATATTCTACTGAGAAAAAAGAGGATGCTTGCTTTCAGACACTGTTTACAGAAAACCCACTCCCAACAATAGATACTTCAACACCGATTCAAATCACCACCCCGCCCAATTATTTGCCGTAGTGAAATCATTTCCTTTTCGATCGCAGACCCTTATAGATCAAGAAAATTATCACAAAGAAATGAATATACTGTAAGACGACCTAACAAAAAATGGTTATAAAAAAGAACATATAGACAAGGCTTTAAAAAACAAATGATTAGCCCCGAAAAATCGTGAAAACCAAGAGAAGAGCTCTAAAGCTTTTGTTTTTTATGTTAGAGGCACCACAGAAAAATTCGCAAAAATTCTCAGGAGACACAACATTAAAATCATTTTCACCATAGGCCGTAAAGTAAGAGATCTCCTACCAACACTTGAAGGAAAAATCCCTCTAGAAAATCAGGGAGTGTAAGAAATCACATGAGAAGAATGCAGTTCATTTTACGTAGGACAAACTACCCGTAAAATAACGCCAGAAGAGAAGAATATATAAACGCTGTCAAACAAAAAACAATTTCTTCTGCACTAGCCCAACACTTATTAAAGATAAGATAAACTTCTCAGGAATAAAAATCCTGTGGAGACCAATCCACATGAGTTTTAAGGGAAGCCACCGAAATTGCAAAGAGACCCAATAACTTAAATAGCAGACATGATATCTAGTGATTGCTTAAGAAACATCAACCAGTAGTAGGTAGTAAAGAAGCGGATCACAACTGAGCAACACTACATCAAACACTGACAACAGGGCCGATGACACGCAGCAGGGCCCGCAACCTGATGGGCCAGAACTATCCAGCCAACGAACGTGTACCACATACACACGGGGCTGACAACACTCGAGTCGTACTGATGTGTTTTGCCACAGACACCGTACAGTGAGCTTTGAGAGTAGTGAATGGGATATCACCGAAATGTCAGCTGCCTTACAGTCCTGAGAAAGACTCAGCACACACATAGGATATCCGTGACCGTACACATCACACCAATGAGAACATCCGACATTATATATATATATATATATATATATATATATATATATATATATATATATATATATATATATATATATATATATATATATATATATATATAATATGTGAGCCGATTGTGGGTTCCAAAAAGTTCGGAAAACGAATGGCTCACGATATCTACAATACATGTCTTTTCCTCAAATATAACTTTTCCTGTAATTGAAGTCGAAATAAATAAGGTCAAAATAGAAACTGCTATTCCACTTTTTAGCTTTTGATATCTTAAGACTAAAATTTCTGAATGTAATTATACGAAACATAAATAATATTGATAATAACACAGTTATTGCAAATTTTAAATATTTTTACTTTTTAATATTTAAAAAAAAACTATGACAATTGTTTCGATACACAGCGCCTTTTTCGGCTCCTGTTCACCATCCGAAGAAGGCATTGCATGTTGAAATAATTGTCATAGTTTTTTAAATATTAAAAATACTGGAAATTTATAACAACTGTGTTACTATCATTAATTATAATGAATTTTCATCAAGTATGAGCTACATCTATAAACTTAAAAATAATATTATTTCGGTCCTGTGTATAGGCAATAAAAGTGGCTGTCCAAGGACTATTATTATTATAAACGGTTGGAAGATGGTATATGGAAGCGAGTATTGTAATTAATTTGCTACTTTCCGAGATAATCTCATTTCTTATTTTCAGGATGTAAAATAATATAAATCGCTACTATATGCGAGGCAGTTATCTCTGTATTGTAGGTTTTTTTATGACCAGATGTGATTTTAGTTAAGATAAAGGGAAATTAATTAAATTTATAAAAATGTTAAGCAAATACGAATGAGATATCGGGAATCTGTATATAATATTTTTCGAAGAACCTGTGAGTTTACTTATTAGAGAAAGTCTGAAACATGTAATCTTCCCAAAGAAGTATAGAACATGTGCAAAATCTTCGTAATATAGATTTTATAGAAAATTGTCTCTTAAAAAATTTTCATTTGTGTGCCAGCCACTGTATGAGTGTGAGTAAATTTTTTCCAAATAAAAAATGTAATTCCCTTTAGTCGAAATGAGATTAATCTCCAATAGCAAATCTCAACCCTCTAGTCTTTCAAATAACAGAGATACAAAATTCTTACCAATTTTCACTAACTTAATTTGCCACAGAAATCTCATGATTTGAGGCTTTTAAATGCGGTTTATTTTTGTAGTGAAAATAAACTTACCCATTCCTGTAATCAAGCGGAAAATGAAAGGTGTCCCAGAATGCTTTTCGTTTTTGATTCTTAAAAATTAAAACATCAGAACTAATTCAAACTTGTTTAATTGCTATTAAATTATAGCATGGTGTCTGAATTTTTATTTATGAAAAACAACCATCCTTATATGCGCATCATCAGCTTCTTCACAATCATTTAGCCTCGAACTGAAATTTTCAATTACTCGCTGAAGCATCGCTCTTGGTATCACGTGGATTTGGTTTGTGATTTAAAACATTTAAGTTAGGTGGTAAGAAGTTCAAAATCTTACTTTTAATTAGCTTCATAGAAAAAAATTACCAGGTGTTAAATCTGGACTCCGCGATGGCCATTTGCGACTTATCATTCTTTCAGAGCAAAAAAAGTGTGGATCGTATGACAATAACCATCGGAATTAACAGGCCGAGTGCGACTCGGTTATACTCAAAAAAATAAAGACAGATTATTTCTTGTCTTATTATGGCAGGTCAAACAGCCACCTTAGACAAGTGAAGAGGTTTCTGACGTAGTTTTAGCATGTTGTCAGGACCCCAATACCTGCAATTTTGTTTGTTCACGTGACCGTTGATGTGGAAATTCAACTCATCAGAGAACCATATGTTATAGAAGCTATTAAAATGGTTTATATTGGTCCTGCAGAACTTAAGAACATCAGGCTTCATTTTCTGAACAATAACAATTTTGTAGGGGTGGAAAAACCTGTGCGAATAATGCGATGGACCGTGAATCTGTGTAAATTTAGAGAAGCTGTGCGAAGCCGTAGAGACGGTCGTGGATCGTCTCTAATAGACTGACGAACGCGGTGAACATTCCTGTTCGTTCTTGATATTCTTTTGCGTCCTGATGATTTATGGGACATTGCGTTTCCAGTCTCTTCAAACTTGCGCACCTAGCGTTTGATCAAATTCGCACTTGGCACATTTCTCATAGTAGTTATATTGAAATCTCCTATATAGAAGTCCAACAAGTGTAGGAAATGTTGTTTTTATAAAACGCTAGCACTCAAAATGCGCGCTGTGGCCCCGTGAAACATTCCATCGCTACTAAACTTGAGAAGCCAATCAAGCGTTTGATATGCCCCCCCCCCGCTATCGGTATTTGACGTGTAATAGTCAGAACAAAAAAGAAAATCATTCTGAGACACACTTTATAAAAGAAATTTACAAATACATTCAAGTATTACTTCAATTTATAAAATACCAAGAATGTTTATGAAACATTTGGTCTGATTTGAAATTATTACTACACAGTGGTAATCAACTGAAAATGTTTTTTTAGCAGATACCGATAATTTCCGAGCCGATTCTGATATATCAGTCTATCGGCATTTTTTTTTATTAAATCGGTTTAATCTAATGTTTAACTCAAAGCTAGAGAGGTAATATGCGGGTGGTAAAAAATGATTCTTTGGTAACATCGCATGAAGTATATTAGACGTGCAAGTAATTATACAATTTTGTTTTATCCCCAACAAATCATTTTTTGAATTGGGCCTATTTAAATTCTAATTATTATTTTGTACTTCTATCATGCTTTACTTTAGAAACCTAACAAAGATTCAATAAGCTCCTACTTAAAAACATTGCATGCAAATGAAGAAACTGAAAGAAATTGAAATCCATATTAGATATGATAAAGTAAGACTGAAATTTGTTTACTTACTATTATTATACTTTTGAAAAACTGCAGTGCTAGCGAAACATGTTAACTAATTAATCAATACATTGGAAATATTAGTAAACAAATTTGAGTGTTACTTTATAGTACCTAATATGTATTATAACTATTATCCTTCCATTAAACCATTTAAAGTCGGTAGGTAGCCGGTTTTAAATGTTGCTCTCGGTTCGATACAGCTCCACTGACGAGACCATTAGGTAGTCGAAACGCGTATGGAGACAGGATCAGAGTGGTATTTGCAGAATATAAACTGTGTATATATTCTTTCCTTTTCTCTGCCTGAAAGAATAAGACATATTAACAACTATAACTTCTATTCTTCCTATTAGAACCAGCAATAGATCATGAGCCAGAAATAATAAGCAAGAAGCAGACCTGTTTACCGAATATCTAGTTGATATATTTACGCCTAACCAAGGAAATATGAAATTCGTCATGGATAATACAGACAACTCAAAATTCGAACAGATTGCCTACGTCACCTTAAAAGAAATAGCTGAGGTGATAAGAACCAATTTAAACCCAAAGAAAGCATCAAAAACTTGTTTACAGGTAAAATTTTAAAGAAATTGTTAAAAAAGTTATGGTCATGTTCACTTATCTTATTAATGCAGCCTTTAGAGTAAAACATGTTTCTCTATGCTGAAAAGTTTAGGAAGTGATCATGTTGCCAAAGCTTTTCTGTTTATTAATTGCTTATAATATATTTTATTAACGTTTTTTAGGCACGTTTTAATTGTATTTGATTGGAAGCAATGACTTATTTGAGCAGATGCGCAAGAGGTCGCATTGTCATGATTCGACGACTTTAGTTTGTTTTCCTCAATTTACTGAACATTTCTAACAAAGAAATGGTTCTGAACGATTTAAATTTGACCATTCTACGATTCTTCAAAAAGGTAGGGTTGAGATATGGTAAGTTTTTCTGAATAATAGAGGAAACCATTTGCTTCGAAGTGCTTTGTGTACGAGGAAATGTTGTTTATTTTGTCTCATCCTGATCGACTACTGTTTACTTTCAGTTTCAGGCTCAAAACATAGATCCATGACTTGTCACCTATCACGATCTTGCAAATATCTTTTGAAATACCACAGTAGTATTTTTTGAGCATTTTCTGGCACTAATGCTCAAGGATGTCTTAAATTCACGGTATGTCAAATAACGATCGTACATTATCAGTTTACGCCCAGAACCGATGTTTCCTTGCACCACAATCGATTTTGAACAACTTTCATGCTACTCGTTCGTAAACGAACAATAACCATATATACAGTGATTTTTGCAGATGCTTCATCACTATATAAGAATTAAATTCATCGACGCACTTTTGATGAGATGAACCACGTCGAAAGTTGTGAAAAATTATCGCAGGAAAATATTCAGGAGTTAATTCAATTTTTGGTCGATATGATATTTTAAAGTTACTATAAAAACACAAATAGCGTTTGTATTTCAAAACATTCTGAGTACGTATGCCATCTAAAATGTTAAACTTTACATTGGAAATGTCAAATGGCACCTAGCAACGGCAGTTTTGCCTATATTTATATTCCTTTTATGCAGTTAAAGGAAAAAATATATACAAACAGTTTATATTCTGCAAATATCACTCTGGTTCTCTTTCCATCCGCGTTTCGACCACCCAAGTAGTTCATCAGTTAAACTTTATCGAACCAAGAGCAACATCGCAGGAAACAACTGTCTATATAAAATATAAATTCTGAGACATGTCGGCAGGATATTAAACCTGCCGATTTTTTCATGTCAGACTGAAAAATATCGCCATTCATACGACATCTATAGAGCGGAGTAGAGCGAAACTTAAAAATTAGTTTCAAAAATAAATAAATCTATTTACGGCCGTATTTATTCTTCTTTCAGGCAGTTAAAGAAAATAATATATACCAACAGTTTATTTCGTACAAATACCACTCTTGTTTAGTAGAGAAAAGGGAATATACATAGGTAACTAGTTAAACACAACAGTAGTGTTTATTTATTTCTTATTGAAATCTTCATTTTTAAACAGCAGTGTTGCTAGCTTCCCAAGTATAAACCGCTACCCTCATATACTTTGCGTACATCGACCAATACCGATAATTAATCGTTCTTTCAGCAGGTATAAACAATATAGCTGTATCGTTCGACCACTACGCTTGTGTATAAAATACCAAGAGCATCAATGGAACTGTTGCTATCGTTCAAAGTCATGGATAGTAAAATATCATTAAAACTACATTCCCTGCAATACTCACTTAAACATTTTTTCATCAAATTTTGATCCAATATCAGATTAATATGGAGGAAGATTTTACAACACAGTGCTCAAAGTGAAAAATCTTACAACAAAATTAAGTAAATAACAAGTTAAATGTAGTAATTTAATTTACTTATATTTTGTTTAAAAAAATGAAAATACATCTTACTTTAATATAATTTAGTATTATTATTTAAAATCCATATCAATCCACCTCTTTGGAAATTGGGAAGTGCCAGAGGATATTAAAATTTATCTTTCAATTTGGTGATTCAAAATACGTAAGAGTACTAGAGAATTTATTATTAATTACTGTGTTATCCAAATAAAGAAATAATTTTTTGAAGATTTTCAAACAAGACGACCTTGAAGCTAGATTCAGTTACTTGTTCTTTTGTCGTATTTGGGCAAATTGTGATTTTGAGTTAATTTTAACTGAAAATGAATCTTACTGAAAATATAATCTAGATTTACCTCATCACATACCTGATTTCAAGACAGTACTCCGCCACATTACGCAGTAGTAGTTCGGTATCTATTGAATGGCCGCCGAGGTCTCCAGATGTAAGCACTTTTAACTTCTTTGTGGAAGATTACCTTAAAGGTAAAGTTTTTCCTACTAAACCATGTTACATAATTGAATTATTCAAGAAATACGGTTATTTACTACAGAAGTAGTTATAAATATTCAGAATGAATTTATAAATCGCTTAGATTACTATCGATTAACTAATGATAGATATTTTCAACATTTAATAAAAGGACAAATTAATTACTACTTTACTTCGAGTTTTAACTATCGATAAATCGAAAATAGTTACATTTAAAAAAAAATGTTCCGAATTTTGCAGGGAATCTACAAAAAATTGGGGGTCACACTTTAACAAATCAAAATTGATTAAAGCAGTGGCGGCTTTTCGTTAGGTTTGTAGGCTTGCGCAAATATTTTTTTAATTTCTACTGATAATTTAATAATGAAATTTAAATCAATTTTTTACTTAGAGTCTAGGCGAACAGCAGTTAATTACTGAAATAATTTAACTTACTTCGCCTAAATATCATTAATAATTTTTCTGTATTGCAGTATTTAGCCTGGAAACGTTATCGCTTCGCTGATGTGCAATTTTAAGGCAATCAAAGCTAATCCATTGGAGCATATATGGAGTTGCCTATCTAAGACGTAGAGATTAACTTTGTTAGATAAGTTTCATGTAGGTTTCATGTCGACTGCCAAACCTGTGTTTAGTTTGCCCCACAAAATATCCCCCTACTAGAAAAATTTATCTTATGCAACCCACTGGACGACTGTTTGAACTTTTCCTTCCAGTCATGCGTGGCGCTGCCAGTATCAAGTAAACATTTCTTCTTCAAGCAGCAGTTAAAACATTCATTTGTTACAACACAGAATACAACTGTGATGTCTACTGTGCCTGTATTTCTATGCGTGGTGTCTGCTGTACCGGTATTTTAATTTTTGTGAAAGTTATTGATCGAGATATTTTGTTACGTTTTAAAGAGGTTAAAAACTTTCAGAGAGAAAAAAAAACATCCTAAATTAAGAGCTCAGTCCCAAACTGTGCGGATAAATACAAAAGTCGATTTCGATTTCCGAATTCAAAGGATTCTGATTTACGAAGGAATTTATAAAAAAATCGTGTATCTGTTAGACATTTTTAAGAATCTCTTGTATGAGACAATGAAAAAATTGTTAGATGACTGTAGAAATGTTAATACTACGAACCAATCATCAAGGTATGTCAAAATTCTCAAATGCAAGAGTTTCCTTTCTTGGTTCAACTTATTTTACAAAATTATACCACAAGTTGTTTTGTTATTTGGTAAGTTTCAAACAAAACAAATTGATGCTCTTATCGCAAATAAAAATATATATCATTTGAATCAAAATTAAGGGAAAATAGAAACTATATTACCTCAAACTATGTCGAGCCATCTCCATCTACTTTAGAACGACGTAAGCTCGATGATTCCGCGGAGTTTTCTCAGGAAGCAAAAGAAGTTTGTGAAATAATTAATTGTTAAGCAAAGGAACAATTTAGCTTTACAGGTAACTCGGTAGCAGACAGCTTTCTTTTTTTCCGGAAGAGCATGTAGAATGTCGTACATGTTTTCCCGAACAAAAAATTAAAGATACGATTAAAATTTACCTATCTTTTATCGAACAAAAACTCCATACAGAACTGACCGTTATATATAAAACTGAAGGATTTTGATTAATTTCGCGACTTCTTGTACTTTATGACTATCTTTCGCAAAATATGGAGCTAAGTGAGACATTTAGTGAAGTTCTAAAACTTAAAAATTTTAATTACTATTTGGATGGCATAGGTTGAAGCAGAACGGCACTGGATTACAGCCTGTATAATTTAATATACTGAAAAAAATTCGTATTAAAAAAGAGTCGACGTGCCCAAACGATTTTTTTTTAAAACCTAGTGTTTTTAAATAATAAATTTATTCCAGACTTTACGTCCTCATTTAATATTATATTTTTGACGCAATGATTATCAGTACTTTTTCTCATAAGCTATATTGCATTATTAGTTAATGAATTTTTGCGTTTTAAAACTCGTAGTAATCATTATCAAAAACTCTCTCTTTGTATAATAAAAAACTTTCTAAAAGGATGACAATTAGTTTCTACTAATGGAACTATCCAAGTATGACAAAAATAATTTCTACAATTTACAATCGTCCGGAGTAAAAGCCAACCAAAATGATTACAGGAGCTTTTAAATTGAAGTAGACTCGAACACATGTGCCGGCATTTAAGTACAAGCGAGTCCTTGATTTAAACTAATAATGTGTTAATTACGATAAGACGGGAAGTGGTAATGGGCCATGCGTTTACAGACTTTTGCTTTTGAAGCGCCACGATGCGAAGTTGTTGGGTTATTTTGTTTCATTTTTTTTAGTAATTTTACAATTATCCAAATGATCTTTTGAGTTAGATAAACTGCAATTTCCCTGTTTGAATAACGGATATGTATATTTTATAATACGCTACAACTGATAATTTTTTATAAGTCTAGACGAGGTGCAATAATAAGTTCCATGTCAATTGTCAATATTTAGAAAAAAATTCCTGTTACCTTCTTTAGAAATTATTGATTTAATATGATATCTCTTCTTAGAGTCCTTTTGGGCTAGTGAAAAGAAATTTTTCCGTGACAAAAATACTATGAGGATACGGATTATGAAATCATACTAACAAGGGAAGTACTTGAAGTACCTGGCTACGATTTGAATGAAACTTGAACATGTTGTAGAGTGTACAAAAATAAGAGACACCTACTTTTTTATCTGCGGAGATTCATTTTAACGGGGTGAAAACCACCCTAAAAATTCACCCCTAAAAACAGTATTTTTGAAATATCTCAGATTCTAAGTGAGATGTCTATACAAAACAAAATGAAAAACACTTGTTCGAAATTATGTTAAATTATGTTTTTTTAGCCCCAAAAATCTCCTCCCCTATTTTTTGCAAGGGTAAACCATTTATTCGCGCCCGTAATTTAATTCTAAAAATTACGAAATTTAATATAATTGCTTGAAAATATTTTTTTCACGAATACCGTAAGTAACTTAAATTGACGGGTTTTGAGGTTTCTAAAAATAACTAGGAAATAGTGGATGAGACACACTCAGATATTTGTTTACTTAAATCTCAAGTTCTAACTGAGATATCTTTACAAAACAGAATGAAGACTACTTGTTATTTGAAATAATGTTGAACTAAGGTATTTTCATCCCCAAGAATATCATCCCTTCTTTTTGATGATATTAAGCTATGGTATTTTTACCCCCAAGGACATTATACCTTCTTTTTTATTAGGGTAAACCATACATTTGGGCTCGTAATTTAATTGTAAAAATTACGAAATTTAATGTAATTCTTTGAAAATATTTATTTCGTGAATACGATAAGTCACTTAAGTTGTCGTGTTCCCTGGTTCGTAAAAGTAAACAAGTAAAAGAGGGTGAGCACTTCCCAATCTTTTTTTTACATTTCAAGTTCTAATTGAGATAACTACGAAAAAAATTGGAAATTACTTGTTATTTGAAATGATATTTCAGGAGGTTCTCAATTCATCGACTATGTATTTTTTTTACGTTATATTCAAGAAATTGCTGCAGTGGTCCAATATTTTTTTGAACGAAATTGGTGTAGTAAAATCCAAGATGGCGTTGACAATATGGCGACAAAAAAATAATTTTGTCAGATTTTCTCCAAAATTGGTATGGAGGAATTTTCGGGGTCGTACACAATGAATCTAAAATATTTTTTTAAAATTCAATATGGCGGACAAAAAAATTAATTTTGTCCGATTTCTCCAAAATTGGTACGGGGGAGTTTTCGGGGTCGTACATGACGAATCACAAAATTACTTAAAAAAAAATCAATATGGCGGACGAAAAAACAATTTTTGTTCGATTTTCTCCAAAACTGGTATGGTGGAATTTTCGCACATAACGAATCTGACCTTATTTTTAAAAAATTCAATGTGGTGTATCCAATATGGCGGATAAAAAGTTAATTTTGTCCTATTTTTTTCAAAGTTGATCCAAACACCCATGTGTTTTTGGGATCGCACATTACGAATCTGATATTATTTAAAAAAATTAAATATGGCGGGTCCAAGATGACATATCTCGATTTAGTTCAAAATCAATATTGGGGGATTTTTGTTAGTGTTAATTACGAATTTAAAATATTTTTTGCAAAACTCAATCTGGCGGATTCAATATGGCGTTCTAAAAATTTTACATTTTTCGATTTTCTCCAAAACCGGGCTCTTGAGGGTGTACTAAAAATTTTATAATTTTCGATTTTGTTCAAATGTGGGAGTTAATCGTTTTTGAAGATGTAAATACCGAAAATAAAATTATTTTAAGAAAATATAATATGTCAGATGCAATTTGACGGTCTAGAAATTTTCAATTTCTGGATTTCATTCAAAATTGGTACTAGGGGGGTTTGAAGGGTTTAGATTTAGATTAGATTAAGATGTTAAAATTATTTTTTTGAAATTCAATATGGCGGATCCAATATGGTGAGTTGAAAATTTTATCTTATTCACATTTTTTCAAATTTGTTATTAGGGTGTTTTCGGGGACATGTATTACGAACATGAAGTTAATTTTTTGCAACCATTAGGTTAATAACATACAATATTGGGGACTGAAAATTTTACAAATCCGATTTTGTCTAAAACTGATATTGCGAGGTTCTTGGGGCGTATACAAATTCAATATGCGATATAAAATATATCGGGCTAAGAAATTTGCGTCTCAAGTTCTTTAAATATCGATATTGGAAAGTTTTGGGGCCTATATTACCAATCTAAAATTAATTTGAAGTTTAAGATAGTGGATTTACTATGACAGACTAAATATTTGTTTGATGTAATTTCACTGACACTTAGAGAACTCTAAGAATCAAAGAATTTTTATTGGTTCATTTTAGGGTGATTTACAACTGATAAAATGGGTACTTTTTGCCACCTTGGAGTCATTGCGAGGTACACTAATCTCGATTAGTGCTTAGTTCAAATAACTTATGGATATCATAATGAATTCAAAACTAAAAATCGAAAAAGAAAATTTTTATAAAAAAAATTGAACCGACTTCTAAAAGTGCGCTAAAAAGTAAAAAATAAGTATAAATTTTTATATAAAATTGAAATTTTTGAAGTTGGCGCCAAATAATTTCTACATGGAACAAATTATGGTAAGAAAGCAATAATAAATAAAGTATTTTTAATCTGTTTATGCGAATCACATTTTGTTAGGCATGAGTGTGGCGCCAACTTCAAAAATTTCAATATCATATAAAAATTTATACTTATTTTTTATTTTTTAGCGCATTTTGAGAAGTCGGTTCAATTTTTTTTATAAAATTTTTATTATTAAAAAGAAAATATAAACTTATTTCATTGATTAAGCATTCATGGCTTATATATTATAATTCATGATACATAGTGATTTCTAATTCTGCGAAGTTTATTTAAATTAAAATTTGACAATTTTAAGAATAATAATATATGTATGAAATGACTTTTGTAAAAAATTAGGAATAATATCCTTTGGAGTGAAAATACTATAGTTTAACATAAATTAGAACTGGAAATATTAAAAAAACGTATTTGGTTGTGGCTTACCCCCTTTTACTAGTTTATTTTCGGAAATCCCGAAACACGTCAACTTAAGTTACCTATTGTATTCGTAAAAAAATATTATCAACAAATTTGTTTTAATTGCGTAATGTCCAGAATTAAATTATGTAAATGAATTACCAGATTAACCCTCATAAAAAGTAAGAGATGATATCTATAGAACTAAAATAACATGGTATGAGCTCACTTCAACTAACAAGTAATTTTCACTTTGTTTTGTAAAAATATCCCAATGAGAATTTGATATTTGAAAAAAATGTATTTGGATGTGACTTACCCTCTTTTACTACTTCATTTTTTTAAACCCCAAAACGTATCAACTTGAGTTTATTATGGTATTCGTGAAAAAAATACTTTGTATCAATTTCATTAAACTTCGAAATTTTTAGAATAAAATTACGTACGTTAATAGATGGTTTACCGTTATAAGAAATAAGTTATGATATCTTTGGGGGTGAAAATACCATAATTCAACATCATTTCAAATAACAAGTAATTTCCATTTTGTTTTGTAAAGCTATATCAATTAGAACTTGAAATTAAAAAAAAAACGTACTTGTGGCTAGTTCGCCCTCTTTTCCTAGTTTATTTTTAGAAACCCCGAAACTCGTCAACTTAAGTTACTTATGTCATTCGTGAAAAAAGTATTTTCAAATAATTCCATTTAATTTCCTAATTTTTAGAATTAAATTACGTGCGTAAATATATGGTTTACCCTAATAAAAATAAGGGATGATATCCTCGTGGTGAAAATGCCACAGTTTAATATCATTTCAAATAAGAAGTAACTTACATTTTGTTTTGTAAAAATATATCATTTATTACCCGTTTGTTGTTTATGTACTGTTTTTAGGGGTGAACTTTAGGGGCGTTTTTTACCCCGTTATAATGGATCTCCGCAGATAAAAAAAACGTTTCCGTTATTTTTGTCCCTCTACAACTAATTGAAGTTCATTAAAATCGGAGCCGGACACTTCAGGTACCTTCCTTGTAAGGACAATCCGTAGTAATATTTTGTTATGTTTGTTTTAATGACTATTTTTGTCACTGAATTACTTATTTTTTCTCTATTAATTGGCCTATAGTTTTTTCATGTCGGTCGGTCTCTACATCACAGCCATAAAACTTTGATAGTTTTTAAACTTTTGCAATGGAATTCTGTACGTACGTAATAACAGATCTGGGACCAAGTTGAAAAAAAAACTTAAGGTACCTCCCCTTGTGTGAAAAGTAGGGGTTAATTTTTCGTTTCCCATCGAGTCGGTATATCGTGGGAGAGGTCTTCAAAAATAAAAATAAGTGTTCCATATTTTTTATTTAGGCGCTTTTTTCGCGAAATACGAGCCTCCAGATGGGGGTTTTGAAATATTCCCCCCTCTAAATTATAATATATGCATATTTTCGTTTTTTCGATCGAGTGGGTTACCGCTCAATAGATTTTTAAAATTTCAATTGAAAATGTAATATTTTCTTATTTAGTTGTCTTTTGCATGAAATGTATTCTCTAAAGTTGTTTAGAAGCGTTGCACTATTTTATGAGTGTGAATTTTGGCGAATGCACCAGACGAACCAATGTTCCGTGAAAAGGATTCCAGGTCGTATATAGTTCCTTGATATGTAAGCGCCGGGTTTGATTGCGCACTGATTCTATATATCATTATATGCTAGTCCAATTTTCTCAATCATTTTGAATTTGTATTAGATTCTGGTACTGGCACTACACTCATTTGAATAACATTTTTGAAGGTAGTATAATCCAGGTTAATCCATAAAATATGGCATATAAATAAACCTAAATTTTCCAATTTCCTCTAAAATTTCAATGTAACGAAGAGGTGGGTCTAAAACTAATTCTATTTAAACATAGTGATTCTAAAATCTTTACACATTCCGATTTCGTTGAAGATAAATTTTTCTCTGTAACTGGACTTTTTGACGTCCGCACCAAACTAAAAGAAAGAAATACGTATTAAGACTATATTTCAACAACCGGGTACAATAAACATGTAATTACAAATCAAGTCAGTTAAGAAAGAAAATGCTTTTTTCGGTAAAAAAATTTGAAGAGAACCTAGTCGAACAGATTACTGGTTACGCAAGTTCCCGGGGTCCACATTATTTCGTCAGATCAAGGTTCTCCATAATGATTCCAGAACGCCGAAATCGACTATTCTCGAATTAAATCGTAGTTCTGACAAGTCAAATTACTCACGTCAAAGTAATGTCATGCCTGTACACCACTATTCGTATGTAAGTACTGCGCCCGCGGGGATAGTAAAGAACGATTTTGGGAGACTAATACATTACACTACTGCTTCTATCTATATCAATATGAAATATACTTTGCACTATTTTTACACAATGCCGCTACTTTCTAATGAATTTTAAACCAAATTTGTTGAATAGTTTTAGCGTTATCTGGAAAAATATAAAATTTTTTTTTACCTTTTTTAGTTTTACAAAAAAAAAATATTCGGAAAATGTTCCCATTGGGAATTTTCGCAGAGAAAATTAGTTTAATGAGCAATCGTAATTGACGTCTTACCTCTTTTTCTCTTTAATATGAATATCAAAAAATCAAAAAATAACGTTTAATATATTGTCAAGTTTTGAAAATAAAATGTAGGTGGGTGTCTACGTGATGTTCATGACTCCATCTTTAATAGTTTGGGCGTTGATATGTCAGTCAACCAGCATAAGCATAGATAGCACATACGGTAAAGATTTGAGTTCGGTCGTTCTATATGCAAAGCTATAGATTTTGAGAATTCCGAAAATTGTGGCAATAAAATTATAAACAAAAAACGCGGGTTTTAAAAGCTTATTAAATAGGTGAAAAACTTTTAGGCCATATTTTTCATTTGTGATTCTACAAACAGTTGAAGTTTCAAAAATCTAAAAGATCCCCGAATATCACACTTTTGGTGTCTTTTTCAAAGTCAAAAGGTCATGTTTTCGCGCGTTCCACAACCATGCGTGAATCAGGTTATTTAGATTTCTTCCTAAAAATATGCAAATAGAAAGTTAACCTAATCGCGATAATTCAAGTTGTTAGAATTGCCATTCGATCCGGAAAATGGCCAATTTTTTCATTTTTAGATAACTTTCACAATCTAACCTGATGCCATATTTAAAGATTTGCTTAGGAAAATTAAACGTAAAGTATTATGGTCGAATTGTCACAGTTGCAGTGATCATAGGAAGTAATTAAAAAAAAAACTTAAAATATTTCAGCTTGAAATAGGCTTGTTACTCTCGGGTATCTTGCCAAGCCTGCAACGTTCATTTTAGGTTCGTGATCCAACTATATATAATACCTGATGGACCTGAAGTGATCATTGAAATTTACAGTACCTAAAAGATGAATTTATGTGTAACGTCTCGATATTTGTTTTGTTTTGCAAGCCACCTCGTTTTTTAAAATTAATTTATTGTTAATTCAAATTTAAACATTTAAATAGAGGCTAACCCAAACACTATCAAGAATATACAGGTACATTTAAAAAATTGAAATTACTTTTGCTTTTCAACTTTACGATGTGTCATTATTTTTTAAAACATCTCAAAATTTTAATGATCAAACCGAAGAAATACACTAATTTTCGTATTTAAATTATATTCCACTAGTGGCTTTATTACGTAATTTATTTAATGAAGACTAAGTGATTTCCCAAGCGTCCGTATATTGTGATATTGTTAGTTTAAATCTTCTTCTTTTACCTTCTATAATAGGTTCCTGACCTGTTCCTTCTTCGATTTTGCTCATTCTGGACTTAAATTATCGCTCCACCTTTTCCGCAGTCGACTTGTACTGCGTGTACCACTAGGCGATTTATCTCGTGCGATCCTTACCAGTCTATCCTCTGTCATTCGGCTTATGTGTTCGTTCCATTGTGTCTTACGTTGTAGGACCCACTCATTAATGCAGTCTGTGTTGCATGATTGCCTGATGTTATCGCTTTTTTCTCTGTCTAGTAGCGTTTTTCCCGTTATTCGTCGAAGTATTCTCATTTCTGTAGTCTCCAATAGTTGTTTCGTTTTTGTCGTCTCTGGCCGTGTTTCTGAGGTATATGTCATAATAGGTCTAATTGTGGTTTTGTAGATCCGAACCTGTGTTTCTTGTTGTAAGTGTTTGTTTCGCCAGATCACGTCGTTGAGGCAACCCGCCACTTTGTTTGCTTTGGCTACTTACCCTTTTACTTCATCTTCGATGTTGCCATAACTAGTTATGTCGATTCCTAGATATTTAAAACTCATTTCTTGTTGTATTATTCGACCGTCTAGTTCTAGTTTGCATCGGAGGGGTTCTTTTGAGGTTGTCATACATTTAGTTTTTTCGGCTGAGATAATCATATTATATTTTCTTCCAGCAAGATTAAAGGTATTTAACAATCTATGGAGGTCGTCTTCATTTTCGGCACATATCACAGCGTCATCAGAGTAACAGAGAATTTTTATTTCTGTATCACCCATTTTATATCCTCTACCAAGTCGCACCTCCTTTATTATTTCGTCCATTATCATGTTAAACAATAAAGGACTAAGCGAGTCTACTTGTCTAATACCACTGTTAGTTTAAATAAATTAGTAAATAAATTAATATATGTTTGAAACTTTATTGTATTTCTAGAAACCGAACAAGATAAATTAGTTTTCTTCTTCATCTTCCTCTTCTTGTGTTTCAAAAATAAAATTCATTATTGCTCGTTTCAATTTTCTTAGCTTGCTATTATTTTTAATTTTTGAAAGTTCAGCTTCGATCAGTCTGAAAAAAAGTTTTAAATTAATTACCAAACCAATTGTGCATATGACATGAAAATATAGTTATATTTTATAAAGGTATCTTTATTTGGCATAACTAACTGTGTCACAGATTAGTAATAATAATCATCTCTAAGTTTGATAAAAACGCCCTTTTTACAAAGATTAGGGTTTATATGATGAAAATACATTATTAGAAATGATATGGAAATTATAGGAAGAAATAATAATTAGTTAATTAAAGAAAATTAAAACTTTAAATGTTAGTATCTACTTAGCATATAAATAAAAATAAAAATAATAAGAGTATCTTGAAAATCTAGAGACTATCTTCTTTATCATCTCTTCTACGATTTTGTTGCAACTTTCAGTTACATGGCTTTTTAATGTAGCTACTTTGTTCTGAATATTGCTCCTTGATTTGGTCGTAAAGGCTGTGGAAGGTGTTGGGCTTGTCATATTCATATTCAGTTCTTCCACTGAGGCATCAAAAAGTATTTCGGAGTCAGAGTTTAGGCCTGACTCTTCAATTGCCCCAGTTCTATCGATACCTTCCTACAAAATGAAATATCCTTATTATATTTTTATTAAGACCGTAAGTAATTTACATATTTTTTAATTTTCTTAATTTAACAATACTATATCAAAATGCTATTGGTACTCAGATATGATTTAATTATTCGGTTACCTAATTACATAAATCTATATATACATCATCCTTTAAAAACATCAAGTTCTTAAAACATCATAGTCTGAGTTCATATACTTTTTCTGTGCCCGTAACTATTTTCAAAGAAGCTACTTTTTTTATCTGTTAAATTGTAATCTTAAGCTAAGTATTTTGCTTTTCACATCTTCTATTTTCAGAAATTGGAATTGGAATTAATAATTCCACTTTTTTAGTATTTAAACCTTTTTCATTTTATTTTTGCAATCAATATCTTGCGACTGAAATAGGGCCAGCGCACCTTGCTTATCCAAATATTTATAATGGAAAAATTACCACAAAACAAGATTTAAGAATCCAGGTTAATGGCGACATCAAGCTAGCACGCTTATTTTTAGTGATTTTTACCAAAAAAGCGTCACCTAAGGCTTGAAACTCCAACTTTTTCACCTACAGTCGTGACGCAGAAGAAAGTCGCGGGCATTTAACCCTGAGTGTAAATCCCGGGGTGGGTATTTGTAAGTGAGACTCAGACTTAAGGTACTGCTTCAAAATATTTATTTTCTTAGTATCACCTAGTTCTTGTTAAGAGAATATATGAATTTTTAGTGGTACTATACTGTTAAATAATGTTTTTCTACTTAATTTATTTATAAATATTTTTTAGCGCCTCACGTCTGTAGTAATGATGTTTTTACATATTTTTATAAAATACATGAAGCTCAACGAAGACTATTTCAATCATATCAATAAATTCCCGATAAGTCAGGTGAGTGATTTGTATTTGTGGGTGATTCCAAAGCTGCGATCGCGCACATGACTGGTTCGCCTAAGCTATAAAATAATAGTAACCCGACCTCCTTTACATAGCCATCAAACAATCGCAAATAAAACTCTATTTTTACGAGCCCATTCCCCCGTTTATTTTCTCATAAATCCAAACGTGCTCAGCATTCCCCATACACTAGCTTTTCTCATAAATTATTTTTCGATTCGACGGCCTTATTTCTAACGCGACCGTGGCTAATCATAAAACGTGCCACGATTTACATTTCGTCTACGCTAGCTGGCACACTATGTAGGGGCCATTTTAATATTTTAATTACATTTTCGAGTTTTTTCTTTGGTGTATAACAAGGTGCATGAGTAGCAATATGGGAGTGAAAAGATTGAAAAAAGTGGAGCGTAACAGCCTTCTGCGGTATATAATCGGAGTTCTTGGAATTCTTGGGTGTTTTGTATAATAAAAAAAGCTACTTAAAGCAAGAATAATGTTTTGGTATAGCAATTATTGCTAAATTATTTTTTGATCTCTGTAACAGCCATCTAGTTTGAAAATAATACTATACTATTCTTAGTGAGGAAATATACCAAGGTTTTTATTCTATCATGCAGAAAAATTTGTTGCTATATCAGTTCAATTTTAGAATAAAAACTCCGTTGAAGTTTCTATTTATACTTTTCTTTTATCAACTTCCAACTACTAAAAGTTGTAAAATAGTTTGTCGTTTATTGACAGAAGAATTTCCAGCGCAATGGTATACAGGATATATACTTCTTAGTTATTTCTTATAAGCATCTTGCCATAAAATACGAGGTGTGGCAAATAAGTTCCAGCAATTTGTCAATAAAAAACAAGCCAGTTATGTTTCGGGCAAAATTTTGTTATCGACCTTCACATTAGTCTCCTTCTAACTCTACACAATAATTCCAAGGTTGCTCCCACGATCGAAAGCACCCATGGTAATCCTCCGAAGTTAACCCGCTCAGCACCATAGTTATAGCTTCTTTGACTTCCCGTACGCCACCATGATGAGTTCCCTTGAAGTACGACTTCATCTTGGGGAACAAAAAAAGTCGCAGGAGCAATATCGGGGCTATATGGTGGGTGCAGCAACGTTGGAATGCCTTTTTTCGCCAAAAACTCTTGCACGATGAACGAAGCATAGGCCGGCGCATTGTCGTGGTGTAAGATCTAACCGTTCTCGGCCAGCACGGGTCGCACATGGAAAACGCGTGCCTACAGCCGCTCCAAGCCGCCAACATAGAACTATCCGGTCAATGTCTGGCCGGCAGGACCATAATCACGATGAATGATGCAGCGAATATCGAAAAAAAAAACGATCAACATTGCCGCCAGTCTCTGCTGCCGCTCCGAATGCCGGATAACAAATCCTCGCAGATTTATTTTCGCATTTGTTTCTGTTTATAAGTGAGAACTTTTGGCATCATCTCTACTCAAACTTTTCGCATATTCAGATTCTCGTGTAACATGTTCCGAACAGTTTCTGTATTCATGTGTAACTCGTCAGACAACGCACGAACGCTTAGGCGCCGGTCAGACGGGATCAGCTCGCACAAACGGTCGATATTCGCGTCGGTACGAGAGGTGACCGGAGTTCCTCCACGTGGATCGTCTTTTACCGATTCACGCCCTTCCTTGAACCACTTCGCCCATTCAAACACACGCGTTCTCGATATGCACTCATCTCTATAAACACCTGCTATTTTCGGAGAATTTCCGACAGTTTTTCGCCAGATTTCACTAAAAATTGAATCACAATACGTTGCTTGTAATGTGAGTCACTCATTTTCATGGTGCCACTAAAAAAGTTGCTTTTGAAAAATGCGCATAAAATACAAACTAAACGTGCTATCGACTTCAACCTTGAACTGAAACTAAAAGGAAGATTCCCCCTCTCTAGAAAGATGTTGACGAACAACGCATTGTTGCCAGTTTCCGAGTTATAACTAAATTCCCCGATCTTAATTGCCACATCTCGTAAATAATATGTTAGCATTAGGAACTTCAGTTATCACTATGTTTGAGAGCGGGCGGGGCGGTTTTGCACAATAATAACAATGTCTGTTTAAAATGCTGTATAATGAATAAAATACAATATCATACTGTGGAAAGTATATTGTACACGTTTTGTTAATATCACATCAGACAATCCTTTTGAGCTGAGATTCACTGGTTACAATTACACTAGTCAACAAAAAAAAATGTGGCTGTCCGTGGGAATTTAAAGCATCCTAATTACGAATTCAACAATGAAAATTTTCCATATGTGTTCGTTTACCTTCTAAAGGTTGTATGTTAAAAATTCCTCACATTTCGTTAACCTTATTAGTAGCATTAATCTGTAGCCAAACGATAGACTAATAAGTTTTAATATGGAAAGCCTGAATATTCATGTGCCGTTAGGGGAACCACTAGACATGATTAAAACTAGACTTTGAAATGATTTTCAACATTCTCAGATCGAACAGCGTTACCACTGGACGGAGCGATGGACCTTAATTTCAAGCAAAGGACAAGTTCTACACTCAGGATGATGGGCTTCCGATGGGTTCTTCACTCTCTCTAGTGGCTGCCAATATATATGATGTCAATGATACTTTCAGCGTATGGAAGGGCAATGATGAAGAACTTAATGATTTCTTGAAACATCTAAACAACATTCAACCTACAATTAAGTTTACCATGGAAAAAGAAATAAATGATTCATTGCCCCTTCTAGATGTCATGGTGATTCGTTCAATTGAAACTATTAAAACTTCAGTATACAGAAAGCCAACACATACTGGGCAATATCTTAACCATAGTTCTAATCATTCTGTTGTAACAAAACGGGGAATTATACGCAACCTCTATAATCGAGCTATCCCTATATAAAATAATGACGATTCATTGGAAAAAGAGGAAGCAAACATTAAATCCGATTTACAACAGAATGGTTATCTTTTAAAATTAACTGACGATGTTATAAATAACTTTAGAACAACGAACACTGGACAGCAAGAAACACATTCTGTATTCACAATTCCGTACATTAAGGGAACTTGGGAGAAAATAAGACGAATTGCCAGCATTTATAACATAAAAACAGCCTTTAAATCAGAAAATACACTTAGAGCTCATTTAGCAAAAACGAAACCAAAAACTACCGATAAGAAAGAATGTGTTTACAAAGTTCCATGTGAGTGTGGTGAAATGAATATTGGAGAAACCAAACGACCACTAGAAGTTAGAAATAAGGAACATAAAACTCAAACACAAAAAGAGGAAATGTCGAGATCAAGTATTGCAAATACGCCTGGGATAAACAACACCATATAAAATGGTCTGAAGCTGCGGCAACATATATAGAACCCAACATGAAAAAAAGAAATTTATAGAAGCAGCTTACATTAAAAATAATAAGGGAATCTTCAGTAAACCCAGTATTGAGATACCTAGTCTTTGGCAACGACTACTTCGTAACATGAAATCATTGAGGTGTGTACAATGAAGCGAAACTTTGCGCTTCAATGGACACAGTCTCTATATAAGCTCGTACCCTTAAGACAAAACATTCAGTTTATACTTGATAACGATTAGAGATACAACCTCATCCAAACGTCGTAAAAATAAACAAAAATAAAGACGATGCAAGTCCAACAACCACATTTTAGTTAATATAAGGCTCTTACACATGGTTTGTTCGCGCTCTTCGCTTCTTTATCTATTGACCACTATTCGTGCTAAACCCGTACTGATGATACGATTGCAGGCTACCTGCGTACTTCTCGTATAGAGGGGCCATATATAAATAGATTTAGCTAAGGGGTGTAGTGAAATTTTGAATTATATGAGTTTAAGTGGGTACTTTCGTTATTTTAAGCCCTAGGGTGTTGAGACTTCATGGTTGACTTGTTATCCCTAGACATCTCTACCTGGTGCCAGATTGTGTACAATTTTCCTAACTTATGCAACATTTAAATTGGCAACGTCGCGCTCTGGTATCTTACAAATTACTATTTAAAATGCATTACTGAATTAATTTCTGTTTTCTACCTGTTGATTAAAGTCAAAAACAGTTTTGGATACCATGCTAGTGGTAAACTTGGGAATTTGACTGATATAAGTATAGTTTTCTGGGATTCCTGCAAGCTATTATTAATTATGGGTTTTTCCATAAAATTTTGTTTCCATATTCTCATTTTGTACAGTCAGAGTTCTAAGAATTTAAAGGTGTTTTTTAGTTTAAAAAAAGCTGAGTGTGGTCAAGTTTACTAATTTTGTTCCAAATTAGGAACAGCAAAGAAAATCGTAAAAACTACGGAATATTTTTATATTACGAATTGCAAAATATCGTTAAATATCGTAAAACTGTAGTAGCTAGAAGTTTTATGTTAATAGTTTATAGACTCTCCATTACTATGTATTGCTTGAAGATAATGTCACGGAATTAAGGCAATACAATTTTTACAACAATATCGGCAAGATTTACCAACATATGTGTATTTTGAAACGTTTGTGTACATGTACGACATTTTAATTCTTCCCACAAATTTTCAGTGGAGTTAAAGTTTGGAAAATATGTCGGCCACCCGAACGTTATATTCCTGAAACTACTCTTAAACAACTCGTAAAGTGTGCTTTCGATTATTATTTTATTAGAAAATAAAATGCGTTTCCCACTCTGCATTAGGTAGTATTAGATCTTGCATTAAAATCAGTTGCACAAAAACGTGTGAAACTACCTTCCGGTCTAAGACGCGGTCGCTTCAATATAGGGTCCATTTGTGACTCCTATTTATAATTGACTTACATTGCCGAGGCATGCCACTAACTAACTTCTCTGATAATTCTATGATAAATATTTCCATATTCCACGGATTTCTACACTTAGTTGCAAAGAAGCAGAACACTCCATGGTAGTAAAGCATTTTGTTCTTTTTCAGTCCTGACAAAGGCAACTAGAGGGTTTTTTGTTATTGTCTTCTTGTAGTATTCATGGGTCATAATTAGGTCTAAATTAGACTTCAGCAGACTTTTCATCCATTTTCTTTATTTTCGCTGCGTTCAGGTTTCCAGTAGAAAGACACAATGATACATCACGGAGATAGTAATTTAAAAAAAAATTAGGATTTAAATGTAGTCCTCAATTCCTTTTTAATTTCCTATCTTATTTACAGTAAAGTCAATTTAAAAACGAGAAATCGACATACATTTGAACATTTTGATATTCACAATCACTGGCATATCGAAAATAATGTTTATATATATACATATATATATATATATATATATATATATATATATATATATATATATATATATATATCGGATTCCGAAAATAAACTAGTAAAAGGGGGTAAGCCACAACCAAATACGTTTTTTAATATTTCCAGTTCTAATTTATGTTAAACTATAGTATTTTCACTCCAAAGGATATTATTCCTAATTTGTTACAAAAGTCATTTCATATATATATATATATATATATATATATATATATATATATATATATATATATATATATATATATGTTTACTGCTGAATTTAGGTATGCATTTCCGAGAAATTTTCGATTCTACTGCCAGCTGTGACTACTTGAGCAGTTCAAATATTTTTGGTATTTCTGTATTGCATGTTTAAAAAAATGCATACGTTTATGAAAACTTTGAACTCGTAGATATTATTTTAACATAAGCAAAGTGACGACAAAATTCACTGCAGTTCCTCGCTTATGGTCACTTGGTTTTTCATTAAGAAATCACATGAAGCCGAGGAAATTTTTTAACTTAGTTGTAAGACTTCGTGACATATGGTTTTTAAAGGAATAAGGAAGTGGTCACGCTTAAAGACCTATTCCATGCGAAATCCCGGAAACTGAAAAATAAATTTTAGATATTCTCGAAAACGATCGACGTGCTTCAGATCTCCAGCAGCACAAGTTAGAGTGGCACGTAATAAAATATGCAAGACCGGTCAAGATCAATGTTATCGGTATCATTAGAGTTACAAGATCAAAAGGAGTGAATTAAGATCTACTTGCTTCTACATCAATTCTACCTAAACAAAAATTTTACTATTTATTATCAAGTTTGGGTAATCCACACTTTGTGAAAAGAAATCCTTTTCAGCTCAGCTTTTCAGTTAATATTTGGAGTAGTTCAGTGAATGATGTGACCATACTTTCCCCCACTTAGAATGAAAATAAAAATTATTAGATTAGATTAGATTCCCCTCCAAATCATTTGTCGATGAATGTAAGGTAAACCATGTGGTCACTATATGATAGAGCTGGGCCACATTTTATATAAGCTATTTATAAATCTTTAAATAATGAACTTCTCGATAGATAGAAAGAGCGTAATGGACCGGGGCTTGGGCTTGCACAATCCCCGGACCAAACTCTTCTGCAATGGAAAACGAATAGTGTAAAGGTTCGTGAAGATATTCGTAGACAAACCCTTGAGCCCACTTAAAATACCTAGTTTATCGCAATGAAGAAAATAATAATATGGAAGAACTAAAACGGCAAATAGAAACAACACGCGTTACGTCATCCCATATAGGCCATTCATTTTTACCGCATATAAACCGAAATACAAGGAAATTACTCAATAACTTTTCTTTTTATTAATTAATTAAAGGCTTTGGTTGAGACTGTGACTGCCAGTCGTGAACTGAATTCTTAGTCGCACCTCCATTCGTATGTTCACTTCTAAGTAGTAACTTACGAATTTTAACGTATCTTTAGGTACAACAAATTCTATACCAAAAGACCAAAATATTAGGAAATATCCCGTATATAGTTATTTAGAGCAAAATTAGTAAATTGTCAAGTTATTAGTTAATAAAATTATATAAGAAATTATTGTAATAGTGTACTTAGACGTTACTAGAAGTTATTCTGGAAATCAATGCAGAAAATACCTAAAGAATGTTAAAATGTTGAGAAGTTAACATGCAGACCTCAAGAAATATTATATTTGATAGTAAGGTATAGCGTCATCATTAGTTGGGATATCTCATGATAAGGATAAATAATCTTTGTTGGAAATGTGTCACTACTTATTAGAAATGGTTTGTAATTTTCCTTTCCCATTTTTTCCCAACCGGTCATTTCTTTACAAAACTAATTTTTGAATCAAAGTATTTTAAATATTGCTTAATTTTTTTTACAATATATATTTTGTTATGATTACTGCATTCTTCAAAAACAGTTAATATATTTTAAAATTATGTCAGATAAAAATAATCTGTTGTTAAAAGTATCTAAAAAATGTCTTCAAAATCATGAACTAATTGTTTGAAAATTATATATTCAGTTGTTATAATACTAATAACTTCTTCATGAGGATAGAAGAGCCCTCCATGATTTAAACTATTAACTAAGCTACAATGATCTTGGACAACAGACGATGTACTGTAAACTAGTGTTAATTTGCAAAATTCGCACTGAAGCTCTTCTAAAATAATATTATAGCAGTACCCGCTTAAATAGATTATTACTGGCATTTCATCTCTAATTGCCTCAATATCATAATTTTGGAAGCTAAATGTTAAACAAATGTAAAATCTCTTCAAAATTTTGAAAATATATTGCTTTTTTATGACCGTCATTTTCCTTCTTGCTTTCTTCAAATGTTTTTAAAAAACTCACTTCATTGGGTTATTTTAATTTTTCCTCTTCAGTTTTACGATTCTAAACATTTTTAGAAAATATTTAATTGGGAAAATAAGACCAAAGACAATTCTCAAATATATATATATATATATATATATATATATATATATATATATATATATATATATATATATATATATATATATATATATATATATATTTATATATATTCTTATATTTTTTCTTGAATATTTCTATTTGTATATTTTTTAAGTTTTTGGTTTTCTTTGGTGTAAGATAGCTTACTCATTATTTTGGGTATACTTTGTCTATTTCGCTTTCTAAATTTTGTTATGAAACATTAAGAATACTAAAATGTTTATTTCAGGTAAATGGCAGATTGACACTGAATTTTAAGAAACTATATTTTGTTATTTATAAAAATAAATTGGGAAGGATGTTTTATGATGTATAAAAAATCTATTTTAACGATAACAATATATTATACTTGTAATTATAATTTTTAACAGTATTTTGTGAAAATTTTTTTATTAGATAACATAATTTGTAATAAGTTTTGGTTCGGTGGCAATGTAGATAGTTGCTTTTACGATTGTAGTTCGATAGGTTCTTGGCCTGAAATAGAGAGGGCCCTAGTAGGAACAAATAACTATAATATTTTGTAAGCATTAACCTTGAGATGACGCCCTGCAAACTTTCAGATGTTTGCGTTCCTTTGCTAGTTTGTGGCGATCGAGTGAATAAATAAGTTTCGGTATTTTGTGAAAGATGGATAAAATTGAAGTTCGAGCGGTTATATAGTACTTTGTTTTAAAGGGCTTAATTTCTAGAGACATTAAAAATTAGTTAGATTCTACTTTAAAGGATTCTTCTCCTTCGTTTTCGACAGTAAAAAAATGGGCTGCTGAATTTAATCGTGATCGTACATCAATTCAAGATGATGAGCGCTCAGAACGCCCAAAAATCGCTACAACTCACGAAATTTTCACAAAAATTCACAATATCATACTTCATGACCGCCAAGTGAAAGTACGAGATCTTGTCAGTATAGCAAACATCTCGATAGATCGTGTCCACTACATGTTACATGAAAAAGCTTTCTGCGCGATAGGTGCCGCGTTTGTTAACGGTCGACCAAAAACGCCTTCGAATGAACACTTCGCAAGCGTGTTTAGACTTATTCAGACGCAATTCTGCTCAGGTTCTTCGACGTTTGATAACTGCAGGTGAAACATGGATTCATCATTACATGCTCGAGACAAAGCATCAGTGTAAATAGTGGGTGGGGGCAGGTGCAGGTGAAAGTGTGCCAAAAAAACCAAGAACGGTTCCGTCTGCAGGAAAAGTCATGGTAACAGTTTTTTGGGATTCACATAGCGTGGTGCTTATGGACTATTTAGAACAAGATAAGACCATCACCGGGGAGTATTACGGTTCACTCTTGGATCATTTGCAGCACGTGATTAAGGCTAAACGTCCATATCTTGCCAAAAAAAGTGCTCTTTCATCAGCACCTGCACACAAATCTATGGTTGTTGCTGCAGAACTCCATGACCTACATTTCGAAGTGCTTCCACATGCGCTATATTCGCCGGATCTGGCTCCCAGTAATTACTTTCTCTTTCCAAACTTGAAAAGATGGCTCGCTGGATGAAAATTCCTTTCAAATAACGAGGTCAGAGCAGCGACAACCGCTTATTTTGCAGAGTTGGACAAATCGCATTATACTACGAGTATTAAAATGTTAGAACATCGTTGGTCTAAATGTATTGAAGTACAAAGGGACTATGCTGAAAAATAAATAAAAACATTTTTAAAAATCTTTTGGTTTCTTTATCAAGCCGAGAACTTATCAAACCATCCACGTAAATCATGGTTTAACGCCCTTTACAATATTTTCAGTTTTATGGATTGTTGTAAAAAAAAAGTATATTTCCCTTTAGTTTCAAATCTCTTTTGATTTGAAATGCTGTAGAAACTGGACTAAATCTGCATGTCTTAAGTTTAAAAATAAACTTTAACAAAGTTGTGCTTCTATTGTGAATTTTTTTGTAATTAGGCAAATTCTAATGGTTTGACCTTTAGCTAGAAAACGCGAACATGTTTTCCTTTCTTTGTTTTCGTTTCGGCTTTGTTTCTGTATCAATAAGCAGTTTATAAATCAAGTGCTCGGGGCTCGCATATTCGCTCATCGCAGTTGAGGCCAAAGTGTCGACAGACCCTCACAGCGTGAATTGCATGAACTACAAGCAACCCGCTGGGCCAAATCTCGGCCTGCTTTGCTTTCTAGGCGAACCTAGGACGAATTATGTGCTTTTGATGACCGTCATTTGTTTTCGTCATTGTTTTTAAAAGATTTTTAAAGTTGCCGGTCCTGCTTTGGGGGTTTCCTTGGCGAAGATGTATTTCGGTAATGATTGCGGTTTTAGGGGTTTCTCTGTTGGCGATTCTGTCAAGTCATTTGAAAAATTAAGCTTTCGGCTAGTTTACGACTTTGGGGTATTTTAGTCTTTACTTGTAACACAATGCTATTTTTGTTACAAGTTTGTTCGCAAAATGTTTTTTTGATCATTTATTAGAGAGAAATCTTCATAATTTAAGTGTGATAAAATTAAATATAAGATTAATTATTATGAAATTATTTAGATTTCGACTACTGACGTAATAAATATCTTGTGAAATTTTATTGAGTTAATGTGAGTAATATAATATAGCTTATCCAGTGAAAGAAAACCCATATTCACCTTAATTTATCTATAATTAAAAAAAGGGAACAGAACACAAGACATAATTCTTTTAATCTAAACCATACGTCGCAAAAATCTAACATTCTGAGTAGTGCAAGATAGAAACCGGAATAAATTAATAATTATAAACGTTTTTTGACTCTGCAGTCAAAACAGTCTTTTATTGAGACTATCGTTCAAGTTTTATTTATGCTGTGTTTCTGAAAAACTTTGGGCATTTAAGTGAATTTAAAAGAGAATGTTATTAATTATTGTTTTATAATTCATTACCGGTCGATTTGTCCTTTTAGATAATACGTGACAAAATTTTTAAGAGATAAGTGTAATAGCTCGTGCCTAATTTGTGTATTTCGAATTCGAGAGATGGTAGTGTTGTGGAATCTGTTTCATGTGTCCAAGAGGTAGAAAAAATAATTTTGATTTTGCAAATAAATATTTTTAGTTAGGTACCATTATTTCAAGAGAGTAACTACTGCTCTTAAAATTTTAAGGAAAACCACATATACTATTAGAAAATTGAAAGAAAACAATCCTCTCCTGACAGTTAAATTCGTCGAAAAGAAAAAAAAAAACAGATTTCTTCGAGGGAACTAAAATGGAAGATCCAAATACGCCCTACAATATGTACCAAGAAAGTACGAGTATAATCTCTGTTATAATATAACCTTGAAAGTAGTATTATTGGTCTATATTTAATAATTGTAATGTCCTTTTTTTTAGAAAATCATGTTATTCCAGAAAGCTTTAATACTGAACTTACCAACGAAAAATTTTGTCCATGGGTAAATCATCTTTAGTATTTCACCTAAGGAGCTGGGATTCAAATACAAAAAGAATGACAATAGAAAAGCATTAATTGAAAAAACAAACATTACTTCTGCACGTGTTAGATTTCTTCGAAAGAATATAGAAAATCTCGATAATTCTTATCCAAGAGAAGTAGTTTTGTTTGCCGAAACTTTAATTTGTTCTAAGGGCAACAAAATATTTTCTTGACAGCATAACAATATTAAAAATGTGCGCAAATCTGAAGGATATGACGGTATTTATTGTTGCTCATTCTGACCCTGCGGGAGAATTTGTTCATAGAGCAAGTTTAATATTTTCGTTCAAATCTTTGACTTGATATTATCATGGTAAAATTAACAGTTAAATTGTTATAAAATAGGTAATAAAATAAGTTAATACCTAGTTTGGTAGAAGCGTCATTGATAGTTATAGATAATGCACTATATCAAGGGCTGAAGGCAAATAATGTAAACTTTGATTATGAATTAACCAAGCTTGAGTTATTAAAAGTGGCAAAATGAATTATTAAGTCGGCATGATCATGGTCAAACTTTCGATAAAGTTTTGAAACCTTACAAAAAGCTTTCGTGGAAACCTGCGGTAATTACCAAATGTCCATAACAAATACTAACGGAAAGATTACGTCTAAGCTTACTATAACCTTTCAGGAAAGCATAACGTAAGATATTTTGTAAGCTTACGTCAAAATCCACGTCAGTTTCTGAAAGTTTCTATTTGGTGTATATAACACGAAAGCTTACTAGAATCTGTCAACCAATATTTCTGAAAGTTTTCGCGGAATCTTCCAGTAATTATCTAATATCCGTAATAAATACTAGCGGAAAGATTACTTCTATATATATATACTTTTCATTTCCACAATTATCTATAAAATACGAAAACCTTCATTATTTTTCATCTGATTTCTATTTGGAAAGGTTCATTGAGTTCTTCATGACGAGTTATCATCGACCTCAAGACTGTACTGAATGATATGTAAACTCAGGGGAAGTAAATTTCAGGTTTAATAATTTCTCAGTTTGGAGGTGAGGAACTCACGAGTACCATTATGAGCCTTTCCAATTTTAAATCGAATGAAAAATAATGAAGACTTTCGTGTTTTGCTCATAATATTTGTTGATACTTCGAAAGTCCATTTTTTACATTTACCATTTCATAATATGATATGTGAATATGTTATATCTAAAAACATGTATTGTGAAGATATCGTAACCCTATAGAGCTGTCATCTTAAAGCAGTAAATGAAAATATTGGAGTATTATAAAAAGACAAATATGATTTGAAGCATAAATTACCCTCCTTCTTGGGTAGCTGTATATTAAATTAATATAATGAATTATAATATTAACCATCCATATAAAGTATTGAAATATCCTGCGTATTTTTATCCCTGAAAACAAAGAATTTAGTTGAGTTATCGAAGTCGGCAGGTTTTTAATATCCTACCAACATACTTTGGAATTTATCAGAGCGAAAAATATCATCCATCCGAATGATATCTATAAAATCACTGGAGGATCGCCAGCCAAACGACATCTATACAATCACTGGAGTAGACGATATTTTTCAGTTGGTATTGAAGTCGGCAGGTTTTTAATATCCTATCGATATATTTTGGAATTTATATTTCAGATAGCAGTTGTTTCCTGCGAATGTTGCTCTAGGTTCAATACAGCTCCTGATGAGACCATAAGGTGGTCGAAATGCGTGTGAAGAGAGGACCAGAGTTATATTTTCAGGAAACAAACTGTTTGTATATATTCTTTCCTTTTTTCTGGTTGAAAGGATAATACATATAAACAGCAATTTAAATACAACAGATAGATTTCTTTATTTCTTACTGAAATTTTGATTTTTAAAAATGAAAGGTTTTATTTTTCTATAGGTGTAGAATAACAAAACTATAATAGGTGGTTTCAATATTCATTTTAATACCATTCAGTGCCGCGAGAGACACAACTTTTACAGAAAATTAATATATTTTCGGTTTTGTATTTTAAGGCTTTCGCTATTTTAATATTTTAAATGTTATGAACAATTAAACTTATTATAAATGACGTCAAGTGAACTTTGTTAAGCATTATATTATTATGATTTACAATATTACTAGAAAAAACCTGGAAATTTATAATTTTATATATGTTTTAAACACATTTAATTTGATTAAATAAACGTAAAATTTATATTTTATTCGCGCTAGCCCAGATTTTCTGGGAGCGTGCATTTAAATTTTCATTTCAGTTTTTAGAGCACAATTTTAGTGGCTGTGATGCAAAACGCCAACTTTCTTTTATCAATTAGAGTGGTTACAACAACCATAAACATTAATTTGGACTTCTTATAAATGTTTAGCATTTCAAAAATTTAAAAATATTGTTTTTTTTTTCAAAAAAAAAACGCATTTAATAAAAACACACCTAGATTTTGTTGGATTTTTCTTTTTCTTTTATTTATGTAGAAAAATCAAATGCATTTACTTTTACGCATTTTCATCAGAAAAAAATTGCATTCAAGATTAATTCGTTAATACACGAGTTGTATATGCAATTAATTTTTGAAACAACAACCTTTAGGTAAAAATTCAGAGTTCAGCTGAAGTAAAATTAAACCGAAATTTTAATTTTTTAAACTTTTACAAAGTTATAATATTTAGAATTTTTATCCATTTATCTTAAAAATCGTAGTAGATACAAAATTAAAATTTGATATAATAATTCAAAACTACAGTATAACTTTTTTCACATTATAAGCTTTATATCACCTTTTTTATAAAAGTTGTTAACGAATTAAGGAACCAACAATTATTGTTGGTTTATTTTGAATGTTTTCAAATTAAGAATAAATTGTGTTTGTAGCTTTTTTCTCTAGATGAATTTCCCACTTTAATTATCTATTGCTGGTTAAGCCGGCTCAAAAATTGGTTTTCCTTTTTAGCATATTATTTATAATACTTGACTGAATAAGCACTGAAATTGCTTTCTAGAGATTGGGTAATGAGAATTGAAAAAAATGACCCGAGCATTCAAACATGCAAGGTTTTTTTTTCTATACGTGTAGAAGAACAAAACCACAATAATTTGTTTCAATATTCATTTCAAATCAATTCAGTGCCGAGAAAGATACAACTTTTACGAAAAATTAATACATTTTTGGTTTTATATTTTAAAGCTTTTGCCATTTTAATATCTTAAACGTTATGAACAATCAAAATTATTATAAATGACATCAAGTGAACTTTGTTAAGCATTATATATAAAATAATATATTATTATGGTTAACTAATATATTTTAAACACATTTAGTTTGGTTAAATAATTTTGGTAAATCTGAAAGTTCTATAGAGTCTATATTTTACTATGATTTAAAAATATTACATTTTCAAGATTAGTACACTTTTCCAGTAAATAGATGGTTTAAAATTAGCAAAAATATGATACATGGCAACACAGGTTTCGACTTGATATCTCTCGTTTGTCATTGGCCAGTGGCATATCTTTCCAACTGTGTTGCCTCCACAAAAAAAAGCTTTCTGGATAAAAATAAATATCTTTCATTGGATACATCTTCAAAAAACTTGCAAGAAAGTTTGACCAAAATATGAAAATATACGTCACAGGTTAGGTTTCATGAAGTCTGGAGTAGGTTTTCAAGAAAAATATAATATATAAGAGACTTAGACGATGATTTCACGAATTCTTAATGAAAGTTTCTATTCGAGTTTGCAGCAAATTATCCGTCAAGATTCTAAGAGGCTTATAAACCGATTACAGAAAACTTTCTTCAAAGAATCGAGTTGGAATGAAAGAAATTTTTCTTGAAATCTTACTGCAAAGTTGAACTAACGTTCAAAGTTTGCTTACTTGGTAGATTGCAATTTTTTTCTTTAAACATTGTATGTTCCAGAAACACGCCAGAAAGTTTCAAAAAACTTTCTGAGAATATGGAAATACATCTTAGATGTAAGATTCCAAAAGATTTACAGTAATTTATAAGAGACCGACATGTTGCTTTCATGAATTCTTACTAGAAGCTTTCATTCGAGTTTGTAGCAAATTACAGATCAAGGTTTTAAGAACATTACTGGATGATTATAGAAAATTTTTTGGAAGTATTAGTTTAGAATAATACAAACTTTTATTTAAATCTTGCTGCATTAGACTTTAAAGGAAAATATATAAGAGACTTATATGATAATTTTACGAATTTTTAATGGAATCTTCTATTCAAATGTGCAGCAAATTACCCGTAAAGGTTTTATGAAGGTATTGCTGGACGATTACAGAAAGCTTTCTTGAAAATATCAATATGGAATAACGAACACTTTTCTTAAAAACTTACTGGAAAATTACGCTAAGGTACCCAGTTTATTTACTTGGTAGATTACAATTTCCTTTCTTGAAAGACTGCACGTTATTTTCCAGGAACTTGTAGGAAGGTTTTAGAAAACTTTCACAGTTAGTTTTACGTTAATCTTCATGCAACATTTTTTTATATTTCTCGATATCTTTCAAGAAAGATAACGTTGGATCCTTTAAAAAATTTATACATAAGCTTCCTGGAAGGTTCTTGGAAGGTTACTAAGGAAGCTTACATTAATAAATTTCTGTCGGGAAGCTTTCATACTGCTTGACAGCTTTCATGCTATGTGGCGAGTTTCACTATACCATTGTGACTGTAACGCTATATAATTTAAATGGGCAGATTCCAAGTCATGTAATAAACATGTTGATAGAGATGGATTGAAGCTTCAGTATAGTGTAGTCTCGATGTATGGGGAAGGTATGTAAAATACAGTTATTAGGGTTTGAATGATTTAAACCTTTTAGTTGCCTATTTTCTTTTGTGAGAAGTGAATATATTTCTTGCTAGACATCTATTGGAACTGTTGGAGCTAAATAGCTTCTTCCCATTGAGTCTTCTGCAGTTCATCTTTATTTACAGGGTTTGAAGCTGGGAGTTTGTTACTTAAACTTTCTACCTCGTTTTCTGTTAGTCTTTTAAATAAGTCCGATACTATTAGAGCGTTCTTTTGAGAAGACCTTTTGGAGGTGCTGTTTTGGGGCAAGTTCTGTTGTCCCCTGGAACATTTGTTTCCACGTCCTTCTTTTGGAACATCTAAGTTTTAATTATATTCAATGAGGGCTGTTCTATATTTCTCTCAATTTACTGAATGTTTTGCATTGTTGAAAAGTTGTCTTGATTAGGCCTCGAGCTGTACTTTCTTTGTTCCACCAGGGCACATCTCTCAAGACCTTCTCTTTGTTTTAATGGACAGCTATTTTCATATGCTTTTATTATAGTATTTTGGAGTTCTTTTACATAAAAGTTATTCAGTCCTTTATATTTTCTTAATTATTACTTTAAAATAACATAACGACTACCATAGCAGTAACTTTTATATTTAAACAATAGTAGACTAATGTCTTCACATTTTTTTCGTTACATCGGTCAACATTTATTCTTAATTTTATGCAGTATTCTTCTAGCCGCTTGATTAAAAAAAATAATATTATATTCCTATTGTTTTCTATACAACTTAGTTCCGTAAAAATCTCATAATTTGTTAGACTATGAGAAACAATTTATTCTTTCTAATACATCTCGTAAGACCTAATATTGGAGAAACATTTTAATATATATATATATATATATATATATATATATATATATATATATATATATATATATATATATACATATTAAAATATATCTAAAGTATTATTATGAAGGACTAGAAGAAACTTGTTGATACGCCCTCGTATACAAATATTCCGATGAGATGAGTCATCTTTATTATAATGTGTCCAAAGAAATATTATATCGATGAGTCATATTTCTAGATAAATCTCAACTTTATGTTCTAGATTTGCGTAGTATAGTTAGTTGTATAGTGGTATTTGAATAATGAGGATATTAAGAAGTAGTAATAAGGTAGTGGTGTTTGCGTTGTGTCAACAAGTAGTTAACGTAAGTATTGGAAGTATTAGTGAAAGGGGCTATGTTTTATTTTGCGAACCCAGTGAGCGATTTTTAAAGAGACAAAATCGTAACAGTATTATTGCAACGATCAGTGAAAGCTATTATAGGTTCTGTGCTCTGAAAGTAGTCTTCCACTTTCCTTCATACATGGTGGCCGTGGATTATAATTGACGAAACGTTATTTATGTATAGCGTTAAAAGGCAGTAAAAGTATTAAATTTTCGAATTGTGATTAATCGCAACTTGTAGTTCTTGGCTTCAACTATGAATTGCTAGACGCAGAATTTGAAAATATTTATTTAATCAAAAGTTATTCGTATTGACAAAAGATCATTTTTTAATTGTATAACGATTTTTAATTCAAAAACTATGCGTCGGTCTGAAAAATCACAAAAGAAACTTTTTGCTTAGAATCGGTTCAGAGACCCGAAAATATTTTTTATTTGACAAAAAAAAATATTATTAACCATTTTTTTGTTTATAAAAAATAACTTGGCCTTTTTTTCTGGAAACCATCTTCAATATTCGTAGTCAAGGATCAAAATATATATAAAAAATTTTGCTGACGCCATGTCTCTTCAACAGCTATGAAAACCCACTGGACTTTTGGACTGAAATATAAATAGCTTCCATCGTGCGTCAAGTCTTAGCTGGTTGCAATTTATTCCATTGCTTCTAATGTTAGATTATATTCTAAACAGTATTAAACATTTACTAGATTTCATGTCTGAACTAGCAGCATTTGAATGTTTCTTGTCACTATCTGACCTCTTGGCAATAATTGCTTTTCAAATTAGCTCTCCTTCTTTTAGGTACAGTTTCTTTCATCTTGCCAAGATTGGTATTTTTTTTATTGGTAAAATTGTATCTATGATATAATGTTTTTTTTTTTATTTTTAATGTATTTTCAAACAAATTGATTTTCGAATAATGTCTCTTCATTTTATCAAAAAGGTATATTTATAAAGAAAATCCATTCGTCCATAGCTGGTGCAATACATGAAATACGAACGCAATTCAATTCCATCAATAGCATGCATGTTGTGCTCTCAGTTCTGAATAGTGCAGCGTTTTAATTTGCGATGCAAAAATACAGAAACGGAGCAATAAATTACCCGGGCACTTACATCCTCAATACGAGAAACTGGACTATAAATCATCAGATGCTCAGTGGCGTAACTTAAATTGAAAAAATTACCTTCATTTTAAGGGATCATTTTGTTTAACATCCGAAGGTTCTACATAACTATATTCTCATATTATGCCATAGAAGTTTTTTCCAAATATAACAGTATTTGATATTTTAAAAATATTTCTTAAAAGCATACCCTGTCGTTGTTTCTTCCATTATCACTTACATAAATTTAATTTAATTTAAGAAAACTATATAAAAATCTATCTTCGGTTAAGGTTCAAATTTACTAAAACGAGGGAGAGGCTTTTAATCATTTTTATTTTCTTATTTAAACCACCTATATTACATAATGGCTGTATCTGTTTCATGAAACCGTTTTAAGCAGTATCTTCTTTAGAACTTGTGGACAGTTAATCTGCTATGCCTTTAGTGCAATAGTTATTAGATCTTTTATTTGACTAGCTTCTTTTTTGATTTTTCACATTTATTTTAGTTTGTTATTTTTTTATAATTTATTTAAGCTGTATTTTCTACTGGTTACAATAGGGACCTTCCTTGCATTGTACTATTTTCTTTTTTATATTATGAGGAGTTTTTCTTCATATGCATTTAGGTATTGAAACGATAAGAATAAGCATAATTTTGTTGTTATAAATTTGACGGGAACATCAATGGATTATGGCTATTGTAAAAAATCTTGGTTCACTTATACTTAGATACCTCGAAAATATACACTATATACATAATTGAATTTAATACGTAGAAAAAGATTATGTTCATTATTATACCAAGAAAAGATTGTAAATGTTAAAGAAAAACGATATTAATGCATAAAACTACATCAAAACAAAATGTTTGTGTATTGGTTCACCACTCATAAAAATATATAGAATAAAATTGATTTTACTATACATGTTCATAATAATCTACTAGAAAAAAAGTGACTTTTGATATGAAAGAAAAATAAGCCTTTCTTACTCCAATGAGTGGAGCAAAGTTTACATTTGAACATTTTTCTCTTTCCTTATCTAAGATATTTACCATCAAACGCGCTTGGTGGTGTATGTGGCCGTTTGCTCAAGCCATTAAAGTTCCCTTCCCTCTCGCATCCGGAGCCACATTCTCCCTACAGGACCAGAACATACAGGACAGAAAAGTAGTTCTTGCTTAAAAACTCTGTCGCCAAGTCAAATCTTTATCGATTTCGATAAATTTTTGCTGAAAAAACTTGTGTCCTTATTCATGGGCACTATTGCGGCATTGTGAAGAATGGTTATGCATAACATTCAAAAACTATTTAAAGTGTTTAATAAAAAGTTATGCTTTTACACGCTGAGCAAGGTCTATTTTTATATATGACACCTTTCTTTGTATATTTTCATAATTCTGGAACAATGCTTGAAAACTTTTCGAATCCTTAGCCTCAAAATCTATGAATCTAAATTTCTTGGAGCGATATATATATATATATATATATATATATATATATATATATATATATATATATATATATATATATATATATATATATTTAGGAAACGGGGAACTTTTTGTGAAAATTCGTGATTAGAGTAATACAAATCTTGTATAACGAAATAACTAATTTTAGTTTAAAAAAGTCATACATAACCTTAAATAAATCTCTGCAGATGCGTTAATGGTAAGTCCTCACGTATTATTAGATTGAAAACGTCTTCTACCACGTTCGCATTATACCCTTAAACACATAACCTCAAATTTCATTAGCTTAGATTCTCGATAATACATTATTAGTTATAAAGATATTTATACGAAATCTGTTGATACGTGAAGACTGATGATTATGTTATTCATATCCAGAAATCAAAAAATTTGGGACATGTCCTTAGATGAAATGAAAAATTATTAGTGAAAAATACAAAGTTAAGTCGCAAAAGTGACTGGGACAGAAGCGCTATTTGAAAACTTAACAGGAATTCCATTAAATGATTTACAGATGACTCCAAAGCAGGAGGAACTGGGAACTGGAATAGGAGTTCATGAACCCAAAACTAGACGCCGTGAAAGCTTGAGTAAGTCACCAAGCATTTTTGAGGCGGAAATATACGCCATCAAGAAATGCATTTAATTTAGCAAAGAGAAAAACTATCGCGGACAGATTATTATCATGTCGGTTATTATCAGGTAATCAGCTCTAAATTGGTTTGGGAATACCTAGAGGAGCTAAACAAGTTCGGTAAGAATAATAGAGTCACCTTCCTGTGGGTACCGGGACCCATCGGAGTATAGGGGAATGAAATAGTGGGCAGGCTAGCGACCTGATATACCATTTTTGAGGCCTGAACCTTTCTGTGAAATCAGTAGCAGTGTAATGCTGGAAGAACTAAAAAAGCAGGAAGAAAGCGGAAGAAACAAGTTCTGGACGGAATTGCAAGGAATGAGACGAACGAAGATACTTCTTGGGAACTACGACGAGAAGAGATTCAAGGAATGTATAGGCCTAAGCACAAACAAATTTAGAGTTCTGACAGGAATCCTGATGGGGAACTGCCACCTGCAGGGACCCCTCGAGACTTGAATTGGCTGAAAGAGAAGAGGGCAGATTCTTCGAGGAAGTGGTCGTTTATTTAACATTTTGTTTTGCGCTTCTAATCTAAAATGGGTTACCCCAAAGTCGTATCTAACAGCTCTACGTAGGCGCAGTTCCAAGGGGAGGAGGGAGTGGGAGCGATCGCTCCCCCCCCCAACACAATAAAAACTTCGAATTTGGAAAAAAAACTCATCTGTGTGCTGCATTAGGAACGTAGAACCGTATGGCAAAGATGAGGTCCACAATTGAATCATATGGATAACAACCAATTCTACCCGTCCCAATTGCCGTTGGCAAAAGGCTATTAAAATTATTACTGGAGAGGAACAGCTTTCTAGGAAGCTTCTTTTCTTGGGAAGGATAGAGCTGCGAATTGTAGTGGGACTGTGGACAGGACCTTATCACCTGAGGGGCCATCTTTATAAGATTGGTGTCGCAGATGACCTGATGTGCAGATGGTGTTTGGAGGAGGTTGAAACTATCGACCATGTCCTCAGAGATGTCCCAGTACTTAACGGATTGAGACAGATATATTTCGGGATACAATTTTGTTACCGGAAGCGGTTAGGCAACTTCAACTAACGAGGCTAGTAGTCATACCGTCGCTATAGACCGGGCTGCGCCCCCCGTGAGCCCCACGTCGAGGGCCCCATTTTAGGGCTGCGTCCCATTTTTTGTGGGCCCCTTTTTTAGAACCCCTTCCGTGGGCCGCAGTTTCTAGTGCTCCACCCGAGTACCCCATAGGGCTCCGTTAAAGTTCCGTCCGGGATCCCCATTTTTAAAGCTCCTTCCGGGGGCCCCATTTTCTAGTGCTCCACCCGAGTACCCCATAGGGCTCCGCTAATGTTCCGTCCGGGATCCTCATTTTTCAGGTTAGTAGTTCAGATGTTCCCATTTTCTAGTAGTTCAGCCGGGTACCCCATTTGGGCGTTGGTTTTCGCATATACATCAACTGTCACCTGTCACTACTTGTCATTTTCTTCTGGTTGCCTGTCAATTCAAATTATCAATCTTCTTGTTGGCTGCACTTTAATTTTGTTGGGATGACGTCACACTTTTTTCATTCTAGCGAGGATCGAACCAGCTACCTTCGGGTTGGAAGACAAACTCTATAGGCACAGGGCTATCGAAGCCATGTCGCAAAGTTTAGCAGTTAAATCCTATCTTCAGTCAAAGAATAATTTTTAACCATTTAATAAATGAAAAAAAAGTCATATACGTTGTTGGGATTCGAACCCCCAATCTTCCGCTCAGTACACAGATACCTTATCCGTCAGACTACGACCACTACGTGAAGAGTTTAGCAGTTAAATCCTATTTCTCTTGAGTCAACGTAGCGGCCTAAATGACTTATGTGTGTATATAAGGATTAATAAAAAAAAGAGTCTTTTTCCATTAGTTGTTGTTGTAGGGTATCGTAAATTTGATTAAAATTAATTTTTTGGTTTGTAATAGTACTGATGTAGGTAAAATGACTAGTAGAGAGTCTGACAAGGAAATTCTGTACATAACTTACGGCGGCTCGTGGTGATGCAAACACGCCATTTTACAATTTCATTTTAACAAGTTTCTAGCTAATTGTATAGATGATAATAGGAATACTGTATTGTCATTATTTTATATGTCCTATTTTTTAGGATTACGCCCCCGGAGTCTCATTTCCTAGTTGTTATCTGTCAAATGGTGAATATGCGTTAAAGTTTAGAGAGAACACCATTTGATATATATTTTTTTAATTTGAAAAGGTAAAATTTGGAAAAAAATTGATACGAAGCTACGAGACATTTGGATTTTATATAATAACGCAGAGGAAAAATAAAACAAATATATACTTTATTTTTATTTCATCAAACATTATTTTTTACGACTATATAGTTAGCTAATAAATATATTTATTAACTAAGAGAAAAATATTACTGTAATATAAAGAGTGAATAATAAACAAACATTTAGCTGATAAATCAACAATCTTAATTTATATTTAGTGCGCTGTATGGCAAAAAATTTCGAGTTACAACCTTGTTTTGACACAAATAATAGATAAATCTAACTTACTTTAATAAAAATTGGAAACATAAAATTTTAATTTATTTTTTCATTTTATACAAACTTATCCTTAATCTGACATATATTGTAACATATTAAGATTTTATCCCCGGGTATAGAATGTTTAGGACTGGAAAAGGAGGACTATCCACAAACCAAATAGTTTCTTGAATCGATTTCCACATCATCCTGAAGGTTTTTGTCAGCATAAGGTATGGTATATCTAAAAAAAAATAAACAATTTTAGCAAAAATAATTAAGTTCGATTTCCTTTAACCATAGGTGCCTCGTTTTATTTAATGTGATAAAAAGTTAATAAAATATCGAGTAAAAAGTGCTTAAGAGGAAACTGATTATTTAAAATACTAACATAATGGTTAGAGTTATTAAAGAGATAAAAAGTAATCAAGGCATGACTTTTTGTTTATGTCTCTTTTAATTCAATATAACAAAAAATTTCAACATATGTATAAGCAAGGTATATATAAAATATGAAATAAACTATTTAACAGTGTATAGCAAAACCACAAGTTTCATTTATCATGATGAGCTAACGGTTCAGCGAATCGATAATAGCCTAACTAACTCACTGATATGCTTTTCTCTAATTTTTCGCGAAATATGAAAGTGTTTTTTTATTTTGCTATTTTTAAATACATAATTTCTTATTTTTTTTACAAATTTTAAACGCTTTTAAATTGTCATAATTATGTATCAAAATTAAAAACACTGTAGTGTAAGAAATTAAATATTTGACTTTTGTTGCTACTCAAAATTCACCAAAAGTTGTATAAATAATATGAAAATATTAGAAAGATTTCTTACTGCATTGGAAAAGACATAAAATTATAAAGAATGCTATAATAATGGGTTAGACCAGGGGTTAAAAATGTGTAATTTTATAAATTAAAGGCTCAAGTGATGTCTTATGTGGACTTTTATACAAAAATAGAGTGTTTTCAGGAGAAATTACACACAGACTAAGTAATATGGACAATAAATTAAAGGTCCAAGTATATCTTGTATAGATTTTTTATATAAAAATTGGGTATGTGCTGTAAAAAACTTAAATGGTGGATCAAAATTTCGTTTAGATATGAGATTTGATATTAAAATTAAAAGCACTGTGATGTAAAAAATTAAATATTTTGCCTTTGTTGATTACTCAAAAATTCTATAAAAGCTGTATAAATAATATGAAAAATAATGTTAGAGAGGCTTCTTACTGCATTGGAAAAAGACATAAAATTATAAAAATGCTATAATAATGAGCTAGGTCAAGTGTTCAAAATGTGTAATTTGAAAAATTGAAAGTTCAAGTGTTGCCTTGTGTAGATTTTTATCCAAAAATAGGGTGTTTTCAGGAGAGAAATTACTCACAGACTAAGTAATATGGACAATAAATTAAAGATTCAAGTATATCTGGTATAGATTTTTTGTATAAAAATAGGACATGTTCTGTAGAATACTTTAAATCGTGGATCATAATTTCGTTTAGATATGAGTTTATATATTAAAATTAAAAGCACTGTGATGTAAGAAATTAAATATTTTGCCTTTTGTTGACTTCTCAAAAAGTCACCAAAAGTTGTACAAAATAATATGAAAAATAATGTCAAGGAGGTTTCCTACTGCATTGGAAAAGATATAAAATTATAAAAAATGCTATAACAAGGTTAGATTTAGTGTTATAAAGGTCTAATTTGGAAAATTACAGGCCGAAGTGGCGTCTTGTGGAGATTTTTATACAAAATAGAGTGTTTTTAGGAGAGAAATTACACATTGACTAAGTGATATGGGCAATAAATTAAAGGTCCAAGTGTATTTTCTGATTTTTTATATAAAAATAGGGTATGTTCTGTAAGATACCTACAAGAATGGTTATTTTGATATGTTAACATGTATAATTTGAAAATAAAAAGACTCTTGAAGTGTCTCTTACGAATTTTTTATACAAAATATGGTGTTTTCTGGTTAGAAATTGACCCTAAGTGATGTTGACAATAAACTAAAAGTTCAAATGTATCCTATATAGATTTTTTATATAAAAACAGGGTATGTTCTGTAGTATACTTACAAAAAAAAAGAATTATTTCGTTCTGTTAAGAATGTATAATTTGAAAATTAAAGACCCATGAGATGTCTTTTATGGATTTTTTATACAAAATATGGTATGTCTCGAAAGAAATTATACACTAAGTAATATGGGCAATAAATTAATAGTCCAAGTGTATCTTGTGTAGATTTTATATATAAAAATAGGGTATATTCTGTAGAATACTTACATAAAAGTATATATGTTCTCCAATAAATCCTCATAAAGTTCCAGAAGGCCCACATAGTCCCAAGGAGCATATATTTCATTATACTTTTCAGTTCTATTATGAATCTCTTCTGGGCGTATTATGTTTACCGAAAAAAAATTTTAACACAAAATTTCAGTTAACTATTAAATATATAGTTATCAAAATGAGTTGATGGTTTAAGAAATCGATAATAGTCATAACTTACTCCTGTGAGTAAGTAACATATCTGTATATGTTTTCTCTTTTTTTCTACAATAGAGAGGTGTAAGCCATGTTTCAACGTTAATACATTAGTTACTGCTGTTGCCGAAACTGCTGCCACAATAGAAGTATTCACGTATTTAGATTTTACCTAAAATTGGAAAAGTTACAATATTTTTCTCCAAATTAACAAAAAAAAAATACCACTAAAATTGTTACTTAAAAAAAGGTTTATTTCGTTCTGTTAAAAATGTATAATTTGAAAATTAAAGACACATGAGATGTCTTTTATGGATTTTTTATACAAAATATGGCATGTCTTGAAAGAAATTATACACTAAGTAATACGGGTAATAAATTAAAGGTCCAAGTGTATCTTGTGTAGATTTTTTATATAAAAATAGGGTATATTCTATAGAATACTTACATAAAAAGGATATATGTTCAACAACAAATCCTCATAAAGTTCCAGAAGGGCCACATAGTCTCAAGTAGCATATATTTCATTATACTTTTCAGTTCTATTATGTATCCCTTCTGGGCGTATTACGTTTGCCTACAAAAAAATTTTAAACACAAAATTTCAGTTAACTATTAAATATATAGTTATCACAATGAGTTGATGATTTAATAAATCTATAATAGTCATAACTCACTCACAGATATGTTTTTCTCTTTTTTCCATAAGAGAGAAGTGTAAGCCATGTTTTCACGTTAATACATTAATTACTGTTGTTGCCGAAACTGCTGCCACAATAGAAGTATTCAGGTATTTAGATTTTACCTAAAATTGGAAAAGTTGCAATATTTTTCTTCAAATTAACAAAAAAAAAATACCACTAAAATTGTTACTTTTTATTAAATTAAAAATAAAACTTCTTGTTTTAAAATTGTTACTTTTTATTAAATTAAAAATGAAACTTCTTGTTTTAAAATTGATACTTGCATCAAAGAAAAATTTATATCATATTAATAAGTTTTCCACTATACAGTACCTATAAGCAACTTAAAAACTGACCTTCATTGGTCTGCTGTGGGCATTGTTGTGATAAATGCAAATATGTTTCACTAAATTCAAGCTTATTCTAAAAAGTTCGAGTTAGTAAAAAATTATATAACAATAAGGTGTATAATTTTTAAATAACAAATAAAAAGCTAATTTATATACATTAAGGTAAAATTTACGCAGTTGATAACTAGTTGTCCTATTGCTTTTTACGGTTTATTGGTAAATAGGCTGTCATTCTTGACATCCTCGTTGCACCACCACCACAAATAAACGAAACAAACGTCTGCATATTTGAATTTTCTCTCTCAAAATTGAGATATTCAGATATTTTTATTCTTGTCTATCTGCTTCTATATGCTGTTTGTTTCATATCAGGAGTATTCGTTATATGCCAATTTCTTTCTTGAATGTATTTCTGGCCCATTTCCGATATAAAGTACGGCATATCTAAAAAATTAACTTTTTCAAAATTTTTTATTTAGAGGAGAAAGTAAAGATAGAAGAAGAACACCCTTTTGAAAAATTAAGAAAATTAATATTTCTGTTTTAAATATTTCCCAGCCCCCTTTTTTACAAAGTAGTTCTGCTTTTTTATACCTTTACATAGATTAAAAGATGTACTTATATGTCTCAAATACTATTCACTCATCGAAAAATTTTCTAAGCTGACCTTTTTAAGATAAAAATGTAACCAAAGATACCTATTAAATTTTTCTTAAGTATTTTATCAGAAAAACACTAAAATGTACCTAACATAAAAAAATCAATGACATAATTTGAAAAAATATTTAATTTTCGACAAAAAAAATAATCCCAAAAAACTTATCTGTCTCAATTTTAAGCATTATTTCGAATGAAAACTAGTTAAAATGCTCTCTAAACATGAATAAATCATCCACCATTCGATGAAACTATAAAAAAGAAAAAATAAATCCACCATTTTTAGATACCGTTGTCGTGCAAGCTATACTTTGTACCAATCAGATATTTACTACAAAAATTACTATTTAACTACGTAAATTGAAAAAATACTGCTTTTTCCTAACAGAAAATAATTAAAAATGCACGCTAAACATATAGTAATCAATTAATATTCGATCAAATTGTAAAATAAAAGAAAATAAATCTCAGAGCTCTGTTATTTACCGGCATCCATTGAGCGTGCCGGCCATGTAAGCCATTGCAAATTTTCTGGGTTCCTCACTGTCAAATTTGATTAATTTACAAAAACGATATCTTAATACCTTACTAACGCAGCAATCAAGCTATATTAAAAATGCAATAACGCTAACGGTTTTATTTCCTATTACCGATCTTTAAGATATCATCCTGTTAGATTTTATGAATAAAAATAAAACGGTTTTTTATAAGACCATTCACCCTGGAATTATATCAAAATTTATCTTAAAACTTACCTTTTTCAATTTTCTTAAGGGTTTAGTCGAACAAAAACTAATTAAAAATGCACTTAACATATAAAATTCAATTAAAAATTCACTTTATACGCTTAAAATTTGTAATAAAAAGAATATTATCGGTTATTATGGTAGTGGTACGAATATTGACATAAAACTGACATACTTGTTAGAAGCAGTTTTAGCGGTGGATCGAGAAAAAGATTGGGTCTGTTACCAGCCTTCACATTGAAAGTTTCATCACCCTTTTCAGTACCATACTTTCAAACCTTTTTTAAATTCGAATTATGTCTGCTTCTATTTTTATCAACAAAATAACATTGTGGAAATCGTAAATAGATTATAATTTATTTTATATTACTAAATTAAAGGTGAAACACAATAAACAAACATGTAAAATGTGTGTCTTTGGGTAAAATAGGTATAAATTACAGTTTTAGAGAGTACGACTAGTAATAATATTTATTTAAATTATAAAATCAGATGTTGCTGTCATGAAATATAACGAAAATTTTCGTTGCTCGAGCTGTATTACTTTTTAATAAAAATAATGTAATTAATACCGATTTGTTTTTATATAACAGTTCCAAAAATCGAATTGTCGATTGGGTAGTAATTCATCCCTTCCACGCTTTAAACTTGGTCACGGCCTTGAAAAATATACGAGTATATGCTAATGTCTTTGAAAGCTGGCGTGATAATTCACCCCCACTCTTTAAACTTAATCCAGGCCTTGAAAATATGCACGCTTCCTCGATGCCTTGAAAACTTACGCTCGACCTAACATATGTGATGAATATATATGACGTCATTTTACCCTGAAGTATACCATTATAAACGCCCATGCGCCGAGGAATGATTTTTATATTCACGTTGATATCAGTGGCATTAATTTTAAAATATTTTTTGTAGCGCATATTTTAAAAGTGTTTGTTGTTACAGGTAATTTTAATTTAATACATTTTTCTACAGTCAATATTTCAAAATTTTTTTAATAATTTGACTTTTTGTTTCTTACCAGTTGAGTTATTTTAATAAAATTCTATGTACTTTTCAAAAATAATCTTTTATGAAGGAATTATTTCCGAAAAACACTCCCAGAATTTCCTTCGCTGTATTTAAAGGAGAAAAATACCTTTTTAATATTTCGGTTTTCAAATATCATGGATTTCTTTTACAACAGTATTTTGTTCTTAGAGATCCTTTTTAAACTCTAATTCTTTAACTTTCTGCGTATAAGCTAAGTTCAGAATCTTGTACTTCTCCTGCAGAAACCAAGAAATAAGTTATATAATGTCAAAATAAATGCGGAGTATCTAAATTCAATGATTATTTCGCCTTTAGTGCTCTAATTTCCTTGTTTTCCTGGAGAAGTAATAACAAAGGTATCGAAAATGCAAGATATTTTTTAAAATAAACCCAATAATCTCTGAGATATTTTCGTATTTCCCTAAAAAATGGATTTCGGGAAGTAAATTAATGCAAACATTTGTGACTTTCTGTCTATAAGCTAAGTTCAGAATCTTGTACTTCTCCTAAAAAAACAAGGAATATAGGTTCAATAAAATCGAAATAAGAACGAAAGATCTAAATTCAATGACTATTTCGCGTTTGGTGCTGTAATTTTTTTGTTGTTTCTAGTTAAGCTATAAAAGTATCTAAAAATGCCGGATTTTTAAAAAACTAATATTCTTAGAGATATTTACGTATTTCCCTAAAAAGTGGACATCGGGAAGTAAATTAAGAAAACCGCCCCAGTTTCGATTTTCTGTCTATAAGCTAAGTTCAAAATCTTGTACTTCTCTTGTAAAAAAAAACAAAAATTATATGTTAAATAATGTTGAAATATGAACGAAATGTCTAAATTCTATGATTTTTCGCCTCTTGGTGCTATAATTTTTAATATATCTCGGCAGCACAACTACGAAAATCTCTGAAGGATTTAATTTTCAATTATATTTAGAATATAGAATTTTACTTTAGAGTGAATAAAATCTAAATATGAACGGAATATCTAAATTTAGTTACTATTTCGTCTTCGGGGTTATAATTTCTTTGCTTTCCTAGAGAAGTTACAACAAAAGTATTGAAAAAAGGCGGAATTTTTTAATATTATACAAAATAAAACTAATAATCAAAGAAATATTTTTGTATTTCCCTAAAAAACGGCATTCGGAAAGTAAATTAATATAAACGCCCCATTTTTGACTTTCTGTCGATAACCTAAGTTCAGAATCTTATACTTTTATAAAAAAATAAAAAATATAGGCTAAATAAAGTTGAAATATGACGAAACATCTAAATTCTATGATTTTTCACCCTTGGTGCTATAATTTCTAATATATTTCGGCAGCAGAACAACGAAAATCTCTGAAGGTTTTAATTTTCAATTATATTACGAATATAGAATAGCATTTTAGAGTGGAAAAATAAAAATATTAACGAAATATCTAAATTTAGTAATTATTTCGTCTTTTGATGTTCGTCTTTCGTATCAAATATGCAGAATTTTTAAAATATTATGCAAAATAAGACTAATAAAAGAGATATTTTCGTAATTCCAAAAAAAAAAAAATGAAATTCAGGAAGTAAATTGATACAAACGACTCATTTTTGACTATCTATAAGTTAAGGTCAGAATCTTATACTTCTCCTGCGAAAAGATAGAAATATTGGTTAAATAAGGTCAAAATGAGACAGAAATATCTAAATGCCATAATTACTATGCCTTTAGTGCTATAATTTCCTTGTTTTCCTAGAGAAGTTATAAAAAAGGTATCGAAAATGCAGGATATTATTTAAAATAAATCCAATAATATTTGAGATATTTTCGTATTTCCCTAAAAATGAAATTCGGGAAGTAAATTAATACAAACATCCCAATTTTGAGTTTATGCCCATAACCTAAGTTCAGAATCTTGTACTTCTACAAAATCCAAGAAATATGGGTTAAATAAGGTCGTCAATCATTGATTGAACACATTTCGTTCTTATTTCGACCTTATTTAACCTTAGATTTCTTGGATTTTGTGGAAGTACAAGATTCTGAACTTAGGTTATGGGCATAAACTCAAAATTGGGATGTTTGTATTAATTTACTTCCCGAATTTCATTTTTAGGGAAATACGAAAATATCTCAAATATTATTGGATTTATTTTAAATAATATCCTGCATTTTCGATACCTTTTTTATAACTTCTCTAGGAAAACAAGGAAATTATAGCACTAAAGGCATAGTAATTATGGCATTTAGATATTTCTGTCTCATTTTGACCTTATTTAACCTATATTTCTATCTTTTCGCAGGAGAAGTATAAGATTCTGACCTTAACTTATAGATAGTCAAAAATGAGTCGTTTGTATCAATTTACTTCCTGAATTTCATTTTTTTTTTTTTGGAATTACGAAAATATCTCTTGTATTAGTCTTATTTTGCATAATATTTTAAAAATTCTGCATATTTGATACGAAAGACGAACATCAAAAGACGAAATAATTACTAAATTTAGATATTTCGTTAATATTTTTATTTTTCCACTCTAAAATGCTATTCTATATTCGTAATATAATTGAAAATTAAAACCTTCAGAGATTTTCGTTGTTCTGCTGCCGAAATATATTAGAAATTATAGCACCAAGGGTGAAAAATCATAGAATTTAGATGTTTCGTCATATTTCAACTTTATTTAGCCTATATTTTTTATTTTTTTATAAAAGTATAAGATTCTGAACTTAGGTTATCGACAGAAAGTCAAAAATGGGGCGTTTATATTAATTTACTTTCCGAATGCCGTTTTTTAGGGAAATACAAAAATATTTCTTTGATTATTAGTTTTATTTTGTATAATATTAAAAAATTCCGCCTTTTTTCAATACTTTTGTTGTAACTTCTCTAGGAAAGCAAAGAAATTATAACCCCGAAGACGAAATAGTAACTAAATTTAGATATTCCGTTCATATTTAGATTTTATTCACTCTAAAGTAAAATTCTATATTCTAAATATAATTGAAAATTAAATCCTTCAGAGATTTTCGTAGTTGTGCTGCCGAGATATATTAAAAATTATAGCACCAAGAGGCGAAAAATCATAGAATTTAGACATTTCGTTCATATTTCAACATTATTTAACATATAATTTTTGTTTTTTTTTACAAGAGAAGTACAAGATTTTGAACTTAGCTTATAGACAGAAAATCGAAACTGGGGCGGTTTTCTTAATTTACTTCCCGATGTCCACTTTTTAGGGAAATACGTAAATATCTCTAAGAATATTAGTTTTTTAAAAATCCGGCATTTTTAGATACTTTTATAGCTTAACTAGAAACAACAAAAAAATTACAGCACCAAACGCGAAATAGTCATTGAATTTAGATCTTTCGTTCTTATTTCGATTTTATTGAACCTATATTCCTTGTTTTTTTAGGAGAAGTACAAGATTCTGAACTTAGCTTATAGACAGAAAGTCACAAATGTTTGCATTAATTTACTTCCCGAAATCCATTTTTTAGGGAAATACGAAAATATCTCAGAGATTATTGGGTTTATTTTAAAAAATATCTTGCATTTTCGATACCTTTGTTATTACTTCTCCAGGAAAACAAGGAAATTAGAGCACTAAAGGCGAAATAATCATTGAATTTAGATACTCCGCATTTATTTTGACATTATATAACTTATTTCTTGGTTTCTGCAGGAGAAGTACAAGATTCTGAACTTAGCTTATACGCAGAAAGTTAAAGAATTAGAGTTTAAAAAGGATCTCTAAGAACAAAATACTGTTGTAAAAGAAATCCATGATATTTGAAAACCGAAATATTAAAAAGGTATTTTTCTCCTTTAAATACAGCGAAGGAAATTCTGGGAGTGTTTTTCGGAAATAATTCCTTCATAAAAGATTATTTTTGAAAAGTACATAGAATTTTATTAAAATAACTCAACTGGTAAGAAACAAAAAGTCAAATTATTAAAAAAATTTTGAAATATTGACTGTAGAAAAATGTATTAAATTAAAATTACCTGTAACAACAAACACTTTTAAAATATGCGCTACAAAAAATATTTTAAAATTAATGCCACTGATATCAACGTGAATATAAAAATCATTCCTCGGCGCATGGGCGTTTATAATGGTATACTTCAGGGTAAAATGACGTCATATATATTCATCACATATGTTAGGTCGAGCGTAAGTTTTCAAGGCATCGAGGAAGCGTGCATATTTTCAAGGCCTGGATTAAGTTTAAAGAGTGGGGGTGAATTATCACGCCAGCTTTCAAAGACATTAGCATATACTCGTATATTTTTCAAGGCCGTGACCAAGTTTAAAGCGTGGAAGGGATGAATTACTACCCAATCGACAATTCGATTTTTGGAACTGTTATATAAAAACAAATCGGTATTAATTACATTATTTTTATTAAAAAGTAATACAGCTCGAGCAACGAAAATTTTCGTTATATTTCATGACAGCAACATCTGATTTTATAATTTAAATAAATATTATTACTAGTCGTACTCTCTAAAACTGTAATTTATACCTATTTTACCCAAAGACACACATTTTACATGTTTGTTTATTGTGTTTCACCTTTAATTTAGTAATATAAAATAAATTATAATCTATTTACGATTTCCACAATGTTATTTTGTTGATAAAAATAGAAGCAGACATAATTCGAATTTAAAAAAGGTTTGAAAGTATGGTACTGAAAAGGGTGATGAAACTTTCAATGTGAAGGCTGGTAACAGACCCAATCTTTTTCTCGATCCACCGCTAAAACTGCTTCTAACAAGTATGTCAGTTTTATGTCAATATTCGTACCACTACCATAATAACCGATAATATTCTTTTTATTACAAATTTTAAGCGTATAAAGTGAATTTTTAATTGAATTTTATATGTTAAGTGCATTTTTAATTAGTTTTTGTTCGACTAAACCCTTAAGAAAATTGAAAAAGGTAAGTTTTAAGATAAATTTTGATATAATTCCAGGGTGAATGGTCTTATAAAAAACCGTTTTATTTTTATTCATAAAATCTAACAGGATGATATCTTAAAGATCGGTAATAGGAAATAAAACCGTTAGCGTTATTGCATTTTTAATATAGCTTGATTGCTGCGTTAGTAAGGTATTAAGATATCGTTTTTGTAAATTAATCAAATTTGACAGTGAGGAACCCAGAAAATTTGCAATGGCTTACATGGCCGGCACGCTCAATGGATGCCGGTAAATAACAGAGCTCTGAGATTTATTTTCTTTTATTTTACAATTTGATCGAATATTAATTGATTACTATATGTTTAGCGTGCATTTTTAATTATTTTCTGTTAGGAAAAAGCAGTATTTTTTCAATTTACGTAGTTAAATAGTAATTTTTGTAGTAAATATCTGATTGGTACAAAGTATAGCTTGCACGACAACGGTATCTAAAAATGGTGGATTTATTTTTTCTTTTTTATAGTTTCATCGAATGGTGGATGATTTATTCATGTTTAGAGAGCATTTTAACTAGTTTTCATTCGAAATAATGCTTAAAATTGAGACAGATAAGTTTTTTGGGATTATTTTTTTTGTCGAAAATTAAATATTTTTTCAAATTATGTCATTGATTTTTTTATGTTAGGTACATTTTAGTGTTTTTCTGGTAAAATACTTAAGAAAAATTTAATAGGTATCTTTGGTTACATTTTTATCTTAAAAAGGTCAGCTTAGAAAATTTTTCGATGAGTGAATAGTATTTGAGACATATAAGTACATCTTTTAATCTATGTAAAGGTATAAAAAAGCAGAACTACTTTGTAAAAAAGGGGGCTGGGAAATATTTAAAACAGAAATATTAATTTTCTTAATTTTTCAAAAGGGTGTTCTTGGACATATATCCTTTTTATGTAAGTATTCTATAGAATATACCCTATTTTTATATAAAAAATCTACACAAGATACACTTGGACCTTTAATTTATTACCCGTATTACTTAGTGTATAATTTCTTTCAAGACATGCCATATTTTGTATAAAAAATCCATAAAAGACATCTCATGTGTCTTTAATTTTCAAATTATACATTTTTAACAGAACGAAATAAACCTTTTTTTAAGTAACAATTTTAGTGGTATTTTTTTTTTGTTAATTTGGAGAAAAATATTGTAACTTTTCCAATTTTAGGTAAAATCTAAATACGTGAATACTTCTATTGTGGCAGCAGTTTCGGCAACAGCAGTAACTAATGTATTAACGTTGAAACATGGCTTACACCTCTTTATTGTAGAAAAAAAGAGAAAACATATACAGATATGTTACTTACTCACAGGAGTAAGTTATGACTATTATCGATTTCTTAAACCATCAACTCATTTTGATAACTATATATTTAATAGTTAACTGAAATTTTGTGTTAAAATTTTTTTTCGGTAAACATAATACGCCCAGAAGAGATTCATAATAGAACTGAAAAGTATAATGAAATATATGCTCCTTGGGACTATGTGGGCCTTCTGGAACTTTATGAGGATTTATTGGAGAACATATATACTTTTATGTAAGTATTCTACAGAATATACCCTATTTTTATATATAAAATCTACACAAGATACACTTGGACTATTAATTTATTGCCCATATTACTTAGTGTATAATTTCTTTCGAGACATACCATATTTTGTATAAAAAATCCATAAAAGACATCTCATGGGTCTTTAATTTTCAAATTATACATTCTTAACAGAACGAAATAATTCTTTTTTTTTTGTAAGTATACTACAGAACATACCCTGTTTTTATATAAAAAATCTATATAGGATACATTTGAACTTTTAGTTTATTGTCAACATCACTTAGGGTCAATTTCTAACCAGAAAACACCATATTTTGTATAAAAAATTCGTAAGAGACACTTCAAGAGTCTTTTTATTTTCAAATTATACATGTTAACATATCAAAATAACCATTCTTGTAGGTATCTTACAGAACATACCCTATTTTTATATAAAAAATCAGAAAATACACTTGGACCTTTAATTTATTGCCCATATCACTTAGTCAATGTGTAATTTCTCTCCTAAAAACACTCTATTTTGTATAAAAATCTCCACAAGACGCCACTTCGGCCTGTAATTTTCCAAATTAGACCTTTATAACACTAAATCTAACCTTGTTATAGCATTTTTTATAATTTTATATCTTTTCCAATGCAGTAGGAAACCTCCTTGACATTATTTTTCATATTATTTTGTACAACTTTTGGTGACTTTTTGAGAAGTCAACAAAAGGCAAAATATTTAATTTCTTACATCACAGTGCTTTTAATTTTAATATATAAACTCATATCTAAACGAAATTATGATCCACGATTTAAAGTATTCTACAGAACATGTCCTATTTTTATACAAAAAATCTATACCAGATATACTTGAATCTTTAATTTATTGTCCATATTACTTAGTCTGTGAGTAATTTCTCTCCTGAAAACACCCTATTTTTGGATAAAAATCTACACAAGGCAACACTTGAACTTTCAATTTTTCAAATTACACATTTTGAACACTTGACCTAGCTCATTATTATAGCATTTTTATAATTTTATGTCTTTTTCCAATGCAGTAAGAAGCCTCTCTAACATTATTTTTCATATTATTTATACAGCTTTTATAGAATTTTTGAGTAATCAACAAAGGCAAAATATTTAATTTTTTACATCACAGTGCTTTTAATTTTAATATCAAATCTCATATCTAAACGAAATTTTGATCCACCATTTAAGTTTTTTACAGCACATACCCAATTTTTATATAAAAAATCTATACAAGATATACTTGGACCTTTAATTTATTGTCCATATTACTTAGTCTGTGTGTAATTTCTCCTGAAAACACTCTATTTTTGTATAAAAGTCCACATAAGACATCACTTGAGCCTTTAATTTATAAAATTACACATTTTTAACCCCTGGTCTAACCCATTATTATAGCATTCTTTATAATTTTATGTCTTTTCCAATGCAGTAAGAAATCTTTCTAATATTTTCATATTATTTATACAACTTTTGGTGAATTTTGAGTAGCAACAAAAGTCAAATATTTAATTTCTTACACTACAGTGTTTTTAATTTTGATATAAGATGTCATATCGAAAACATAATTATGACAATTTAAAAGCGTTTAAAATTTGTAAAAAAAATAAGAAATTATGTATTTAAAAATAGCAAAATAAAAAAACACTTTCATATTTCGCGAAAAATTAGAGAAAAGCATATCAGTGAGTTAGTTAGGCTATTATCGATTCGCTGAACCGTTAGCTCATCATGATAAATGAAACTTGTGGTTTTGCTATACACTGTTAAATAGTTTATTTCATATTTTATATATACCTTGCTTATACATATGTTGAAATTTTTTGTTATATTGAATTAAAAGAGACATAAACAAAAAGTCATGCCTTGATTACTTTTTATCTCTTTAATAACTCTAACCATTATGTTAGTATTTTAAATAATCAGTTTCCTCTTAAGCACTTTTTACTCGATATTTTATTAACTTTTTATCACATTAAATAAAACGAGGCACCTATGGTTAAAGGAAATCGAACTTAATTATTTTTGCTAAAATTGTTTATTTTTTTTTAGATATACCATACCTTATGCTGACAAAAACCTTCAGGATGATGTGGAAATCGATTCAAGAAACTATTTGGTTTGTGGATAGTCCTCCTTTTCCAGTTCTAAACATTCTATACCCGGGGATAAAATCTTAATATGTTACAATATATGTCAGATTAAGGATAAGTTTGTATAAAATGAAAAAATAAATTAAAATTTTATGTTTCCAATTTTTATTAAAGTAAGTTAGATTTATCTATTATTTGTGTCAAAACAAGGTTGTAACTCGAAATTTTTTGCCATACAGCGCACTAAATATAAATTAAGATTGTTGATTTATCAGCTAAATGTTTGTTTATTATTCACTCTTTATATTACAGTAATATTTTTCTCTTAGTTAATAAATATATTTATTAGCTAACTATATAGTCGTAAAAAATAATGTTTGATGAAATAAAAATAAAGTATATATTTGTTTTATTTTTCCTCTGCGTTATTATATAAAATCCAAATGTCTCGTAGCTTCGTATCAATTTTTTTCCAAATTTTACCTTTTCAAATTAAAAAAATATATATCAAATGGTGTTCTCTCTAAACTTTAACTCATATTCACCATTTGACAGATAACAACTAGGAAATGAGACTCCGGGGGCGTAATCCTAAAAAATAGGACATATAAAATAATGACAATACAGTATTCCTATTATCATCTATACAATTAGCTAGAAACTTGTTAAAATGAAATTGTAAAATGGCGTGTTTGCATCACCACGAGCCGCCGTAAGTTATGTACAGAATTTCCTTGTCAGACTCTCTACTAGTCATTTTACCTACATCAGTACTATTACAAACCAAAAAATTAATTTTAATCAAATTTACGATACCCTACAACAACAACTAATGGAAAAAGACTCTTTTTTTTATTAATCCTTATATACACACATAAGTCATTTAGGCCGCTACGTTGACTCAAGAGAAATAGGATTTAACTGCTAAACTCTTCACGTAGTGGTCGTAGTCTGACGGATAAGGTATCTGTGTACTGAGCGGAAGATTGGGGGTTCGAATCCCAACAACGTATATGACTTTTTTTTCATTTATTAAATGGTTAAAAATTATTCTTTGACTGAAGATAGGATTTAACTGCTAAACTTTGCGACATGGCTTCGATAGCCCTGTGCCTATAGAGTTTGTCTTCCAACCCGAAGGTAGCTGGTTCGATCCTCGCTAGAATGAAAAAAGTGTGACGTCATCCCAACAAAATTAAAGTGCAGCCAACAAGAAGATTGATAATTTGAATTGACAGGCAACCAGAAGAAAATGACAAGTAGTGACAGGTGACAGTTGATGTATATGCGAAAACCAACGCCCAAATGGGGTACCCGGCTGAACTACTAGAAAATGGGAACATCTGAACTACTAACCTGAAAAATGAGGATCCCGGACGGAACATTAGCGGAGCCCTATGGGGTACTCGGGTGGAGCACTAGAAAATGGGGCCCCCGGAAGGAGCTTTAAAAATGGGGATCCCGGACGGAACTTTAACGGAGCCCTATGGGGTACTCGGGTGGAGCACTAGAAACTGCGGCCCACGGAAGGGGTTCTAAAAAAGGGGCCCACAAAAAATGGGGCGCAGCCCTAAAATGGGGCCCTCGACGTGGGGCTCACGGGGGCGCAGCCCGGTCTATAGCGACGGTATGACTACTGAGGCTCGAATGTCTTGCAGTTATGGTGGGATATAAAGAGCCCAATGGGTCTAGGTATCGATGATCGAGTACCGCCACATTTGTTTCATTTATACATTCATTCATTAGGAACCTAGAAGTCGCTAACCCTCCCCTTGACAACTTGCTGTCGCTCATCTTACTACACTGTCTCGTATACAAATGGGGTGAGGGTAATTTCTATCTTTGTTGTTGTGATATCGCCGCCCTCTCCAATGAGAGATACCGGATCTACCCCTGACTCTGAGGATATATTTTCATAAAAATGTTTTCTGTAGTAATTAGTTCCACCCTATATTTAGATTTATAGTGCGGCGTCTCTCTTTTTACAGGGTACGGCAACGGATGCGTACGGCAGCTCAATATGTCGGAGGCTAGGTTCGTATCTCTTTTAGAGATAGTTGTGCTCTGCTTTGATTACCCAATAGGCGCCACCTGTTTTACATTATCTGTGTTACTTACCTAGTGATTAAACAGGAAAACACATAGGTATGAGGAATGATTTTAAATTATTGACGGTTGGTGTATAGCTCCACAATGAAACGACTTAATTAAAACAAAATAACAATTCCATTTTATTCCCAAAAAAAAATTATTATGTACATAAATTAGAATGGTGCCTACAATGTTTTTTTACTCTCTTGATAACTATGGTTGTTACCTCGTTTTTAAAAGGTTATATAAAATTTGGCCGCAAATGTTCTAGAACCTTTAATTGCCAATAACGTAAATTTTATAGTTATCAAAAAGTTCTTACATGTTATTATATCACATTAAAATATATTTATGTTGTTTTGTTTGTATTTAAAAAAAATTGATTTATAGCTCCAATTCTTTAACTTAAAGTTTTCTCCTACCTGGTCTACGCTATGGTACCTCTCACTTTTAGCGCTGTTGCTAGGATTCCTGTTGTGTTGTGGATAAATGTAGGCTTCACAGGGTCACTTCCAATTCACCAACCAAACGCAGGGTAAGGTTAAAATAGTCGTGGTCACAAGGACAGGAAAACTAGGGCCGGAACCATCAGAAAGCCTTGACAGCAATATCAAGATGAAAAAAGTGAAATGAAGCCCAAAGATAAAAAAGAAACGCTTCAAATAGCCCTCATTGATTAGTGGACTTTTTAAAAAAAACTTGACCGTCCGCCCTTTCAAAGCTAGTGGCAGGATTGGTCTGCTGCCTTCGACGGTTTCACAGTAAAGGGAACGAAAATAAAAATCTCTCTTGCAACCAGACGTGACAAATGTTAGGGATATTGGTATTTACTTTTGCCAATCTTATTCTCAACCTGGAGCACTCTAACCTAGTTCTGAACTTACACTGAACACCAGGTAATACATCAAATATTGACAAGCCATGGAAAATTATCAAAGAGACAATTATGATCAAACAGTCCAAAGTTACTAATCATGATTAAAACAAAGTTCAAAAAAATTGCCACAAATTCCATACTGCATACTCAACCTTAAATGATCGGTCTCGACATGCCGTGCTCGTGTCAACGAATCGGGAATACATCCTCACATTACCGACTATAACCTTATACTTTTAATACTGAAATGGAATGTAAATAAATGAGACTTTATTAAAAATAAAATATTTTACGACTTTTAAATTCAAACCAAATAATATGATATATAAACTACAGCAATTTACAAACTGTGTTAAGAAAAAAAAAGTGATAAGTTACAAGACCAAAAGAGTTGTGAACCAAAAAAACAAATTCCATGTTTACTATTTTAAATTACGGGATAAATAATTAAATTTAATCAGGTAAAAATATACAAATTATATCATATTACTAAAAACATGTAGCATTGATGCTAACTGGTAAATTTAAATGCTACAATAGGTTGCAAAATCCAGAAAATATACAAAATATGCCTATCTCAGCATGTCAAAGCTTAATAACTTTTTATTAAATACATACATATTATGCATTTTCAACCGATTTTTTGAAGCTACGCCTAACTGTTCTCTATAATGCCGCAGTAGCGCACACGAACAGTGACACTTCTTGATAATTTAAACAAATCGATAAAAATTTGGCGATGGAATTTTGAGGCAAAAATTATTTTCCTCATCACTGTGCTGTGATCTATAATTTTATATTTCTATGAACACCCTCGACACTTCTGACAACAAATACACAAAAATGGTATCGGTTCCCAAGACTCATCTCTCCCGGAATGACTTTATTTTATTTTTTTTTTGAACGAGACTGTGGTCAGTTATAAGGTCTGCCGAATTTTTATGCCCTCTACTAGTTATGACGTTTAGCTAGTACTTTCAATGCAATTTTTATTTTTTGTTTCCGTTAAACAAAACCCAAAACTAAGATTGCTTGATCATCAGAAATTAGGTGGATTTCTAAATATATTCAGCGATATGGCTAAAATATAAAAATAAAGCAACAAAAATTGGAGAAACTCAAACATTATAAAATTCTAATCCACCACCGTAATAAATCGACCTTCTTGTTATAGTTATTATATGCAACAGCAACATCCCTACTACATCTGATCGGTTTCACTAAGACCAGCTAATGTTACATTTTTTTATTATGTTTAGTCGAGGACCCCTTCTTTATTGTTTAAAAAGTTAATTGAAATGTCATTTAATTTTTGACGTCAAAGTTTTATGTTTTTAATTCGATAAATTATAATATTTTGTTTTTATTTAATAAGTGAAAAATATCAGGTTGATATTTTAGGGGATATTTTATGATGGGGTTGTGTGGGCTGTAAAATATTTTACAAGTAGTGATAAAAATGCTTTTAAATTTAAGTTTCCTTCGTGTCAATAATCTTTAATAAATTGGTTCTTCAAACCGAAGAAATTTCAAATCATACAGGCGTTTATCAAAAGATTTGAACATGACTTGACCTTGGCTTTAAGCCTGGTGTAAGTAATTTTCCAAAAATCTTATGCGCAGGTGTATTTTCTCTACCTAACCTTCAAATAACGCTTTCTTTTCACATTTTTTAATTTAAAAACCAATTGTTGACAATTGTGAGAGCCAGTTTGTTTTGTTTTGAATTTAGTCTTTGTGTTGCGTGTTCTGAAAAATGAAAAATAAATCGAAATAAAACATTAATGCACATTTGACGCCTTACAGAAATGTTCTGAAGTCAACAGCTGGTTTCAAGCTTGCTTGCGGTGTTTATTTCACACCCGAAGTGCGCTTGAATCAAGTCAACCATAAATCGTTTTTGGCTTGACTTAACAAACACAAGCCGACTTCAAATATAATCTCGTCCTTTCAATTTATTATTTCTAAGCGGCTTGTAGAAGGCGCGTGACTTGAAGCGAGCTTGAAACTGTCGATATAAACATAGTCACTGATTGTCAGCCTTAAGGCTGAAGGTGAACAAGTTGATTACCCTGATGAGGTTTAGAAGACTCGAGAACTTCATATAATATATTGAAAATTTTATCAATATATCTCGCTCGTATAAAGTTCCATACGGATAAATTCTATTAAAAATTCCGCCTGCCAACAAATATTTTCAATTTTTTACACTTGTGCAATAAATTTATTTCGAAAATTATGAAATCACGAGCAGCAATCCATTAGAATATCGTGAAAGTTTCAACCAAAATTCCCATCAAAATTATGCTTGCTATTTTGGTACTTCTAATTGAACTAACCTGAACATTATCACTTGTATTAAATACTTTAAAATAAAGTTCAAGTCTTTCAGATTTGACATTCCACGGATGGAAATTGAAATATATCTCCGAAACCCTCATACACGAAAAAAGGAATATATATTTGGAACCGAATATGAAAATCAGAAAAAAATAATATTTATAGAAGCAATAAAGAATGAACACTTTCACGGCTTTGGTCAAGTTGAAAATCATGGTTCTTGGGTTTAGACCATGTAAAATAGGAATTATTCTCCGAAGTTTCGACTATGATTGCATGAGGCACCTTCAGGGATCTTGACTTCACGAGATTAGAACCGTGATCCAGCGTTATAATCGATTCCCAGGTATGATGTAAACTGTAACGTGTATCTCTATAAATGTTATTTGGATATTTACAAATTTCGATTGATTCTTGAATTTTACGTTTATAGAAATCAGACACTGGCACCTCAGTTTCTTTTACATCAAAGGTGTGATCTGCGCAATGCTGCAGATTGTACCATTGGTTTATTTTTAATACATCTTTCATGTTCCTTAAGTCTAGTGGATATAGACAGTCCTGTTTCACCCAAGTATATTTTACTACCGCCTTCTGTTTGTAATGGTATTTCGCCCTTTGGTGATTTCAAATGTTTTTTACATGTATTGAAAATTGTCCAAATGTTTGATTTTCGGAGTAATTTGGCAATCTTGTCTGAGGCTCCGTATATGTAAGACAAGACAACAGTGTCCATAGGTGGTACACTAATGACATTTTGTTGAGTAGTTGGGTTTTTATATTTATTAACAGAACATTTAATATCTTTGGCGCAATATCCGTTGCCTCTAAGAGCGTTAGTCAGTTTTTCTGTTTCTGATTTCAGTGATTGTTCGCCATATATTGAAAGAGAACTGTGTACTAAAGTGTTAATGATGGTTTTTTTGAGAAGGTTGCTGGTGTGACGTTGCATTGAGGTATCGATTTGAATCTGCTGGTTTTCTGTACACAGAATGTCCTAATTTTCCATTATATTTCCTTTGTACTAGTACATCGAGAAAGGGCCATTGCTCCTCGATGGTCATTCAGTTTTCTAATCTCGTGGAGTATAGATCTCTGAAGATGCCTCGTGCAGTCATAGGCGATGGTTGTTATTTTATAATATTGTTATATATTTTGCTAAGTTGCTTGGTATCTGCCTAAGCAAACATGCAGTAAATGCTATCGGACTGAGAGCAACATTAGCAGGAAATGACTGATATAAGAAATATAAATTTCAAGGTACGTCGGCAGGATATTGCACCTGCCATCTACCGACCTCGATGTCAGACTGAAAAATATCTCCAGTCGAACGACATCTATGAATCATTGGAGTAATGTGAAATTTTCGATATTTGCAGGAAATAAACTATTTGTATATATATTTTTCATATTCTCTGCGAAAGGAAAATTTAGATATATAACAAACTATTTAAATACGACAGAAAGATGTCTTTATTTCTTACTGAAATTTTGATTTTTTAAAAATTTTACATTACTCCAATTTAATAAAATTGAATTAATATAACCCCCTTTTTTCAAGTATGTACATGCTAACGGAGCCCCTGACGCTATTTTATTTACATTTGATAAAAATAATTACTTTGTAAATATGAACAAAAATGTCTAGGAGATTCTTTAAAATTATATGTTTCTTAATTTATTTAAAATCCATTTCTTTCTGACACACAATTTATAACTGAATAATTACCCTATTTTCACCAAAGTTATTGTTAAATTACAAATTTTAAGGTGTTTACTTTCTTTTTCAAGTTTCACTATGAAGCAAACAAAAGTATAAGATTTATAATATTATCACATTAGGGAAAGATTTAGTTCTACTCTGGTTAAATTAACTTTTTTAATATTCAGAACCTTTTAGCGTATACATCTCTTTGAATTTTCAGTATTATTTAGGTAAAGATAAATTGATCTATTTGTATTACTAGTTTATTTTTTGGACTAAAACGAACCGACTCAGAAAATGAAACGATAATATTCAGAAACAAAAAAAAATGATCACGAATAATTTGCTAAGCTTTATTATTATCCAACAAAAAACATAAAACAAAATAATATTATGCAGAGTTTTCAATCGGGAGAAAATTTCATTTGGTTTTTGTTGGAAGAATTTTACTTGGTAACTTTATAAGAAATCCATTGGGCGGTGATATTGTTAAAATCTTTAGATACTGGGTCATCTTCCCATGACTAAAACTCCAATATGCCGAATCATATCAGAGCTATTGAAAATATGGGCGTATATTAATTTACTATAACAACGTAAAAAAGCGCACATTAGAATGTTGCCGTACTTTTTAAGATAGATTTTAATTACTTTATAGGGCAACACATTGAACTAATACGTTATATAATTTAAATAAAATACATAAAAACTATTTAGATACTATTTGGTTAATGTTCTTTAACCTAGATGTAAGGTAAGCGTAAAATTTGCTTATTATAACTTAAACATTGTAATTATTATTCTTTTCATATTAATAAAAGCCTTTGTACTTATTGCACTTAGTAACCGTGACATTATATAATTACCAAGTATAGGTAAAAAGTATTAAACTACTATAACATGGCCCTATTTTAAATTTTTTCCTCTGAATTTGGTCATCGATTTTGATAAAAATTATTTGTTGAACTCAAGGTCTTTTCCAAGCGCCGATTCCAGACGTTGAGAACATTTACTCCAGCAGTTTGTGTAACTCTAGTGCGCACAGGCCAGTGAAATATCTACCCCAGAGGTTTCTAAACTTTTTTGTCCCGTAGACCACGAGCCAATTTTTTCTGTTTGCCGTAAAACCCCCGGTCTTCCTAATATTTAATTTTTACAACTTTATCAACTTTTCGAGAACAACTGGAGGCTTAGTCTGATCGATGCATAACGTAATATGTCGAGACTAGTATCGAAAGTTTCTGCGTTTTAACAGACACTGTTGACATTTTTCATATATTTCCAACATTGTCCCACGTAATGCATACCGCCACGTTGTGCGTCTTGTCATCAGACCAAGACTTGACACAATTTGGTACGGTTTACTATAGAGTGTAAAATAATTAAATGAAAAAAAAATTAAGTTTCAACTCATACCTTTATTAACTAAAACGACACAAAATCAAATCTTGTAAAATTCTCCCATAAATTAAATACACAAGAAATTAATCCTTTTATTTTATTCGTCAAATTTTATGAGGTGGAGGATGATGTGACAAAATCGTTGAAGCTTCCATCTTTTTCTTTCGGCGCATCATTTCCCACCTGCTATAAACTTTGGCAATAGCTATAAAATAGAGGGACGAGTCTGATGTTTTGATAACAAATTTTCATTATTTAGTTCCAAATTAGTCCGGTTTAATCTTAAATCTCCTCGCTCATTGATTTCCAATCTGGTTGTTCTTTTTTATGAGAAGATTGGTAACTACGCTGAAATCCCTATCACAAACTTTCATGCGATAGTCCATAATGCAGGATAAGCAGCAGGAATTTTGAAGCCCACTTGAAATACTTCTCCAAGGTAGAAAAGGTTGAGAGGGGGAGCAAAATATTCCGAGAAATGGCTTCTGGTAATTTACAGATGGATTTCGACAAGATGAAAGATCTGGAGCTAGAGTGTTTGGTAAGAGCACTGGAGTCGGAGAGTTTTACTCTCTGGGACATAGACAGAAAAACAGTAGAGCTGCAATATTGACACTAAAGTCAATTTTCTTCACTTCACAACTGGTATCTGAGTGCAAATATGTATTGAATAGAGTATATACCCTGATCCCTAGGGTATACACGGGAACGAAGAAGCGGATTTTCTGGCAAAGATGGGGCCCGTGATTGAACCATTCCGATACCAACCAATTCTACCTGTTCCAGCTACAGTTAATAAGAAAGAATTAGGCTCTGGAATGAAGTGTGTGAAGAAACATACAACCGGATCTAACGCACGACTTACTAGGGTTCTCCTCTCTTTGGAGAGGATAGAACTGCGATTGGGACAAGACATTATTACCTGCAAGACCATTTTTATAAGATTGGCATCACGTATAACCGGATGTGCAGATGGTACCTAGAAGAGAATGAAATGGTTAATCAAGTACCCAACCCTGAACAAACTGACGCACAGACATTTTAAAGATACAACATTGTCACCTGGAACCGTTAGGCAAGTTCAGTAAACGAGATTGCTTGGATTCGCAATGACGATCAATTTCAAATGATTTAAAGCTATGGTGGAATGCAAACAGCCCAACAAAGCCTAAGTATCGAATGTCTTCTTATTTAGTTATTCATTTAAACAGCAGATATGTCCCACTGAAGCAAAAATGCTGATATTCATTTCTAAACTGCTTAATTTAACTTCTTCGTTAGTACTTATTCTGACCAGTTCTTCCTGTAATATGACAAACAATCCATCAATGTCATTATGAGGGCTGATAACGCATGTGCAACTTCCATGGTCAAAACATTTCCAAATTTGGTGTTTAAGGTCTGTGCACAGGGTATTTAAATGTTGAAAGTAAGCCGAAACATCATCATCTACGCAGCCAGTCTATGACAAACTGAGAAACTGGGATTACTCTCGCCGTCCAATATTTTGCTTCTTATAGTTAATTCTGGCTGCAATGTTGGACTGTGTGTTTATTAAATTTAGGCCATCACTTTGCAGTTGCAAGTTAAACTCGTTAAATAAATTTGTTAAATAGGCAATATCTGGTTTTCAGTTGATTAAGTTTTTTGCATACAAAAATTCTAAAACAGTCTCAAAAACTGAAAAAATCTTGCTAATTGCTGCGAATTCAATAAGAATTTTGGTAACTACGTTTCTGTCGAAACATTAAATATTGATTTGCATTTATTGTCTGTTGTCAAATATCGCGCAAAGACTTGACCCAATATGTAGATGGTATATAGAGTAGGATAAAACTGTTGACCATGTGCTAGGAGAGTGCCTAGCACTCGACAAATTGAGGCAGAGATATTTCGGAGATACAATATTATCAGCCGATGCAGTTAGGTAAAGTTAGATAATGAGGCTACGCAAAGGCCATCAGCTGGAATGACTTGCGGACATGGTAAGATGTAAATAACGAGGCCTAAGCATCGAGGGTCGAGTGTTATCACTGTTATTCATTCGTTAACTCATTTATTGATGCATTCAATTAACAATTCTTCAATGACGAAATAAACTTCCTAGAGGTAATAATTAAAACTGTTTAGGATGCCTTTTGTTCCTCAGTCAACTGTTCCAAAAATATGTGATATAAGTGAAGAAGTCATTTGTGAAACATTACTCAAAGTTTGCAATCTTAATAAATTTTTCTAACTTTTAATGTTACTCAAGCAATGGGTACAGGAATACAGGAGTAAACTTACTGACAGTGTGATGATTTAGATACCTTGATATTTAACTGATTATTGAGACCAAATATAATTTTGTGTGGAGAGGAAGGAGGTTGATATATTCCGTTTCTGAACCAGGCTGTATTTGCCAATGTAGCCTAATATTAATTCAGCTTTTTAAAAATTTGATATTGTGCTTTGTAACTTTTAGGTGCATACTTTCTATGGTTGTAAACAGTAATTGAAGATTAATACATATAATAATAATTTTAGTACCAAAAATAACAAACGAATGATCTGTGTAGATAATGCCTTGTTTGTTAAAAAATGTAGTTTTAGGTAGTTAAATTTCGTCTCGAAGAATAATATATTGATCTAACTTCTCAGAGTTTAAATTAAGACAAATTTACCGATAATTATTATTATCTACCTTAAAACAATTATTTTAATTTAAGGTTATTCAGTCAGAAATTGACTATATGGTAAAATTCTAAATGAGGACGAACCTTTTGAGATAGAATGATTTGGATTTTAGAGAAAGCAGAACATATGTGGACAACATCGTCCGCCTTAAAGTCACTGAAAAGAAAGTTGCAATGGACAAAGACGTTCATATTCTGTTTGTGGATCTGCCTACGACAACGTTCCGATAAATAAATTGTGGCAAGTTTTAGACAAAATATCAATTAATGTAACTTTAGTAAAAGCATTACAATACCTATATAAAGAAGTAACCTCAAAAGTCAAAATGGGAAATAGGATTTCAAATAGCGTTCAAAATAACAAAAGGATTAATATAAGGATGTTGTTCATAGCCTACTCTTTTCAAAATTTACCTTAACTAAACTATTAGATAATGGGAAAGAAACTGTCAATGGATGGGAATTAATATGGAAGATGAAACAACTACACAGGGTGTTCGAATAAAGCATCAGAAACTTCGAGTGGTGGTTCTATATGGTAAAATAAAGGTAGTAAGTCATATGACACAAAGTCGAAAACCCAGTATTTCTCGAGTTACAGCCTGCCAAAATTATTTTTTCTTATTTTTAACATCCTGCGGTTAGTTTTTAACTTATTAAGTTAATATTTGTCACAGGGACTACGCTTAATGACCTCTTATCATTCTGTTATAAAAATGTATTTCCACTCTGACACTAGCGGTAATTTGGCTGAGGTTCAGATTTTATTTTTCATATATCTTTTTTACTTTGACAGCTATTGGAAAAAAAAAGACGCCATTTTAATGGTAAAAGAATAGCTAATAAAAAATATATGAGTCGATATACCCACTGTCTAGCCGCAAATTGGAATTAAAATTTTTATTACCAGTAAAATCAGTTTTTCAAATGGATTTCAAATTATATAAAATAGGGCTGGAATTTTTTTTAGAGTTCAACAACATTTTTTAAAAAGCATCAGAAAATGTATAGAAATAAATGGAGGTCATTTTGAAAATGTATTATCATTCTTTTTATTTTTTAAAGTATTTATTTTGTATTAAAAATTTCACTTACTTAACTAAAATAAAAAAAAATAATTTAAAGATTTAACTAAATTTGAAACATGATAACTTGATGTTTTGCTTCCTTTGAAAAACTGAATTTACTGCTAATAAAGGCTTTAAGTCTAATTTGCGCTTAAACAGTGTGGTTTATAGACTCGAATAAAAAGAACTTTTTTTTATTAGGTATTCTATTGTCTTTAAAATTGCATGCCCTTTTTCCAATTACTGTCAAAACAAAAATAGTATTTCAATTTCAGGTAAAGTGACCTCTTGTGGCACAATAGAGAAACATTTTTTTCACAGAATTTTAGAAGTCATTAAGCATAATGCCTGTGCTTAATATCAACTTGATAAGTTAAAAACTAACAGCATAATGTTAAATATAAGAAAAAAAAATTGAATCTTGACAGGCTGTAACTCGAGAAGTATTGAATTTTCGCCTTTTTGTTATATAAATTACTTCCTCAATTTTACCAAGTATCCTGATGCAATATCCGAACACCCTGTATATACACTGCATTTTACAGATGACCAAGTAGTTCTAGCTTCAGATCAGAATTATCTCAAATATTATGATAAGAAAGTAATGGAACAATACAGAGAATGGGGCTTAAATATAAACATGAATAATTCTGAAAAAAATTACCAATACAAAACAGTGCGAGACTTAGCAATTTAATAAATATCAAGAAAACAAACTAAAAACAATTGAAATAATTTAATGGTGACGCTCAGTTAGCATATCAAGCCTTGAAAGATTACCAAATGACAGAATCAGGGACATAATGAGAGTAAAATAGACAATTACAGATGATATACAACCAAGACAATTATGGTGGTTCGACCATGTCCAAAAAATGCCACATTATAAAATCCCCAAACGTTATAATAAATCTATATTAATTTTACAATGGTTGACATGTTGCAAAGTATTTTGAATTTACAAAGAATTACATATAAATTTTGGATAATAGTTGTTACACAGTCTATTAAAACTATTATATTTTTCACCCAAATTGTTACAATTAATGCAACTAAGTAAAATATATAACTTAACTTATCCAAACGTTTAACTTAAATATTAACTAAAGTATTTGTAAATGTAAATTATAAACCTCAGACTACTACCAGACATGTAATGAAAGGAAATCAATTTTCTGTATTTCTCATTGCATTTCAGAATATGTCACACGGGATAATAATGAGAAAAAAACAAAAATTCAGCACAAATTTTGGACTTCGTATCATTCTGAGAAAAAAATGCAGTTGTTAGTTTGATAACACTACGCAACAAATTTGGATTTATTTGTTGTATCCTGTATAACAAGTGCATTTTTTTGGGTTCGCCGTGTTCATCACTTACAGCTCCGCAGTTGTCAGGAAAAAAATCAGATGTGAGTGTAGCAGATGGATCTTTAGAGACATATTGGAACTCATTTTTTGATACGATGACAGCATATTTTCAACAAGAGTAACGTAATTGTCAGCTTTTTTATTTCCGAAGAAATTAATGACCACGAAGAGAGTCATTCCAAGCATTTTTTACAATATCTTAGAGAGTATTGTCAAAATGTTTGCCTTTTAGAATATTTCGAATCTATGGCCCAACAAAAATACCTTCTTTAATTTTTGCTTCACTTAGCCTTGGGAATTTCTGACGCAGGTACTAAAAAGCTGGCTCTATCATTGCCTGAACAAAGTTTTTCTTTAGGCCCAATTTGATATACAGTCGTGGCAACAAAATCTTTTTGGTACATTCTTTTCAAGTGGTTCTAATGATTGTTGAACGGGCTAGTCTTTTTTCTTGTATTGAAATGTCTTTGAGTGTTCCATTCATTCAAAAAAAATTTCAAAACTTGGTGTACCCTAGCTACAACCCAAGTAAAAGTGCAATCACCTTTAAGTCGTCACAGATCTGGCATTGGTGCTCATTGTATTTAATACTTTTCAACAGGTAATCAATATTGTCGAATGATTCTTTCATGTGAACTGCATATTTAACAGGAATATTGCTTTAAAACTCAATGTTGAACTATCTATAAAGCATCTCCATTTATCTGGCTTGTAGTTTATATTCAAAGCTGCCAGTAAACCGCTAATGTTATTGCAGAAAACTAAGTTCTTTTTCATGTTAAAAAATGGTGCTAGACCTTTATGGCATTTACGAAAAACACATACTGAAACATCGTCATCTAAGAAGTTCCATTGCTGCAATCTTGATCCTTATAACTCTGCTGTACTTTTTAGAAGTTCTAGGTCTCTCACAAGCTCGTTTAATTCTGGTTGGGTTATTTTGTGCGGTTGGCGGTATAACGTGCTGGGTGTTAAATCAGGATCCTTTGATGTTGATAGCATATCTTCTTCTTGAGAAATCGTTGTATCGTTATTATCTGATTTTGAAGGCTCCCTCCAGATTATTGAGATAGCAAACCGCCTAAATCGTTTTTTACTATTTAATCAGTTTCTCAAACTTGAAGCGCATGCATTACAGCAGATATGTGATCCCCAATATTGCAATCGAAATAAAGATAATATGCCTTTTTTATGAATGGTGTAATAGACTGCTTCTGAGACGTCACCTCGCCACAAACAGAAGTGATCTGGATTTTTTGCATACTTTCGAGACATCTTACAACCTCACCGATTGGACTCACTAACTTCGACTAACTAATCCCTCTGCTATGTAGCTGCTTATATACGGCTTCTACAATTTTAGAGAATATTCGAGCATTTTCTATTCAATTCATAATATTCAGAATAGTGGCGTTTGCCACTTGTTTGAATACAGGGGCTGTTCAGTACAAAGCAGATAAAAAAGTCAATTTACATGGGTTTAAATGGATATCTCTATTTAGTCCATTTTATTTCAGATTTATTTAGATTAGATATACCAACTTTTTTATCAATAGTCAAGATGTCCCAACTATTTAACAGGAAAAATCTTATACAAGATGTTGCTGTTTGAGGCTAAGATATGAAGATCTAGCTCAATTTTCCTTAGTCTAAAATTTGGTAATTTTCGAAATATACGGTATCAAAGTTGTAATTTTTTAAAACTTTTCTGTAAACATTTATTTCAATAATGCGCCAAATTTGGTATTTAGCGGTTTTTAGGAAGACAAATCAAGATTTAATTACAGTTTCAGCGTACATTCCAGAGGGCTCCACTAGCAACGCTTTGCCAACATCGAAGGCTTCATAACTTTTCTTTGACATTTTCTATCCTTGGTAAGGGAGGCTACGACCAGTTTAGATCTTTAGAAATAGGCGCTAGTGTTCTTTTCAGACCCTTTAGAGACACCCTACATACAGGTATCTCTTTTAAATGTCCTTTTGCTGAAGTTACCTTTAAAATGTTTGTCCTATTTTTCCATTATTCCCATTTTTAATTTTTTTCGTTAATCAACAGAATCCCTTCTAAATAATTTTCGATTTGAGTTATAATCCAAATTTGCTGCTTTTTTAAGGTTTATAAAATTATTTTGTGAACAATAAAAATCTTAGGGTTAGTGAAAAAAAAAAGAAAATAAAATGCACAATCTGAGTGCGTTCAATGATGTCCTGAAATTCATAAATAAAAGCTTGATTAACTAATGACTTTAGGTGATTTTTCCTCACTTGGATGATTTATCGATTGTGTCTGTAAAAAGCGAGATATTGAAAAAATATACATTAAATCAACTATCAATTTTCTTAGTTACCCTCTATATTTTGAGATAGTAATTTTTTCAACATGTATATTTCTGTAAGCTCATTCATACCATATCCTATCGTATTCCTGTCACAATCTTGAAACAGGTTTTTCCACCTCACTCCAAACCCAATTTTCCTGACACCTCATTACACTTTGCCCCTCATTCCTGCTAATCTAACCAAAATGAAAACGAAAAACTTGCCGCACCAACGTCGGTCTTCGTTCCTGCGGGACGCCTGGAGTCCCCGAATAACAGGGGGATCGAAATAGGGTCGTCGCTCACGCGAAAAATGGACTTAAGCAGATTTAGGTGGAAAATGATAAGATATGATATACTACGCTGACAAGTCGCGTGTTTTGTGATGATGTTGAAGGGTCTTTCAGGGTTTCGAAAAGAGGATTTTGAATTTTCGACGTAGTGTTTAGATGTAAAATGAGATAACACATTTGATATTTACAGTTTTTGTCATGCTGCAAATCAGATAATAGATATGACATCAGCGACTTCATATATGTTTCTAAAGAATAACTGTTATGGTTAGGGATATTTTACTGCCGAAACTTGTTTACACCTTCGCTACGCTAATAATGGGATAGATGAGTCCTCCAAAAGTTATATCTATTTCAATTTATGTAGCTACACAAAAGTTTTTCTACAGATTAAAAATAGTCAAGGCTGTTACAAAGTTGTCTCAACGATTCGCCTATTGTAGTAATTGAGTAATGTGAAATTCATATGACCGATTAAATACAATTTTTCGTGGAAAATTAATAAATATCATTAAATTGTGTCTTTTTTGAATTTTTATTTAAAAGTTACCCCAGCCTGACGCAACAATATTCAATTTAATTTGTTGGCAAAGCTTATGAAAAAAGTTCTTTTATCATACGTATACAGTGTATTCGAAATTGGTGATGACAGCATTGCAATCTCGAAAACTATAAAAGGCAGAAAGGCGGTTAAATGGGGAAAGTTTCAGGCAATTATGTTAATAGATTATTGGTACTTGTGAATCGGTTCTGGTTTGTTGCATTTTTGAGATATTAAGAAAAGAAAAATCTTGAATTTTCTTAGATTTGCGATAAGTTTTTTAATTTCCATATATTTTTGAAATTTATAAACACCTTTGATGACAACTTTTTACCCAAAATACGTCTATTTAGTAAAATTTTAATTACAACGTTTCAGTTTTCAACTTTGTTTTTCCTTATGATCACCATATTGGATTTTTTACTCACCGAAAGGTACTTACTTTTTGCACTACTATGTGAAACACGAATGCAATAAAAAACAACGTTATAACCTACAAATAACTAAAAACAATTTTTTAATGAAAATTTATATATTTGGCAAAATCGAAATTTTACATAATTCTTTTAATTCGTTTATTTGGTTATTGTAATATTTTTGTTGGGAAACTTTGAACCTGAAACTGATGAAATTTTTTACATTGTCATAATTCCAACTTTTAAGTATTTTTTTTTTAACAGTGGCAGATGGTGCATACATTAAAAAAGTAGAGGTTGTAATTCCAATGGTACATTAAAAATATGTATAAAACCTGTCGTGGGCACCGGTAGATGAAAAAATAATTCTTTAAAAATTGAGTTAGTATGAAACAAAGTAGTGCATTTTAAACAACTAAATATGAAGAAGTAAATTCCAAAAATATAGCAGTCAAAACAAAATGCACGTATAATTTACTGTGGGAATTATTTATAAAGAAAATCCATACGCCGATCTTTAGCGTTAGCAAACTTATTAATAACGCGCTGATTGAAATCAGGTATGGTTTCGATAAGATCCATTTGTTTAGAAAGCACTGCCAAAGCAGAAAATCTTTCTTGGTTCATAGTATTCCGTAAAAATGTTTTTATCTGTTTGAGGGTAGAAAAGCACCGCTTTGCTTCAGCCGATGTCATCGTAATAGTAATTAAAATTTTTAAAAGTTTGTGAACTTCACTAAATGTCTCACTTAACTCGATATTTTGCGAAAGATAGCCATAAAGTACAAGAACTCCTGAAATTGATCTAAATTCTTCAGTTTCAAATATGAAGGTCGGTTCTGTACGGATTTTTTGTTCGATAAAAAATGAGTAAATTTTAATCGTATCCTTAAATTTTTCTTCGGAAAGACATGTACTACATTCAACATTCTATTCCGAAAAAAAAGACTGACTGCTGACCTGTAAAGCTAAATCGTTCTTTTACTTGACAAATAATTATATCCCAAACTTCTTTTGTTTTCCGAGAAAAATTCACGAAATTATCGAGCTTACATCGTTTTGAAGTAGAAGGAGATGGCTAAACGTCATTTGAGGTAACATTTTTTAAATTTTTTGTTAATTTTGATTCAAATGCTAATAGGTTTTTATTTGTGATGAACACCGTAAATTTGTCTTGTTTGAAACTTACCAAATAATAAATCAACTTGATGCATTATTTTGTAAAAGTTTAACTCTTAATTTTTCAATAATGCCTCGTTAATAATGTTGGGCTTTTCGGACACGGGCTGGATTATTTGGTCCGATATGATGGGGTGTGAATGCGAGGGTTTGGTAGATGAAGCGAGTTGATGTTCAATTACCATGTTTGGAAGGGGTTCGGAATGAGAAATGTGTGGAGATGGAGAGGAAAAAGAGATTAGCGTTGATGAAGAAGTGAAGATAAGCTCAGAATAAGCTCTAACTAATGAAGATCGTTTTAACGTAATTATACTTGGTACTGATGGTAGTCTAGAATAATATTGAGGAGATGGTGTATGACGTATGAATGAACTTTGGTTGATCCTGTTTATAAATAAACCATCTGTTTGGTATATCATAATTTTTCGTTCATTATTTGGCAGTTCGCATAGGTTTTTGACCAACAGCTTAGAATATAAATCGCAATCATCATTTTCTTGAACAGGTTTACATTCACTTTGTCTTTGACCTAAAGCATTTATAAGTTATTCAAATGCGGTGGCCATTTGTTTTTCAGTCATGTCAGAAGCAGGGCGACGACGAGATCTCTGAATAGACGTGGCTGGTGCGGAGAGTATATTGACCGCATTATTATCGTCTATTGGGAAAAAATCATTTTCTCTTCCGTTTCTTCAGAAACTACATTTTGTTGTGATTGCTGAAAAAAAAAGAACTATAAAAACTTACTATTACACTTTATATATTTTCTTTTTTACAGACGCGGAGCGATAGCAGAAGGATGACATACTATAGAAAAAGTATTTAGGAGCAAATTTCCATATTGCATAGGTGCACTGGAAGGCAAGCATATAGTTATAGAAAGCCCGCCTCATAGTGGAACAAAGTATTTCAATTACAAGAAAACTTTTATCATAGTCCTTTTGGCATTAGTTGATAGCCAATATAAGTTTATATTTGCAGACATAGGATGTCAGGGAAGAATTAGTGGCGGGGGTGTTTCTAACAATTCATTATTGTGGCAAAAAATTTTCAGAAACGAAATTGCCCGTCGAGTCCATCTTCCGGATCAGATTTTAATATGCTATACATATTTTTAGCCGATGGTTCTTTTGCACTAAGTACGCACGTAATGAAGCCGTACCCTGGAAACCATGACGTTGGATATTTAATTAAACCTGCTCCAGATTCCGAGTTGTAGTAGAAAATACATTTTGAATTTTAACTTCAGTTTTTAGAATTTTTCAACGCCCAATTAACTTAGATCCATAAATTGTGTCGAAAATTGTATCACTACATAACTATTTGAGAACGAGTAAAAGTTCTTTGAATATATATTCACCTCTGAGATCGTTTGATGTATATGATAGTAGTGGTAATCTAATAACATCTGGTTCATGGTGGAGATACAACAATGAATATAATGCAATGCAAAATTTGCCTTATTTTGCGATCGAGAATTTGCAACAGAGCAAACCATCCATCCGCGTTCGTCGAACGTGAAATCACAAGCGATACTAAACGCGTACAAACGTGTGAATATACCACAAGTGTTTGTCGGAAACACTCTTGGATTTGTGGTCAAAAACCGACACTCGACCGGATCGGCGACAAGCTTCTTTAAGTACACCAAGCCAAGCTAAACACCCCCGTTCACACACTTGTGCTTATGGACGATTGCTGAGATTTGGCAAGCGTGTAAACTTACCATAAGATATCTGCTACTGGAGGTATTTTTTTATTAATCACTTTTTGCTCTTAGAAGCTTGTGATCACTTTCAGGAACCAACTGGTTTAGGACTGAGACTCGGTACAAACTTTATTGTTATAAGAAAGTATGTAATCTATTTCGCTTTTTGCAGAGTTTGGACTTTTGAAATAAGTGTTGAGAGAGTAAGGATTTTCATTTGATAATATGGATATAATTATTTTAATTGTTTAACTAATGTAAACCTACATTAGTTTAATACTTTTTTCCCCCTTTTAAATTCTATTATACAACGGGGACTACTTTCTTCCTCTTTATATGTGACGTAATATACGGATCCTCTTATGGTATGATAGTTTACCTACGGTTAGGCCTGACGACAGAGAAGGGGGGTGATTCCCCCGGGCCCGGGTTTCTCAAGGGGTCCGATTTTGTGACTCCATAACTTAAAATTTGTAGAACGTGGATTTTTTAGAGCATATATACAAGAGCCTGTAAGTTTTTCCCCCCGAGGTCGATTTCCCTGTCTACGGCCGTGCCTATGGATGTAAGGGAATTAAATTGTGAGAATGGTCTCCTCTCCCATTCTTTTGTAGCGATCGAGCAACATGTGTATATATACCACTTATTGTTTACATTTGTATCTTTATATATGTGTGTGTGTATATATATATATATATATATATATATATATATATATATATATATATGTATATATATATATATATATATATATATATATATATATATATATATATATATAATTACTAATTTAAAATCATACTCCATTTTTAGAGAAAACAATTGATGTCTTTAACATAATATATAATTTATTATATCTTTTTTTTTTAATACAACTGTACTATTTCATTTCTTTTGGTCAGAGAATTACGGAAACTTAAAATCATTTAAATTATCAAAAAGTTTATAAAAGTTAAATTTCCAAACTTTCAGCTAAACCATTTTTTTCAAACTTTTCATTTTCACTTCAATTGCTTTATATCCCGGATAACTTTGTCACCCCTTCGGGTTGCCACCATCCCTTTAAAAACATCATTAATCATCCACGCAGATCGCGACTTAGTGGCAATACAAATAGCATGTTTAAGGGACAATGTCGTTGCTCGAAAGGGGGCGGTTTGGTTATTCCTGTTGCTTTTTTTAGGAAGTAGCGCTGTTGCCAAACATAATAAAATTGAAAAATATTAATCTTGGTTTCTATTAAAATTTATTAAAAATAATTGCCATTAAAAAATTAAACTATTAGAACATAAAATCCCGCAGGGCCAGCCATAGTTAATCTAACACTAATTAAAAGCTGCAATCTGAAAACTAATTTACTACAATAAATTTTTGAAAATCGCCATATTTACCAGACTGTATATTAAAGGATCCCCAATCTATACTCCAGTAGAACTTATAATCAGTAGGCCTACTTAGGGATCTAAACGATAATTCGATCCCTCCCCAAATTGTCGATATTTTTTCTGAAATATCGAGTATTTTTGGCATCAGATTTCAAGTAAGTATCGATATTTTTTTGTAGTATGAATATCGAAATCAAATATATAGTTTGCTTAACGAAATATATTGTTTAAGTTTCAAGTGGGGCCATGAAATTTGTCGAATTATATCTTGCATTGCAAAAGTTCCAAGACGTAGGTAGGGTTAACTGGCAAAACGGCATCAATTTGGATGTAATTTCTCTATAATAGGTTGTTGGAATATATGTAATTAATTATCATCCTCTATAGCCCGGACTTAGTACAAGAAAAAATAAATAATTCTATAGACATGAAAATTACTCTCAACTAATGTTTTCAAACTATTAACCTGATTTCGTTTCACTTTTAACTTCTTCAATGTTATTGTTAATCGAAGGGTTTCTTGGAGTACAACATATAATTAGAAGGAACATATACTATTTCCATTGGTCTATTTGTTTTTTTTTTCCATAACTATGATTGGTTGCGTTTCGCATCGTAATTTCGAAAACTGTACTTTATTGCGAATGCACCTTCATTGAAAATAACGGTTAGATGCAACATAATTAACCTACGAAAATCCAAACGTGAACCATTGCACATATTATAATTATAGGTTGACATTTGAGATAATCATAGCTTTCCATCGCTAGCCTGAAAGAATTTCAAAGGGACTATTCTGTCTACCTCAGTTTTCCCTTTAAAGAAATCCATACATATTCTGATATAATTTCGGGTTTGTTTCAGATCTTTTTATTTTACTCTTCTTGTGTTTTTTACATTTCTTATATATAATTGAATATCTATTGCTTGATACCGATTTTATTTTTTTGTTGTTTAAGAACGTGGCTGTGTAGAAACCATCGCTTTTCACCTACCATGTGATAGAGAATGATCAAACGTTCCGAAACTTCCGAGTTTTGACAATAATCCAGATTTAGTAATCAGAACACAGATCTAAGACCTAATACTGGTGTCGGTTTGGTAAAGATGGGGTCGTTTGGTAAAGCGAGATCCGCAGCTGAAACATTCGGCCCCCAACCTATTATACCCATTCCAATTATTGTTGGTAAGAGAGAAATGAAACTGTTGCTAGAAAGTAAATTTATTCAATACATATAATTGGCTCTAATGCAGCAATTAATAGGGACTATCTTACCTTGAAGAGGAAAGAACTGTATATAGTCTGGTCCATTTTCATAGAATTGCGTCGCGGATGACCCGGTACGCAAATGGTATATGGCAATCAACAAACTAAAGCAGATACATAATATTACCCGAAATGGTCAGACAAGGTCACGTAACGTGGCTGCATGACGATTGGTCCGAATAACTTGCTGTCATGGTGATATAATGGGTCCAACACGGCCTAAGCATCGAAAATCGAGTACCATCACTTTTATTCATTCATTCAACATTTTTATAGGCAACAAACCATATGTAAATCCAGTTGTCCGAAGAAGTTAGAGCTCAGTGTTTTTTTTAAGTCTGAAGAGTCAAAATCCCTTTTTTCATACTTCAATATAGTTTTTGATTACCTGGTGTTTTCCAACCAGACTCCACAGTTAGTGTTCCTTTTACTACCCTTACAACACTAAGTAGTGCCCTCTATAAAAAAAGGTAAATTAAATTATTGTTACTAGAACCATGACCATTATGAGCTGCCTTAAGGTTTTGGATATCGTTGCTAACCATTATATGTTCTTATAAATATAAATAGAGCCATTTTGTCACCGAAAAACAAGCTTTGGACTTCCGGCCTTCGCCATTTAGGCCTAAATAAAATTTAATAAGAACTCGACGATCAATAACGATAACATCTAGTATAATAAATGAATTTTCTTTGTTATAGATCTTATATTAACCTATTTGTTGCAATTTTAGTCACTCCAAATTGTGATTTTAAAAACCCACTGTGGGAGAATGCCTGCTACATTAATACAACTAGATATTTTACCATGAAGAAAAAGTTGTATCTTTTTCAAAGAATATACTATTTGATAAAATAGCAGATTTAATAAATATCCATTGTGAAAGACAAGAATAATTCATAAATGAACTTTTTCAATGTGTATCCCTTCTGCTTTTTCTTCACCCCTTTTTAGTTTATTTTTAAAATAGATTTAATTCTTTTCAGAAAAACATTAAACATATTGTTTAAATTTATTTAATGAGTTGCTATATTTTTTTTTTCTTTAAAATTCCCTATTTTGCTTAATATGAATAGAAAACAAGGCCATTGTACTAGGTAAAATATTGATATTAAGCATGTCATCATCATCAATAATATCAAGAAATAAAATATCACACGTGTACAAATATATAAAAATTAAACGTGTATAACTGTATAAGTAGTGTCATTAAATCTCAGGATATGTCGATCATCTACAAATCACTTCTAGCACTAAAACATTCTGTTATTTTACGGCATATTAAATCGGAGATTTATAGGCGTATTATCTGTCACGAATTACATTTTTATATATTTTGTTTTTACAAACACTCTTTTTATTTTACTAAATTTATGCTTAAGAGATAAAACCTATTAAATAAATTTTTATTTATTGGACCTTTTTTAAATATAATTATTGATAGATAAAAATATTATTTTGACATCAAAAGCATCAGCGTTTTAGTGTTTACCCAACTTTTTTGCTTCTTGTGGCATTATTTGCTTCAAAACATATATATTTAAACAATGGTTACACTTATTTTATTTTAATTAGCAAAAACGCAATGACAAAATGAAGAGATTAATAAAAAAAATTAATTAGCTAGCAGGAAACAGTGAATATTATTTACTCACCGTTTAACTATTTTTTTTTCATTACTTTGATACGGTACCAATGAGTCTAGTTAAATTCAATATAATTAAGCATATGTTATTAATTTAATCTCGAAATTAGTGTTAGCTGATGCAGAGTACGCAGAACAGTAGACAAAATTTAAGAAGGTATAACAAGAATAATTTTACGCGCCTTGCCACAGACAGATTGAGAATAAAAACTTATCTAGAATTGATAGTTTTAAAAAAGGCGACTTAGCACAAACATTTATAATTGTCAAGAAGAAATCAAGACTGCATATCAGAGTAACCTCGCTTGGAAAGTAAAGAAATAATTTTAATTAGAAGATATTTTTATTTATATAGGTCATTATTATGACCTTGCATGTCAGTCTATTTTTTCTCAAAGCTATTAATAATTTTTTTCACTTGTAACTTGGTTTAGCTAATAATCAACAACAGCAAAGAATATAGCGGCGAGTATATATGAATTTGTGCGGTGCTTATATAAAAAGCCTACATAGTCGAAATTACCTAATCTTTTCATATGATTTGCTACTTTTTTCAAAAAAAAAATATATATTTGTATATATCAGTGTACGTTTTGTGAATATCGGACACGCGCTTTGTACTTTAATTAGACCAGTTTTAAACCACTAATTCGTGCGGATATTGTCAGTAAATATTTCTCGTTCTCCAAAGGGCACACTTCAACTCTGTCATCTAAAGACCAGCCTCCAATGCCAGCGTAGCTTCCATATAATAGGGAAATCTGATGTAAAATGATATATCCCATTTTACTCTGTTTTTAACTACTTTATTTTTCGATATATCAAGTCTGTAAAAAATATTTTCGATAAAGTAGTCTAAAACTTCCTTACTTGTCAAGAAACAAAAACTAAAATATTTCCTTCTTAAAAATTATTTAAAAAACCTGCCTCTATCGTTATTTTACTCAAGTATACCTGACTAAAATGGCATACGCCAACTTGGATAAAATCTTATGTAACCTGGATTATCATAGTTCACACATATATTTTTTGCAGGATCTAGCAAAACAATCAACATGTGCATATTTTGAGCACTTTTGACACCTAATCCAGAGTTCTTTCTACTTATAAACTAGTATATACTTTAAAACAAGCAAATTTATAGGGATGTACGCTGGTGAAATGACCATCTGTCAGAGCTAAAATCTTGAACGCGTAGACTTTTTAATAGAGCTAAGCGTGACGGAAGACTAGCAGATCTACACCACCAAACCTACAACCTACAACAAGAAAATTAGGAAAACTAAAAGAAATAGCTGTGAAGACACTCAAACTACACCTGCCGCAGCTAGACTACACAAAGTCATGGCGAAGGGTAGGGTCGACTCAACAATGACACTCAGAAAGCCAGACGGCAGCTTCATGGAGAGCGACGAGGAAAGAGCATTACTCTTACTTAACCCTCACTTTTCCGAGAGCAAGCCTAGTATCGTGAATGATATAATAGAACATTGCGAAAGGCACACCAGAGAAGTTACAGCAAGGGCCACACACATATTCAGGAGCGGTCGTTTAAAATGGGCAATGAATACCTTCCAACCATTTAAAATATCAGGAGTTGATGGAATAATCCCTACCTTGCTCTAACGGAGGCAGGAAGAGATTTTACCATACAAAATACGCATCAATCAAAGTAGACTGAAAATAGGCTATATATCAGAAATATGGAGAAGGGCGAGAATCACCTTCATTCCAAAACTACCCTAGTAGCCCTCACAAGGAAAATAAATCTCAATTTGAAAACCATCAAAATGGAAGGGCATGTTATTGAGTGAAAGTCAGAGGTTAAATATCTGGGACTTACCTCAGATAACATACTCCTCTGAAATAAGAACGAAAAAGAAGTAATCAACGAGGCTACTAAAGCCTTGATGGTCTGTAGAAACTTTGTGGGAAAAAGATGCCCAAAAATCCTGCAATAGTGAGACCAATCATCACATATGTGGCAGTGATGTAGAGCAAAAGAACCAGTCTGGCTAATATGAGTGCTAACCTCTCCAAGTTTAAAGACTAGCTTGTGCATGTATAACTGGGACAATGAAAAGCTGCCCAACGGCCTCCTCACATCTGTACTTATAATTCTAGAGAATATGGCGAAGAGGATAATTTACAGAATGATGAGAGATGAGGTCATAAAACGAAGGCCCAATCTCTTATCCAGAAATCAACAGAACTGGGACATGCCCCAAGACAAACTTCAGCACAAAATTGAAGTTCAAAAGCAAATGGGAAAAAAACCCATTGAAGAACTCAGCAAGAAATCCATTATATGGTATACAGATTGCTCCAAAACAACGGAGTGTATGGACCCGTCACCAGACACTACGAAAGCTTGGGTAAGTCACCAAGCATTTTCCAGGCAGAAATGCATGCTATTAGGATATATATTCAATTCAACAAGGAAAAAAACGATCACGGTCAAGAGATTATTATCATGTCGGTTAGTCAAGCAGCCATCAATGCGTTGGGCTCTCAAGATATCAGCTCCAATTAAATGAGTTGAGTAAGAATTATAAAGTTACCCTCATGTGGGTACCGGGACACACCGGGATAGACGGAAGTGAAATAGTAGACAGGTTCGCGAGAAAAGGGGCTGAGACACCATTTCTGGAGCCAGGGCCTTTCTGTGGAGTCAGTAGCAGCGCAATGCTCGATGTACTAAAGATATAAGCAGGGAGCAGGAGATTCAGTTATTGGACGGAGCTGCAAGGATTGAGACGAGCGAACATATTTTTTGGGAATTCTGACAAGGGTCCTGACAGGACATTGCCACCTGAAGGGACACCTGAAGAAACTCGGACTGGTAGGAAGAGAAGAGTGCAATTATTCGTATTTAGCACCTTTACATGAGTACTTGTAAGAATTTGTGTTCCTTTGGTTTGCCGTCTTTTAGGATTTGACTGGACATTTGAAATAGACGGAACAGAAGAAATTTTATATGACAGCATGATTGTCGGTAACCGAAACTATAGAAGTACTTGCCTTAAATGCAGATTGGAGGATAACGACAAAATTTGATTTTCTTCGGGGAGCAAAGGAACTTTACTTTGTGAAAAAACTGTTTCACTATCTTCTTCTGGTGCATTTTTGATGGCTACACCTACTTCAATATATTTGGATTAAGAGGCTCAATTTTCGTACTTAAAAATTTACTAACAGCACGTTCATTTGTAGCAGCTTTTCCGTAAGCTATAGGAAATATTTCATCAACGTTGTATGAAGAAAAAGTATGGCCCTGGTGATTATTTATCCATTTTGTTAATTCTTTGATGTAAAAAAGCTTACATCTAGGCAATAAGGACAATGGGACAGAAAACATAATACCACTATATGGTGCTGTTTAGCGAAAGCCAATACATGAATGTTATTATGGCCGGCATCCCCATCGATTAGGCGAAGAACTTTATTCTCTTGGGAAGGAATAGAATATTCTTTGAAGTGTTGCGTCCATCTCAGGAATACTTCAATTGTCATCCAAACCATATCATGAATTATTCCAAGTTTCCCCGATGATGCTTTATCTGTTAACTCATTTTTTCTGGGAAATATTAATATAGGAGGAGATTATTTAACTATCATCTGAGCTCATACAAGAAACCGTGGTGATATGCTGTCCCCTTTCTGCACTCGAAACTAGCCCAATTGGCTTGCGACCCTTGATGGCTAATACTTTGCTTAGTTTTTGGACAGTAGATAATCCTAATTTATTTACAATTTATAAATATATACAATTAGTTTTGTATTTTTGAAGTGTTTCTTTGAGTGTTTGAAAAAATTTTGCAACTTACGACTTGCTGTAAGATTACGCTCTTGCTATTGATCTGGCTCCAGATTTTTTAGTTATATATTGGGATGTCTAATCTAATCTTACCTAGCTAAATTTTTGGTTATATAAAAACTGCGTGTTATTCCGTTTTATCTGGCTAAGTGGTAAACCAGAGACTGAACATCGTTATAACAGACCAAATAAGGTTGACTTCAATAATTTTTATATGCTCCACCAGCTCTCTTTCAAGTTCTAAGAAAAAAGTGGTCTGCTAATGATCAAAACCCTTATTAATACCATGTATTTGTTTTTTTGTTGTTTGAAGATCTTCGTAAAGTAATTTGGAGTACATTCTTGATATTTTTAAGTAGCTAATTTTACCATATTGGATTGCTTAAATGAGTCTTTACATTTGTGATGGATCACATGACTGACGTGTTATTTTCTTTTGTAATGTTGGATCATACTATAACAAACAATCCATATTATTCAGGCTCATAATTTTCTTTAAAATAACGATGGGTAAACTGACATACTATATCGTTTAACTCAATGATGTGGTATGGTGTTGACTTCGAAGATATACCATGACATGTTTTTAAACATTTTAAACACAACCAACTTTCGAAAGAAGCTCTCAAATATTACTGACTGTTACGTTCTTCAGAGGAATATAAACCAAAGTTTCCAAGTTAGAAAAAACACCAGTATGTTATTTTATCCAGATTCTACAACAAGTCAAAAAACGTTGATAACCCAGTTTTTTGTGTCTAAGGTAAGAAAAATAGGTCTGAATGTGGCAAAATCTAATTTTATTTATTTGGGTTTATCCAGCACCATGCGTATGAAGTATTTTTTTGTACTTGTAGTTACGTTTATTAAATGGAATCACCTACCATTCTCCCTTAGACGTTGGTCAACTCGTTAAAATGTTTTCTGATCTTGAAGAGTACGATTAGAATATCTGTCGTGATATAACCTCCTGGCTTTCAAAGCATTGCAAGATGCAAGACATCAGGTGCATATCTGCACTCTCAGTAAACTTGTATTTCATATTTCGAATTATTTCACAATTAAATTCATTACGAAATCCAAAAATCAGTAAATTTATATCCAAGTAAAGAATCAGCGATGTGAAAGTTGATAACAATAATACTTTGTTTTTAGTGTAGATAAAATAAAACGTTCATTTTTTGTGAACCTAGGTTAAACTGCAATTCACAGAATAAGATGTTTTTAACTAAAGAGGTAAACTCTAATTTTGGATCGAATTTTTTTATTATAAGGTTGAAGGCTGAACATTTGACAGGAACAAAGATGTATTGAAATATGCCATATACATGATGTAAATAAAATGACGTTAGGATTAGCGACATGTATGAAGTATTTGATTTTTAATTAATAGTTAAAGGTATGTAAAAAACGTTGTCTAAAGTTTTTATCATACAAGGCGTAGAAAAAATGGGGTCATGAGTGTCACAGCTAGTCCGTTCCTGTAGCTGTGAGTAATTCACAACATTTTCTTGGGGAGTAATTTCAAGGATCTTACCTGATAAACGTCGTATAAAAAAAATTAAATATACCTGGGGAATCAATAATTATACGTAAAAAACTTGATTCCATTGCAGCTCTTTGGTAGTTCATATCTCCGAAGAAGCCTATACGAAAAAAGTTTATATGAATTTTTAGTATTCCTTTCACGAGTTTTTTTCATATTCGGGAAATTTCCCACATTTTTCCGGACACTCTGTATATATTGTTTTTTTTTAAATACGAATCGCATATTAACCTAAACTAATTTTGGAGAAGATATACACGGTGATTTTAATCGCTCCAGTTTCCTTAAATTAATCTAATTCCTCGTTCAATCTTATTTAAGCATACAACAAATAAAGAATAAAAAATTTTGTACAGCAGATCTTTTATTTTTATTAAAAACCATTACAAAGTTTACGAATAATTAGCTACGGAGTAATAAATTTAAATTAAAGCAATGGAAGAAAAAAAATGGGGTCATTAAACAAAACATTCACGGAAAAGATTTTTTGATTGTTAAGGTATCCACAGAGCATAAAACCAAACTGGCGCAGGAGCCGGTGTTGAACTTTGACATTTTGAAAACACTTCTCATAATAGTCAAATTAAAAAATCTTTCCCGTAATTTTTTTTGCAAGAAAATTACTCCTATTGCCTGACATGTAGGGGCATAATGAAAGAAGTTTTGAACCACCTACTGCTAGGGTTAAAATGTATTAAGAATAATTAAAAGAATTTAAATTTTGATTAGATGCTTAATCATCATTAGTATATTAAATAAAAATAAGGAATAACATTTCATTTACCCAGAAAATTTTGTAATTAAAAAACACTTTTTTTTATACTCATCTATAGGAAAATTAATATAATTTTAATTAGAATTATTTTAGCTAAAGTACTGATTTTAGTTTATTTGAACTCGGTATACCTAGTTGCCTAATAAGTAAATTTTAATAGCAATAAACCGATTTGTCATTTTTTGTTAATTAATTTTCATGTGATATATATACAGTGCTTTCGTAAAGTGGCGGATAAATTCATAAATTCAATATAAAGTAAAATGGTAAGTGTTTGAAAAAACGCTCGGACCCGTCTAAATTTATTTTTAGTTTAGAATTTTTTTGTGTGATACCGAAATATAAAGGTAACTTAAGAAGGAGCTTTGACCTCATCTATATTTTTCAATTGCAAACCTCATTTTTTATTTCAGAATCAGAAAAGGTACATTTTTTTTAGATACGGCATAGTAAATATCGATCTTGGTTACATAAGGAAATTGTCAAGAAAAATTTCATTAATTTCCAAGATCTTCTACCTGCCCATCTGTTAAAATATTAGCGACCATGTATCTGTTTACAAAGTTTTTATTTTTAATGTCACAAAAAGTCAGTTTTCGTATTAGATATTAGTATTTTGAATATTAAATGTTTCTTGGTAGGCGAAACAAGTGTGTTCCAGCGTGTATTTAACTTTATTGCTATTTTATGGGAAAATGATAATATTAACGGAACGTGAAAGAATTGAAATATTATGCATGACTTCGTTTTAGAGATAGAACACGCATACAAAGGTGGTTGAGTTATTCAATCAAATTCATCCTGATTGACAAGCTATAAGCCAGTGCATGGTTAGCCCAGCTGAGGTAAAGTTCGGAAAATATAGGCGTGTTCGGGATATCGTCGTTGGATAGGCAGAAGAAAGACAATTGAGTGATCAGCCAGGCCACCAGATTTAACCTCACTTGATTATTTCTTGTGAGGATATTAAATACCCCGACAATTTAGATATTTTAAAAGTTCGAATACATCAAGAAGTACGAAGTATAACCGAAGACGTCATCGGCAATGTTTAAAATCACCAATGAACTTGGCTATTGTCAGATTATTGGCGGGGCCCAGTTTGAATATGTAATTTAGACAATACTAACCTTTTTTTATATTTTAAAGTTTTACACTAATTTTTCTTGATTTTTTTTTTAATGTAACCAACATCCATATTTACCTTGTTGTACGTAAAAAAATGTGCCATTCCTGATTCTGAAACTAAAAATGGGTTTTGCAATTAAAAAATAATCGATGATGTCATAGTTTCTTCTTAAGTTACCCTGTATATTTCGATATCATACAAAAGAAACTCTAAACTTGAAATAAAATTCGATGAGCCCGAGCATTTTTCTAAACAAAGACAGTTTATAATGAGTTTATCCTCTACTTTACGAAAGTACTAAAGTACTGTATATATATATATATATATATATATATATATATATATATATATATATACATATATATATATATATATATATATATATATATATATATATATATATATATATATATATATGTATATATATATATATATATATATATATATATATATATATATATATATATAGATATATATATATACATGCTTGTTTTTCATGGACTTTTAAAAAATTAAATTCAAATGTAATAGTGTTGGTATACTTTCTATATTTTATATTTTTTATATATAATTGACGTTTAGGTAATTTATTTTACCTTCTTCAGAATTTACTGGATGCTTGAACAAAAATTCACCAACACTGCACACCGTGTACACATTAATTAAATTTAATGTTATGTCACATGAAGAATTTGGTTTTCATAAAATTACAGTATAAAGAGGGCTAAGTGTGCGGAGAAAAAATCATTCAAACTTCTACTTGTTGAAAGATAACTTTTTAGAAAATTTTCCTCCCATTTATTTTTGGATTAATTTTATGTATATGCCAGGTTGTAGACATACGGATGAGCGGACAGACATGATAAGTGCTTTTAGTTGGCTGCGGAACCCTAAAAGAGGGTAGCTTATCAAATAAACATTTCTAAATACTCGAAAAGAAAAATTAATATTAGCAACTTATATTTTAGGCTTGATTCGGTTATAATTTCTCTCATTTAAATAAATATACTGCTTCCTACTTTGGGGGATCATAGGTGCTCATTTGAATCATATCTAAGAGATTTTCCCGTAATTTTTCGAAAACAGCATCATTATTCATCCACAAAAGCAATGTAATACCATGAAAATTACCATATATACGTGATTTTTAGTAGGTTTCTCTGCTTTTGTCCAAATCCGAAAAACTCGGAAGTGGTGGAAAGAATGAAAAACAACTTGCCCTTTGATCCCATAATTGCTTTTAATGGTACCGATGCTAAAGCTTACTATGTAAAATCTTTAATTAGTGAACTACTGAAGGTAAAATATAAAAAAAAATAATTACATAGAAGAAAGAGGAGCACCACAAAATTGTTGAACAGAGCGAAAATATGAAAACGTTTCGCAGTACATCACTTTTATACATAAATAATAAAAAAATAGGCCAGTCACATAACAATGAAAAATGTTACGTAATACCATCATCCCAAAACTGTGCCTTAGGGACACGCAGGCATAAAACTTCATAATATCGAACTAATTGAAAATTTGGAAATTTTATAGCCAGTAGTAAAATCCTTTTTATCAAATAGAAAAAAAAATGATTTGAAAAGTTTTTTTAAAGCCGAATTAGTATATTTTTCATATTATCAATATCTCATTTACATCGGTTTTGATTCGTATTCTAGTTTTTTGCTTTAGTTAAGATTGTGTTGTATACAGGTATTTTCCATAAATTTTAAATTTGGCGCAGTAAATCTAGAATAGTTAAATTTATGCAGTATGAGGCAGTTGTTAATATATTTTTTACTTTTTATGGCCATTTTTAAGATAATTTATTTCATGTTTCCTTGAGATAAAGTGAAAACGAATAGAATTAAAAAAAAACAGCACCGATATAAAGTTCTACAATTGGTTTCAATTTTTCTAATTTATATTCTCTTTGCAATAAACTTCCCTTAAAAGTATCATTCAGCCCTCGGTACATTTCTTACCAGAGATCGGACAAAAGTCATCTAGCATCTTATCTAAATTCATACTCAATAAGTTCAAAAATGGCAAATATTGATGTTGAGTTGAATCTGACCTTAATAACATTTGTCGGCTATATTGAATTTTTAAATTTAGAATATAAATTCTTACTTAATGCCCAAATATCGATATTAATTCACTTAGACTCGTGAACAATTTTGAATTTCTAAATTTAGATCAAATATTGATATTCAGGAACACCAAAAACCCCCAATATTGATTTTAGGTGCAATCGGGTCATAAATGACACTAGTTCGCCATCTTAGAATCGTCATTTTGATTTTTTAAATAAAAGTGTTAAAATAAGTAGTAGTGCTAATTGTGCAATCTGTGATTATTAAATTAGTTGCAGTCTAAGACAATTGTTAATTAAATTTTTATTAGGTTCCTTGCAATAAGTCTCCCGGAAAAAAATTTACAGGGTGCATTTGTAGGTAATATATAGAGGTTTATTTGTTGACATCTATAATAGAAATTATAATAACACTTTGAGTGAAACAAAATTGGTCAACTAGAAGGTCTAATTTCCTAACAACTAGAACAGGTCTAAGCTTTAAAAGTTTTAATTATATGTGTTTGTTAAGTCCGGCAAATGTCACATAGGATTAGTATTCAAGCAGTTTATATCAAAATTGGTAATGATGCAGTTTATGTCAAATTAAGTTAAATCAAAGAAATACATTAGACACCTAAACGGTCAAATATACAAACATAGCTAAAAATATTGTACAGGTAGATAACACTCTGATCACTAAAAACCGAAATTATTACATCAAATGTGAATTTTCAATGTAAAGGACTGTATAGGTTTTTTACTCACAGGATCTTATTGCTGGCACCTCCAGGATTTTATTGTGTATATGGAATTTTAAAGTATAAAGAATGCAAATAAAATATTGAATAAAGTTCTTTTGCGAAAGAAAATGTGTTCTCAAAAACATAAGTAACAGAATAACTATTCTTTAAATTTCAGTGCGCTAGAAAACAGGATCTTTAGATCGTAGCTTAGCGCCATGATATTTAGTATTTAGTTTACAATTAGGCGGAAGTGATTTTAATTAATTTCAGTTAGTTTTGTTACGTTTACAACCAGTTGTTTGTAAAGAACAGCTGAAAAATTAAATATGTGCTAAAATGTGTTAAATTTATTAGGGTTGTTTAAATATTTTTCTCCCCCCTATCATGATATCACATTGAGCAAATACGCGCAAAACTTGCCGTGTATACCTACCAGAAACAATTGGAGAGGGATAATTTAAATACAAAGTTATTTATTATCCTAGTAGAAAACGGAACGTCGATATGAGCTATGAAACCTTCTGAATATTCAAGTAATCGGGATTCGAAACGGAAATCTTGGAAATAATTGGTATTATTATCTTCAGGTATTGATAAATCTGAAGAAAAGAAAAATGCATTAAATTTAATGCAAATGTGCTGGAAGCAAATATCGCAAACGTTTATTAAATGCCATGCATTAAATTTAATAATTTATATTAATCTAAATTAATTTATTCCATTAAATTTAATGTAATCATACATTAAATTTAAAGTTTGATCATTAGTTTTTAGGGTGACTATGAATATTAAATATACAGCCAGTTTTCATTGAATTTGCCATATGTTATCACATATTTAATGCACCAACATTAATATGAGTTCAAAAAATTCTGAAACTACCAGGAAAAGGTAAACATTTTTCCCACAAGTAGTGTACCGCCATTTAGACCGGTTTCGAACTCATTGGTTCCAAGCCGACATGGACACCTCACTATAAAAAAGTCTTTAAGCACCTTATATCATACTAAACAAAAAACTCAATACAAGTTGAGCCATCTCCCGGAATATCATGCAGCGTACATTATCGATTATTGAATAATAATGTAAATTCCTTTAGTATTATGGTATATGTAAATTAATTTTTATGTACATAAGTTGAAATATCTTTTCAGACACTTTATTGATATTTAAGATTTTAATCAAACTTAGTGTACAACGAACTGATATTAGAATGAATTGCATTAAATTTAAAGTAAATGTAAATTATTCACGATTCTTGGTACAAAATAATTAAATTTAATGTAGAATGAACATTAAATTTAAGGTTATTTTTAACAGTGTATATATAACTATTTTATTTTTGAATTGCAAGACCTTAGTTGAAATTGGGCATATCCATTGTTTTTTAAAAAATGAAACAAGTATAAATTTTTAAATAATTTAATGGCACGTTTTAGAACTTAAATGAATATTTTGAGGATTGGTAAACTTTCTTTGGTTACTGCACCTATTCTTCTGAGAAGTAAAAAAATTTTTTTTTGAAAAATCATTTCTTCTAATTACATTTTTTTTTCACGATTTTTATTCGATTTAGTCATTAAATGAAGAAAGGGCAAAAAATGGTACAAGAACAATAATTATAATTAATCAAGCATTTTTAACAAGCATTAAATGTCTACAAATTATCTTTTAATAACGCCTTAAATACTGATAATGACTTTTTTTATTTTGTTGTCCACCATGGTTTGAGGGAAAGTCACTATGGAGTTAAAGTAGATTAATATTCTGTTATGGAAAAAATTTTCGTTTTCTTGATTTAATTTTATTTAAAATTTATTTTATGAAGAATAGATTGATTTTTTTTTATTTAATAGTTATAAAAATGTCAAAATTATTGCAAACAAAATAATTTTCCTAATTTTTTCTATCACTTATTTCTCAACCAAATAAAATTTTCCAATCTTCTAGGTATTTATTTAAGCCCTAAAACGTACGATGTATTAACTTCTTTAAAAATTTATACAGGTTTTTTAAAATAATAAATAAGCCCATTTTTTACTCCGGCCTTGCAGAGCAGAAATTTTTATAATATAAAATATACATATATGAGCAATAAAATATCATTATCAGCTTACCTAATATCATCAATACTTTAGGAAGTATCTGCGAAAGGGCTATTTTTACTGTCTATCTGCCTTTCTGTCTGTATGGGCTAATCTTCGAAACGGCTAAACCGATTTCTATGAAACTTTACAGAAATCAAGATGGGGTAATATAGGCTATTTTTTTTGTCTGCCGTTTTAGCTGTACGGACCCATCTTCGAAATAGATGAAATGATATCGATGAATTGTTGCACACTTGAAGAGAAAGTTGTCAGGCGTGATATAGGCTGGTTTTTTGTCTTTATGTCTATGTCTGTACAGGCTAATGTTCGAAACGATTGAACCGTTTTTAATGAAAATTTACAGCCATGAAGAGGAGGTTGTCAGGAGTGATATAGGCTTCTTTTTTCGGTCTGTCTGTATAGACTAATCTTAGAAATAGCTGAACCGATTTCAATGAAACATTACAGACATGAAGATGAGATTGTCAGTACTTTCTTTTATAGAAAAGAAATTAATGTTGGTAATGTCGGATCACTAGATTTTATTTGCTTAGTTCCTTGAGTTGGAACTGGAGAAATAATTATCTTAATATAATTACCTTTTAGAAATTTGTATACGGTGTATCTCCCGTAGAATTAATATATCGTCAGAATTAGGGCCCATCACGTGATAGGTGAATACGTGAAAATATTTAAATTTAGAAAGATGCTGATAAATAGTGCGATTCCTTTCATTTCTTGAAGTCAAACGGATTTTATGCTATCCTTTTCTAATTGTATTTTTTGAACTAAGATAACATGCTAATCGCTACGTCTATTCAAGAATAAAGTTACCAAGCAGTAAAGTAAATTATGTAAATAATAGCTAACAAGATTTACAGATAATAAATTTTTTTAAAAAAGTGAACCGACTTCGAAAAACGAGTTAAAAAGCGAATAATAACAATACACATTTTTATATAAAATTGAAATTTTTGAATTCTGACACAATATGATTGACATAAAAAGATTCAGAGAATACTTTATTTTTAATTTTTACCGTACCTTTTATGTGTTTCATATTAGTAGATATTTAATTAATTTTATAATAATTTTATAAACATATTTTATCATACATATTGAGTTTGAAAAAATTAATTTAAAATCCATAATATACTCCTCAAAAATTATTTTTCGGATAAAATGGTAAAAATGAAAAATTTTCAGTGCCCCACATGGTATCTGCATATTAAATTATTAAAAATTAACTTCTGATTCGTAACCTACAACTCAAAAAACATCCTAATAACAATTTTGAAAAAATTTAAGTATCGACTCGCCATATTGAGTTAAAAAAATCTCAAAATTTTAATCTTATCTTAATCTGCACCATCCGAAAAACCCTTAGTACCAAATTTGGACATAAACTAGAAATGTAAAATTTTCCATCGCCATATTGCATCTGCCATACTGATTTTTTTTTTAATAATTTTAAATTCACCCTCAGAGTTACTCCAGTACCAATTTTCAATAATATCGAGAGACGTTAAATTTTTGGTCCGTCTATTGGATTCACCAAATTGACTTTTTTTTAAACACTTTCAATTTCGTAAGTTACATCCTCAATATACCAATTTTGTACAAAATCGAGAGACATAAAAGATTTAGTCCGCCAATTGAATTCTTAAAAAATAATTTGAAATTCGTAGTTTAGACCCTCAAAAATCCTCATATGCTAATTTTGATCCAAACCGCGAGATGTAAAATTTGTTATCCATCATGTTGGATTTACCATGTTGAGTTTTTTTGTAATAAGTTTAGATTCTTTAAGTGCTATCCCAGAATCGGACAAAATTAATTGTCTTTGCCGCCATACTATCAACACTATCTTAGATTTTACTGAAACAATTTCAGCTAAAATCATATGGAACCATCGCAACAACTTCCTGAAAATAAAGCAAGAAATGTTATTTAAATCGGTGCCGCCGTTCCAGAGTAATCAAAGTGCATCTACATTATACATAAAAAAAACTTACAAGCTATCAAACTGAGAATCTCCTACGTTTAGAAGTCAGTTAAAAATCGGATTTTAAGTCCTCTTCTTATTGATATTAATAAGCCTAGCATTTGAGGTAATTTTTACCATTTAAAAATACTCAAAGGATCACAACAAGCAAAAAACTGAAAGGAAAACTAAATAAAAATATTTGTGTCAATCAAATATCAAATACGCCCCTAACTCATCGACCATAAACAACGTTCAAACAAATTTACTGGTTTTTAAATTCAATGGGGTGATCAAAGGTATGTCTCTAATTGCTTTATTGATATATCCACGATACTGGCAACTATAAGAGAGAAGAAAACGGTTAAATCCGGCTAATTTATAATAATTTTCTTAGTTAGGTATTGGTGTTTGCGAAAGGGTATTAGCTGTCTGAGTTTTTGAGATATTTTGTGAAAATTTAAACACTTAATTTTTTAATCTACTATACTCTCTTATTTTTAGAAATTTTAAAAATTGATCAGCAACTTTTTACGAGAAATATGCCTGTTTGTCAAATATATTTTTTCCTATTCCATATGGTAACGTTTCCAAAATATCTAAAAAAGTTCAAATAGCTAGAAATCCTTCGCATGTTTATGCTCAAAACACTCCATGAATCTATATGGTTTATTCGCCCTAGATTTACTTTACTACGTCCCGAACTAAATTGTTAGAGAACCCCTTCGTACACCATATGTCAATCTAGAATCACTTTTCTGAAATTGCAAATTTTGCATTTCTTCCTCTTTTTGAATTATTTGAAGAATAATTTGTAGTGCGTGTGCTGATCCAATAAATTAACTTTCCTGATTAAGGAAACAAATTGTTAATATAAAAGTCAAAGTATTTTCAATAATTTTGTTAGACATAGCCTTTGCCGTATTATTTTAATTCTGATAATATATCTGCTGTGTTTAAAAATGCCCCATATCGTGTATTAATAACTTGAATTAACCATATGTACACAAATTCTATATCCTTACATAAAGGAGCACAACCCTATTTAAAAAAAAATATAACTCTATCCTCTCTATTCCTCTTATCCTTTAGTTTGACAACAGCGAGATAATCAACTTAAAACTACATTATGTCGCTAAACAGCGTTAAACTTGTGTTTCTGTCCAGTGTCGCTAATAGGGCCCCCTGGGGGGGCACAGCAGGAGCTCTCAAGGCACCCCCTTTATACCAACTGTTACTTACTGATGTCGCGCAGTGTCTCTCGAGAGAAATACAATATATTATTGTATTGTAAACATGTTGGGGTTGCCATTCTGAAGCTAAACATGAAATAAATCTTTGTGATTTGACTCGTTAATATTAGCAATTTTAATGCCTATTTTCAGTTACATATATGTCGTTAAAGTATAAAATTTTAAGTTTTTATCAATAGAGTGGTAAAAAAATTGTTCTTGGATTTAATTGAAGTCTCTCTTTCTATATTGCAAAAAATAGGGTTGTAAATATTATATAATTTAGCGGGACCAAAAACATCCTATTGGTAACTCAATAATATCATTTAAAATATTATACCGATTCACTTTTGTTGTTATTGAATCATTCCATACAATCTACTAATTACTTATGATCCAGACTTTGAGAACGTCAAAAAACAAATAAATGAATAAAATTTTAGAGCAGGGTTCTATTAGTCCCTTAAAGTCACTAACATAAAAAGCGAAAAATGGGAGTACGCTCGGAGAACTACGCAACGGAAAGGACTCTGAGTATTTAGGAGAACGCTGTAATAATATTTCAATTGCGCTTGGAGAATATTGTGTATCCTCAGAACTTTAATATTATACAGTATTTCTGTAAATACATTTAATGTCATTTTACGCATAAAATAACTTCACACCTAAAAATCCTAAAATATCTTGATCTTAGTAATTTTTTAAATATCGGTTGATAGAACAAAACGACCCAAAATTGTGTTGGGGGATAAAAATTATCACATTTTTGTAATTCGCTTACCTATACAAAATTGTAGAGGTAAAGGTAGAACTTTTGAACGTCTTCCATCGCGTGACTATTTCCCTTGAACTGAGGAAAATATCAGCGTATATGGGTCGATGTATTTCTCCCGCTCTCCTTCATTTGGAGTGCCAATACATGGCAACTTTCTGAACATAATATAAAAAATTTCATTCAAATCGGTGCCGCCGTTCCGGAGTAATCGGTATATGTACATTAAAAAAAATACATAGTCGACGAATTGAAAACCTCCTTCTTTTAGAAGTCGGTTAAAAAGAGCTACAAAGCGAAATATAAGAACATACATTTTTTTATGAAATTGAAATTTTTGAACTCGGCGCTAAATTATTCCTAAATGAAACCAATAACTACCAACATAAGACACGTACAGGCTACGATAAGAAAGCAATTACAAATAAAGTATCACATTTTGTCAGGTATTTATTTAGCGCCAGTTTCAAAAATTTTAAATTCATTTAAAAATTCATATCGTTATTTTTCGTTTTTTAGTGCTTTTTCAGAAATTTTTATACAAAATTTTTATTTCTGTTTAAAAAAAATTAGAAAAGCCATGAGAATTAAAATCTTTTATATTATAGGTTTAGAGAGAAAAGGGAATTTTTAATCTGTTACTTGAAGAACACTTATCTAAATAAAAGTTTAAGTAGGGAAAAATATGTATCTTATCCTCCGTATCTCGTTCGTACCGCATATCAATTAGTTTATAAAATTAAAACTTATTGTAAAATGATGCAGAATAAAAACTCGTGGGTTAAAATAACTAACAGTGGATTGTGATGACTTAGAAACTTTAAGCTCTTGAATATCTGAATGTCATCTATTTATAAAACACAATATTGAGGTTTGTATTCATTGATTATCAAAATAAACAATATTTTACATTCAATATTAAATTAAAAATCCACAAAGTAAGATCAATTATTGTTTAATAAGGAAACTATTGGAACATACGTGCTTGTAATTCGGTTATAAACCTTACTATTACCAATTATTGTATTAAAGATTGTTATGAGCCATCAAACCGTCAAAGAAATTCTTTGTTTTACGGTATTTAAAAAGTAATCTTTAAGCTCGCAGGTCATTAAAACTTACGAGCTTTTTTGTCACATGGAAAATTAACAGATCAAACGAACTTACCTGAAGTGAAGTTCGATCTGGATTATATGAGGCCTCGTTGAAGTAAATAAGTTGAATAGGTAGTATCTCCGCTATGCGTTGAGTCTCACACAATTTTAAAGCAAAACAAACAATCCTACTGCTCTCCCTTCGGGACCTACATTCCTGGTCTTCTCCAGTCTTCTTTAAAGCCTAAGTGTTGCAACAAATGGGAACGAAATGGGGTAGGGAGGGACTTATTTACTTCAACGAGGCCTCATATAATCCAGATCGAACTTCACTTCAGGTAAGTTCGTTTGATCTGTTAATTATATTTCGGCCTCGTTTCGTAAATAAGTTGAATAGGTAGCTGTTTAAAGCAAGTTGCAACAAAATCACTAAATCGTTTATATCTCCAAATATGACAATAAATTAGACATTTTACTAAAATAAATTTGTAATTTAACTTATAGTCCATAAATTAACAATTTAGGACATATGGCAAAATTATTCTCTTCAATAATTGTCGATTATAAAATCGTGCGAATGCGCTTGATTAAGTAGTCAGTCGAATTGTATCATATGATATACCTTTTCTGACTGCAGCTGAAGTGGACGCACGCAGCGTACTGTGTGCTGTGAATTGATTAGTATTCAACCAGTTCTTTTTAAAATTATTTTTAACCATCTACTTATCGTTTGGGAAGTGGCCCCGTAATAAGGTTTTCTAAATGTAATAATGGAATAGAAAAATGAGAGTATATTTTTCTCTTATTTTTCCTGTTTTTTCTAAATACTTCAAGAGAGCTCTTGCTGGGTAAATCCATTTATCTAGATTGTAAAAAGGCAATACAAGAAGGGATGGGATTCTGCCGATTCGTGAAGACTTCAACCTACTTGCTACTTTAATTTCGATCTTTTTGTCGAACTTAACTATGTCTTTAATATCAATATTAGTTAAAGTCTGTACCATCTGTCCGTCGCAAGTGCTACAAGTGTTACTAATTTGTAGGTTAATTCTTCTAAGGAAGCCTCATCTGGCATGGTCTTTAAATATTTAAAACCACCGCCGGGTTCAATGTATGACTATCCTTTGGTTAGGAGGTCTTAAGCTGTGGACCCCTTCGAAAAATCTGCTTATTCTTAAATCTGATATAAACTTCGGTTATAAAATTTACAAGCGCTCGATAAGAATTTTGTATCCCAAAGGAAGCTCCTTTCTTGAACTGAACAGTAAGAAAATCTAGAACCCCTGAAACAGAGGCTGTAAATGAATCTAAACCTTTATTTCTCCTAAAAAATCACCATTGCTTTAGACCAACCTCATACTGTTTAATTGTACTGGTGGTTATGGATACCAAACAAGTTTTTAGGGATTTATCTGGTACGTTATCCAACTTTAATCCTTGTAAGATAAGATTCCGACCACCAGAGATATTTTCTTCCATCGTGGGTGTGGTAATCCGCTGAAAAAAGGCAATTTTTCATTAGGAGAAAAAATAATAGGTTCTTGTTCTAGCATTGAACAGAACATTGGATACCAAAGCTGAGAAGTCCAGCGTGGTACAATCAAAATTCCTCTTGTTTTATCATTTCTGATTCTTTGTAGCACTCGGAGAATTATTGTGACTGGAGGAAAGCTATAAAAGAATAATTTTTTCAATTAAATATAAAGGCATCTACAGTAACACATTCTAGATCCCCTGGTTATGATACAAACTTCTTGCATTTTAAGTTATATCTTGTAGCAAAAAGATCGATATCTCGCTGCCCAGATTCTTTAACTATCTGGTGAAAAATATTGATATAAATTTCCCACTCCGTTTTTTTTTTTTGAATATTCAAGTCGAAATTCTGTGTCAGCTATAAAGTTATCCTTAAATTTTATATAATATGCAAAAGTAACAATATTTCGTGATTCACACCATTGTCATATCTTTTAAGATAAAAGGTTTGAAACTGGATGCTGTACACTTTCCATTTTATTAATGTAGGCAAATGCTATTGTGTTGTCCACACGACACAAAATATTTTCAACATGTTCTTAGCGAAAAACCTTAATGCTAAAGATGCTGCTTGAAATTCTAAATAGTTAATATGATTTTCTTTTTCATCTGTCCAAACCCACCAGTGCTTGATATATTCTGTAACCACCAATTAAGGTCTGTTTGTGTCGGAAGATAAGTTCATTTTAGCATTAAAGTTACCTAAGGTATTTTTAAATACTAAAAATGTTTGACGTTCAAACAATTCGGTGTAAACCCACTCATATTTAACTGCGAGATAACAGAAGTTAGCGTTCTAGCACAATCTCGAATGTAGCAATTTCTAGAAACTGCAAATTTCTTTAATAATTCAGTTATTTTTAAAATACTTTCCTTTGGAAGAGATACCGTCATGTCCAGCGAGTTATACACAAAACCCAGATAATTTACATATTGGGAAGGCATCAATTGGCTCTTATTAAAATTAATAATAAAACCAAGCCTGTTCAAAGTTACTATTGTAATCTTGATATCATCTCAACATTCTTCATAGGAATTTCCTATTAACAAGAAATCGTCAAGATATAAAACGGAAATATGCCCTCTATTTCTAAGATATGATAATACTAGTTTCATTAACTTTGTAAAAGTTAGTGGTGCAAAATTTAGGCCATACAGTATACAATTATACTGATCTAGCTTATTGTTAAACTGCAACCTCAAATATTGTCTGTGAAATTTATAAATGGGAATTTATGCATTTTTTAAATCCAAGGTAGCCATAAAGCTTCCTCTTTGTATCATTTTCGTTACTCTCTTCTGATCTTCAAGTTTAAAATACGAGATCAATAAATATTTGAAATTAACCTTTGGCAGCTATCTGGCTTTGATACTAAGAATATTTTTGAAAAATATTGGTTCTTACTTGGCTTAACAAGGGTTAAAGCTTTCATTTCCAATAAATTTTGAATGCAGTAATTTATTACCTTCTGTTCAGCCAAAGGCCATTTAGGTTCTTTAGGACTAATTTTTTGTTTGGGTTTTTTAATAAGGGGCAATTTGTAACCTTGAATATATGGTAAAATAACTTGATTCGATGTTATTTTATCCCATTTGTTTACAAAAAACTAAGAGCATAAGGACTAACCTCAGAACGAGTTATTGGTGATGATGATGTCGCTGTCTGCCTACTTTTTGTTTGAAACTGCTCTGAGTTATTGTACCCGGTTTCTTGAACTGATTTGTTTGATGATCTTGCTGGCTGTATCTCTGAGGATTATTCTGACGTTGATAAGGAGCATTTTGGTACTGCTGTCCAACTCAAGCTTCCTTGGCTGGCTAAGATGGACTTCTTATGTTTAAGGTTTGAACAGGTTTTTCAATTAACTTAGGTTTCGGTGGTTTTAGCTCCTGGCTTGACTTTTGTATTTTTTTTTTTTTTTAGCTTTGAGTCTTTCTTCTAGTGCCTTACCACAAAAAAAAACTTATTCGAAGGCACATCACATAGTATTTCCTTAAGCGATTTATTTAAGTTGAGTAAAATCAACTCCCTACGTGTTAATGTCTCATTGCTCAGCATGCGTCCAGCATCGCTGAGCAATGTATAAGTTCACGACTTTTCCCGTTGTCCTTGGCCAGCAAAATAGTTATTGCTTATCCTTGCTTATGTGTTAGACATTAACTCCTACATAACAGGGGAGGTGATACAGCAGTATTTACTTTTGAATTTAATATGGTTACTTTTAGGGCCAAAGATTCTTTGAAATTGAATGCCTTTTAATTAATTCCATCTCAATGTCATCTCAGGCCATTTTTTGAAATGTCTGTTCAACGTGACATAATGGCGTTGTGAACAGACCATACCTGTAAAGAATCATGCGCTGGTTCAGTTCCCAATAATTGCAATAAGTCTTCACCTAAATTTGAATCTGTCAAATCTTTCGCATGTTTAGTAAGGCTGCTCGTCTCGATAATATTTTCCTAGTCTCGAGAATTATTTTCTTCATTTTCCAAGTCCTTCAAAAAAAGGGAGAAAAAATGTGCCATCAAAAACACATAAATAAGGCTGTTATCAACAACGGCCTAAATTCGTATAACTTCCTTTGACAAAAAAGGAAAATGGAATATGAAATTAGTGTGTCATCAAAAACACACATGATTGTTATCAAAAACAATCGAATTATTATGTCTTCAAAAACACAAGGTGGTTGTTATCAAAAACAACAGAAGTAGTACTGTATTTGCGTTTTATCAAAAACACATATGGTTGTCATCAAAAGCAACAAAATTAGTGTGTCATCAAAAACACACATGATTGTTATCAAAAACAATCAAATTATTGTGTTTTCAAAAACACAAGGTGGTTGTTATCAAAAACAACAGAAGTAGTACTATATTTGCGTGTTATCAAAAACACATATGGTTGTCATCAAAAACAACTAAATTAGTGTGTCATCAAAAACACACATGATTGTTATCAAAAACAATCAAATTATTGTGTTTTCAAAAACACAAGGTGGTTGTTATCAAAAACAACAGAAGTAGTACTATATTTGCGTGTTATCAAAACACATATGGTTGTCATCAAAAACAACGAAATTAGTGTGTCATCAAAAACACACATGATTGTTATCAAAAACAATCAAATTATTGTGTTTTCAAAAACACAAGGTGGTTGTTATCAAAAACAACAGAAGTAGTACTATATTTGCGTGTTATCAAAAACACATATGGTTGTCATCAAAAACAACGAAATTAGTGTGTCATCAAAAACACACATGATTGTTATCAAAAACAATCAAATTATTGTGTTTTCAAAAACACAAAAAGTTACTATCAAGAACAACGGAATTAGTGTGCCATCAATAGCACGGTGTATAAAATCCCTTACCAGTAATATTTTCAATATTGCCATCTTCATTACTTAACAAAGAGTGGCGAGTCGAAAAATCATCCAACTTTAATAAAGCGTCCCGACTGCTTCCAGGCTGCGCCTCTTGAGATATCTTACTTACATTCTGGGCTGCCTGCAAATCGTTTAATTGTTTCTCTTATGTTAAAACGTTTCTGTAGCCATTCATCCTCCATTGAACGGAACGACTTCGCCGTTTTTTCCTGTGTTTGGGCATATTACACTATTTATTTTATATAAACAACATGCGACAGACGGCGGTATTGTACTCTGGTACTTGCGAGATTAAAAATCGATATTTGACGCACGAAGGGAACTACGTGATCGACTCGGCACACATACGAAGACTGAAGAAGACCAGGAATGTAGGTCCCGAAGGGAGAGCAGTAGGATTGTTTGTTTTGCTTTAAAATTGTGTGAGACTCAACGCATAGCGGAGATACTACCTATTCAACTTATTTACGAAACGAGGCCGAAATATAATATTTTATTTTAAGTTTTAAAAGCTATTAACATTTTTTTAGTATAGCTGGGAGAAATTACCATATTAAAATTACGTCAGAGATAGTATGCTACTCGATGAGCCGTAATGGTGAAGATGAAATTTGCGGAGTCGGTTTACAAGATTATGGATAGCGAAAATGCGAAATTGAAAAACATTTTTGATTAGACGTTTGTTTGAAGGTTGTAGACCATGTTGAAAATCGACTAAAATGTGGTTATCGGACTTGCATTGCCTTTATTTTTGTTTATTTTAACGACGTCTCGATTAGGTTGCACCTTTAATCGTCATTAAGTATAAAATGAATTCGGGCTACTAAAAATTCATAAAGCGAACATACCATTGAAAGCAATAACCGGCTCCAGAGAATCCCCAACAAATGCACTGGTGAAGTTTCTTTTAAAAATCATACAACCTTTAAAAGGTAAGACAAACCCATATGTTAAAAATTCCACACATTTCGTTAACATTATTAGTAGTATTAATCTAGGGTCAGATGACAGAATAATAAGTTTTGATGGGGAAAGTCTGTATACTTATGTGTCATTAAGGGAATCACTAGACATAATCAAAACTAGACTTTCAAATGATACAACATTATCAGATCGAACCACGTTATCACTGGACGGACTGATGGACCTTTTAGATTATTGCTTATGTAATGCTTACCTTCAAGTAAAAGACAAGTTCGACTCTCAGGACGACAGGCCTCCGATGGGTTCTTCACTCTCCCAGTCGTTGCCAATATATATATATATATATATATATATATATATATATATATATATATATATATATATATATATATATATTGCCATAGAAACAGCAACAGTGAAATCGAACGTCTGTTTGAAATATGTCGATGATACCTTCATCATATGGAAGGCAAATGACCAATAACTTAATGATTTCTTGAAATACCTAAACACCATTCAATCTACAATTAAGTTTACCATGGAAAAAGAGGCAAATGATCAACTGCCCTTCTTAGATGTCAAAGTGAACCGTTCAAATGAAACAATTAAAACTTCATGTTACGGAAAGCCCATACTAGACAATATCTTAGCCATAGTTCTAATCATTCTGTTGTAACAAAACGGGAAATTATACGCAACCTCTATAACCTTGCGATATCTATATGCAATAATGCCGATTCATTGAAAAAAGAGGTAGCAAACATTTAATTCGATGCACAACAAAATGGTTACTCTTTAAAATTAATTGATGATGTTACAACTAACTTTAGAACAACGACCACTAGACAGAAACACATTTCTTCTTCACAATTCCATTTATTAAGGGAACCTCAAAAAACACATTTAGAGCTCCATCACTCCTTGTGAGTGTAGTGAAATGTATATTTGAGAAACGAAGTGACCACTAGTAGTAAGAATTAAGGAACGTAGAACTCATACACAAAAAATTTTTATAAAAAAATTGCACCGACTTCTAAAAGTGTGCTAAAAAGTGAAAAATAACTAGAAATTTTTATACGAAATTGAAATTTTTGAAGTCGGCGCCAAATTATTTCCAAATGAAATAAATAACTACTATACAAATTATGGTACGAAAACAATTGCAAATAAAGTATTTTTAATCTGTTTATGCAAATCACATTTTGTCAGGTATTAGTTTGACGCCGACTTCAAAAATTTCAATTTCGTATAAAAATTTCTAGTTATTTTTCACTTCTTAGCGCACTTTTAGAAGTCGGTTCAATTTTTTTATACAAAATTTTATTTTTTGATTTTTAGTTTTGAATTCATTATGATATTCATAAATTATTTGAACTAAGTACCAATCGATATTAGTGTACCTCGCAATGATTCCAAGGTGGCAAAAAAGTACCCATTTTATCCAGAATTGTAAATCACCCTAAAATGAACCACTAAAAATTCTCCTAATACCAATGAAATTGCGTCAAACAAATATTTAGTCTGTCATAGTAAATCCACCATCTTAAATTTCAAATTAATTTTAGATTAGTGATATAGGCCACAAAACCTTCTAGTATCGATATTTAAAGAACTTGAGACATAAATTTCTTAGCCCGATATATTTTATATTGCTATTAAGTTTGTATACGCCACAAGAACCCCGCAATATCAATTTTAGATAACAACGAAAAATGTAAAATTTTTAGTCCTTCATATTGTATCTTATCAACCTAATAGTTGAAAAAAATTAACTTCATATTCATAATACATCACTCCCCAACCCCCTAATATCTAATCTGAAAAAATGCGAATAAGGTAAAATTTTCAACCCAACATATTGGATCCGCCATATTCAATTCCAAAAAAATAATTTTAACGTCTTAATTTAATCTAAATCTAAATCTTTAAAAGCCCCCTAGTACCAATTTTAGATGTAATACAGAAATTTAAAATTTCTAGACCGTCATATTGCCTCTGATATATTAGATTTTCTTAAAATAATTTTATATTCGCTATTTACATCCTCAAAAACTATTCAGTTCCACATTTGAAAAAAATTAAAAAATGTGAAATTTTTAGTCAGCTATAATTCACACCCTCAAGAACCCTCTATATCAGTTTTGGAGAAAGTTGAAAAATGTAAAATTTTTAGGACACCGTATTGAATCCAATTTTTCAAAAAATATTTTAATTTCGTAATTAACACTAACAAAAATCTCCCAATACTAACTAGACAAAATCGAAAGATGTAGAATCTTTAATCCGCCATCTTAGATTCGCCATGTTTATTTTTTTTAATAATATCAGGTTTGTAATGTGCTATCCCAAAAACTCCCCCAAATCAATATTGAAAAAAACGGCAAAATTAATTTTTTATCCACCATATTGGATACGCCATAATAATTTAAAAAAAAACATTTTGAATTCGTCATGTGCGACCCCGAAAACTCCCCCGTATCAATTTTGGAGAAAATCGGAAAAAATTAATTTTTTTGTTTGCTGTATTGGATCCGCCATATTGAATTTATTAAAAATATTTTGAATGAAAATAATTTCAGATTCGTTATGTGAGACCCCGAAAACTCCCCTATACCAATTTTGGAGAAAATCGGACAAATTTGATTTTTTCATCCGCCATATTGAATCCGTCATATTGAATTTGTTTAAGAATAATTTTAGATTCGTTATGTGCGACCTCTAAAACTCCCCAATACTAATTTTGGAGAAAATCGAACAAAATAATTTTTTTTTGTCCGCCATATTGGATACACCATGTTGAATTTTTTAAAAAATAATTTCAGATTCATTATATGAGGCCCCGAAAGCTCCCCTATACCAATTTTGGAGAAAATCGGACAAATTTGATTTTTTCATCCGCAATTTTTCATCCGCTATATTGAATTTGTTTAAAAATAATTTTAGATTCCTCATGTGCGACCTCGAAAACTCCCCCATACCAATTTTGGAGAAAATCGGACAAAATTAAATTTTTTTGTCCGCCATATTGGATCCGCCATTTTGAATTCTTTAAAAATAATTCAGATTGGGTACAACACCGAAAATTCCTCCATAACAATTTTGGAGAAAATCGGACAAAATTAATTTTTTTGGCCGCCATATTGTAAGCGCCATCTTGGATTTTAGTGCACTAATTTCATCCAAAAAAATATGGGACCACCGCAGCAACTTCCTGAACATAACGTAAAAAATTTCATTTAAATCGGTGCAGCCGTTCCGGAAAAATCGGTGTACATACATAAAATATATATATATATATATATCGACAGTTAAAATTCGACATACAATATAATAATTTTTTACCAGTATAACTTAATGACCTAGTCCTTTGTCATATTTTGCCACATTCTCACTTTGAGTTAATTTTAACTGGAAAATGAAACTTACTGAAGGATAGAGGATATAAATTCTTATGTTTATGGGATATGGCGATAGGTTTAGAACCTAAAGAAAGATGTGTCAGTTATTTCACGACAAATATCCCAATCTCCCGCCAATTTCACAAGAGGTCCTATTGAAAGATTGCTAGGTTTAAGATTTAAATCCTCATAACTTCTTTTTGTGGTGTAACCTTAAAGGTAATGTTTCTCAAACTAAGCCATTTGACATAGAAAACTTAAAAAATGGAGTTATTGAAGAAATACTGTTAATTACTACAGAAGGAGAGAAAAATGTTCAAAATGAAGTAACCAATTAATTAATGCAGATATTTTCCAAACTTAATGACATGATAAATTAACTGTTGTTACTACTTCAATCGATCAATTAAAAACAGTTATTTATTCATCTAAGATTAGTTAAAATTTGGATCATGAATTGGAGGAAAAACATTTTTTTCCTTTGTCGACGTTTCGCTTTATTTTAAAACATTTTCAAGGCTTTATAATACAAAATAATAAAAAAAATCAATATATAAGAAGAAACTACTTTTTATAAAATAACGACACAATAAAATAAATCGGGTTGGATGAGCATTAAAACTGACCGCGACAGCAGTTTCCCTGAGTTAAAATTAAAAAAAAGTATTATTTAGATTTTTTAAGACATGCAATAGAAAAAATGTTTAGAATTTTGCAGGGAGTTTAAAAGTTTAAAAAAATTGGGTGTTCTTTATATCGACCCATCCAAGTTTTTTCGTCCGGGTAGGGATAAGAACAAATAATTGTTTAAAACTTTAAAAGTGTAAACCAACAATTGAGTGATTTTAAGCAAAAAATGTCTAACTTTTACGTACAACTAAAAAATGTGATTTTTGCGATTTTTGAATGCTAGTAACTTTTGACTAAATGAACTTTTTTCAATTTTCTTGACAGCAATCGAACGTTTAAATCAGCGGTTATAAACAAATGGCTTTCGGCCGCTTACATATATGCGACATTCCGTGTGGCGTGCGGAGGGAAACCTATTTGCAGGCGCCTGGCGCGATCATGCGCGCGTTTACTTAATACATCTTAACCTAAACAAGCATGCTATACAAGTTTTCTGCATTGCATTAAATTTTTCTACTATTTACTTACGCTTTTTGGCAGACTATCGTTTGTTTATTTTGATTTTTCACTTGTTTCAACCTGCATCAGTGTATTTAGGACAGTCGTTAGTTTCTTGTGTATAATGTTTTTTACTCATTTATTAGGTTTTTTATGATGTGACTTAATTAATTTAAAGCTTCGTATTATTTGTAAAAAGAATGAGAAAATAAAGGTTACTAGTACAGAAAATGGTCGAAATAAAATAAGGCAAGCAGCAAGTGTACATCTTGACGAAGTGTATTATAAATTATAAGTCTTGAAAGACCAAAGTAAGTATTTTCGAGAACAAATATGCAATAGTAAACACAACCAAAAATAAATATAAGTTTTACTGTATGTAATGCCTCTTACAAAGTTTTTTATGATAAGTGACTTAATTAATTTAAAACTTCGTATTATTTGTAAAAAGAATGAGAAAATAAAGGTTACTAGTACAGAAAATGGTCGAAATAAAATAAGGCAAGCAGTAAGTGTACGTCTTGACGAAGTGCATTATAAATTGTAAGTCTTGAAAGACCAAAGTAAGTATTTTCGAGAACAAATATGCAATAGTAAACACAACCAAAAATAAATATAGGTTTTACTGTATGTAATGCCTCTTACACCATTGTTTACAAAAATGTATTATTTATTAATTAGCATCAACATGTATATAAATTTAAAACGATTTTCATTCAGTTAATGCATATAAAATACTACAACGGTGTTAGTACAACTACATAAAAAATTGATATATTTCTGTTTAATAACAATCAAATTATCGAATCCAATTTTTTTTAGATTCCATCTAATGCAATGCGGAAAACTCATATTGCAAACTTATTTCGGTTATGATGTATTAAGTATTCGTGCTTGGTGGCGCGAGGCGCCTGTGAGTAGGCTACCCCCCATGCACCACACGGGACAGCACATGAATGTAAGCGGCCGAAAGCCATTTGTTTATAGCCAAAATAAATAATTAAGACGTAACTGTTTCGTATGGCATTTGATTGTAGCTTGTAGTTTTGATTCAAACTTTCGATTGTTGCCAAGAAAATTGAAAGAGTTCGTTTAATCAAGATTTATTAGCATTCAAAAATCGAAAAAATCACATTTTTTAATAGTTTAACATCAATTATCTAGGAAACTAAGCATCGTGCCTAAAGGTTAGCAAGAATCTTTTATGCTTAAGATCACTCAAAGAATACGACCCAATAGTTGATTTTGCGGAAATTGCATTTTTAAAGGTTTAAACAATTATTTGTTTGTTATCGCCACCCGGACAAACTTCCACCCTAAAAATTATTGTTCAGGGACTCAAAACATAAAAAATAATTGGGTGGGTTCATATAAACTCAAGGGGCCAGTGCGGACCTCCTGGTCCCTATATTATTATGGCTTTTTAGAATTATTTATTAATCTCTTTACTTTTTTATTTAGTATATTTAATTTGATTTAGGATAGAAATAAGTAAGAGTAACCAATATTTAAATATATATGTTATAAATAAATCAATGCCATAACAAAGAGCTTATGAAGCAGTTAAACTAAACCTAAGCAGCTAATAGAGCACGGCTATACAATAAAACAACATCTGATATTTGGCAATAGTTCACAGTGTTTCTTCATGATTTCTTAGGTATAAACGGCTGTGGTACTTCCTATGACTTTTGCTAGGTCATTTCTGATATAAAGTGAAATTGTAATTTGAAAATAATACCTGCAGACGATGACAGTTCTTTAACTAAACAATAGTTTAACAGTTTACGACAAAATTGAACCTTTTTTACATAATCTCTGACCTAAATATTTTTACCTATACCTATCATTATTTTTGCTTTCAAAAATTGTTTATTAACCTTAACTTTGCATGCTCATATTCCGAATTTCGAAATCCCCACGGGGCCTTCTTTCCTAAAGTTGTCGATAATATTAATACAGGAGCTTTGAGGAAGAGAAATTGTTTTTTGATGGGGTTTGCTTTTCGCTTTGAGTATACGCAGCGGTTGGCTTTTCCGGCTTGAAAGTTTAATATTTCTTTTTGGGGTACTTCATTAACAATATTCGAAGAAAGTTCGGATATGTATCAGCCACGTGCTGCTTTGAAACGTCTTGCTCTTTTGAATTGCGATTTTTAAAAGAAGAAATAAGGAAATTGAAATAATATAATATTTTGTTACGTTTTGTGAAAGGTGCAAAAAGGAAATTTTATATTAAAGTCAGGGGCGTCACATGATTATTGTAAACATAGAGACAATATGGGGATACCAATATAAGAAACAAAATTAATGTTTCTATGTTCATCTATCTCGGGAAAATAGTTTTACACTGCTTAAAATTACCGAAACAAAATAGTGCTTATGAGCCGTTTTACACACACAAGAATTATAGCCAAAATTTATCTCATAATTATGTTGAAAATTTTCATAAAACTAATTTTCTGTTTTACACATCAAAGAATTATTGTTAAAATTTTGGTAAACATTTTCGGCATAAAAATATAGAACGTGTTCTATATTTTTATGACTAAAATGCAGAAAGTGCGCGAAAATCGACGCAGAATAAAATTTGTGAATTGACAGCCCACGTTTGGTAATTAACTTAACCTCAGTATTTACTTAGTGATATTTAATCATTGTTTCTTGCATAAAATATCCCTTATTTTGTGGTTTCTTTATTACATATGTTCGGAAACATCCATATTTATGACATTTTAAGGTTATCCCCAGAGCAAGTTATATCTTCCATCTTCCTTTTTAACTGCTGGAACGTCTCATGTTATAAAAATGCGCATGAGCAACGACAAAATTATCACCAAAATTATATTCAGATTTCTTGTACGTATCACACAGAGTGGTATTTTATTTTAAAAATTATCTCCAAATAATTTTCGGCAAAAATTTTCTGAAAATTTTTGCTATAATTTTCGGAATAATCCTTGCGTGTGTCTATAAAAAAATATTTTTCAAAACTGATATAAATTCATCACGAAACCACTAATACATATATAAATAAATACTTTTTTAAATGTAGTTTTTTATATGAAGGTTTTCTATCTTCAAAAATAATAAATTATTTGCAATTGTTTTAATAATATGACGCGCTTGAAATCTCGCGCTTCTTTTAGGGTAAGTGGGGATATTTTTAAAACAAAACTCTATATATTTTAAATCGACTTCTAAAAGTAGGAGGTTCTCAATTCGTCGACTATGTATTTTTTATGTATGTACACCGATTATTCCGGAACGGCGACACCGATTCGAATGAATTTTTTTACATTATGTTCAGAAAGTTGCTGCGGTGGTCCCATATTTTTTTGAATGAAATTGGTGCAGTAAAATCCAAGATAGCGCTGACAATATGGCGGCCAAAAAAATTAATTTTGTTCGATTTTCTCCAAAATTGGTATGGGGGAATTTTCCGGGTCGTACACAACGAATCTGAAATTATTTTTAAAAAAGTTAATATGGCAGATCTAATATGGCGAACAGAAAAATTTAATTTTGCCCAATTTTCTCCAAAATTGATGTGGGGGAGTTTTCGAGGACGCATATAACGAATCCGAAATATTTTTAAAAAATTCAATATGGGGGATCCAACATGGCGGACAAAAAATCAGTTTTGTCAGATTTTCTCCAAAATTGGCACGGGAGAGTTTTCGAGATCGCGCATAACGAATCTGAAATTATTTTTGAAAAATTCAATATGGGGTATCCAATATGGCGGATAAAAAATTAATTTTGTCCGATTTTTTTCCAAATTGGCATAGTGAAGTTTTTGGGATTGCACATTATGAATCTAAAATTATTTAAAAAAAATTAGGTATGGCGGATCCAAGATGGTGGAATAAAGATTTTACATCTCTCAATTTTGTCTAAAATCAGTCTTGGGGTGTTAGTGTTAACAACGAATTTAAAATATTTTTTGAAAAATTCAATTTGGCGGATTCATTATAGCGTCCTAAAAATTTTACATTTTTCCATTTTCTCCAAAAGTGATATAGAAGGTTTTTGAGGGTGTTTATTATGAATTTAAAAGTATTTTTTCAGGATTCGATATGACGAATCCAATATAGCGGACTAAAAATTTTACACTATTCGATTTTGTTCAAAGGTGGGACTGGGTCGCTTTGAGGATGTAAATAGTGAATATAAAATTATTTTAAGGAAATCTAATTTATCAGATGCAATATTTGCATCTAGAAATTCTAAATTTTCGGATATCATCCAAAATTTGTACAAGGGTTTAGATTTAGATTAGATTAAGACGTTAAAATTATTTTTTTGAAATTGAAAATTGCGGATCCAATATGCATTCGCATTTTTTCAGATATGGTATTAGAGGGTTTTCGGGGTCGTGCCTTATGAATATGAATTTAATTTTTTACAACTATTAGGTTGATAAGATACAATATGACGGACTGAAAATTTTACGTTTTCCGATTTTGTCTAAAATTTATATTGCGAGGTTCTTGGGGCGTATACTCAATATGCAGTATAAAATATATCGAGCTAAGAAATTTACGTTTCAAGTTCTTTAAATATCGATATTGGAAGGTTTTGGAGCCTATATTACTAATCTAAAATTAATTTGAAGTTTAAGATAGTGGATTTACTATGACAGACTAAATAGTTGTTTGACACATTTTCACTGGTATTTGGAGAACTCTAAGAATCCAAAAATTGTTAGTGTTTCATTTTAGGGTTATTTACAACTTTGGATAAAATGGGTACTTTTTTGCCACCATGACGTCATTGCGATGTACACTAATCTTGATTAGTACTTCGTTCAAATAATTTATGGATTTCTTAATAAATCCAAAACTAAAAATAGAAAAATTAAATTTTTATAAAAAAATTGAACTGACTTCTAAAAGTGAGCCAAAAGGTGAAAAATAACTACAAATTTTTATATGAAATTGAAATTTTTCAAGTCGGTGCCAAATTATTTCTAAATGAAATAAATAACTACTAAGATATACAAATTATGGTAAGAAAACAACTACAAATAAAGTACTTTTAATCTGTTTATGCGAATCACATTTTCTCAGTTATTAATTTGGTGCCGACTTCAAAGATTTCAATTTCATATAAAAATTTATTGTTATTTTTCACTTTTTAGTTCACTTTTAGAAGTAGGTTCAATTTTTTTAATAAAAATTTATATTTATTATATACATATTGCACAAATTTAAAAACATACACAAATATTACATGACTGGACTAAGAAAAAGTAAACTTTATATTGTAACAAAAAAGCGAAAAATGACGGTATGTGCCACAATATGTTCTTCTATAAGGAACAAATGTACAACGTTTTTAAAATGATTTTCTTTTTAAATTTCGCCACTTACATATTATAAATATTTAGATATATCGTATAAATTTTGTGTAAACAGATGAGTTATTTAATGCAGCGAATCCAGCCCAAACTTTTTTTTGTTATATAGAATTCCATGTTTCCTTTCTCCGCTTCAAATATTTGAATTTTTATAATTTCATATTTGTCTTTATTTCTCTTTTTCATTATATCTTCCATTGTAGTTTTTCCCTGACTGCCTTTAAATATGGTTAAATTTGAAGTCAATTTTAGAGTTATATTCCCTTTGTTGACTTTTATAATTTTATCGTTTTAGCTAAGAATTTGTCACCGTTCTCATAGCTGTCTTTCTTCTAGTTAATATATATATATATATATATATATATATATATATATATATATATATATATATATATATATATATATATATATATATATATTTACAAGTCGGTCAGCAGTCAAGGAAGCATTACTTGAAAATGCCGCTGAGATGTTGGCGAAACGTCTTGAAGATTTTTCTACTAACTAACGGATTGAAAACCGGAAAAATACCAGTCCATATATATATATATATATATATATATATATATATATATATATATGTTGTAACATAGGTTTTTACAGATAGTGGAATGTGCACTGGTTTTTTTCCGACCAGGCAGAACCAAGTTGTTTTTTCTTATTGTAGCTTGTAAACCTTTTGTTTTTGTATTATGCCCTGAGAACCGAGTTTCCTTTTTTTCTGATACAGAGAGAAAAGAGAGTTCATTAAGCATTGAACGAAGTCTCTTCTACGAACGTTCATCTTATTTAGAATTTTCTACACTTCGTCTTTTAAAATATGATGATTTTTCTTTATTCATGATGAAACGATATTTGCTATCATAATACTCTTTATTGAGAACAATAAATAATCTATTAAATAACAAAAACTAAAAGAATGCTTTTCTATAACTTACCTACAATTTTGTACAGCAATGAATATTTACATATACCGAACAATTCATTAAACACTAATAATGGATTATTATACCATGCCAGTGCTAATATTGTACCAAGTATACACTATTTTTCACACTATATTCGTAAAATGTTCACTGTTATTACCTGAAAAATACTAGACAATGAAATAACGATGCATGTGACTCACAAATCATCACTGTCTAATCTGCTGCGCTTGTTTATACAAGTCATAACAAGTAAACATCGTATACGCTGAGGTTCACAAGAGCGTATTTTTTCATACGCTTTAGGTGCATTTTTCGGAAAATTACCCACGCGATTCATAATTTGATGTTCAAAACACATGAAAAAAGCTTTAGTGACTGACCGGACCTCAGTGGCGTCCAGACTAGACGTGGTTAATCGTCGAATTTTACGAATTTTTAATTGAAAATCTTATTGGGAGAAAAAAGTCATCAGGTTAAAGAAAAATAAAACATGAAAATATAACTTTCGATGAGTAACCTTGAATAAAAAGAATTCAAAACGCTTCAGTAGAAATCGTGAAAAAAATATTTCAGAATGGCTTGTTTATCCTGGCACCCCTTCGGTGTCGGTCAACTCGCCTATCAGGTGAAAAATGATCAACAACATATTGCAGGATTAGAAACATTTTTCCAAAGTTATTGCATCTGTGGAATTTTTCTGTCTCCAATGTAGTACACCGTGCTCCATATGTTTTTTGATAGCTTGAATGCTGATACATCAGCAGCAAGCTGTAGAATTCTTGTTGTATTGGGATATAAGCAAATAAGAATAATTCACAATTTAGAGCAAAGTCGGCTGAATTCAAAAGTAACACGACTGTTATGACTATCAACAAGTAAAATTTCAAGAAATATTACTTTTCCTTTTTTAAGATGAGGATAGAAAATATTTTTAAGATATTAACAAAATAACTCAGTTCATCCAACTACACCGTATAACGACAATTCTCCAATTATCAGGTACTGAGCGTCCAACTGCAGCAGGTAGTATCTTATAAGAAAAAGCAAGAGTGGGCGGAAGGGTAATCTCACTTGCACTAAATGTAAATATTTTGCCTCTATCAACTTCATTATCATTTCTTGTTCGTCGAGGAGCTAAAATTTTTGAAATTTTTGGACAAACTTCAATAAAAGTTTCATCCCTATTGTATACTCGAGTAGGTTTTTTTTTTAAACATTCAACTAAATAGTTATCAATGTTTTGACACCAGCCATGTATATCATTTTCACTCACACATGAGCTAACACTAGTGCCACCTGCAGGATGCCTATCAGTGATTACAGAATGGCCCTCTAAAGAATTTTATACCACCCATTACCTGGTATATTATTTTTAAAGGGAAATTTTAGAATTTTCGTAATATAAAACACAGGCAACATTAATATGGTTTTTCTATTGGCTCTTCATTACAAAGTTTTCTGTTGAAAAAGACGAGTTAAAAATGTCGGCAAAAACAACTTATTCATTATTAAATAATTTTCTTTTTAATATTATTTTGTTGTATAATTTTTTTTTAGTATGGGCTTTTTTATTTATCAAAAGTTTTGTCTATTTCTCTTCATTACAAAGTTTTTTATTGAAAAAGACGAGTTAGAAATGTCTGCAGAAACAACTTATTCAGATCATTATTTTGTTGTATAATTTATTTATTTTGTTTGAATATGGGCTTTTTTATTTACCAAAGGTTTGGTCCATTCCAGTACTATCCACTAATCTACAGCGCAAATGCAATATAGCCACTTTTAGGGGAATATGTTCCTGACAAAATTAATTTTACGCTATTTTTTTTTCCGTTTATCCCCCCTAACTACATTGGTTTGTTGTTTTCATAGAACAACTCTGTAGTGAATATATCAAAAGTGAGAACTAAAATAGTTTCTCTTATATAATTGTGTCTCTGTAATGGATGAACAAATGAGCGAAAACAACTAAATTTTGTTAGAGTTCAAGTAAAGAGATTATTTATTTTTTATTACTACATTTTTTCCCAACTTATCGATTTCCTAAATTAATATTAACTAATTTTAACTCAAATATTTTTATAATGTAAAATAATACAAAAAAATGACCTCAGTTCCAGCGGCAGGCGACGACAGCTGCCAAAAAAATATATTTTAAAATGAATTTCAAAGCTGCCAACTTAAAACACCAAGCAAAATAGCAGCAGTCAGTCTATAAACAATAATGGAGAGTTTTAGCATACCAGTGTATATTGAAAATCCTATCTTGATTTTACTACGTTAAAGTATATTTATATATTTCATCTTTCATACTGTCTCCAGAGAACATTTACTCATCTCAGATATGCTCATATATTAAAAGGATTGAGCTCTATAGGGGCTATTTCCATATAATCGGGTCCTAGGTGATGTAATGATTTGCTGTATTTTCCAAGAACTTTTGGATAGTTCGAACGTAGCCTTATTCAGGTATTCGGCTCCTTTAAAAATTGCTGGAAAAGATTACACTTAACTTTTTGACATTTTATAGAATAAAATATTCCCTCTCTTATGAGTTAGTAACGATTACCGAAATTTCAAGAGTTACTGTTTTATTTTGAAAATTAATAAGAATCGAGTTACAAACACAGCTTTTGTGGTTTCATATCCTTTTTTGTGTTTAAATATTCATCAACATTAAATACTTTTTCTGAGAAGGATTAAGTATTTGCAATAGATAGTCAGAATTTAGTGTTTCAAAACGTATTTATATAAATACCTAAGAGAGATTATCATCATGTTGGATAGTCAAGCAGACATCAGTGCTCTGAATTCTCAAACAATTAGCTTCAAGATGGTCTGGAAATGCCAAGAGAACTTAAATGATTTAAGTAAGAATAATAAAGACACACTAGGATAGAGGGGAATTAAATAGTAGACAGGCTCGCGAGGAAAGGAGCTGAGACACCATTTCTGAGGTCAGAGCCTTTATGTGGAATTAGTAGCAGCGTAATGCTGGAAGAACTAAAGTAAGAAGAAGAAAGCAGGAGATCCAATTATTGGACGGAGCTGCAAGGATTGAGACAAGCGAAGATATTTCTGGGGAACTATGACCAGAAGAGATTCAAAGAATGCATAAGTTTAAGTAAAAACTAACTCAGAATTCTGACAAGGCTCCTGACCGGGCATTGCCATCTGAAGGTACATCTCAAAAAAATCGGACTGGTAGAAAGAGAAGAGTGCAGATTCTGTGAGGTTGCGGAAGCAACTTCTATTCATATCCTTTCAGAGTGTAGCGTTCTAGAAAACTTTAGGATGCGGTTCTTTGGAACATGCCAAATCGAAGAAGGGGAGCTACCTACCTTAAAGCCGTCGAACATCCTAAGGTTCTTGAGGGAAATAGGACTGGAGGATCTGCTCAAGCCAATAAGATAACTCTTACGCTGGGCAGCAGTAGGGGGGCACAATAGATCTACCAGCTCGCAGTATACACACACCAACTCTACGCACATACAACTACTCAAGAAGTTAAGTTTTTGAAGATATTAGTTTTCAATTTAAGGCGTGATCACCTCAATTGAGGATCTAGTCGTCACTGTTATTTATATGACGCAGATCGTCGAGGCTGCTGTTAACTAACTTCTCTGCATAATCCAGTTATACATTAGAGCTAAAATACTTTGTCTTTGTCGCAGATTAAGATATAATTTTTTGAAATACTTGGAATACACCAAAGGAAAATAATATGGAGTAATCTAAAAAAAACGAGAAAAACAAACTCCACTCTTGATAAACGGGTAAACAATGAGTAGGGAAAACAAAATTGCTGATGAATTTGGACATTTATTTTCAACGGTTGCACAGAATACAATCAGGAAGTATTTTGACAATGACATGTCTCTTACTTACTGTCTAGGCTCTACTACAGAATCTCGTATTTCTATAACCAGTAACGGAGAAAGAAATTGGTAAATTAATTAGTGAATTTTAAACAAATACTTATCGGGCCCCGATGGTGTATTAGCGAGAGTTCTTAAGCAAATTTATTATGAAATAAAACAGTCATTTAAAATATTGGTAAACAGAGCAATAAGCACTGGTAAGTTTCCTTCAGCTCTAACAGTTGCCACTGTAGTCAATATAATAAAGATGGCCATAGTAAAGATATTACAAATTATGGGGCCAATTTTCACATTAACCATATTGTTGAAGGTATTTGAGGAGATCTTATATGACAGACTAGTGGAATTTTTAAATCGCTTTAACCTCATATCAGATAAGCAACATGGATATCGAGCAAATAGATCCACCGACTTGACATCATTTCATCTTGCAGAATTTATCCATAAGGAACTGAAATATAAACGTGTAGTCAAGGGGTTATTTTTGGATATGTCATGAGCGTTTGATGCTATAAATCTTTAAATATCCAGCCATTGAATCACAGGTAATGTGCTTGCATTATCATTGTCATTCCTAATAGAAAGAAAGTTGCTAGTAAAAGTTAATAACTGTAACTCAGAAGAAGATGATATTAATATTGGAGCACCACAGGGGTCAGTACTAGCTTCAGTACTATCCATATTGTTTATAAACGATCTAACACTTCCTGGTATAAAATTCATCTACAGAATGTAAGGAAAAATGTGGAAAATTTCCCGAATATGAAAAAAATCCGTAAAAGGAGTACTACAAGTTCATATAAACTTTTATCGTATAGGCCTCTTCTTCGGAGATATGAGCTCCCAAAGTGCTGCAATGGAATCAGATTTTTTACTCATAATTATTGAACCACCAGGTATATATATATTTTTTAACATGATGTATACCAGATAAACCCCGTCAAATTACCATCCAAGAAACTGTTATGAATTGCTCACATGTGCAGGGGCGGACTAGCTGTGACACTCATTACCCCATTTTTTTTACGCCCTGTATGATAAGAACTTTGAACAACGTTTTTTATATACCTTCAACTATTGACTAAAAATTAAGTAGTCATCATTCATGTCGTTAATCCTAACCATTTCCGAAAAAACGTCATTTGATTTATAGTGTTAGTCCCCTAACTTCTGTCGGGTTGAATATGAAAAAGAGGAAGTTTCCCCTGTCACCATAGTTTTAATAAAAAGTTAAACCAAGTGCTTAGTTAGAAACTTCGTAAATGGGTTCAACATGGGCTTCGTGAAGTCTCGCGGGCACGAAGAATTTAAAACTGCTGTACTTGCCACATTAACTCAGCATTGTCCCTCATTTGATCACAATGAAACGTGATTCTTTGTAGAAATTCCTCCCTACTATCGACCGGAGTGGGATGCACCAAGGTTTTGAGGTGTCCCTATGGGTAAAAATCCAATAGTGTTAGATCGGGAGATCGAGGAGACCGGACAACAGGTCCTCCTCTACCTATCGAATGGTTTGGATAGACGTTATTCAGGTGGTTCCGCACAGTAACGGTGAAATGAGGCGGAGGCCCATCGTGTATGTAGTACATGTTTCTGCGGGTTTCAAGTGGTAAGTACTCTATTAAATCGTAAAAATCATTCTGGAGGAACTCCCAATAAAGTTCTCCATTCAGTCGTGCCGGCATTACTATTGATCCAACCAAAAAATTGCTAGTGATTCCTGACCAGACATTAATTGATTGGTTTTGATGTTGATGAAGATTTTCATCAGCCCATAAATGTGACTTGTGTAAATTTATGATACCATTTTTGGTAAACCCTGCTTCATCTGTAAAGAGAATAGTGCTAATTAAATTTACATTATTTCGTTGCTGATGCAATAGCCGGTTTACAAGCTATATTCCACGGGGAAAATCTTCAGGAATCAGTTCATGTACTATATTCTAATGATGGATATAACAGCTGTTCTTGAAGAACTTCATGTACTATTGTTTTCGACATATTAAACTGCGCTGATAATTTTTGAGTGCTCGTTGAAGCAGTGTCATCTACAGCATTGAAAATATTTTCCTCTAATTGAGGCGTATGTACTGTTCTTCCCCAACCAGCATTAGTACTTATTTTCCCAAAATTTCCTAAAATTATGAAGCAATTTATTAATATTACCTTATTAAATGGAATCGCCTACCATTCTTCCTTAGATGTTGGTCAACTTGTTGAAATATTTTTTGATCTGGAGAGTATGATTAGAAGAATATCTGTCGTGATATAACCTCCTGAAGTCCAAAGCAATGCAAGATGGAAGACCATACATCAGGTACATATCTGCATACTCAATAAACGTGTATTCCATATTTCGAATTATTTTACAATTTCACCGAAATCCAAAATTCAGTAAATTAATATTCAAGTAAAGAATCAATGTCAGCGATGTGAAAGTTGGCAAGTTCTAAAATGCCGCATTATTTATTTCTTTCGTACCTACCCACGATGGCAACAACAATACTTTGTTTTGGTGCCGATAAAATAAAACGCACATTTTTTGCAAACCTGGGCCTAACTGCAATTCACAGAATTAGACATTTTTAACTAAAGAATTTTGGATCGAATTTTTAAGATGTATGTGTTATCAAAACACGCCAAATACATAATGTAAATAAAATGACGTTTTTTTAAAAACAGTTGGGATTAGCGACATGAATGGAGAGTACTTAATTTTTAGTCAATAGTTAAAAATATGTAAAAAACGTTGTCCAAAGTTCTTATCATACAGGGAGTAAAAAACTGGGATCATGAGTGTCACAGTTAATCTGTCTCTGCAGCTGTGTAATTCACAACACTTTCGTAAATAGGAATTTGAAAGGAAAAAATGAAATATACCCGATGGTTCAATAATTATATGTAAAAAACTTGAATCTATTGCAGCTTTTTGGGAGCTCATATTTCCGAAGCGGAGGCCTGCAGGAAAAAATTTTATATGAACTTGTAGTATACCTTTAACGTGTTTTTTTATATCCGGGAGATTTCTGACATTTTCTCGGACCCCCCGTATATCCTACCTGGAATGGTAATGACATATAATAGCATTTATCGAAAAGTCACCCTATTACGCATATGTCTAAATAAATTACCAAGTGACAATAAGCAAGCTAAGTTGACAATGATTTTTAAGAAAAAATTAAAGACATTTTTGTTTAATTATGCTTTCTTCTCATTGAAAGACTTCATGGAATTTAAGCCTTAAGTTACAGTTACCTGACGGGGCATTGCTACCTGAAGGTATACCTCAAGAAACTCGGATTGGCAAAGAGAGAAGAGTGCATATTTTGTGAGGAAGAAGACAGAAGTTCTCGCCACATTCTTTCAGAGTGCAGAGCTTTAGAAAACCCTAGATTGTGGTTCTTGGTAGTACAAAAAGAAAAAGGGGAGCTATCCACTCTAAAGCCTTCCAACATTCTTAATTTCCTAAAAGAAATATGAGTAGAAGACCTGTTCTAGTCGGCAAAGTATCCCTAATGACTTGATAGCAGAAAAAGAATAAAATAGGTCTATTAGGTCGCAGTGTATTTGTCCCCATCTACACTTTTTGACGTTCCCATTTTATTGTGTACTATTAGCCTTAATTTTAATCCTTCCCTTCCACTTTATTTCATTATATAGCTTAATTGTAATCTATTCTTGACCTATGTAATGTCATGTGAATGATTTATATACATTGAGAAATAAATTGAAAATTGTAACTGAATAATTACCTTATCTAATTTTTTTGCAGTCACCATCATCGGGAAAATCAACGATATTTTTTTCTCGATATTACCTTTTTACCCACTTCTATGGGAAAAATACTGACTTTTTCATACATTGTGCAGAGGCAGCATAAGTCATTTTCGGGCCTTTCGGGTGTCCACCTAGAAAAATAGCTTCGAATCCTTTATGACATTTCGCAATAAATATGAATGTCTGATTGAGTTCCCGAATTTTAAGGAACTGACCATCAATGCACTGCGCGAAGTAATTCAGACCCTCAAGTGTTGGACGTACCAAGTAAATATGGTATACAAACATGCAAATATATACTAATTACTTTATTTTTAGTGTATAAATGGGTCAGTGTATCTGACTCTGACTGATTTGCTTGACGCCTGTCAACTTCTTTTAAATTCAACATACCGTTTTTATTTTGCAGGAAATACAGTAAATAAAGGGCCATGAAAACATTTTTTTTATATATAATATGCCTGTAACAGCAATACCAGCATATATATATATATAAAATTTATGAAGTAGAAAATGATCTGTTAATCCATGAAAGGCAAATGTTATAAAATTACATCTTAAGTAAAATATCAGGTTAAAAATGTCTTGTTCTTAATTGCTTTAGAGAGAATGTCTTTGTTACAAGCCTAACAAGGAAAATACAAAAATTGTGACGTAAATTTATTTTATTTTCGTAAATAATTTTCTTTTAAAAATATACGCTTGTAACACCGGTGTCCCGGTGCTTGGATGAAGGAAATTTTTTAGCACTAAATGGAAAGTTTCATTGAAATATTTCAACTTAGTTGTAAATGAAAAATATTTTTGTATAGGTAATATGACATTATAACTTTATTTTAAGAAAAGAAATTTAAATATTCCATTGTGTGTAACTCTTGTCTCCTAATACGGGGTACCTGATATATGCTTACTAAGAGATATATTTGAAATGGCATTATTCGTGACTTTTGTGCAAGTGCTTAAGAACTGTCATTATTTTGTTTTATTTTTTAACTTAATATGCTCACCTAGGTTAAATACATCCTATTGATACATAATTAAATTATCCTAAACGATAATTATTTTACATTCCTCTACCTTACCAAGATTTTAAAAACTTGGTTTGTAAAAATAAAACTTGTGTATATTCTCAACAAAAAAAAATAGATATAATCACAATCTTCCTTTAAAACTCGTGTTAAAATATATACCATCAGAAAATACATAAAACACTGGCCTCCAAATTTTCAATTTTCATTTCTTAAGAGCATGCAAATAAGAGATATACCTTAATTTTTACGTAACTAATGTTTTAAACTGAAATTCGTCCATGTAATTAAAAGAAAGAGTCTGTGTTGCCATTGAAAATGTTATTGACATATTTGTCGTTTGCAGGCCTTTAGGGCATGAAAATTCTTTTTAAATATCTGTTTACTTCAGTATAAATTCGACTGTTATCAGTTTGTGTGGTATTTAGGAGACAATTTTGGAAAACATTATAATTTTTTTTCTGGAAAATTTAATTAATTTGGAAATTTTTCAGCTTTTTTTAGAGACATATACAAATAGTAAGTCTTCAGTAACTTAAATTTAAAAAATAAGGCAAGTATGATAAAGACAACTAATGCATTTTTCTACACATACTATGAAAAGTACGCTTTTTGACGTACCATTCTAATGTTGAAAGTGACATTTAATATCACTAACGTTAAAAATGAGTTGCTTTGAACACTAATACCCAAAATAAATTAACAGTCGATATTTTGTATTTCCTTTGATTTGGCATGTAACAAATCCAAAATTGCTCCATTGGCAACTTTTTCAAAAACATTTGGAATTACATTAAAATTATTAGAAGTCACATTGAAATTACGTTCAACGCACAATTGGCAAACTGGTTAAATAATAAACAAAGTTATTTTTTGGATCTAGGAAGCGAGGAGGGAGAGCTAGACTCCACAGCGCTTAGTCCCCATTAAACTCGTTTTGTATTCACGTCTTGGGGTTTGCCTGACTCAACAATCGCCCAGCCTACAGAATTTAAGTATGCTACGATATGCCTACCAAAGTAGTCGCGTAAAATGAATCCTCTTTTTAGTGCAAGAGCGGGACAGTTCCATAGAACATATTCTATAGTCTCATTTCTTGTTTCACAAACACAGCCTATACATACCCTTCTATTATATATGTGTTTTTATAGCTAGCAGTTATCTCCAAAATTCCTGCGGCCAATCGCAGGTTTCTTCTGAACATCGTCAGATATTTTCTGTATGTCCCCTCCATGCATTTTAATAACTGCTTGAACAGTTCACAGGTTCTTATTTAATTTCATCATATTTTGAAGTAAACAAATCTGGGATATGCCCCAAAATGAAATGAAAAAGAAATGCAACTTTGTGAAAAATTTCATCAACAAGTTGAGTCGCCAAAGTGAATGGGACAGAAACACCATCGAAAAGATTAACAAAAAATCTATCAAATGATATACAGAGTGTTCCAAAACAATGAAGGGAATTGGAATAGGAGTATTTGAACCTGTCACCAGACATTGCGAAAGCTTGGGTAAGTTACCAAGCATTTTCCAGGCAGAAACACATGTTATTAGGAAATGCATTCACTTCAGCAAAGAAAAAAAAACTATGGCGTATAGGAGATTACCGTCTTGTGGCATAATCAAGCAGCTATCAGTGTGGTGAGTTTTGAAGCGCTACAAGATGGTCTGGGAATACCTAGAGGAATTAAATGAATTGCGTAAGAATGATAAAGCCACCTTCATATGGGTACCGGGACACACCGGGGTAGAGGGGAATAAAATAATAGACAGGCTCGCGAGAAAAGCGGCTGAAACATCATTTATGTGGTCTGAGCTTTTCTGTCGAATCAGTAGCAATGTAATGCTAAAAGAACTAAAAAGAAACGAAAAGAGCTGGAGATCCAATTATTGGACGGAGTTGCAAGGATTGAGACAAGCGATGACATTTCTTGGGAAGTACGACCAGAAGAGATTCAAGAAATCCATAAGCCTAAGTAAGAACCAACTCAGAGTTCTGACAAAAACCTTACAGGGTATTGCCACCTGTAGAGACACCTCAAGATTGGATTGGCAGAAAGAGAATAGTGCAGATTCTGTGAGGAGGAGGACGAAACCTCTATTCACATCCTTTTAGAGTGCAGCGAACCCTAGAATGTGGTTCTTGGGAACACACCAAATAGAAGAAGGGTAGCTATCCACTTTGAAGCCGTCCAACATAATAAGGTTCCTGAGGGAAATGGGATTGGAGGTCCTGCTTTAACCGGTAAGATATCCCTTACGACTTGGCAGCAGTAGGAGAACACAATAGATCTATTAGATCGCACATACCTACACATACAATCTTGTTCTTCTACCATTGCTAGTTTATCAGAGCTACTAGTGGCTCTCACCTCAGCATTTTTAGTTCAGCTGCCCAAAATACTAGGCCTATATAGAATTAGTAATGCCTGCCTGCCATCAGTATAAATTTTTATTTTCTTGCTAGCAATATTTCTATTGGTAATTTCTCTTGCTGCTATGGTAGTGCCAGTGAATATTCCTGGTTGGATATTTAAAATAAATTCCACATCCTGTTCCTTCTATTTTTTTGATTCATTTTGGTAGATTTTAATTTCGCTTGTCACATCTATGCCTAGAGTTTAGTGTAAGGTTTGCTTAGGGGAAATCTTGCTGCAATAGAGTTCGTCTTTATCTGGAAAAGTGGATTATATCTAGCATTTCTCTCCACAAACAACATTGTATCGCATCAAATATCTGACTTTAATTCTTATAGTGAGAAGGCGCATCATAGTTATCAAAGTCTTTTTGACTCAAATGTTAAAAATAGGTGAGAATCAGAATTATTCCTATTAGGAGTATTTTTCGTGGCTCCTGTAATATTGAGACATGCTGTTTTCTGAATCTGATCTAATTTTTGGATTGCTTTTATCTGATTCGCTTTTGATCCCTATACATTTCCATATATTAGAATCGGCCTTGCGCACTCTTGGGGTAAATTCCTGAATTTATCCCATGATTCGACGACTTTTACGTCAGAATTCCATGTTAACTTACTGTTACAGGTTATACATACCTATATATTTTACTTCTGTAGAGAAGTTTAGTTTAGTTTTTAAAAGTGTAGGGATCTTTAATATAGCTAACTTGCTTTTCTTAGTGAAAAAGACCATTTTCGTCTTTTTTTGGTTTATTATAATTTTTTACTTAATCGTATCGTAAACGAATGGTTGTAAAAAAAATAATGTGTGATACATGTATTAAAAGTTATATTATTTTGGTTGTGAGGTTGCTCCACTTGCAATATTCTCCACGCATATAATATAATGCTACTTCTAAGACTTATATCGTAAATAATTATTTACCTTTGTCCTAAAAGCCATTAACGTAGTAGGAAAAAGGCCCCTAAAAAACAAAAACACGAACAAGATTGGTTCTATATAATTTTTTTGGTCTCGTGGTATTTCTCTAGAAACTTTTATAGAAATTAAAAATCATTTTGCTTTCTCTTTATCATGAGACTAAAAATATTTTTGCTAAATTTTTTGCAATTATAAACTCATAACAAGAATTTTGAAATAATTTGGAAGATGGTTTTTATTATTATTTTCAAATCATTTTTTTTTATTTTGGGATATGAGATCTATCAAATAGCGTGGTAAGATGTGAAACTTATACAAACCATATAGATTCATCAAACATGCACCACTCTGAGATGAATTAAGCAAATGGTGTCAATATCTTCCATGGAAGTGCGAAAGCGTTCATGTCGTGATAATAGTTTAGGAATAGATTTTTTCTAATGATTTTCAAATCAAAATGTTTAATTGGGAAATAAGAGCAAGAAAAAATATATCAGAGAGTGTAGTAAATGTAGTTGGACATGTTGGATATGTCATATTGGCTCATAAAATATGCTCCCTCTGAGATATATCAGCTGAATACCAACCATTTAAGTGTGAAAGAATTTATATCCTTTGTCTCTGATCTCCAAAATTTTCAAGGCTTTTATTTAGTTCCAGGCAACTCATTAATCATCTCTTGAACATTATTTAAAAATATCAAGTGATACCTAGGTAAATAAGTCATCATCCAAAGTAGTATTAAGTTGCTGCAGTAAGTTTGTAATCTTATTATGTCATAATATATTTTATTTTAGAGTCACTACTAACAAAGCGATTGACAGATGAAATCAAATGATATATCTGGCTATGAAATTTTTTAAATTAAGCTCTTGACAGGCTTTTCTTAGCCATAAATTCTACTAGCTTATTGTTACTCCTTATTTCCTTACATGGCTTTATGAAGATGCAGGATATTTGACCATCTACGGTAAAAGATAAAACAAGAGCGCTGTCTTCAATGGCTTTATGAAGATGCAGGATATTTGAACATCTACGGTAAAAGATAAAACAAGAGCGCTGTCTTCAATAAAGTTTATAGAAGGTCACGACCTTATAAATGTTTCTTGAAGCACAGCGATTGCATGTTATGGGCACTTCCTTGCACTTATCGACAAGAGCCTTTCTTTAAGCGATTGTCCAACGCAAACATATCTTCTTTACAGACAAATATTCATGTAATATATTGTACAGGGTGGTATTACTAATGCTCACGAATCCTTTAATCTCACGGTATGTCACACGACGATCTTGCATTATCAGTTCATCCACAACATAGATATTTTCTTGCGTTAAAACCGATTTTGGACCACCTTTACGCGACTCGTCCATGAGCAAATGACGACCACGAGTGAATTCAGTTCAGGTTTATTTTAGGTGCTTCATTGCTGTATAAAAATTAAGTTCATTGATACACTCTTGTTGAAATAAATCACGTCAAAAGTTGTGAAAACAAATGTTAACGAGTTAATTCTATTTTTTGGTGGAGATGAAATTTTCTTACTGTAAACAACACAAAGATCTTCCGTATGTCAAAATGTTTTGAATACGCCAGTGTTGCCAGCCCTTAAAATACAAATCTTCGTATTTTGGACATTGGTTTGAATATTGTGACACACTGTCATAAAAACTTTGATAAATTAATTTTTTTTTTGCGTGTACATTTTAAGATTATTTATTGCAATAAATATTAATTTTTTAATTAGATTATAGTGATTAATTTATCTAATACGAAAATACATAAGTTTTACCGATGTAATAAATATATACCCTCTTAAGTATTGCAAAAACCTTATAAGAACACTTATGTGGCACATGCAGACTCGCGTAAATTACCAAGCGATTCCCGTAAGTCCCCTAGCGCAAAAACTGTCTAATCATCACCAGCGTGACTTAGCTGGAATTTCTCGTGTGTGCGTAATACTAATTTCACGGCACGTTGCGGAAAAAATAACGCCCAAATTGGCCCGTCTATCTTCGTAAAATTAGAATCTGTTTTCTTACAGTCGATCTTTTGAACGCTCTTAAAACTTCGATTGGAATTTGCCACGGAGTTTTTAAGAAAAAATGTGCGTAGTAAGCAATGTTGTTGGGTCTTCGCTACTGGTGAAGGCAAAGATAACTGTTTAGTTTTGAGAAAAAAAAAACTTTTTAAGATCGTCTTTTATTTCGATAGTAGTACAAGCATTAAACAAATCGATATTTTAAGAGGAACTCAATTTATCTAGAAGTGTTTAGGTACAAAGAACTCAAGTTAATACTTGAAAATTTGCAATTCATTTTATCGAAATAAGTCTCTATGCAATGTTGCCATATCTCTTAAGAATATGTTGGATTAGCGCTTAAATAGCTAACAGAATTTTGTTTTCAGATCTATTGACAATATTTGATTAGAAAGTTAAAAAATTATATTAAATTTTGAGCCAATTAAAAGTATCTTGTTAGGAAGTTTAGAAAGTGGTAACTAGTACTGGTAACATATTATGGGTGTAACAAAATTTGGATAATTCCTCAGGTAATATTTTTGCAGAAAGATCAAAGTCGTTTTTTGAGTAATTTTCAACGATGAATCTGAAGGTAACCTTCTGTTATCGGTTATCGAAAAAGCGAAAAATTTGACGTTCAGCCATGAATTCGGGTTATTGATCCGACATGACCTCAAAGGTCACTACAAAGTCATTTAATCTTAAATAATATATACCTCTGAGGATAAAAGCTGTTTAGAAAATGTTGTATCGACTAACGTTATTTATTTTAACAAAGTGCATTGGGTAGTGTAATTAATTATGACCTTGAGCATGTATGTATGTATGTGCGTAGAACAGGGGTTTGTACACTGCGACCTGATGGATCTATTGCCCCCCTACTGCTGCTAATTCGTAAGAGATATCTTTCCGAGTAAAGCAGGTCCTCTAGTCATATTTCCCTCAGGAACCTTAAAATGTTGGACGGCTTCAAGGTGGGTAGCTCCCCTTCTTCTATTTGGTGTTCTCTCAAAAACCGCATCCTACGGTTTTCTAGAGTACGGCAAGGATATGAGTAGATGTTTCGTCCTTCTCCTAGCAGAATCTGCACTCTTCTCCTCCTACCAATCCGAGTTCCTTGAGTCTCTTCTGGTCGTAGTTCCCGCTTGTCTCAAACCTTGCAGCCCGGCCCAATAGTTGGACCTCCTGATTCCTCCTTCTCTTTTTAGTTCTTCCAGCATTACGCTGCTACTGATTCTACAAAAAAGTTCTGGCCCCAGAAATGGTGTCTCAGCCCCTTTTTTCGTGAGCCAATCTACTATTTCATTCCCTTCAACCCCGGTGAGTCCCGGTACCCACACGGGGGTGATTTTATTGTTCTTACTCATTCATTCGATTCCTCTAGACATTCCGAGTTCATCTTGGAGCTGATTACTTGACAGCTCAGAGCATTGATGGCAGCTTAGCTATCCAACATAATGATAAACTTTTGGCCACGAATTTTTTTCTTTGCTGCAATGAATGCATTTCCTAATGGCATGCATTTCTACCTGGAAAATGCTTGGTGACTTACCTAAGCTCTCGCAGTGTCTGGTGCTGGGTCCATATATTCGAATTCCAGTTCTCTCCGTTATTTTGGAATCGTCTGTATACCATTTAATGTACTTTTTCTCCAATAGGGTTTATGTACCATTCGCTTTTGCCACTCAATTTTGTGACGAATTTTTTCACAGAGCTGAATTTCTTTTTCATTTCATTTTGGGCATGATCCAGATTTGTTGATTATATGGGCTATATATGAAAAAAATCGAGAAAAAAATACGATGGAAATTTTATTTTTATCACGTATCAATGAATAACAATTTCAGTACAATTGATTACTGGCCTACAATTTTCATGAGCAGTTTTCGTAAATCCACCCTGAAGCCCTAGTAATAGTCCTATGACTTTTAGGTCACCACATATTTGCCACTTATATGTCTCATAGCTTATTGAATTTAGAATAAGTAACATACTTTCTTATGTTTCCTTCATGTCAACTGCATGTGCAAGAGGTCTTTTGTTGCCATTATAGTGCAGAACTGCTTTTAAACGTATTTAAGAAGAATCTATAAATAAGTGCCAATCGTCTAGGTTATGTGCATATCCTGATTTTTCCATAACACTATTTGGATTAACACAAACACACATTTTATCCTGTAAAGTTAAAAACGAGGATAGCTCCTGGTTATGGTTCCTAAATATTGTAACGTTGGTTCCAGTGCCTAGTAAATTCCATTGTTGTAATCTAGACTCTAATACTTCAACATTCTCTTTGGACAAGTGGAAGTCCCCAAATGGATCATTTAATTCAGGTTATTTTAATACATAGGGGCTTTTCCTTCACTTTCGGGTAAATAAGAATCGTCATTTTCTGATATATTATAGAGTTCTGCCTTATCATCATACATTTGTAAATCTTCCTCCCATTTTACTGGGGGCGCTAAAACTGATAAACCTTGTCCATGAAAAACCGGTTTTATTGCTGAGGACATATTAGGATATTCAATATTATGTTTGTTTTTTCTTGAAAAACCAGACACTTTTGTCATGTAAAAGTAACAATCGTTAAAATGATTTGTTCGTTGTCGCCAAATCATTGGAACTACAAAAGGCATAGAAAAGCGTTTGCCATTTAACCAGTTACTTAGATTTGCTGCATCGGTTTGGCAACATATGTGAGCAGCCCAGTGTCGATCTTGATCGCCAACGAGATATCCAAAATACTTATCATAAGCTACTTTGGTCATTCTGGTAATTGTCATTTTCTGAAATTTGGGGTAAACTGAGCACTTATGTAGCAACTATCCGCGGGGTTAACACAGTCAGGTTTCTGTACTTTAGACATTTTTGTACCGCCGCATACGTCGTTTCAGAGATGCGATACTCCGTTTATAGGCGTCAACTAACTTTATTTAACACAAAGATAACACTAATACAAGGCTCTTACTATTCGCTTGTTTGCGCACTTCGTTTCTCTATCTAATACTGACCACTACTCGAGCTAAACCAATACTGATGATACGACTGCCGGCCAGTTGTTTTTATAGACATTCCGTTTTTCTAGTATTTTTTAGAAACATCGAGTATCGGAAGTTCGAAAACCGACGGCATACTTCTCGTATATAGGGGCCGTCTTTATTTTAAGCCCTAGGCGGTTGAGACTTCGTGATTGACTTGTCATCCCTAGACACCCCCCACACAGTTTCTACTTGATAACAGTTAGAGATACAACCTAATCGAAAAGTCGTAAAAATAAATAAAAATGACTATGCAAGTCCGACAACCACATTTTAGTCAACCCCCACGTAGTCTTGTCAGATTGTGCAGAATTTCCCCAACATATGAAAAACATAAATTTGGCAACATTGCGCTCGGGTATATTACAAATTACTTTTTAAAATAATGTGATTAAAATACTCACCCATTTCTGTTGAAAAAATCATAACTTAAAAATTTTACATGTTAGGAAGTTTTTACTATCATTTTCGCATTTAGAGACCAAAAAATAAACACTGCCTTTTACATTACAGTCGCAAACTGGCTGTAAAGTAGTGTTATTACTTAATTTACGTATCACGATTTATTAACTGTTTAAAGCTTGAATTCGAATTTTTCGTAATCGAAAGGGTTAAGACCTATTTGATAGGACCATATGGTGCTTTGTGAATTATGGGACTGTTAAGGACCTAGAGAAATCCGATCGACGAAAATCTGTAGGAACTGAGTTAAAGCAATCGGAACTTGCTGAAGCATTTGTTGAGACTCCGAATCTTAGTCGCAGAGCAGGTGATGAACATGATATTGCTCATAAAACAGCGCCAAGACTTTTGAAAAGCATTAAATTTCATCTCAACAAGATCTATTTAGTACAAGAGCGAAGATGATCCTGATCATTGGATGTATTTTTTGAAACGATAATGAAAGGAAGATACTCTCTTTTTTACAATGTAGTTCTTTCTGATGAAGCTACTTTCACTTTAAAAAGAAAGTTAATAGACACAATTGTAGATATCTGTCCAACAAAAATGCTGCTTTAATGTTGTTTTCCACAAAAGGTATGTGCCCAAAAATCAAATTATATTAAGAATAAGATATATGCTGGTCATAATTTTGTTAACATATGGTTCCAGCAAGACGAAGCTATCACTCACTATGAAGGACTGCTAATTAAGCACCCCAAGAGAAACATAATTTACTACGTTCACCTCGTTGTTCCTGGGTAATGCGGAAAATAAATTAATTGTCTTCCGGAAAAGTCTTTCGATCGTATTCGAATCTTTTAATCTAAACGTAAACTTGTTTGCGCTATGGATTTTTGAACTCAAAAAGGCAGATTTTTATTTATAAAAAAATTAACTTACATGTGAAGGTCAAAGCCACGGTCAAGATGAAGGTTCTTTTCCAATGCGCCTTGTTAAAATAAATAACTTTTGGGGATACAAAATTTTCTGAACGGTTTTCATTCTTAGAGGTATTCATATTTTGTTTAAGTTTAAATGACTTTAGAGTGATCTTTGAGGTCATGTCGGAACAGTAATCTGAGTACAATGAGCCTTGTTAAAATAAATAACTTTTGGGAATATAACATTTTCTGAACGGCTTTCATTCTTAGAGGTATTCATATTTTGTTTAAGTTTAAATGACTTTAGAGTGATCTTTGAGGTTATGTCGGAACTGCAATCTGAGGAAATATTTGAACGCAAAAATTCCCGCTCTTTTGATTGCCGGTGTTAAAAAAAAATTGACCTTCAAATGATTGTGAACCTCAAATTTGAAGTCATCTCGTTAAAAATTACTTAAATAATGACATTAAGCATTTCAAAAAGTTGTCACTTGTGAAAACATCCAGTCATCCCTTTATTTTAATTTCAACTAAATTCACTAAAAATATCTGTGTTAAACCAAATCTAATTGTCATGGAAGAATCTTCTGGTTGACCAGTTTCGGGTTTCTTATGATATTGTTAGAATACTCGTATATATTATGTATGTCAACAAGCAAACTTTTGTATAGAATAATTGAGAATAAAAAAGAGATAAAAAAAACATTGGAATAAATAATCCTATTTTGATAGTTTAGTAACAGAAGAAGGCAATTTATTTGTATTTTTAAAATTCAGAACTTGATTGAGTTATTGTTTTACTTGCTTATTTAAGTCCTTTATGTCAACCTAGATTATGTTATGGAATTTGGGGATAAAGATTTTCCTAAAAATGCAATTAGTAAAGCCAATTTCTATTTATATTGGGATTAAAAGTACATAAATATCGACTTTATTGGTCTCTTAAACTTATTTACATTCTCCCATCTCTATACATTTTTAAAGTATATATCCATATTTAACATCCTCCTTCACCTTTTGACTTCAGACCCCGGTACGCACATTACTCTTTTCTTTACACTTGTTATTTGTTACGCTCATTGTTCAGGCACTTCGGTAACGATCCCCAGGTATACCTGCTCGTACCCTGGGGTGCATTAAATATGGAATAACACAGCTTTTGTCGGCTCGGACTGCTCTTAGTTCGCACCCCCGTCGGGATGCTGATAGATTGATTTGTTTTTTATAATATTTTATTGGTTGCATCGTATTCATGTATAGTAAAGGTAGTGTTTTACTATGCATCCTGAAGTTAAATTAATATGATGAACAATTCAAATTCAAAATAATAAAATAGTTTTATGACTTTAGATTTTTAGTGGGAAATTTCAAATTAGCAATACACGGATCTATTGGTCTGCCAGAAAAGTTTTCACAATAACCTGCCACCTACGATCAAGTTAAAGAATTTATAGCAACCCTTACTTATTTAATTGAGTACCTACAAGCTGAAGATTTTTACTGAAAATATGTGTCATAATGCAATTAAATTAACTTTTCGAGAATTTTAAACAATTTTAAGTTAATTTTGTCTATAGTTGTATTAAAGCGAAGCTAACTTATCATGTTAGTTGGAAAGGTGATTGTAATAATAACAGTTTTCTGTCTACTGGACTGAGTTGATTGAGAAATCATATCTAAGCTGAATTTGAAAATGAATAATATTCCTGAAAAAGCTAATTAATAATTCGAATTATTAAATTTCTTCAGGAATAATAAAAAGTTAAATAAAAAATTGTTTTTGAAAGTTTTTTACCACATTTATTTCCGGCTTCTGTATTTTGTCTTCTTCTAGCGTATCACTGCATTGTTCTGATGTTTGATTTAACCTTTCTTTCGTAATTGCCGTACGGCTCTGTTTTAAACGTTGTTGCTGGACAACCTAGTTCTCAAGAGCCAGCTTCTGGCAACGCTTAAATTTTGCATTCTCTAATCGTCTCTTCAATTGTGAAATTGTTTTAGGTTTTTTGCATTGTTAATCATGCGCTAAAGAACTAATAACCGACTTATAAATGTAAATTCTGAGATACATGGTGAATTGTTACGTTTACGATTGTGAATTCTGAGTTACAGTTTTGAATTCTGATTACAAATGTAAATTTCGAGTTACAATTGGGAATTTATCTGACAACAACAATAGACTTAACTCTTTTGTGCCTTCGAAGCGACATACACAAAAAATATAAATCATAATAAAACAATGAATTGCATTTTCAATTCCTCGTTGAATATGTTAATTCCAATTTCCAATTAAAATTAAATTTTGAGTTCAATGAATGAATGAACAAAAGTTGGTGATACTTAATCATTGATGGCTAGACTATGTTGGACCCTCTATATCCCACCATTGCTGTGGGTCATTCGAGACCGATCGCCTTTGCGAATCCAAGCAGCCCCGATAATTAAACTTGCCTAACGGTTTCGGATGACAATATTGTGTATCCGCCTCAGTCCGTTGAGTACTGGGTATTCCTTGAGGACATGGATACCAATCTAATAAAGATGGACTCTCTGGTGACAATATCTTATTAACTGTCCTATCACAAGTCAAAGCTCTTTCCTTCTTAAGGAAAGAAGCTCCTTGGTAAGCCATGCACTCGGTTTACTTATATGTTTCCTGGTACACCTCATTCCAGAAGCTCCTCTTCACGATTCAATAAATCTATTTTCCAGCAACAATTTTAATTCCTATTTACCAGTGGCAATTGGGACAGGTAGAATTGGTTGCGGTCCATATGGTCCCATCGCGGAACCCATCTTTCTCAGATAGTTCGCTTTCTCATTTCCGTGTATACCCGAGTTACCTAGGACCCACACGAATCCGATTGTGCAGCCGTTTCTTGTTACACTGTTCAGTACATCCTTGCACTAAGACACCAGTCATGAAGTTACGACACTAGATTTCATTGCCATTATGGCAGCCCTACTCTCTAAGTATGTGTTTATTATTCTTTTTTTGTTTATGTCCCTCTCACAGATATGGGAACTCTGCAGAATAGCATAAATTTCCGCTGTAAATATCGTCAGAGATTGTCCGAGAAAGCAGAACTATCTGGCTTCCGTGCTCCTGCCGAACACTTCAACTCCAGCTTTTTCATCTTGTCGAGATCCATCTGTAAATCACCAGAATCCATTTCTCGGAAAATTTTGCGCCTCCTCCCAATCCTCTCTACTTGGCAAAATTATCTCAAGAGAGTGGTTGAGTTTTAAAAGCGATGCCATGTAGTTTGTTTGCGCGGGGAGTGATGGACATCTTTCCACCATATTTTTCCAGATACCTGTTCCAATTCCGAGATGCCCTAGGCGACTGGGACGATAAGTAGCCCTCGGAGCAAATTTCTCTATGTAAATTGTTAATTTATATGGTGAATTTTAAGTAACAATTGAGAATCTTGTTTTATAGCTGAAAATTTTGAGATACAATTGCAAATCTCGAGTCACAATTTTAAATTACAGTTTATAATTGTAAATTCCGAGCTGCAATTGTGAAATTTCAGTTACAATTGTGAAAACCAAACTACAATTAATAATTTAATAAAATTTTTATAAAAAAATTGAACCGAATTCTAAATTTGCACTAAAAAGTAAAAAATAGTTATAAATTTTTATATGAAATTGAATTTTTTGAAGTCGGCGCCAAACTAATACCTGACAAAATGTGATTTTCATAAACAGATTAAAAATACTTTATTTGTAATTGCTTTCTTACCATAATTTGTATATATTAGCAGTTATTTATTTCATTTACAAAAAATTTGACGCCGACTTCAAAAAGTTCAATTTGATATAAAAATTTATAGCTATTTTTCACTTTTTAGTGCACTTTTAGAAGTCGGTTAATTTTTTTTATAAAAATTTTATTTTTCTATTTTTAGTTTTAGAATTCATTATGATAGCCATATATTATTTGAATTAAGTACTAATTAAGATTAGTGTACCTCGCAATGACTCCAAGGTGGCAAAAAAGTACCCATTTTATCCATAGTTGTAAATCACCCTAAAATGAACCACTCAAAATTCTTTGGTTCTTAGAGTTTTCCAAATACCAGTAAAATTGTGTTAAACAAATATTTAGTCTAAATCGACTATCATTAATTTTAGGTTGGTAATATAGACCCCAAAACCTTCAAATATCGATGTTTAAAGAACCTGAGATGTAAATTTCTTAGCTCGATATATTTTATACTGCATATTGAGTTTGTATACGCCTCAAGAACCCCACAATATCAATTTCAGACATTTTATCAACTTAATAGTTGTAAAAAATTAACTTCATATTTGTAATATACGACCCCGAAAACCCTCTGATACCAAATCTGAAAAAATGTGAATAAGGTAAAATTTTCAATCCACCATATTGCATCCGCTACCTTGAATTTCAAAAAAATTATTTTGTCTTAATCTAATCTAAATCCAAACCCTTCAAAGCCCCCTAGTACCAATTTTGGATGAAATCCGGAAATCAAAAATTTCCAGACTTATATTCGCTATTTATATCATCAAAAACGATGAACAAAATCGAAAAATAAAAAATTTTTAGTCCGCTATCTTGGATTTGCCATATTAAATCCTGAAAAAATTCTTTTAAATTCATAATTTACACCCTCAAGAACCTCCTATATCAGTTTAGGAGAAAATCGAAAAATGTAAAATTTTTAGGACACCATATTAAATCTGCCAGATTGAGTTTTTCAAAAGATATTTTAAATTCATAACTAACACTAACAAAAATACTACAATACTAATTTTAGACAAAATCGGGAGATTTAGAATATTTAATCCGCCATCTTCGATCCGCCATATTAAATTTTTTAAAAATAATTTAAGATTCATTATGTGTGACCTCAGAAACTCCTCCGTACCACTTTTGGAGAAAATCGGACAAAATTGTTTATTTTGTCCGCCAGATTGGATCCGGCATATTAAATTATTTAAAAATAATTTTAGATTAGTTATGTATGATCCTGAAAACTCCATCGTACCAATTTTGGAGAAAATTGGACAAAATTGACTTTTTGTCCGCCATATTGAATCGGCCATATTGATTTTTTTAAAAATATTTTGGATCTATTATGTGAGACCCCGAAAACTCCTCCATGAATTTTGGAGAAAATCAGACAAAATTAAATTTTTTTGGTCGCTATATTGTCAGCACCATCTTGGATATTACTGCACCAATTTCATCCAAAAAAATATGCGACCACCGCAGCAACTTCCTGAACATAACGTTAAAAGTTTCACTCAAATCGGTGCCGCCGTTCTGAAGTAATCGGTGTACATACCTAAAAAAATACATAGTCGACGAATTGAGAATTTCCTTCTTTTAGAAGTAGATTAAAATTAAATATATTTTTTCTTTCTTTATAATCATTAGCTGTATAAGACTAAAATTGAAATCCAAATGTCAATACAAAAATACAGTTCTTTTTTAATAAATGACAAAATACTGTCCCACCAGCTAAAATGAGGATATAGTAGATACATTCAATTAACATCGACAAGTTTAAGGATTTTAGATTATATTTTTTATTTCAAATAATCTCTATACAAATTACAGAGAACAGAAGAATTGTCTTTACTTTCAAAACATATTTTAAATTATTTCATTTTAATTTATTCATTTCTTACAACTTCTACTTTCGGTTATTTTCTCGCACCACCGACTACACACAGGGGTAGAAACATCCCTTGATGTTGTTTCCATTCCTCTGGGGCGGATATTGCACTGATCGAAACTTCATTACAATCCCATTTCGCCAAAATAAAATTATGCCAAATTAGATTTGAAAATTCGTCCCTATATATTCGCACAAGCCGTCGATGATGGTGAGGTTTACTGTATTACTCACTTCGAAAATATTTTAGGTAATAACAGAAGCTCTAAAAAATTGTTATTGGGTAACTCGTTGCTTCAGATTTTGAAGTAATTAGATTTTTTTTCATATCAGCTATTTATCAGTGTTATTTAGCAATTTTGGTAGAAATAAGTAAATTAAATTTTTGAAATTTAACATGAATTTAATGTTACATCATATTAACTTAATTTCTGTACTTAGCTAGTGGGGTTGGTTAAAGCGTAATTGATCTAATATTCATGATACAAACTGAAGTTTATTTTACCTATAAAATATTTTATTTTTTAATATTATTTAAATATCAGGAATTTAGATTATTTTTTTATAGATGCTTCACCATGATAAATTAAATAAATTTAAAAAAATATGGAAGCAGTTAAAATAACTGAAGTTCCTTATGCTATTGTATTATTTATTTTACAATCAGATGCTTATAATCAATAAAGAAATATATATATATATATATATATATATATATATATATATATATATATATATATATATATATATATATATATTAAAATTTGTTTAAAGCATTAATGCAACGATGGGAGAAAGCTATAATAGATTATGTGCATTAGGTGAGCATGTTTAAGTAGACTTCCACTTCCCTTTATATACGGCGGCGCGTTAGTAATTGATGAAACGCTCTTTGCTTATAACTTTAGCAAGTGCCAAAAAATGACATTTTTTTAATTGTTTGACGATTTTTAACTCAAAAACTTTTCGTAGGATGAAAAATCACCACACACTTTTTACTTAGAATCGGCCAAAAAATCCAAAAATGTTTTCTTATTTTTGAAAAAAAAAAAAAACGATTTTTTTACTTATTAATAATTTTTTTGTATATAACAAATTACCTGGCCATTTATATTATTGCATTTCTAATTTATACGTAAAATTGTAGACATATTTCATGTATAATATTCTATACTTAAGTCTCACCGGATATATTTAAATTTTTATGTCAAAAATGACGTTTGCGGACCAAAACTTAACTGTAAATTTTGGCTATAAGAAGAAAGTCTTTATTATTTAATTTGGGTTAGTTTTCTTGTAGACGAAGATCGACTTTAGTAGTCTATTTTGAAAATTTGTAGAATAGAGTGGTCAAAAAAGAAAAATAAAAATATTTAATTTAAATAATATTTAAAAAATCGTCAGAAGTCAATTTTTTCAAACAGAAAGCACCTATTTCTATAATTTTATCACATTAAGCATTAAAAGTAAGGGTAACATTCTATAAGATTGCCTATTCCAAAAATTTGTAGTTTTCAAAATATTGGCAATTCAACATTTTTCTATCGTAAAAATGCTATACGGCTTTTAAATTTTGTTATTAGTTGGCCATGACGGCGAAGCGTGGCGACAATAAGACAATTGAACCCTAAAGAATTGTCACTATTTTTAGCCATTTGATATTCATTAATAATAATCATGCCGGGGCGATTAAATTACACGCACGAAGATTATTTAAACTTATATATTATTTATGGAGAATGTGATAGAGTTATTTCAAGAACATGCGATATATTCACGATCCAATATTCACAGAAACAGAAACTAATACCACCAACTGTTAAAAGGATTATAGAAAACTTCAAGAACTTTGGATCCATAAAAGCAAAAAGAAATGGAAATAAATCAGCTGTTAATAATAAAAATAATGAAACTACAATTTTAGGATATTTCGCCTCATATCCAACAATATCTAGAAGGCAAGTAGCATTAGAGTCTGGGTTATCTCAAACATTAGTTTTAAGGATTTTATGGAAACACAATTTTTGTCCCTATGGATACTCCATAGTGCAACATTTGAAAGTCACTGATTTTCCTCGAAGAGTTGACAATTTATTTTACTCCAATTCACAAAAAATGGATTATTTAATAGACGCAATTCCCACTATTAGAGCGACTTAAACGTACATCCGTTTAAAGAATTAAATTTTCAAGAGTCTTGGCAGTTTAACGTGTATTGTGATATAAGAAATTACGGCATCGTCGCCTTAGAATTCTACCAAGATAATCTGAATGATAAGTTTACCATTTTTGAAGACTTCTAGATACAAAATACGTTTTTTAACTTATAGGTGAACGCCACTTAAACATCTTGAAAAATCCGGAAGTGAACTATTTAGATAACGTGGGGCTGGCTGATCATAGAAATCTATTTTATCAACATGATGGAGCGCCTCCATATAACAGTCATTTAGTTAACAATTATCTGCAAAACTTGTTTTGCCAAGAATCTTTGGCCACCTCGCTCCCCGACCTAACAGTACTTGATTTTTTTATTTGGTGGACAATCACAAATAAAGTATACGACACCGCATTAACGACTAGGGAAGATTGCATGCAGTGCATCAGAATAGCATTTGAAGAACTTAATCCTCAGTCACCTGAAGAGTTCCTGCTTAGGTGCGAAAAATGTTTGGAAGTTCAAGGGCGTCAATTTGAACATTTACTCAAATAATTTTTGGAACTTTATTTTATTAACAACTGGTTTATTTCTATTTTTTTAGCTTTTATAAATTCAAAGTTCTTGAAGTTTTTGATAATCTTTTTAACAGTTGGTAGTGTTGGTTATTGTTTCTTCGGATGTCGAGTCGCGAATGTATCGTATGTTCTTGAAAAAACTCTATCACGATTATTATTAATGAATGTTAAATAGCAAGAAATACTGACAATACTGTAGGGTTCGATTGTTTAATTTTCGCCACGCCTCGCCGTCATAGCCAACTCATAACAAAACCTAAAAGCCGTATAGCATGTTTACGATACAAAAATGTTGAATTGCCAAAATTTTGAAAACTACAAATTTTTGGAATAGACAATCTCCAATTTAAATATGTCGAAAGTGGTGAGACATAAATATATAACATTATACATGAAATACGTCTAGAATTTGATGTAGAAATCGAAAATGTAATAATATATAGGATGTTCCATTTAAAATAAGCAAGTTGACACCTACTTCAGGTATAACCGGAAGTGCCGCCATCTTGAAAATATTTTAGCCGGCTGTCCTCCATGCACGTTAGTACACTGTCAAATTTTCAGATTCTTCCTAATTATAGTTTTCCCACAATCGATCGATAAATTTCCCAGTGGATTAAATGAAATTAGTTCTTGTTTGTATTTCTACTATTTTAGTAATATATCAATTAAACTATGCTTTAAGAAAACGTAACTACAAAATATTGTGTAAACAAGCAGAAAATAGTAACTTTTTCTGTTGGGTACATCCGCATTAAGTTTTTATTCAAAGACATCATTTCGGTGAAAAATATTTAAATATCCAATATGTATAAGCCAGGCGGGGTGTCAAAGCAGCTCGTTTCACACTTGAACGACGTCAAAATTTACGACAGTATTTTAATTAGGTGCGTAAATTAGGTGACGAATTGTCACTTTTCGTTTATTTTGTCGAAATCCGAGAGTATACAGGAAATAACTAAACTTTTTGTGGGATGTTGACACGCTAGGTATGCGGAAAATGTATGCTCATTTGTTTTTTTGTATTCTGACTTTCTGAATTTTGTATAACAGATGTTGAGGTGTCAATGTCAAACCATGTAAAAGGTTATTTATTTCTTTTTTGAGGTTATTTATAGTTTTCTCTTAAGTTCTGTCCATAATAAAATGAAGAACAAATGATAGAATAAAATATGGCATTTTGATTAGCATATATCCCAATCATTATTAAATATAAATTGAAAGGTTTGTTTTAAGACAGAGGTAGAGCATTTTCGATGAGTAGTACTAATCTTTTTATTCCTCAGAATAGAAAGAGAGGTAGTACTCATCGGGAACGCTTTATTTCTTTTTAGGCGAGAGCCAACGTGTTTCTTTAGAATATATTATCTTTATATTATGTCTGCGAGCTTATATATTAGTTTTGTTCATCCTACTCCTGAATCAGCAAATGAATCACTCTTATATATGATGGTAGATGAAAATTTACAGCAAAACTATCGTCAAGTACTGAGAAACCCGCAAAATCTAGAGGTAAATAATCTGACACCTCTTTTATCTAATGGCTCTCTCAACTACCTATACAAACCAGCCACTTAAATTCATCTACCACCTCAGTACTTCCATGGAACTTATTTGGCCTTAAGAACTGACAGGAAGACCTTAGTCTTTTGATCTCTAGACATAAACCCTAGATAATCTTACGCCAAGAAACTAACTTGATATCAGATGAAAACTTCAGCGTTAGACACTATAATATAAAAGGAATGCATGGAAGCAGAGTGTAGCTATTCTTATTCATGATTATTTAGAATGTAAAGAAGTCACTTTCAATACAAACATTGAGGTTATTGCGATAAAACTACAATATTGTAACGTGACTTAGTATTCTATTCACTTATCTTCATTATATAAAGGTATTCCTTAATAAACTATAGGAATTATTAAAACAAGTTTCATCTTGATTTATTCTTACCGGCGATTTTCATGCTCATAACACTCTCTCTGATGCCCAAATAATAATCACAATAGGAACATTCTCCTAGAAAATTTTATCCAAAGCAATAACCTCTCTTTGCTTAACAATGGATGCCATACATTCCTCTGCCCACCTACAAGCTTTTTCTCTTCTATCGATTTAACACTATGTTGATCGCACCCCACCTTTAATGGAAAGTTCTAGATGAGCCATATAGACCATTTTCCCATTATTTTTAGGTCCCTCATATGCTCTTCGCAAGTTTACATAAAAAAGCTATCTACAACCTTTCCAGAGCTAACAGGAAATTACATAAATCATTTTTTGTGTACCCACATTTGATCCTAATGATATCAATATCTGGCTGGAATTATTCATTGATGAAATAAAAAATCAACAGACTATCACATATTAGTCTTTCTTGTCAACCAGGATACTTTACAAACAAGAGTGAAGCATTGCAAAAAGTATAGCTAGAAAGCTAAACAGGACTCTTGAAACAGAACTACTTTCTAATATGAACAACAGAGAGATACGAAATCGAATAAATATATTGACTAGAAGACCATCACGTACTATATCTGGAGTAATCTCAATAATTGAAGGCAGGTTAGAGGTCTTAAATTGTTTGGCCTAATATTATAATAAAATATCGAAAACTCAAGTATGTAAAATCTCCTTATAATAAGTCATAATAGGGAACATATCATCAGATACAATAATTCTGAAAAACGAAGTTTCAAATGGTTCTGTTTTTAGTCCTACTCTATTAATAATTGCGATGAACAACATAAAAGTGTACATATCGCCTCTGATCCAATAACGATTATATGCCGATGATATTTTCATGTCTTTCTTCCAACTCCAGAGTAGGCGAAAGATATGGCAATATCTTTTCCCCTAACAAATTCTCCGTAGTCCGTTTTGGTCTAAAAAAACTGTCATAGGATTAATAGTTTGCAATGATCTTTGATAATAAACTCAGTAGGAAGGAACACATCCAACGAATCAAGGACAAATGTCTAAAAAACACCAATATCCTGAAATATCTTTTCATTTCCTGTTGAGGCTCCAACTACATATCCCTCTTACATATATACAAATCGGTCATCAGAACCAAGTTGGTTATTTTGTCTATGCTTCTGTTCGGAAATCATATTTGACATTCTTAACTCTATACAGAAAGGCTGTCTGCATTAGGCCTTGGACATACTTTAAACTAGCTCAAGATCAAGTCTATACTCTCCATTACTCATTAAATCACTTCCACATGAAAGGCTCACTGTTATTTTAAAATACTTCCTAAACTACAAGTTCAACCTCATTTTACTTTACACGAGAAATATTTTCATCCTAAAACCTACCCTATTCAATATATAAAATCCAAACACCTTCTATCCCCTAATATATCCTTTACACTTTTTTCTCAAGGAAAATTTCACATTTCCAAACATAGATGGAATGGCTGCTAGTCCGGTAGCAGGATTTGAATTTCTTCAACTGTCACCTTGTATGTGCAGAAATGGGGATATTTTGTTGACTAGAACAGGTCCTCCAGTCTTATTTCCCTCAGGCACTTTACAATGTGGGGCGGTTTTTAAGAGGGTAGCTCTTCTTATTCTGGTATGTTCCTAAGAACCGCAATCTTGGATTTTCTAAAGCGCTGCACTCTGAAAGGATGTGGATAGAAATTTCGTCTTCCTCCTCGCAAAATCTACACTCTTCTCTCTCTGCCAATTCGAGCTTCTTGTGGTGTTCCTTTAGGTGGTAATGCTCCGTTAGGATTCCTATCAGAACTCTAAGTTGGTTTTCCCTTAGCTTTACGCAACCCTTAAATGTCTCCTGGTCGTAATTCCCAAGATGTATTTTTTCTTGCCTCATTTCTTGTAGATCCGTCCAGTGACTAGTTTTCCCTCTCTCTTCCTCTATTTAATTCTCCCAGCACTACACTGCCACTGATTCCACAGAAAGATTGGGGCCTCTTTTCTCGCAAGCTTATCTACTATTTCATTTCCCACTATCCCGGTATGTCCCGATACCCACAGAAGGCTAACGTTATTATTCCTACCTAATTCGTTTGGTTCCTCTAGGCATTTCCAGATCATCTTGGAGTTGATTACTTGAGAATTCAAGGCAATGATAGCTGCTTAACTATCCGACATGATAATAATTTTCTGTCTGCGACAGTTTTTCTCTTTGCTGAATTGAATACATTTCTTAATGGCATATATTAATACTTGGATGAAGCTTGATGACTTACCCAAGCTTTCATGGTATCAAGTTCCATGCACCCCTATTACGGTCTCCTCTGTTGTCATCTGTATATCATTTTGTGGAATTTCTGTTTTTCAAGGGTATTTCTGTCCCATACTCAACTTTGTGTTGAAGTTTTTCATAAACTTGAACTGCTTTTTATTTCAACCGGGAACATCTCCCAGATTTGGTGATTTCTGAATGAGGGATCGGGACTTCGTTTTAAAACTTCATCTTTAACCGATACAATGTCCTCTTAGCCATATTCTCGACAAGTATATGTAGAGGTATAAGGTTTAGTATTACTTCCATGGCGACCAGTGAGTAGGTTTTCATTGCCTCAGTTGTACAAGCACAGACCAATCTCTGAACTTTCGACAGATTAGTTCTCGTGTTGGCCAGACTTGTTCTTTATTCCAGACCACTGCCCCTTATGTGATGATTTGTCTCACTATTGCAGTCAATATCTATTTCAGGATTTTTGGATTTGTGCAACAGCTTTTATCCGCGAAGTTTCTATAGACATCAAAGTTTTTGTAGCCTTGTCCATTACCTATTTTTCGTGTTTATTCCATATAAATTTTTTATTTAGGGTCAGGAATAGATATTTAACCACTTACTTCCACTCAATAGCGTTCCCATCCATTTTGGTGGTTTTCAGGTCAGGGTTTCTTTTCTATGTAAAAGCTACTAAGTTGGTTATAGTGGGGTTGTTATTTAGTCCCATCGTCTGGCATCATTCTTTAGTATGTTCAAGTTCTCTCGGGACTAGGTCGCAGAGGGTATTCCCGAATTTGCCTCTCGCTATTATGACCACGTCATCGATATAACCCTGACAAAATATGCTGAGGTCAATCAAATCACAGTGGAATCAATCTACAATTAGGCTCCGCATAAGAGGAGAAGCTACTCCCCCTCTGTCTCTGTTATTTTAGTGGAGAGAAGTCGCGTCATCCATTTGCACGTCGTTCCGCCTACTCCCCTGTCAACAAACGTTTTTTTGACTCCTTTATATGGAGTGTTATCAAAAGCCCCTTCTGTACCAAGAAAGGCACATGCTCCGGTTTCCTTGTTCTTCAATCTGCCTTAAATCTCATATTAATTGTATCAGTTTGATTTCCATAAATCTGCCCACTTGATACGCATATTGGTGAAGGTTCAGTGAAACTTGTTCCAGAATTTCTGTTTCAATGTAGTTATCAACTGATTTCTTCATCGTTTTTAAAATAAACGATGCGAGACTGATAGGTTGCAGGGATTTAGGGTGTGTAGTGTCTTTTTCCCTGCTTTGGGAATGAAGATGATTCGGGCCCTTTTCCAAATTTCTAAGGCTGGGATTATTCCATCGATTACTGGATTTTTAAATGATCGGGGTTCACTGCTCATTTTAGACGACCCCCACTGCATATGGGTTCAACCATTTTTATAGCTTCTCTGGTGGGTCTTTCTATTACGTCATTTGCGATGCTAGACATGCTCTGCGAAAAGTGAGTATTAAGTAAGGGTAATGTTCTTCCCTCCTCGCTCTCCGTAAAGTAGCCGTCTTGCTTTTTGAGTTCCATTGCTGTGTCAACCCTATCCTTCGCCATGACTGCAGCAGGTGTCGATTGAATGTATTCACAGAATTTCTTGAACTATTTTTTAGCTTTCCTGATTTATTTGTTGTAGGTTGTGAGTTTCTCGGTGTAGCTCTGCCAGAATTCTCCGTCACGTTTAGCTCTATTAAAGACTGCGCGTTTCGGATCTTAGCTCTGATAGATGATCATTCCCCCAGGGTACATCCTTACAGTTTATGCTTGTTTGTAGGGGACAACTCGATTCGTAAGCTCCGAATATTACCTTATTTACTTCTTTTAGGTCATTTCCCAGTTCCAGATTTGGTCTGAACGTGTATTTTCAGATTGGTGCTGTATTTTTTCTAATCTGTTTTCGCAGGATTCGTTCTAAAGACTGGCTCAGGAGGATCGATTTCTAACCTGAATACTATTTTTCTGTAATCTGAAAGAGTAGGTTGGTTCAGTATCTTCTAGTTTTCTACTAGGTCTGTTAAATCTAGTGTACTTAGTGTAATATCTAATACTTTTTCCCATACCCTTGTTACAAATGTAGGGGTTTTTCCTATGTTGTTTTATGGTAAGATTACATTTAAAGATAAATTCTAAAAGTTGCCCACCTCTTTGATTTGTGTCTTTGCTGCCCCAAATGGTATTGTGAGCGTTGGAATCACATCATAATAGTAGTGGCAGTTTCTTTTTCCGGCAGTACTCTACCAATTTTTTCACTTTTGCTTCTTTTTCTTCAGCTTGAGGTATGTTCGAATAAACCATGACCTTGATCACCCCACTTGGCTCTAGTGACTATTGCATGTTTCTGAAACGAAAAAAAAAGTTTATACGTGATGAAGAAGTCAATACTGTAATAATCAGTGATTTGAAGATTAGAGATTTTTCGAAAATTGCACAAAAATTGAATTTTGTGTGGAAAACATCAATTACTGCAACAAGTTATTATTTTTGTTGATAATAAGGCGTTGCCAACTTAAAAATGTTGGCTTAAATGGGACTTAACAAAGTATTATTTTTACAAAAATAATAGTCAGTAAAGACACTTTATAGCTACTTATTCCAAAACATGTAAAGAAAATAGATTTTAACACACGCTAATTTATGTGTCAAGTAAATGTGCAATAATTAACACTAATAATAATGATTTATTTATTCTTTTACATTTAATAACAATGACCATCATTTTCATAAAGTATTTTCCTATCTCTTTTGCCATAAAAAATATATTTGTAGCCGCGTAACGGTGTTCCTACATTTTCAACTTAATGCGTATAAGAATTTCAAAAGAAACCGAACTATAAAATCAGGAATTCTAATGAATGTTGCAATTTCCTTGCGTTTTTACACCTTATTTATGCTAAAATATTAACCTTTTACCCATAGCTTAAAGTTATTTTCTAAAGGAAAAAACTCTTATCGAAGAAATATGAGTATTTTATTTTTCTGATCTACAGTGTGATTTACGTAGATGCTGTGTTAGACGTTATTCGAGAAAGACGTCTAAAAATATTTTTCCTTTTATCACCTTTTCACATTTTAAGTGCTGCATGCTAAATATATTTTACTGGGTTAGGAGGGAGGGAGGAGGGAACTATTGTATCCCACATTTATTTAGTTAATTACACCCAGCCAATTAGTAAGCCGGGCAATTAAATTTGGACACATTTTATTCAGGTACGGATCCATGCAATATCAGAGCACGTTTATAGAACGTGCTCAATCATTTCGTCTCCTTCTATATACAGTCAACACTTATTCTCAGCTAAGCCAAGCTTGTGCATGCTATATTTAAGTCTGCAGTAACCAGTAATTTGTTGGTTGCCGTTTTTTAAAATGAATTGCTATAGATGCATGTGTCTGGGGCGGAACTCCGCGACACTGTCTTAGGTTTTTCCCTTCCGAGCAGGATATTCTTGCATGCCTAGTGATATTGCAGAATTCCTTCTTTACAAGGGATCAGTAATTTAGTTACTTTTTCATTAGCCTGGTTAGAACCTTCCCACAGAATTATACTATTTTGCTGTTTGACTATATAAACATATTTTACTGTCCTGCGTACACGATGCTGAATCCAGAGTATATTTCAATGGCAAAGACTTCAGCCTGGAATATTGTTGCGTAAGAACCCAGAGCTGCAAACTGCTTTATTTCCGAGCTTTTTCGAAATATTCCAGCTCTAACACCTGCTTTGGTTTTAAAACCGTCAGTCTATCAGCAAATACCTGCCTTCAATAGTTATTGTTTGTTGTGTTTCCAATTTTTTTTTGGAAAGACTATTGCATATCACAAATTAAGTTTGTACTTCCAGATATAATTTCTAAATGCATTAACCAAAAAGCTATTTAATATAATCTGCATATTGCCCATCTCTTCCTAGATAAATCTTTCACTTGTCTAAAAATTCTCGACATACCTGTTTAAAGGGTTTCCGAACAGCCTGTTTGACGTTCATCAAATGGCTCTCAAATATTTTAAAGGTCCACAAATGTTCCTTTTCATAGTTTAGCTTCAGAAAGATTCATGCACATATTACAGAAATGCAGAAATGCCAGTCCTGTCTTATTCAAAGCTTAAACAAAATATTTCAATTGAGCGTAACTTAATGTGAAGCGGCGGTAATATAATTTTTTGGTGTTAACTAAACATGCATTTTTAATATTTCTGCATTTTTTAGTGGTTCTTTTTGCCCTGCACAAAGCACAAAAAGCCAGCATTGTCTGTAGCCGCCTTGTAAATCCAAGAACACACGTTTAATTAAGTTTATTCACAATTCACTGCATGACTTATTGATATAGAAAGTTTTTTGTTTCCATTGTGCAAAAGCCGTATCTTAGAGGACTCGACCAATAGGCGTCATACTTCTGGGTTATATGATTGTTTCATTTCTTCAAAAAGCGTAGATCTTACAACTGGCAGAAGCAGAAAAAACTGTCTATGATCTAAGCAGACAGATTCATCCGCTACTCTGGGATGACATGGACAAAATTTCTTCCTGGGGAAAAACAACCGCCATGGACCACAAAATTAGCAAGTAAAAGAAGAAATTTGCCCGACTACAACAAAAATCTCCACACAAAACCAAGCCGATAGACATAACAAAGATCGTTCATAATATCTCCAATTACCAGCTTTCGGAAAACGAAAAACAAGTTCTAAGTAAAGGCTTCAACTTTGCAGTAACCCTAAAAACCATATCAAATGAGGACATTGTCTCCAATATTGAAGCAACACCACACCAGAAGTCAGTAGGAGAAGCAGAAATAATACGACAGGAGGTAGCTGGCATACCAAGAACCAGCAAACCACCAAAACCAAACATAAAATGCTCAAAAATAAAAGCCCTAGAAAATCTTAAAAACAACAAAAACATCATTATATTAACAACAGATAAAGAGAACGCCACTGTAATTATGGACACAGAAGAATACGAAACCAAGAGGCCAGAAATTTCTCAAGACCACACCTACAAGCAAGTTACAAGAGATCCAACTACATACATACGCCAAACGAGGAGATGAAATCGAAAAGCGCATCGTCCCTTGGGAAAAAGCAAGCAGCTGTCTCAAGCTATATGGACTACCAAAAATCCATAAAGAAGGAACACCTAGTGACCTATAGTAAGTGCAGTAGATTCACCTACTCAACAACTGGAAAAATACCTGGCATAAAATATGCAACCGGCGATCGAAATTACAAACTCATGCCTGAAAAATTCGGATCACCTGATCAGCATACTTCAAGGGCTAAAACTGCAAAAAGATGACATTCTTGCTAGCTGGAATCCCTGTACCGAAGCATATCAATTGACGAGGCTCTAGAAGAGATTGCTTTGCTATGATCGACGATTTTCCACATCACTTTATCGACCAATCCGAACACTACCTTAAAAACACATACTTTTCCTATGATAATTATTTTTATCGACAAACAGATGGTGCCCCTATGGGATCTTCACTATCACCAGTCATCGCAAACCTTTATATGAAATATTTTGAAACAGAAGCCTTAAGTAAAACCAAAACAAAACCATCCCTCTGGAAACGTTACGTGGATGACATCTTCATTATATGGCCACACGGAAGATCCAACCTAGACATATTTTTAGAGGACCTAAACAGCATTTATCAGCTGGTACAGTTCATATTGGAGGTCGAAGTCAACAAGTAGTCACCTTTCCTTAACCTTCTAATCACCAGAAACGACGACCAAAGCATCGATTATACGGTCTGCAGAAAAACAATACACACAAACAGATACCTGAACGCCGAATCTCACCACCGTCCATCACAGTTACAATCAGTCGCCAAAACACTGATCTCCAGATCCTTGCGACTAACCAAACCCACGAACCACCAAGAAGAATTCAACAGAATCACAACAGCTCTAAAACCAAACAACTACAAAGAACTCAATATCAAAAACGTCATAAAACAGAACAAAAAGAGAGAGAAAAAGATAACAAATCCAAACCAAAAACCATACTGCCATAAATGAAAGATGTCACAGACGTAATTGGGAGAATTCTGAGGAAGCATGACATATGCACAATTTACAAGCCACAAACAACAATACACAAATTATTGGGCAATCGAAAAGACAAAATACCATTGGAAAACCAGGGAGTGTACAGCATCCCATGTAGTGCTGTGAAAATAATACATTGGCCAAACAAACAGAAGAATATCTACCACGGTCCAAGAATATAAAAATAGCATAAAGAATAAGCAAATGACATCAGCTTTGTTCCCACATCATCAAGAGACAGGACACACAATAAATTTCCAGGAAACCAAACATATCGCGCCCATAAAGCACTATAGAACGCACATTATCAGAGAAGCTCTCGAAATAGAAAGCACTGAAACTTTAACAAGAGAAATAATGCACAAAACATCTCAAATATATAGAAAACCCTACTAAAAATCAAACCAAAAACAACACACCAGAGAAACAAGACAGCGAGCCGAAAGGAGCTACAGACCCAGAGAAGCGACGAAACCAACCAGGCGGAACGATCTGTGGAAACCTATGATACAACATATATATATATATATATATATATATATATATATATATATATATATATATATATATATATATATATATATATATATATATGTATATATTCAATAATTAAATTTTTAACTGTGAACTATAATCAACAATAATTTTGGGGTGTGTCATAACATTAACGGTTTCCGCAAATTTTGTGCAGTATATTTTACGGGAACTGTACAATCCCCTTATTTCTCTTGTAGCCAATAATTTCATTTATTCGAACTGACTGTAACGAATTTAAACTTGTGTCCCTTATTAAAATGCAATTTAATGATTAATCGGGATACAACACTCCGTACTCCGTTTTGTTATGGGAGTTTCGGAAGTCGCCTGGCCACGTTTCAGCGTTTAAAATTCATATTCGGAGTTTTATGCGGAACATTAAAGCGTTTTAGGGGCTGTGACAGCGTTAAAAAAGTCATTTGTTTTTCGTTAACGAGAACTGGGCGGCATGTATAAATAGAAAATTTAAAATGCGACGCCAGCGTCAATATGGTTTTTGAATTTACAATTTCATTTGAAGATGAATAGCTGAGTAGTTCAAATGGTTAAATTACCTATTTGAAATTTAAGTGTAGAGTAATGTTCGAGCCAAGTTCTCGTCAGCTTTCTGAAGCATACCAGACATGTGCGAATATGGACATAAACAATCTTAACGTATTTTTAACAGATTGATTTGAAACTAAATTGCTAAAATTACACAGATTACAAATTTTTTGTCGGACATAATCATACTGTAAGATAATTCAAGATTTCTTCCTTACAATGGATACAGATTTACATACATATGCCAGAATATAACCAAAATAAACAGCAAGCTATTTTTATAAAAAATTTTCCATAAGTTTCCTAGAATTTCTGTGACCTTTGCTACTGCTGTAAACAATTAACTTCAACGAGAATTAACAGTAATAGAAGCCCGTTTTTCAATTAAGCCTTTTTTGATAATATTAACATATTGACGTAACTATATTTATTTATTTTAAAAAGAATATCTATTTAGTAATTTCGATAACTATTATTAAGTTATACTACAATTGTTCATTTTTTTAAAACCAGACATATTTCCGGGTTTACAAAAATTTCTTCTTTACATGAACCTGCATGAAAGATCAGGTTATCAATGCCTTATTTGCCATACATCTCGAATTCCTTACCTTAAATTTAAAAAGAATAATCGCATAATATTGCATAATCACTAAATTTTTTAACGTTTCCAAAATGGTAATTATTATGATTTTACACAATTGTTAAGAGCGAAAAATAAAGAATAAAGCAAGCGGTGCATTTTAATAAGAAATACCTTAAAAACTTCGCTTCGCCCATAAACACGTCTATTTTTAAAAAATGTTTGATTTTAAAGTGATGCAATAAAATCTATGAAATAGCGTAGTTTTATATGAAATACCCAAGATTTTCCCTACAACATCAACCTATTTTTAGGAAACAGCTAGAATAATACCTTCTCAAGGTTACCGAAAATTTGAATTTGGCACAAAGCCGAGAAAATTAACTGAATATTTTGTAATTAGCAATTTATTACGAATAACAAAAAAGAAAAATAACAGATAATGGTGGATAACACAACCGCATCTAAAGGTAGGGATCGCCATTGGGGTTCCAACAGCCGTTATGGAAGTAATTTTAAACCTCACACCTTTACATATATTAGTGGAGAATATAGCAAAAAAGTTAACACATAGAATGATGACGGATATATTTATCAAATGAAGACCTCATTTCCCATCTAGGATCCAGCAAATCTAGAATATATCCCAGGATGAATTAAAAAAGAAGTTCAACTTCGTAAAAGACTTTAACAAGAATTTGTGTAGTAGAAGTGAATGGGACAGAAATACCATTGAGAAACGCAACACAAACTCCATTAAATGGTACACAAATGATTCTAAAACAACAAAGGGAACTGGAATATAAATATATGAACAAGGAATCAGATTCTTTAACATCCATCGCATTAAAACTGGATTTCCATGGAATCAGCTCCAAATTGATCAGGGAATGTTTAGTAGATTACCCTACTGTGGATGCCGGGACGTTCTGAAGTGTAAGGAAATCAAATAGTAGACAAACAAAAAAAAAGAGCTAAAATAACATTTTTGGGATTTGAAGCTTTTCACGTAATTAATACCAGTGACGTACTGGAAGAACTAAAAAAAGGGAGTAACAATAGGATATTCAATTATTCGACAAATTTGCAAGGAATCAGACAAGCGAAGATACTTCTGAGGATTTATGACTAGAGGAAATTCAAGGAACGTACTAGCCTAAGAAAAAATTAACCTAGAATTTTAATAGAAATCTTAACAGGGCACTATCACCTGAAGGGGCACCTCAAGAAACTTGGACAATTAGAGAAAAAACAATGCAGATTTTGCAAAAAAGGGGATGAAGCCTCTAATTACATTCTTTCAGAATGTACTGCCTTGCAAAAACAATTGGATGCGAATGAAAGAAAAAGATAGGCCCAATCTGAAGCCGTCCGATATTCTGAGTGAAATATGATATTTAGTTGGCGGGGGGTTCCAAACGACTTGGCAACAGAAGGGGAGTAAAGTAATCTTTTAGGTCGCAGTACAGACAACCCCATCTTCACATACATAGGGGATCTGATTTATTTATAGCCTAATACTAGATAATTTCAAAGCTTTGTTCGTATATCATCAACATATCTTATTAGTACAATTGGCTTTAAAAGAGTGAACAAAATATATAATTCAGCAAATATGTATATCAGTTAAAGGGCGCCTAGCATTTAACTTTTTAGCAACAAGAAATTCCTACATAAGTTTTTAATGCCTCTGTAAAGTTTCAAAAGATATCTTAGTTATAGTACCAGATGTACATTTAAATTTAAGTATTCGAAATTGTTCTCACGTGTAATTTTTTTTAGGTTTTGGAATGATAAAGGCAATCCTTTGGACCCTATAATATTAGGAACTGGTCGTGGTGGTTGATTACCACCAAATCCTCGTTACTTAAACACTCACACTTTTTAACTCTTATGTACTTTTTGGTGATACTCCAATACTATTACCAAATAAGAACTAAATGAAAACAAAAAACCATCCACATTTGCTGTTTTTTTTTGTGTTTACTGAAAAATCGCGAATAGTAACCCAGGCTGTAAGAGGCTAAGAAAATACCTTCCAAAATTGAATACCAAGGCGTATATAATAAATACATCAATCATAAACATCCAGGTGGAATAACGGATGTGCTTTTATACCAAATGAAGTTTATTTTCGACAGAATAATGTATTTACCCACAAAGTTTTAGACAGTGAGAAAATTGAGAGATCTGTACTATGAAGTGTCCACCCTATTTCCTAAATTTGGGTTTTCGATTTTTATTTACTCACAAAACTCATCTTTGTTGATCCGCGATTTTTAACCGATTCTAAACGAAGGAAATTCTAAATTCGGGAAGTCTGAACGGATTAAATAAAATTTTCTACATTATGTTCAGGAAGTTGCTGCGGTGGTCCCATATCATTTTGGACGAAATTAGTTTGGCAAAATCGAAGATAGCGATTATAATATTGCAGATAAAAAAATTAATTTTATTCGATTTTTTACCAAAACTGGTATGGGTCGGTTTTCGGGATCGCACATAACGAATTTAAATTATATAAAAAAAAAATCAATATGGCGGATCCAATATGACGGACAAAAAAATTAATTTTGTCCGAATTTCTCCAAAATTGATATGAAGGTGTTTTGGGGGTCACACATAATGAACATAAAATTATTTTAAAAGATTAAATCTAGCAGAACCAATATAGCGAATTAAAAATTCTATATCTCTCCATTCTGTCCAAAATCAATATTGGGGAATTTTTGGGAGTATTAATTACAAACTTAAAATTATTTTTGAAAAATTCAATATGGCAAATCTAATATGGCGCCCTAAAAATTTTGCACCTATTGATTTTTCGAAAATTGATATAGGGTAATTCTTAAAGGTGTAAATTACGAATTTAAAATTATTTTTAAAACATTCAATATGGCGACTTCAACACGGAGGATTACAAATTTTACATTTTTAAATTTTGTTCCAAATAGACACTGAGTGGTTTCTGAGAGTGTAAATAATGAATTTAAAATAATTTTCAGAAAATTTTGATATGTCAGATGCAATGTGGAGGTCTAAAAATTTTACTTTTCCGGATTATGTTCAAAAAGGAGTTTTCGAAGATGCAGATTTAGATTAGATTACGAGGTTAAAATTATTTTTTTGAAATTCAATATGGCGAATTCAACATGGTGGGTTGAAAATTTTATGTTATTTTCATTCTTTCAAAATTTCTATTAGGGGTTTTCGGGGTTGTATGTTACGAATCTGAAGTTATTTTTTTACAACTTAATATGTAAGATATAATATGAGGGATTATTAATTTTATTTATTTTGTCCAAAGATGATATTGGGGGGTTCTTGGGGCGTATACAAGTTCACTTGTAGGATAATATATGTCGGAGTAAGAAATATTTGTTTCAAGTCTCTTAAATATCGATATTGGTAGTTTTTTTTGGGGAGGGGCTAGATTACTAATCTAAAATAAATTTAAAATTCTGGATAGCTGATTTACTATGGCAGAATAAATATTTGGTTAGTTCAAAGCTGAAGAATTTTCAGAATCAAAGATTTTTTAGTTGTTCAATTTAGTGTGTTTTAGAACTTAAAATGGGTATTTTTTTGCGACCTTGGAAACATTTCTAGGTACACTATTCTGGTCTAGTACTTAGTTCAAATAATTTATCGATATAACAACGAATTCAAGACCAACAATCGAAAAATAAAATTTTTATAAAAAAAATTGAACCGACTTTTAAAAAACGCTCAAAATCAAAAAATAAGTTCTTCAAGTTGCTGCCAAATTATTTTTAAATAAAACAAATAACTACTAACACGAGATCTACATAAACTACGTTAAGACAGCAATTACAATTAAAGCATTTTTCAATCTTTTCATTATTTCTCTTAGTTCAGTGCCGACTGAAAAAAATTCCTAATTCATATAAAAATTTATATTGTTATTTTTCACATTCTAGTGCATTTTTAGAAGTCAGTTGAGATTATGGTGATTATGATTTTAAAATTATAGGTTCGTTTCTTCAGTGTTGAATCGAAAAATATTCATTATATTTCCTATACAAAAGTATCTGGGAGTAACGTAGTGCTTCAGCAAATTTTTCTGTACTACCCGGCATTAATAGATCTATTGTGCTCTCTTACTGCTGCCAAGCCGTAAGGGATACCTTGCCGGCTAAAGCAGGTCCTCCAGTCCTATTTCCCACAGGATCTTAGCATGTCGGACAACTTCAAACTAACCTGAACTAACCTGTACTAACCTGTACTAACCTGTACTAACCTGAACTAACCTGAACTAACCTGAACTAACCTGAACTAACCTGAAGTAACCTAAGCTAACTTGAACTAACCTGAACTAATCTGAACTAACTACCCCCTGAAGTAAAAGACTTGTGTATGTATGTGCGTAAAATTGGGGATCTGTAGACTGCGACCTAATAGTTGTCGGCTAAAGCAGGTTCTACAGTCCTATTTCCCTCAGAAACCTTAGGATGTTGGATGGCTTTGAAGTGGGTAGCTCTCTTTCTTCTATTTGTTATGCTCTCAAGAACCATATTCTAGGGTTCTTTAAAGCGCTGCACTCTGGAAGATGTGATTAGAGGTTTCGTCCCCCTCCTCACAGAATCTGCACTATTCTCTTTCTGCCAATCCAATCTTGAGGTGTCTCTACAGGTGCCAATGACCTGTAAGGTTTTTGTCAGAACTCTGAGTTGTTTCTTATTTAGGCTTATGTATTTCTTGAATCTCTTCTGGTCGTAGTTCCCAAGAAGTGTCTTCTTGTCTCAATTCTTGCAGCTCCGTCCTATAATTGGCTCTCCTTTTCTTCCTCTCTTTTTAGTTCTTCCGGCATTATACTGCTGATGATTTCACAGAGAGGCTCAGACCCCAGAATTGGTGTCTCAGTTCCCTTTCTAGCGAGTGACTTCTTCCATTTCCTTTTTGTCTATCTTTAGACCGTGCACGTGGATTTTCCCAAACTGAGAGTGGATGGTGTGTCTGTTGTCCCTCATTTTCTGACAGGATAGGTCGCCGATTCCTGCCCTCAGTTTTGGCCTTTACCTTCTTTCTTCATGTTAATAATCTTCAATTGTGAAGTACTTATCCCATCGTTTTAGGCTTGTATTAGCTGTAAAGGTTTTTCTGCCATTATTCCTTGGTTTCTGAGGAGAAAAATTGTCACTATGTGAGCTTTTGGAATGTTATCTCTCTCGCATACCATCATTTCTGCTTCCTTCCAGCCTTTCAGCTTTGATATCTTCATCCGGAACCATTCTGCCGACCGCGGTGTTTCACAGTCAGTCAGAATCATACCCGGACAAAAATGGATATCTTTGAACTTGAGCTTATGCTCTCACCCTTCGTACATCTCTTCCACTAATACCTCCTCTAATGGAGTCTGCTCGTTCACACTGTGGATAGTCTTAGGGAACGTTTTCAGGAGGATGGCAATCTTGTTTAATTTCAGAGCGGCTGCATAGCTTCCACCAATCAAGGATGTGGCGGTGAACTTGCTCGTTCTTCTCCTCATTGATTCTGGTTGTTGCGGTGGAGTTTCACCTGCCTTCTCCCGCTTAGGTTTTAGCTTATTATTTTGGTCTAGGGTAGCTTTATGTTCTGCCACCTTCTTCCTGTCTTCCTCTGGTACTAGTCCTTCATTGAGATACCGCAGATACCACTTTACTCTTGTTCCACTTAGTCCTTGCCTCAGAGGATCATCTCTACCTCCCTAGAGACTTGAAACTTTACACATAAGCTGAGGACTGGTTGATAATGCAATGTTAACTTGCTTTCTTGTTTGTCTGCATCACGCGACTTCAATCAAAACCGGTAAAGTTGAAAGGAGGCTCGCTGCAAGCTCGCTATAAGCTCGCGGCAGGCTCATCAGGTTCGCGTTAAGATGCATACAAAAATGGTGCGCCGCACCCCTGATGAGCCTTCTTTCAATTTTGCCATTAAGCCGTCCAACCAGATAATAAAAATCCTTTAGGTTCGCGTCAAAAGCCGACAGAAAATGGATCATAATGAGCAGCGGTCACGCAGTCCGCTAACGATAGAAATGGGATGAAATTGGCTTGTTGTGTCCCAGACGCTTCTATTATCTCTTTTGACGCCGGCTGCTATACACGCTCAATGGAAGTCGACAAAATTCAAAGGAAAAACACGGCAGGCTCTTCACGGGTGCGACTCGCTATGTTTATTCGCACTTTATATTTCAAATGGGGTCAGCTGATTTTTTGAAATAAAATCTAAATTTAGAAAAATTAAACGTTTTTAAGAAAGGTGTTGAAAATCAAAAAAAAAATTAGGGAAAAGATATAATGCTAACACTAAAGCTTTTATCAGATTTCAAAACTTTTTAGTATTAATAACTTAAAATTATACTAGAACATATTTACATAATTATGAATTCTTTCTCGCACTAAGTATTGTTCTAGTTTTTGAACACATTTTAACGCTAATTTGTGAGTTAATGAGAAAACTGTACTACGGTTGTATGCTTTGTTTTTTTTTTCATTTTGAATATAAAATTTTATCATATATCAAAAATAACGTTTCTTTCTTTAAATTTCAATATCCTTTTGGCTGTCAGAAATTCTACAATCCACAAACGTTGTTGTCCTTAAGCAAATTTATATGGATATCATTCAAATTACAATTAATATCAAACTGTAGTGAGAATCTTTACTAATTCTTACTTATCCTTCGTATTAAACCCTTTTTATCCTCTCTACCTAGTACTTTATTTCGATAAAATGCTCCAATTGATCCGAGAGCGAGAAGCATTTGACTTTGTGTGTGTGTTTTTTCCTGTTGCAAATTTCATTTTTTTTAAATTTATTTTTACTATAATTAAATATTCCGAGGCCAAGACACTAGTTTGTAATGCCAGAGAGCAGAAAAAATATTTAATTAATTTTAAGAATAACATTTTTTATATCCCCCTTTACTTTTTTAGTTAAATTTAAACTTTGCATCGGAAACTTAAATCTTCTTTTTGTCACTTTCGTGTCTTTCCACCTCGAAATATTTGACTTTCTCAGGGCAAAACTTTCTCTATTGACATTCAATTATTTGCACTTTGTACTTCCGCATTTCGCTTCGTTTTTATTTGCGTCAGAATTCTCTGTAAACTTCTGGGAGTTAATGGAAAATTTCCTGAGCGTTTGTGTTTTTAGGAAAATATAATATTTTTTGTTTTTAGAAAATATATTTTTATATGAAATGTTATACAAACAGTTTATTATATTTGAAAGAATAATTTCTAGGGACATAAAAAATACAAATTTCTTAACCAACTTCATTATCAAAATACAATTTTAACTGAAAAATTTTAAAAGAGTTATTTGGAAGTAGTTTTGGAAAGATATGGATGAAATTTTACATAGCTTGTAGATATGCCGAAGATAGTATCCTTGACAGGAACCCGTTTAAAATAAAATTTTTATAAAGAAATTGAATCGCAATCTAAAAAAAGCGCTAAAATACAAAAAATAATATAAATTTTTCAATAGAATTGTCGACATCAAATTATTACTTAAAAAAGTGATTAAAGGAAAGAGAGTCCGAATTTTAATTTGTAATGGCTTTCTTACTATAGGTTGTGGACATCTCGTGTTAATTCAAGTTCAATTTAATAATAATTTGACTTCGAAAATTTGAATCCTATATAAAAATCTTTATATTATTTTTCGCTTTTTCGCGTTTTTTGAGAAGGTGGTTCGATATCCTAATAAAAATATCATTTTACGATTTTTAATTTCCAAACGATACCCATATATTAAATCGTAAAAAAGTACCCATTTCAGAAAAAGTTATTGTAGATCATATTAAATTGAACAACAAAAAAAATCTCTGATCCTGAAAATTTTTCAAATATCAGTTTCGAATGAAATTGGATCAAACAAAAACTGGACTTTTTAGAATTGTGATGTAACCATAGATATTAGATTGGCTGGTTCCAATGCCGGTAGTTCCTACAGTGTGGGAGAAGAAGAAGAGTGGAAGCAGTATTCTCCTCTCTTTCTACTTGGCCACACATAGAACCACGTGGCCTTAAACGCGAATAAGGCTCTGTCTGGTTCTATGCTCCGCCCGTTAGATTATTACTTTCACTTTTCTTTCTCGCTCGCACTATGGAAACAGTCAGCATTGGGGACGCGCAATCTAGAATTTCCTAAATCTATAGATCTAAAATATAAATAATCAATTAATAACCATAAATCAACCTTAGATTTACTCTAATATCAAATTGAGGAAAGCAGAAGGATCTCGAGAAAAAAAAAACATACTTATAATTAGAGGGGCACACATTTCAAGCCTCGGGCATCCTTCTGGGCCAATGAATAATAGATTACGGTGAACAGAGTGAACAAAGGTGAGCGGAGCCCTACAAAAAAAAAAGAACTTTAATTCCGCAATTTGCTTCCCCGAAAATCGCAATACTAATTTTGAACAAAATCGAGAAATTTTTAATCCGATAAATTGAATTTTTTAAAAATAATTTATATTTATAATCTACACCTCCAAAAAGTCACCATTGCCAGTTTTGTTAGTAGTGTCGAATATATATATATATATATATATATATATATATATATATATATATATATATATATATATATATGAATAGTTTCGTTATTCCGGATTTCAATGCGTTCGTTCAAAAAATCGTTTTCACGACATTTCGCCAAAATCTCATTTGGCATTTTCAAGTGCGGTTCGTCTCGTTACTCGCTGAGTTCTCGGCGCCAAACTAATACCTGACAAAATGTGATTTGCATAAACAGATTAAAAATACTTTATTTGTAATTGCTTTCTTACCATAATTTGTATATATTAATCGTTATTTATTTCATTTAGAAATAGTTTGGTGCTGACTTCAAAAATTTCAATATCATAAAAATTTATAGTTATTTTTTACTTTTTAGAGTACTTTTAGAAGTCGATTCAATTTTTTTTATAAAAATTTTATTTTTCGATTTTTAGTTTTAAATTTCATTTATTATTGGAACTAAGTTCTAACGAGATTAGTGTACCTCGCAATGACTCCAAGGGTGGCAACAAAGTACCCAGTTTATCCAAAGTTGTAAATCACCTTAAAATGAACCACTAAAAATTCTTTGATGCTTAGAGTTCTCCAAATACCAGTCAAATTGTATCAAACAAATATTTAGTCTGCCATAGTAAATCCACTACCTTAAATTTAAAATTAATTTTAGATAGGTAATATAGGCCCGAAAACCTCCCAATATGGATATTTAAAGAACTTGAGACTTAAATTTCTTAGCCCGATATATTTTATACTGCATATTGAGTTTGTATACGCCCCAAAAACCCCATAATATCAATTTTAGACAAAATCGGAAAATGTAAAATTTTCAGTCCCTTACATTGCATCTTCTCAATCTAATAGTTAAAAAAAATTAACTTTGTATTAGTAATACACGACCCCGAAAATCTAATACCAAATCTGAAAAAATGCGAATCTCTTAATCTAATCTAAATCTAAATCCTTCAAAACTCCCTAGTATCAATTTTGGATAAAATCCGGAAATTTAAAATTTCTAGACCGTCTTATTGCATCTGACATATTAGATTTTCTTAAAATGACGATTCAGTCTTGTCTTTGAACAAAATCGAAAAATGTAAAATTTTTAGTCCGCTTAATTGGGTTAGCCATATGGAATTATCGACAAAAACTTGTAGATTCATAACTTACATCGTTAAGAAGTCCCTATATCAGTTTTGGGGAAAATCGAAAAATTGTAAAATTTTTAGGACGCCATATTAAATCCGCTGAAGTGTATTTTTCAAAAAATATTTTAAGTTGATAATTAACACTAACAAAAATCCCCCAATACTGATTTTATACTAAATCGAGAGATGTAAAATCTTCAATCCGCCATCTTGGATCCGCCATATATTTTTTTTAAATAACTTCAGATTCGTAATGTGCGATCCCAAAAACTTCCCTATTTCAATTTTGAGAGAAATCGGACAAAATTATTTTTTATCGGCCATATTGGATACGCCATATTAAATTTTTTGGAAAAAATCGGAGAAAATTAAATTTTTTTGTCCGCCGTATTGGATCCGCCATATTGAATTTTTAAAAAATAATTTCATATTTGTTGTGTACGACCCCAAAAATTCTCACATACCAATTTTGGACAAAATTGATTTTTTTGGCTGCCATATTGTCAGCGCTATCTTGGATTTTACTGCACCAATTTCGTCCAAGAAAATATGGGACCACCACAGCAACTTCATGAACATAACGTAATAAATTTCATTCAAATCGGTGTCGCCGTTCCGGAGTAATCGGTGTACATACATAAAAAAACATACATAGTCGACGAATTGAAAACCTCCTTCTTTTAGAAGTCGGTTAAAAAGGTTAGTATCGTTTAAAATGCGCATCAATATTTCTTCGCCGGTGTTTACCGCAGCCTTGTATACTTCTGTTTTAAGAGCGCCGCACAAAAAGAAGCCACACATATTTAACTCTGGAGAACGTGGTGGTCATCTAACTGGTGTCTCAATGCCTCTTGCAATCCATCGGTTAGGATATTGGTAATGTAAAGATTGCTGAATAGCAACGGAAAAATGGGGTGTGGCATCATCATGCATATCCTATAGTTTCCGCCGACGTAAAATTAACGAATTTTTCAGAAGCACTAGTAATGTGTTTTGCAAAAAATTTCCATTTATCCTGTCTGGAATCACAACAGGACCAATAAGGTAAAGATCAGTAATACCTGCCTAAACATTTATTTCCAAGTCATGCTGATGGTGTGCAATTTAATATTTAATGACATCTGGATTTTCATTCACATCCAGATTTTGTAAAGCACGTTTCGTTAGTAAACAACATTTTTATACCAAAATTTGGATCACGAGTTTTTTTGTTTCGGATAAATTACAAAATGTAAGGCACACGGGGGATCAATCCGTAAAAGTTCCTGAACCTTTTGGACATGATATGGATGTAACAACTATTCTTTTAAATACCATTTACAATAGTTTTAGTCATATCTAACTCACGTTCTAAGCGGCGGGTATTAACACTTGGTTCTTCTTCAACTCTTTCCAAAATTTCTTCTATTTTTACGACCCCTACTTACAGATTTTTTCTCAAAGCTGCCCGTTTCTCGGAGATGATGATATTGACAAATGTTTGATGATGTTCTGGGCGTTTAGGAAATCTCTCCATGTAAACTGTAACATTTGGATGCCCATTTCCTTCACAAAACCGATACACCAGGACCATGTCAACTTTCTCGTAGTCCTTGTCGTTGTCCATGTTTAATAATAAAATAGGCCTATAAATTTAGAATGTTGATCTTACTATGTCCACTTCTTAGACGGTGATCACAATCTGTCAATAGTCAAATAATTAAATGCCATGGCAGCAAAGTCACTCAAAAAGTATTATTACAGATATTTTTTATTACAGATAATTTGTTGTATGTATGTAATTGAAAATGCTTTTTCCTGGCGAAACCTCTCATCAAACGAAAATTTTTGAAGTAGAAAAAAAACTTCCGATAGAAATATTTAGGTTGTTATAACACTGATGATATAAAAAATCAAAAGCAATGTTTAAAATGACGTCACTTTTTTAACACTTATACTACTTTATAGCCGATCGCTATACCACTAAAAAACGTCATATTATAGTGTTTGACCACACACCAAAAAACATTAAACTCAGTTACCACGTTTTCAAGAAATTTGGAATAAATCATACTTTCTTGAAACTTTGAGGTCTTTTATCGCCTAAACGACGTAGTATCGGATATAACTAAGTTGACTTAAATTAGCCTATTTTGACACAAAGAATCTGTGATCAAATGTTGTACACGTATTTTCCGGATTATTTATCTATCTATCTATTTACATATATATATATATATATATATATATATATATATATTTATTTACATATATATATATATATATATATATATATATATATATATATATATATATATATATATATGTGTGTGTGCAGGGGCTGATCCAGCCTCTCTCTTGGTGATATCACAAAAGTACAGTATGGCAAGCGAAAGCAAGTTGTCGACGGGGGAGGGGGAAAGACACCGGAAACATTCCCTTTTCTATTGTAAAAGGCAGGGTCGGGTCTATTTTTTTGAATTTGAAACTCTTGGAGGGGGGGGGATGCCAGCAGCATACACATTCCTAGCATAAGAGGCAGAATCGGGCCTATTTTCCTGCACTCAAAGCTCTTGAGGGGCGGCTATCGCAAGAAAACAAGTTGTCAACGGGGGGGAGGGAGAGTGCCAGGAGCATACACATTCCAAATATGAAAGGCAGAATTGGTTCTATTTTCCTGAACTCAAAGCTCTTAGGAGGAAGGGCGATCGCAAGCATACACATGCCTATACTCTATTCAAGAACTAGAGAGAGTAATAAAACTGTTACCGAAACCTCCAATAAACCTGCTCCAATGCGGCAGGTAAGTGAGGATTGTCATAAATCTAATTATATTTAATTATATTTAAATATTATAAGGTTTTATAAATTTACGGAAACAATAAAATCTCTGATAATTCAATTCAATTTCTATCAGTGAGCAAGGTACACCTTACAGTGTGTTCTTAGTGATTTATCTTGTTTGCACTTATTTTTATATATTATTTGAGATTAGCGAGATACCCACCTCTATATTTATTCCAAAATCGTTAAACCAAGGCATTTTTTCCTCAACGAAAAACTTTATTTGTTGTTTTTATGTTGCATTAAGATATCAATATCTAGATAATAATGTTAAAAGCTCTGTTAAGATGTGTTCCAACATGACAGGAGTTGGAAAATCTAATATATACCGAATACTGAAGGAAAAAAAAACGACAGGAATTGTTAATACTCCCAAGCCACATTCGATCACAGGCAGACGAAAAACCTGATTGGAAAAAGAGATGAAAATTGCAATAAAAGGAATTCTGTATATATTTTATTATGAGAAGCAGATTCCAACCGCCGACAAAATTCCAAAATCAATGAAGATCGGGAAATACCTGAAATTGAAAGAATTGAGCTCTGGAAATTGCTCAGGAAACATAATTTATGCTGGGTAGAACCAAATAGGAAATCTGTTCTTATAGATCGTCCAGAAACTGTCCGTTGGAGAAAGAAACATCTCTCTCAAGTAAAAGGTTGAGTTGCTGAAAATAACACAACTTACAAAATTAGTAGTTTTACTGAACTTTTGATAGATTTTTTGAAGAAAGTTACTGCGGAAAATTGGGAAAAATTCATATAATAAAAGAATAAAACAAAATGTGGAAACTCGATCCCATGATCGGTGAGATAGAGGAATCAATTATAATTAATGTAAGCGAAGATAACTTCACTGACTTTGATTACGAATTAGATATGTAATGTTTACCAATTTATTACTTAAATTTTTGTTTTTGTTGTATTTTATTGTTTGATGTTGTTTATATATTTTTTTATATATTTTTATTTCATATATATTTAATTCCAATTAGCCGTAATTTTTTTATTATTTTATTATTGTATTTGTGTCTTTTTCTTAAATGTGTAGAATTAATACGTTTATTTTTTTTTGGGGCTATAGGATTTCCATATAATAAAGTAAATTAAATTAAGATAGTGCAATAGAAATAAAAATAAGTAGGTCTAATTTTAACTGTAACATATAAAAATTATTTACATTTGACTCCCTTTTTAGTGTTTAATTGTAATTCTGCAGATGGTTTAAGAAATAAATAAACTGAAACGTCAAATGTCCTAAAAATGTTTTTAATTAATAATAAAATAACCGATAGCCCCAAAAAAAAATTTTAATAATATATGGACGAATTCATTTTTTTATATATGTTTAAGTTCTCGTATTTTTGACAATGGGTATCTTGTAAGTATTTAAATTATAACTTAGACTTTTTTGAAAGAATGCTACATGTGCCTAAAACGGTTTCTATGTCAAAATTAAAAATAATAAAAATTCAGTTGTGATTTGTGTTAAATATGTCACAATTTTCTATATTTTGTAATGAATGTGAAATATTAAGAAATCATAAGAAATAAAATAATATTATAAATACTTTTTATTTTAGGTTTATTACCGAAATAATATTCTATGCCATAAATACTTAGTGATAAAATAAACCTCCTTCCGACGCCTATGACAAATCCTTTTTAACCCTTCCAAATATCTATTGTTACCCAACTCAAATAGTCCATTATTATAGACCGGTATTTTTGACTATAAAATTTCTAACCCATTCATATAAAAAATATATGATTTTACCAAAGACATCGGACTAAAGAACACAGTTAGTTTGCGAAGAAAAAAAGGGTAAAAAATGATTTATTATTCTCTCTAGTTCTTGAATAAACTATAGTATAAGAGGCAAAATCGAATGTATTTTCCTGAACTCAAAGCTCTTGAGGGGGGGGGGGCGGTTTGTAGCTCCACTTGGACAGACCATGACCTTTCGTAAAGGGGCCGTTTCTGTCTACAAATCTGATTAACCCACTCCCGTTACCTTCCCTCCTACGTTTTTCTGCTCGAAGTATGATACTCAATATTTGCATTGTTTTGGCATTCTCAGTCGGTCGCTACAACTGATTAATATGTTATTTTTATCTGGAATTTTAATACCGGAAGTACCGGTTTTAGCGAAAATAGGAGGTATTTCGATCCCTAGTGTGTAGTCCTATATTGCCACAATTATACCGAATATTACAATTACTCTTCGTTGCTATGGATATAGGCGTAAATATGTCGCTATAAAATTGATTTTTGCATAAACATTCTGAGGCTGCCGATTATCGTATTAACTAGTTTGGATTTGCCTATGATTTATTAATATTTCATGTCAAGTTTGTTTGATTTATGTTTAATTATCGCCAATTAAATTTATAGACTTGAATATTTTATTAATCAAGTAAATTAATCGGTTTTATCAGTCCCAATAAAGAAAAAACTTTTATGATATATTTAAAGAATTTATTTTTAAAGGGAAATATTCAAAATAAGAAATAATAGTTTGTAAAATATGTATTAACATATTATGTATCATTTGATAGTACACATGCATGAAAATATATGATATGGCAAGCGAAAGAAAATTGTCGAGGTGAGGGGGTGGGGCATCGAAAACATTCCCATTTTTAATATAAAAGGCAGGCTCGGGTCTATTCTTTCGAATTTCAAGCTCTTGGAGAGGGGAGGGTTGCCAGCAACATACACATTCCTAGTATAAGAGGCAGAATCGGGTCTATTTTTCTGAACTCAAAGCTCGGGGGGAAGGGGGGGGGGGCTATAGCAAGAAAAATCAGTTGTCAACGCGATGGAGTGCCAGCAGCATTTACATTCCTAATACAAAAGGCAGAATCGGTTCAATTTTCCTGCTCTGAGCAAGATTACACATTTCTATATTCTATTCCAGAACTAGAAAGAGTAATAAAACTGTTACCGAAACCTCCAACGTACCTGCTCCAATGCGGATAATTGGGGACTGCCGTAAATCTAATTATATTTAATTATATTTAAATATTATAAGATTTAATAAATTTACTGCTACAACAAACTTTCTGATAGTTCAATTTAATTTTTGTCAGTAAGCAATGTACACATAACAGTGTATCCTTAGTGATTTATCTTGTTTGCGCTTGTCTTTATATATTTTTTGAGATTAGTAAGATACCCAAAAGATATGGCTTTCACCTCTATATTTATTCCAAAATTGTTAATCCAATGCATTTTTTTCTCAACAAAAAACTTATTAAGATGCATGTTTATGATGCCTTAAAATATCAATATCTAGATAATAATGTTAATAAAAGCTCTATTGAGATGTGTTCTAACATAACAGGAGTTGGAAAATCTACTGTGTACCGAATACTGAAGGAGAAAGAACAACTGGAATTGCTAGTACTCCCAAGCCACATTCGATCACAGGTAGACGAAAAATCTCGTTGGAAGAAGAAATGAAAACTGAGATAAAAGGAGTTGTTCATACATTTTATTATGAGCAGTTGATCCCAATCGTCGACAAAATTCTAACTAAAATCAATGAAGATCAGAATTTACCTGAAATTAAAAGAACTGAGCTTTAGAAATTGCTCATAAAACTTAATTTTTGCTGGGAAAAACTAGAAAGGGAATCTGTTCTTATAGATCGTTCGTTAACTGTCCGTTGGAGAAGGAAATATCTCTCTCAAGTAAAAGGTAGAGTTGCTAGAAATGACACAGCTTACAAAATTAGTAATTTACCTGAACTTTGGAAAGATTTTTTTGAATAAAGTTACTGCGGAAAATTGAGAAAAATCCATATAATAAAGGAATAAAAGAAATAGTGGAAACTCGATCTCATTATGAGTGAGATAGAGGAACCAATGATAATTAATTTGAGCGAAGATAGCTTCACTGGCTTTGATTACGAATTAGATACGTAATATTTACCAGTGTAAACACAATTTATTATTTAAATTTTTGTCGGTGTTTTATTTTATTGTTTAATGTTGTTTATATATTTTTTTATATATTTTTATTTTAGTGTGCCCACTCTTTAATTTTATATATATATATATATATATATATATATATATATATATATATATATATATATATATTTATATATATATATACATATATATATATATATATATATATATATATATATATATGTATATATATATATATATATATATATATATATATATTTATATATATATATATATATATATATATATATATATATATATATATATATATATATATATATACATATATATGTTTTTCCGGTTTTCGATCCGTTCGTCAATAGAAAAATCTTCACGATGGGTAAAGTTTATTACGTTTCGATAGTCGATAACTATGCGTCACATTCCAATCCATGCGGCGAATTTTAAGAGACCTATCAATTTTAGGCCAATTGTTCCTTTAAATGAAATGTTTAGTTATACTATACCTTTGTAAATATCATATGAGAACGGTATCGTTAAAATGGTTCCATTCTTTAACTAACTCACAAAACTTGAATATTCCCAAATAATAAGGTGAATGTTAGGTTTGACAATCCAGCAAAGAGCTCCTTCTAGAATTTTGCTACTACCATATGTGAGCAACTAAAAAAATTTGTAAGGGAGCACTTTATCAATATGGAATTCAGAGAATAGATTTTTTTAATGCATTTTTTAAAGTAAAAATATTGAAGAACGTTCTTGATCGTTTCTGAATCGCCACAGCTCTGAAGTTTCCAGGGAGTCTATAATTCTTCTATGATGATGTTAGATCACAAGAACATGCGTTTTACGAAGAGGCAGAAGGCATCGCTAATATTTCATAAAAAAAACTTTTTTTCGAAACACCGTTCTTGCATGCATTAGACGGACCCTCTTAAAATTTTAACCACATATTTTAGACATGTGTGCTTATGTCCCGTAGTAAAACTAAAGAAAAAGATTCATATTTATTACCGATATCTATAAAGGGAATCGCTAAAAAAATGCAAACATGACATTTTTTTCAAGTGTCAAAAGTGGAATGCACCCCTAATGTCTAATACTGTGGCGAGTACTGCCAAGTAGTGGCGAATAATTTATAACAACGTTATTCCGTTTCTGGAAGTATTTTACGCCCTTTTTTTATATTTTCGAGATATTTTTAGTGTTCGCTTCAGCTAAGTGAATTAACTATAAACCGTATATGAGGTACTAGGTATGCCGAAAATTTAACCCTTTATATCCAAATCTTATGTTTCATAGATAAATAGTGATTAATTCATCAAGCAATGACGATATGCTGTAAACTACTACCTTCAGGCCGTAGACGATAAGGAACATCAAGAGGGTGTCAGGAAATTGAATCAACGTCGTTCAAGACAGAAACCAATGGAAGTTGTTAGAGGAGACCTATATCCAGCAGGGGATGAGAACGGCTGGTGGATGATAATCATGATACTCATATTTTACATATTGAACCAAAAACAGTTACATCTTGATTAAAATTTTAAATACACTATTACCTGAGACATTAATTGTTAATCCGGCATACTGTTACAACCCGTATAACCATTCCTGCACAACGATTACCAGTAAAAAAACCGAGAATGAACTTCGATATAGACCTTATATGATGAATATCTGTATGTTGTTCCACTAAACTAAAGAGATAAACGTCGTTTTCTTCATCGCCTAAATGAGAATGTCATTTCAAGATAACATTATTTGAGAGTTCTGTTTTTACATACGTTTATGAAAATAACCTTTACAACCATTTTTTCTATTAATACTTTTTAGTAAACTTTTAAGCTCATAAACTTCTTAGTGCATCAAAGGAAAACAGGTCAGACAACTGCTGGTTTACGCAACCACTGTCTAAAGTACGAATAACAGACATTATTTGATGTACAAATTATTAAAACGTACTTATTACACAACAAAAACAATCATTTATTCATATTATTAATATAAAGACTGAGTTGAGAATAATATATTTTAATTTATAATAAAATTACCACACAACTATGCTTATTCCTAATATATATCATTCCTAACTCTTTGAATTTCTAAAAATATAATAAAGTAAAATTTAATTGCGACACATTTTTCTTCAGAACACTGAACTATATTTTAGTAATGAGTATGTCTCATATTTTGCTCATATATATTATGCCCTGATATTGACGTGGAATATTGTTGACTAAATGTCATTTTTTTTACTGGAAGTAAGGCGTTTTGCAGTCTTTTTAGGTTATTTGCCACTTCTCTAGCATTCATTATCTCACAGTATTCTATGGGATTTAAGTCAGACTTGTTGGTTGGCTAATTCATAACGGATATATGGTTTCTTTTCAAAAAAAGTTCGAATTCCTCTGGCGCGAGGGCACATATTGTTGAAAAATTATTGTTATATTTTTGAATCTATGTACATGGGATTATAAATACTTTTTAAGTATCGGCCACCTGTCAAATTCCCACTCTGAATTCCAACGGGCTGGGCGTGCCTCTCATATTATTATAGATCTTTCTCCAAAATGACAAGTCATTTGAACTATGTTGTCAAGAAATTTTTTACCCCAACTTCTGAAAACTCGAATTTGCCCAATAGGACCACATATTCTGATACGAGAGTCCTCTGAGAGAAACAGTTGCTGTAAATTCTCTTCTCCCCAGTGTTCGCGACGAAACTTTAGACGATTTTTACGGTGTTGCTGTGGTATCCTTGCTAATCATCTAGTTCTTTGAAAACGATGTTGCTTTAGAGAAAAAACCTATTGCATTGTGATAAACTAGTGCCTAAGGTCTCAATTTAGCTACTAACAGAAATTATTCTGAACAAACTACTGAGACGATATAAAAAATCTTTTAGAGAAAATATAAGTGTATACAACCGGCTGTGGTAATTGAATATCTTAAAGGTATATTCCCATCAATTACCTGAATTTCAAATTAAAAATTCTCACATCATGCATTCCTTTTGTGAGATTATTTGACAAAATATGAAATTGAATCCGAATACAACTTAATGTAGTCCCAAAATGCTTCAAACAATATAATTTAACATTACTTTATCAACACCCCTGTATTTATTATATTTAAAACTTTACCCAAATGTGTTTCATATCAAAAGAACATTTCTTTTTAACTCTTTATTTATCAATATATTTTCTATTTATAAGTTATATAAGTTATATAATATTATATAAATTGCAAATTCGTACTTGTAATAAACTAGGAGAATGCTTACAGAGTCTCCACGTATTTAGAAATATATTATTAAATAATTCTATAATTGTTTTGGGTCTACTACGACAATAAAATATGCGTTCCCTTTGAATTGCCATATATATATCTTTATATTAGGACATACAGTAGAATAAATGTATACACAACATACAACCCGACTATTAACAAGACAACTGTATGCTATATATCCCTCGAAATTAATGTTATTGGCTATGCCACACCAATCCCATACATCAATTCCTTTTTTTAGTGGCCCATCGCCACACACAATAACTTAAGTCGGCTTCAGAAAAATATTAATGATGTGTTTGAAACGAAAAGAAACCAGGCGAAATTAGTAAAGTCATTCCGAAACTATAAATCTAGCTGGCTATGACGCGGCCATATGCTCCAATTAAAAATCTACCGTGAAGTTGGAGCCTTTGTACTTCTTGTTCTTCTCTGAGAGAGAACTGGTTTTACACCTATTCTTCTTCTTGGTAAAGACTCCATTTGATGCTGGGTGTTCGAAATTCCTTGTTGAATACATTTTGTTTTAATGCAGTTATTCGACCCAGACATAATTTTTTAAAAACTACACGAAATCGATTCTCTACTGTAATCTATAGTAAAAATTTTCTATCATTATGCAATCAAAAATTATAATTTATCTTATATACCCCTTACATTAGTCTTTGCAGTATCTCAGGATAAACCAAATGCTATTGAGAAATAATTTAATACTCAGAACACTAAAAATATTTATAATTCAATACGAGGGGTACTAGAAAAGTTTTAATTATTTAGAATAGTGGAATCGAATTTTTCGATTTATGCATACTCCGTAGAACATGAATCTGAAATTTTTTCTGACGGTCGCAAATAGTTTTTCCTCATGTAATTATTTATTATCATTAATATTACCCGCAAACCATCAATTGTACCATAGTTTAGAAGAAATTTTGTTGGTCAAAATGTATATGTTTACCGCTATAATTTTTTTTGTGATTTTTGAAACAATGTTTAGAAATGGACAGTACGTGATTTCTTTAGTTTTTCGTTTTTAAAATGAGAAAAGTTGTAGAGAATAAAAAAACCTTTAAAATAGGCTTAAGAAATCGGTCCATTTTTAACCGAGAAAAATTTAAAACAAAATGAGAAAAACCCAAAATTTCCTTTGCGAAATCGTCCGGTCAAAATAGCCCAAAAAAAGTGGCTACTTCGCAAAAATTCGCATAGAGCTGAAAATTGTAAATATCTTAAATAATAAATAAAAAATTAAATATTAAAAATTCTCACCGATCCTACGTCTGTTAAAAATTTTATACTTGGTCATAGGTCAAAAATATTGGTTTCTCGCATTTTTCTCGCAAACGAATCACCATTTCCGAACCACTTATAGGATGTGTACTTGGTGTATTTTTAACGTGGATTTCCCATTATGCATACTTCACGACCTATTGTGATTAAGTTTTATTAGATAGTATCCTATTGATTGAAAAAACGGTACTATTGGTAATGATTAAAGTGGAACAGATTAATGTTGATTTCGGGAAAATTTGAGTCTGACTGATAATCTTCAAATGCTACTTTAATAGTAATATTTTCGTCTTCGCTTTCTTCTTCTTTTCTTACTGGATTTCTGAAATTGTTTGAAGAAGAAAGATGCATTAGTTGTCTCCTTATTTATGCCATAAGACGCCTCATCTGTTGTATTTGATTCAGCATTGGAGCAAAACTGGTCTTGACAATTGGTACATACTGGTAAACCAAATAATCCGACTTTTTTACAGTCACAAATTTTATTACAACCATTCTTGCAATTATAAAAAATACATACTGTAAAGAAGTTTTCCTGGAGCAGGACAGAGTAAAGTTTGATGAGGCTCCAAACTATTATGTGTTGACTTCCAAACTCACTCTTCTGGGTTCAGTTGATTACCTAGCTCTATTTGAATACACAATATGTGTTGATAAGTAAAAGCAGATGTCAGATCAGGGGCAGATCAAGTCTCTCTCTTTGCGGGGAGGGGGGGGCGACATCACAAGAGCGGTAGGCAGGTGAGTATATATATATATATATATATATATATATATATATATATATATATATATATATATATGTATATATAAAACAAAAAGAGAGCGAATCCCATTTGTGATGATGACTTATGAAGAAGAGTCCATCTTTTTTAAAAACTTCTATGGAATCAATTAAATCACTTTATTTTTCTAACAACTTAAATACTGTTATTGCATGTAAAAATAAAATATTAACTTGATATTTTGGATATGTAAATAAACTTTCCCATGAAAATATTTTTGTTTGTATTTGAGCTTTCTCAGATTTAAAAAAAATAGATAATCCTATCAATTGGAGTTCGTGCAGTCAGTAGTATTAACAAATCAACATCTTCACCAACAACAATAGTTGTATTTGCTCTACTGAATTTTTTTATCGCTGTTTCAATTATGAGAACATCAGTATCATTATTAGCTTGTTTCGTTAAGATATTCTCAAACGTAAATTTTTTACATAACACTGAAATGAAGCCAGACTTTTGAGTATTTACAAGAAATTGCTGGTAGTTTTTTGACATCAGAAGATAAAAAGATTTTTGTAGTCCGACAACGTTGCTCTGCAACTTCAAGATTTCTCTTATAACTATAATCACGCTTTGACTAAAATACTGACCGTATTTATCAAAAGTAACATTAAATGTTCCTTCTCGATTCCATACAACGTGGTATAATAGATATCCTCCATCGATGATGTAGGTCGCATTTGCATTTTCAATTGTCACAGATCGAAAGCAACCATAAATGGGTGACTTCTGAATTTTACGCATTCCAATTGCATTGGGGAGTGATAATGAGTAAGGGGCTAATTCATATTTGAAGAATTTTTCAAGTTCATCCTCAAATATCTTAGTAATACAAATGCGTTGAAATAATAATACGTCTATAGAGACATTCTCATCATGAACTTTTATGGTTTTAGGGATTGAGTGCATGTTCATTCAGAATCATATAATTTGTACGTATTTTAGTGTGCGAGTCACACAAATCAATAATTCCCCATGTTTACTTATATTGAACTTCCGATGACGATACAGGCCGCGTAAGGGTATATATTAGTATTTTCGATGTTTGATATCGCGATATCTTAGGATGGTTATTCGTAAAAAAAGTATAAATATGATATTTTAAACCACTGGATTGTAAAAACCTTGTTTACTACGTTGAACAGATTCCATCTTGTTCTACAAAAAGTGCTCAAAATTGTCACCATTTATTCGGTTAACGTAAACTCTTGCTCGACATATCCATGAATTACTACAGGCGTTAAAATTAAAATCCCTGTCTCCACAGATAACATCACAAGCATTTGCAATGCGCTGTTATAGTTCTTCCGCGGCATTCACTTCCTCATCGTGATAAACTAGCTGTTTTAAAGGGCCCCACAGAAATAAATTGCAGGGATTTGAATCCGGGGAACGTGCAGACCTAGAAATGGGTCTCGCTTTATCCATCTACTAGGAAACACATTATTTAAATGTTCATGAACTTCTCATCTGAAATGTGGCGGAGCTCCTTCATAAAGAAGCCACATACTCTGTCTTATATTTAAAAGAACATCTTCTAATAATTGTAGCAGATTGTTTTGAAGAAAGTCTAAACAATTTTCACCTATATAGATTTGGAAAAAAGTAAGTCCCTATAAGCATGCCATTTATTACACGCCCAAAGATGTACTGAAAATCTGTGCTGAAAATTACTTCTTTTCACTACGTGCGGATTTTCTACTTCCCAAATATAGTTGTGGAAATTATTTACTCCATTTCTTGTAAACATGGCCTCATCGGTAGCCAAAAGAAATTTGGTACAATTGTCATTTATGTTGTATTGATAAGAGCTAGTGACAAAATTAAACTCTTCTAGGACAATTTTCTGGTTGCAATGCTTGTACCCGTTAATGATGGTACAGATGAATTTGTTCTTGTCGTAAAGTTTCCCACACTTTACTATAAGCAACTTCTAGTTGATCTGCTATGGACCTAGCGTTCGTCGTTGGGTGATTTTCGACAATTTCTAACATTTTTTTTTCTCGATCTCCACCATTTCGCGTGGAGGAGGTCTTGCAGTCTGACCTTCTCGTTGTTTCTTTAAATACCCGGTGTCGCGAAGTTTTATAATTAAATTTACAAACATCCGTGGCGACTTGATGCGGCTGCATTTTTTTGGTACTCTCCGTAAGTTAATATTACGTTCACTAGTTTATTGTTTTCATAAATGTATGCCATTTTTATTACACAAAACACTCACAAATGAAAATAATATTCCTCACTTGTGTACGAATTATTTAGCACTGGTCAAATTGAAAATCGCACTCAAAATCATGTAATAATTACATTCAAAAAATAGGCATACCCAGTATCAGTAGTAAACTAAGATTATACAATGCAGTGCTTGAAAATATGAAATAAGGTTTGTATTAGAGTTTCTAAATTTTTTAAATAATTGTTAATAATTTTTTTTTGCTAGCTTTTACACAAACGATTTTTGATAAACTGATTTCTCTTTACGAGTTCTACAAGCTGTTAAAATAATTGACTCAACTTTGAGAACACTCTTGATAGAGTAATAGAATTATTAATCGTTATATTTAGTTATCTCGGCAACCACTGAATCTATTTTAATGATTTTTATAATTTTTTTTTCTATTGCAAATGGGACGATTTATTTATATTATGGCATATTTTAAAGGTTTTTTAATCCTTTTCAATTTTTCTCATGAGAGGACTTTTTATTTAGAAGCGAAAAATCAGAAAAATCGAATTTTCTCCACATTAAACATTGTTTAAAAAAATTGGTAGTAAGAAAGATATACATTTTGATCTACAATTCATCTTTTAAACCATGGCAAAATTGTCTGTCGTAGAGGGCGATATTCCCATCCGACCATTTACGGACTCTATTTTTGATGATAAATATGCCCTTAGAAACCATGTCTAGAGGTTAATTAAAATTTTGGATTTGAGATTTCTTCAAATGGATTCAAAAGGCAAAAATACCCAGAATATGCATTTTAATAAAAATTTTGTTCAAAACTACGTATACAGTATAGTAAGGACAGACATGGAAGTCTTATGTTAGTGGCAATATACGTTTAATGTTTATGACAACACTGAAACCGTGTAAAATGCCCCAGACATTAGCATTTAAAATGACACCCTAAATAATGCACTGTAAACCTTTAACTCAATACATACACCGACAAGAAGCAAGTAATTAGATTTTCCACCAGGTGGCACAAGGTGTTGACGGCATTCGTTATGGCTTTTGCCACCTGTCTTCATTACATTTAGTGGCTATTTGCTTTAAATACTAAACGGACCTTCACACAGCCGGGGTTCTTTTAATTGGCATACCATGTTTCAATTAATATTTAAATAATATTTGTGTCATTGAAAACTCAATTAAAAAATTTTACTATCTAGTCATTATTAAACATATCTAATTTTTATTATGTAAATCTAGTTACTTTACACAGGTTTATATTAACATAAAAAATCTAACAAACTTAAAACCAGGTAAGAGAAAAACGCACTTTTTAGAAAAAGGGCATTGTGTTAAACAAAATATGGTGCTAATATATTTATACAAATCTGAATAAAACCCTTATAGCTAAAGCCAGAGTTTTCTATTATTTTAATAAATTAGTAGAAATATTAAAATATAATGATTATAGTAAGATAATTTTCAGTTTCAAAATAATAAAAATCAGGTCAGTTGGTAACCTTTATTGGTCTCTGTTGTATGATCTACGAAAGCAATTTAAGTGCAGGTACTCCTTAGGTTATATACTTGAGGAATGGAGAGAGGTTAGGGTGACGTTCATATCAAAAACGAGAAGACGCTCATCCGATGAACTAAAATCATACCGTCTCATCGGCTTCATGGTTTTCCCCCTAAAAACAATAGAGAAACTTATCGATCGATATTTAAGAAGTGAAACACTTAAACAGAATCCGCTTCACAAAAAACAATTTACTTATGAGCCCTACACTGTCTAGTGGGTTATATTGGAATTCGCAACAGAGACTTCTTTGATATAGAGGGAACTTTTACAATGCCTCACATGAATTCATAGTCAGAGCCCTGGAGATAAGGTAAACGGAGCCTCCTTTAACAAAATGGATTTAACCAATGCTAAAAAGTAAAATCATCTATGGACATCGAAGCAGCGACAATGACTACAGACAAAGGCTGCCTCCAAGTGGAAGTTTTATCGCATCTACTGTGGTTCCAAGTCGTAGGCATTTCTGTTGAGGAAACTAAACGACTCAGGGTTCACAATGCCAGGTCATACTGATGACCTAGTAGATCACCATTAGAGACAAATCGGCAGGAACTATTACAAGCCTTATGTAAACTGTCTTAAACCTAATTAGCAACTGGTGTACAAAGACAGCACTACACCTTAGACCTAAAAAAACAGTGCTAGTGAAGTTTATAAGGAGACGTAAACGAGACATCAACGCTCCAACTTTAAATGGAACAACACTGAGCTTTTCTAAAGAAGTTAAATATCTGGGAGTAATAATAGACCTGAAACAGCCACATAAAAAATGCTACGATAGGCGAGAGTGGCAGGGTGGAAATTTCTGGGAAAATCTGGAGTTTGAGGCCGAAAATGGTATTATGATCATATATAATGATCATTAAACCTATAATCACATAAGCATCCTTAGTATAGTGGCCCAAGGTGCAAGTAGCAGCTCAAAATATGCAAAAAATACAGAGGTTAGTTTGTGTAGGAGTGACAGAGGCTATGCCATCATGCCCCACCGCAGCAATAGAGGCAATGCTGAATCTCTTTCCATTGCATATAAATGTGATAAGAGCGACAGCAACATTTGCCCTTAAGCTGTTCTAAACTGAAAGTCTCAAACTTGAAAATTTTAGTGAACATATGAAGATTCTGGACGTAATTACAACAGAATCTATATCGGAATCGACAGAACTGATGTTTAGTATTATTAGGTACGATTTTGACATGAACTGTGAAGTAATAACTGACTTCGGCGTAGGATTCAGTCATATGGTTTACTGATGATTCCAAACACTAAAAGTGTCAAATTATACTTATTTCCAGATAGGCAAGCGGTGCTAAAAGCTCTTAGATCAAACACCTATGAGCTGATTTGAAACTGTAGGCAAGCTCTAAAGCAATTGACAAGGAGCAACAGGGTAACGCTGGTATAGGTGTCAGGGCATAAAAGAATCAAGAAAAATGAGGAAGCTGACAGCATCACAAAAAAAAGGGCAAAAATTCCTGTTCTTGGTCCAGAACTTTTCGGTGAACTATCAGAAAGCCACATAAAAGAGGAGCTACGAATCTGGGAACAAAATCAGATAAAGTACATTGCCTTTTAAGATACCATTTCAACAAAAAAAAGGGCAAAGCTGAGGGTAATATTTGTCGTTTCTGTGATCAGGTAGCCGAAACAGCAAGACATCTGCTGCTACAATGCACGGCACTATTTAGCAAGAGACTTAAATTCCTGGAATGCGTCATATTGACGCCTGAAGAAGCAATATTTTGACAGGATTCTGCCCTGTGAACTACCATCACAAAGAAAGTGTGGGAGATTTGCCGTTTTTATCATCGTGCAGCCGAAACAGTGAAATACCTGCAATGCGAATGCACTGTTTTGAGAGCGACTTAAATTTACGGAAGATGTTACCATGATGCCTGAAGAAATAAAGAACTTATTCCCTAGAAAAATAATATACGTCGGGAAAACTCTAAATATCCTGGACATATACTAGATTAGGGTAACTGAAGATCTTATGTGTTGAAGTGTTGTAATGGGGGCAAAAAAGCCTTGACGACCCAGTCACGATATACAACTGAACTCTTACTATCTAATTTTCTAACATGGTCCAACTTTAAAACTGGTCTAAACTGACAGTAAAGAGTTTAAAATGACAAATATAACAATAAGTTAATCACGTTTTGAACCTTGAAGACACAAGGAGAGAAAAATCATTTTATTTTATTATGAAATCAGCAAAATTGAAATATTTTGCTTATTTTCAGGAAATAATAATTTTTTTTAAAGATTTCAGAGCTATACCCTAGGTTTTTAACCTCAATTTTAATATATGAAGGTTTATTTGAGGACATATTTATAATAAAATCTATGTACATTATCATAAGCATAACAAAACTGGTCATGTAGCAAATCTAATTTCATGGTAACTACACCGGGTATAAGTATTAAACCTTTTTAGTGAGTTTGTGTATATATATTTTGTCAACTTTTTTTGTATTACTACTTAGGTATTAGCCAGAAGTTCGTCAACAATTTCAACATTCAATGCTATTTTTTAGCAAATATCTCAGTAATTATTATAAACGAAAAGTAATTCCAAGATTTTTTTATTGCCTACACAGTAGAATTAATAGTTTTGGAATTAAATGAAGGAAAATCGCCCTTAATCGTTAATAAAAATTTACCAAAAAATTTGGGATGCCTAAGATGAAAGTCGTTTTGTATCCTTTGAAGGAATGATCCCCAAAAAAACTCCATTTGTATTTAATTTGTATTTTTGCGTGTTTTCAGTATAATCTTCCTAGCCTAGAATCACGTCCAACCATTTAGCTATCACCGGTTCTCTCAGTACCGTTGACGATTTCAAAAGTCAAAAGTTACGGCGCCTTTTTTACTATTTCTGTTTAGTATTATAACCTTTTACCGTTGTAGTCCATCTACCTCAATTTTAGTTTTTACAAAAATCTTTACTAGTTTCATATACCGGTACGCTTAGTAATCAAAGCTCGTAATAACAAATTGATGATGCTAAAGGTGAACTTTTGCAGAGATCCTTTTACCGTTGCAACAAACGGAATTGCATGAACATTCTTCCTTAAAATTTTTTGCCATGATACCTGTAGAAGTTAAAATTTATAATACCTTTTTTTATCATGCTATTTAACATTAAAAATAAGGGAGACTTTAAAAAGGATGACTATTTGAAAAATTTGTAGTTTTTAAAATACTGGCAATTTAACACTTTTGTGTTTTAAAAACGCTATAATGCTGTTAAGTTTTGTATTAGTGACGGCGAAACGCGACGAAAGAAAACAGAACACTACAGAAGTGTCCCTATATCTTGCCATTAGACAATTAGTAACAAAAATCATACCGGAGAGATTAAAATATACGCACGAAAATTATCTAAATTTGTTTATTATCTATGGGGAATGTAACAAGGTTTTATCAAAAATATGCCATACATTTGTTGAAGGATATCCAGATAATCAAAAACCATCACGGAATAGTATTAAAAGAATATTGAAACATTTTAAAAATGTTGGCACCATTAAGGCAAAAATGCTTAAAGGGAAACCTATTCTCAATTATGATACTGTTGAAATTGCGATTCTAGGATATTTTGCGGTATATCCTATGACGTCATTAATGCAAGTAGTTCTACAAACAGGAATCTCGAAGAGTTCATTACATAGAATTCGGTTCCAATCTTATTTAATATTTTTGGTTCAACACACAAGAGATACTGATTTACCGAAAAGAGTGCAATTTTACGAATTTGTCTTAACGATGATACAAGATGACCTTCGATTTTTAGAAAACATAATTTGGACTGGAGAAGCAATATTTACAAAAAATTGCCTTTTTAACAAACACAATTTCCACTTTTTGGGTGGTTCAAATCCTCATGCAGTAAGATTATGGAATTTTCAAGAACTCTAGCCATTTAATGTATTTTGTGATGTAAGAAATGATGGAATTATGAAACTACATATTTATGAAGAAAACTTAAAATTTAACTCATTAATAATACAAAGCAAATTATGTACCATTTTGGTAAGTTGTTTCCCTGTGAAGTTAAGCCGTTTAGCATTTTTACATTACAAAAATTTTAAATTGCCAATATTTCAAAAACTGCAAATTTTTGGAATAGACAACCTTATAAAAAGAATGATTTCCGAGAGATCAATATATCACAGGTCAAGCTGTCGTAAAGAATATACCTCTTGTTGGTCCCAAAAAAGTACGGTTACCTCCATTACACATTAAATTGAGATTGATTAAAAATTTCGTTAAAGCATTAGATAAAGAAAGATATGCGCCTAAATACTTTAAACAAATTTCCCTTAAACTAAGTGATGTTAAGCTTAAAGAAGGAAAATTTATTGGATCAAAAATTAGAAAACTACTAAGGAATCAACAGTTTGATCCAAAATGAAGTGATGTTGAATTAGCTGCGTGGAGTTCTTTTACAACATTTTTTTCGGATCCTTTAGGAAACAAGAAAGTAGGAAACTACGAAAAACTTGTAGAAGAACTGCTTGAAAACAACTGAAAAATGGGCTGCTGCATGTCTTTTAAAATACATTTTTTTCACTCCCATTAAATTTTTTTCTCAGAAAATTTGGGTACGGATAATGACGAGCAAGGAGAAAGGTTTCACCAAGATATATTAACAATGGAGCAACGCTACCGAGGCAGATGGGATCCAGCAATGATGGGATGTTGGTTTCTTATTAGAGAAAGCGATCACCAATATCAATGAAAGTCAACATTTCCAAAAAAATTATGTACTATAAGGGTATTTTTATGTGTATTTTTGTAAATAAATCCTGTTATCTTTAAAATGCCTTATTTTCTTATTGTTGTGAACTTATTTATAAATATATAAAAAGTGTTTGTATTGAATAAAAATAACTGATACATTTTATAACTCAAAATCTATACATGGTGAAAAATTTTCGTTATTACATTCGCAATCAAGATGCATTATTAAACTCCCACGAACAGCCATTATAACATCAGTTTCAATTTTTTTTTGTATTTGTTTAAAATCGTAATGTGGCGGACAAAAAAATTAATTTTGTTTGATTTTCTCCAAAATTGTTATGAGGGAGTTTTTGGGACAGTACATAATGAATTTAAAATTATTAAAAAAATAATCAAGATGGCAGAATAAAAATTTTACCTCTGGATTTTGCTCTAAATTATTGTAGGGAGTTTTTGACTATATAAATTGCGAATTTAAAAGTTAAAAAAGTCGATATGGCAGACTAAAAATTTTGCGTCTCTCTATTTTGTCCAAAATTATTAAAGGGTGTTTTTTAAAGATGTAAATTACGAATTTGAAATTATTTTAAGAAAATTCGATATGGCGGTCTAAAAACTTAACATCTCTTGGTTTTATTCAAAATTTGTTGCGGGGGGGGGGGGGGGGGGGGGGTTGAGAGTGTACACCACGAATTCAAATTTGTTAAAAAAAACAAATCTAACAATTTTCTAATTCTAGATTGCCCAAAATTGCTATTGGAAGATTTATTAAGAGATTAAAATAATTTTTTTGAAAATCGATATGGCGGATTTAATATAGTGGGTTGAAAATTTGACCTTATTCGCATTTGTTCAAAATTGGTATTAGGAAGTTTCGAAATCGTTACGCATCTGAAGTCAATTTTTTACAATTTAATATGAGAGATATAATATGGGGGATTAAAAACTTACATTTTTCCGACTTTGTCCAAATTGATATTGGAGAGTTCTTGAAGCGTATATTACGGATCTTAAATGAATATCTTCAAATTCAATGTACAAGATAAAATATGTTGGGGGGTCTTGGAGGCTTACGTTATGAATGTAAAGTTAATTTCTTAAAATTAAAGTTATCGGATTTTCCATTAACTAAATAGTTATTTGGTAAAATTTTTTGTTGTTCAATTTACTGTCTATAAGTTTGGATAAAATTTGTGACCTTAGAAATTCACCTCATTTCAAAACTAAAAATTGAAAAATAAAATTTTTATAAAAGGACTGAACAGTCTTCCAAAAAGCGCTAATTTTTTTTTTATGAAATGGAAGTTTTTGAAGTCGGTGCTTAACACGGTATTAATTTGTCGCCGACTTTAAAAATTTCAATTTTATATAAATATTTATATTGTTATTTTTCGGTTATTAGTAATTTTCTTGAAGTCGGTTTAATTTTTTTTTATAGAATTTAGTTTAAATTTTTTATCCATATGTTATTTTTCTTATTGGTTTAAACTCTTAATAAATCGTTGTACCTTTAATGGTTTTACACCCGTTACGTTAAATGATCAGAGCTTGTAATAACAAATTGATGATTCCACAGGTCAAAGTTTACGGCGCCTTTTTTACCGTTGTAAACCAGCAGGGTTTTGCGTCACACCCCGTAGAGAGATCTTCTTTACAAGATAAACACCTATCTATCAAGCACCAACACAAATTACGTTTCTTTTCGTAGTTCGACCGCTTTCTAATTCCGGTTATAAATGATTCTGTTTTTTTATCGACTTGTTGCGCTTCCTTGTGGTACACAGAATTCGACAATTCATTAATGATCTGTTCATACCTCCAAAAATTATCAACTAATACTAAGAATTTCCACTACCAACTTTCAGTTGCAAGTTGAATGATACACTTTACTTTCATCTGTTCATTGTTCCAACTAAAAATTAACAACTATCAATTATATTATCAACTAAGAAGCTGGACAACGTTTAACTTTCTAGTTGGTATAATTCGTGTCCGCTCTCGGATGTTATCGGCTGGAGGAAAAATTGACAAACACATCAAAACATAAAAAATTAAATTATAAATAAATAAGACTTAGTAAAAATGTGTCATAAAATAGTTGAATCACTTTTGAATAAAATAGTTAAACAACCACAATTGAAAGGCAAAAAATTTATGTTTTATTCATTTACGAATATTAATGACCGAATTTTTACTAATCGTTAAATTTTAAAGTATGAACCACGCATTTTTATTCTGGTAGTGTGTTAGTTTAGTGGAAATTCTTAGTGGTAGTTGATAATTTTTGGAAGTATGATTCGATGTTAATACATTTCAGGGACGGACAGGTGATACAGATTTGTCGATGGGATCTCTGATATCTTTTTATGATATCTTGATTGTACAATTCACAAATTACTTGTATGTCATAGAAATTAATTTAGAATGCAACTAGCAAAAATTCGCACAGCATTTCTTATACACGTAACCCTGTTGAGGGTTACTACTTTTGTGGACAGGATTAAGGGACACCGAAATAAAATATCTTGTCTATAAAAACACAAAAATCTTAAGAAATCCCAACATTTCTTTTTGCCGATTTCTAAAAGAAGGAGGCTCTAAATTCGACAACCATGTATTTTTTATATATGTACGTCGAGTTTACGGAACGGTAGCACCGATTTCAATGAAATTTTTTGCGTTATAATAGTGGTTGGGGTGGTCTCACAATATTTTGGCCAAAATTAGTAATAATTGGAAAAGGTGGAAATATCCAATTTTCCGAATTTTTCAATGATTTTTTACATACTTTCTACTTTCGGGTCATAGAACACGAATATGTTGTTATTTTTCGCCGATCTCGCGTGGTTTTTCCGAAAAAAAATTCATTGTCACTCAAATAACTTGTATTTTCCAATTTCCAACCTTTAAATATTGGGCATTTCTAGTAAAATTCACACACACTACATAATACTTAATCATTTTTTAACAAAATTTACACAAATAACCACGAAAAATGCAAATTTTCCATAAAAGGTAAGAAAACCGTTGGCTTGTCGTTCCATACTGTTTCTGGCATGCATGGTTACATATGATTTAAATCGAAACATGTGATGTAATGTTGAAACATTAAGCTTTTTTAATTTTATTAGGATGGAAAACTTGGTGGTTCAAATGCAAATAATTAATTGTGGTCATTCCAGTATTGTACCGTAAAATGTGGGTAAACGTGCAGAATCGGGATGTTAAATATAAACAGATCGTTCGCCAAGCTACGTTGATCTAATAACGAAATCATAACTAACCTGAACTAACCTGAACTAAATTTACCTAGATTCGTATTCTACGATTCAAAAATAGGAGATAAGTAAAAAAACATCGAAAAATTCGGAAAACTATTCAGATTAGTTCAGGTTAGTTTAGTTATGATTTTCGTTTATAGATCAACGTAGCTTGCCGAACGATCTGTTTATGTTTGGCATCCTGATTCTGCACGTTTACACACAATACTGTAATGACCACAATTAATTGCATTGAGACTATCAAGTTTTCCATCTTAATGAAATTTAAAATCCACGTTAACGTGGCAATATTGCATCACATGTTTCGATCTAAAACCATGCATGCCCAGAAACAGTATGAAACGACAAGCCAACGGTTTTCTTACGTTTTTTGGAAAATTCGCATTTATTCGCGGTTATTTATGTAAATTTTGTTAAAAAAAATGATTAAATATTGTGTAGTGTTTGTGAATTTTACCAGAAATGCTCAAAATTTAAAAACAGTGATCGGATAATACAAGTTATATGAGTGAAAAAAAAATTTTTTTCGGAAAAACTAAGCGAGATCAGAGAAAAATAACAAAATATTCGTGTTCTGCGATCCAAAAAAAAAGGTATGTAAAAAATCATCGAACAATTCGGAAAATTGGGTATTTTCATCTTTTCCAATTATTACCCCAAAATTGATTCAGTAAAATCCAAGATGCCTCTTATGATATGGCGAACAAAAAAAATTATTTTGTTACATTTTCTCGAAAATTAGAATGGGGTAGTTTTCGGTGTCGTACATAACGAATCTAAAATAATTTTTAAGAAATTCAATATGGCAGATACAATATGGTGAATTAAAAATCTCACGATTGTGTCCAAAATCGGAATTGAGGGATTTTTGGGAGTGGAAATCACAAATTTAAAATTATTTTTAAAACGTTCAATATGGCATCCCAAAAATTTCACATCACTCGATTTTGTTCAAAACTGGTACTGGGGGGTTTCTGAAGGTGTTAATAACGAATTTAAAAGTTATTTTAAAAAATTCAATATGCAATATGGAGGTCTAAAAATTTAGCATTTTTTTGTTATGTCCAAAATTTTTACAAGGAAGTTTTCAAGGATGCAGATTAAGGTTAGATTAAGAGTTTAAAATTATGTTTCTGAAATTCAATATGGCGAATCTAATATAGTGGGTTGAAATTTTACATTATTCACATTTTTTTTAAATATTATATCTCCGTAATTAAAACTCAAATACAAATCCGATTACGCCACTGGATTCTACTGTAAAAAGTACCTTGAGAATACTTTATTAGTTGTATCGTAGTTGTTTTGATAAATAAAATATATAACATTTCAAAAAAAATTCGAAAATCCCCTGTAATTCCGAAACCGTTCGCAGTAACCGTAATTTGTTTTCGCCTTTACAATTTCCTCAAACAAGGGCCCGGGATTACTTTATTAGATTTTTAAAATCTTTTACAGTTTCCCAGATAGCCGATAAAAACATCCCAAACGATCCACTCTGTACATTATTATATTTTTCAGATTATCGAAAAATCGCACAATAATTTACTTATTTATCTCCACTACCCTACAGGAACAAAGTCACCATTATTGAACACGAGAAAAAAACAGTATTAATTAAATCCTAAATCCAGTACAATAATTATAACATAGTCCATAAATCAATCGCAATTAATTATAACAAATCTATTTGAAAACAGACTAATTACAGTGAAATATAACAAACTTGTCTTTCAAGCAATCGTGAAGGAGACGCATATGGTATGGTGAGAAGAATTGTAGTACATTAGTTCTTGATTTCGATAAATAAAAATCAGATGCCAAAATCTTGTTATTAAAGAATTTATACAAAAAGAGCACCCGAACTGACTAACAGCGCTTCTCCACAGTAATGAAATTAACTCTTGCGAAGTGTAGCCTTAAAAATCTTAGGATACGATATTGAATTTATAATTTTTCAGAGGGTACAATACTGAAGCATATGCTAATTTGCTTCCCAAAAGAGAGTAATATAATGTGGTTGGTTATGACTCGGAGGGACTCGACTAGATCTCATTAGAAAGCCCATTGTTCGATAAGACCTTGATACTACTATATCATTAATGTAATAGGCAAATGTAAGTCTGCAGTCAAATCTAACTTTCAGATCTTGAATGTAGTTAACTTGCCTTAGAAAGGTACCATTGATCCCATAGTCATGCAGCACGGGAATTTTACTTCTTAAGAATAATATAACATTCTACTTCTCTATATTTATAGGCAGTTTGTTTTTTAGACAGCAAGCATTTAGTTTCATAAGATTAAGTTCAAGATTCATGCCACCGCTAGGGCTCCGTATATCCCGGAAAAGCTTTAATCGTCTCTTAAAAGAGGACAACTCTTATTGAATCCATAAGTCATATCGTTAATCAAATCATTAAAAAGTAAGAGACCTAAAACAGATCCTTGAGGATCACCCGATATTACTACAAAATTATACAATCTATGACCACGGTAGTCAATATATTAAGAGAAATTAAAAAGGTTTCTTTCAAAAATACCGTGATCAAGTTGCTCAAATGCTTCGGAAAAATCTATGTAAACGACATCGATCGGAGTGCCAGAATCAATATGACCCTAGGAAAAATGCGCAATGGAACAACTATTGGTCACAGTTGATTTTCCAGAAGTTAAACTAAGCTATTGATTCATCATAAAAAGCGCTAAGTAAAAGAATATTTTTCCTGGAGGACTCGCTCAAACACTTTTATAACATTGCAAATTATCACAATAGAGTGATAATTCTCAACCTTAATTCTATCATTCTTTTAAATACTGGAGAGATTTTTTATTTTTCCACAAGATTAAAAAGGTTTCTTTCAAAAATACCGTGATCAAGTTGCTCAAATGCTTCGGAAAAATCTATGTAAACGACATCGATCAGAGTGCCAGAATCAATATGACCCTAGATAAAATGCGCAATAGAACAACTATTGGTCACAGTTGATTTTCCAGAAGTTAAACTAAGCTACTGGTTCATCATAAAAGGCGCTAAGTAGAAGAATATTTTTCCTGGAGGACTCGCTCAAACACTTTTATAAAATTGCAAATTATCGCAATAGAGTGATAATTCTCAACCTTAATTCTATCATTCTTTTAAATACTAGACATTGAATTGAATTGAATTTTTTTTTAAATAATTTCAGACTCGTTATGTGTGACCCCGAAAACTCTCCCAGAGCAATTTTGGAAAAAATCGGACAAAATTGATTTTTTCGTCCGCCATATTGAATTTTTTAAAAATAAATTCATATTCGTTATGTGCAACCCCGAAAACTCCCCCATACCAATTTTCAAAAAAATCGAACAAAATTGATTTTTTTGTCCGCCATATTGAATTTTTCAAAAATAATTTCAGATTCGTTGTGTACGATTCCGAAAACTCCCCCATACCAATTTTCGAGAAAATCGGATAAAATTGATTTTTTGTCCGCCATATTGGATCCGCCATATTGGATCTGCCATATTGAATGAAAAAAAATATTTTGGATTCGTTATGGGCGATACCAAAAACTCTCCCACACCAATTTTGAAGAAAATCGGACAAAACTAAATGTTTTTGTCCGCCATATTGGATCCGCCATATTGAATTTTTTAAAATTAATTTCAGATTCGTTGCGTATGACCCCGAAATTTCCCCCGTACCAATTTTGGAGAAAATCGGACAAAATTAATTTTTTTGGCCGCCATATTGTCAGCGCCAACTTGGATTTTACTGCACCAATTACATCCAAAAAAATATGGGACCACCGCAGCAACTTCCTGAACATAACGTAAAAAATTTCATTCAAATCGGTAAAGCCGTTCCGGAGTAATCGGTGTACATATATAAAAAAATACATATTCGACGAATTGAAAACCTCCTTCTTTTAGAAGTCCGTTAAAAATCAAATAAAAATATATTTTCTCACAAATTAATTTAAAACATTCCATTAAAGCCTATTTTTTAACGAAAACCCAGAAATGTGTGTATGTATTAATTCAATTTTGTATATATATTACAAAGTAATAATAACTTTGCATTGCATTAGCTCTTTTAAGTTAATTTTATTCAGGTTAATAAATTCATTTTTATGAAAAAGAATGATACCTAACTTGATCTACGATAATATGAAAAATCATTAGGTTAATTCTCTAGCGAAAAGAATATCATACATCAAAAATATTAATTTTAATGTAATTTTAAATAGCATGTAGTAAATATGTCGACACTAATAAAATAGTAAATTAATTACCAAGATCCCGAGAGGACCACTGTATTATATGTATATTCATATTTATGCTTGGCACGAGGCAATTTTTAAAATTATTTCCAGCAATTTATTCTATTGGTATAAAAACTTTTAATTTCCTTCTGTATGTAACATATAACATTAAAAATATTTTATGTTACTTTTTTGTACAAAATAATATTAAATAAATTATTATTTATTCTTGAAATTGCACTTGTAAATATTTTTTCTTTTTCTGTGTTAAGAATTTTTAACGACTGACAATGATAAATCAGTTAGATATTGTTCTTTATATACACACATATTACGATCTCGCAATTTATTTATTTTGTATAGATGTTGATCTGACCAAACTCATACTTTTCTTACGAAAAAAAAAGCTTTTAAAACTATTAATTTAAGAAAAAAAAAACATATGTACACCAAGAATTTTTTGATACAAAATTAATCCCAAGATCCTATTGGTATTGATCATACCATATAGTCTGTAGTCTCTTACTTTTCCATTATCTCCATTGTGTTAGTTTCCTGCTCCAGTTGTATTCTTGGCAACATCATCTCATCTCATCGACTTAAGTTTTATTTCTCTCATTGCTTTTGTGATGAGGAAGTGTAACCCCTAGCATTTTTCGCTCTAAAGAGCCTTGCTGCACTTTCAATTCAATGTTCGATTGTCAGTTGCAGTTGCAGTTGAAGAAGTCTCCGATTTTTCCATAACCAGCTAATACTCAGCTTGGCTCAGAGGAATATTTCCATGTACTGCAATTTTCTAAAATAAAATTCAAAGTATTTTTTTTTTAGCATTCCACTTTCAGTGAAATGACCCATATATATATATATATATATATATATATATATATATATATATATATATATATATATATTCTATGTCAATAAAAATACTGTTGGAAAAGATAAGAAATTTCACTGTTTTTATGTCAAAAATGACCTCTAAGTGACCTTGGAGAACTTTTGAGTCTATCAGTTTTCTTCAGTTCTGTTATATTAAGAGATTAAAAGGAAGAATTGTATGTTTGAACATAGTTTTGAAAGTCAAATGAAAGTCACTGCAACTTCATAACATTTTTCTCAAAGTAGCATATTCTTTAATTAAAAAAAATTGTCTCATTAGCGTTATCCCAAGTGGAGATATTTGATTTCAGAAAAATTAGTTCCAAATATCTCATATTGCGACCCCAAAGAATTAAAAGCAACAAAACGAAAAAAAAAAAACTGAACAGTTGGTAAGGCAAATTTATATCAACAAATTCACCAACTATTAGTAGCGACGAACGCTGTTCTCTATTTGTTGCTCTCATTCCTGGCTCTGTCTGTTTATTTCTGTTTTCTTCACTCGTGGGCTGTCGCCTCGCATAAATTTATTTCGCAATTCAAAGTCACACAATTCTGCTGTTCTTACCTATATGAATTTAGATTTCGAATTTTATGAAGTTGACTTGATACTTGACACAAAAAAAAATCAATCTGCCCCCAAAATCATATCTAACGTCGTCAGTGATGAATTTCGTCCTCTATTTTTTAATTATGTTACATTACAACTGGGTCAAATTTTACCTTATTACTCGCTTAGTCGCTGATAAGCGTCCATGAGAGCTTAAAAGTACGAATGGTTTTACAGAATCTTTTTTTCCACTTCTTTCACATTATCTTGTTTTTATAAAATCAGATAAAATGTATCCTATCTTTAAAGAGATAATGTACCTTTCCAACAGTGGTATAATTTTGAAACTAGCCAAAATAGTTTGAGAGATTACATGGACCAAATATTATATTTAAATCGGTTCTTTGCTATTCCGGTCAAGGCTTCACCAATTTTGATTCCATGATTACGAGTATTGAGAGTCGATTCCCGATAAATGTTCATGTAATTTGTTAAAAACAAAAAAACTGTTTTTAAAAAATGCCGATTTTAAGCAAAAAGTGTCTTTTGTTATTTTTCTATACGATGAATAGTTTTTGAATTAAAAATCGTTAAACATATGAAAATGAGCATTTTTGTCGCTTTTCAATGAATAACTTTTGATTAAATAAATATTTCCAGAAATAGAGAATTCAAGTCACCATCACAAGCTGGGATTGATCGCAATGCAGAAATATAATGTTTTTATTATTTTTTAAAGCTATAAACAAATAGCATTTCATCAATATATATATATATATATATATATATATATATATATATATATATATATATATATATATAAAGAAATAAATATGTTTTCGCATTACTATCAATCCCCGCTTATAGTTCTTGACTTGAGCTATCCATTGCTGGGCGTAGAATTTAATAAATTAAAATAAAACATACTAATAACTATAAGTACAAATATTTTATTAGTTTGTACTGAAAATTTAATGATTAAATTTAAATCAGTTTTTTACCTAGAATATACGCGAACAGCAGTCGATTATTGAAATAGTTTACCTTACTTTGTTTATATATCAATAATTTATCTGTATTACAATATTACGCCTGGAAATGTTATCGGTTTGCAGGTGTGCAATTTTAATGCAATCCAAGCTAATCCATTGGAGCGTATATGGTGTTGCCTATCTAAGACTTGGAGACTAATTTCGTCTCATAAGCTTTATGTAGGTTTTAGGTCGACTTGCAAACCTGTGTTTAGTTTGTCCCACAAAATATCCCTCTACTAGACGAGTATTTAAACTTCTGCTTCTAGTCGCGAGTGGCACTGCAATTATCAAGTAAAGGTTTCTTCTTCAAGTAGCAGTTAAACCATTTCTTTAGTTCAAGTTAGAATACAACCATGGTGCCTACTGTATCGGAATTTCTATGCATGATGTTTACTGTACCGGTATTTTAATTTTTGTGAAAGAGACTATATTTTTACTTTCAACACGATATTTTACGTTTTAGAGAAGTTAAAAATGTTTGACGTGAAAAAAACATCCAGAATTAAGTGCTATGTCCCAAACTGTACAGAGAAATACAGTAGCCGATTTCGATTTTCGAATTCAAAAAACGCCGAGTTAAGAAAGGAATTTATAAAATCCATCGTGTTAGACACTTTTGAAAATCTCTTGTAAAGAGATTCTAGAAAATCAGTTAAATATAATGCAGTTCCTGCTTTCTATCTTCCTGTATGTGTAAGTAAAACCAAGTGAGCGCTTTTTTATTTTCTAGAAAACATTAGCGGCTCTCGAATGGGGTACAAGCAATTAAAAAAAATTATGAACATGCTGCTTACGTGCATTATTATGCACATCAATTAAATCTGGTAATGTTAAACGCTGTATCCACCAATAAAAATGTCCGCATATTTATTTCTAATTTAGAAGGAATTCGTTTTTAGTCGTCAACCGCAATACTAGATCAAATTCTTAACAAACGCTTACCGCGTTCGAACCCAACAAGATGCAATTTTAATTCTAGAGTTGTTTGTATTGTATTTGAATACAAAGGCAGCGTTCTAGTGAATATAGAAAAAATCTTAGATGACAGTAGAAACGTTAGTACCACAAATCAATCTTGAAGGTATGTCAAAGTTCTCAAAAGCAAGAGTTTCCTTTCATGGTTAAACTTATTTTATAACATAATGACTCAAGTTAATTTGTTATTTGGTAAGTTTCAAACAACGCTAATTGACGCTGATGCCGCAGATACAAATATATTATCATTTGGATCAAAATTAACGGAAATTAGAAATAATATTACCTCAAACGACGTTGAGCCATCTCCATCTACTTCAAAACGACATAAGCTCGATGGTTCCGCGGAGTTTTCTCAGGAAGCAAAAGAAGTTTGTGATATAATTATTTGTCAAGCAAAAGAACGATTTGCCCTTACAGGTCACTTGGTAGCAGCCAGTCTTTTTTTTCGGAACAGTATGTCGAATATAGAACATATTTTCTCGCACAAAAATTTAAGGAACCGATTTTAATCAGCGGGTTATTAATAAGTTTGTTAATGTCAAGCTTCGGCGAATGGATTTTCTTTATAAATAATTCACCTAGTAAGTTATACGTGCATTTGGTTTTGACTGCTATATTTTTAAAATTTACTACCTTTTTTATGTTTTGTTGTTAAAAATATATTTCATATTAACTCAATTTTTAAGGATTTTTATTTTTATACATATCTATGTTTTTAATATACCATTAGAATTGCAACCCCTACTTTTTTAATGCACCAGTCGCCCCTATATTTAACTCAAAAAATATACATCAGGCGGAAAAATCATAGGAGACATTTTTGCTTATAATAGTTCGGGGAATAGGAAAATATTTTTTGTTTTACTAAAAAACATGTTTCCAATTATTAACAATTGTTTATTTTACAAAGAAACATGTTTCCAGTTATTAACAATTTTTTATTAAACTAAAAAACATGTTTTCAATTATTAACAATTTTTTTTACAAAGAAACATGTTTTCAACTATTAAAAATTTTTTGTTTAAAAAAAAAACATGTTTTCAATTATTAACAATTGTTTGTAACACATTATCTGACTACATACATCGGCTGTGAAAACCCATTGGGCTCCTGGACTAGACTACGACTCATATAAGCAAGTTTATTCTCATTCAAAAATTCTATATTATTTCATTTTAAATATTTGTTAGTATATATTTGGTATTTTTTATAATAGCGAATTCTTTATATTCGCTGTTAAAATATATCTTTAAATGTTAACGTCATTATAAGTCTAAATCAAAAATCGTTTGAGATTTGATTAAAGGTTTAGAATTTTTCCTTCTACACGATAATAACAGGTTGTCAAGTTAACTGGAAGACGGTTGGCATGACTGTCTTGCAATTATAGTAGTTAAGACCCTTGTGGCACGCGTTTCGGTTCCACCCCGCACTTTCGCCGGAAGTTGTCGGTTCTTTCCGTGAACTTTTATCGTTTTAAAGTTTGCGTGTTATCGCTAAATATTGCCTGATAGTTTCGTTATTATTTACAACTTCGTGATTTTGTTTAGATTTAATCGGTTTGTTAATATCGGATAAGAATTTAAACTTAAGTAAAAAAGACACAAACCCCTATTTTTTTTATACAGCTTATTTTAACAAAAGCAAACGCTAAAAATAAAATTATTTTCTGTTCAATCTGATCGCAATTTGTGAATTCTTAAATTATTTTATTTAGTAGAGGCGTCCTCAAGGAAAAGTGTAAATGCTGCATGGTGTAAATTTATTCATATGAAACTCCATGGGTCAACTGCGACTCGCAAGAGATGTCAAGGGGAAAAAATTGTCGGAGCATGAGATGTAAATCAATTAAATGGTTCCAAAACAACGGAAGAAACTGGAATAGGATTGTATGGACCCGGCACCAGACGCTACGAAAGCTTGGGTAAGTTACCAAGCATTTTCCAAGCAGAAATACATGCCATTAGGAAATGTATTTACTATAGCAAAGAAAAAAATTATCACGGACAGAAGATTATCATCATGTTGGATAGTCAAGCAGACATCAGTGCGCTGAGTTCTTAAGTAACCAGCTTCAAGATGGTCTGAGAATACCTAGAGGAATCAAATAAATTGAGTAGGAATAATAAGGTTACCCTCATGACGATACCGGGACACACCGTGGTAGAGGGGAATGAAACAGTAGACAGGCTCGCGAGAAAAGGGACTGAGACACCATTTTTGGGGCCCAAGAATCAGTCATAATGTACTGCTGGAAGAAATAAAAAAAAAGAGGCAGAGAGAAGAAGATCCAATTATGGGAAGGAGTTGCAAGGATTGAGACAAGAGAATTTATTTTTTGGGACTATGACCAGAAGAGTTTCAAGGAATGCATAAGCCTAAGTAAGAACTTAGAGGTTTAACAGAAATTCTGATGGGGCATTGCCACCTGAAGATACACCTCAAGAAACTCGGATTGGTAGAAGGAAAATAGTGCAGATTCTGCGAGGAAGAGAACGAAACCTCTATTCACATCGTTTCAAGTGTACTGCTTTAGAAAACCATAGAATGCAGTTCTTGGGAGCACACCAAATAAAAGAAGGGGAGTTACCCGCTTTGAAGCCGTTGAACATCCTAAAATTCCTGAGGGAAATAGGACTGGAGGACCTGCTTTAGCTGGCAAGGTATCCCTTGCGATTTAGCAGGAATAGGGGAGCACGATAGATTATTGGGTCGCAGTGTTCAGATCCCCAATTTTACGCACAAACATGAGATATAAATGGGGGTCCACGAAAGGGATTCTTTTCCGGCAGATCATCACCAAAATTTAGGCGTTTAAAGAATAGATAATAATTTTTCGATGCTATAAATCCCACCTTAAAAGAAAACTTAGTCAAATGGAACCCAGACATCGACTATTTAATAGATTTGTTTTACAAATATAACGATGTTAACTTTCAACCGCAAGTAGAATAAAAGGATTGATTTTTTGGGTTTTATTTGTATAAGAATTTTACAAGACTTGATTTTGTGTCGTTTTAATCAACAAATATATTAATTGTTACTCAAACATTTCTATTATTTTATGATTTTATACTCTGCAGTAAACTCTATCAAATTACGTAGTTCTCTGTCAAGCCTTGGTTCGGTGATAAACGATACAATGTGATGGTGCGCGTTGTGCAGCACCGTGTCGGAGATATGGAAATCGTCAACAGTGTCTGTTGTTACGACGTTTTTCATACTTCAGCTGCCAAAAACTCGTTTATATTGATAAAAGTGTAAAAATTTAATATAAGGAAGAGCGGTAGAGGGAGGGTATCGGAAAATCAAAAAAAGTACACCTGTGGTCTATGGGATTAAAAAGTTGGGAAAGTTCTGATATAAATTTATGTACGGACTTCTTCATTCAGCTGCAATATTGTCAAAAATTATTATTAAACGGGCGCGACATAAGATGTATTTTCAACTCATTTTGGCAAATTTAATATACAAAACATAATTAAGAGCTAAAATTATACAGAATTTTACAAAAGCTTAAAATTTATAAAGTAGGAGCAGCATTGACTTCTTATTGTAATTATCTTTTGTTACATTCATCACTGATACGTGTTACTTGACCGTTTCTGTATTAGTAAAAAGAAATTTTCTCACTTCAATAATAGGTCTAGCCAAAGGAGCGGAGGTAAAATTTGCTACGCTAGTAGTTTACGCCAAGACCTGATGGTTAAATGAAAAGAAATTTGATATTAAAATATTACTAAAATAAATAATAAAGCAAAATTACCAAATTGATAGTTAGTAATCGCGCCAGCCAGCAAATATACCAAGCTAATCTCTGTGCAGGATGCCACTGCATTTGTAGCTAGGTTGAATGCAAATGAAAATGGCATAATGCCATAAGCAGCCTCTTCAAGATTACTGCTGTTCAATTCGACAATGACAGAAAATCTAATCAAAAGGTAACAATAACATAAACAAAGCAAAATCTACGGAACTGATCAAACGTTTGCCAAAAAAACTGCCATATGAAAAGATGAAAGGAATAATTACGCTCGAATAGAAGGCAAGAAAACTGAAATTTATCTGGAAAAAGGTAACAGAAGTAGAACAACAACAGAAATAAATACAACCACTTACAGTTAAGTGAACGCCAAGCAAAACAACATAATTGGAGGTCAACCAGTGACGAACAAATGTAACATAAAACCGTTACTTTGAAGGTTAAGAATGTAGCCAAAATTTAGGAAGGTAAAATAACGAGCTGTGAAAGAAATTGATAATTAAGTAGAACCACGGAAATTTGTAGTAAAACCAAAAATGCAACTAACCAACAAATGACATGTTTTTATTCAAAGAATTTATGAAAGATACTTAAAAAAAGAATATTGTGTTTGATCAAAACGTGAGTATTGGCGAAAAAAAGGTAAAATTAATTGCATTAGCCATAGTAAATTTAAACCCAAACTTGAACCATGACAAATGGTAGACAAGTGTTCGTCAACTGTCCAGAAGAAAACTAGGGTAACTCCTTCAAAATTTTTAACGAAAGTGGAGAAAAATGGATTATAAGAGAAATAGTCAATAATCCTAAAACAGTGCTCCAAAATAGCGCAGTGAGGTGGAAAACCAGTTCGGTAAATGGCGAAACCCCAAAATAATTCGACGAGTATTGCTGAAAAACAATTTTTTATGGTTGAACTGCCGAAAAAATTGGCGCTTAAAGTGACAGTTTACTATAGAGCATGATAATAAAAATTTAGACTTTAGTCTGTTGATGAAACCAAAGTAAACCTCTTTGAATCCTATGGAAAAATTTCTCTGAGGAGACAACCAAATGCATAAATAAAATTCTTCTTCTTCAAGTGCCTACTCCATTGCGGAGGTTGGCAATCATAAGAGCTATTTTAATTTTTGAGGCAGTTGCTCTAAATAGTTGCTTTGAACTGCATCCAAACCATTCCCTTAGGTTTTTTAGCCATGAAATTCGTCGTCGTCCTACGCCTCTTCTGCCACTTATTTTGCCTTGGATTATGAGCCGTAAGATGCTGTACTTTTCTCCCCGCATAATGTGTCCGAAATATTGCAGTTTTCTCTCTTTTACAGTTATCTCGACTTTCTTTTCTTTCCCCATTCTTCTCAACACTTCGGCGTTCGTAACTCGATCCACCCACGAAATCCTCTGAATTCTTCTATAGGTCCACATTTCAAAAGAGTTAAGTCTTCTCATTGCCTCTCGATTCAGTGGCCATGCTTCCATTCCATAATATAGAACACTGTATACGTAACATTTCGTCAGTCGTATTTTCAGGGCTAACGTTTGATCTTTGCTGCAGATAACCTTTTTCATTCTAATAAAGTTGGCACGTGCTTTCTCGATTCTGGTTCTTATTTCGACGGTATAGTCATTTTTTTCTGTTATTAGGGTTCCCAAATAAGTATACTTCTTAACTCTTTCTATGTGCTGGCCTCCTATCATTAGGGTTTCATTATTATTGGTGTTGTTTCTACTAATTATCATGAACTTGGTCTTTTTCGTGTAAAGAGAGAGTCCATATTCTCCACTAACTCTCAATATTTTATTCATTATTTTTTCTAGGTCTTTCAAACTATCAGCTATTATTACGGTGTCATCTGCATACCTAATATTATTGATTAAAACTCCGTTTACTTTTATCCCTGCTGTTTCAGATTCAAGACTCTCCAACATGACCTCTTCAGAATAAGCGTTAAATAGTAAAGGTGACAATATACACCCTTGTCTGACTCCCCTTTGTATTTCCACATCTCCGGATATTTCTTGTCCAATTTTTACCGCCGCTCGCTGATTGTAATACAGATTTGATATCAACCTTAAATATCTTTCATCCAAAGTTTTGCTTCTGAGAATCTCTATCAGTTTGTCATGTTTGACCCTATCAAAAGCTTTGTTGTAATCTATGAAGCAGACATAGAGGTCCTGATTGATATCCAAGCATCTTTGAGTAAGCACATTAAAAGCAAATAATGCTTCTCTTGTACCCACCCCGTTCCGGAAGCCAAACTGTGTGTCACCAATATCCAGCTCCAATTTGAAATGTATTCTAGCGTGTACAATTTTTAAAAGGGTTTTCAAAGTATGTGACATGAGACTGATTGTTCGATAGTCACTGCATTCTTTTGAATTTGCTTTCTTTGGTAAACATATGAATGTTGATGTTAACATTTCTCGGGGTGTCGTGTAAATTGTATTAAATAATCTCACCAATAAATCCAAATTTTTGTCATTGATCAGCTTCAACAACTCATCTGGCATTTTACCTGGACCAACAGCTTTATTAGTTTTTATCAACCTTAATGCATAAATGACCTCTGCTTTAGTAATTTCAGGCCCTATGTCACCGCCCAGACTGTTTATAGAAGAATTTTCGTGTCTTTGATCTTCAGATAGTTTTTCTATATGTTCTTTCCACCTGCATAATTTTTGTTGTGTTTCCATAATAATGTTTCCCTCTTTGTCTAGCAATACGTTTGAGGTTTTCTCTTTTCTATTCCAGCTAGTTCTTTGACTTTTTTATGCAAATTGAAGTTGTCGTACTTGTTTTGCAACTCCTCTATTTCTTTGCATTTTCCAGAAAGGTACTCTTCTTTTGCTGCTCTTATTTTTCTTCTTATTTGAATTTGCAACTGTTGATATCGGGTCTTGTTGGTCTTGTGTTTCCTTCTTTCATCCATCAACTCCAAAATATCATCTGTCATCCAATCTTCTTTCTTGTATCTTGATGTTGTAAGTACTTTCTTGTTTGGTTCCATAATTGACGTTTTGAATAACAGCCACTGTTGTTCAACGTTGTCATCGTTTAATCCAGGCTTGCCTTGTCTTCTTTCTAAGTTTGTGTTGATGTCTTGTCTCAGCTTTTCTTTCGTTTCTTCTGACTTTAATTTGTGTATATTTAGTTTTTTGATGTTATGATTTGTTTGTATCCTTTTTAATTTTAGTTGAAATTTAGCGATAAGGGGATTGTGGTCCGAAAATACGTCCATACCTGGGTACGGCTTTACTGAATGTACTGCGTTTCGATATCTGTGTTTTATCAAGACGTAATCAATCTGGTTTCTAACTAAGTTGTTGTCCTTATCAGCTGGTGACCTCCATGTATAGAGACAACGTTTAGGTAGCTTAAAAAAGGTATTTGTTACTACTAGATTATGCTCTTGACAAAATTCTATAAGACGATCTCCTCTATCATTGCGCACTCCAAGGCCGTATGGCCCGACAATGGAATCACATTTACCCTGGCCGATTTTTGCGTTAAAATCCCCCATTACAACAGTAATGTCTCTAGATTTTGTGAGGCGTAGTGTCTGTTGGAGCTCATTATAAAAGTTTTCTATTTCGTCTTCCATTTTATCAGCAGTTGGTGCATAAATCTGTAATATATTTAATTTGCCGTGGGTTGTCATCAGCTGTAGCATTATAATTCTTTCGGATACCGGAATGAATCCTATTACTGATTTTGCTACCTTGTCACTAAGAATAATAGCGACTCCATATCTGTGTTGAGTGTCGCTGCTGTTAGAGTAATAGATTCTTCCGTTCTTCGACTTGAGTTCTCCAGAGCTGACCCATCTTGTGTCGCTTATACCCAGTATGTCGATCTTAAGTCTCGATATTTCTCGTTGAATGTTTCTCAATTTTCCAGGTTCATACATGCCTCTTACGTTCCATGTTGCATTTTTAAGATTTGTTTTATATATTTCCAGTAGACAGGGATTTCGCTGGATTACGACCTGGGAAGCCCTGCCGTCCTTGTTCTCACTTCCCCTGCCGAATCTTGGTCTCCGAGAACCATGATTAGTACGTTGTAAATTGTCATCTTCCTCAGCCATTACGATTACTAGGGAAATATGATGAGGTGGTTTCCCCTGGCCTTCCTCATCGCTGTGCAGACGCCGTTTTGTGGGTACCACTCCGCCGTTTGCTGTCTGAATCATGACCAGTGAAATTCTCTGAACCCTTGCTCAGGATCAGTTTTGAGGCAGCCAGCTGCCACTGCTCAATGCTAGTTTTGGTCCACCCCGGGTATTTCATTTCCTCGGTACCACCCACATCTGGGAGGCATTCCCCTATCCGCCACCTGGGGAGGCGCCCGATGGAGGACTAGCAACCCCGCACGGGCATAAATAAAATTACATTATATCAAAGCTAGGCTGAAGCAAGGTGGAAGCGTAGTGATGTTAGAGGGATGTATGCTATCTGCTGGAGCCTGTAATATGTGTTTTACTGAAGAAAATGTGAATTAATAAATATTTATGGATATATTACACGACGGCATCTCGATCAACAAAATACAATTGTTTTTAATTGATCCAGTATTTTGTTTACTGCATGTTTACAGTAAATGGAAATATAATTTTGAAAGTTGTAAACAATGCTTGATTTAGTTATTGCATTTTAAATATCTTTATCCCATAACATTTTGACTATCTATAGACCGAGTTGGGTGTTTGTGGTTAAAACAATACGTGTGCCAAAGTACTCTTTTGAAAAGTTAGAAAAAACCTAATTTGGACCTTTGGGAATCAAACTGCAGTTTCAAGCTGGCTGTGCGGTATAAGAGCAGGAACGTTCGTTTTAGGGTGGGTCCTATTGTGTATAGGCAGAAGTTTGTACATGGCTGCGTGTTCCACAGAGTGAAGAGTGAATTTTGCTCCATAAATAGAACTTCTATATATTGAAGGATATACTTGTAGTGGGCCACCAAGTTTTCATTCTTCAGATTTATGCATTCCACAGATACATTTGTGTGCAAATGTCTAATATTTATAGGTAAAAATCTGATGCTTTCCGAGTATATAGATATATTCGGATGACTATCCGAAAGTAACACGAATAGTTCCTAAAACAAGACTCCTGTCATTTATATAGTCGCTCTGACAATAAATAAGTATCGGATTTGGGACAAGCTTATGAACTGCTTGATGGAGCAGAGGAGTCAAACCGGGGGAAGAAAAAATCTACAATCCTTATGAAGTGAAAACTATTAGTTTTCAGGCAAGATATTCTAACATGAGTGTTATAAATTTAATGTCCAGTACTGTTAACAAAAAAAAGGTAATTAAAATATAGGTCCATCGATGCGAAGGATATATTGACATTGCGGGAAAATATCTAACGCTCGTCCACCGCCTGCTGTTGCTTGTTAGAAAAACATGCAGTTACATTGTTTCTTCGTTTCAGTTTTAGCTACCATTCACTAATTTCCGGGATTTTGAAGAATTCGCATTAAGATTCTTTTGTTTTAAAAAAATTTAAAAACATTTTAGAAAACTGTATTTTTATTTAATTTAAATACAGTCTGAGTAAAACCTACTACGTTGTATTTATCCTTATCTAGTAAGCGGTAGAGATTTCTCGTAAGAGAGTCCAGCAGTATTCAGCCAATATTCATCTTGGTGAAATCTTTCTATATTAATCTGGGACAAAGTCCAAATGAGTGTGAAGAAAATTTAGTTTTAATCAGAGATTGGCAGTAATATCTTTTTTAGTAATATTATCGGGTAAAATTATCAATTAGTTTGTTTTAAAAATCGGAGTATCAATTGTTAAATAATTGTTAATTCACAAAATAGAATTATCAGTTATTTCATCAATTTTGAAAATAATAGTATCATTTAATGAAGTAATTGGCAATTTAATTCGTAAAATTAACAATTAATCAAAACTAGTAATTTATTTCCACAATTATGAATTAACCGAATAACTGATAATTTCATTTTTGAAACTATCAATTGACGAAATAATTTATAAATTTAGAAATAAAATGATCTACTACCAGACTAATTGAAAATTTCATTACAAGATTAATTAATACCTTAATTTAACAAATTATTGAGTTATTAATTGGTAATTTAACCATAATAATAAATTCTAAGATATATCGAAAATGTTTTACCAAACTTTTTAGATTTTTGATGATAATAAACCAAGTTGTTTTGAAAGTGTATGAAAACGATATTAGTTTTTTACTGAAAAACTTAATATTTTAAAAAACTAATGGAAAATCGACAGCGGGAAAACTTTGTCAAATGCATAATTTAATTCTACGGGAAAAATTTTAACGAAAAACTATTTTACATCGCTGAAACATATTTTGTTAAGGATAATAAAATTTTTATAAAAAAAATTGAACCGACTTCTAAAAGTGCGCTAAAAAGTAAAAAATAACTATAAATTTTTATATGAAATTGAACTTTTTGAAGTCGGCGCCAAACTAATACTTCACAAAATGTGATTTGCATAAACAGATTTAAAATACTTTTTTTGTAATTGCTTTCTTACCATAATTTGTATATACTAGTAGTTATGTATTTCATTTACAAATAATTTGGCGCCGACTTCAAAAAGTTCAATTTCATATAAAAATTTATAGTTATTTTTTACTTTTTAGCGCACTTTTAGAAGTCGGTTCAATTTTTTTTATAAAAATTTTATTTTTCTATTTTTAGTTTTAGAATTCATTATGATATTCATAAATTATTTGAACTAAGAACTAATCGAAATTAGTGTACTTCGCAATGACTCCAAAGTGGCAAAAAAGTACAAATTTTATCCAAAGTTGTAAATCACTCCAAACCACTAAAAATTCTTTAGTTCTTAGAGTTTTCCAAATACCAATCAAATTGGGTCAAACGAATATTTAGTCTGTCATAGAAAATCCACTATCTTAAATTTCAAATTAATTTTAGATTGGTAATATAGGCCCCAACACCTAACAATATCGATATTTAAAGAAAATAAATTAATTTTCTATCCACCATATTAGATACGCCATATTAATTTTTTTTAAAATAATTTTAGATTCGTCATATGCGACCCCGAAAACTCCCCCGTACCAATTTTGGAGAAAATCGGACAAAATTAATTTTTTTTTTCTCCCATATTAAATCCGCCATATTGGATTTTTTAAAAATTATTTTAGATTCGTCACATGCGACCCCGAAAACTCCCCTGTACCAATTTTGGAGAAAATCGAACAAAATTGATTTTTTTGTCCGCCATATTGGATCCGCCATATTGATTTTTTTTTAATTATTTTAAATTCGTCATATGCGACCCCGAAAATTCCCCCATACCAATTTTGGTGCAAATCGGACAAATTAATTTTTGTCGTCCGCCATATTGGATCCGCCATATTGAATTTTTAGAAAATAATATTAGATTCGTTATGTGGCATCTTAAAAACTCCCCCATACCAATTTTTGAGAAGATCGGACTAAATTAAATTTTTTTGTCCGCCATATTGGATCCGTCATTTTTAATTTTTGAAAAATAATTTCAGATTCGTTGGGTACATCCCCAAAATTCCTCCATACCAATTTTGGAGAAAATCGGACAAAATTAATTTTTTTGGCCGCCATATTGTAAGCGCCATCTTGAATTTTACTGCACAAATTTCATCTAAAAAAATATGGGACCACCGCAGCAACTTCCTTTACATAACGTAAAAAATTTCATTCAAATCGGTACAGCCGTTCCGGAATAATCGGTGTACATACATAAAAAAAAAATACATAGTCGACGAATTGAGAACCTCCTTCTTTTAGAAGTCGGTTAATAAAATTTTTATAAAAAAAATTGAACCGACTTCTAAAAGTGCGCTAAAAAGTGAAAAATAACCTTAAATTTTTATATGAAATTGAACTTTTTGAAGTCGGCGCCAAACTAATACCTGACAAAATATGATTTGCATAAACAGATTAAAAATACTTTATTTGTAATTGCTTTCTTACCATAATTTGTATATCTTAGTAGTTATTTATTTGGTGTACAAATAATTTGGCGCCGACTTCAAAAAGTTCAATTTCATATAAAAATTTAAGGTTATTTTTCACTTTTTAGCGCACTTTTAGAAGTCGGTTCAATTTTTTTTATAAAAATTTTATTTTTCTATTTTTAGTTTTAGAATTCACTATGATATTCATAAATTATTTGAGCTAAGTACTAATCGAGATTAATGTACCTCGCAATGACTCTAAACTGGCAAAAAAGTACCCATTTTATCCAAAGTTGTAAACCGCCCTAAGATGAACCACTAAAAATTTTTAAGTTCTTAGAGTTTTCCAAATACCAATCAAATTGGGTCAAACGAATATTTAGTCTGTCAAAGAAAATCCACAATCTTAATTTTCAAATTAATTTTAGATTGGTAATATAGGCCCCAAAACCTTCCAATATCGATATTTAAAGAAAATAAATTAATTTTTTATCCACCATATTGGATACGCCATATTGAATTTTTTAAAAATAATTTTAGATTCGCCATGTGTGACCCCGAAAACTCTCCCGTAAAAATTTTGGTGAAAATCGGACAAAATTGATTTTTTTGTCCGCCATATTAAATCCACCATATTGAGTTTTTTAAAAATAGTTTCAGATTCTTTATGTGAGGCCCCGAAAACTTCTCCATACCAATTTTGGAGAAAATAGGACAAAATTGATTTTTTCGTCCGCCATGTTGGATCCGCCATGTTGAATTTTTTAAAAATTATTTTAGATTCATCATATGCGACTCCAAAAACTCCGCCGTACCAATTTTGGAGAAAATCGGACAAAATTAATTTTTTTGTCGGCCATATTGGATCCGCCATATTGATTTTTTAAAAATTATTTTAGATTCATCATATGTGACTCCGAAAACTCCCCCATACGAATTTTGGAGAAAATCTTACAAAATTGATTTTTTTCGTCCGCCATATTGGATCCGCCATATTAAATTTTTTAAAAATTATTTTAGATTCGTCATATGCGACCCCGTAAATTCCCCCTTACCAATTTTGGTAAAATTCGGATCAGATGTGGGAAAAAAAATGCATTAAAAAAATAATAGTTTTCTTTATTTATATTTATAATAAAAAAGAAGTTTTTAATTATATTGTATTAAAGTAATAAAATAGTTAAATGTAAGTTATTCAAGTGAACCAGTAGTGGGAATAGGGGGCTCCTAGTTGACCCCCCCACCACTTTTTTGATTGGTCAGCCAAGAATGACCTTGTTTCTGATTGGCTGCCCAAGTTCGCCCCCTATTCCGATTGGTTTCATAAACTCCGCCTCTTTTTGCTCCACCTCCTACCTCCTTCCTAACCACCACAGTAGTTGGAGGGGAGCTGGTAGCAGTTGGAGGGGAGCTGGTAGCAGTTGGAGGGGAGCTGGTATTTTAAACGATCGAATCTGAGCGAACTTCAGTCATTCGTGCGCGATGTCAAATAGCGACCAACAACAACAACAACAGCAACTCATTGAACGTGTAGGCCAAGTAATAATTTCCTACCAAAAACACGGAAAAAATCTTACCGATTTTGAAGATCAAGACTTGGCCTTCTTTCCCATCAACTACTTGAAAACATTCGTCGATTCACTTAGTTTACAACAAATTTGGAACAGGTTGCCGGAAAATTATAGAAGTGACGAAGAATTGCAGCTAAATTTGCCGTGTTTTAAACACTATCCACTATATCAACACCACATAGACGGCCCGCCATTATCAATTAAAAAGTGTTGTAAAATTAAAAAATAGTGTGAACAAGTGAATCGAGTTTCATCGGACAGTCTTCGAAATGGATCAGACACATGTATATTTAGATTCTGCTTGTGATGAAACGATCCAGTCAATGTACAAAGATGAAACAACTCATTTTAACTTGGCTGGAAGAGGAAAGTTTCACGCAAGACAGGATTCTCTGATCACTATTGATCGAAATAATTTCGAAGACGACGATGAAGATGAAGAAGATGATGGGATAGAGGATAATGGCGTTCCAAACGGGTGTGGAGAAGAGGGGCTCGTGAAAGTGGCAAAAATAAATGCAAGTGATACATTGACACCAAATCACCTTACGCGAGAAGTGTGCGTTTTTCAATCTTATGTCGTAATTATTTCATCTTCTGGCGGTGCATATAATTTATGTTGTGAATGTTACTATATACATGCTTTAAATTGCCCAAATGGGAAAAATAATTTTGTTAATAGCCACTATAAACGATCCTTTATATGTTGCGAAAAAGATCTGCAATGCAACACGTGTGAAAACGATTTATTCATAACAACTCCTTCACAAGCATGTATAATATGTAACAAACCAGAACTAAAGAATATGCAAAACCATCTAATCGAAAAATCAAATTTTAAATAAATTTATTTCACTTGCACTTATTCATGCACTATGGCGTTTTTAATATTAAGTTTAAGTTTAAAATATTTTATAAGAATTTAGATTTTGTTCTGCTAAGTTAAATAAATATAAGAAACTATGTAAATAAATATAAGGGAATGATGTGAATAAATAAGAATTTGTATTTATTCCCATTGAAAGAAATTATAATTTTGTTCTTTCAGTGTAGAATAATTCTTTTCAAATAATATGCACAACAACCCTACCGATAAATCAAATTTAAATAAATGAATTTGATACTCCACTTGAATTTATTCATGCACCCTAGTAGTTTTTGAATATTAAGTTTCAAATGTCAACTAATTTAAATAAGATTTCATATAAAATATAAGTTGTAAGATATAAGTTATAAGATATATATTAAGTTTAAGTTAAATAAATATAAGGGTGCCATCTAAATAAATAGAAATTTGTTTATATTAAGATTTGAAGAACTAATGATTTTGTTCTTTCAGTGTAGAATAATTTTTTCTACATAATATGCACAATCAATCCTATCGATAAATTGAATTTTAAATAAATGAATTTGATACTACACTTGAATTTATTCATTCACCCTAGTATTTTTTAATATTAAGTTTAAAATGTCAACTAAGACATTTAAATAAGATTTTATATATAAGATAAAGAACAATTAGGTTTAATTCCCTGACAACAGACTATGATTTATTCTTCCATGTTAAAAAAAAAACCTAGTTTTCATTACTATGCTTGTAAAAAAATTATATTCATCCTATTCATAATAATTCTTTCAAGTTAAAGAAACTTGGTTATTAGGTGTGATTCTGTATAAGAAATAGAAAAAAATAAAATATTTTCTTCAACGACTTTGTTTTTTATTATTCCTATATCCAAAATACAAATATACATATATACATAAATACATATTTATAATTTATACCATTTTGGGTTGCCAATTGCTGCTGTCTGCCAGAGGTTGCTGCTGCATGCCAGAGGTTGCTGTTGTCTGCCATAGGCTGCTGCTTTGCCATCGGTTGTTGTTGTTGTCTGCCAGAGGTTGCTGCTCTGCAAGAGGTTGCTGCTCTGCAAGAGGTTGCTGCTCTGCAAGAGGCCAATTTATAATTTATAATTTATTGGCCTCTTGCATTTTCGAGGGTAACTCTGCCTTCGCTGCTGCTGCTGTTGTTGTTGCTGTTGTTGTGTCTGCTCCTGATGCTGTTGATGTTGCTGTTGATGTTGCTGTTGCTGCTGTGGCCTCTTGCATTTTCGAGGGTAACTCTGCCTTCGCTGCTGCTGCTGTTGTTGTGGCTGCTCCTGATGCTGTTGATGTTGCTGTTGATGTTGCTGTTGCTGCTGTGGCCTCTTACACTTTCGAGGGTAACTCTGCCTTCGCTGCTGCTGTTGTTGCTGTGGTTGTGGCTGCTCCTGCTGCTGCTGCTGTTGTTGCTGCTGTTGTTGTGGCTGCTCCCGCTGCTGCTCCCGCTGCTGCTCCTGCTGCTGTTGTTGCTGCTCCTGCTGCTCTGCCATAGGTTGTGGCCGATCTTCTTCCATAGGCTGTTGTTGCTCCATCATCAAAGGTTGAAGATCCATTGCTCGGTCTGGATCCCACTCAAAGGCGATAGGCTCGGGATCCAGGTCTGGCTCAAACATATTGATAAATTCTTCATCTAAATAGTCAACCTCTGATGGTGGCGGCCACATCACCGTGTTCTCGGAATTTGGACTCTGACGATCCATCAGATTAATTTGATTTTCCAAGAATCCCAGAAAGTCTTGTAGTGTTATAATTATGAACGTACTCATTTTGAGACTTTAAACTTAATGAATGCTAAGTCAAGACGCTGTAAATCCTTATATACAATACTGAAATACCACTTTTCCTACCTCCAGCGGCAAAACCAGTCCGAAGAATGAGAAGAAGAAGAAGAAGGCAAAGATAGCGTGAACTCGAGAGAGGTCGTTCAACGGTCGTAAGTTGTTTTGTTCTTAAGAAAATGACGAGTAAAGAGGAGAAGAAGAAAAAAAAAAAAAAAGTTGTTTTTTGGAATAATATAAAAAACGAAAAAAAAAAAAAAAAAAAAAAAAAAAAAATTAAAAAAAAAAAAATTTAAAAAAAAAAAAAAAAAAAAAAATGTTTTTTATATTATTCCAAAAAACAACTTTTTTTTTTTTTCTTCTTCTCCTCTTTACTCGTCATTTTCTTAAGAACAAAACAACTTACGACCGTTGAACGACCTCTCTCGAGTTCACGGTCTCACGGTTCCCGTCGTACCATGCAGTGCCACGCCGTACCAGCCGGTACCAGGCTCTTGGCTGCTTTAAAAGGCGGCTGGGTACGAAGCGTCTCTTCAGTTTACATCTCGCTATTAGCGTACGCTTGTAAAATTATCGAATCGATTTTAATATATCTTGATAGTCGGATTTATTTCGTGTGACGTAGTGACATATTATTAATTTTCATTTGGTTTGTATTGTTGATTTCATATTTTTGATTTAATATTTTTGACTTAATACTTTGGATTTTTAATTAATTTTTATTTCATCTTTTAAAAGCCAATCTTTGATTGATTTTTTCATTTTTGTGGATTTTTTTTATTGATTTTTTATTGATTTTTTGATTTTTTTATTGATTCATAATTTTTTTATTTTTTAATTTATAATTTAAAATGTCATTTTTAAATGTAAAAATTGAAAACATCGACTTAACAGCCTTCGATTTAAACGACGCTTGCCTTGTGCATGATTTGATTGATTGTTCATTTTGTGGGCTAAGCGACGAGGAGCTAGATATTAAATTTAGGGAAATTGATATTAATACATTTAACAATTCATCTGAATCTGGCGATTCTTCCGAAATTGGTGAAAGCGATATTTTGACACAGCTCTTAAAAGTTTTGGATGAATCTATTATCCCTGATATTCCTCAAGAACCTCTTGAAACAATTAATTTCGATGATTTAAATAATGATATATTAAGGAAAAATTTAATTAACAATTCTGAAATAAATGAGGGATATAATTTGGAACAACTTTTAGATATATTAGAAGGGGGTGAAATTTGTGAAAATAGCTCAGGGCAAAATTTAATTAAGGGTGATCAGGAGACTTTTGGGAGCTGTGAGGAACAAAATAATAAGGGGGTTTTAAACAATAATAATAATGGGGTTGGTAACGAGGGAGCTTTAAATAATGATAAGAGGATTGGCATTGGGGGTTTTTCGAAAAATAATATGGAAGAGGTTTATCGCCCCCACTATTCGCCAATTTCAGATGCATCGTCAGATTCATCAGAGGATTCCAACGACAGCGTTGAGACTGTTATAAACGTCTCAGCCAAAGCTCAGCATAATTTTATTAAAGTGTTGGATCAAAATTTAATTGAAGGGTTGGATCAAAATTTTATTCAGGGGTTTGAACAACCATCCAAATTTGGCTATACCAGAAATACAGTAAATTCGGTAGATGTTTTTGATTTGAGTTGTGGCGAAATTGTGGGGGACATTGAGGTATATACTTATACTGAAAATTTTGAAGATGAGCAGCCTCAATGTCCCTTAATTTCTTCCTGTAATCAAAATCAATTTTTGAAAAATCCTTCTGGCCTAAATTTAGAACAAAGTTCTGAAAATTTGATTGAAAAAAATTTACCCAAAAAACGTTCTTTATCAGAAACAAATGATTGTTCAGATTTAAAAAAGTCAAAATTGGACGGTGATATTTCTAGTTCCCAAACTTTAGGGGCACAAATTTCAAAAAATTCTTTACCAGTCGCTGTAACAACAGCTCCGAAAATCAATCCAACAAATAAAGTCGCTATTGGAGAATTAGATAAGTTTCTACATAAGAAAACTAAGCCGAGCTTAAATAGGAATGAAACAAGGTGTGCCACATCTAGATTTAAGTCAATGGTTTATTCCTATTTAAACTTAGATAATATATGTAATAATTTATCTAATTCGACTTTAAAAGACGTTAAAAATTGTATTCAACGACAAGGCGATCTTCTTTTAAATTTGGGAAATATATTTTTTAAAAAAAATCCATGTTTTTCTTCAAATTAAAAAGTGAATCCAAAAGTTAATTCAAAAGTAAATCCAAAAGTTTTCTAAATTGCGCGAGCTGAAAAAATTGCTAATTATTCTATGTCATTGGGTCTTGATAGATCAAAATTGTATTTATTTAAAAGCGACACGGCCCTAACCGATTCCATTTTAAAATGACTCTCCTTTGCACACACTGCTTAAGAGAATTTAAAAGAAAATCACATATTGTACGCCACCTTCGAGAAAATTTTGTCAATAACGAAAACACCTTTAACTTGGAAGATTATATAATTAATCGTAAGTATTTTTTTATAACATATTTAGCTATAATTTTCCTTTTAATTTTTCTTTTTATTATTAATAAAGGTTTACAGAGGAATTAAAAAATAATAATTGTTTCAGTTGATGAACTACTTTCAAGACCTCCAATGCGATTTTGCCAAGATTGTGAAGTAAATGTCAAATCTAATTCCTGGAGCACACACTTGAGGACAAATATTCATAAAAACAGGAGCTGCATAAAATATGGAAATGGAATTGACATTATCAGGAGTGCATTTAAATGTCGAATAGCTTCCTACAGAATATATTCGCAGAATTATCACATCGACATCAAAAAGTTTCAGCAAGATGTTGGTAATAAAGTGCAAACATTAATACGCCAGCGTCAACAGGAATTTACATGTGCTAAAGTAAATTTGGAATTATTTGGAATATATTATTCTCCAACTTTAACCTCTACTTCAATTAAGTCATTTAATACACCGTTCTTCATTGTAACCCATACAACTGATCTACAACAGCTTTACGATGATTTATTCAAGATTATTGAAACCAAAGCAGATGAATTGCCGGAAAGAGACTCAGGTAATTATTATTTAATCTCAAGAGCTAAGTTTTCTTAATCTCAAGAGCTAAGTTTTCTTAATATCACTTGTACATCTCTAACAAATATTATTCAGAACTAATTTTTTAATTCCTATTACAGGGTGGGCTCTACAAAGAATTCTGCATTTGGAAGTCAACATCAATAAGTACAACCCATTGAATGCCTCCTCCTACATTAAGATGCATCACTTTTCTAAATCAATAGTGAATGTGATGAATGAGGACAATTGCTGTTTCGCCTGGGCAGTGGTTTCAGCAGCATACCAGCCAACCGGTAATCCTCGAAAGACCTCATCATATCCAGACTTCAGAGACGCTTTCGATTTTACAGGTATTGAATTTCCAGTAAAATTATTAGATATAAAAAAGTTTGAGGAAAAAAATAATTTGTCCATAAATGTATATGGAGTTGAAAAATTTTTAAGGGATAATAAAAAGGTATATGAGATTGTCGGTCCTTTACATTATAATAATGAAAAGAAAAAATTACATATTAATTTGCTTTTAATAAGTTCTGATGATGGAAATAACCACTACTGTTGGATAAAGGATTTAGGTTGCTTGGTATCCAAACAATTATCAAAAAAGAAAATAAAAAAATACTTATGTGATGGATGCCTTCAATATTTTGGAACATATGAAAAACTTAACACACATTTAGAACGTGATTGTAGTTTTGTTCGAATTGAGCTTCCTTCAGATAATTTGATTTTGGATAAATTTGGCAATTATATTCCTGCAAATATATTAAAGTTTCAAAATATTCAGAAACAGTATAAAGCTCCTTTTGTTATTTATGCCGATTTTGAATGTTATTTGAAAAACATTGAGTGCCAACAATCTACACCTGATTCGACAACCTCATATACTATTAAAACTGCTGAACATATACCCTATTCATTTGCTTATTATATTAAATCATCATTTGATGAGAATGTTGTGTGTCTTAAACTTTATAGAGGTACAGATTGTGCTATAAAATTTATTGAATACATTGAAAATGATGTAAAAGAAATTTATAAAAAATATTTAAAATATCAAGTACCATTGAAAGATTTATCATCTGTGGAACAGATTGAATATGAAAATTCTAGCATTTGTTATGTATGTGAAAAACCTTTTTCAAAAGGAAATTTCATAAAGTGTAGGGATCATTGTCATATTACAGGTAAATATCGAGGAGCCGCCCACTCAATATGTAATTTGCATTTTAAACCTCCAAAATATATACCAATAGTATTGCATAATTTAAAAAACTATGATTCTCACCTATTTATTAAATCGCTTTGCTATAATAAAGAAAATATTAGTGTTATAGCTCAAAATAAAGAAAAGTATATTTCTTTTAGTAAGGAAATTTTCGTTGATGTGTCAGAAAAGCGGAAACCAGTTGCTTTGCGACTACGCTTTATAGATTCTTTTCAATTTCTCCCAGAGTCTTTAGAGTCACTATCACAAACTCTACAAGATTCACAATGTTTTGAAATTAAAAAGTTTTTCTCAAATGCTGATGAATTTCGATACATTAGACAAAAAGGGGTATTTCCATACTCTTACATAGATTCCAACGAAAAATTAAATGAGAAATCTCTACCATTGATTGATAAATTTTATAATAACTTAACCGATGAAAATATCTCTCCTCAAGACTACAGTCGTGCTGTAGAAGTGTGGAATCTATTTAAGTGTTCTACAATAGGGGCTTATTCTGATATTTACTTAAAATCAGATGTTTTACTTTTGGCTGATGTTTTTGAAAATTATAGATCCACATGTATTAAAACCTATAAGTTAGATCCTGTTAATTATGTCACTAGCCCTTCTATGTGCTGGGATGCAATGATGAAATTAACTAATGTAGAATTAGAATTATTAACGGAACCAGATATGCTTCATTTTTTCAAAAAAGGTGTTCGTGGTGGGGTTAGCACTTGTTCCAAACGCAAATCTGAAGCAAATAATCCATTCTTAGAAAATTTTAATCCTGAAAGACCTACAACATATATCGCTTACTTAGACGCCACAAATTTGTATGGTTATGCTATGAAACAATATTTGCCTGAAAAAAATTTTGCTTGGGTACCTAAGCTCGAAATAGAAACTTTAAATATATCCGAACTTTCAGATACATCATCTATAGGATACATATTTGAAGTTGATTTAGAATATCCAAATTATTTACATGATAGTCATAATGATTTCCCATTTTGTCCTGAACAATATACACCACCAATTTCAAACCACTCAAAATTAATTCCAAACTTACATAATAAATATAACTATATCATTCACTACCGATATCTGAAACAATGTCTACAATTTGGACTCAAAATCATAAAAATACACAGAGCAGTTAAGTTTACACAATCACCATGGTTAGCGGAATATATAGATTTAAATACAAATTTACGAAATTTATCTAAAAATAAATTTGATAAAAATTGTTATAAATTGGCAAATAATTCAATTTTCGGTAAAACCATGGAAAATGTTGATAGGCGAGCAGATATTAAATTAGTATCTCAATGGGAAAGACAGGGTAATAAATTTAGTGCCGAAAAACTTATTTCTAAACCTCAATTAAAGGATTTTAAAATTTTCTCTGAAAATCTAGTTGCTCTTCAACTTCAACAGGTTTGCATTGAATACAATAAACCAATTTATGTTGGGATGAGTATTCTGGATATTGCAAAAACTGTAATGTATAATTTTTATTATGGGTATTTAAAAGTAAAATATGGTAATAATTTAAATTTATTATATACGGATACTGATTCCTTAATTCTTGAAGTTCAGACCCAAAACTTTTATGAAGATATGAAGCTAAATCTGGATAAATTTGATACTTCTAATTTTTCTGAACAAAATATTCATTGCATGCCTATTACAACATCAGTTGTTGGTAAATTTAAAGATGAGTACAAAGGGATTCCCATTGAAAGTTTTTATGGAACTGGTGCTAAAGCATATTGTATAAAATCCAAAAATAGTGTAGATAAAAAAGCAAAAGGCGTTAGTAGATCATGTATAAAAAATCAATTAACATTATCAGATTATAAAGATGTTGTTGAGAAAGGTGACAAAATATTCTGCACCATGTATGTATTCAAGTCAGATATGCATAATATATACACTAATTTGTTAAATAAATTGGCATTAACAACTCATGATGATAAAAGATATTGTATACCAAATTCCACAAAAACTCTTGCATGGGGACATAAGGATATTTTGGAAACAGATTTTTTTGATAAAGATATGAAAATGATGTATGATACTCTAACTTTTTTAAGTTCTGGAAACGAAAATGGATCTAAAAATAAAAAACCGCGATTAGAATTAACTACTCCTAGTAATTTTTCATCTTTATAAAGACATCATTTTATATGATGATAAATTATGTAAGTCGTTTTTGAAGCTTTAAAAGTTGGAGGGGGAACTGAATCCAAAAACATATATATTGTATAGAAATACCATTATTTGTTAGTAATATTACAACAATGACTGCTGCATCTTTAATAGTTTTAGTTTCCCTTGTTGGAAATGTGATATATGTAAATTACATTCCTAATACAGTTAGGGCTGATATATGTATAAATGCCCTCAAAAATGAAACCGACTGCTACAAACAGATGAAAATGACATATCTTGTTGGAAATTCACACTTTTTTACCTATAATGTAACTGATTCTGCTTTGTGTGAAAATACATACATTAAAATTAAATATTCCATGACAAACAAACCATTACAATATTCAGATTGGATTCCTTTCAATAATAAAAAAGAAGAATCTTGTCATTGTGTCTGTTGTTATATATTTGTTATTATATTTACAGCAGCAATATTTATTTGTACATGTTTAATTTTATTGTATTTCATGAAAAAATATCTATAAAAATATTTAATAAATGTTAAAAAAATAATATAAATTTTGTTTTTTATTGATTCTCGTTAGTATAAAGACATTTAAAGTTTATCCCCTCCTCTTAAATGGAGAGGGAAAATAAGTTTACCCCTCCACTTGAGAGGAGAGGGAAAATGTATAAAATTTAGGAGCAAACGGATTGATAGTTAGTTTTTTGAGAGCAAGCAGATAGCCAGTTAGTTTTTGAAATACATCATTTAAAATGTTCAGTAATCAGAGTAAAAATATATTTGAAAATTCACCATTAAAAAAGAAAATAAAAAAAACAATTATAAATTCTACAAAATATAATTTAAATAATTCTAACTCTAAATATGCTGCGATTGGTTTGTGGGTGGAAAGTGATTTTCTACCATGCATTGAACTTGGTGGTAAAAATGGTCAGTCTGTGATATTAAATGAAGATGATTGGAAGAACTTATTGCAATATCAAGGAGTTATAACAAATTATATGTTTTCACCAAATGTTTTCAATGAACCGATATATTTGCAAAATTTATCTATTCATTTTGAAAAGATTGGTGAATTACCAATAGTGAAGATTGTGAAAAGCTGTGATTTTATTTACTATGGAAATGAAACTGTGTGCAGACTATGGGAACAAATTCCACTTATAGAATATAGACTAAATGTTTTACAAAAACAAAACTTTCGACGTTATTTCAACGTTTTTAGAAATAACAATTTTTACGACGGAGATTCTTTTGACAAAATATATAATGTCCTTTCTCCAAAACAAAATCTAAATAGTGAAAATGTGTGTTCCATGCTGGAACTGCTGTTGAATCATCCCGAAGAACTAGAACAAAAATTAAAGTCTAAGCACTATTATGAAGAAGACAGTATCTATTGATGAATCAAGAAACCAAATTCATCTGATGGTTGCTTGGAACTTCGCCTACAGAAAAGCTCGTATGACTTCTGAAGAGTTTATAAATCAAAAACATTTTAGAAGAAGGATTAAATTGACTGAAGAAATTTTAAATCCCATATTAGACTCTGATTATAGGAATATTGTATTTAAAAAAATGTTTATGTAATAAGCTTATTTTTAAATAAAACAAATATATATAAAAAATCATTTTTTTTATTACAAACATCAATTATTATTACAGCATTAATTACTATTACATCACATCTCTCTTGAAGATCCAAGAGTTATAAGATTTATCTAATCCTAACCATTTTACAAATACTTTGTTTCCTTTCTTTCTTAACACTTTTTCCACCAGATATACATTTGGGTGTCTTACTTTTTGAAGTTCTTCTTCATAGAAACCTCCTTGAATATCTATCCCATTTCCATCTTGAATCAAATACGTTGTTGGATTAGTAAGCTGGATTTTTTTTATTTGAAAAATTTCGTTTGACCAGTTGGGCGTGTAACCTTTAGAAAATTGTTCGCGAATCTTGCTTATTCGTACTCTATCACTGACACGAAATTTTGGTGATCTGGGATCCACAGTTTTCCTATGAGTATAAGCTGATTTCAAGATTTCCATTTCATTCTTTTTGTTAACTTCGTTTGGTTTTTTTCCGATTGTTGAATGCTTAGTATTATTGTATTCTGTAATTATTTCTTTAAGAAAGCTGATCCATTTATAATTACCTAGTAAACTAAACTTTTTCCACATTTTGTTTTTTATCGTTCTATTTACTCTCTCTACAATACTAGCTTTCATATTAGAAAATGTGTTGTAATGATTAATTTTGAACTGCTCCATAAGTTTCTGAAAGTCTTGATTAAAGAATTCTTTACCCTGATCAGTATTCAGATTTGTTGGGGGAGTTTTTAAAGTTAATAGAATTTTTTTCATTGCAGCTGCTACATCTTTACCAGTTTTGGATTTTACAGGTTCTGCCCATACAAATTTAGAAAACACATTTATTACCATTAAAATATATCTTAAACCCCTATTAAATTTCGCATATGGCTGCATTTCTATCAGATCAGCTTGAAATAGATCATTAAGCCCTTTTACAATTGTTCGTCTCCTTCTATATCGCCTTCTCGCCGGTTTATGTAATTCATTTACAACGTCTTGCTTAATTTTACTCATTATTAATTTATACCTTACTCTCGAAAATAAATCCCACAAATAACTTTACCTCCTTCTAAACCGTTTATAAAAGCCCTTTATCGCTGATGTTGTAAAATATAAAAAAAATCATCTCAGTTTTTTTTAGTAAGTTCTTTAATTTTATTTTCCATTGCTTCAAATGATTTTTTATTTTCATTTATAATTTCTTTTATTGACGAATTTATTTGGGTGATGTTGTTAGTAAGATCAGAAATTTTTACATTAAATTTATTTTCCATTGTTTCAAATGATTTGTTATTTTCATTTCTAATTTCTTTTATTGACGAATTTATTTGGGTGATGTTGTTATTAAGATCAGACATTTTTACATTAAATTTAGTTTCCAAAAGAACATTTGATAACGTATAATCTTTTTTGAAACCACCTAATGTTGAATTCATTTCTTCTCTTGCATAATTCATTGTATCATTAAATTCTTTTCTAGAAACTTCAGCAGCTCTTTGAACTAATTCGTTTAAAGATTTTATTTCTTTTGTTAATTTATCTTCTAGATTTTTTATATCTTTTCCTAATTGAAATTCTGCATTTGTAATATCTAATGTCATTTTCACAATTTTTTTTTCTATATTTTTTATGTCTGACACTGTCTTTTCAGCTTTGTGTAGTATATCTGTATAAGATGTTTCAAGTTCTTTTATGAGTAAAGAAGTCTCCTCGATTTTTGAACTATTATTTTTAATTTTAATTAATACATCCTTTTTAGAAACTTCTATTATAGCTTGCACTACTTCTAGTAAGGATTCTAATTCTTTTTGTAATTTCTCATCGATTGCCTTTGTAAAATTTCCCTCGTCAAAAGACGTTTCAGATTTGGTTTTCAGATTGTTTAACTGCTTTAGTATATCCTCGATTTTTTCATTATCTTTTGTAATTTGATCTTTGAATTTTGTTTCAATTTTTTCATTTTCGTTTTGAAAATCCTCCTTCAATTTGTCTTCTAAATATTGTAAATTTGATTTATATGCATTGATTTTAATTTCAAATTCTTTAATTTGTTCTTTAAATTCATTAACTTTGTCGGTATCTTTTTTGTGAATTAGGAAATGAGTGTTCATTGATTTTTCAAGATTTTGTGTATTTTTATCCATAACGTCATGTATTTTCTTAAAATTCCTTACTTCTTCTGCTACTCTATCATTAAGCAAATTAGTAAAATTTTGAAACTTTGATGTAATTTCCTTGGAAATACTGTTCTTGACATTGTCAATTGCTGAAGTATCCTTAATTATTGATTTAATTGATGTAATTTCATTTTTTATTTCATTTTCAAAATCATCAACTTTATCATATTTTAACTTCACTACGTCAAAGTCATTTGCATATTTAGAAACTTTCTGAGAAAATTTTTCTACTACATCATCATTTCCATCAACAGTATTTTTCAAATTAATTATCTTGTCATTATATTCAGGAATAACTTTATCCTCAAATAACTTAATCTTTTTTGCAATATTTTGTATATTGTTATCATATTCATTTATTCTCTTATTTAAATTATTAACATCGCTTTTCAACCCGGGATCTAAATTTTGAATTAATTTGTTTTCAATATATTTGACATCGCTTTTAAAAATTTTTATTATTTTCTCTTCAACATTTGATAATATTTTATTTTCTAGTGATAATAATGTGTTTAGAGCAGATTTTTTTGAAATATGACGACCAAATTTATCGATGGTCATTTTAGAAATGTTTAAAAGTATCTATTATGTCCTTTTATATAATAATATTCGCTTCTCTTAGTTCTTCAATAATGGAAATAATTTCATTGTTATGACCAGTGTGTCCCGCAAGCATGGATGCTACCAATAGTCGAAGTCTCTCAACAAGTTCGTTTACATTATCCCAATATATGTAATCTGTATTAGGTTTATTAACTTTTAAAGTTATACCAAATCCGGTTTTTTTTGAAGACACTCGACTTTCTCTATATGGAGCTTTGCGTCTTTCAAAAAATCCCTGGACTGCTTGTTGAGATTCGGGATTTAGAGTTTTAGTTTTTGTAATTCCTTTGCTTTGCAAATAAGGTCCTATTATAGAAATATATTTATGTGATCCATTCCCCTGCACCTGCTCATTTGGATCATTATTTCTACGGTATGCATTGGTTCTTTTTAAAATATCCATATAATTTTCCAAATCTTGTTTTTTATACCCTATTGGTTCTTTTTTAAATAATAACTCATATAAACCTGGTGTACCTGTATAGGTTATTCCTTCAATTTTGATGTTTTTACCAATAATTTCGACAGGTTTTTGAGTTAAACCCAAAAAGAATTTCTCGGTTTCCAAATCATGAACTATTCCATATTGGTGATCAAACTCATGTTCAACATCTTTTACACCGCTATCAATATATTGGCGAGGTAATTCATCAAATCCTAATAAATATTCTTTATATAAATCTGTATCAACAAATGTTCTAACTGTTTGCCGTGTTTGTTCCAGTATATCTGAAAGATTTCCTATTGTGGAGTGTGAACCTGAAGAAGGGTTTGTTTCTGCAATAATACTTGTTTGTTGTATAGATGGCATTTGACTTGCTGAAACTAAACTCGCGTCCCAGTCAATAATCGATGGTATTTCTGTAGGAAGGAGTGGAGTTTTTCCCGTCTTTCTTTTTTCTGGTGTTGATGTTCCATATTGTAATTTTCTCTTTGGTGTTAGTGTTTGAATTGATCTTTTCTGTGGTGTTTCATAAATTTTTTTAATTGGTGTGTGTAGCTCTTCCTTTATTTCAACAGGTTCAATTTTACCAATCGTTGAAATTAATTCTTGTAAGGGTTGAGTT